>CM068744.1:28769957-31169957 GCA_035084275.1 Hydrolagus colliei
ATCCCAGGTACCAACCTAATGAATCTACGTTTTACCCACTCCAAGGCGAGTACATCCTTTCTTAAATAAGGAGACCAAAACTGCACACAATATTCCAGGTGCGGTCTCACCAGGGCTCTATACAGTTGCAGAAAGACTTCCCTACTCTTATATTTTAACTATTTTATTGTAACAAATGCCAACATACTGTTAGCCTTCCTAGTTGCTTGCTGTACCTGCAAATTAACTTTTTGTGACTGATGTACAAGGACACCCTCCGAACGCTAACACTAGCTAGTCTCTCCCCTTCCAAAAATTAATCTGCTCTACTGTTTTTACCACCTAGGTGAATGACTTCACACTTCCCTACATTATACCTTATCTGCCACCTACTTGCCCATTCATCTAGCCTATTTATATCGCATTGCATTTTTTTAATGTTATCCTCGGTGTTTACTCTCCCTCCTAGTTTAGTGTCATCCGTGAACTTGGGTATTTTAAGTTCGATGTGCTCATCTAGATCGTTGATATAGATTGTAAATAGCTGAGGCCCAAGCACTGATCCTTGTGGCAGTCCAGTAGTCACATCCTGCCAATCTGAGAAGGACCCATTTATGCCTACTCTCTGTTTTCCTCCTGTTAGCCATTCTTCAATCCATGCTAATATACTCCCCTTAATTCCATGCGCCCTTGTCTTATGGACCAACCTTTTATGTGGCACCTTATCGGATGCCTTTTGGAAATCTGAATACACCACATCTACTGATTCCCCCTATCTAATCTACTTGATATATGCTCAAAATATCTAAAAGATTTGTTAAGCATGACTTCACTTTTGTAAAGCCATGTTGACTCTGCCTAATTATATTGTGGTCCTCTAATTATCCAAACTACGACATCCTTAATTAAGGATTCTAGAATTTTCCCTACCACCGATGTCAAACTAACTGGTCTATAGTTCCCCATCTTTTCTCTCCCACACTTCTTAAATAGTAGTGTGACATTTGCCATCTTCCAATCAATGGGGACCATTCCAGAATCCAAAGAATTTTGGAAGATTAAGGGATATGGGAATAAGGCGGGTAGGTGGAGTTAGAATAGAAGATCAGCCATGATCTTATTGAATGACGGGGCAGGCTCGGGGGGCTGAATGGCCTACCCCTCCTCCTAATTCTTATGTTCTTATTAGACACAAGGCCTCCACTATCTCATGAGCCACCTCTTTTAAAACCCCAGGATGCAAACCATCAGGTCCAGGGGACTTGTCACTATTTATAGCCAGCAATTTCCCAAGCACCAATTCCATGCTAATGTAAATTTCCCTAAATTGTTCCCTGTTATTAGCCCCTTGATTCATCTTTATTTTCGGTAAACTTTTTGTGTCTTTTAACATGAAGACAGAAGCAAAAAATTTGTTTAGGGACTCTGCCATATCCTTATCCTTCATTATAATTCCTCCTGTCTCTGCCTTCTACCACTTCCCGAACACTCCCCTCCCAGCTCGGGTCACATGCCTCCTGTGCAGCGCCTTGGGATGTCCTCCCGACGTGAAAGGCACTTTATAAGTTTAAATTCTTGTTGTTGTTGTTGTTGCCTGTAATGGACCCACATTTACTTTTACTAACCTATTCCTCTTAATGTATTTATAAAAACTCTTACAATCTGAAATAATGTTCCTAGCTAGCTTGCCCTCATAATCCATTTTCTCACTCTTCAAGTTTTCCAAGTTTGTATTTGGAGAATGTAGAGTAGCTGTGTGAAGGATGGTTGAGTTTATTTGGTGTCTGCGAATGTTGGCTCAGTTTGGTAGTTGAGAGTCAGTTCCTGTTGAGGTCAGTGGTCAAGCTGCTAGTTCAATGCAGGGGCAGTCATTGTCTGTTTGCCAAGGTTGGTAGCAGTCAGTTGTGGAAGGTCAGAGTCTGTCAGGCCTAGCTCAGTCCAGTTCCCTCGGATCAGTCGCTGCCAGGGCCGGGTCGGAGCTGTTTGCATGGCTGGTTTGCTAGCGACTGACAATGTGTAACTGCTGAAAGTCGGTCTCTGCTGGGGCTGGGTCAGTTTAGCTGCCATGAGTCGGTTCCCTTACAGACTGGGTTTGTGCAGTGGTCAAGTTGGTTTAGACAGAGATGGGATCACGGGTGGGGGTGTTTAGTTGGCTGAGTTGGTTCTGGCCCTTGCCTGGGTGGTTGAATCAGCTCAGGGCTGAAAGTCTATAATTGTCCTTTGGGTGGACTGTAAATCATATGTAATGGTGCTTCTCTAGTGGTGAAGGGAAATAATCTGAACCTTGGGTAACGGTTTGACTGATCTTTGTGATACAATACAATTTGTTGTATTAATGGATGATTTTTCTCACTCAGTTTCATCATTTGCAGGTTTGACAAGGAGGCTCCTTTCTGTTGGTTCTTGCTTGGCTGGGATCTCCTCAGTTATTCAGAAGTTGACCTGGAGCCTGTCCATGCCTGCGACCTTGTTCAGCTCTGGGCTTCACCTCAGCCGTCAACCGAAAGTAAGTCTGTGCTGGTTGGAACAGTACATTGACGACTGAAACTCGCCATTTTTCTTTCGCTGTGTCGCTAGCACCTTGAGATTTGTGAAACATTAAGTAAGTATAATAGTGGAAACCTTATGGTGGCAACTAAAGCTATTACACCTTTTCTCTCTTTGGCATTTTTCTACATTCCAGAGGTTTGGCAACACTATATGGAGTCCATGCAGGATGTCCGACATCCGAACACATATGAGCCAAACTCTGGATCACATTGGAGGTCGAGACGGGAAGTTGTTAGGAACAGAGGCTGAGGTTTGATGTTGACAGGATGAGGGAGGTGTTGCTAGATTAATGCGGAGCTCACAGAACGGGTTGATGAGAGTTGGTGAGCATGGAATGTAGGAACACAGACATTGAGGTTATCCACTGTAGTAGGCACTGTAAGATGAGGTTTAATCATTTCTGTTACAATAACTCCTGTAGCTCAGTGGTTAGACCACACGACTTACAAGTGTGAGACCTGTATTTGAATCCAGGCAGATCAGGTTGAAACCTTGGGCAAGTTTCCTTACTCCACGTGTCATTTTCAATCCACAACTGCTTATGGGACACTACTGTGCACAATTGACTGCCATGTTTCTCCCACAAATATACAATCAATTCACTTTACAGTATATTCTGTGAAGCGCTTTGAGTCGTCAATATGATGTGTTAGTCAGTTGGTGGGTGGGTGGGTGGGTCGGCTCCATCCCCACTGGCCACGGGCCCGGCCGACCTGGTGGCCAGGGGCCTGGAGTCAGTCGGCAATTGTTTGGGGTTTTTATTTAATATTTGTTGAAGAAAATTTAGACCAGTAATATACCGAAGAAACTTAACCCTTATTTATATAATTAGAGCCTATGGTCATTTAGGTTTCGCTATACGTCATTTCAATTAAAGTCGCACTTTTCAAGAACACATCCCCAATGTTAATTGAGGAGCCCCAGTACATTTTTATGCTTCAATATTATCAGGTAAATTGCATATACAATGTTGCCAGTGATATTATCGTGGGTGATAAGCGCTCCGAGATACTTATCAACCATGATAATAATCGCAGTAACCAAAACAACAAAAACAACTTGCATTCACATAATGCTCTTCATGTGAGCTAGCATCTTGGAGCTCCTCCCACCCCAATAATGCCCCAAAGAAGGTTTATTCATAGATTCATAGAATTTTACGGCACAAAAGGAGGCCATTCGGCCCATCTAGTCTGTGCCGGCTCTTTGAAAAGAGCGATTCAATCCCACTGCCCTGTCCGCTCCCCATAGCCTAATAGACCTTAGGCTATGGGTATCAAAATAAGGTTGATACTTAGTTTGCAAAATTGAGCAACAGGAATAGTTTGAGGTTACAACAGCTTGACTAGTGGACAAAAGTTAACTCTTCAATAAAGCCATTACTGGAGGGTAGTTTCTCATTTAATTTCAAACCCTCAAATGCTTTGCTCCTTAAATTGATGGTAATGGGAGAAAAAAACAATCTGTAACAAAAGAATGTGTTCAAACAGATCTTAATATAGAGCACTGGGATGATGGTGTTGAAATATTATCCACAAATGCATTGTCTATGACATTGATATTCCAGTTACATTTCACTTATTAATTTAATTAGATGTCCCAAGGCAAAACTTGATCACAAATTATAACTGTGACAAGGTAGTTGAGTACTTTGTCAAATATGAAGAATTTTGGCTATGTGTTACTTGAGTACAGTAAAAGCCCATTTATCCGGCACCCGATCAACCGTAACGTCCATATAACCAACATCACATAAAACAGGTCTGCATTCGATTAACTGGAATTTAAAATGCATTTTTTTTTAGTTTTCGGCCGAACATCCGGTGCACGCTTTAACTGGCATTGGCCACATCCTGAGGGTGACAGATAAACGGGCTTTTACTGTATTACTTTGGGAAGTTTCAATGTTTGTAAAGATTCACATAGACTGTAAAGCACAGAAACAGGCCATACAGCACAATTAGTCCATGCCAGTGGTTATACCCCACACGAGTTTGCATCCACTCCTTACTCTCTCCCATACTCCACCCATTCCTTTTTCCCTATCCTTCTGATCCCTTCTCCCTCATGTGTATATTCAGGTTCCTCATAATTGCATGTACACTCTGATTCAATCACTCCATATGGCAATAATTTCCACCTTCAACATCTCCTCTACATGAAGAAGCTCCTCTTAAATTGTTTCAGATCTGTTTGTTGGTGCCTCTTGGTTGCAGACTCCCCAAAATTGGGAACTACCTATATACTCATGGAGTCCTGTAGCTCAGTGGTTGGAGCACTTGCCTTACAAGTGTGAGACCTTTATTCGAATCCAGGCAGGTCAGGGCGAAACCTTGGGCAAGTTTCCTTATTCCACATGCCTAATAATAATCCCTGTAAAAAAAATACAATAATAAAAAAAATTGGTCATTTCAATCCACAACTGTTTGTGGGACAATTGCTGTGCACAATTGACTGCTGTGATTCATGCACAAATATACAGTAAATTCATTTTAAAGTATATTCTGTGAAGTGCTTTGAGATGTCTAGAAGACGTGAAATGCGCTATATCAAATTCAAGAATTATTATACATTATTTATTATATATGGTAATATTATCAAGCCCATTTATAATTCTGAACACTTCTATCAAACGTCTCTTCTGTAGTGAAAAATGTCCTAACCTATTCAGTCACTATGATAATGGCCTCTAAAGAAATTCAAGTCCTTTTGAAATAATCCCAGGGGAAGCCGTTGTAATATTTTGTAAAGGATATTCTGAAGTCGCTGTGTACTTTGTGGATGAACATAGATATTGATAACTAAATCTTATTCAGAACTCAAATGTCCTGTCTCTTTTGCACTTATTTATCAAACACCAAAAGTGTTGCTCAGCTTAGATTCTAATATCCATCCATCCCCCTGCCCACCCCCTACCCCAGTAATAGTGTACTTTTATAGGTCACTACCTAAGGTTGTTACCTAACTGCACAGAGAGAGCGGTAGAATATGAGGAGAGTAAGCATATTCTGCCAATGGTATGCAAATGTTGTCTTAAACTCCTCAGGATTCATTGAGTTACTTGAGTATTACTTTGGGATGCCATTGCAGCAGTAACCCACAGCATAAAAGGTTGTAGGTTTACAATAACAACAAAATTACATTTGTATCACACCTTTCATGGCAGAAGGACGTTCCAAGGCGCTGGACAGTCAATGTTTTGGAACCGAGCAGGGGACAGGATTGGGGAGGGCAGAGGGAAGAGAGAAGAAGGGGGGGTGACCGATGGCACAAAGAGGAGGGACTCGAGGTGAGATTTGAAGGAGGTTAGGGAGGGGGCAAGGCAGAAAGATTGAGGGATGGAATTTCAAAGGTTGGGGCCAGAGTGGTTGAAGCTCAGCCGCAAATGGTAGGGCGGGTTTGTCTGGGGACATGGAGCAGACTTGAGCCCGATGTGCAGAGGAAATGGACAAGTTGATAGGGGATTAAGAGGTCACAGAGGTAGGGTGGGTTTTGAAGGTGAAGACAAGGATCTTGCATTGAATCTTCTGAGGTTTATGCTAAGGTTGCAGTACTACAATTAGCCTCAATTGTCTTCAGTCAGATATGTTACAAACTACACTTAAAGAGTCTCAAAACTAAACAAATGAGATTTCTACATATGTTTGGTTTCTGTTTACTTGGTCTGTGGTGTGCACTCTGCTCTTTCTAGGAGAACCTAGCGGATTACCTAATCCTGGAAAGGTTTGTCTCACTTTTGAAACAGCTAAAGCTTTTGGATCACAGGAGATCTGAACGCCAGTAAAATGACGGAGCTTATAGTGGAGGGAAAATAAACCCATGAATTTCTACGCAGACACCTACAACTTAACCCACAGTTACTCTAACAAATGTTGATTTTATAATTTGTAAGAAATAGTAAAGAAAACCTCCAACAAAACACACGTTCTTGGATCCAGACTGATATTTGTAAATATAAAATGTAATGTAATTGACACAGCATGTTTGTAAAGGTTTCAATGCCTTCTTAAGTGTTTCTGTTTATAGCACATCACTAGGCACTCATTACTTCAGAGTCATTACTCAATTCTTTCCATTTACACATGTCAACATGAGGGATTGAGAAACAATATCCATGCAATTTTTCACGCTGGATGTTCAACATAATATGTTCACTATATTTATCTTGACAGTCTTTGGAGCCAATGTAGCACATTAAACAGAAATGTTTATGGAATGCATTGAGGTTGACCCTGCCAAAGGACAGTGATGTTTCAGTTTATTCTACATTTCTTTAAAAATTTGCCTTCATTCCACTGTTAGCGCTGTCATGGGGGTGTGGGTTTGCTTCACTGAGCTTTCTCTTTTCATTCCTGCTGAACTATGGCTATGCCATCTGACAAGCTCTTTCTCATCTCTACATTATCCTTGTGTTGAAATCATTGTCCTGTCTCTTACTTATTCATTCCAAGGTCTTCAACACTGGAGCTCTTCTCTGCCTCATTGGCGCATTGTAGAATACTAGCTATTCCCTGTACCTTGGTATTATTCATTCAACTATTATCTCATGCAACTTATGTATTTGCCAGCATTTCTTCAGATTCATTAAATTGTTCACCCTGTATAATATTAAAAAGTAGGTGTAAGGGCAATTATTCTATATCTAGTGGAGGAGTAAGGAACTAAATAAGGGAGCACGTATTAACTATTACAGGTTTACAGTACACTGAGAAGAAAACTGGTTGAGGGATTATTAAAGATAGATCTGTGAGATTTCAACGCTTAGCTGCATTAATTTGGTTATTGATAATTAGTGCTTGGAGAATAGCATGACCAATCAAGATGGATCAGGTGATCATATACAATACTAACAATAATCCTTACATTTGTTATATCATGCTGCCATATCCTCAAAATATCTCAAAGCGCTTCACAGGATTTTATTGCAAAAAGTACAGACTGTATTTTGTTAAGCAAATGCA
Source organism: Hydrolagus colliei (assembly GCA_035084275.1). Lineage (NCBI taxonomy): Eukaryota > Metazoa > Chordata > Chondrichthyes > Chimaeriformes > Chimaeridae > Hydrolagus > Hydrolagus colliei. Next base: position 28,777,448 of record CM068744.1, read on the forward strand.
GTCTTGACATGGGTCTAAATGATTTTAGCACTTAGTACTTCAGAACATATAGTATTTGAACTCGAGTGTTAATTTTGAAGCTGGTTACCATCATTCTTAATATAACTGATTTTGGCAATATCGCCCAAAATGAAATTGGTCATTCACTTCACGGCTGTTTGTAGGACGTTGCTGTGTGCAAAATGTCTGCAGAATTGACGGTATTTACTTGTAGTGTAGTGACTATGAATTCGGAAGCAAATCCTTTGATAAGTGAGTAGAAAACCAATTCAATCACAATCAGTGGGGCCACGTGAGTGTGTTGTTTAAGAAAGCATCATGCAATAAAACATGGGAGCTCAGTATTATGTGAAGGGAAAGATTATTTAGCCCAAAACAGCAACAACAAAATTACATTTGTATAGCAGGTGTTACATTGGGAGGACGTGCCATGGTGCAGGAAAAACTGCAAAGATTTCTTGCAGTTTTAATCTGTACAAAATTGTACAATGATCATGAAAAATTAGAACTGAAAAAGGAGACATTTGAAAAGTACTGGCAGTTTTATTTCCAGCTGAGAATGAGTTCATATCTGTCAGGCTGTTGAGACTGATAGGGCAAGAAGGTCACTTATCAGGGGATGAACTTAGTGCTGTCCAGGGTTCTAAAGCATTCATTAGAGAGAGAGGAAGCCAACAAACAAAGTACTACAGCTGGCTTTGTTTCAGTGCTGAATTGTCTGTTAGGAGGATCTCTGTTGATTTGTAGCAGCCATCAGAGCAAGTCCTCAATGTGATTTGCAGCTTTGAGCCTCCATTAAGGTAAGTCTTGAGTGCTCATCTGGGAAAGACTGCAGCTTTGATCTTGTCGCCTTGTGTCCATTTATAATGCAGTGTAGTACAGAATCATTTGAAACAGAACCAGCTTCAGAGTTGCCTGTAGCTGCTGAAGCTGGGATAATGGCTTGATTTATTTTGTGAGAAGATAACCAGACACTGGAGCCGATACATAAACTACTCCACATTCAGCTTTCGACTTATGTTTCAGACCAGTTCTCTGGGGATGGCCTGATCCAGCCAGCAATGCAAATAAATAACAACAACAACTTCGATTTATACAGCGCCCTCCATGCCGGACGGCGTCTCAGAGCGTTTCACAACAACAGATCCCGGGACCCAGCCAGGGGCAGGGGTAAAAAGGTGATCAAAGGCGCGATCGAAGAGAAAGGTCTTTAGCTGGGACCTAAAACTGGGAAGAGAGCGGACGAGGTGAAGGGAGTGAGGAAGGGAGTTCCAGAGCCTCGGGGCATAGTGGCTGAAGGCAAAGCCGCTGAGGGTGGAGCGGAGGATTCGGGGACACGGAGGAGGCCAGACCTGGTGGAGCGAAGGCAACGGGTGCTGGTTTGAGGAGAAAGGAGGTCGGAGAGGTAGGGGGTTGCAGAAGAGTAGGGATTTGAAAACAGTACAAGTAAACACACCAATGATCCCATCCCAGCCTAAACAGCATGATAACCAGCGTACTCAATGTTATGTGTTTGTCTTGTTGTCTTGGGTACTGTTGCCTCTGAAAGCTGGATAATTGTCGATCTCAGGCCTTGGTAACAAGTGAAGGAACAGCAATGTCTTAACAACATTACAGCACTTCCACAAACAACAATATGAACAACTTGCTATAATATAACACCCATCACACAGGTTAACAACCTAAAATTTGTGACAGTTGCAGCGCATGGTGATAAGTTGGGGGGAAGGTAACCTTAGACACGGTCAAAAAGGAAGTTCTCCAGGCATGACTTGACGGGCCAAGTCAGAGTGGTAGAGGAAGAGTTTTCCAGAGTTTTGGAGTGTAGTGGTTGAAAGTGCAGCCTCCAATGGTGGAACGGAGGGTGTGAGGGACATTGCCTGGTAGTCATGACTTTAGTGAGAAGCTAAGGCCTTTAGTACAAACTGTTATGGATATATGAAGAGCTGTACAGCTGGTGGCACATAAAGTGGAGTAATTTAGCAGACTTTCAGAATATTTGATTAACACATTATGAAGAGATGCAAATATGAATTCATTTCTTGAAATACCAGTGAATACCAAACATCTCTCTGGCTTTCCGAGAATGGATGCTCCTATAATAATAATCCTTACAATTGATGTAATGCCATATATATATATACATATTATATTAATATGTCTCCTCATCTCTGTTGGAACAGGGTCTATCTGCTTTTAAATGAAGTAACAGAAATATTTTTCCCGTGACTATAAATTTTTTAAAAATTCGCTCAGTTTTAGTTTTTCATTCTTTTTCCTCTCTCATTCATTTCCCATCGCAGCAGCGTGAAGATTGTGTTCCGTTCACCATTTTCTTATCAAGAGCAGGACAGCAATGAACACAAAACAAAATACAAATATGGCTGACATAAAAACACTCTCAGCTTTTAGAAAGTAAAACCGTCTACTTTGAACACCTTGCTTTGAGAGACGATGCAAACCAGATCAGCCAAATGGTCTCCTTCCATGTTGTACAGTTCTATGGTGCTACGATTCTAAAATTATTAGTGGGTTTCTGCAGAACTGCTCAGATCACAGATGCTTTGAGACAGAAGTAATGGCAGATCCATGCACTTTTATTGCTGCTGGTGGGACAGTCCTATGTTTCCTGCTAATTTTTTCAGTCTATGTAATGTACAACTTAACTATCACAAAGAGTCCATTCTGGAGATTGAAACCTGCACTCCAAATTTCAAATGTAACTGCACTCCAAACGGTCACTATTTGTAAAAAGTATGTATGATGTAAATAAAAGTGGACACACGCTTTAGTTGCATTAGTTGTAAGACTTGGTGCTATAAGCAGTGACCCAGGATGTAATCTTCACAGGTAAGTAATAGAATTGCTCATTGGGCAGCTCCACTATATCTATATCAATTACTGAGCAATAAGCCTCAGTGTAAATTAAGTTTTAAAAGGATTCTGTAAGTGGAAGGCTATGTGATCTTCAATGAGATAACATAGGAAAACTCCTGTACTACTAAATCCAAAAATGCACAGATTCCTTAATTATCAGATGTACGATTACTACATAACTAATCTTATGAGACAACTTTCTCTGAGTTTAGTTTCCTCCTACATGTTAAAAACAAATTTTACTTTTCACAACTATTTCAAGCCTCACATTAGGACTTTGATAGTTCAGGTTGACATTCCAATGCAGTTATATAGAGTGATGTCTTTTCAGTCTTTAATAATAATAATAATATGCCTTGCATTTGATATAGCGCTTGTCACATCTTATCGACATCTCAAAGTGCTTCACAGAATATACTGTAAAGTAAATTGACTGTATATTTGTGGGTGAAATGCGGCAGCCAATTGCGCACAGTAGTGTCCCACAAACAGTCGTGGATTGAAATGACCAATTTTATTATTGTGTGTTTTGGGGATGGATTATTATTAGGAGTGTGGAGTAAGGAAACTTGCTCAAGGTTTCGCCCTGACCTGCCTGGATTCGAACACAGGTCTCGCGAGTGTAAGGCAAATGCTCCAACCACTGAGCTCCAGGAGCTCCACCTCTTTAGGCAAGATATTAAACCAAGGTCCCATCTGCCTTTTCAGATGGACATGAAAGATACTGTGCCAGCACTAGAACAGGGAAGGGAATCCTGGCCTGTAAATTTTCAGATACAATTATTCATTCACTTTGCAGCTTTTGGGGGGCATTGCTGTGTGTAAACTTGGCTCCCTCTTGCATTTATAAAATACTGTCACTTATATGTAATATGTATCCTGTGAAGTGCTTAGAGATAATTCAATGATAATAATATCATAAAAAAGGATTATATCATTATTAATTTTCTAGTCCAGGATTCTGCAAGTCTTGAATAATGCTCCCATAAATAGGGATTGGTTTTTTAATAGTTGTCTTCCAGTCCACTATCGGATCAACAAAAAAACATATTATCTGAGAGGTAACTCCATCCTTGATCTCAACAACAACAACAACAAAATTACACATTTAGTGCCTTTCATGTCAGGAGGACATCTCCAGGCACTGGACAGTCATTGATTCAGACCCGAACTGGGGTAGGGTACAGAGAGGGTGGAGGAAAAGGTGGGATTTGGGGTGATCGATGGGATCATCGACGGTCTTGAGGTGGGACTTGAAGGAGGCTAGGGAGGAGGCAAGGAGGTGGGACTGCAGGATGGAGTTCCACAGGTTAGGGATAGAGTGGTTGAAGTTTCGCCTGCCAATGTGGGACGGGTGAGTCGGAAGACATGGAGTAGGCCGGAGCCTGCTAAGCGAAGGGGAGGGTGCTGGTTGGTAGGGGGTTAGGAGGTCCACTACTGCTTATTAGGGTAGCAGACACAATGTTTGGTAAGAACACCGTGCCTTGCCCAGTGACAGTCAATCATTGAGCCTAAAATACAACCCTGCCAGCACAGCTTCATTGACATTAACAACAGGAATGGTATTTAAAGCAAGGAAGGTCTGTTTGATGAATATCAAACTTACTGCCAGATGCTGTAGTTAAATTATACACTATTATTGTATTTTAGGAAAATTTTACTATGTATATGTGGAAGAAAGGAAATGAGGCACAGACACAGGAGTACTGTACTGTATATAAGAACAGCAGTAGGCTAAACAGTCCCTCCAGCCTGCTCCACCATTCTATAAGATCAACTTCACTCCCAAGGGGTAAGTGGAGAGGGGAATTGTGGCTCATGTAGAACATAATCACCAGCATGGACTAGTTGCGCCAAATTATAAATTATTGTGCTATAACAAGCATTCTAATTGAAGTTGCTACTAAATTTATCCCATCATTTCTTTATGATCTAGATTTAAGATTTTAACACTTAAAATACATATTTTTGTATAGAATCTAAAATGGCTAGGAAATAATGATTTTCAAAGGAAATTATAGGATTCAGAGACATGAGAAATTAAGAGAAGAACAGTATTGCAAATAACATTTAATAATGAGACATGTCAGATAATACATACAGGTAATAAAGTGGCAACATAATTATAAAATTAAAGGTTGATCATTAAATATACATTTTATATCTATTGCAGCAACAAACTGTATCTCAGCTTGCTGCTAAGTGACATTTAAAGTGCAGTTTGTGAGGTATGGAAGGAGACAGGCAACTTGTCAGGGAATGGATGTGTGATAGAAAGGAAAGCTATAAATCGAACCCGATGCATATGTGGTGTACTGGTTTGGTGAGTCTGAGGGAGAGCCCAGGGCGGTTGAAGAGTTCAGATTTCCCGGAGAGGAGACGTTGACAGGAACCAAATAGTATGGCTTCTGTCTTGCTGACATTCAGTTGCAAGAAATTTGCACTCATCCAGGCCTTAATGTCCATCAAACAAGCCAACAGGATATCAGCGGACTGGGAATTACAGCTCGAGGGTTTGGGTGTCATCCACATACATGTGGAAGTTGACCCTATGTCTGCAGATGTCTTTGCCAGGAGGAAGCATGCAGGCGAGCGAAGGAAGGGTGTCAAGGATGGAGTCTTGGGGTACCTGACAGAGATTGGGCTGGGGCAGCAGGAAGATCCATTTGCTGAGATATATTATTGGCTATTTGTGAAGTAAGACTTGTACCATGCAAGTGTGGTCCCACTGAGATGGAAGAGGGAGGAAAGGCATTAGAGGAAGTTGGCCTGATTGTCTGCTGAATGCCAACAGACGTCCAGGAGAATGAAGAGGCAGAAGGAACCCTGGTCACAGAGAGAGCATCATTTATTACTTGAACAAGCGGTATCTCTGTGCTGTTGGCAGGGCAAAACCTGGACTGGAGGGGTTCAACCACTTTGCATGTGTCTGCCCGTCTGTCCACTTAATTATTTATTTATTTGGAGGGATTACTACTCATGGAAAATGATCGGTCAATCGAGTAATTGCTAAGTAAACTGAGGCATGTGAAGTTAGGAAACTTGCCTAATGTTTTGCCTTGCCTTGGAATGGAACTCAAGTCCTCTCGCAAGCAGAGTGAGTGCTCTAATCAATAAGCAACAGGACTTCATGACGGGAATAGTTGGGTTATAGGAAGAGATGTAGGAGGGGTGCAAGCTGATGCTGAGTATAAACACCAGCACAGTCCTGTTCGGCAGAATGTTGCCATGCCATATCACGTTGATCATGAAAACCATAGGGAACAGAAATATGGAAGACAGGAGATCTTTAATTGCAAACTATGTAATTCAAAGTAAAGGGCCTTTTAAGTTTAAGCACTTAGGAAAAGTTATTTAAATTTACAAAAAACATACCTCAGTAAAATTACATTTAATGGCTAGTTTGGGCTCCATTTGCAAGCTGTACATGAGTAAAGTATTCCAATATTCATCAAATACACCTCTGACAGATAAACATGAAGACTAAATTATCAAGTGTCCCCCAATGAGCCACTTAAATGAAGCACCATTAATGAAAGAGATCTGCAATACACATGCTTATGCAGCAGCTTGCTTTCACAGCTTTTCAATACACTTCAGCCCACAAAGAACACAACAGACACTAAATTAAATAAATTAAGACTTTTACATACAATTCATGGCACAAAGATAGTAATAATAATTCTTGCATTTGATATAAAAACATAGCACCTTTACATCGTTGAGACGTCTTAAAGTGCTTCTTCACAGAATATAATGTAATGTGGATTGACCATGTATTTTATGGGCAAAATGTGGCAGTCAATTGTGCACAGCAATATCTGCTTTGGTTGCTTTGACTGGTGGGTTGAATCAGTTTCCTTCCAATCAGGCGGCCTTGTATGTACTACATGGAAAGATGTCGACAGTACACTCAAACTGCTGGGGCTCGAAAGGCAAAATAAAATTTCTAATGTGATCCTCCAGCAGAATTCAATAATGTATTTTTACCAGGTAACTATTTGTAATTTTGGAAATATCATCGTCTACAGAATATGTGCTCAGACAAAAGGAAGTGTGCCAAAGGTTTAGATATTTAATGGACTCACAGTTAACGCCAGGTCAGTGATTTACAAAGAATGTACAGCACAGAAGCAGAGCACTCGATCCTACCACAGTACCACTCAGATAGGCTTTTTTTCTAAAGAAGTTATTTTTTTTCCAGTGACAAGTTAATTTTACAGCAATAAAGCAACCTTGACATTTGAGTAATTTCATTGCTGTATTATTAAACCTTTGGTTCAGCATAATAGTATGTGAGCTGGAAATCTAATGAAATGACCAGCCCAAAGAGACTGGTATTCCCAAGGTCGGTCAATGGTGTGAGGATTAAATTTTGTATCTCTCTTTGATTATTACACAAATATAAAATAACACACATTTAATATAGCACCAATAGCATTGAAATATCTGAGAGCGTTTCACAGGTACTTGCTGTCAAATCTCGTGAGCGTCTACTTGTAGGTACATACAGCAGCCAACTTTCACCACAGCAGTGTCCCACAAACAGTCATGAGGTGAATGGCCAATTTATCTGGAGGATTCATCTAGATTGTTAGCTAAGGTATCTGTTCTGGTTGCTCTGATCTCTACCCTTTGGCAGTTAAAATCTGAGTGAAGTAAAAATAATAGAGGTCACATTTTCATACTCGTGAGGCGTGGGGAGGTAAGTTGGAAGCACCATTTGACAGATCTATTTCTAATTTAAAACAAATCACTGAAGTGTGGCTGGATCAAGCATTTGGGATGTCCTCCCAACGTGATAGGTAACTACAATGAATGTAATTTCATTGTAGTTTTCAATGGACTGACAGAAGCACAGATAAAACGTATATTTATGATACAACACTTTTTGAGCTGCGGCCATTTTCATGCCTCAGGAGGTTTTGAAAACAGTGTTGACATCTGACTGCAATGCACTGTAATTTCCTCGGAGGAGTTTGAAGGTACTTATGATATACTTGGTGCAGATTTGCAATTGTGAGTCACAGTTTCATCTGAGACACAGCAGCAGCTGAGTAACACAAGCTGGTGTCTTACTCAGACAGGAAGGAAGAAATCAAATCTTAGCTATGATTGTGCATTGGTAATGCATGAACTATCTGCACACCAGTAGATTTCTGGGTGAAATTTGTGCTGTTTCATAATTTTCACAATGACTATAACATGTGTATTTCATCCTTTTATAAGTGATCAAAATAATTGTCTAGTGTTTTCTGGACAGCAGCTGAAGATCAGGTAAGGTGACGTTTGCTCCATTGATGGATAACTAAGCTTTCTTTAGTACTCAGTATGTGCTGGTGGTTGAACGATCTGCAATGAACTGTGCCCACAACTGCAGATGCAGAGAAATCCTATGTAAGGAATGGAAAATGAGCATGGGGCACTGTTGGCTGTTTAATGAGGTGTTCCCCATCAATAGAGGAGCATAAGTAGAGGCCTGATTAAATGATCACCTTGTCGATTGCCTTTGCTGCTACTAATCATAAAACCAAATTATAAAACACAGCGTTGACATCCCTGTTGGCTTAATTGGCAAAACCATGGTCGAGAGTTAAAGTGAACATACTTCAATCCCTTGTTTTTCCCCATGTTAGTTGATCTCTGCTGTGACCCCATCTTTCAGGAGTTAGCTAATCTGAGCTACGAAAGTGATAAGAGATGGTACAGCTCTCCCCGAGGGCCTAGGAGGGAGGAAACAGCATCCTCAAATTCTGTCTAGTCCTACTCAGTGAGAAGAGTTTGTTTTGGATTCATCATCATGCAGAATTGTTTTCAAAAAGCACCAACAGTTCTCAACTCCTACACAACTTTAAAATACAACACTGACCGTACAAACCAGGATTAGGCGGAATTCAGCAAATTGGGGCCTGTAGTTGTTATTTTTTCACCATGTTTGGAAAGTGCTTTTGTCGATATTAGATAAGGATGTTAGATTATCCATAGCCCTAAATCCCCCAAATAAAATTGTATGTTCACTTAACAACTGTTTATTGGATATGCTGTACACAAATTGTCTTCTGCATTTGTCTTCAAACAAAACAAAATGTAAAGTGATTTGAAACTTTGAATGTTGCAGGCACTATAGGAAATGTAAGAATTTGTATTATTAATATTAATAATGTCACCCGTACTTTTTATTTTTGATCAGGCTGGGACCCATGGTTAACAACCTCTTAATTAGTACCTGTTCGCACACAAAACTTCTCTCCCCCATTATCCCAGTCCTTGCCAGACGTTACTGGCTCCCTATCCCAGAGAGGATCGACTTCAAGATCCTCATCCTTGTTTTCAAATCCCTCTACTCCTCTGCACCCCCCTATCTCTCTGATCTCCTCTCTCCCCAAACCAGCACTCGCTGCCTTCGCTCCACCGAGTCTGGCCTCCTCCATGTCCCCCGAATCCTCCGCTCCACCCACAGGGGCCGTGCCTTCAGCCACTACACCCCGAGGCTCTGTAACTCCCTTCCTCACTCCCTTCCCCTTGACCTCTCTCCTCAGTTTCAGATCACAGCTAAAGACCTTTTTCTTCGACTGCGCCGTTGGTCATCTTTCTACCCCTGCCCCTGGCTCAGTCCCGGGATCCGTTACTGTGAAACGCTCTGAGATGCCATCCGGCATGGAAAGCTCTATATAAATTCAAAGTTGTTGTTGTTGTTACTAAAGCTGCATGCATATACTGTATTTAAAATGTGTAATTATGGAAGTTCCAATAGGAAGTGAGAAAATAATAATTTCCCTCCCTCCCTTTCACTAATGTCATTATTCCCAATGGTAAGTCAATAACATGAAGAACCGTTTAGTTCTCCTCCCAATACCACTGGAAAGACTACATCAAAACACATTTGTTGCGCAGGGTATCATTACAACATGAAGGGGTTCATGGCCTCAGAAATATTGAAAACAGAACACAAGAGGACTGAAGAAGTAATTTGGATCATCAAACTGCATTGGTTCATAGAACAAGCATATTGTTTCAATCCCACTACCCAAACATTATCCCCATACTCTTTTAAGCCCCTCTTCTTCTTATGCCTGTCTATTTCCCTTTTCAAAGTTACATAGGATTCCATCTTCACCGTCCTTCATGACATGGCGTTCCACATCCCAATTATCAACAGGATGAAAAAAAATGCTCCTAAATTCTCCTTTTGCTCACTTGGATAACAAAGAACTAATCTCAAAGAGAAAAAGAAAGGCTAAAATAAATATATTCTGCCAGGTGCATGTTTTGTGAAGACTGAACTGTTGTATTCTGAATGTAGTTCTTTGTGACTCTTAATAGTACCGATTTACTCTGAACTAGATCAAGGTTAACAAGATAATCTAAAGCTTTGTGGACGCTTCACAATTTGTGAAAATAGGGAAAGCAGAGGGTTTGCACAATAAACTCTGTATTCTGCAGGGTAAGTGGACTGGAGTCACGCTTTGATTCATTCATTATTTAAATTACCATTGTGTACTACTCTAACTGTTTCTTTTCCAAAGAACACACCTGGGCAGGAACATAATTTACATAAAATCTGAATGGTGTATTAACTTAAAGACTAAAGATATCATTTTACATTATTCCCTCTGTGGCTCCTGCTCTGATTAAGATGCCAGATGGCAACATTATTTCTGGAATACAGAGCAGATCTGGGGCTGCAGCCGGGAACCTGACAAAACAGTGTGCAGTGAATAGAAGTAATGGAGATTGGCTTCTGTTGGAAGTGCAGTTTATCTGAGGTGAGATATTTAGTATCCGAAGGTGACATTTTTCTATTTTCTACTTTGCTTCCCTTCAGGCCTGAGAGAACTCACAACTCCGCTACTCATACCTGTTTGCTGTTGTCTATAATACTAATAGATTTGCAGTTGAAACACTTGGATGGGATGGGAAAAATATGTAGCAACATACTGGCTATTGATTCCAAAAAAGTGTTGGTGAGATGTATCTAACTGTTTGGAAAGAGGAAGGTAGGGTTGAGTGAATGTAGTTTGCAGCTGCTCGTGATCATTTTCTTAAGAATGGGAAGCAAAGGTTAAATGAAGCTGTGGAAGAGAATTTGCGAGAGATGTTGAACACAAAGGTGCATAACAGCAATGTTGACGCTTTTCTGGAGGAAGTAATTCAGAACAGGTACAATGATACAGATGGAGTGAGAAATGCCAATTCTAGATAACCACCTAAAGCTACAGCACTTATCCAAGTTTTCAATGTGATAATTGACTTGTAAATGATCTAATTTTCACATATGAATCCCCATTCATATGGCTTTTTTTGAAGAGCGGAGAGAGACCTCGGGATGGGAGAGGAGAGAAACGTATTGAGAGAAGCAAACTCATAAAAAATTGTTCAATCTAAAATGGTGATCAGTGAGTTTCTGAGGAGATTTACGGGAAAACAGCCACCATAGTCATAGCACAGTCCACCTAGTGGTGTCAGTAACATTGTCTGGTTAACTTGCAACATTCACAACTGATGAATGGCACTCATCACAAGCAATATGTGGTTACAATGGACTTTGGGGTTAGCACACCCCCCAAGATGGTGTAGTTCAGGGAGAGGATGTACATTCAAGACATAGAGAAAATGTTCATGTGTAGGTGGTATTGATACATGGAACTCTCATTCTGGTTTCCCAGTCACTATGCTCCGAGGCTCTGGAATTCCCTTCCTCACTACCTTCACTTTGCCCCCTCTTTTCTCAGTTTCAAATCCCAGCTGAAGACCTTTCTCTTCGACCGCGCCTTTGGTCACCTTTCTACCCCTCCCACTGGCTCGGTTCCGGGATACGCTATTGTGAAGCACTCTGGGACGCCGTCCGGCGTGGAGGGCGCTATATATATCAAAGTTGTTGTTGCAGTTTGGATTTTCTTAGAAATGGTGATCGATTTCTGCTTGTGACCCAAAAGAAAATAATGTTCACAGCTAATCCAAGTGTCCAAGTGTTCCCACTGCACTGAAGACTAGGATACATTGCTGATAATTCAAACTCAATGGAGATGAAAAAATCCTACATCGGATGTGATATCACATCGTCAAAAAGTTGTGATCCAAACCAATCTAGCTTCAGATGTGACCTCTGCTCTTATCCGTCTTTCACTGACGCTGCTGGATGCTGCCTGTTTTCTTGCCAATAATGGGGGCTCAGCATTTCAGTGCTGATTCCCAGAAAACAGGACTAATTCTGATTGAGCTTGTAATGGCAATTTCAAAACAATTTCAGAACAGATACTAGCAAGCTTTTCTTCACTCAGGTGATAAACAATGACTGAAACAGATTGCCAGGAAATGTAATATAAGCCAGAGCACCAGAATAATTTTAAAATCTGCTTAATACAGTGATTGGGGGGTGGTATGATAAGATTGGATGAGCCAAAGGGTTTCTTCATCCAGACCAATCTTCTGATTCTTTGCTGAAGTCGAGGGAATCGGTCATGTCTCAAATCATATACTGTGTCCCAAAACATTATTTCCTAAAATAAATATATTTATTTTTTAAATAAAGGCTTTCTGATTCCACCATCTCCCTAGGGAGCCCATTCCATACATTCACCGTTTGTTCACTGAAATTGTGTTTCCATAGATTTATTATGTTATGGTAGGAACTCCCTGAATGCAGTGCATCTCTTTCTGTGTTAAAGATAGAGATCCACACAATAAAAAAAAGGGAAACATGCTGTGGTGCTACTTCCTTTGCCTGAGGATACAACACTGCTGCGGAGACACAGTTGGTCCCTCAGTGTGAGGAGCAGCACTACAGCATGTCGAGCTACACTCACAATTGTACCCATTGAGTAAACCGGGGAGTCTGGAGGCTTACACAACAATGCTCTAGAATTGTCATTCTGAAGCTGAAAAGGACAAATTTGTCTCATGGGGTACATGACATTATACCCCACACATGGTCGGTTATTTTTCATGTTACTGATAGCTCCTGTAGATGTTTTATTCCCATTGCTTGAGTGGATTTTTATTATCCCTGGGATGTGATATTAAATCGAGGGCCCATCTGCCTAAAGATCCCGTGCCACTACAAATTTTGCCCGGTATGCAGAGAGACAATCTCCCAACTAAAATTGGCCATTTATTTCATGGCGGTTTGTGGGACATTGCTTTGTGCAAATTGATTCCCACGTTCCCATGCACATGGCAGTGACTTGAGAAGATTGCTTTCCTGTCCTGTGGAAACAAGGCACAGTTCTACAAGTAATGACTGCAGTGTGGAATTGAGTGGTTTTGCAAATGGCACAAAAGAGTAGAAACAGATTTCTTTTTATCAAAGCATTAAAATACCCACTTGCAAGATTCAGTCAACCTGCAGCATACTGTGATGCTGTGAAAATGCATCTAATAAAAGTGTACTTGATATTTTTTCATTTAAACAGCTATTAAGCAAAGGTATTCTAGGCACCAAACTATTTTATTTATGCTGATGGGGCATGCTGAATTATTTATGATTTGATGTTTTACTTGGAATGCATTTTTGATAGTGAAGATTAATGAGAATGTTAAATTATTATTGTATATTCTGAAGGGGTGGGGGAGCCTCGGGGAACAGGATTTACCGATCTGTGGTTTAGCATCGACACACAACACTGGTTAGATCCCATTAATAACAATGAGAACCAGCAGTCATGTATGATAAGCAAATTTAATACTGTACAGCTGGGCTTTCACCTGCCATTTCAATCTGGCTACACTGTCTGGATTGAGGTTTGAGATGCTTAGTGTCTGGCGTGGGTTTGGCAACCCTCCCGACTTTGCCATAATGGTTGAATCTAAAGTTGCTTTTCCTTTCGACTTGAGAGCTACAGTACACAGCAAATGAAGACTGGATCCAAGGATAGGTTTAACTCTTTTTAAAAAGTATTTTGAGATGTCGAGAAGACGTGAAAAGCTCTATGTCAAATGCAAGGAGCATTATTATAGTTAAGACACAAGCCTTATATTGCTCTGAAGTTACAGCACTTGCCTCACATGGTTCGATTCCTGGCAGGGTGAAATCTGGGTCAAGTATCCTTATCCCATACGCCTGATAACAATCCCTCAAGAAAAAAAACAATTGGTCACGATAATCTATGACTATTTGTGGGACGCTTGTGCGCAATTGGCTGACGAGTTTTTACCAAATATACAGTCAATTTACTTTACAGTATATTCTGTGAAGCGCTTTGAGATAAGATGTGATGTGAAAGATGTGAAAAGTGCTATATCAAAATAGAAGAATTATTATTGTTATTAAGACAAAGTGATTTTCATAACAGCTTAATTTTTCAAGTGGAACCATTGAAGAACAAAAAATATAAGCAAATTTCAATGCAGAATAGTTGAATAAATTTGTGGACATTTGTTAAAGCAGATAATTGTTCTGCTCGCAGAAAGAATGTTTTAATTGCAAAGGGTGCAAAACAGATGTAAGCATGTAAGGATGTAAAACGGTCTAAATGGAAAGTATAATTGTACTGTTTTGGGGTACTTTTCAGCAAAGATTTCCCTGTTACATTTGTTATTTAGTTATTATTAAGTTTTTAGTTACCCAAACTGTTTCTACTAGGGAAAATATGCTTTTTAATTTTGAGAGATGTTTTAGAGGGGGACACAAAACCACCTTAAAATTTATGCTGCTAAAAATTATTGCTTCGTTTCAACAAATCTACAGGGTTTTTTTAGTGAATTTTGACTGTTTCTTTTCCTTCTGCAAGATTGGCAGGTATGCTTCCTAATCCCCTCTCCCATAACCCTCTTATTTCCTTCACCCTCATATGCAACAACAAAATTACACTTGTATAGAGCCTTTCATGCCGGGAGGACCGTCCCAAGGTGCTGGACAGTCAGTGTTTCAGACCTAAGTTGGGGTCGGGATCGGGGAGGGTGGAGGGAAAGGAGGGGATTTGGGATAACCGATGGGACTAACGAAGATGCAGGTCTTGAGACAGGAAGCCAGGGAGGGGGCAAGGTGGAGGGACTGCAGAATGGAATTCAAAAGGTTAGGGGAAGAGTGGCTGAATGCTAACCCACCGATTGTGGGGCGGGTAGGTCGGGAGATATGAAACAAGCTGGAGCCCGCTGTGTGGAGGGAGCGAGCAGGTTGGTAGGGTTATAGGAGTCACAAATATAGGGTGAAGCGAGGCCATGGAGGGCTTTGAACGTGCGGACCAGGATCTTGAATTGAATCCTCTGAATGATGGGGAGCCAATGGAGTTGGGTGAGAATGGGGGAGATGAATCACGGAGCTTGAAGCGGCAGAGGACACGGGCGGCAGAGTTCTGGTTTATCTGAAGCCTATGGAGTACGGAATTGGGAAGGCCGACAAGCAGGGCATTGGAGTAGTTGAGTCTGGATGTGATGAAAGCATGAATGAGAGTTTCAGCGGCCTAAAGGGTCGGAATCAGGCAATGTTGCAGTGGTGAGGGAAGGCAGAGTGGGTCATGGCTTGGATGTGGGGGAGGAAAGACACCTGAGGATCAAACAAGACACTTAAGTTCTTGACTGGCTTGATGAGGTGGAGGGTGCAACCGTAGAGGTTGATGCTATCAGTGCCTAATGTGTGAAGGCACTGTCATGAGCCAATCAGGAAGGCATTAGTCTTGTTGACAGAGCCCTGAGGGATGCCACATGTGGCATTGTGGGGGCTGGAGGAGAAGCCAAAGTGGAGACGGTGAGAAAGTTAAGAGTTGAACCAGCGAGGGCAGGTCCATGACATTTCAGCAGGGAGGGAAGGCGGCGTAGGAGGATCGAGTGGTCAACATTGTTGAAGGGGGCAGAGAGGTCATGGAGGACAAGAAGGCAGAGAGAGCCCTGATCATAGATTTTTAAAATGACTTTAGGGACTTTGACCAGGGCTATCTCCGTGCTATGAGTAGCATGGAAACCGGATTGTAGAGGTTCAGAGAGGGAATGGCGAGAGAGATAGCAATGAAGCTGGGATGCAACAACTCATTCCAGGGCCTTAGTGAGGTATGGGAGGTTGGAGATGGGGTGGTATTTAGAGAGTAGGGACGGGTCCAGGGAAGGTTTTTTCAGGATAGGGGTGATGACAGCTGTTATTAGAGGGTTGGGAACAGTGCCAGTATACTAATATAAGAATAATATAATAATCCTTGCATTTGATAAATGGTTTTTCATGTTTTCTAGGTGTCTCAAAGTGCTTCACGGAATATGCTGCAAAGTGAATTGACTATACTTGTGTGTGAAACACTACAGCCAATTGCGCTCAGTAGTGTCCCACAAACAGTTATGGATTGAAGTGATCAATTTATTATTATTATTGAGGGATTATTATCAGGTGTGTGGAGGAAGGAAACTTGCCCAAGGTTTTGCCCTGCCAGGAGTCAAACTCATGTCTCTCACTTACGAGTTACATGTATACTGAGATTTTAGTTCAGCTGAATAAGTGTAGCTAGGAATTGTCTAAGAGAACATTGTAGAAATCTCTCTGAAACCCTATTCTTGCCACACACGAACAAGGTAGAGATACCTACTGATGGAACCAATTAATGCATTGTGACAGTTGATAATAATACTGTACTAATAATCCTTACATTTGGCATACAGTCATTCACTTTGAGAGGATGTCTCAAAGCACTTACAATAACAATAATCAAAGCTTTCATAATAAACTATCATTGTTAGATCAGCGTTAGATATAATGAAAATAAGGATTTGAAGAAAAACATTGATCTATAATGCTGAATATGCTAGCAAGCACCAAACACAGGAGACCACATATTGTCATGATGTCCGGACCGAGAGCCATTTGATTGCCTGAATCGACATAATAGCGTACATAAATACATCTACTGGACATTCTGTAAACACTTTGATATTGATGTCAAGACCAACTTGAACAGCAATCACAACTGTGACATTAAAAGTTAACATCATAATAATCTGGGACCCACAAGTGCAAACAGAGAGAACACTAATTCACAATCAATCAGATATCATCATCCAAAAGCAATTAGATTGTACATGCAATATGATTGTTGTGGCCATTCCAAGTGACCATCATGCACAAAATAGGAAAAAGAGAAGATCAGGAAGTTTGTTGACCTACGGATGCATGTGGCAGTACAAGTCAAGCGTAGTTGCTTTCATCAATAGATCAACACAGACTATTAATAAGACAATTCAGAAATGGTGTGACAAAATGCCCAGTGCATATAACATCCATCTTCTGCAGTAAGTAGTTTTTCTGGGAAGTTCAAATATGCTAAGATAATTAACTTCCATCCAAGTGTAACGTGGCAGTGTTATTGGTTTAACTGATTCCAATACTGGAAGTCACTTCCTAAACTACCTCTATTAAGTGATCTAAAGTGTAATAACATAACAATGTTAAAGAAAAACAATCATTGCATTTGATACAGTGTCTTATGTTGCCTAACATCTCAAAGCACTTCATAGGTTATAGTATAAAATGATGTGTATTTTGTTGGCAAATGTGCACAGTAATGTTCCACAAACAGCCATGGAATAAGTGACCAATTTTGTTCTGGGGGATTATTGGGCAGCACAGCAGAGAAACTCCCTTCTCTTTTCAAATAGTGCCATGAAGACTCTAACGTCCACCTGAATAGATAGATAGTGCCTTGTTTTAACATCCCACCCAAAGGATTGCATCTCCATCAATACAGCACACCCCAACATTGCACTGGTGTGTCAACCTGGATCATGTGATTCCAGATCCCAATGTGAACTTGAATCTACAATCTTCTGACTCAAAGGGTGAGAATGCTACCACTGAGCCAGACTGATTCAGTTTGTATCAATTTGCAAACAGATAAGAACTTGAAACTGGTATGAAAAGGATCACAGAGCCAATTCAGGAAAGATTTCAACAGAAACACATGATAACCAGCCCTAGAGGTTTATTTTTGTAACTCAGAGGAGAAATTCTCAGCACACAAAATTTCCCCAAGGTCTAAATCATGTGAAGAGTTTAATTGTACGACTAACAAGCATTATTAATGATCACAACATGTGCAATTTTGATCTGGAGAAAGAATATGTGTACTTTTATTTTACTGTGGGTAACAGGAAATCAACTTTGTTGTTGTCTGATTCCTAGAGGTTGCCTGGAGGCAGCACTGATCTTTCAGAACATTTCATATTCAATTGCTCAGTACTCACTTAATTAGGATGTGGAACATACCTAATAAGTAGACGAGACCTGCAAAAGAATTAGACCTTGAGACATTCTCCGCACCTCACAGATTGACTTAAGCAATCGTCATTTAAAAATTCAAACACTATTAAATCAGCAACAACACTTGATTTATTCCCTTTGCTCAAGTAAAGGAAACAATAATAGAATAACCATTGGACTGGAGTGGTGGTGACAGTACTAAGACACTTCAATGCCACAATCATCTTTCTGAGGAATTTTTAAAATAAATTTGTTAAAGGCATAAAAATCCAATATATTTACCCACTGCAATTTGCCTGTTATTTGGGAAAATAAATGTATATATTACTCTGCATGGCCCAGACCTGTTCGGCAGAATGGCTTGTTTTCTTCTAGTATCAGCTGATGCCCCATTCCAAAATGAATTGAACTCAACATCCTCCTTCTTACATTCTGTGGATTTTCAAATTTCAATCCCTCCAGTCTCCTATATGACTTCATTCAACCTCATTGATCTTGGATGTACTTTTCACTTATGTCACCTTCTCCAGTATATACTTTACAATACATTCTGTGAGGCGCTTTGAGACATCCAGAAGACGTGAAAAGCGCTGCATCAAATACAAGGATTATTATTATTATTAGTTATTATTATCCACCCTACTATTAGCAAGTTATCTTTTAGCCATTCTACCTCCACTCTCCAAAGCTCCATCCCTAAGGCCCTCGGACTTGCATGCTCCCTTTGTTCAAGGCCCATCTCAAAACATAGCTTGGACAGTGCTTTAGCTAATTTTTCAATTTTCCAGCTTGGGTAGCTAGCCAGCATTGTCATGAAGTTTTGAGACATCCTCCTAACACAAAAGGTGCTGTACAAATGTAACTTGGATTGTATTACTCTAAAGGAAAGTGTGTCTCAGTAAACCCATGGGAAATTGCACCTGATAGAAATCACATGACGTGGAATTATCACAGAAAGAGAAACACTCATTGTTTTATCTGCAAGTTGTCTCTTTCCGAGCACTAATGTGCTGAGGAGAGCCAAAATCCACACTCCACTCAGCCATAAATTAACTTTAAATCAATCGAGTGGGCTGAAAGTTAATTTAGTTCTTTGATATCAGGAAACCCACTGTGAACTGCAAAAAGGATGACAGAAACAAAATCATCCATCTATTGAACAAGGAAGACACCATACGAGCTATTATAAATGCCACAGATCAATATCCCGTAATGCAACTGGTCTGTTAAAGAAATCCAAATTAGTTGGTCAGCAGCAAGGGAAATCTACAAGAATTAACCCATTAATCTGTTGTAATTTCTGCAGACTTCTTTCTTTTTAGACTATGCTGTGACTGTATACTGTTGGCCCAGGTTACTTGTGTTCCGTGCATTTTGTGCCCAAACATTGTGACAATCCTATCTGCCTTGCAGAAAATTATTTAAAATTATCACCTCATAACCCTACAGCAAAAATGTGTATACAAGGGAATAAAAATGGACAAGGTGTCCTTGGACTTTATGTACGAATTCAAGATCCTTCTCCTCACTTTCAAGACACTCCACGGCCTTGCCCCCTCCTACCTCTCTGACCTGCTGACCCCTATCAACCTGTTTGCTCTCTCTGTTCAGCAGGCTCTGGTCTGTTCCATGGCTCCCACTTGACATGCCCTACAATCGGCAGGTGGGAATTCAGCCTCTCTGTCCATACACTTTGGAACTCCATCCCAGAATCCCTTCCTCCCTCCCTTGCCTCTTTCAAGGCTGGTCTCAGGACCCCCATCTTCGACCGTGCCATCACTTGTCCCCCTGCCTCTCTGCCCTCCCTCATCCCAACCCTGCCCCCCCAGCCCTGCTCGGGTCCCGACCCCTGACTGTAAGGCGCTCTATAAATGTAATTTTTTTTTTGTTAATAACGATAACAATTTTGATTTATATAGCGCCCTCCACCCGCTGGATAATAATAATTGCATTTGATATAGTGTTTTATCACGGTTTCCAGATGCCTGATACACTGTGAAGTGAATTGACATATTTTGGGGTGAAAAGCAGCAACCAATTCCACACTGCAGTGTCCCACAAACAGTCGTGGATTGAGTGACCAATATTTTTGGATTATTACTCCTGGAAACCCTGATTCATCAATGGACTAACTGGGTCCCTACTTACTGCTCGGTAATCAGAGGTGGAGGAAGGAAACTTGATTAGTGTTTCACCCTGCCCGGAAAAATCGAACTCAACTTCTCTCGCTTGTGTGGTGAGTCCTCTAACCACTACGCCACTGGATTCCTATTATGAAGCCAGAGCGGTACTGTATGAGTCTACAGAATCTATTCTGAAACTTCACAACTGAATGGTCAGAGCACATCACTTTCAGTTTTTGTCACCATACCTCAGACATGCTAAATAAAAACATTATCCTTGTACAGTAAAGCACCTTCTTAATCATTGTTGAAAAGTCTTAAAGCTCTTAACAGGATTTAATAATCCATGCATTTTTTGATATAACGCTTTTCACATCTTCTAGATGTCTCAAAGCACTTCACAGAATTGACTGTAGTGTGAATTGACTGTATATTTGTGGGCGAAACACGGCAGTTGCGCACAGCATTGTCCCACAAACAGTCGTGGACTGAAATGAACAATTTTATTATTGTTTTTTTTTCGAGGGAATATTATCAGGCATGTGGACTAAGGAAACTTGTCCAAGGTTTTGTTCTGCCTGGAAATGAACCCAGGTCTCTCGCTTGCGAGGCGAGTGCTCTAACCACTGAGCTATAGGACTTCACAATTTATTGTAATGTGCATTGACTGTGATTTGTAGGCAAAAGTAGCAGGCAGTTTGGGCACAGCGATGTCCCACAAATGGCCATGAAGCGATTGACCAATATACTGTACATACTGTAAGATATCCTGTTATAGCAGTGAAAAAAGTAACAAACAACAGCTGAAAGTCTGTGCTCAGGTGTACGGGAATGAGATATGAAGAAATGCTGCATAGCTCAGCCTTTGAAGTTTCAATATTATTTATGTTTTACAACAGAAATTCAACAGACATGCAAAAGTCAATGTATTGATAGGATGAGCTTTAGTGACAATTTTGCACTTTTGACTCCTCTGTGATAATTCCACATTGTGAGCGATAGCAAAATATTACACTCACCTTCAATGCCATTGCAAATATTATTAAGGAAGCTTACATTAAACATTCATTGAACAATATTACAATTTAAATAATGTTTGTATATCACTTCTATTTTACCTCCGGAGTTTAGCTTCAACGTAATTGTTAGACTTCCTGAGTTGTACTACAGGTAAATATTACTGAGATTTCTTGTGTAACTCAACAGGGAATTTGATGTTTCTTTGGGAGTTTCCAGGCAACCATAGTGTTTGGAGGTGGAGCCATTGTGGTTTCTTGGTTGACATGGCAAGTCTGTACTTTAGAACATGTCATATTTTCTGGGTATTCTGAGTTTCTTTGCTGTTATAAATCTGTTATTTATTTAATAAATCCTCTCCTGCTTTAAATAACATCAACTCTCCTTATCTAGATATATGCCCAAATTCAAGGTAGAGCTTGACAAGGAGAAAACTGAAAGATAGCTACAAATACTAGTGGACTCGTCTCTCACTATCGTAACAGTGTGAAGTAGCAATAAACAAGACAAACAAAATACTGGGCTATATTGCTAAATCAGTTGAGTTTAGTTCCCCAGATGTCATTCTCAAAACTACTTTAACCTACCTCTTCAATCTGGCCTATGGGCACATCCCCTCACCCTTCTCCCTTGGTCAGCATCCAATTCCCACCAATGTGCAGTGCTCCAATGCACTGTCCTGTGTAAACGCAAGTTGTTGTTTGAAACTTCGCCTGTAAGACCATTTTAATAATAATAATAATCTTTGCATTTGATATAGCATTTTTCACATCTTCTACATGTCTCAAAGTGCTTCACAGGATATAGAACAAAATGAATTGACTGTATAGTTATGGGTGAAACACAGCTGTGTCCCACAAACAGTCATTCATTGAAGTGACCAATTTATTATTGGGGGGTTTTCGTGAAGGATTATTTATCAGGCTTGTGAGTAAGGAAGCTTGCCCAAGGTTTTGCTCTGCTGGGAATCAAACCCAGGTTTATCACTTTTGTGAGGCAAGTGTTCTAACTGCTGAGGTACAGTACTCCATATTTTATCTTAAAATTTAAGATTGTCCATTGTGACAATCTTAAATCTGTGACAAAAATTCCAGTTATTAAAAATAATTGGTTTCCAAATTAAGTAAGAACTGAAGACATTTCCACACTTTTGTGGAATCTCAAATTTTAAGAAAAAGTGGTCTGACGGCTATGACCAGGTGAAATTTGGGAACCACTGAAGGTTAAATTGAACACTAAGAAGATTGCAACTGCTCTGAGATGCAATTTTGCATAGAGGATGCTGTATAAGTGCATGTTGTTGTATTGTTATTGTTGCAACAGTTGCAATGGAAATCAAAATCCCTGATCAGTTTTATTAACACAATCAAATACTTCACTGATAATTTCAGTCAAATACTGTGATTGTATTTTGCATGTGAACACAGCAGCCAATTGATATCCCGCAAACAGCCATGAAATGATTAGCCCATTTTGCATACAGTGAGGTGCAGCAAGTATAAAATTCTTGCTACTCTCAATTCCTCAACTATGTCCCATCAATACAACTGAAGTACTTTCTCCCATTATAAATGCCTGGTAAATCAACTCTCTTTCCCGAATTAGCTCTTGCTTGCAGTTTGAATTAAAGGACAATGTTTGCTATCTTCCAGTCCTCAGGCATTTATGGACCCATTCATTATTTTGTTCTCAAAACAGGATCTGAAAACACTACACAACAATTTTCCAATTCCTTTGTGACCTTGGGAAGACTTCATTAACACAATGAAAAAGTATTTTACATTCTCCTACTTCTCTGGCGGTATGAAACATTGCTGATGTGAAATGAAATAAAAGGCAATGGAAGCCTATTAATTGGAATTTTCCTGTGTAAACTGTTCTCTTTATTCAAATTTTTGATGAAGCACATTATAGAATGAACGCGGGTTGAGTGGACAACGATTCCCTTTAAATAAATACTTCCATTGAACAGCATTATGCACAGCTGACGTGCAAAGAACATAAGAATCTGCCTTCCACCATACTGGGAGTCGCATATACGTCCCAAACTACCTAAATTAAAACATTGTGATCTAAAGCTTTAATATGAATGACATAGGAGATTATTCTGGAAATCAACTCTCACTTGAAGATGTTCCATGTGTAAAGGGACAGGTGCAAATGAAAGTTGATTGCTTCTGCACAGGATTCCGGTGTCTGACAAACTATCTATTATGCACTGTATTTATTGCTGTTTTCAATTCACAGCAGGATTTGGGTGAAAATTCTCTAAAAACAAAATCACTCAAGAATAAAACCATGCAACTGCAGTCTCGAATGCTGCCAAAGGATGTTTTTTCGCAGGTTGCTTCTTGTTCAAAACGACATCCAAAATGTCCAACTGAAGGCCATTCAGCAACCACAATCTAGGAGTCATGATTAGGACAGGAATCTGCATGAGTAAGATTGTATTACCACATGGTTCAGTCAAATTGGATACCTGTAGCCCATGAAATATAATTAATCAAAGAAATAACAAGGTGGCTTTTCTGATGTCAAAGACAAAAATCTAAACTGCACCTTATGACAGCGGTTAAAAGAAAATCGAAGATTCAATTGATTCGCTGCTAGGTAGCGATTGGCCTGTTTTATGTGCCAATGTATATCCGTACTCCACTGCGACTCTCCACTATATATTCATGTACAGTCTATGCTGGTTCATCATCAACTTGTAACAACATACTATTACTACTTACATTTATATAACAATCTTCAAACTGGGTAGCAGCTTGTGCGTTCAACAGGGGCAAATCTTGACTCAGAGCCAAGGAAAGGGGATAGGTGACAATAGGTATGGTTGAAGAGAAAGATCTTCAGGCACAATCTAAACATAAGCAAGGAGGTTCGGGATGGAAGGCTTGACGCAGAGAACTCCATACTTTTGAGGTGTTGAGGCTGAAAACACGGTTAGCAACAAGGGAGAGGAGGAAACAAGGGCATGCAGGAAGCCAGAGCCAGTTGAGCGAAGGAAATAGGTAGAGGAACGAGGTGTAAGAAAGTCAGAGAGGTAGGGAATTGCCAAAGCATGAAGCGATTTGTACATGAGTGTCAGGATCATGCTATTACAATACATCAAAACAAATCAGATTACTGCTCATGCTATACAAGGAACGCAGACTTTAAATTTTGGAATTGAGTCCCTTGTGTTTGTTTCAATAGTCCAGTTCTTGAGCCAGAGGCTCCAGGCCCTGCTGATGGCAAATCATCCAGCTTGGCTCATTGGAAAACCTGAAAGGGGCAGATCAGTCACATGTGGGATAAGGATTCTTCTCACTCAATTCCTGTTAACCCTGTAAAACCATTGAATATTGTTAGGGTGGTCTTTATTCACCAATAAAATAAAGAATTGTAATCTAGCTTTCCTTATTGGTAAACAAGCCTGTTGTGTGAAATTGGCAGCTGCGTTTCGCCTATAAATACACAGTCAATTCACTTTACAGAATATTCTGTAAAGTGCTTTGAGACTTCTAGAAGACGTGAAAAGCACTGTAACAAATGCAAGAATTATTATTGAAAGCTGTTCTGCTCCTCAGAAAGTGTTCAGCCCAGGGTTCATTCCCTTTTTGTGTGCACTTGCCCTGTTCTTAAAAAGTAGCAATGAACTGCCTGGATTTTGTATCCAATTATCAACACAAATGTAACACTGAGGTCTTCACACCGTTATAATTACTAGTGTAATTCCTGCTAAAACCCCTTTTAAATGGAGTCTCGCTGGCTTTGCCATTTATCACTCAGTGGAACAAATTACAAACTGGAACCTCAGAGCAATCAATTACCAGCATAAACTAAACAAACAAGACAGCCTTTCCTATTATAAACTCTCACCGCCAAAGTGTGTTTGCTCAGAGAATTAACCTTGAATTCATTTTTCAACTTGATAGTTCTGATGAATTAACAGATTTCAGTAGCCGATCTTTTTTAAAAAACAAAAATTGGATCAACACACCTTCACCACCTTAATGCCGAAATGCAAAGATTATTATTAAAAATCTGTTCTCCTCAGAAAGTGTTCAGACCAGGGTTCATTCCTTTTTGTGTGCGCTTGCCCTGTGCTTAAAAAGTAGCACCACCACCTCCTCCACTACCTCACCCCCCAGTGCTGCCGAAACACTCATCCACGCATTCATAACATCTAGGCTCGACTACGTAAACTCTCTCCTTGTCGGTCTTCCCAGTTCCTCCCTTCACAAGCTGTAGATTATTCAGAACTCTGCAGCTCGTGTACTCTCCCGCACTAGGCTCCACGACCACATCACTCCCACCCTCACCTGCCTCCACTGGCTCCCCATCTCTCAGAGGGTCGAATTCAAGATCCTCGTCCTCTCTTTCAAGGCCATTCACGGCCTTGCCCCTGCCTATCTCTTCGACCTCCTCTCTATCAGCCTGCCCGCACCCTCCGTTCAGCGGGCTCTGGCCTGCTCCGCATCCCCTGCCTGAACCGCCCTACCATCAGCGACCGGGCTTTCAGCCTCTCTACCCCTATACTCTCGAATTCCATCCTGCAATCCCTTTGCCTCGCTTCTTCCCTTTTCTCCTTCAAGGCCGGTCTCAAGACGCTCCTCTTCGGCCTTGCCTTCTGCTCCCCTCCTAATTCTCCTCCACTCTCCTACTCTCCTTCCCCCTTCAAAGGCTGAGCCCTAATCTTATGACTATGACCCCTAGTTATAGTTTATCAAACCAGGGGAAACAGTCTCCCACTGTCTACTCTGTCATGCCCCATAATAATCTTATAGGTTTCTATAAAATCACACCTAATTCTTCTATATTCCACAGAATATAGGCCTAGATTACTCAACCTACCCTCATACCTCAACCCCCTCATCCCAGGAACCAACTTCGTGAATCTACGCTGTATCCCCTCTAAGGCAAGTATGTCCTTTATTAAATAAGGAGACCAAAACTGCACACAATACTCTAGGTGTGGTCTCACCAGAGTCCTATACAGTTGTAGCAAGACTTCCCTATTCATATATTCTAACCCTTTTGTAATGAACGCCAACATACCGTTAGCCTTCCTAGTTGCTTGCCATAATTAGATCATGGATGTTCTTTACCTCAACTAATCCTTTCAATACCAATTTCCCACTTTCTCCCCATATCTCTGAATACCCTGACTAACCAGAAATCCATCAACCTCACTCTTGAAGTTGTGAATGGATCTAGCAGTCACAGCCTTTTGGGGAGAGAATTCCAAATGTCTAGCATGCTTTGAGTCAAAGAATGCTTCCTGTTTTCATTCTTAAATGGCCTTGTTCTAATTTTGCGACTATGCTCTCTTGTTTTGGGATCTCAAAAGAACAAAGAGTAGGGACTTTATATTCACACGTGCACACACACGTGTGCACATACAGAAGATTGTTGGGACATACAATGCACTACCTGAAATGGTTGTCAAGGCAGATTCCTTTAGATTTTAAGAGGTAATTAGATGAATATCTGAAAAGTAGCAATATACTGTACAAGGTAATAGTGCTTGCATTTTGATAGAGTGCCTTTCCATGTCTTCTACACGTCTCAAAGCACTTCACAGTAAAACTGCAAAGTGAACTGACAGTATATTTGTGAGTGAAACGTAGCAGCCAGTTGCACGCAGCAACATCCCACAAACAGTCGTGGATTGAGTGACCAAGTTATTATTGTTTGCTTTCTTGAAGGATTAGTAGACGTTTGGACAAAGGAAATGTGGTTTCACCCTGCCATGAATTGTAAGGCGAAAAACAACAGAATTGAATTAAAAGGAAGGCTCTTTCAGAGAGCCAGCACTGGCAGAATGTGCTGATAGTCTCTTTCAGTGAAGTGCATTCCTATAGTTCTCCATCTCATGCAAGTGTTATATTCCTTTAATGTATTCCCACATTATTGTTTGTTTGGTCAGTTGGATGTCTGACACATGCAGAAAGCGATCACCATGTTTAAGAGTAACTAAACCAGACTCGTATTTCCACATACAATGATAATAATCCTTGAATTTCATATAGCGATACCATGTTATATAATAAACCTTGCATTTTATATAGTGCTTCTCACATTTTCTAGATATCTCAAAGTGCTTCACAATATACTGTAAAGTGAATTGACTGTATATCCGTGGACAAAACGTGGTAGCCAATTGTGCACAGCAATTCTCACAAACTGTCGTGGATTTAAGTGACCAATTTATTATTTTTTTCTCTCTTGAGGGATTAGTATCTGGTGTATGGAGTAAGGAAACTTGCTCAAGATTTTGCATTGCCAGGAAGAAATCTCACAGCTCCTTGTCAAGAAATCTCACAATAATTTTTACTGTGAAGTGTAATTACTGTTTGTGTATTCTGCAGGTGAACATGCGAGCTAATTTGCACAAATTGGCAATTGTTTGCAGGCACCTGCTACGCATGGAAATTTACCTGTGTCTGGAATGGAATGTGCACATGACCACAGAGGTGCGTGTCCATCTTACCTAATTCCAAAAAGTATTCAGTATAAATTGGCAAGAGCCAAAGCTTGTGGAACCTTGAGTGTACGTTGGGGGTACTGTTGGAGTTTTACCAGTTAATTGAAAACACTGACTGGCAAACTTCCTGCTACTTGTCTATCTTGGACCACCCTACCTAATGGCTCCTAGTAAACCTTGGCATTACATGAGTGAGAAGAATCCTTGTTAAGGATCCAGGCTAGCTGGTCTGATATTAACAGGGCCCTGGAGTACCACAATCCCTCCTAATTGAGGAATAAATTTTGATGTTACACTGCCAAGCAAATTATCTTAAAGCCAGCTCAGCTCCAAGGATACTCCGCTTACCTCCCCCTCTAAAGTGACATTAATTCAGCATTAATCCTTATCCAATGAAATAAACATGACATCTGCATTAGTTCTATCCAGACTACTTCAATTCACCACATCAGAACATTTTGTCTTCTTAAGACTATGATATCTATCTGCGCCAACAGTAGGAATCTCACGATTAATGTACTGGCAGGCCACTTTTCCTTTTTAATTGTATTAACAACTGTGTTGACTTAAAATATTTCATAGAAAGATTTTGTATCATTGCAGCAAAATCTTCAATACAGAGATTTGCCGAAAACGTACATAGTTACTACCTACATTTTACAGTAACTATTTTGAAGCACTCCTCTCATCATCAAGGCCATTATATTAAGTGTAAAGATTATTAGCATCATTATTATTATGTTTTGCTTTCAAACAGAATTCCTCAACTAAGGAATCAGAATAAGAAACTTTCCAAGGGCTGTTAGACTCACGTTAGACAAATGCTCTGCAGAATTTCTACTCTCTGATGCTGAATGAAGTGTCTGTATCAGAATATCAGAGATTTTTCTGTTGCGACTATTATTGGCAGCACATTCCTCATGTGATTGGATGGAATAACCTTTGCTGACAAGACCAAGTCCAGTTCTGAGGTAATGATGAAGTGCAATGCTTCATAACACATTCAATGTGATAATCATTGAATAAAGGTTTCTGGTTAATTATGTCTAAATTATGTCAATTTTCAACAGAACAGGAGACCTTAGTAAGAATTCCATATTTCAGACTTGGTAAGATATGCTTCATTTAGCATTGTTAAATGCTTTCAGATATCCTCCCAAAGAGAAAGGCATTAAATAAATGTAAATTGCCTTGTATTCCTTATGTAATACAAGGAAATTTACATTCATGTAGTGCATTTCTCATTGGGAGGATGTCTTAATGCTAAATGAAGCATATCTTGCCAAGTTGATCTATTCCCACAGTGGGTTAAAAGCTACTGAAAGGCATTTCCATTTTCTATGTGGGGTCTTTATTAAGGAACCTTGGTGGAAATTGTTGCAGTTTAAAAGCTGTTGCTTTTGTGAAGCTGCTCATTGAAAACACTAAATAAACGTTAGTCTATAGTTGAAGCCAGTTGTTAGATAGAAGCCAACTATCAGTCAAAAAAGTCACAGGTCAGGACTGAATAGTGGAGACACTGATTGTTTTAGAGTCCTGCTTGGTTTCTTTGAGGATCAAGAAGTATTTATGTAGAATTTGCCTTCCAGAGATTAGTGAACTGCAGTAGGTCAATAAAAGGAGAAAGCAAGAAGCAAATTCAACGTGTGAAATGGTCTTGCATCTTCTTTTACACATGGAATACTTTCTGCATTTACAAATATACAGGCATTTACACATCAGCACAGGAATATAAAATATATCTATGTACCGTGGACCCATCATTGATGTGCAGATACCCATTAAATAATAAACAGTGCTTCTTCTTGTCTTAGGTGTCAACAGCTTATCTAAAAGCTTTCAGAATAAAGTCATCAAATGCAAGCTTTCAAGTAAGCAGCTTAAACTAGTGTTGAATTGTATTATTCATAAGACAAATAACATATTGCTCTAGGTACTGAAATACTTGGCTTTTATTTCCAGTGAGCCAGATTTATTGTTCTTTCTCTCAAGCAGTTCTGTAAAGATGTGTCTGTGCTTTTTTATCGGGTAAGACTGACTTCGAGTTGAAAACATAAAGCAGCCAGGAGATCTGTGGGAAACAGAATATCATGCATCCTATAAATTGTCTGCATGACAAGAAACAATGGGTAATCATTACAAAATAGATTTTGTTTGATTTATGTTATATTACCCATAAATTGCTGCCTCTAATTATTTTCTGTATCATTGTTCCTCTTGCATGAATTTAGGCATATTCAATAATAATTATGCAATAATAGTTTTTGCAGTATCAATTTCTAAATTGCAAAGGCCACTTCTTAAAAATATCAATAACTCAGTCTATAGTCTTCTGCATTTAGCACTTTAAAAAAATTACTGTTCATTCAAAATATATATCAATGCTATTGATGATCTATTTTTCCTTGAACAGTATCTTCGCCACTTTGTGGAATTAAAAAGAATCCTTTTTGTTACCCAAGAGAGAGAGTGGCTTTTAACTGAATTGAAATTGAAATCTGTCTGTCTCTATTGTGTGCTAATGTTCATATAATAATAATGTAAACCCAGCCCAGTGTTTGTATTGCTGACTCTGAGACAAGAGTAAATTAAAGGTTGCTATTGATCTTATGCGCATTTTTGTTTGAAATGATTTCAAAAATGTTTACCTGTATTGAGGACCAAGCAGATTATTGATCACATTGTAAGCACTGTTGAATCCTCATAGACTATGTGAAGTCAGTTTGCCTCTGCTGTTATAACTGTTACCTTTGAGTCAGAAGACTGTGAGATTCAACTTGACAACAGCATTTCATAGAATGACAAAAGTTACAGCTCAAGAGGAGCGCATTCAATAATAATATAATAATAATCCTTGCATTTGATATAGCGATTTTCACATCTTCTAGACGTCTCAAAGCGCTTTACAGAATATACTGTAAAGTGATTAGATTTTATATTTGTGGGCGAAATGTGTCAGGCAATTGCGCACAGCAGTGTCTCACAAACAGTCGTAGATTGAAATGACCAGTTTATTATATTATTATGAGGTGTGTGGAATAAGGAAAATTGCCCAAGGTTTCACCCTGCTGGGAATCAAATCCGGGTCTCTCGCTTGGAAGGTGAATGCTCCAACCACTGAACTGTAGGACTCCAACAGTATTTGAAATATGTTCAAATCCTCATGTCACCTATCTTGTTCAGCTTTGTAATCTACCACCTTCAATAGCTTGGTGTCATCGGCAAATGTAGTCGCTGTGCTTGTGACTCCTGGTTTCAGTTCATTTATAAAAAATATTAAATGAAAGAGGTCCCAAAACAGACACTTGTGGAACTCCATTTTCCCAGGCTGATGACATTCCTTGTACCACTCCACTCTGGTTAACCAATTGAGTATCCACTGTAATAAACCTCCATTGATTTTTGCTTTCTGCACTTTCAGTACCAGCCTCTCAAGTAAAAGTGGAGCAAAGGTCATACTGAAATCCAAACAACATACATAGCGTTACCCTTATCAAGCTCCCTTGTCACACCTTCAAAGAACACCAGTAAATTAGATTGGCAAGACCTTCCCTTCATGAGCCCATCTTGGCTGCCCTTTATGATTTTAGTTCTGTCCAGATGTTCCAAGAGTTTTTCCTTAATAAATAAATCTTTGGAGTCCTGTAGCTTAGTGGTTGGAGCACTCACCTTACAAATGAGAGACTTTGATTCAATTCCAGGCAGGGCGAAACTTTGAGCAAGTTTCCTTACTCCACATGCCTAATACTAACCCCTCAAAAGAAATCGGTCATTTTAATACAAAACTGTTTGGGGAACACTGCTGTACACAATTTGCTGTCGAGTTTCGTCCACATAAATGCAGTCAATTCAATTTACAGCATACACTGCAAAGTGCTTTGAGACATCTAGAAGCCATGAAAAGCACTATATCAAATGCAAGGATTATTATTACTAAGTATCTCGATAATTTTACCCACAATGGACATCAAACTCACTGGTGTATATTTTCGTGGATCACTTTTGTTGCGTTTGTTAAAAGTATGAGTAACATTTGATTTCTCCTTTCCCGCAGCACCTCTTCAGTATTCAGTGATTTTAAAAAAAATTGTGCCAATGTCTTTGCGACTTCCTCTCTTAGTTCCATGAGGATCCTCATGTGCAATTTATCTGGCCCCTGAGATTTATTTATCGTAATTTTACACAGCTGTTTCACACCCATATTGGTTGTGATATGAATAGAGTCACAACTTATTTCTACGGCATCCTTGAGTTCTCTTTCTACATCAGATAAGTTAAGTCTTCCCCTTGGTAAAGACTGATGCAAAAAACCTATTTAGCACTATTGCAGCCTGTGCAGCATTATTTGTCATATTGCGTCCTGAACCCACCTTCAGTGGCCCTATTCTATTGCTTGTTTTATTTCCTAAAAGATACTGCTTTTCCCAATGTTAAACTGCATTCGCCAACTAAATGTCAGCTCTGCTAAAGCAGCCTCTATCATCTGGAACTTTCTTCTGTTGATTCTCAGTTGGCCGTTCAGCTAATTAGAAATTGTCACCTTTAACAGAGTCCCATATCATTAATATAAAGGGAAAATAATAAGGATCTCAATACGGGTCCCTAAGGCACTCCACTCTCTCTATCCAGGCAATCCAGGAAACATGCTTCTGCTTTTACAGCCTTTTATCGCGATATCCATATTTTTAATCTCATGTGGTTTATTGTCGTCAACCAATCTATGGTACCTTATTAAATGTCTTCTAAAAATCCATATACACATCAACTGCATCTATGCACTCTGATTTTCTTATAAAATTCAAGTACATTAGTAAAGTATGAATGGTTATTTGCAAAACCACACTGACTGACGTACGAGGATTAGTTCCTGCTCTTTCGGATCATGATAGTGGTTGACTTTCAGTCTGGGGGGATGGGGGTGAAGGAGGAGATGTTTCTGATTGAAGTCGAACTAAACCATGTTTTAAAGTGGTAATATTAAACGCTTCATTCAAAAGTACAACGCTATGACCAATTATAAATTCTATGGCTATTTGTTTTAAAAGTCAACTAACTGCCTGTTCAGGTGGATGCTCAGATCCCATCACATCACATTATGCATAAACAGTAAGGAGTTTCCCACAACTGTCTTCGACAATAATCCCTCAAATAAAGTTGATCTTTCACTTCATGGCTGTTTTGGAGATATTCCTGTGAGAAAATTGACGGCCTACAAATATGTACTGTAGTCACTCTACTGTGGAATATATCTTGTGAAGTGATTTTGGACACTTTCTGTTTAGTGGTATGCTATTAAATATAAGGATTACTGTTATTATTATTTACTCAATGACAAAAAAGCGCAGTAAATACTGCAAGGATTATTATATATTTATAATATATAACATTGTAAAAATATTTTAGTTTGCTACAATCCTCTATGTCCCACCATTTATTCTACAAGGATACAAGGTCTGCATCTAAAAGTAATGTATTAGTATTATTCACTCATCTAAAGTCAATAATGCAACTAAAAGCTTGAAGGATTTATGAGACATTAATGAGCATTTTGAAATATTTTACTGGGCTATTTGATTAATTCCTCAGCAATCTGCCCCTGTATTAACACCTCATACATGAAATAAAACAGAATTTTCACATGATGAATAGAAATAATTAGCATTTCCATTGATAATGAGAAAATGGATTTAACAGTCAATGTGTCGATGTATCACAAAACAGTGTCCCATTTTGTGATAATTGTCTAAATAATCGACTTTACAGTTGATTTCTCTTGACGTTTCTAATCAGGAAGTTAGCTCAAAGAGCTTTGCAGGATACACTATAAAGTGACTGTATATTTTATTTGTGAAACGAGGCAGCCAATTTGTGCAACGCAGTGTCATAGAAACAGATGTAAAGTAAAGACCATTTTTATTTGGGGGATTTTGAAGGATAGTGGGAGCACTCTCTTCTCTTTTCAAATAATGCTTTAACATCCACTTGAACAGGGTGAAACCTTGGGCAAGTTTCCTTACTCCACTAATAATAATAATTATTATTATGCCTAATAATAATCCCTCCAAAAAGACAAACCCACAATAATAAAATTGGTAATTTCAATCCACGACTGTTTTGTGGGACACTGTAGTACGCTGTCGCTTTTTGACCACAGTCAATTCACTTTACAGTATATTCTGTGAAGCACTTTGAGATGTTTAGAAGACGTGAAAAGCGCTATATCAAATTCAAGGATTATTATTATTAACAGGAAAATAGGACTTTGATTCAAGGTTTCATCTCTCATAGACAGGACTGCATAGTATCATATGGCACAGAAAGACCAATCTGCCCAGCGGTCTGTGCCAAGTCTTTCAAAAGATCTGTCCAAATCAATCCCAATCCCCTGCGCTCTCCCCATACCCTGCAAACTTTTCCTCCCAAAACAATTTTCTACTTCTCTATTAAAAGTTGTTATAAAATCGGCTTCCACCATCTTTTCAGGCAGTGCATTTCAGATCCAAACAACTCGATGAATGAAAACATTTCTTCTCACCTCCCTTCTGTTTCTTTTAACAACTATTTAAATCAGTTTCCTCGGATTACTGACCCACCCACCAGTGGAAATTGTTTCTCCTTGGTCACCCTATCAAATCCCCTCATAGTTTTGAAAATGTTTATTTTGTCTCCTCTTAACCTGCTCTGCTCCATGGAGAATTATCTTAGTTTCTTTAGCCTCTGCTGTCCCTCATTCCTCATACCATCTGGTAAATCTAATTTGCACTCACTTCAATTCCTTGATATCTTTCCTAAATTGTGGTGCCCAGAACTGAACACAGTACTTTAGCTGAGGCTTAACCAGTGCTTTACAAAGGATCATCATAACTTCCAAATGTATCACTTCACATTTCTCCACGTTATGCTTCATCTGCCATGTGTCTGCCCATTTTAAGAGTCTGTCTGTGTCCTCTTGCAGTCTACTACTATCATCTCACTATTTACTAGTGTACTGAGTTTATAATGATCTGACGCTTGGAAATTGTACTCCCTTATACCCAACTCCACGTCATTTATATCGATCAAAAAGAGCAGTGGTCCAATACTGACCCCTGGGGAACATCACTGTACGCTTCCCTCCACTCAGAAAAACAACTGCTCACAACAACTCTCTGCTTTCTGTCTCCCAGATAGTTCTGCATCTATACTAACACACTTCCTTTAATACCTTAGACTTCTATTTTGCTTAGCTTCATCCACCCTCTATGTTACTTCATCAAAAAACTCAATCAGGTTTGTTAGACATGATTTGCCTTTAATATATCAATGCTGGCTGTCCTTTATTGACCCATATTTTTCTAAGTGAAACTGTATTTTGTCCAGATTATAGTCTCCAAAAGTTTCTCCACTAATTACATTAGGCTGACTGGCCTGCAGTTCCCAGGTTTATCCTTCTACCACTTTTTGTACAGGGGAGTGATATTTGCAGTAATCTCTGACAATTCAGCACTCCCACAGCACTACACTGGAGTGTCAGCCTAGACAACATGAGTTAAAAATTCTGACGGAAGGCTTCAAACCACACCCTTCTAACACAGAGCAAGAACGATACCATCTAGACCAAGCTGAAAGCTGAATTATTTTAAAAATTCACATTCATATTTTAAAAATATTGAATGATTTTATATCAAGTAGGTTTCCCAAATACTCCCAGGTCTCTGGAACTCTCTACCTCAATCCTGAAGACATTACTTTTCAAGGGTGCAGTCACTAAACCTCTCTCCTTGTTTCAGTATAAAGCTCTGCCACTTTTGAGCACTCCAAGACACCACCCAACATGAAGGGCACTAGATCAATGTTGTTTGTGGTGGGGGGTGGGTTGGGGAGGTGGCAGGGATTTAGTCATTCTGGAAATTATAGGATAGCAACTGTGAAATTTCAGTTACCACACAAAACATTAGCAGATGCAACAACGACAAAATTACATTTTTTGACTCATCATTGCATCTACCATGAAATGTCACGTTTTCTGACCATTCCCAAAACCTGGTTATGGGATGCACATTCTTCCCTTGTATCTTTTCAGAAACATTTCTGTGCTAACATAGCTGCCACTTTGTGTCTTGAGTTTTAGGGGCTCTGCAGCTAGTGATTCACTGCTAATCCACTAGGATAACAATTGAGTTAAGTGAGTATCCGATTTCAAATGAAATTGACGCACCAACTACCATGATGTGGAATAAGATTGGAGGATATCAATTTTCAAAGTTTCAGACCCAAGAATTGTGGGGTGGTAAGAGAGAGAGGAATGAATGGAAGGGAATGGAATATCTTTTTTTATGATAAATGCATGTGTTAATCCTTTTGATTCAACTCTATACAGAAGCATTGATGTTAGAAATGCTACTACCTGTGAAAAACTGACTGAAAATAAAGGTTGAATTTAAGAATTTTGCAAAATGTTTGGTACAGAATGTTATAGCAAGTTAGATACTCTGACAATTATCAAGGTCTGTTATGTATAACCCCGCAACCATACCGTAGCATTGGAATAAAGCACGCTCTACTGAGCAGTCAAAGCCTTCACTGAGAAGAGGCAAGAAGTAAATATCTAATCAAATGTAATGCCTCAACAACAACAAAATTACATTTGTAGAGCACCTTTCACTTTGGAGGTGTCCCAAGGTGCTGAACTGTCAGGGATCAGGACCTGAGTATGGGGGAGGGTAGGGGCAGGTTTGGGATGAGGGAGGACGCAGAGTTAGGGGATGCTGAAGAAATGGTCAAAAAGGAGGGTCTTGCTCAGGCCTTGAAGGAAACAAGGGAGGGAGGAAGGTGAAGGGATTGTGGGGGCAGAGAGGCGAAAAGCTCAGCCGCTGATGGTAGGGTAAATTGTGCGGGAGACATGGAGCAGGCCAACAACAACCACTTGGATTTATATAGTGCCCTCCACACCAGACAGCGTCTCAGAGCGCTTCCCAATAACGGATCCCGTGGCCGAGCCAGGGTAGGGGAATAAAGGTGACCAAAAGCATGGTTGAAAAGAAAGATCTTTAGCTGAGACCTGAAAATAGGAAGAGAAGGGGCGAGGCGAAGGGAGTGTGGAAGGGAGTTCCAGAGCCTTGGGGCGTAGTACCTGAAGGCACGGCCACCGATGGTGGAGCGGAGGATTTGTGGAACAAGGAGGAGGCTAGACTCGGCAGAGCGAAGGCAACGGTCAGAGCTTTAGATTGAAGCCAGTTTACTGAAATTAAATCTTCAAAACATAACTCTGACATTATACCCATGCAGAATATAAAGCACAAGGTGACACTGCAGTTAGAATAATCCCAACGACTTTGTACACTTGCCAACTCTGAGCGGCACATTTTGGAAGAAAAACCTCTTTAACACAACTGACATGAGACATAAAGTTTAGATGAGAGTCAATAGAATGACTAGATTCATAATTTGATTGACATATCCAATGGGGACCCCTGTGCTGCAAGAAAACAACAGCATGCTTCTGTCAGTAAAACACGACTTGCTAAGATTTGATTTACCTTGCTGCTATTTTCACACTTTGAGATTTATACTGAAGCTGTGATTTCCTCTCTCCACTGTTTAATTCTCTTTGCACCACTTTCCAGGAGAAAAAAAGGGAAAGTTTTGAGACATTTTTTTGATGGAGAAGCTTGTTGGCACATGATTACCTTAATAATATAAAGTTTAGAATAGCTTTTAAATAGAGAATCAGAAAAATGCTTCAGGCAAATAAATAGCGAATGATACGAAAAAGGCACAAAATACTTATTTTGTTATTAGACTTGACAGTAAATCTTTAAGTGTTTTGAGATATCAAATACAAGGATTATTATTATCTTCCCATCATGAAAGTGCTGTAGAAACTGTAAGAAATATTAATGTTGGAGTCCTGTAGGGTATTGGTTAGAGAACTTGCCTCGCTAGCTTGGGGATCTGGATTTGATTCCTAGGCAGAACAAAACCTTAGCAAGTTTCCTTACTCCACACACCTCCAGTTACATAGGCATAGGAACACAGATGTTAGATGATTGGTGGATCACTTTCCGGGGGGGCTATAAACCCTTCCAAAAAAATTACATAATTTGGTTACTCGATCCATGACTGCTATGTACAATTGTTTGCCTCGGTTCACCCACAAGATACATAATCAAGTCACTTGACAGTATATTCTGTGAAGCACATTGAGAAATCTTAATGACATGATAAGGTGCTATATCAAATGAACAGATTAGCTCCATCATACGCACAAGGAATTGAATAGTCTCCTATGTTGTAAACTTCCTGTGAACCAACTCACGATATGAGTGAGTGTAAAGTGCATGAAGTAAGTACAGATAACTGTACTGTACTGCAGGTTTTAGTGGAGTATAACGGAATCTATGATTCTAATGAAACTGTATGCTATTCTCAGAAAAGCTTCAATAGCTGTTAGGAAATCTGGTTTTGAGATAGCTTGGATTCCCTTTGAGATTCCTATAATGATGTGACATGACTCGAGCTGAGATTGGTTTGAGAATCTCTAATTGATTTAGAAGTATTTCAACAAGAATTAGAATTTGGTTCTAATCAATCATCAGTTCTTATTTAATGATACCTCAGATTTAATAAATTGCTGAACTGTCATGAAATCTCTCATTTTCTTTGAAAGGAAACTCAATGGAGAATACACTCCACAACTAGAAAATGTTGTAAGAAACTCCTGCAATCAGTTTAAAGGGCAAAGTCATTGAGGGGTTATGGTTGCAAGCAGAAATCCCCAGTGTAAATCACACAATATACTCTAGATCTTCTAAAATGCCAGGGAGTCTGCTTTTCCATTTCAGTCCATTCTATTGTGCTTATTAAACAATTGAAAGATAGCATAATTGAAAGATTGATGGGCTCCAAATCTAGGAGGTGTGGATGCAGAGCTGCTATCAACTCTAGCAATTGCCTCGGCAATGTCAAACAATCCATTGAGGTGATTTCAAACAACCCATGGAGCCACAGAGGGTTTAGAAGGAGCATGAGTGGGTGATGACTCACCATGGGGTTGGACAGTGAAGTTACATAGAGGACTGGGAGAGATGAATAGCAATGCAATAAGGAATAGCCCAGCAAAAGAAGGGATTAGATTGGGGAGAAATGCAGAACAGCCTAAGTTGTTCTTGATGTGCATGTGCATAAATTCATGGAGTGTGACAAATAAGATTGGTAAAGCTGCAGACTCAAGTTGCCATGTAGGGTTTCGATGTAATAGCAATACCGGGGACATGCCTCAAGCAAGGATATGAATTAGAACAGAATATTCGTAGCTACAATGTATTCAGGAGGGATAGAAAGAAAAATTTGAGTGGAGTGGCAATGTTGATTAAATACACAGGTAAGGCCCTAGAAAGGGACAATGTGCAAAGAGGGTCCAAACAAAATCTATTTGGTTAGAGTTAAGGAGCAGAAAAATGAGTTGCTACTCTATCAGATATACACTGTCAACCACCAAATAGTGGGAAGGTGAAAGACAAGGATGCAAAAACCAACAGAGTAGTAGAATGGGGGACTTCAGTTATCCCTAATGTAGACTGGCAAAATAACAGTGTAAAGGGCAAGGAGGGGAAAGGATGGGCAGGATAACTTTTTGGATGATTATGTTTCCAGCCCAACGAGCATTACTGGATCTAGTTCTGAGGAATGAAGTGGGTCAGGTGGAGCAGGTTTCAGTAGGAGAGCATCTGGACAACATTGATCACATCATTAGGTTTAGAGTACTTATGGAAAGGACAAGGAGCAAGCAAAGGTGAAGATACTCAACTGGAATAGGACTAATTTCAGTAAGTTATATTAATAATACTTGCATTTGATACAGCGCTTTTCACGTCTTCTAGGCGTCTCAAAGTGCTTCATAGAATATACTGCAAAGTGTATTGTTTGCATATTTGTGGGTGA
Source organism: Hydrolagus colliei (assembly GCA_035084275.1). Classification (NCBI taxonomy): domain Eukaryota; kingdom Metazoa; phylum Chordata; class Chondrichthyes; order Chimaeriformes; family Chimaeridae; genus Hydrolagus; species Hydrolagus colliei. The sequence goes on from CM068744.1 coordinate 28,817,034, forward strand.
CTTAGAAAGGAACCTAGCCAAGATGGACTGGATAAAACTTTTAGGCAGGAAAAACAGCTAACAAGCAATGGGAAACCTTCAAGGAGGAGATAGCTTGGGAACAGAACATATCAATTCCACAAATTATAGCAGGAATGAGGGGCTTCAGTTATGAGGAGAGGCTAGAGAAATCATGATTTTTCTCCTTGGAGCAGAGAAGGTTAAGAGGAGACTTAATAGAAGTTTTCAAAATTCTGAGAGGATTTGATGGGGTGAACAAGGAGAAACTATTTCCACTGGTGGGTGGGTCAGCAACCCGAGGACACCAATTTGAAATAGCTGTTGAAAGAAACAGAGGGGAGAGGAGGAGAAATTGTTTCCTATAGCGAATTGTTCGGATCTGGAATGCACTGCCTGAAAAGGCAGTGAAGGCAGATTTTATAATAACTTTTAAGAGAGAAGTTGATAATTACTTGGATAAGTTTGCAGGGCATTGGGGAGTGGGATTGATTTGGACAACTCTTTTCAAAGACCCAGCACAGGCACAATGGGCCGAATGGCTTCTGTCTCTGCTGTATAATTCTATTGTGAGCATGGAGTGACAGGAGGAAAATTGGAGTATATACATCAACACTAGAAGTTCCAAGTTTCCAAGCTGTGCAAGTAATTCCTGCAAGTGGCCCGTAAAAGTTATTCAAAATAAGAAATGTAGGTACAGTACTTAAGTGTTGTTGAAAGTAATTAAACTGTGATATGTACAATTTTAATCACAAGCTGATTGAGTGCAAAGTGTATGAACTGAGAGCAGAGCCCTGCAGTTTTGGGGGAGTGAACTGAGAATGGCATGGGTTTCATTTGCAGCTATCAGTCTATTATATTAGGAGGAGTGGATCACAAAAGAGTTGGATGTTACGTTTATTATGTACACAAATTATTTAATGAACTCCTCATTTAGGTATCAGCCTGCCTCAGATTGTGGCACTCAATCCTCTGAGTCATAAGGTTGTAGGTTCTTGCCCCACTTTGGAGCAGTGAGCTGATTGACACTCCAATGCAGTGGATTTCAAGATGAGATGCTAACCCGAAATTCTATCAATTTCAGGTGCATGCTAAAGATCCCTTAGCACTATTTGAAAAGAGATGGGAGTCCCCCAGATAAAATTTGTCACTGACTCCAAAGCTGCTGTGCGCCCTTGCTTTGAACAAAATGGCTGCTATGTTTGTCTACAAAATATAGCCATTATACTGTACAGTAAATCTTGTGAGACATTTCAACAGTCTGACAAGGTGCTATATCAAATGCTATGAGACGTATCAATGATTTGATAAGACTCTATATGAAATGCAAGGATTATTATTATTGTGGTTGCCATTTCTTCATTCAATGCTCTTCCAATAAAAATGTGGAATATATAGAGTAAATAGACTAACTGTAAAATAATGTAATAGAGTGTGTGTCCATCACACTCCAGGGCTCATGTTTATACAATACAAATAAAAATTTATATAGTGCCTATCACGTCAGTATGACATCCCAAGGTGCTTAACATGACTGGCTGGGCATCTGAGCCGGGTGTATTAACTGAGGGAGTTAGGGAAGGTAAACAATAAATGAAAGCGCAATCCAAGAGGATTGGAGATGAACCTGAATAGAAAATTCTTGGATCAGTGATGCAAAGAGGAAGAGTACTTGAATAACAACTTGCACTTAGCCTTTCACTTGGTTTTGTCTACTCAATTTAATTCTTTCATGTTGTTTCTCATATACTATTACAAATAATTCACATGTCTAGAACTGAATCTAGACCAACAACTGCCGTTGAAGGCAATATCAAATAGTTCTGTCCAGAAAATACTGCATGCGTTTGTGAATTTGAATAACTATTTTTTAAGATGAGATACAAGAACCACATTAAGCGAGAAATATATTTCGTCATTTCACTTCCAAGATAGTTAATAGGGGACTTAATAAGGGTGTTAAAATCGTAAAAGAGTTCGATAAGATTAGCAAAAAATATGTTATTACAACTTGTTGGGAGAGTACAGGAGACACAGGTACAAGATAGTGATTAGGGGACCTAAAAGCAAATTTAGGGGGAACATCTTCACATAGAGGGAAGTTAGAACACAGAATTCAGTGCCCAAAGCACTGGTTAAATCAGATAGAGGCACATTTAAGTGAAAGCTAGACTTTCACATGAGGAAGCAGGGAAAAGAAGGGTATGGCAGTTGAGTAAGGAATGGATGGAAATTAATGTGGAGTATAAACAGTGTCATGGACTATTTGAGTTGAATGCCCGGTTTCTGTGCTGTACATTCTATATAAATCTATCTGAAATCTGCATCATGGAATTTAACAAATTCTAAGCATTGCTTAGGGAATCATCTGATCCAAACTCATGCCATTGTCAGTATTTGCTTTTCATTTTTTTTCCAGCTGCACAAATTCAATTATTTTCAACAGAACATTGCAAACTGGAGGCAACGTCCCATAGGTAGCTTTCCTTGCTCTCATTTGCAGGACACAAAGCATTTTTGGCACAAGTGGATGCAGGGCGTTGAGGGAAAAAAATACATTCACCAGTAAAAGTTTTCTGATCTCAGTGAGGGCAGTAGATGAGCAGGGGGTTTACTCTGAGAGAATGGTTTCTCCCACAGACCTCAGGAGAATAGAGACAACCACCATATTTGATTTATTTCACTGAGATACAGATCTTAAATCCCAAATGCCAGAAAGGTTATTTTTTCTACATTGTTAAATTGTAATTCATAAGATTATTTTTAGGCTTTGAGTGACAAAGAAGAGTGAAATCTTCATTCCCAAGAGCAGGATTAAAGACTCCACAATCCAGAGCTAAAATACATCAAACATGATGTATTTGTAGAATACATGCCTGTTTCTTGCCTGAGAAGCTTGTGGGGGAAAGCATTCCACTGAAATTGGAGGTGATTATTCCTAAGGTTCTCATTAAGCACAGGGATACCAAAATATATATTTTATGTTTTATGCACAAAATACTGCATATAGGCACTATATTCTACAATTAAAAAAATTACAATATATTCTATAAAGCACTTTGAGACTTGCTACAAAGTGATAAGGTGCTAGATGAAAGGCTGTGATTATTATTATTCACAATATCATGAAAATGAATGATGCAGTTAGTAATGCTACAGTTTTCAACCAATGATTCATATCCCACTTGTCCAGACCATAGGCTTCAAATTCTATCATGACTGAGTCCGTATGATATTTTGTTCATGCAGAATTATGGAAAATTGTAAAACTTGGTCTGAACTTGGAAGCTGTTTTTCCTCACTTCTTGGAAAGACACTGTGTTCCAAATTAAGACTGAATTTCAGAAATTCCACAATTCTATGTGATCTGAAGCTTATTGTAGTACATTGGTGTGTGTAAATTAGCTACATCTATTGCAATGATTAATGCTTTAACCAAAATATTCTGAATTTAGCCAGTGTATCCGTAACCAACACGGAACTATGCCTGGCAACTCCCTCTGGTGCTTTGGGTTCAGCGACTATTCTGAATTCGGGGAAGGGAGTTTATACATGAAGATAGTCAGCAATCATTGATTGGTTTGATGGTTTGCTTTGTTGATGTGACGATTATCACCAGTGATAATTCTCACATCACGGCTCAAAATTCTTGCCCAATGTATTGTGCCCTTCACATCGGAAAGATGTCCCAGAGTGCTGGACAATCAGGGGTTTTGGACCTGACCTTGGAGTTGGGGTTAGGAAGCGTGAATTGCCTGGGGCAAGGGGGGCAAGGGCAAAAGAGTAAGGCCTTTACACGGGACTTAAACGAGGCCAGAGAGGGAGTGAGGTGAAGTGATTGCGGGATAGAGTTCCAGAGTGTGGGGACAGAGATGTTGAATGCCCGACCCCGACCACCAATGATGGAGCGGGAATTCAGGAGGATCTAGAGCAGATGGTTGTCTTGTGTGCAGAGTCAGAGGACAGGTTGATATGGGAACAGGCTGCAGGTGCACAAACTGATCATTTCAGTCCCAATGTACTAACATACTTTTTACCATAATTATCTGGTGTTGTACAGAATGAATTACTCAATAAAAACATATACCAAACTATTTTATTGAAGAGTCAAATTTCAAACTCATTTTCTGCTGGCTCAATGGGAGGTCGCGGTCAATTAAGTAACTCACCATGTGGCACACCTATTGCATTGAGAGCAGAACATGGAGACCAGTTGGCAAAATAATTAAATTTACTTTGATGCAAAAGATCATGGAATTCTGCTTTTCTCAATAGCAAAGAAATTCTAAGTACTAAGCAATAAACTGATACACAAGTATAGTTCATCAGAAAATAATGACCAAAATAATTTGGGATAATGATGCTTGCATTTGATATTGTGCCTTAACACTTCATCAAAATGCTTGTAATTTCTTTGCTGGATGTCATTGTGGTGAATGCATTTTTGTGGGGAACAATAGTAGCTACATACAGCAATATACCACAGCAATCAATCCTGAAGTGAATGACCAATGTTATCTGGAGGATTGTTGGCCACGACATCAGAAGAATTTCCTTTCTCTTTTTATAGCGCTATTGAATCTTTAACGTTCACCTAAACAAATAGTTGGGATATTGGTTCAATATCTCACCTGAAGGTCAACATCTCCAACTCTTACAGCACTGAAGTGCTAGTGTAGACATAGTCCTGAAGTGGGGTTTGAATCCACAAATTTCTGATTCATTGGTGTTAATGTTACAAGTGATGACTATCACAGGTTGGTTAGTGGTATTACAGTTTCAAATTCCTCCACTCCTCTGCACCTCCCTACCTCTCTGATCTCCTCTCTCCTCAAACCAGCATGAGTTGCCTTCGCTCCACTGGGTCTGGCCTCCTCCATGTCCCCCGAATCCTCTGCTCCACCCTCAGCGGCCATGCCTTCAGCCACTATGCCCCAAGGCTCTGGAATTCTCTTCCTCACTACCTGCGCCTCGTCCCAGCTGAAGACCTTTCTCTTTGACCATGCCTTTAGTCACCTTTCTATCCCTGCCCCTAGCTCGGTCCCGGGATCCGCTATTGAGAAGTGCTCTGAGACGCCTTTATTGTTGTTGGTGGTGATTTCTCAGTTTGGTTTGGATATTCCTATAAAATGGTGATGGATGACAGCAAGTAACAGACACCCGACTAACTTTAAAAAAATCATTGATATTTTGATTCCTGTAGATAGCAAAGAATGAGTTCAGAAACACAGTAAATGTTTGAAGATGAATATCTATCTAAATCTTACAATCAAAGAAGGACTTTTAGGATTGGAAGTTATGGTTGAAGTCCCATATTCAGACTTTGAACTCATAATTAGTAGTTAGATTAGAAGATCAGCCATGATCATATTGAATGGGGTAGGCTCGAGAGGCCAAATGGCCTATTCATGCACTTTATTCCTATAATCTAGGTTGACATTCTAATACAATGTTGGACGTTGGAGGGCTGTGCTGTATTCCCTTCAGGTGAGGCATTAAACTGAGGTCCTGTCTGCTTGTTCAGATGGATGTTGAAGGTTCCATGGCTCTCTTTATAATGAGAAGTGAGTTTCTCCTGATACTCTTGCCCATAAATCCCCGGATAAGATTGACTGTTTGTATGACATTGCTATGAGTACTGTACATTGTCTGGCATGATTTGGCTACAACACAGTTACTACACCTTACAATAAATCCAGTGAAGCACATTAAGATGTCTTGATGATGTGACAATCAAATGCAATGATTACTAATATCCTCTTGTATTAAAATGCATGAGCAGTAATATTTACCTATTAAAGGTATATTAATTATATATCTTACCTATATGTACCTAAACTAGGTACAGTATATATTTTACACTTCGAGATATAGGAACAGGAGTAGGCCATCTGCCATTCTATTAGATCATGGTTGATCTGTACTTCAACTCCTTTAGGTTGTATTTTAAAGCCTTAATTAGTTATGCCATAAGAGCTTCGATCTGATTGATGGATGCCATGGATCAGAAACGCAATGAGCAGTCGGTTGCAGGTACGTGTTTGATGCAGCAAAATGAGAAGCTGGAAAGAAGTGTGAAAGAAATGAAACAGAGATATAAAATAAATAAAATAGTGTCAAGAGAAAAACAAAGTACAAACCTAAAGTCAAATCAATGAATGTTGAAGCCTTGGGAATTAAAATTCTACCTGGGTCCAGATTTATACTATTTTCTTTGCATTTCAGTATTTCTTTGTATTTTCATCCAACTTCAGAATTAAGAATGAATAAGAACTTGCTAACCTTTGCACATTCTGGCATACAGAGAAAATTATAATAATAATCCTTGCATTTGTTATAGCGCCTTTCATGTCAGAAGGATGCTTGCAAAAAAAAGCATTACATGATGCACTGAAAAGCGTAGTGACCATGTATTATCTAGGTGAATACTGTAGTGGGAGTCTGGTCAAGGTGGAATTTCTCCCAGATGGAAGTGTAAATATCTCCTTAGTCTGATCAAATGCTGCAGAATTCGCAGTTACAGGATATATGTTCCACCCATCCACTGATGCCTAGTTACACTCTCAAATGAACTGAGTAATGAGTTTCAGAGTTACCTTAAAAATAATGGGAATTACTGATTCCTACTGGCACAAAATAATGTCAGAATTATCTGTCTCCCCTGCTATAGGAGGGTTCTGTCAATTTGACATTCCATTCATTTACAGAGGGTAATTCTACTGTAGCTGGTAGGGCTTAGATCAGATTAAAGACTCAGTACCCAGCTATTTCAGATTATCTCTTTCAGGCAAAGTAATTAAAATCTTTTGCATGAGCTGCATTTTAATCAATTTAATATCATCTGAAGATGATATTATATTATATCCAATCAAAAACATTATGCATGTAAAGTCTGTTTTAAGCAATCCAAAGCATATCCTCACTTGTGTAGCCTCGGTAAAATTTGGGTCACGAAGTTAGATCAGTGGTATGCTGTGCTTTATATTTTATGATTGGTGTTTCTTGTTAGAAAAAAGGAAAACTAAAAGCAAAAGATACAATTTATACTTAGCTTCAGCGGAAAGTAGGATTCACTAGTGACCTTTATTTCCAAACCTTTCTCTTTGATCTCACTGGGATCTAAGTTTCAAGTCTTCATTTGTACTTTGCTGTAAATATTATGAGAGAACCTATGCTTTGCTTTGCCTGCAAAATATTCAGTCAATTCACTTTACAGTATATTCAGTGAAGTGCTTTGCGATGTCTCACCAATTCTGGCCAGGCTCCACTGGCTCCCCATCACCAAATGGATCAACTTTAAGATCCTCACACTCAAATTCTTTCATTCCCTGGCACCTCTCTACCTTTCTGACCTCCTCTCTCCCTAATCAGCTTAACAGTCACCATGCATCTCCGGCTCACCATCAGAGGTTGCGCTTTCAGCCAATATGCCCCCGCACACTGGAAAACTCCCTCAATCCCTCCGCCTTGCCCACACTCTCCCCCTTTTCCAGTCCTGCCTGAAAACCTTCTTCGACCATGCTTACAGCCACCTCACCGCCCCGACCCCACCCACCAAACTGCTCTAATTGGAGTCATGCTCCACCATTTTTCAGCAGTCTGAGATGCTACCAAGCCTGGAGGGAGCTATATACATGCAAGTTGTTGTTCTCTGAATAACTTAATAAGGTGCTATATCAAATGCAAGGATTATGGTATAGAGAACAAAGTCTGTGCTCACCAGGATAGTAAGGCAGGTAAGTGAGACTATCAAAGAGCCAACAAAGAAACAGTGGGCCAAAGGGTCTTCTTCTATGGTGTAAATTTCTACAGTTCTATCCTTAAAGATTTGCAAATCTATACCCCATCATTTCCAAAACATATTTGTTGTCTGTTCCTTCAATAAACATTGTTAATCAACTGTAAAATGTCTTTGATGATTTTCCTCAGATGAACACAAGACTAAAATATCTCAAGTTTATGATCTTTCTTAACAGTATAACCAAGGTCTATTTTGTTTTGGATTAGCGGGACTTTATTTTACTCTGCAAAGGTATTGTTGTTGGGGTTTGAGAATGCACTCAGTGAGGTCAAGTCAGAGGCATACTGCTTCAAGTCGTTTCAATACTAAGAAAAATGTAATATGAAATAAGACTATTTTGCGCAATAAAGCCAATGTTTCAAATTTAACTAATTTACATATGACGTTACTTGCCTCCTTCAGTAACCAATATCAGCCAAATTGAGTAATGCAAGACTAAGATATTGAATTGTTAGAGTTGTAAAGTGGAACTGCTTAATGACATTGCTTCAGAGCAAAACAAGTACAAATGTCACTGAAACTATGAATGAATGAGTGAGTGAGTGAGTGAGTGAGTGAGTGAGTGAGTGAGTGAGTGAGTGAGTGAGTGAGTGAGTGAGTGAGTGAGTGAGTGAGTGAGTGAGTGAGTGAGTGAGTGAGTGAGTGAGTGAGTGAGTGAGTGAGTGAGTGAGTGAGTGAGTGAGTGAGTGAGTGAGTGAGTGAGTGAGTGAGTGAGTGAGTGAGTGAGTGAGTGAGTGAGTGAGTGAGTGAGTGAGTGAGTGAGTGAGTGAGTGAGTGAGTGAGTGAGTGAGTGAGTGAGTGAGTGAGTGAGTGAGTGAGTGAGTGAGTGAGTGAGTGAGTGAGTGAATGAATGAATGAATGAATGAATGAATGAATGAATGAATGAATGAATGAAATTCTGGAAGGAGAACAATTCTTGTTTGCACAAAAGCTGAGACAGATTATGAATGGGGAAAAGAATATATCCCTAGAGAGGAACAGGGATGATAAAATTTAAAATTAAGTACCTTGATTTGTTGCATTAGATCTTGAGGAAGGAATGTGAATAATTAAGATTATTTTTCAATATGTCAGCCTAGCTCAGATGGTAATACCCTTGCTTGTGAATCAAAAGATTGTGGGTTCAAGCTCTATGTTGGAACTTTAAGATCATAGTTTAGGCTGAGATGATAATACATTGCTGGTGGTTGGCTACTGTTAGAAGTGTCATCCTTTGAGTGAGATACTTAATTGAGGGGGCCCATCTGCCTGTTCAAGTGTACGTTAAGGATCTCATGGCACTACTTGAAAACAAAAGGGAGTTTCTCCTAGTGTTCTTGCCAAAACTCTCCAAATAAAATTGATGATAATAATAATAATAATAATCCTTGCATTTGATATAGCGCTTTTCACGCCTTCTAGAAGTCTGCAAACAGATTTTCCTCTTGCTCTCGCACAGTCATCTGAGGAGTACCCAAGGATCCATCCTTGTCCCTCTTCTCTTCCTTATCTACATGTTCCCTCTTGGTGATGTCATCCGCAGACATGGGGTAAACTTACAGATGTATATGGATGAGACCCAACATTTTCCACTTCAAATTGCGACCCCTAGTCTGTCAGACATCAAGTGCTGGATGAGCGCAAGCTTCCTGTAGCTAAATGTTGACAAGATGGAAGCTATATTCTTTGGCTCTCATCAAAGTCTTCATTCCCATGGCTCTCACCTCCTCTACCTACCCGACTGCCCCTAAAACTCTCTGAACCCATATGCAACTTAGGCGCCAGATTCAACCCCCAATTATCTTTCCTCCCCCACATCCATTCCCTCACCAGCACCACCTTCTTCCATCTCCACCACATTGCCCGTCTCCGCCAATATCTTACCCCAAAAGCTGCTGAAACCCTAGTTCATGCCTTTGTCAGCTCTCGGCTGGACTACTCCAATGCCCTCCTCGCCGCACTCCCCTCTGCCACCATTCACAAAATCCAGCTTATACAGAACTCTGCTGCCCCATTTACTACTAATAATAATCCTTGCATTTGATATAGCGCTTTTCATTTTCACTGGAACCAAACTTCGCTTCCCGATTACCCAAGTCCTCGCCAGACTTCATTGGCTCCCTGTCTCAGAGCGAATGGACTTCAAGATCCACACCCCTGTATTCGAATCCCTCTACTTCTCTGCACCCCCCTAACTCTCTAACTCCTCTTTCCTTGCAGCAGTACCCGCTGCCTCTGCTCTACTGGGTATGGCCCCTTGTCCCCCGAGTCCTCCGCTCCACCACTGGCCTTCAGCCACTATGTTCTGAAACTCTAGATCTCCCTCCCTCAATCCCTTTACCTCACCGCTTCCTTTTCCATTTTCAGGTCATGCCTGAAGACCTTTCTGTTTGACCGTGCATACAGTCACCTTACCCCTCCCCCTGGCTTGGCCCTGGGCTCCGCCATTGTGAAGCGTTCTGAGACACCATCTGGCATGGAGGGCACTATAGAAATGCAAGTTGTTGTTGTTGTCTGAAAGCGGTTGATAGAGTATACTGTGAAGTGGATTGACTGTATATTTATTGGTGAAACATGGCAACCAATTGCTCACAGTAGTGTCCCAAGAACAGTGTGAATTAAAATGACAAATTTATTATTATTTTCGTTCAAGGGATTATTATCAGGCATGTGGAGTAAGGAAAGTTGCCTTGCCCAAGGTTTCACCCTGCCTGGAATTGAACCCACGTCTCTCGATTGTAAGGCGAGTGCTCTAACCACTGAGCTTCGGGACTCCGTAATAATGTCATGGCTGTTGCTGTTTGTGGGACTTTGCTGAGTGCAACTCGACTGCTGTGTTCACCTAAAAATACACTTCACTGCACTTTACAGTGAATCCTGTGAAGGGGTGTGATGCATTGGACAATTAAATAAGGTGGTATGTCAAAGGATTATTATAATATGTCAAATTACTTCCATTTAAAAGTCAAATTTCTAGTTTAACTCAAACCAAAATGCTGGAGCCACACAGAGAGGGGATAACTTCAGCAGATGTCACCTCCTCATCTTGTTTGAGGTCTGGATCTGAGCTGATTAAGATTGCTGAAAACAAATGGTTTGTTCCTTCTGATTTGTCATCATAAATTTACAGATTCCATAGCAAAGCAGATGAAAGGAATAGTCTGTGGTTGTTGCAAGTGGGCCAGATTTCAATGCAATTTTATTTTGTCAAAATATATTCAGCTCGATGTTAACTCCTTAAACTCTGCAGTCTGACCAGTATCCATGCTTCCCCAGTGGGGAATTTCCTTTCTCACCCACTCCAGCCATAAGCACGCTACCCTCCTTGCAAACTCCATCAACCGGGAAAATAGAATGTGGCTCTTGTTGGATGGCTGAAATTGTAGACTTTTGAGCATTGGAAATGTTTTTCGCCTGAAATATATTAGTCACGTACGTGCCAGCCTGGCTCAATTGGTAACACTCTCACCTCTGTGAGTGGAAAAATTGTGGATTCAAGCCCGATTCGGGACTTTTGTGTTCACAATTTTTGACTGACATTCCAATACAATGCAAGGGGTGTGATGCATTGTCAGAGATGCTGCACTTTGGATAAGATGTTAAACTGGAATCCCATCTGTCTGTTCAGTTAGACTTTAAAATCCTACGGAACTTTTCAAAAAAGAGAAGGGAGTTTCTTCCAGTATCCTGGCCAACAATTTCCCAGATAAAATCGGTCATTCACTTCATGGCTATTTTTGGATCCTTGGTTTCGGCAAATTTACTCCTACAAATGCGGAACTATGTTTTACAATTTAGCCCGAGGAGCACTTTGAGATATTTGAGAACATGGTAAAGTACTGATATCAAAAGGTTTTGTGGTAGGTTAATAATGGCATTAAAGTTTATCCAGACATTTCACAATCAGAATTTTGATGATAATAATAATCCTTGCATTTGATATAGCCTTTATTATGTCATTGAGATGACTCAAAGCGCTTCATAGAATATCTTGGGAAGTGTAGTGACCGTGTGTTATGTAGGTGAAACGCAGCAGCCAATTCTGCACTTCAGTAACCCACAAATAGTCGTGGATTGAGTGACCTAATTATTATAAAGTATCTTCTTTTCAGACATTTGTAGTGTCTGTTTGCTGAGTCACTATTTTGCAGTAAATAGTTCTAAAGGCATGGCTGATGATCGATCCACTGTGTATCGCGTGAGATCCTGTTTCCAGTTAGTTTTACATGATGCAGTCAATTCTCATTCAAAACAATGAAAAAATAAATCCTTCCCTGAATCCAGCTGAAGTTCCATTAATATCGCTAGGAACTCGAAGTTTGATAAGATGTATACCGGCTCAGTGCACGTTTGCTGATCCCAATGATATTGTAATGAAGGTGAATAAAACGTACTTTGTTACTGCTAAGTAGGTCAATAAGAAAAATGGTTTGCATTTCTCTAATCACGTGTCTGTTAGTTTTTACTGGTGTAAAGCACTCTTATATTCAGTGTATAATTCAAATAGATTCAATGTAGGCACTTGTCACCCAATTGACAGAAATAATACTTTTTTTCACTGTTTCCATCCTTTCACAGCTCCTGCTTATATATCATTTGGTTTTCAAAACTGGATTTCATTTCGCTCAACTTAAAAGGTAGCTGATAACGATTTTGAAAGGAATGTGCCTGGTGTGTAATTAAAACTAAATTAGACTGTATATCAGATGTCCTATTAAACACTCAGAAGCCCATTACTTCTACTTGAGCCACAATTCATTGATCTTTTCCATGCTTAGCAGCCATAATGGGCATATCCACTTCGGAAATATGGTGATTGAAAATAGCATTACTTTCTCAAAAACATGCCTTCAACTGACAATGATTATTTTTAGCTCATTAATGTTGATTTTCGACCAATTAATCTCACATTAATAACTCTAAAATTGTTGCACTATAAATTATACAGACAACTCTATATAAACTCCAATCCCATCCAAACCTTCAACTATCAAACTCACTTCTCATTTGGTCTCATTGTACAGTTTAGAAAAAAATACTGAACTAAACATCGAACATTTCCCAGTCATTAAGTATTCAATACTAAGTACCGTAAAGATACTTGACCCATTATTACACATTACTTTTAGTGCACTGCTCACATACACTTTTATGGAAAAGACAATCTTTAACTTGTTCATGTTTCCTCTCTTGAACAATCTAGACATCACCATTCAACACCACTGGATTTCCATCACAAATGAAAGAACAGAAATTGCTGGGAACACTTAGCAGGTCAGGCAGCATCTATGGAGAAAGGAAAAGTGAGTCACTGTTTCGGGTCCACAATGTTGACTCACTTTTCGTTCCTCCATAGATCCTGTCTGATCGGCTGAGTGTTCCCAGTGATTTCTACTTTTGTTTCAGATTTCCAGTATCTGTAATATTTTGATTGCACTACCAAGTAGTGTGAGCATGCTGCATATTCATATAATCAGTCATAAGACTTTATAGCAGAGGAGAACACCATATCCATTACATCCAACAGACTCACCATAAATAAGAAGCCTTCAATATAAGCAAGAGCGATTCAACATACAGCATTTGTGACAACTGCCAAAACAACAAGCTTCAAAATTTCACACAGTAAAACAATCAGAAACAAAATAAATTGACCTGGAAACCTGTAAGAACTAAGGGCAAAAACGAGAACACGGGCAAAATAAAGAAGAAATTTGGTGCTCAAAATGGTTACAAAAACTAAGGAAAGAAAGCACACAATGCATCTTTTGTTTCAAAGTTTCAAAGTGATTTATTGGAAATAAGAGCCAATAGAACGTAACAACAGTTTTGGGAAATATTGGTAGTCTGGAACACCCCTCCCTGTGAACTTGGGACTATTAAAATTCCATACATAGTCACTAAGCTAACATGTCTGACCATAAGCAACTTGGGTGCTCCTCATACTTTGACCTTTGACATCATTTGAAACTGACTGACAGTATTCAATATCTATCACTGACAGCGGATTATATTCATAAAACAATTACAGTACGTCTTTGCACTGCAGTCATACTATTTGATCTCCTTAAGTAAGGCAATAATTTGCAAAACTGCCTGGACTGCTGCATGGATTAAATGCTTTGAATGCCCCAAAATTCACTGCAGAGAATTCAGTACAGATACTTGCTATTATTAGAAAAAAAAACATATACTGTACATAGCCAACATCATGAATAGCAAAAAACCAACATACGTACTTGGATCTTGTAAAGACCAGAAACAAACTGTTCAAGATTGAGCTGCATAATATACTTCTTTCAAGGAATCATCATCAAAGTCCATTGACATGTCTCTTTTCCACGCTTTCCATTCAACTCTTCAGTGTCCTGACCAGCGGAACTGCTGAGAGAATCTTTATTCTATGGGAATAAGATCCTAATGGAGTTCTATGTAAATGGCTATCATTACTGAGGCCGGGCTGCTTGGAGTGTTCACAAAAAGATCTATGAAAACTCTCAAGGGAGTCAAGGAACCTTCTGATGGAAACCACATCCGCATGTATCTAATGGTGAGGATATTAATGAGCAGAGTTTGAACTTACTTACAAAACAACAAAGAATTGTGTATAATTAACAAAATATGGATCAAACTCTGTTTATCTAAAAGTGTAGAGCAAAGTCCCTTCAAACATCCAGAATATAATAAAATGTCAGTGTTTTCCCCCTTAAAAAAAAGCAGTTTAAAGAAAAGGTATTGCTCACTCCATGATGATTTTCCAAAATAATGATAATAAAAATAATAATTCTTGCATTTGATTTAGCTCCTTATCATGATGTTTTGATGTTTCAAATCATTTTGCAGAATAAACCGTAAAGTGAATTGACTATATATTTTATGGCGAAATCCGGCAGCACAGCTACAAACATTTATGGATTGTGTAATCAAATGATTATTCCTTACTTCTATAATTGAAAACATCCAACTGGTAACTTCATCCTCCTGTCCCGTGCCCCACCCTCAACTCCTGCCATAGCCCCTATCCTGCATTCATTTATCCATATCTATCCTTCCTCCCTCTCATCTACCATCACCACAATAACACCCACCACCTGCAGCCTCGACCCCCTCCCCCACACCGAATTGCTGATCACCCAGATCTCCCACCTCTGCCCACTGCTGGCAGACACCACTAACCAGTTCCTCTCCTCAGGATCCCCCCCCCCCCCCTTAAAACCACTGTCATCACCCCACTCCTTACATAAACTATCTTTTTTCCCTCCAACCTCAGTCAGGTATCTCAAACCTGCATTTCCTTGCAAAACTCTGGAATGTATTGTTGCCAACAAACTTTGTGCACACCTCTCCCTTGACACCCGACTGGAACCCCTCCAGTCTGGCTTCCACTCTGCCTACAGTACAGAGACAGCATTTCTGAAAGTCACAATGGATGTCCCCTCTATTGGATTAGTGCTCCCTCTGCCTTCCCATCCTTCTGGACCTCCTCACTGCATTCAACATAGTCGATCATAAATAATAATAATCCTTGCATTTGATATAGCGCGCTTCACATCTTATCAACGTCTCAAAGCGCTTCACAGAATATACTGTAAAGTGAATTGGCTGTATATTTGTGGGCGAAACACACTCCATCATCCATATCAGTGGGACTGCATTCATTTGGTTTGACTCCTATGGCACAAACCACCAACACTACATCTCTACAAATGGTTTTTCCTTTGGCTTCCACCCAGTCACTTGTGGGATGCCCCAAGGATCCATCCTTCTCTTCCTTATCTACATTCCAGCTTGGTGATGTCATCAGTAGACACATGATTAACTTCCACATATATGCAGATGACACTCAACTCTACTTTCCCACCTTCAGCTGTGACCCCCAGTCCCCTGATGTTCTGTCAGCTTGTCTGTCAGATATCAAGAACTGGATGAGCGCAAATTTCCTGCAATTAAACATCAACAAGATGGAAGCCATACTCATTGGCTCCCGTCGACATCTTCTGTCCCATGGTTCCGACCTCCTCAACCCATTCGACCTATCCTTAAAACTCTCAGAACCCAGGCACAACTTAGGCATCAGGTTCGATCCTCACATCCGGTTGCTCACAGGCACTGCTTTCTTCCATCTCCGCCAAATTGCCCATCTGCATGACTACCTCACCCAAAAAGCTGCTCAAACCCTGGCCCATGCATTTGTCACCTCTCAGCTGGACTACTCTAATGCCCTCCTCGCTGGTCTCACCTCCTCCACCATTCACAAAATTCAGCTCATCTAAAACTCTGCGCCCATATTTTCAGCATGCTGCGTACCCAGATTAACCCAGTCCTTACCGAGCTCCACTGCCTCCCTGTCACACAGCAGATTGAATTCAAGATCCTCACTCTTGTGTTTAAATCTCTCCACTCCTCGGCATCCCCTACCTCTCTAACCTCCTCTCTCCTCACAGGAGTACCTGCTTCCTCTGCTAAACTGGGTCCGACCTCTTCCTTGTCCCCCAAATCTTCCTCTCCACCATCGGCAGCTGTGCTTCCAGCCACTATGAACTCCCTCTCTCAACCCGTTTACCTCATCCCCTCCTTTCCCATCTTCAGGTCATGCTTGAAGACCTTTCTCTTCAACCGAGTTTACTGTTATGTTCCCCCTCTCTCTGGCTTAGCCTTGGGCTCCGCTATTGTGAAGCCACCCAGCATGGAGTGCGCTGTATAAATGCATTTTATTCTTTTCATTTTGTTTGTGATGGGATTATTACACCCAGAAAGCAAGCTTCCAAACACGGTTTTCCAGGTTTCTATTTACCTCTTGGTGAACAGAGGTGTGTAGAATAAGGAAACCCTCCTCAGGTTTCACCCTGCCCAGGAATTGAACCCACCTCCTCTCGCGTGTGAGAACTCTGCAAGATCATAGACATCAATGAGACCAGGAAATGTGTGTAATCAAATGCTTCACTAATGGATTTAAAACATATTCACTACCTAACAGCTTGTGCAGTGAGAACTTATATAAAATCATAGCAGCATAACAGCTGCTTCTGAATTTGTTAGATGTATGTGGGTGGAAGATAAATGCAGAGGCAGTTAATTCTTTAATTCATTACCCTGCCTTATCCATATATGTCCTTCCCAAGAGTTAGTCTATGGGACTATAAAACAACCTCAGCATCCACAACAAAAAACACAACAATCACTTTCATTTATATAGTGCCCTACATGTAGGATAGTATCCAATGATGGGACAATAGCACAATGATGAAAACGGTGAATAAATTAAGCAAACATTTGACCATGTTTAAGGGGAAAGTAGTGAGCATGGTGACTGTGGGGACTGTGATGGTATTACAATGACAACCGTAAGAGCAGTGATTAGCTTTGTTCGCCCACAAAAATAAAGTCACTGCATTTTACAGTATATCCTGTGAAGAGCTTTGGGATTTCTTCCCAACATGAATGATGCTATATCAAATGTAAGGATTATTATTGTAACTTTATTCAGAAGATAAGAACTGAACAGATGAAGAAGTTCTCACTGGTCCATTTGATCTTTGTTTCAGAGTATTCACCCTCTTGCCACCCCATTACAACATCATATCTGTTGCTTACAAGTCTGGTACACAGGCTTCTATCATCTTTCCTGATATCCCCTTCAAACCATCAAATACACTTTGTGCAAATAAACTTTTGATGGTGTCTGTCTTAACATTGCGCTTCACAACTTAGCACCTGTGCCATCTTGTCTGTCTGCCATAGTGAATCTGAAATTCAATGACTGAAACTCATTCTGAATAGTGACTTACATGCCTGGCTACAGACATAAACCAAATATTCTGCTGTATCCCACTTTACTTTGGGAATTCATAAATTCAGAGCAGAGTGAAAGTTCCAACCAAGCAGAAATAACATCATGATCCAGTATGGCTGATGGAACAAGTTGGAGGATAGCTAATGTTACTCCCTTGTATAAAAAGGGGCAGAAGGACAAGCCTGGTAACTACAGACCAGTCAGTCTAACGTCGGTAGTGGGCAAACTTCTAGAGTCCATAATCAGGGACAAGGTAGATCTTCACTTAGAAAGATATAGGCTAATAAAGGACAGTCAACATGGATTTGTTAAAGGCAAATCTTGCCTTACAAATCTGATAGAATTTTTTGATGAGGTAACGGAATGGGTGGATAATGGTAGCGCAGTTGATGTAGTTTACATGGACTTTCAAAAGGCATTTGACAAAGTGCCACATGAGAGACTTATTATGAAATTAAAGGCCCATGGCGTAAAAGGGACAGTGGCAGCGTGGATCCACAACTGGCTGCGAGACAGAAAGCAGAGAGTTGTAGTGAGCGGCTGTTTTTCAGATTGGAGGGAAGTGAGCAGTGGTGTGCCACAGGGATCAGTTTTGGGACCATTGCTGTTTGTAATCTACATCAATGATCTGGACTTGGGTGTACGGAGTACAGTTTCCAAGTTTGCAGATGACACTAAGTTAGGGAGAATAGTAAACAGTGATGAGGATAGTAGCCATCTGCAAGAGGATATAGACAAATTGGTAAAGTGGGCAGACACATGGCAGATGAAGTTTAATGCAGAGAAGTGTGAGGTGATGCATTTTGGGAGAAGAAATGAAGGGAGGCAATATAGGCTAGATAGTACAATTTTAAATGGTGTAAAGGAACAGAGAGACCTGGGGATTTGTGTTAGTGACTCGTTGAAGGTGGTAGGACAGGTAGACAAGGCTGTTAAGAAGGCATATGGGATACTAGGCTTTATAAATAGGGGTATAGAGTACAAAAGTCAGGAAGTGCTGACTAACCTCTATAGGACTTTGGTGAGGCCTCAGCTGGAATACTGTGTTCAATTCTGGTCACCACACTACAGAAAGGATGTGAAGGCATTGGAAAGGGTACAACGAAGATTTACTAGGATGGTGCCAGGATTGAGGGACTTCAGCTATGAGGAGAGGCTAGATAGGCTAGGGTTATTCTCTCTGGAGCAGAGAAGATTGAGGGGAGACCTAATAGAGGTTTATAAGATCATGAGGGGTTTCGACAGGGCAAATAGAGAAAAACTATTTCCACTCGTGGGTGAATCTGTGACTCGTGGTCACAGATTTTAAATAGTTTCAAGGCGAAGTAGAGGGGAGCTGAGGAGAAATTTTTTCACTCAGCGAGTTGTTCGAATCTGGAATGCATTGCCTGAAAAGGTGGTGGAGGCTGATTCGATAACAACTTTTAAAAGGGAATTAGATCTTTATTTAGGGAGAACGGGTCTATTAGGCTATGGGGAGCGGGCAGGGCAGTGGGATTGAATCGCTCTTTTCAAAGAGCCAGCACAGACTAGATGGGCCGAATGGCCTCCTTTTGTGCCGTAAAATTCTATGAATCTATGAATCTAAGTTAAAAGCTGTATAAAAAGCTATAACATGAAGTTCCCATCAAATCAACGTTATTTGGTCAGTTAGTGTAATCTATTGATCACAGACATGGTCGCCAACCCAAACCTATTGTTTTAATGCATTGATTTTCACAAAATTAAATTGCAATAAAATGTTAGGTCCACGAGGTGATAGTTTTATTTTTACACTTCAGTAAAAAAAAATTGTAATTTTAGTTGATCATGAAGTTTTAAAGACCAATTTTTAAAAATTGAATCCAAAAGAGGAATATTAGATCAGCCTGGCTCAATGTATAGCTCCCTCGCCTCAGAATCAGAAGGTTGTGGGTTCAAACCCTACATCATGTCTCTGAGTTTGCACTCCAGTGAGGAGCTGGAAAAGTATTGAATTGTCAAAAGATGCTGACCTATCAATGGGATATTAAACTGAGGTCCTGTCCGCCTGTTCATGAACCAAGATCCCATGGTACGATTTCAAAAGAGTGAGCTGGCCAACAATGCCCCAGTAAGTCATTAGTAGTAATAATAATAGTAATAATAATAATCCTTGCATTTAATAAAGCGCTTTTCACATTCTAGTCATCTCAAAGCGCTCACAAAATACACAGTAAAGTGAATTGAGTGTATATAATAATAATAATCCTTGCATTTGATATAGCGCTTTTCACATCTTATCGACGTCCTGAAGCGCTTCACAGAATATACTGTATATATATATGGGCTAAACGCGGCAGTCAATTGCACACAGCTGTGTCCCACGAACAGTCATGAATTGAAATTACCAATTTATAAATTTTTGGTGTGGAGTAAGGAAACTTGCCTGATGTTTTGCCCTTCCTGGAATTGAACACAGGTCTCACGCTCATAAGGTGAGTGCTCTAACCACTGAGCTACAGGAATCTACATCCTGTAACGACTGATTGCGGGACATTGCGGTGTACAAATTGGTTGTTATGCTCATCTAAAAATACTCAGTCACTACACTTTACAGTAAATCCTGTGAAGCTCTTTGGGGTATCCCACCATCGGAGACCGGGCCTTCAGTTTCTCTGCTCCCACCCTATGGAATTCCATCCCCCAATCCCTCCGCCTTGTTTCCTCCCTTTCCTCTTTCAAGGCCGGTTTGAAGACTTTCCTTTTCGACCATGCCTTCTGTTCCCCCCCTAATTATTCGACCTACCTCACGTTTTCTACCCCCTCCCGAACACTCCCCTCCCAGCTCGGGTCACACGCCTCCCATGCAGCGCCTTGGGATGTCCTCCCGACGTGAAAGGCGCTCTATAAGTCTAATTTGTTGTTGTTGTTGTTGTTATCCTGCTGATACGAAAGGAGATCTATTAAATGTAAGGTTTATTATCCTTGTTAGGTAAGGACCATCAGAAAATCATCTTTACTTTTAGCTCAAACTATATACAGTATAAGGAATTTGAAGGCAGAGAAATGAAAGAATTCATAGCTTAAATTAAATACTGATTATTAATCATTAACATTTTGGTCCAAACATCACTGCAATTTACTCTTCGTTTCCTCTCCCACACCAGGCTACGCGACCTCAGCACCCGCACCCTCACCCAGCTCCACTGACTCCCCATCCATAAGAACATTAGGAGCAGGAGTAGGCCATTCGGCCCTTCGAGCCTGCTCCGCCATTCAACAAGATCATGGCTGATCTTCTCACCTAACTTTGATTACCTGCCCTATCCCCATATCCCCTAATCCCTCTATTTTTCAAATATCTATCAGTCTCAGCCTTGAAAATGTTCAAGGACTGAGCATCTACAGCCTTCTGGGGTAGTGAATTCCATAAATTCACTACCCTCTGAGTGAAGAAAGAGGATAGAATTCAAGATCCTCACCCTCACTTTCAAGGCCCTCCATGACCTGTCCCCCTCCTACCTCCGGGACCTACTGACCCTCTATCAACCTATCCATTATCTCTGTTCAGCAGGTTCCGGCCTGCTCCATGTTTCCCACCTGACCCACCCTACCATCGGCGGCCGGGCTTTCAGCGTCTCTGCCCCTACGCTTTGGAACTCCATCCCACAATCCCTTCACCTTGTTTCCTCCCTTGCCTCCTTCAAGACCGCTCTCAAGACCTTCTCTTCGACAATGCCTTCAATTGCCCTCCTATCTCTCTGCCCTCCCTCATCCCAACCTTCCTCCCCTATGCTTGGAACCCGACCTCTGATTGTTCAGCACATTGGGACATTCTCCTGACATGAAAGGCTCTCTACAAACGTAATTTTTGTTGTTGTTGGGTAGATTAATGCTTCCTGGTATCAGTCCTGAAAGTACAACTCAAAACCGCCTTAAAAGCAATCATGACCTAGAACGCAATCATGACCTATACAGTTCTGATGGATTCCATGCTTGTATTAACAAATGGAATCCATCAGAACTGTAACTCCACTTGTCTCTTAATGCTGGCGATGTCATGTATTGATCATAGTCTGATACAAATCCTATAACATTCCCGAGGTCACTTCTCACTCAGGCATTTATTACAGCTTCGCTGCTTTGGAGATTTTTTTTCTCCATTGACAGTCTCAAGGGCAGCTTTTATGTGTTTTGCAGGTGAAAGGATCCATGATGTATGGATTGCAGCATAGTTAAGAGATCAAGAACGATTGATGTTCAATGAAAAGGAATTGATTAATACCTTTTGAAAAGTAAATACCATAACAATAACAACAACATGGATTTATGTAGCGTCCCTCTTGCAGAGTAGCATTCCAGAGCTCCTAACATTTATGGAGCACCTGTTGTGTCGGAGTCGGGGGGTGGGGGTGGGGAGGGGTGGGGGGTGCGTGGGGAGGGTGGGGGAGTGGGGGGGGTCGGGTGTGGTCGGGGTAGGTTGGTCAAGGGTGGGAGGATTTCATTGGGCTGATATTCCTGATATTTCACTACAGACTTTATGCCATCATTATCATGTTGAACCTGCCATGAAAAATAGCCCAAGGAACTACCACCACCCTCCCCAATTTAATAATAATACTTGCATTTGATATAGCGCTTTTCACATCTTTGAGATGTCTCAAAGTGCTTCACAGATTAGCATTTTATGGCAGCCAATTGTGCACAGCAGTGTCTCACAAACAGTCGTGGATTGAAATGACCAATTTATTATTGTTTTCATTCAACAGATTATTATCAGGCAAGTGGAGTAAGGAAACTAGCCCCAGGTTTCACTCTTGAGCGAGTTTCCTTACCCAAATTAAGGAAATTGTCTGGAATCAAACCCAGGTCTCTCGCTTGAAAGGTGAGTGCTCTAACCACTGAACTACAGAACTCCACAATTTCCTAACATTATGCGTTATTATTATTTAGAATATTGGATAAGCCTGCACAATGTTATTTTTTAACTGCTGGATTTTGAACGCTACTTCAAAGTCTGTGTTAGGAGAGCCTTGTGTCTAACTGTTGTAGGACATTGCTCTGTGCAAATTGGCTGCCACGTTCGCCCACAAAACACACAGTGACTGCATTTCACAGTACAGTGTAACCTTTAGGATGTCCTCCCGATGTGAAAGATACTATACCAAATGTAAAGATTATTATTTAACAACAACAAAATTGCACATGTATAGCCCCTTTCACATCAGGAGGATGTCCAAGGCATCAAATGACCTATCTCCATTATCGAGAAAAACACTGGAGCTCCACTTCTCTTTATTTGACAGTAATTTACTGTGAAGAGGCTTCAGATTTTTGCCCTGACAGAAATGCAAGCTCTATCTTGTTTCAGATTTTTAATTTTGTGGCTTTTCAAATAGAAAATTGTATTACCTATTCCTTATTCCCATGATTCCCTATTTTAGCCACATTTATACAACAACAAAATTACATTTACAGAGCTCCTTTCACGTCGGGAGGACAGTGCCTTTTATGATGGCTGTTGGGCTGGGAGAAATTTCTTAATGAGCTGGCATTTCCACTGTTTTGTAACAGAATAAAAGTAGAAAATGTTATGTCAAGTTCTGCCAAAAGATATTACGGGATGAAAGTTGATTTACTGTGCTTCACATTCAATGCTGCTAGAAGAGTTAAACAACAAATATTTCCCTCTAGTGGGGGGTGGTGGTATTGGCAGATAAATATTCCTCATATTTTCTATTTAATTACTTTAATGAGGATTAATAATAATCCTTGCATTTGATATAGTGTCTTACCATATCATGTGGGACACTGATGTGCATAATTGGCTGCCACATTTCTCATGCATATATACAGTTAATTAACTTTACAATATATTCTGTGAAGCACTTTGAGACATCTAGAAGACGTGAAAAGCGCTACGTGAAATGCAAGGATTATTATCATTATTATCAAAAGGACTCAAAGAACTTCATGGAATATACTGTAAAATTAATGGTCTGTATATTTGGTTAGCGAAATACAAGGAATTGAAAGCCGAGTCCCTATTCAGTATGATGGAGAAGGTAGAAGACGTTTCCAATGATTAGTGACGGGATGTTTGGAAATCTTCGGAAAAATTTCAGTCTGGTTTACCAATAACTATCAGGATATAAGGTCAGGGAGCCTCACTTATTCCGGCTGAAAACTATACAAGGAAGATCATATCTGCGGTGGGTAATGTGATATTTTCTTTTATTCATTGATTTCTAAAGAGATCCATCTTCTGAAGGCACAAGGACCAGTGGATGGTACCCAAACAAGGTCTTGGACAAGGATATATTTGAATCAAGTTGTCCAATTACGAGGAGATGCCAAATGACAAAGTCTAAGGAATAGTGGCATAGTGGCATGGCAAGGTTCCATTTAGTGAACATGACTCATGGATATTAGATGAATGTGATGACCTCGCCTGACAGCAGATTCCTTACCCACTGAACCTTGAGTATTTCTTGTGCAGCTTTCAAACCACACAAAAGAACCATGTATCTTTGAAGTGAATGACTCACCACCTCAATTACCTTCGATAATATTAAAGTTATAAATTTTTTCTTCACTGTTTTCCAAAAATATTCAGGATCTTTCAGTCTGTTGAATTCCACATTTGCTTTTGACTCTCTCACATCAGTACCACATCTCAGATCATACTGTGATAAATAGGAAAGAAGCAAAGTTCTTCCGGTGTCCTGTTCCCCAAATCCCCCAGATAAAATTGGTTATCCATTTTATGGCAGTTTGTGGGCCATTGCTGTGTTCCACTTGGGCTGTCGTGTTCCTTTACAAAATACACAGTCAGTACACTTCTCTGAAGAAATTTAAGATATTATCATCCTTGCGTTTGATATATCATGTTATCGCGACATATTGAAGCACTTCACATAATTTTACTGTAAGGTGTAATGACTGTGTATACCATTGGCAAAAGCGGCAGCTGATTTGCACACAGCTCTATCCAGCAAACACCATGAAGTGACTCACCCTTTTATCTTGGATCAGTTGCCCGGTTGTTGGCCAGTATATCCTCTTGACATGAAAGGAGCGACATCATGTGCAAGAATTATTGATATTATAATTCACCTCAACTCCATTTTTTTAAAGTTGGAAATAATGCAACTTGATGAAATGAGACACATTTTAAGCACAGATAAGATTATGTTCGCGGATTCATATTGGTAAAATGACAATATGAGTTTACCACCATAGAAAACTATTGTTTCAGCAAGAAACTTCTTTATATGTTGATAAAACAGCACAACTTCAAAATGATGTTGTTTGATTTGTTTGGCTCCCTTCATAAAAAGGTACCAGAACGTATACACCTGAGGAAAGAAAAAGCAATCATATTGAAAATACCAAGAACTGCTGGTTGGAAAAAATAATCAGGCAAAAAGATCAAATAATTCACATCAAAGGAAGTTCCTTTTTTTAAAAAAAAAGGCAAGTCAAGTCCAAAGACTTATCGGAGCTCATCTGTTTCCTAATCAGTCACGTCTGTACCGGAATACTTAATAAGTTGCCTGTTTAGAGAATTTGATCCAATAAATCCAAACTGTCAGTCAAAGTTAAAAAGAATCGCATATTGATGGCCTTAAAATAAATAATGTGCCAGATGCTTATTTTGTCATGTGGCAGGACCATTTAAACAGAAAGAGTTTGTATAACTAAACTGAACACACCCCTCAAATCTGTTGCATTCGGATAGAACAAAAACAAAATCAGTTATGATAATATACAATACTGCACTAGGGGAAAAATAGTTATTACAAGCATGCTTATTTTCTGATTGATAGTATCCACTTAATTCAATAAGTACGATTTGTACAGCTCACTCACTTAATGCATACCATTCAACATAGCCTCTTTTTTTTCCCAAACTTTCTTCTTGTTCCTCCGGCAGTACATGTGTATAGTACTAGTGCTCTATTCAACCTTAAATCAGCAGCTATAAATAGTATCCATAAATGAGCAGGACTCTGATCCCCATTGTTTTACATTTAATCAAGCACCTTATCATTTTGCTGAGATGTTTCAAAGCCTGCACAGCATGTGCTATAAGGTGAATTGACTATATTTGTGGGCGAAACGTGGAAGCCAATTATGCACAGCAGTTTCCCACAAACGATCATGGATTGAGTGACCAAAATAACTCACTTGCTCTAACCTAACCTAACCTAACCTAACCTCGAGTGCTCTCACTGATACACTATACTACAATTTAGTTTTAAGTATCCTACTTCAGAAATTTCCAGCATTATATGCCAGATTGCCATTCAGGTATGACCCAATGATTATGAAGATGTCTTTAAAAGCCCATCGCATTTGTAGAAAACGGTTACAGGCAAGGCAACATTGAGATGTGTGGTTGAATAATTTTGGGCATTTCAAATGACATGCTGCCATGATGGAAATGTTACACTTCTGTGAAATCCTTCATTTGTGAATTCAAACGTTTTCCATTATCTCTGATAACACTCCAGAATCAGATTGTGTCTGGGTCTGAACTGAATCCCAGTCTGACGGTTTTCCAGTGGGACTGTCAAAGAGCAGCCAAGAGGGAGGGAGGCAAGGAAGATTGTAAAAGAAAGTAATCACAGATACAATTTCCAGAAGCAGAAAAAATATAAAAACTGCACTGAACATGAGTTGTAAAAAAGATAGATTTATCATAGCACCAGAATGCAACAGATTTATCACAGCGCCTAGTATCCTCCCTCCCCTCCTTTAGATCACGATGGAAGACCTTCCTCTTTGACATTGCTTGTGGTCATCTCCTCCCTCCATGCATCATGCTCCAACACTGTTAAGCTCTCCAAGGCACTCCATAAATATGTCACTGTTGTTTGCTCCTACAGTATAAATTGCTTTAATTGTGCAACAATATTTGGTCTAACTATTATTTCTATAAAACATTCATGAGATATTCCCTTCCTGTTTCTAATATAACCATCAGCTGTATAAATTTAATATAGGGCCCATTTTGTAGTATTTCTTAATTAACAATAATAAACTTACCAACCCACCTGCTTCCTCCATTCAAGAGGCACTTGCCTGTTTCATGTTCCCCGCTCTGCCTTCCCCACCATCAATGGTCAGACCTTTAGACTTTCTACCCCTACTGTCTGGAACTCCAGCTCCACAGTTCCTTTGTCTTGCCCTTTCCCTTGCCTTCTTCAAGATATTTCTCAAGACCTTCGACTTTGACCATGCCTTTGGTTATCTTCCCATTCCCATCCTCCCCTCCCCACTGCAACCCTCAGTTCGGGTGCAAACCTCTCATTATCCAATGCTTTGTAATATCCTCCCACTGTGAAAGGCTCTATATGAATGCAATTTGTTGTTGTTGCTCATCCACTCACACACGCACATACATGGTTTGGCTCCCAGTTAGCTGTGCAAAGCCTTGAGATATCCTCTTGATGTGAAAGGCACTACATAACAATAAATGGTTATTTTTGCTTGTGGAGACCATGTTAATCTAAACTCTTGCACTGTGTTTGTCCACAAAAACACAGTAATTATCTGTGAAGTGCTTTGAGGCATTTTGATGTGATCAGCACTATAACAATATATGTTTTTTGCTTGTTTCTTTGTGTAAGTGACACTCAAGGTCAATGGTGTAGATAGTTGTAAGTTGACATGCAAATTGATAGATAGATAAATAATACAGGGATGTATTATCTGACAAGGAAATATTTGCTTCCTACTGTGATAAAGGGGCTTCCCGCTGTGGCAATAATTCCTTTTCCAAATTGTGGAATGAGAAATTAACATTTGTTTGGTTCTGCTCTACGTTCATAGAATCTCAAGATTTTCAGCTTCCTTCATGTTCCAAAACTATTTTACTTTTGAACCATCCAGTACATTTCTGAGGTGTCAGGAACAACATAATGCTCGAAACACAAAATGCTGCATATGCTGAAAGTCTGAAATGGAAATAAAAATAGAAGTCGCTGGGAACTCTCAGCCGGTCAAGCAGCATCTATGAAGAAAGGAAAGTGAGTAAAGAGGTTTTTTTTCATCATTAACACCTCTTTTATCCTGTTTTGTTGCTGTGCCCCCATTCCCCACTTTGTTTTGCATCATTAACACCCTTTTAACCCATCATCCTCTGTTCCCTACCTTACGTTCTCCTTTGTCTTCCTCGCCCTGCCTCTCTGTTAGTCCTTAAAAGCCTCTTCCTCCCAACATGCCCCGGTTCTGGCAAAGGGTTGTAGACCGGAAACGTTGGCTCACTTTCCCTTCTCCATAGATACTACCTGACTAAGTGTTCCCAGCAATTTCTGTTATTGCCATTGTTAGAAAATGAACTGTTTATTGCCATCCTGTCCCAGAATTTAAGACCACATGTGAGGTTGAAAAACAGCATGTACACACTGATAATGCGGAACTGTTTATTATCACGAACTAATGAAAACAGTGGGGTGACTACAACAACAACAACAACAAATTACATTTATAGAGCGCCTTTCACGTCGGGAGGACGTCCCAAGGCGCTGCACAGGAGGCGTGTGACTCGAGCTGGGAGGGGAGTGTTTGGGAAGGGGTGAAACACATAGGGGAGGTCGAAGAGTTTGGGGGGGAACAAAAGGCACGGTCAAAGAGGAAAGTCTTCAAACCGGCCTTGAAAGAGGAAAGGGAAGAAACGAGATGGAGGGTTTGAGGGATGGCATTCCATAGGGTGGGAGCGGAGAAACTGAAGGCCCGGCCTCCGATGGTGGGGCGGTTCGGGCGGGGGCTTGGAGCAGGCCAAGTCCTGCTGAACGGAAGGTCTGGGTGGGCTTGTAGGGGGAAAGTAGATTGGTTAAATAGGGCGGGGCAAGGCCATGTAAGGCCTTGTAGGTGAGGACGAGGATCTTGAACTCGATCCTCTGGAGGATGGGGAGCCAGTGGAGACGGGCGAGGGTGGGGGTTATGTGGTCGCGGATGCGGATGCGAGATAGTACATGGGCTGCAGAGTTTTGAATGACCTGCAGCCTGTGAATGGAGGAGCTGGGGAGACCGACGAGGAGAGAGTTTCCATAGTCCAGCCTTGAGGTGATGTACGCGTGCACGAGTGTTTCAGCAGCGCGGGGGGTAAGATAATTGCGGAGCCTGGCAATGTTGCGCAGGTGGAAATAAGCGGTGCCGGTCAAGGTACGGATGTGGGGGAGGAAGGAAAGTTTTTGATCGAACATGATGCCGAGGTTCCTGATTGGCTTTGTGAGGTGGAGAGTGCAGCCTTGGATGTTGAGGCTGGCAGCGCCTGATGTGCGGAGGCACTGGCTTGAGCCAATCAGGAGGGCCTCAGTCTTACTCACGTTCAATTGCAAGAAGTTGTCCCTCGTGCAGGACTCGATGTCAGACAGAAATGCTGTCAGAACATCGATGGTCTGGGGGTTGAGGGATGAGGCAGAAAGGTACAGCTGGGTGTCGTCCGCATACATGTGGAAATTTACCCCATGTTTGCGAATGACATCGCCCAGAGGGAGCGTGTAAAGGGTGAAAAGGAGGGGGCCGAGGACAGAGCCCTGAGGGACGCCGTGAGAAACTGTGCGGTCTGCAGTCATCTTGGAATGCAGGCATCTCAGGAACCAAACAAGTGAAAAGTCACCAGATCTGATAGTCTATGTTTGTTCCGTGCTTAGCGCTGTCGGATGTATGGTTGAAACTTGAGAATTGAAGGTGAATAAAATGATCATTGTACCCTGCCTATTGGTTTGTTGAATATCCAAGAACAAATTAAAGTGGTTTTGGTTGTGCCCAGTTGCAAATGGGTTAACTCCGTTACCACTGTTAATCACTATAAAGTGGTTTATTAACACCATGAATACTCCTTGTATAATAATTATTCGAGTTGACCGACTGCTCTACTCCGGTATTTGCTGCTGTGGTATTTGCATATAAATATAGGGCAGTCACGATACCTTTCAATAACTTCTGTGAAGCACTTTAAAGGGGTTTTGACTACAGAATAAGTTGATATAATAATCTTGGCCTTTGACATACTAATGTCAAGAAATTCTCAAAGATTCGATAAAGAGACTATTTTGTAAGTAAATGAAGAAGCTAACTTGTGCATAGCCTTGATATGGTCTGGATGTAGGAGAAATATCTCCTGCAAGTTGTGAATATTAGAAAGAATCATATCAATTCAACTTCATGCAGTTCCACCCATGCACAAAATAGTATGCGTCTGTCCATGCAATTTCATAATAATCCTCATGATTGTTAAGTCAATTCACTTAACAGTATATACTGTAAAGTACTTTGAGACCTCTTAATTGCTTGATAAGGCTTTATATAAAATGTAAGGATTATTATTATTATAGCACCTTTCATGTTAGGAGGACATCTCAAAACTCTTCACAGAAGTTACTATAAACTGTAGTGACTGTATTTTGCAAGTGTTTTTTGTTGTAGAAATGAGAGCTGGAAAGCATGAATTGAAAGATAGTTGAGGATAGTGGAAATTGGGAAAAGGCTTTGTGAGTTACTGTTCCATTAAAGCTAAAATCCTTGACAGGTACAGCCAAATATATTTAAAACACAGCGACAATAACGTTGTAATTATTTCCCAACAATGACAGTGAGTCATTACCCCTCAGCTATGCGTGGCATTGATAATGAGCCTGAAAATTTACAGTGGATTGCAGCGGACCATGCCAGCATACAGCTGTTCCCTTTCCCGCAGAGTTACTATGAGAAATTCAGATTTATTACACTGAAAATGAATCTAAGTTGTGCAAAACCTCACTCCCTGCTGCTGCTTCACGACCAAGTTTGTAAAGCAGGCTTTATATGAAAGCGTTGGCTTGCTTCACTCATAAATCAGCGCTTTCCACAGATAAGAATTATATCATGTAACAGATGTTAACGCAATTCATTAAACAGCAGCGATGTTATTCATAAGATGCCAGATTGTCTCATTTATAAACTTTTTGGATGACTGCTGGGTGCTGCACAATAATTTATGCGTTCATGCTGACAGTCATGTGTCAAGATTTACAATTTGCTATAGCAACCTGAGAAATTTACTCCAATACAGGACCCAATAATACCAAAGTGCCATGACACACGGGAATTGTTTAGAGATGTAAACCCGAAAGAAGTTTAAACAAGCTCTCAAATAACATTGCGTTCAGTCAACACACATTCCCACTCCTTAGCCCATTTGAACCATTAAGTGTGAACTTCTCTTGTCCTGTGAAGGGGAAATAATTCAAAATGCTCGGTGTCATTATTATATAAGAAAATGAAAACAAGCCATTGTCGGGCAGTCAGCAGACTATTGCACAGAAAACAAACAAGTCACCAGATCTGTCATTTTACTGTATTAAATAAAGGTCCTCACAGAACAGAGCATTGCTGAAATACAATTACCAGAGCATTGAAGGTCACAGGATCATAGAAAATTAACAGAACAGAAAGGCACTCAATCCATCAGATCTTTGCTGAAGTTAACTCCCCCACTGAAGCTATCTATTCTCACAAAATCAAATTCTACTACTTTGCCCCTTGCCACCTTAAGTGATTCCCTTTCAAACGTTATTATGGCCTAAACTATAGAGAATTGGTGATGATTAGTTAGCTAGACTGAATCCTTTCTTACTCTACAATCTGGTTGGTGAATTGACCCCTTGATTGTCACAAATTGGTGCAGTACCACCTGAAGAGCATTTGGAAGCCTCCAACATTCTTTAAGGTCAGATCAATTCACTGATTCTTTGCATACCTTTGAAACATACTTTCTAACCTGTTTGACAGTGCTTACGATCGCCTTCCCTCACCCACTGGCTTGGCCTCAGGTTCTGCCACTGTGGAGCGCTCTGACACGCCACTCGGTGTGGAATCACTATACAAACGCAAGTTGTTGTTATTGTCTTCTCTTTTAATATTTTCAGATATGCAAAGGCAGTTGGACAAGAGGACACAGATTCAGAATTGGTAAAGACAATTTCAGGGTAGACAACGGTGGTTTTTCTTCAGAGGAAAATTAATAACTGAAAAAGGAAGGATGATTGAGGAAGAACGCTGTATTCACTTGAGCTTGATCATATTATGGAAGTTGGAAGGATTAGATCAAAGAAGACAAAGGCCTTTTTCATTTAAAAAAAATAATTCTTACATGGGTGTTGTTCCTTGCATATTAGTAGGGCATCTCAAAGTGCTTCACCTGTTATACGGTAAAGTGTAACATTGCTGTAGTATGTGAGGAAACAAGCAATTTTTCTTCCCTATTATCCCCCTTTCTCCCTGATCTTGCTCCCCACCCACCTTTCCCTCCCTCTCTCTTACCCCCCTTTCTTCCCCCTCTTCCTCCCTGACTTACCCCACCCTACCTTTCCCTCCCCTTGCCCTCTTTTCCCCCTTTCTCCCTGGCCCCATTTCCGTGACTGTTTGTGGGACACTGCTGTGCACAATTTGGCTGCCGCGTTTCGCCCACAAATTTGCAATCGGCTTTCCTGCTCTCCTTCCCACGACCCCTCCCCTAGTCATCTTTCCCCACTTTTCCCAAATCCCACTTCTTTGACTGTTTATGGGACACTGCTGTGTGCAATTTGGCTGCCACATTTTGCCCACAAATATATAGTCAATTTTCTTACTCTCCTTCACCCTACCCTGACCCCTCTGCTCTTGTCCCTACCTCACTGTCCAGTACCTTGGGACATCCTCTCGACGTGAAAGGCGCTATATAAATGTATGATTGATTGATTGATTAGTGCACAGCAATATCACACAACAACCATAAATTGGATAACTAATTTTATTTGGGGGATTATAGGCCACAACACTGGGAAAAGCTGAACGTTTCCCTTTTGAGTGGTGCCATAGGATCCTTAATGTCCGTCTACTGGAACAGTCAGATAGAACCTCAGTTTAACATCACACATCTGTAGGATTGCTCCTTGAGCAAAACAGGACACTCCTTGCACTGTAATGAAGTGTCAGCTTCGACAGGATGAGTTCCAAGTCCCAACTTAGGGCTTCAACCCATTACTCTTCTGATTCATAGCCAAGAGTGTTACCAAATAAGAACTCTGGCCCTGGAAAATGTGCTGCATGACACCTTTTTTTTTATTAAAGATAAAAGTCTTTTGAATCAATTAATTTGAATTGCACACTCAGTGCCAGCCTCTCAGCCACTCAGCCGTTTCTCCCAACTAGAGATATAAACAGAGCTAATGTATGACACTAAATTGGGTAGATGCCACACATGTACTGACGGGATGTATCGGATGATACATTCAAGGGAAAAAGAACAAAGAGACTCTGCACAAAAAAAAGTTCTGAAACTAGCAAAGTAGCTGAAACAGTTCAGAATATTTCCAGTCAGCTCTTGTTGTTGTCAAACATCTCATACTTAGTAGTAATTGGCATGCTGATATGGTCTCTTGAATATTAACTCTGTGCCTCTGTATCGCTACCAAAGCTGTATTGAGAATTGTCTGATGTGATTTATAAAGATAAAATCTTCTGCTATTAAAACAATTTCCAGAGGAATAATTGACGTACTCTAATAAGGAAAATACTTGACAAATGGCACTGATGAAGTGTGAACAGGAATGACCTTACATTTGTTTTACCCATCCTGCTTTTTTTCAGGAGCATATTCAAAGGGAAATGAGAAGCAATTTATATTCACTCCTTATCAATAACTATTCAGTTCATAAGACCCAACCACTGCATTTGATCTGCCCATGGAACACTGGAAGCCTGCCTTAGAATATATAGGTGTGCTAATATATTTACTGCAGAATACAGACAGCAGGGTTAGAGGATTGTGCTTTCTGCAGTCCAAAAAGAGAGAGAGAGGGAGAGGGAGAGAGGCAGGCAGGCCGCCAGGGAGGGAGGGAGAGAGGGGGAGGCAGGCAGGCAGGGAGGGAGGGAGGGAGGCAGCAGGCAGCCAGGGAGGGAGGGAGGCAGCAGGCAGCCAGGGAGGGAGGGAGAGAGAGAGAGAGGGGGGGAGGCAGGGAGGCAGGCAGGGTGGGAGGGAGGGAGAGAGGGAGGGAGGGAGAGAGAGAGGGGGAGGCAGGGAGGCAGGCAGGGAGAGAGGGAGAGAGGCAGGCAGGCAGGGAGGGAGGGAGGGAGGGTGGCAGGCAGACTGGGTTAGGCTGAAGGCAGGCACAGCACTGAAGTCCGCTGCTGTTGCCGTTGCCCGGGCGGCCGAGGCCGAAGCCCCATCACCCGCTCCTCCCAACCCCCGCCGGACACTGACCAAACCCCAGCTGACAGGGTGCCGGTCGCCCCTCCTGTTTACTGTATTTCCGAGGCTCAAAATTTCTTGTACCTGCGTATAGGGCACACCCCCAACTTTCGAGATCTTCCGACGTGCAAAAAAGTGCGCCTTATACGTGGGTATTTACGGTACTCGTGGCTGGGCATTAAACACCTTACTGATCTCACAAAAAGGTTTTTGGAATGCTGACAGACCCTAAGAAGCCTGAGGAGGAACTATTGTGTGTGTTTGGGGGGTGGGGGGGGCGCGCGGGGGAGGTGGAAGGGCATCAGCAATAAACCTGATAACAAAACTGATTGCAGATGATAAAGAATTTCTTAATTTTTAATTGCCTGTTAATAATTAAGAAACGGAATGCATTTAGTTGCACTACGACTTTGACCCTTTATTTGGGGCCAAAAACTACCCCCTATTCATAGCTTGTAAGACTGCAATACATAGTTTGGAAGATCTATTAATCTTAAAATTGTGAAGATTCTGAAATATTCATCAATTTGGTATTAATTTGTTAATTTTAAAAGGAACAAACACCATATAAAGACCCAAATTGTGAATTTTCCATTTATTCTGCTCAACCTTAAATTACACTTACAATTATCTGATAGGCTTAGGCTAGGTGAAACTTTAGGACTGTGAAATGTTAATTATCATTGGTCAAAATTATTATGCAATCAATATGTGCACCCTGTGAATGTTTGGCAGCTGTTGTGACTAGCCAGCCTGAACCCATATTTAATTAATTATACAGTACTCCCATTCTTGTCTACCAACCACAATTGCGGTTTGTGAACATCTTCCTGCCTGATAATCCATGTCCAATGATCGAATTTCTGCCTCCAGATTACTTGCATGGTGTCCGTGATGTGTCATTTTGGCAGTTTTAGGAAGAGTAAGTGCCATGTGCAATTATCAACTCACTTTTACTTTACTTCAATGTATCTCTTTCCATAGGAAGCAATTTTTTATGACAATGCCTGACAGCATCTCTGATATGATTGAAGCCCAGGCAGGATTTGCTTTTTTTTTATCAAACTATTGGGAAATCTGATTATATTATATTTATCATCTATAGACAAACATGCAAAGGTTAAACAGCTTAGTTATGTTTGCAAACCTCCGAGGAACACTCTTATTTAGCAGTGCAAGCGTCAAATGCTTAGTCCTTATAAGATGCAGATACTGTATATTTCACCATAATTTTTATGAATGAAACAATAAGAATTCATATGTTGCAAGGACACATAACATTTCAGTGAATGATTAATTTATTCTGCTTTGCAATTAAGAATGTTGGACTGATCGCAAGCAGTGGTCACCTGTCTATAAATATTTAACTAGCTTCTAATGTATGCACCAATGACTTTTATATGCAGCCATTTTTTGTTTCATCCTTCTGAAAATGTC
This sequence comes from Hydrolagus colliei, assembly GCA_035084275.1. Taxonomy (NCBI): domain Eukaryota; kingdom Metazoa; phylum Chordata; class Chondrichthyes; order Chimaeriformes; family Chimaeridae; genus Hydrolagus; species Hydrolagus colliei. The sequence goes on from CM068744.1 coordinate 28,852,224, forward strand.
ACCAAAATGTATAAAAACGCTTCTCAAAACATTTAAATGAATTCAAGCATTGAAGGTTTCCAAGTTCGGCTCAGTAGCTGTTGCATTTGAGTGGTCTAAGACTAAGTAATGCAGTAACAAACAGTAATAATAATAAAACAAAAACAAAAGTTGCTGGGGAAATTCAGCAGGTCAAGCAGCATCCATGGATAAAGGGAAAATAATCAACGTTTCGGGTCTGTTGTAGACCCGAAATGTTGCCTCTTTTCCCTTTATCCATGGATGCTCCTTGACTTTTATTTTTGTTTCAGATTCCCAGCATCTGTAGTATTTTGTGTTCTAATAATAATAATAATCCTTGCATTTGATACAGCGTTTTTCAAGTCTTCTAGATGTCTGAAAGCGCTTCACAGAATATACTATCAAGTGAATTGACTGTATCTTTGTGGGCAAAACACATAAGCCAATTGTGCACAGCAATGTCCCACAAACAGTCGTGGATTGTAGTGATCAATTTATTATAGATTTTTTTTCTTAAGAGATTGTTATAAGGCTTTTGGAGAAAGGAAACATGCCCCAAATTTTGCCCTATCGGGAACCAAATCCAGGTTTCCCACTCGCAAAGCAAGTCCTCTCATCACTGAGCTACAGGACTCCACAAGAACAGGATAACAGAATAGTTAGAGAAAAGGTTATTTGACCCATCAAATCTGCTCCTTGTAGATCCATGCTGCCTGTTCTTAGATTCAAAAGTGTAAGAGTTCAGGATGAGAACAGTAATCTTCGATCTGCCCATCAACAGGTGATCAAAAAATAATTAATTATCAAACTACTAAAATGTTGTGATGAGGAATGCATACAGGTGTATCAGACTGACTCAGTTGGCAGTGCTTTTGCCTCTGCATCATGAAGTTGTGGGTTGAATCCTTACATTGGGACATGGGACTCACAAAGTTTAGACTGACACTGCATTACAGTGCTGGGGTTGGTTGCATTGTTGAAGGTGGCCTCCATTGGATTAGATGTCCGGTCAGCCTATGCAGGTGGACATTCAAAATCCCTTGGTATGATTTGAAAGGAAAAGGGTATTTATTTTGGTATCCTGGCCAACAAGTTTCCAGATATGTATTGGTCACTGTGTCTTGGTCAACATTCCCCCTGAATAAAATTGGAGCTATTTTGCAGGATATTGTTCTGCACAGATTGGCTACTGCATTCTCCTTCGAAAAACTGTTTTTTTTTACACTAAATCATTTGAAGTGTTTTGAGACATTTTGACAACTTGATAAGGCACTTTATCAATTGCCCTGTGGGAAGAGGTGATGAGGGGGAGGAGAGATGGCGATGGCAGCAAATCAATCAAGCATGTACAGCATTTTGCAAGGAGCAAGATCAAGCAAAAGCATGTTTGTTACAATATGTTATGTTTTGCCCGCAACAAATATATAAGGCGCTATATCACATGCAAGAATTATTATTAGTAGTAATAGTAACAGACTTAACACTAACCAAACCAGTAGATCTCATATATCTATCACCCCCACCCATACTCTCGCTTGAACCCTTTTGTCCAAGATTGGTAAAATTGTATGTTTGATCCTATATTTAGTTTATTCTTGTTCTATGCATTTATTATCAATTTAATTGACCTTTTCCAGATACAAACAGACAATCTCCCACTGGGTAAATATTTAACCTTTTGATTAACAATTCAGAGCAATGCAGATTTTGCCCAATTCGTTAATTCAATGCATTCTTACAACCTAGGGAATTCCGGCTTCAAAAGTGAAACTGAATCTAAAAAGTGTTCAGAATTTGCACATCTTGAATAAGTCTAAATCCAGATCTAGGTGAAGTATCTTCCTAGAGTGATAACATGTTTAATCTATACCTTATTCACAGCCTGGATACTTTTGTTCTTTTCAATGAAATTTCTGTTACTATTTTCCTGATTATTTTTGTTAACTGAAAGTACTGAAATAGCATCACCCGGAAATTGGTTCAGAGAAAATTATGTGTCCAAAAGCATGAGGGAGCTGGATTATTAACAGCAGGTACTATTATTAACCCAGCAGTCTTGTCGTTTCAACTCTGCATATTAATTTATCTCCTTCACGTTGATGGGTTCAGTAACTCCTGCCCAGTGTCCCAATGGAGCAATCAGCACTAAAAAACTTCTAATTTTTTTTGTAACAACTTGATTTTTAAAGGTTGTACTGACTTACAGGTCCACGTTGAATTACATATTAAATGAAAGTATTCATTGAGCACTTCGATTCATAATGCAGGCAATGCACATTTTGGATATGGCGTCTTTTGTATTGCAATGTCCTTCTTATGAAGCTCCTCTCATTGAAGATTTGAGAAAATGTATCAAGACAATCCTGGGAATTGTTTCTTCTCTGCATGTTGCTTCTCTGTATTTTACAAAGTACAACTCTGGAACAGAACATTTTCCCCATCAACTTAAGATAAGAGAATAATTCCATACTTGAGATGTACTCCTGACTTGAAAGATGTTATATACAAGTGTAATTTTATTGTTGTTGTTGGTGATGTTGACTTTCGCTGTTCATTTTGCCTTGTAGAAATACAACATTTACAGTATATAGGGCTCTTTGTGAAGCAAAATGGCTGGCAATACATTGTTTAATGAAGTCATAATTCAGAACAAGTGTTCTTGGTAAGAAGGTGCTGCATATAGGATGGAAAAAGTAAACCTTCACCTTGTTACCACTTTATCTATCTTTAGATAACTTGAGTAACCTGAAAACTTACCAATTTTATAGCCACATCTCTCTCACATTTCTTTCTTGCTTGGTTACTGAATAACACTCCGAGACATTATCCTACACAAAGGGTGCTCATTGTTGTTGCAATTCAAGCACAAGACTTTCATGTATGCCAAACAGCAGGGCAAGAGGAATCATAGTCGGGATTGTGAAGGGCAATACTGTACTGGGATAGATGCCAGGAAGTATTTACAAAACGTAATCAATAGCTCGAACAGTTGGTTGAAGTCAAGACACAGGACTTATTTGTATGGGTAGACAGCAGGGTTAAGTATTTTAGAAAGATTAGATCAAATGGACTGAAGGGCCTTTTTCACCTGAACCTTTCTTTTGATCTATTCAACAGTGCAATGATTAATCATGATCATTTAGAACGCGTCTTATCAGTCATGAAATAGATTCTGGCAACAGACCCTGTGGGTTCTATTGAAGCTTTAACTTTTATATCTCACTTGTTTGCTCAACACATGTAGTTCATTTAAATTTGAATTGCTATTTGATTTCACTTTAATTATGATAGATGGCTCCTTTTGTGAGGGCGAGTGATGTATTTTGTTTCTGATAGAATCATATTTTCTTTAATAATAATTCTTGCATTTGATATAACGCGTTTCACGTCTTCTAGATGACTCAAAGCACATCACGGAATATACTGTAAAATGTAAAGTGAATTGACTGGATATTTGTAAGCGAAATGTGACAGCCAATTGCACACAGAGGTGTCCCATAAACATTCGTGGATTGAAATGACCAATTCATTTTTTTTTTTTCGAGGGATTATTATCAGGCATGTGGATAATGAAATGTGGCCAAGGTTTTGTCCCACCTAGAATCGAACCCAGTTCTCTTGCTTTCAAGAAGAGTATTCTAACAACTGAGCTACAGTCAAATCCACAAAGTTATTTTATCAGAAAATTATCTGATTGTTTATTAGAAATCCTTGGTTACAGTCCAGTCATACAAGTAGATTTGCATACATATGTCAGTTGCATAAGAATCACGGGGACATGATGAGAGATTGTGGTTGGTATTACATAAAGCAGTTCATTTTAAAGTGTGATTTGATTAAAAAAATTTAAATACTGAAACAAATTAATAATTATTATTATTATTATGAAAAGAATTGACAGGTTAGAGGGTGAGCAACTCTTCCTTACATTAGAGGGAAACTTTCAACTGTCATCCTGGCTAAGACAATAGCACTCCTGATTCCAAGACAGAAAGTTACAGGATCAAGCCACGATTTGGGGGCATGAAGGCTTATGGTTTAACTTCATATTTCAATGCTGTGCTTGGGGTGTGCTGTATTGTCAGAGGTTCTGTTCTTTGGATGAGACATTAAACTAAGGTTACGTCTGCCTGTTCAGATGAACGTTAAACGTGCTATTTGAAAAGAGAAGATTTTTTTTGAGACTCTCGGGTCTATAATCCTCCAGATAAAATTGGTCAAACAAGTCAAGCCTATATGTGGAACATTGCCATATGCAAATTGACTGTTGGCATTCACCTACAAAATGCATACTTGAGAGTAAATCCTGTAAAGCACTTTGAAACACTGATGATTTGATAAAGCAGAATCTAACATTTTCTATTATCATTATATGTAATAATATAGAAGGAAAAGACAACCCTTGAAAAAAAAGTGATTATTTAATCACCACATGACTTTCTTCAATGAACAATGATAAATTGTTAACAAATCCTATAACAAATTCAGTACCATCACATTCTTTTTACTTTGAATTTTAGGATTAATCACTTGGGTTGTTTGGATCTGGGAGAAGACCAGAAATTGCAACAAATGCCTTTGAGAAATGAAAGAGAACTTGGCATTTCCGCCATTAATGAATCATGTAGACAATATTATATGTATTTTTTATTATATGATATTGGTGAATATCCATCTAACAACCATTTACTCTCAAGTAGCAGTGAAGCGGGTTTGTGTGTTGGGTGCAAATTCCTTCATGATAACAGAAATCTAAGTAAATATCTTGCAGAGTCCTGTAGCTCAGTGGCTAGAGCACTCGCATTTCAAGCGTGAGACCTGTGTTCGAATCCATAATCCTTCAGGTCAGAGTGAAATATTGGGCAAGTTTCCTTACTCCTCATAATAATCCCTCAAAAAAAAGCACAATAATAAAATTGGTCATTTCAATCCATGACTGTTTGCGGGACACTGCTGTGCGCAATTGGTTGCCGCGTTTCGCCCACAAATACAGTCAATTCACTTTACAGAATATTCTGTGAAGCATTTTTAGACATCCAGAAGACATGAAAAGCACTATATGAAATGCAAGGATTATTATTATTTTTATGTTGTATATTGTATAGAAAAATATTCTTGGTGTTCAGGGAATGTAGATGATTCTTTCTATTAATATAATAGAGTAATTAATAATCATTGCATTGGCTTTGCACCTTTCACTTCAGGAACAAAGCAGTTCACAGCCCAAAATAATGACTGTATATTTGTAAGTGAACGCAGCAGCCTATTTGTGCCACAAATATCTATGAAGTGAGTGACCAATTTTATTTTCAGAGATTGTTTACTAAGACATTGGGAGAAATTCCCTTCTCTTTTTGAATACTACCACAGTATATTTAACGTCCACCTGAATAGGCAGACCGGACCACCATTTAGCATTTCGATCTCGGAAAATACATTCCCCCATCCCCAAATACTGCACTGCAATGTCACCCTTGACTAAGTGTATGACATGAGCTGGAACCCTATCAACTAAGCCAGATTGACACACAAGTGTTGGGACATTTAGGCAGCTTGAGTAAATATTGTAGAAAAATCCAAACTTTTAAAATCATAAATACAGTACTGTGTCTTGCTTTCCTACAAAGCAATGTTTCTTTGTTTTTCTGTTTAGAAACAATTTATCTTGCTATTGTAAAATGTATTATATAAGCACAAATTATCATTGTAAGTGTATAACAGATACCATTAGTTTTTTTTAACGAGTGTTTTTACTTATTCCTAGGTTAGGCATCTGTCTCTAATCCCTTAAGTATGATTATCACACTGCACAGGATGAGCTGCATAGCAAAACAAATAAATAATGGAATTACTGGAGATTATACCTATCTGGTTTTTTCCTCTTTGTACGTGAATTACATTAAAGTTCTAAACTAACTCGAATTATATGTATAATACATAATTCTCTTCATTAGTCTACTGACAGTCTTTCATCAGGACTGATGAAGAGCCCGTTGCTGAATATTAAAAGTGTTTCTAAGACTTTTAATAACATTGAAAGTCCCAGGTAAAAAAAACAATAACTTAATTCCCACAATGTCATCTGCTTTGAAATGAAACACATTCCGGGAAACCAATATAGGCTTGTATCTTATCAAAATACAATGATCAAACAGGTTATTTTTCCTCTTATATCTGAATGCTATGCTCAAACGTATTTATTTATTCATTATTTGTGTCTCTAATACTTTTGTTATATTCAGGATGCAAGTCTGAAAAAGGAGGTCAGACAAAGCCATGTTGGATAGAAAAAATAACTTCCTTTTTATGAGCCTTATTGAGTCTAAAAGTATTTTGTAACTTATTGCCTTCAAATGTAGTGACTTTTCTTCTGCTGCAACTTGATTTTTATATTAAAAACAGCTTTTCTCCTGTTACTAATATGATATAATAAGAATCTGTGTAAGTGATGTAGCGCCTCATCATGTCTTCGAGATATTTCAAAGTGCTTCACAGAATATACTGTAAAGTGAATTGACCATATAATTAGTAGGTGAAACGCAGCAATAACAACAAAATTGAATTTGTGGAGTGCCCTTCATTTCAGGAGGATGTCTCAAGGCACTGCAACCAATTGCGCACAGCAGCGTCCCACAAACAATTGTGGATTGAGTGGATTTTGTGAAGGGATTATGCGAAAAACAATCCGCCAATTGACAAACAACCTGATTCCTATTTAATGCTAGGTGAAAAGAAGCTTGTGGAGTAAGGAAATTCACCATCTTAGATTTTCTTCTGATCCTCAAAAGCTGCTCATTGAATGAACATTGTAAATACCCTATTCACTCTATTAACAATATGTACGCCATTGGATCTATAAAGGACCAACTACTGAATAAATCCTTTGTACTCAGATTATTTTCTTATAAATGACACTTCATTCAAGGAGAAACAAGTTAGATGCAGCACCAGATCTGTAATAGTTAATTATAAAGTTTTTTTTAACCTCCTCAAAAAAGTACATTTTCTCCTGGATGGATGCCATTTAGTTTCTGGCTGCAATAACTTGCTTTATATGGTTATCTAAAGAGATTTTAAATACTTGTCATTTAAAAGCCGCTTTCCTACCTTTGTCTATGTTATTAATCATCATTTACTTTCCCAGCTCAGTTTTACTCTGTCAAACGATCCATGGAGATATTCTTTTGTTCACTCTTAATAACAAATGCTGCATAGCCAGTCAGTGTAATGTGAGTTTCTCATTCAGTGTCAATCTACCGTGAGGCATGATTGCCATATTATCAAGTCTTCTGTGACCCTCTTAAACCTGCAATGTCCCTGTGTCCCATAATGTTTTACAACCGTTGATCAAGACACTTACGTTTCACTCCTTCCCAACAGATTATAATAAATTGATACCATATATAACACCGCTAGACATGGAAGTACAGTAATAAAACAAGGCATTAGAAATTCTACTTTTATTATTACTAGACTGCTAGGAAAATAGGCTTTAAATGTATGGATTATTATTATTATTATTATTTCATAAATATCTTGTGGCCTCCCAACAAAACAGTCAATACACTCTTAACAAAAATGTCTAAAAACAGTCTAAAAAAATTCTGATCTGTCTCTCTTTTTCTCCATATATACTATTTTCCCCTGCCTGTTCAAGGGCCACCACTGTGTCGAAATTGGCTGCTGGTTTCACCAACAAGATTTATAGTCACTACACTTTACATTAAAATCCCGTGAAGAGCTTTAAGATGTCAAGCTCGTTATAACAAAAGTGGACATTGTTATTGTTTTATTATATTTTCTCTCTCTTTATTTCACACGCTCTATTCTCTCGCTAATTTTTTCAGGAGAGCATGGCTGTGTTAATCGTTCCCATGTGCTAATAACTTTCCTTCCATTGTGATTCCTCTTCAAGATGTGGCAAATAAAACAAATGAACAATTAGGGTATGTGATAAGGTTAGAACACTTGTGAAGCAGCAAACATCAAAAAGATTAATTTTGCAGAAAGGTTACTATACTGACAGTTTGTTGATAAAGAGGCTACCTTTTTTTTCACAACTGTCTTGTAATTCAAATTGTATGGGAACAGCCAATAAACATTTAGCGCTGTTGAATATTTTAAAAACACAAATGATGCTATTGACACCCAGCTGCTTAATAACATTGTCCAAACAAATATAACTGACCCACAAACCCAGGAAAAGTTCACACACAAACAAATCATAAAGGAATATAGTAAAGGAAAATTATAAAGGAATATCTTGATAAATTACATCAAGGCTCCAGGTAGGACTGAATAGAGAAGAAAATGGAACGAAAAAAAAATGGATAAAATTAAACCTTTTCGCAAAGACAGACAGAGCCTGGCTGTTGGTAAAAATTGGGGATTTAAATTCACATTGTCTAAACTGACATTCTAGGGTAGCATGGTGTATTGTTGGAGATGCCGTCCTTCAGATGAAACTTTAAACTGAGGTCCTGTAAGCCTGTCCAGGTGGACTTTAACGATCCCAATACTACTCGAAAAGAGGAGGGAGTTTCTCTCAGTGTCCTGGCCAAAAATAACCCCAAATAAAATCGGTCATTTGTTTCATGGCTGTTTAGGTAGCACCACAAATGAACTTTGAGTAATTGCATACTCCATATAACTGCATTGTGTCTGCCTTGTTCCAACCCCATGCAATTATATGGAGTGCACTAATTTCACAATCATAAGGTAAAATTTGGAAACTTATAGTGAGTCAATGAGACAGTGCTCAAAGGGTTAATTAAATGTCTCTAGGAATTTTTTTGCTCATCCCATCTAAATGCCACAGGAACCTTCTGCCTAGAATAAAGACACACCACTTTCAAAGTTTGCTAACTATGACAGAATTGGTGTCCAATCTAGTCTCCCTATTGGATAGGATCTCGATGGTATCAACTTATAAAACTACAACAGACAAGGATTCAATCCCTCTGTGATTCCTCACTACTCATTGGTGTAGTGAGATCTGATGGAATTTCTTAATTAGGAAATGGAAGTTTGTTTTATATCAACTTGCGGCTCAAACAAATCCTGTAGACTCACTTTAGCTGGGACTATTAAAAGATGAAGAAGCATTTCACAAACAAGATCTGCACACTATTCAAAATGGCGCTTAAGGCATAACAATCTATATATAACCCAGATTATTTACTGCGGCAGATTTTGGTAACCAGATCGTACGATGCAACATTTACAACTGAACATGATTTTTGGTGTAATAATAATCCTTGCATTTGATATAGCGCCTTATCACGTCTTCTAGACATCTCAAAGCGCTTCACAGGAGATACTGCCACAAAATACACAAATAATCTACTTTACAGTATATCCTATGAAACGCATTGAGCTATTGTGACAACGTAGTAAGGTGGTATATCAACTGCAAAGATTATTCTGATTATTCTTATTATTACTTTTGCGATCACAAAAATCTCCCGGATTACATTTATGGTTGTTTGTAGGACAATGATGTGTGTAAATTGGCCTGCTGTGTTTGCCTACAAATATCATCATTACACTTTACATGTAATGGGTGACAGAAGCTGCTGGACAGTGAGTGGAATACTTACTGTAGAGTGCACATCAAATGGCCTTATGCTCTCAGCCTCCCATGCCACACTTAATGACCACAAACATGGAATTGATCAAATCTGTCAGAGCCAGACCATTTGGTTGGAGGGTTGCTGTAATGTGCAATGAGACAGTCAGAGTGATTAGTGAAATCAAATTTATGATAAAGAGGTCATAACAGAAACCAATTTCTTCTGAATGTATAAATCACACCAATCACTTCAATTCTCCTCAGTACAACAACAACAACAAAATTACACTTTTATAGCGCCTTTCACGTCGGGAGGACATCCTAAAGCGCTGAACAGTCAGGTCGAGACTCGAGCAGGGGGGGTGAGGGTGGGGGAGGGTCGAAGTAGGGGGAAGGGGAAGGAGAGTGGGAGAGGGGGAAGAGTTAGTGGGGGAGCCGAAGGCGCAGTCGAAGAGGTCTTGAAACCGGCCTTGAAGGAGGAAAGGGAGGAAGCGAGGCAGAAGGGCTGCGGGATGGAGTTCCACAGTGTGGGAGCAAAGAGGCTGAAAGCTCGGCCGTCGATGGTTGGGCGGTTAGGGTGGTGGAAGCGGAGCAGGCCTGAGTCTACTGAATGGAGGGTGTGGGCAGGCTGGTAGGGAGACAGTAGGTCAGAGGGATAGGCGGGGGCAAGGCTGTGAATTGCCTTGAAAGTGAGGACAAGGATCTTGAATTTGATCCTCTGGGTGACAGGGAGCCAGTGGAGATGGGTGAGGGTGGGAGTGATTTGGTCACAATGCCTGGTGCGGGAGAGTACACGAGCTGCAGAGGTCTGAATGATCTGCAGCCTGTGAAGGGAGGAGCTGGGGAGGCCGACGAGGAGAGAGTTCTCGTAGTCGAGCCTGGAAGTGATAAAGGCGTGGACGAGGGTTTCGGCGGAGTGGGGGGTGAGGTAGTGGCGGAGTCTGGCAACATTGCAGAGGTGATGAAGGCTGTGCCGGTCATGGAGAGGATGTGGGGGAGGAAGGATAGCTCGGGGTTGAACAAGACGTCCAGATCCCTGATTGGTTTCGAGAGGTGGAGAGAGCAGCCTTGAAAGCTGATGTTGTCAGCGCCTGAGGTGCGGAGGCGCTGACATGAGCGAATTAGTAGGGCTTCTATCTTGTTGACGTTGAGTTGTACAAAATTTGCCCTTGTCCAGGACTCTATGTCGGACAGACATCAAGTAAAATAACATTGGTTGTTTCAAGTATATATGCTGCTGTTAACTCTCCTGGTGATCCTACTGGCAATATCATGGACATTAATCTTTCTACTCTAAATAGAGAGGCACAGAAAGCAGGAATAAAAATAATGTAATCTCATTCAGGTGCTTTTTCTCTTATAACCTAGAAGGGAAGACGTATCAGCAGTGAAAATAAGCATAAAATAATGGGGTGAAGAATGTAGTCTGTGATAGGAACACACATCTTCAATCCTAGCAATGTCCTAGCATTCCAACAATCTATCTCTGGGATTTCCACATGTAAGTGGAACACATGAAAATCTCAGTTTGGTTTGGATGCGCTTGAGTGATGGGTTTCCGCATATGTCAGACACCTGTCAGCCCCCAAAACAAAATCGCAATGAAAAGGGCCACATAGGAACACTACAACCACACCCTACCCACCATTTCTGTAAAAATTACTTTGTCTAAATATTGGTTTGGCCAGCTGTTGATATGCAGGCAGTTTCAAGCGAAAAGCCAACACAATAGATGAAATTTATGGGTTTTGGTTGAAACCATTTTAGACAAATCAGAAGATTTTAATGACTCTGCAACAGCACAATATCCCAGGAGCATGATTCTCTTTCACAGAACAGAGTTTCTCATCCCAGTGTCCTGCCAACAATGTGGTAAATAAAATTGGTCATTCACTATATGGCTCCTCTCCTCTCTTAGTTACTAACAGGATCCCGCATGAATGGATTAACTGCTACTCATTCCTATGTAGAATCAATCTCTTCATTCTCAATCTCATATAGCACTGATTGTCACAGCAATGAATGCATGCTGTGACTTTCTTTACTTGGTCTGTACAATATCGTGGGATAAACAGCATCGGCCATATGACCACCTTCTATGCTGTCATTTCTATGACTAAAATGCAATCATTTACAGTTATTGGGATGAAAAATAATATAATCCTTACTTACGATGTAACACCTATAATGTAAATGAATGCTAGAGGAATATGCATTGATATAATCAAATATTTAGTAACTTGATGTGCTGTTGGGTTAAATAATCCAGACTAACGCCAGTAAGATTTTGTGAAGAGTTTAGGCGACGGGAAGAAATTTCCCTGAACTTCTTTTAAATATTGCTTGTAGTGAATCACCTTGCTGGGTTGCACAGGGCAGCAAGTTATATGTATTCTGTGGAAGTAATGGACTTGAGAGCAAAATTTATCGTTATTAAAACCTTGTTCCATCCATTGTTATGCTCATATAAATTAAATGAACTACATTTGCAACGGGAAAATTGAACTGAAAATTCTGTAATGGACTGGGAAAAGTAGTGACACTTTTGTCAAACTTCAGAACTCTTCAGTCTTGGGAGACAATACTCATAGGTGTATAACATTTAAAATGGGACTGAAAATGTAAATCCAGAACAATACTTTATGATGCACCAAGGCAACAGTATATTGTCTTGGTGCATCATAAAATAGTTCTGTTTCAGAATTCCACCGCATGTCTTCTCATTCCAGATTAAACTCTGTACCCCATCACATTAGTCCTTACCAGGTTCCACTGGCTCTCCGTCACAGAACAGATCGATTTCAACATCCTCTCATTCATCTACAAATCGCTTCATTTCTTAGCATCTCTCTACATCAAAAAACAATACTTGAGGCGGCTATTTCTCAGGTTGGAAATAAATTAAATTCAATAATTAAATGACGTGGAGCCAGAAGATAAGTCATTTTATCCAGGATTTGGTGTTTGTCGTTATTGGAGAAACAGTCTATTTCTAAACTTTTTGTTACAAAACCAGGAGAATTTATGTTTAAATTTACATTAAACAGTTTGCCTTTGAATATTGAGCAGAACACGGCCTCTTTGAGTCTGCTAAATGAGCGCTAGCACAGTCCCAACCCATTTAAAATACATTACAGAACCAAATCGCAGGAGGTCTGCCTGATACAATTACTTGTAGTGTGTGTGACAAACTATTTGTCTTCCTTATTCGTTCTCTGTTGGATTCAGAGAAAAAAAATGGCCTTCTTGGAATTAATTAAATCTTATAGAAGTCACAAATCCAAACAAGAACTAAATGCTCTGGTTTCAGATTGCAGATTCTGAATGCGGGAATGCATCTTTCACTGTAATCCCGTAGTTTGTGGAGCCCTGTAGTGTATTGGTTAGAACAGGTTTGCCGGTTCCTGGGCAAGGCAAAAAAATAAGCAAGTTTCCTTACTCCACACACCTCTGATTACCTAGCAGTAAATATGAACTTATTTTTAATCAACTGGTGAATCACTTTTCAGGGTAATACCTGTTCAATAATCATTAAATGAATAAAAATTTGCGTCATTCAATCCACAACTGTTTGTGGGACACTGCTGTGCATAATTGGAAGCTGCGTCTCGCCCATAAAAATATACAATCTATTCACTTTACGGTAGATTCTTTCATATGCTTTGAAAAGTCTCAACTACGTGATAAAGGCTCTATCTCAAATGCAAGGATCATTATCATTATTTTAGTCATGTGAAGTGAAACAGCATCTGCTGCATCAGTGTCAATGCTCAAAGGAATACTTTGCAACTATAATATCCCTACAAACCTAGGGAGATACTCTCAGTGAACTCACTCAATATTCATTGTCCTACTGCAGGGCTTAGGTAAAATGCATTACCAAGACTTACTGTAGACTTACTTCAGAATGTAACACACAATGCTCGCTTTTTTCCCCTCTGTTTCCGAATTACAAAGGAACATCTCGATGAATAATCTTAAACTCAGGTGTGCAATATTAACCCAGGAGTGTAGTAACACTTTGGCACTTGAATTTCAGAATGTAAAGAAAATGATATGGTCCAATGAGAAGACTGCTACAATGCAGCATTGTAGCACCCATAGTGGCTGTTATTTTGTGGTTCAATTAAAAAAATAAAATGGAAAAGCAACTAATTTTTTAAAACAAAAAGTATTCCAGTGAAAATTAAATCTTTGAAATTGCAAATGCCTACTGAACAGTCTGGACATATTTACAAGCTTGTTCCTGTATTATGGTTGTGCCCACAAAATATACAGTCAATTAACTTTACAGTATACTCTGTGAAGCACTTTGAGATGTCTCAAAGATGTGATAAGGCACCATATCAGAATCAAGGATTATTATTATACAGTAAATGCCCGTTTATCCGGCACCCTCGGGACCTGGCCAGTGGTGATTTAAGTGCCTGCTGGATATTCGGCGGAAAACGCAACACTAAAAAAAATTACTAACATTTTTTTATAATTAAATTTTTTAAAACATAGCATATTAATAATAGACTAAATAATCATTTATATAATATAATATATAAATAATAATAATAATCCTTTTACACACAGCGACAGGCAGTTCAGAGAGATCTTTCAACTAGTGCAAAAGTTACACGTCTTGGGGGCAGAAGGGAGGAAAGCAAACGTGTTAGTGAGAAAGCAGCTGCCACTGTCACTGTTCAGTTAACTTTCTTTCCAAAAAGCCTTGCGATGCCTGTGTGTGTGTGTGTGTGTGTGTGTGTGTGCAGTAACTTGCACTCTGTAAAAAAAAACAGATCAGGCATTGCAGGTTTTTTTAATTAAAATAAAAGCTGTGATATGCATTGATTTGCAAGCTTTGCTCAGGGTGTGTGTTTGCGTGTGTGTGTTTTGCTGTTTTGTGGCTAAATTAAATCTAAATTAATCAACTTACCCTCGCTCTCTCCCTCTGCCTCTCAAAGAGTACACTCCGGAGAGTGCATTGCTTTACAGTACCGGTAGCATTTTGAGCTAGCACCACCATCAGGCACCTAGTAGCAGCATTGCAAAATACTGACGCAACACAAAACACCCAAAAATGCATTTTTCCGGATAAATTCCGGTTTATCGAATGCCAACCTCTTTTTTGCGGTGCCGGTTTTACGGAAGTTATGATTGATCGGGTCACGGATAAATGGGCTTTTACTGGTATGTATAATATTATCATGTCTGACAAGAGTATAACATTAAGCATACTCAACTGTGACTATCCGGCTTTTAATCAGATGTATGTAGGAAGAATTTGTTGTTGGCCAAATAATATGTCATGAATTTCACCTTTTCATAGACCTTCTTCTTATTTCTGCCTGGCCTAGGTCTAATTTTAAGATTAGGCCTGCCCCTGTCTTGAATATTGTAACACATCAATCTTTACTCAATGTCCAATTCCAGGTATGTGTGGAATCATTGAAGCTCCTTGAATGCAATGCCGGAACTGAGCCTTAAAGCTTCACTGATGCAAACTCTTGTCAGGTGACACCACTGAGCAGAAGTCATTCGCAGCCTCACGCACTGCCAGCCAGTATGCTAATCCTTCACGCGTAGCTAGCTTCTTTCATAGTCATATGCTGCCACCTGCACTCCTGGTCAGCCAACCTTTTACAGCATCAGCCTAGCACAGAGTTTTATTCAGTCAGCTCTTTGCAACCAGGTCACATTGCTGATATCATGAAATATGTTCCTCATGCTCTAAAGAAATCCATTATCACAATCAGTCAGTTGTTTATACATTTTTTGTCACCGACCAATCTCATGCACAACCTAACATGGCAGGCAGATTTTCCCAACCATACTCCTCAATCCTGCCTACTTCTCAATCAGTTATCGTCATCCTGTCACATCTCTGGCTGCCACTCTTAGTCTCAAGTTAGCTAATGTTTTACATACTGCCAGTCACACTCATGAAAATAAATCCAGACAGACCCTGACTCATTGCCACTTGGTCAGTAACAAAATACACTACCAGCCACAAGTCAGTCAATTGTCATATGCAAAGGAATCACAAATGCATGATCCAAAACTGAAACAAAACCAGAAAATGCTGGAGAATATCTTCATGAAGCATTTCCTTGGCATCAAATAACTTTTGTGTGAAAGAAGTGTGAAACATTGGTGTGCATTTTGCGATTGTCACAAACGATAATCCCAGCTCTTATTGTAACTTCCACTTTCTACTTCAAGATATATGATGTGATGGGAGACTGAGAGAGGGTGCACAGGGAGAGATTACTTCCAGTGGCTGGTGGATTCTTGAACTGGATGGCATAGTTTTAAAGTCTTATGACTTTAAAACTAGAAGGTCCAGACCGGAGATGAGAAGGAACATTTTTAAACAGAGTGTGGAATTCTCTACTACAGTGAGTGGTTCGGGCAACAGCCATGTGCACTTTCAAAAAAATTAGTTGAGTGAGTGTTGATGGATATTGGGGCAAAGCCAGGATATTGCACTTGTGATAGGATCCAAAATGGACACTTATGTAGAGTTTTAAGCATTTCAAGATTCTATCTGGTGTGAGATGCGCTATATAAATGCAAGTTGTTGTTGAGCATAAACACCAGACTGGATGGACCAAATGATATATTTCTGAGGCCAATACCAATGAAACAATTAATGGATAAATTTTCAGAAGCCATCTCGTTTGCCTGGGTCAGATGAACATGCTACAGGTTACCAGCCCATTTCTGTTGGTAGCACTCTCAACTGTGAGCCAGAAGCTTGTGAGTTTGAGCCTCTCTTTGGTATTTTGAACTGACACAGTCAAAACTGATACCTCAATAAGATGATAAAGATACAACAGCATTATTTGAACAGAGAAAGCAGTCCTGGCTAACAATCAAAATAATAATCTTTACATTTGATATAGCACCTTATCATGTTGTTGAGACGTCTCAACACATTTCACAGGAAATCTGTATATTGTTGGCAATTTTCTCCCTAGATAAAATTAGTTATTCACTTCACTGCTGTTTGTGGGTTGTTTACTATGGGTCTTTGCTTGGTTGCCACGTTCACCCACAAAATACAGTCACTACACTTTACACTTTAATTTACAGTAAATTAATCCAAGACTATTTGTGGGACAATGCTGTGCGCAATTGGATGCTACATTTTACATATAGTCAATTCACTTTACAGTATAGACTGTGCAGTGTTTTGAGACGTCTAGAAGATGTGATAAGTGTTATATCAAATGCAAGGATGATTATATTATTAAATTGTGAGAAGGATTTTGAGGTGTTTTAAGATGATTACAATGGTGTTGTTGCCTTTACTGATTTTAAAACAGACATTACACTTCAAAGTAACCAATTTTTAATAGGAATTATAAATGTTTACTTTTCAAGCACTATTGTATTTCAATATTCAAGTAAACCAATCCCAGACAAGGAATGTTCACTTGAACCTGTGAAGCCATTTGTAACACAAACACTGCATAACAATTTTTTTTAATAAAAGTCTTTGCCTTTCACCTGCTCTTCACACTTCAAACAGAAATCATAGGTTAACTAAACCATAAATTATAGCTAAAACCACCAGCTAATGAAACAGCACCATGCTGACAGGGGACAAGTGATTTAGAGGAAAATAATCAGACTACGTGAGAGGTGTAATTGATCATAAGACATTTATTCTGAGGAGACAAGATGAAGGACAAAAGGATGGGCGAGAAACTGTAAAATAATAATAATAATCCTTGCATTTGATATATCACCTTATCACATCATTGAGACGTCTCAAAGGGCTTCGCAGAATATATTGTAAAGTGGATTAACTATGTATTTTTGGGGTGTTACGCAGCAGCCAATTGCGCACAGCAGTGTCCCACAAACGGGTCATGGATTGATTTCATCAATTTATTTTCAGGTATTATTATGACCCCTGGAAAAGTAATCCACCGATTGATCAACAGCTGGGTTCCTGCTTACTTCTAGGTAAACAGAGATAAACAGAGGGTTGTTGAGTAAGGAAATTTGCCTACGCTTATGCCCGCCCAAGAATCAAATCCATGTCCTTTCGCTTGCAAGGCGATACTGCTAACACTACTCTTGCAGGACTCCACACAGTGGGGTTAAACTTGAAATGGTTTTCAAGGCAATAACAAAATCAATCCTTGCATTTGGTACTGCTCCTCAAAATCCCTCAAACCACTTCAAGTGCTCTAATTGCTGTAAATTGCAATGACTGTGTTTGTGTTGGCAAACTTGGCAGCCATTGTTCACAGCCAATGACCAATTTTATACAGAAGACAGCACGTGACAAATAACTTCAGACAGTGCCAATCTTTAAATCCTGATGGGATGTTCCATGCTGTATATTGCTTTAGTGATATGATTGGCAATTGAATATGGATGGTGCAAGTATAAAAGAATTCTGGGACGAGTGACGTGCAGATTTGAAAGAGAGTGTGAAAGAGGTTGACTTGTAAAGTTTGCATTAAAGGGCTGAGTGAATCTACATTGTGTTTTGTGGTCTCAGAAGTGAAAACAGAACCTGGAGTGAAATTGGCTATGAAAGGGAATACGGATTGAAAAGCAAAATGTAGAGAGAAGCAGAATTAAATGCTGTACCAATGCTGTGGAGATATCATGACCACTGAAATTGTTTGGAAATCTAAGGTACAATTGGCAACGATTTGAAAGAGACTTAAACATTTTTGGACTAGGAGCAAACATAATGAAACTGCCACAGGAACAGCAGTCTGTGATATTCTTGAATGTAGCAGGTGAGGAAGCAAGGGAATATTTTGCAGCTCTAGAAAGAGAAGTGGACATGCCAATGAATGAAATGATGAATATTATGAGAGAAAGATGTTGTGGAAAAGATATTGTGATAATTGAGCAATTTAAGTTTGGAACAAGAAAGCAGGGACCACAGAATCATTCAATCAGTACTGAGATCCCTGAGTAACAATTGCAACTACGGAACATTAAGAAACAAAATGATTTGTGACCAGATAGTAGTTGGCATAAAGGATACAATATTAAGAGGAAAGCTTTTGAAAAAAAGGGGATCTGATGTTAGAATTGGCACTGGAAATAATAAGGATTGAAGACGTGACAAAAATATATATGATAGAGATGGAGAGAGAAATGGAAATAGGTGAACTAGCCAACAGTCGATGATAGAGATGCAGAGTATAGATAGAAATGGTATACAAAGAGAGATAATATAATATAAAATAAAATTCTACATTGTAAAAATAAAAGCTGATACATTATTAGCATTGGAAGATATAATAAAAATGGGAATGTTAAAAAGAAAAAAGCTTTCAAAGAGGAGAAGCCGTATGGCTTCGGAGGAAAAACCTAAAAACGAAGGACTAGAAGAAAGCAAAAATTTTGGGGAAAGATAAGTACCCCAGATCTCATGGGGTAAAAGATGATAAGGGAAAGATATATAGACAAACATCATGGGAGATCAAACAAAGAACAATAAAGAAACAACAGGAGAAAATGGAAAAGCAGAAACTATGAGAAAATTTGACAGATATTGACTTGTAAAGTTTGCATTAAAGGACGGAATGAATCTACATTGTGTTTTGTGGATTAAACAACATTACATTCCACTCTTTCCTACTTTTAGGATCGACCCTGTTTTGCTAGTTTTGTGTCAGCCTGGTTCAGTAATATAGTATTCTCACCGCTGTGTCCAAAGTTTATGGGTTCGAAGCCCTGCATCAGGACTTCGACCCCATATACCCTATGCTGGCACTCCAATGCAATGCCGGACAGTGTACTAAATTATCAGAGATGCCATCCTTTGAATGATATGTTAAATTGATTCCCATCTGCCCGACCCAGTGGATAGCAAATATTCTATGGCACTAGTTGAAAAGAGAGTTTCTCCCAGTAAACAATCCTCCAAATAAAATTCACTCCATGGGTGTTTGTGGAACATTTCTGCACACAAATTGTCTGCTGTATTTGTGTACAAAATAAACAATCATTCTATTTGACAGTGTATCCTGTGAAGCACTTTGAAAAATCTCTATAATGTGATGAGGCATTATATCAAATGCAAGGATTTTTAAAAGATTGGTATATATAGCACTCCTCGACTGCCTTTATACAGAGGTCCTAATGCAACAATTCCACTGGACTGATTGAAATTGTGCATTAAAAAAATCCATGCATTTGATATAGTTACTTGTCGCATTGATGAGACATTTCAAAGTGCTTGTTGAGATTTACTGCGGAGACCACATATTTTTTAGGCTAATACAGCAGCCATTTAGTGCACAGCAATGACCCACAAATAGCCATGGAGTGAGTGATCAATTTCAACAGAGAGACTGCACACTAGGGAAACACTCCTCACATTGAATAATATCATAGTATTTGTAACATCCACAAACAAACAGACAGATCACAGTTGAACATATCATCCAACAACAGCACCACCAACAATGCAGCACACCCCCAGCACTGTACCAATGTGTCATCCTAGACTATGTGAATTCAAAAACCCGACATGGGGTCTTTGAATTCTACATGCTCCTAACTCAGAGGTGAGAATGCTATCAACTGAGTCAGTCAAAGACACCTCGAAGACTCCTGGTGCAGCTTTTGAAGCAGGAACCTGGCAGTTCCATAAAATGAGCTGGTTTGAAACTTTTCTGAAATGACAGGGTGATGCTAATAGAATAATAATAATAATAATATGTGCATTTGATGTAGTGGCGTCATCAGGTCTTTGAGACGTTTCAAATTGCTTCACAGAATATACTTTAAATTACCTTAAAGTAAAATTATAATTTAGCATTCAATTTAATATTTCAGTGGATAGTATTTGTATTCAATGGACTTGCAAAAGCATTGTTTCAGATGTGCTGCTAGGCCAAGGATGGGGTGTGCAGTATGTGTTCTAATTAGACAGAGTTGCCCTATTCTATGCTGTCTGGTTTTGTAAGTTCCAGAATGTTCAAGAATCATGATTTGAACAACTCCTAGGAATCTTTGTTGATGGATGACATTTTACTCATAATAATATGTTCTGACAGTGAGGCAAAACTAAATCAGTCTCATAAACACAGTTGTAAAAATATGTTGCATCCAATTATTGTACATATAAGTACATCAATATCACCACTTTTTGCTGTTCGCTTTGTATGGTAATATAAAGGGAATTTATCATTTGAAGAAACATTGTCAACTTTGACATGTTGTACTGAAATTAAATTACTTTTACAATTTTCAAAATCAGAAACTTATGTAACAAAGTGTTATTAAATTATTATGTGTTATTGTAAAAAATTTCCAAAGAATGACACAGTTGAAAAGAGGATTTGATCAATTCTAAACTAGGGACAGAGGGGAAGAGGTTTGCAGGTTAATAAACATATGTAATGCTTTATGAAACTGACAAACCCTACCACTGAAATATACAGGACTTAACCAATCAAGCACAACACTATTAATGAAACTACATTTGTAATGTCCACAACATTCCTTTAATTAGTTTGATATATTGAAGGAGATGTGTGCAAAGAGTGTGAGGAACTCAATATACTGCAAGGATTACTCTTGCGGGATCCATCACAGATATAATGGCTGAAGGCCATTTTTTGTGCCTATGGTTCTGTTATTCACTATTTGCAAAAGGAGTATAATCTTGGGCCTTGTTCCTTGTTCTGATAGTAATGTTAAAAGTATCTTTAAAGTCTCTTTTGCACTGGACTTTGGAGATATCCAGGCAAGTCATGGCAAAACATTGGGCAAGTTTCCTTACTCCACAAGCCTAATAATAATTCCTCCAAAAAACTACAATAATAAAATTGGTCATTTCAATCTATGACTGTTTATGGGATACTGTTGTGTGCAATTGGCTGCCGCGTTTCGCCCACAAATATACCATCAATTCACTTTACGGTATATTCAGTGAAGCGCTTTGAGACTTCTACAAGATGTGAAAAGCACTACATCAAATGCAAGGATTATTATTATTATATACTCTGGAACACTCTTCCTCTATCCTTCGGTCTTGGCCCTTGCTTCCCCATCTTCAGATCACAGCTCAAGACCTTCCTCTTCAACCATGCCTCTGCTCACCCCCCCCAACATGCCACTTACCTCACTACTTCAAAGTACTCCGCCACTGCCGAGTGCTCTGGGACGCTACTCTGAATGAGGGGTGCTATAGAAATGCAAGTTGTTGTTGTTGTTGTATATGTTACTATTATGTTTCATTGTTTACCACTTTGCTGACCCTTTTGTTCATTCCATTCGTATCACGAACCCAAGGCCCTCAATACAGCAATGAAGGAAGACAATTTCTAGTTCTTGTCTGATTTGTACAATGGGTTGTCATTAACAAATGGATGAGCTGCAATGGATTGTAAGGCCTTTCTAATTTCCAGCTTTGCACATCTTAGATCTTTTCTAAGATAAAAAAACGTTTAAAATCTGCTGAAATTAGAATTTTCTGTAAGTAAGAAGTCATTAACATTTTGAAAGAGCCACTTCTGAAATAAGTTTACACTGTTTAATAAAATGCCAACTACACAAACTATTATCATCTACAAACCTATGCATTGTAGATAGACATAGTTTTCCTGTACAGGAAGACTATGTTTCGTTTTCTGACGTTTAATCCCATTCCTTTTGAGATATTGATCCAATTTTCCCTGAATGAGTTAATGATGCATGGTTACAAAATAAATACATTAAATAGTTGTGAATTTATTTTTTTTGTTGTTCAAGTATTTGACACCTAAGTAAATAAATCACCCAATTTAAAAGTCTCCAAAGAGATTGTCAGTCTTGTTCAGTCAGTAATACTCTTACCTCTGGCAAGCCCTCAGGTACATAAGAAAAAAGAACATAAGAATTAGGAGCAGGAGTAGGCCAACCGGCCCCTTGAGCGTACCCCACCATTTGATAAGATCATGACTGATCTTCTGACCTAATTACCTGTCACATCCCCCAATCCCTTTATTTTTAAAAATCTATCAGTCTGAGCCTTTAAAATGTTCAAGGACTGAGCATCTACAGCCTTCTGGAGTAGTGAATTCCATAAATTCCATAAATTCACTACCCTCTGAGTGAAGAAATGTTTCCTCAACTCTGTTCTAAAAGGCTAACCCTTAATTTTAAGATTATGACCCCTGATTATAGATTCTCCTACCAGGAGAAACAATCCCTCAGTGTCTACTTTATCCAGCCCTTTAAGAATCTTATGTTTCAATACGATCTCCTCTAATTCTTCTATACTCTAGAGAATACAGCCCTAGTTTATTCAACCTATCCTCATAGGTCAGTCCCCTCATCCCACAAACTAACCTAGTGAATCTTCGCTGCACTCCCTCTAAGGCAAGTATGTCTTTAAATAAGGAGACCAAAACTGCATACAATACTCTAGGTGCAATCTCACCAAGGCCCTAT
Organism: Hydrolagus colliei; assembly: GCA_035084275.1. Lineage (NCBI taxonomy): Eukaryota > Metazoa > Chordata > Chondrichthyes > Chimaeriformes > Chimaeridae > Hydrolagus > Hydrolagus colliei. Next base: position 28,875,205 of record CM068744.1, read on the forward strand.
ACAGTTGCAGCAAGACTTCCCTACTCTTGTACTCTAAACCTTTTGCAATGAACACTGCCGTTTGCCTTCTTAGTTGCTTGCTACATCTGCAAACTAACGTTTTGAGACTGGTGTACAAGGACACCCTTGTAAAAGGACAATAACACTATCTAACCTCTCCCCGTACAGAAAATAATTAGTTTTTTTATTTTTGCTATCTAGGTGAATAATTTCACACTTCCCTACATTAAATTCCATCTACCACCTATTTACCCACTCCCCTAGCCTATCTATATCCCATTGCAATTTTTTTGTATCATCCTCATAGCTGACTTTCCAACCTAGTTTAGTGTCATCCGCGAATTTAGACATGTTACATTCAATGTCCCCGTCTAGATCATTCATGTAAATTGTAAATAGCTGAGGCCCAAGCACTGATCCTTGTGGCACTCCACCAGTTACATCCTGCCAATTCGAGAATGATTAGTTTATCGCTACTCTCTGCTTTCTACCCGATAGCCACTCTTCTATCCATGTTAATATTTTCCCATTAATCCCATGGGCCTTGACTTTGTGCACTAGCCTTTTGTGTGGCACTTTATCAAATGCCTTCTTAAAATTTAAATATACCACATCTACTGGTTCCCCCCTATCCAACCTGCTAGATACATCCTCAAAAAACTCTAAAAGATTAGTTAAGCATGACTTCTCTTTTGTAAAGCAATGCTGATCTTGTTGGGGTCTTCCAGGTATCCCATAACGACATCTTTAATTACAAGCATTTTCCCTACCACTGATGTCAGACTAACTGGTCTATAGTTCCCCATGTTTTCTCTCCCACCCTTCTTAAATACTGGAGTTACGTTTGCAATCTTCCAATCAATGGGAACTTTTCCAGTATCCAGAGAATTTTGGAAGATTATTGACAAGCCATCCACTATCCCAGTAGCCACCTCCTTTAAAACTCTAAGGTGCAGGCCATGAGGTCCAGGGGATTTATCGGTTTTAAGACCTGACAATTTACCTAAAACCATTTATTTACTAATACTAATCTCCCTAAGTTGCTTACTAACATTGTCTTCTTGGTTCCCCTCTATTCTTGGTAGTTTTTTACTGTCTTCTATGGTGAAGACAGTAGCAAAGTACTTGTTTAACGACTCTGCCATATCTTTGTCCCCTAATATAATTCCCCCTGTCTCTGCCTGTAATGGACCCACATTCACCTTTGATAGCCTTTTCCTCTTTATATATTTGTAGAAACTGTTGCAGTCTGTCTTTATGTTCCTAGCTAGTTTGGCCTCATATTCTATTTTCTCTCTCTTGATCAATTTTTTGGTTCTCCTTTGTTGATCCCTAAAGCTCTCCCAAACCTTGGGTTTACTACTCACCTTAGCTATTTTATAGGTTTCTTCTTTTAACTTTATACTTTCCCTAACTGCTCTAGTTAGCCACAGTTGGACCACCTTTCCCATGGCATTCTTATTCCTCAAAGGAATACGTGCTCGTTGGAAATTTTGTACTATCTCCTTGAATGTCTGCCATTGCTGCTCTTCTGTCAAATCCTTAAGTCTAATTTCCCAGTTTATCTTGGTTAAATCCTCTCTCATACCAACAAAGTTGGCTCTATTTAAACTTAGGACCTTTGCTTCGGACTTAACTACTTCCCGTTCTAACTTAATGCTAAATTCCATTATATTATGATCACTTTGCCCTAGAGGAGCCTTAAGTTCCAGTTTGCTGATTAGCCCTGTTTCATTACACAAAACAAGGTCTAATATGCCTGTTCCCTGGTTGGCTCCTCGGCATACTGATCTAGAAAATTATTCCTAATACATTCTATAAACTCTTCCTCTATCTTACTTTTACCAATTTGGTTGTCCCAGTCTATATGCAGATTAAAATCACCCACAATTAGTATCTTTCCTTTGCTACATGCTCCACCAATCTCCTGATTTATACCTTGAGCAATACTTTGACTGCTGTTTGCGGGTCTATAAACCACTCCAATTAGAGTTTTCTGCCCCTTATGGTGTACCTCTACCCATACTGACTCTACAGTCAGTATGGGTAGTGACTCTCTATGTTGGGACTTTGAACTCAAAGTCTCGGGTGACAGTTCAATCTAGTGTTCTGCACTGCCAGAGGTGCCATCCTTCAGAAGAGATGTTAATCAATCAATCTGTCTGTTGAGTTGGATGTTGAAGATCTAATTTTACTACTTAAGGGGAGAAGAAAGCTTATTTCCATGTTCCCCAAATACAACAACATCAACAGCAAATTACATTTATATAGCGCCCTCCATGCCGAGTAGTATTTCAGAGCGCTTAACAGCTGTTCTGTGGGTCATTGCTGAGCACACATTGGACGCTGCATTCATCTACAAAAATACAATCGCTGCACTTTTGAAGCACTTTAATCGTTTGAAGCACTTTGAGACATCTTAATGATAAAGTAATGCATTATATCAAATGCAAAGATTGCATGCTATGTTATCAAATCAAACAATTGAAAGTTCCACACGAGTATTAAAAAGGCCTTCATCCAACTAAATCTCACCCTAATATGAACCTAACTCTCCCTTTGGGGATTATTTTGCATAAAATATCTCAATGTTTTGTTCTTTTTTTCTTTTAAGTCTTGCTTGATGGAATTTTTTTCAAAAAATTATCATTCATATCAGAGCAAAAAAAAAAATCCACATTCATGGCCTCAGGCACTTGGACTTCCATTGGGAATATGGTTCACAAACATTGAGGGAGAATATTTTCCTTCTTATCTGTGGGCTAGTTCAGTCATGTTAAATATGTTTTTGTGTCTTTTAGTTCTTTGGTTAAAGGCCCCTTTGAAAGTTAACTTACAATTACATTATCTTTCCCTTTAATCATATTCACAAAACATCATCCTCTTTTGTTTTTTGCCATACCTTAATCTCTCCATGACATACCATTGTAGAGAGAAAATGCAATGTGTAATACTGTTTAAAAAACAGTGAAATATTTACTTGAAATTAAGTTTCACCTACGAAATACACAGTCACTTTACAGTAAATCATGTGAAATACTTTGAGTCATCCTCCTGAAGCAGTATGCACCAGAGCAAATTCAAGGATATTGACTTATTTCCTCTCCAACGTTTTTCGCTTTCGATAATAGCTCCTTATCATGTAAAAACATCTTAAAATGCTTGAAATAAAGAATTACTGAAGTGGGGTTGCTCCACTCTTAGCGCTCCCTGTGGCTTCAATGTATTTTCAAGTTAAAAAGCTAATGTTCAAAATGTGGCATCAGACTTACAATCCATGAGCTACAATCTTTACAAGGTTAGTGCAACCTTCAGTAATTAAGCTGAAAAAAAACCCACATCATAATACTTCAGACATACGTTGGATTGGTTAAAGTTATAATGTACAATTATGTATTGGAACTTTGTATGAGGAGGCAGTTCAAATGCCAAGAAAAAAAAATACAAGGAATCTACAGAAGGCTTGTGTATGGGGGAAGCATTTCTGCAGAATAATTTGGTGATAAACAGTAGCAATAAACAGATCATTCTCGAATTGGCAGGATGTAACTAGTGGAGTGCCACAAGGATCAATACTTGGGCCTCAGCTATTTACTATTTACATCAATGATCTAGATGAGAACATTGAATGTAACGTGTCTAAATTCGCGGAAGACACTAAACTAGGTAGCAGAGTGAGCTCTGAGGATGATGCAAAAAGATTGCAACAAGATATAGATAGGCTAGGGGAGTGGGCAAGTAGGTGGCAGATGGAATTCAATGTTAGCAAGTGTGTAATTATTCACCTAGGTAGCAAGAATAAAATAATAGATTATTTTCTAGAGGGGGAGAAGTTAGATAATGTTAGTATTCAAAGGGATTTGGGTGTCCTTGTACACCAATCCCAAAAAGTTAGTTTGAGGTGCAGCAAGCAACTAAGAAGGCGAACGGCATGCTAGTGTTCATTTCAAAAGGTTTAGAGTATAGGAGTAGGGAAGTCTTGCTGCAACTGTATAGGGCTCTGGTGAGACTGCACCTGGAGCATTGTGTGCAGTTTGGTCTCCTTATTTAAGAAAGAACATACTTGCCTTAGAGGGGGTGCAGCGTAGATTTACTAGGTTAGTTCCTGGGATGAGGGGACTGACCTGTGAGGATAGGTTGAATAAACTAGGGCTGTATTCTCTAGGGTAGAGAAGAATTAGAGGGGATCTTATTGAAACATATAAGATTCTTAAAGGGCTAGATAAGGTAGACAATGAGGGACTGTTTCCCCTGGTAGGAGAATCTATAACCAGGGGTCACAGTCTTAAAATTAAGGGTCAGACTTTTAGAACAGAGTTGAGGAAACATTTCTTCACTCAGAGGGTAGTGAATTTATGGAATTCACTACCCCAGAAAGCTGTAGATGTTCAGTCCTTGAACATTTTCAAAGCTGAGACTGATAGGTTTTTGAAAAATAGAGGGATTAGGGGATATGGGGATAGGGCAGGTAATCAAAGTTAGGTGAGAAAATCAGTCATGAACTTGTTGAATGGCGGAGAAGGCTCGAAGGGCCGAATGGCCTACTCCTGCTCCTAATTCTTATGTTCTTATGTTCCAGTTGCTCTTCTCTGGAATTGATTGAAGTTATCTATATATTGATGGATAAGTCGTCCACACAATATACAGTCAATTCACTTTACAGTATTTTGTGTGAAGTGCTTTCAGATGTCTCGAAGAAGCGATACACTATAGCAAATGCAAAGATTATTATACAGTAAAAGCCTGTTTATCTGGCACCCGATCAACTGTAACTTCCGTATAACCGGCATCGCAAAAAAAAGGTCTGCATTCGATTAACCAGAATTTATCCGGTAAAATGCATTGAATAAAAATAATAATTTTGTGTCCGGACCCAAATCAGGGTCGCCGGAGTCCCTAGTAGGGTTGCGAAGGGTCATCAGAATTTTTTTTGTTGCTTTTCTTATTGCTGAAAATGCTTTTTTAATGCTGAAAAGTGCGACAACGCCGACCAATTTGTATGAAAACCGTACTAGCGAGTTGCACTGAGTCCACAAAAGAGACGGAGATATCATCTTGGCTGAGCTGATCTTCAGTCGCACAGTCACCCCCTAAGGGTGGGAGGACCTGTTGGTGGCCAATTTAGGGTCGCAGCCTCTTACGGTCCTCCTACCCATCTGATCTCGCCAGTCCAGAATACCCACCCTATTGCTCCCCCATCACTGCTGTATTTTTAAATGGGTTGAGTGTCTTGCCCTCTTTCCTGGCAACCTGTTCCAGCCATTGATTACCCTCAGCTTGAAGAAATATTTCATGTGATCTATCCTGAAATTGCCCTTTATAACTGTAAACATATTCATCTTGTTCTGCTGATTGATATATCTTAAAGTATCTTCTGGATTTACTTTTTCATGACAAAATAGTTTGATTCCCCTATTATCTGTAAATTCTCCAACATTGTATAGCAGGCACACTTTATTCTCTGCTTTAGGATAGGTTTGCCTACAAAATACATGGTCACTAGATTTTTCAGTAAATCCTATGAAGTGTATGTAATACAACAACAACAACAACAACAAAATTACATTTTTGGAGTGCTTTTCGTGTCGGGAGGACCTTCCAAGGTATTGAACAGTCAGGTCGGGACTCGAGCAAGTGGGAGGGGCAGGGTAGGAGAGAGGGGAGGGGAGGGAGAGAGTTGGGATGGCAGCAGAAGGCACGATTGAAGAGGAGGGTCTTGGAGACTGGCCTTGAAGGAGGCAAGGGAGGAAGTGAGGTGAATGGATTGTGGGATGGAGTTCCAGAGTGTGAGGGCAGAGAGGCTGTATATATATATATATGTATATATACAGCCTCTCTGCCCTATTATATATTATATATATAAATATATATATATATAATATGTCTCTCTCTCTCTCTAAAACAATAATAATCCTTGCTTTTTATTATGCGCCTCATTAAGTCTTCGAGACAACTCAAAGCACTTCACAGAATATACTGTAAAATGAATAGCCTGTATATATTATAAGGCTCTATATCAAATGCAAGGATTTGGTTAGGTAAGCCCGTATATTTTGCCCACAAATTTTACAATATATTCTGTAAAGCGTTATGAGACGATTAGAAGAGGTGAAAAGTGCTATAACAAAAGCAAGGATTATTATTAAAAGCAGGATGTGTACCTCCAGGGAAAGAGTATGTATTCCAGTATAAATAACCCCCAAATTTCCATGTATAAGTGGGATCTCAGTTTGGTTTGAATACTCATATGCATGGTAATGGATTCATGTACGGATCACCTGGCTGACCAAAAAAAAGGACTTGGTTCTTGCCAGCCCACATCTAATAAGTTCTGGAATAAGGCAAGGAGGGAGAGAGTGCCATTTTCCATTCCAGACAAAGCAAAATTTACATGTCTACATAGCATATGTGGAACTCTCACTCTGCTTTGGATACTCTTAAACATGCTGATAGATTTTTGCATGTCTTGAACACTTAGCTGACCAAATAAAAATCCATCAACATTAATGTTTAATCAGACATTTTTCCTCCCTCACTTTTAAATGTCTGGTTCTCCACCTTCATTTAGTGATTGTTTCTAAATCACTTTTTAAAAATTTAAAATTAATCACAAAACACATTTCACATCTTTATTTGATTCATGACTTATTTATTCAGCAAACATCTCCCGACCAGGGAATTCAAGTTATTTAACTTAAATTGCTATCACAGAATTATGGAATATCAGTACAAAACTAGCAAGCCTGAAGCAAGACCGTCGAGACTTTCAGAACTCTTTTCCCCACAGTGTAGTAGCTATGTTTAATTTAGTCTTACCAAAATGATGTGTTCATTAACTCCATTGAAAGGAACTACACCAATGGTTATTTAAATGCAAGATTAGAGACAACTGTACACGGTGAAAATTAGGAACATAAAAACATAAGAATTTGCTCAGCAATAAAAGATTAAAGTCCATTTAGTTTGTATTCCACCAACCTGCAATCACTTGATTTGTTGTGTCCCAAACTATATGCTGTATTCTGAGATATGATTTTCTAGCAGGATTCTATTTAATTTATTCTTGAAACAAATAAAATGTTCTTCTCCACTGTCTGCCTAAGGAGCTTGTGGAGTCCTATAGCTCAGTGGTTAGAGCACTTGCCTTACAAGCGAAAGACCTGGGTTAAATTCCAGGCAGGGCGCTACCTTGGGCAAATTTCCTTAATCCAAACGTCTAATAATAATCCCTCAAAATAACAATAAGAAATTGGGCATTTCAATCCACGGCTGTTTGTGGGACACTGCTCTGTGCAATTGGCTGCCGCATTTCACCCACAAAATATACAATCAATTATGGTATAATTGATTGTATATACTTTATGGTATATTCTATGAAACGCTTTCAGATGTCTAGAACACATGAAAACTGCTATATCAAATGCAGTAATAATTATTATTATTATTCTTTTCTATGTTTACTACTCACTCAGTGAAGTAGTGTTTCCGTGGATTTGTTCTGAATTTATCAACTTTCAAACGCAGGCCATATCCTCGCGTTCCACTGTTCAATGCAAGAAATAATAGTTTATCATGGTCTACATTATCTATTCCCTTCAGAACTTAAAGACCGTAATCATATAGGCCCTCAGCCTTCTCTTCTCCAGAGTGAACCTGCCCAGTTTATCTAATCGCTCCTCTCTCAATCATTTTGGTTGCACTCCTCTGTATGCTCTCAATTGCTGCAAGATCCTTTTAATATTTTGGTGACTAGAACTGCATATAGTATTTTAAGAGACCACTGATTTATAAATTGGCACTGTTTCGGTTCAATGTTCCCCTTTTTAAGTACAGCATAGCATCTGGTTTGCCTTCTCACTACTGTCGAACACTGTTGGGATAACTTCAATTTATCAGCAATCAGGATCCCAAGGTGCTTTTTATTTTCCATACAGATTATTTCATTACTATTTAATTAATAGCCCCTTCCTAGAATTTGTTATCCCCATGTCACTCTTTCTTGATCAATTGCACCATTCAACACTGGAGGAGGTGGAATCATAATTAAGTTTCTGTCTGTTTAGTAGTTATTTGTGAAGTTTCTAAATATGCTGAAAATATACTGTCCATTTTCTGCCTTTGATGCTGTGCTTTGGATGATTATTCCATGTATTTCTGTTGTCCGCAACACTTTCGAGTTCAGTTTTATTTCAATTAATTAATTAAATAATGTCCTTCATCCAAGCTCCATAATTTGCATTTCTCTACATCACATTTTATCTGCCATTGATAAGCTCAATTCCCAAGAACGTTCATGTTCTTGTGCAACCTATTCTGTTCATCTTTGCAGTCTACCATCTTCATTAGTTCTGTTTCTATTAGATTCCTCAGTACATTATAGCATCTCCTCCTTATCCCCTCTCCCTTTTCTCCCCATTTCCCTCATTTCATGACTTTTCATGTCTAACCTGAAGTTGCTGTCCTCAATTATGAAACACTCCAGGATCTTGCCTTACCCTACCATATGCTAACTCTGGAATTTACTTTAACTACACAAACCCACCACTCCTTCCAGTCAGTATTCCCTTGCTCCCTGCCCACCACATTGTCGGCAGTTGGGCTATCAGTCTATCTGCTCCCGCTCTCTGGATCTCCATCCTGCAATCTCTTCACATTGTCTCTTGCCTCACCTCCTTTAAGGTCCATTTCAAGACCTTTACTGAATCCTATTAGACCTAGGTATTCAACTCAATAAGGACTCCAAGTCACAAATAGGGATGGTGATCCTCCAGAATTATACAATACTGAGTAAGAATTCTACTAGAGTGATCAGAGAGTGGAGTGGCCCATGGGTGGAAAAGGCATCCTTTCTGATATTGAAATCAAGTTCCATTTGTTATTCCTAAGTTGATATTAAGAATTACATTAGAAGTTTCACATTATGAATTTGTGGTTTGTTTGCAGCAATCAATATGAATTCCATGGATTGAAAGTGATGATCAAATGTCAGAGACTGGTTTGTACAATTAATTTAATCCTCTTTAGGGCAGCCCTCATCTTAGACATGGGGTAGTTACATTGAGTTTGCTTTCTGCTGGCTTTAATTCAGTCAAATCACTTTGGAATTGAAAGTGCCGAAATAATATATTAAAAAATCTCCCAGAAATAACATTTTTAGTTTTCTTGAGAGAAGATTGGATACGTCAACAAAACATCCTCACCAACTCTATTCCAAAGCATCATATTTGAAACAAATTGTATTTTTATCAGATGCAGGTAATGAATCAAGTGATTTGAGTTCAGTTTTGGTTAATTCAGACTTGTTACTGTTCATTTGTGGAAAATAACTAACCAGATTGGAATAATGACATTCAGATGGAACCCTTTACCAGTGCATTTACTGAACTGCCTGTTATAGGAACAGGGAGATTACTGGCTTAATCTATTCACAGATGTCACTGCATATATATTCTGTTAGCAGGAAGGACAGTGTACATTTGATGTGAGCTGCTTGTCAATTACGTGGTAAAGGTGGGGGAGGGGGTTCAGCAGGAATGCTTGGCTTTTCACCCCAAATGAGGGATCAGCTGAGTACAAGAACAGATACAATGACAGCAGAGTGTCACTTGTTATGAAACCAGCAATTATTTACAGCCGAGGTAGGAGACCTGAAATTTGTGGCTGTATATAAGTGTAAGAACTGTCCCCTCTAAATTCCGGAGATGGTGCCGATAGCGTGACAGCTAAAGGGCAGAACGATTTACTTTAGTGCAAAGAATAACTTTCGCATCTGCCGTTACTTATAATCTAATGGAATTATCACCTCAAATGCCTCTTATTAACTTGGTAGCCTCTCTTAGAGGCACCAAGTGAAGGCTTAAAAAGGAGTGAGTTTTAACTCAATAATTCTACCTCTGTTTCTTAAGGTAAATTGTAAGGTAATTTTTTTTATTATCAATATACAGTTAGTTTAAAGTAGATGGTGAAAAATAAAGGATTCAGAATCCACAATTTATTGTCCGTAGCTTTGTTGAGAGGAGCTGGTATTCTATAATAACAATAACATTAATTCTTGCATTTGATTCAGCACCTTATCAAGATCTTAGAGATGTATAAATTTAAATATCTTAAATAATCCCGTTGAAAATAAAACACACAAGCGAACCTTTCCTTTAACATGTCCAACTGAGCTAAAATGTCACACTTACAATAAAGAGCAAGAGTGCGCAATTTGGCTGCTGTGTTTCTCCCACAAATATACAGTCAATTCTCCTATTCTCCTTCATCATGCCCCTACCCTTCCCCCACTGCTCTTGTCCCTACCTGACTGTACAGTGCCTTGGGACGTCCTCTTGACGTGAAAGGCGCTATATAATTGTAAGTTTTGATTGATTGAATGTTCTAACATTACAGGATTAATTTCTACACTTGGAAGACTCAGAAAATGTCTGCTGTTTCAAAGCATAGTTTTTCCTGTGTTTCTTTTGAGCAATAGATATTACATGGTGCAAGTGCATATACTTTATCTCTTGCAGAGTAATATCATCATGGGAGGTTTTTGTGTTGTAAATATGCAAATAGCCTGGAATTTCAAAGCTGGAAGTGCTAAAATGAGTCTGAGGCAGGGTTTATAATATAAACTTTATCTCCATAGTGTGAAAGGGCAGTTCTCCAGGCAAAATTTCAATTAGTCTATTGTTACATTTAAATACGAGAGAATTTTCAAAACGATGATACGTCAGATGTATGAAGAGATTTATTTTGTGAAATACGCAATGATGTGTCAGCATAGCTCATTTGCTTGACACCGCCCCACCACTGGCAGTCGCACTTCTCTTGCCACACCCTTTGGAACTGCATCACACAGTTCCTTCACCTTCCCACCTCCCTTGCTGCCTTCAAGGCACATCTGAAGACTAGTGTCCGGCGATATATCAATATAATTTTTCATATCGATATAGGAAATTTGAATATATTGGTATATCGAAAAATTCAGTATGAAAAAGAAAATCGATATATCCACAAAATATCGGTATATCATCAACAAATGCCATGTTACAGCATACAGAAAATATACAACCAAGGGTTCAAATGCACTTGACGACACAACGCACACAAGAGCTTAATTTTCTTAAAGCACCAAAGGGCTCTATCAACAACAATAAACAACAAAAACAGTAATAACAAAGTTCAACAGACTTTCAACAGACCTTGTTGTCTGCATTGCAAACCTCCTGGGCCTAGAGCACGCATATCTGAATGCGCTTCTTCCCTTCCCCCCACCACCAAACACAATCAGACTTGCGCACAACCCTCCCAAGTCATTCATATGTAAAAGTTTGGAACGTGAATTAAAAAAAACCTGGTGAGCCCATTATGAGCCCATCGATATATCGATATCCATCGATATATCGATATTGGAAAAATTCAAAAATTCAATATCGACAGACACTACTCAAGACCCTTCTCTTCAACCGCACCTTTGGGCACACTCTAACCCAGCCCCCTCCCGATCCCAACCCCTGCTTGGGTACGAATCCCTGCCTACCTAGCATCTTGGAACAAGGCACTATACAAATTAATTTATTGCTTTTGTTACAATCACTCTCGACTCCGAGAAAGTTCTGAATTCAAGTCCCAAGTTAGTTGTTTGCACTCGAATAGTCCAGTCTACATTACAACACGTTGCTGGAGGTGCCATCTTTCAGATGAGATGTCCTTCTGAAGAGGCATTAAATTGTGGTTCCATTTGCTTGTTCAGAAAATGTTAAAGATCTCTGTTGCATTATTCAAAAAGAAAAGGAAGTTTTCAAATAACCAAATAAAAGTTGTCATTTATTTCATGGCTGGAGGTGCTTTATCAAATATAAAGATGTTATTTTATTTGTTTAGACTGTGACTATCACTAACTTGTAAAATCATGTAACTTCTCACCAACTGCAGGAGCTGTCCTTCCATTACTGTCCACCTAGATGTTCTTCTGATAACTGTTAAAAGGTTAAACTGGTGAATGGTGATCAGTGGTAATAAATCTTTGTTAACTGGCTACTGATTTCTAAAGAACTGTGTCCAGAGTCAGTCAGGAATGCATCTCGAGCTTGCAGTGATGTCAATAAACTGCTTGATCTTCAGTCTTTTAACATCTGGGTCTAAACTTACAGTAATTTTTTTGTGGGATTCTATGATAAGGAATCCTTTTAGAATTTCTGTCAGTTCAGGAGAGCTGTATTTCCGAAATAGATGGAATTACTGTGGGATGGTAAGATGTACTTAAGGTTACCAGAAGGACATCCATTTACAACCCCCTCATCTCGGGGAAGGAGGGGGAGGGGGTCTCCGAGGCATGGTCGAAGAGAACTGTGAAATGTATGCTGATTAGACAAGGAGGGGGACAAGGTGAAGGTTTTGAAATAGAGAGTTTCAGGGCATAGCTGCTGAACCCACAGCTTCCGATGATGGAGCAACGGGAATGAGTGATAATAGTAATAGTAATAATAATAATAGTCCTTGCATTTGACATAGTGCTTTTCACGTCTTCTACTAGTTGTCTCAAAGTGTTTCACAGAATATACTGTAAAGTGAAACAAAATAAAAGTTGCTGGAGAAAGTGAATTGACTGTATATTTTGTGGGGAATGTCAGGATCTGTAGAAGACTGGCGCCATCAGAGTAAAAGGTGGTGAGTGGCTATGGTTAAACTGGATGGAGAGATAGGGAGGTGCTAGTATGTGAATTGATTTATTAATAAGTGTGAGGATCTTGAAATCAATCCATTCTGCAATAGGAAGCCTGACTTGGGTGATGGAATTTATTACAGATGAGAATACAGGTGAGAACATGTGGTTTGCAAATCGATGCTGCCCATTCATACTTAATATTTTCACGTGCAACTTCTACCTTCTGTGTTTGTTATATAAGGGTGATAGATGATCAGAATGTGTCTGAAAGAGAATTACTGCATCTGCTGAAATCTTTCTAAAATGCTATGTATTCAGCTTCAGAACATCTGTTCTCGTTCTTTAGCTATAAGTCGGCTTTATTGAATATCAATGTATTTACATACTCAAAAGCCCCATTAACAGCAGGGAAAAGCTGAAGGCAGGTGCCAGATGGTAGGAATTAAGCAGAAACATAACTGCTTAAATTTTAAACAGGCAAATTATTCAGGAGAGAGGAGGGTTGTTTTTTTAAAAATGTTGTGGCAGAATTCAATCTCTCGTTAACATGGAGTGTCGTTCCTCTGTCACATCTTTAACAGGTATAACTCACTGGCAGGCTAACCTTTCATTTCCAGTCTGTGAGTTACTTAGACAGGATGTTGAAGTAAACACATATTCTGCTTGTAAGAATCGGGAACATGTAATTCTTGGATGATGGTGAATCCAACTCATGGCTAATAGGTCATTGATGTCTTCCCACATTTTATTGTAGGACACCCACTGTGTAAACCATTGTGCTTTTATAAACGCATTATAGATCAGCATTATAGATTTGGTTTAGAAGAAGACCTCTGGATCCATCTGATCCCATCCATCAAGAACATCTACCCTACCAACCCCACTCCCGTCATAGCACCAAGCTGCTTTACAAATGAATCCAGTTTCCTGACCTTTACTACCCTCTCCTGCAACCCACCTCCAGTCACTGATTACCCTCTGTGTAAAGAATTTTTTAAAAAAATTGAAGATTTGGAACAGAATCAAAGAATCAATAATTCCTGATCCGAGGGTGTCAACTCAAAACAAGATATCAATTTAACTCAGCTATTATCACTAATTAGCTGATTGGTTTGGGGAAGACTGGTAAAATATAAGATTATTAAGGAGCATGACAGAGTAGACAGTGGGAGACTGTTTCCCCTGGTTGGAGAAACTATAACTAGGGATCATAGTCTTATGATTAGGAGTCAGCCTTTTTGCACTGAGTTGAGGAAAAACTTCTTCAATCAGAGGGTAGTGAATTTATGGAATTCTGCACCCTAAAACACTGTAGATGCTCAGTCGTTGAACATATTCAAGACTGAAATTGACAGATTGCTTATGGATAAAGGGATTAAGGAATATGGGGATAAGGCGATTAGGTGGAGATACATTAGAAGATCAGCCATGATCTTACTGAATGGTGCGACAGGCTCGAGGGAAAAGAAAGAAAATACATACAGTAATAATTTGGTAGAAGTGGAGCTTTCCCAATTAAATTAGTCATTATGCCACCCCATTCCTACCTTCATTTAATGATCTTCACTGTGTGTCTTACGGGAAGGTAAATGTGGTCTCCTTGGAGCTGAGTTGGTTCCAAAGTGCCAAACTTGGCAACGGAATGTCACAATTGAGTCAATCCACTCAATTGGATTGACTGGTATGGTATGTTATAAGGCAGGCATTTCCTCAGTACTCCAGGGCACTGCTAATGTAACAGACCATTCAGCCGGGCTCAAACTTTACTCCCACTTTTTAGTGTGTAGAGTCCATTGAGAAATTTCAGTAGCAGAGAGAATATTTTCCTCCTTTCTGATCTAACATTAAACTTTCCAGAAGACACTGACTCACATTAGGTTACAGGTTAGTTTTCCTCTTTCTCAGCACGTGGAGACACTGGCCCAGCCAACATTTATTGCTCATCCCTATTTATCCTAAGATGGGCCTTCCCTTTGAACTGCTGTTTCTCATGCACTGGTTGTGAAAGCAGCCAATTCTTTATTCCAAAGCCTGCATAGTGCTGACAACCATTGAATTGCCTGGCTAATCTTAGAAAACACTCACGTACTTTACCTTCACAGAATGGCTTGTGAGGAGAAAGGGCATCAAACCCTTGCTTGAATTTTCTCCTTTCAATGACCAAGAATTCTGAAGTTTAATATCGTCACCAAACTGGAATGGTGGCTTAAATCAAGTAACTCAGGATGGTCCAAGAATTGAACTTGGAACCTTCTAGATCTGCTGAGATCAGTTTTATACTTTTGCGGGCTTCACCAGCGGAAGCACCAGAAGAACGCAGAATGATATTGTACTTGTCATTATTCAGCTAGAAGATAATCACATTTCCCTGTGTAATACAAGAAGAATTCGTATTTATATGACACCATTCAAATAGGGTAACGATTTCTGATAATTGTCTCGAAGCGCATCATGTTCTAGATTCACAAACAAGCCAAATAAATGTTTTTCTCTTATACAATATAAGTCATCACTACAGATTGTCACATGTCACTTGAAAAGGCCATTCATAGTGTCAGAGCCATATAATCAGCAGTGGGGAAGGATTCTATAACAATGCATACTGCCACTCTTCTATCTGACGGATAACTACAATGCCAGTCCTGCAATTTGATGACACAGATTTGCTAAAAATGACAAGAACTGTGTAATCCATGAGAATGGATGTTTTCAATCTAGTAATACTTTTAGCATTTTTAGTTCAAAATTTATAATCTGTTGTGAAAGCCTGTTGCCGAACATCCAGCAGCAAGTAAAACTTCCCACAATGGAGTAAAATCATTTTCTCCCACTCTATCTGTATTATATACAATAGTAATAATCATAGCCTTGCATTTGGTGTAGCATTAATTGTATGTCGAGCGGATGTTTCAAAGCACTTCACACTTTACTGTGAATGGCAGTAACCATATGTTGGTAGGCAAACCTGACTGTCCAACCGTACACAGTAGCATCCAACAAAACAGCCATGTGATGAATTACCAAGTTTATTTGGGATATTGTTGCAATGATAGGGCCAAGTAGGGAGCAATTTTTTATTGAATTTGGCACTTGAAAGCTGGAAATAATTCACGCTGAGCCACCAAACACTGTAACATGCTACTTTTTACTTTGCTCATTCAGATCCCTTATTGAAGAATCCCATTAGAAAGTGCTGCACATCAAATCCAAACAAGAGGCCACAGTGTGATTCAATGGGACACCACATACTGAGACTTTCGCTGATATATATTTCTATTATTGCGGTCTGAAGGAAAATTGGTGGTAGCGACCACCTGCTTTTATATAGCACATTGTGTGTGATTAATGTTTTAGACTGAGATTATGTTTGGTGACATGTTGCAATAGCACAGTACTACAATTTTTCAAAATGCTCATTAGCATCTAATCATCAGGTTTTCATTGTGTGGTGGGCTGATTGAGATGTTCATATGTATTGTGTGTAGGGTCACCAGATGCTGCATGATAATAATAATCCTTGCATTCGATATAGTGCTTTTCACATCTTCTAGACGTCCCTAAGCGCTTCACAGAATAAACTGTAAAGTTAATTGACTGTATGTGGGTGAATCACAGCAGCCAATTGCGCACAGCTGTGTCCCACAAACATTCGTGGATTGAAATAACCAATTTTATTATTGTTCTTTTTTGGACGGATTATTATTAGGCATGTGGAGTACGGAAACTTACCCAGGGTTTTGCCCTGACCTGCCTGGATTCGAACACAGGTGTCCCCAGCTTGGTCTCCCCAGCTTGCAAGACAAGTGCTCTAACCACTGAGCCACAGGAGCTCCACAATTGCAGCAATTGTGCTTGTTACAAAAAAGGCCAATTGGAGCAAATTGTAGGTTGTTTATCTCCAATTACAGAAGTGGAGAATCAATTAATAAATGTTGCAATCTAAACTTATTGTCTCCAGTACATCTACCATCTATCAAACTGCGCACTGGATATGGATATTACTTTGTTCTCTGAATGACAGACAATCTGCTAGTGAAATAAATAACTGCAATTTATAAATAAATATAATTTAGCGTTAGAGTAGCAAACATTATATTATTCAGTTGCCTACATTCATTCTTATATTAAAAATCCTATTTGCACAGAACAATATCCCAGAAACAAGCAAGAATTACCATTTTTTACCAAGGGATTATTCACCAGGACAATGGAAGAAGCTCTTTTCTTTTCAAGAATATTGAGGGGACTTTAATAATAATGATCCTTGCATTTCATATAGCGCCTTATCATGTCTATGAGACAACAACAAAATTACATTTGTACAGCTTTTTTTTACATCTGGAGGACGTCCCAAGGCGATGGACAGACAGTATTTAGGATTCGAGCTGGGGGTCAGGTTTGGGGAGAGTGGAGGGCAGAAGGGGAAGGAGGTTGGTCAAAAACTAGTCGAAGAGGAAGGCCTTGAGTTGGATATTGAAGGAGGTAAGGGATGGGGTCAGTTGAAGGGACTATGGCATAACGTTCCACAGGGTGGGAGCAGAGTGGCTGGAGGTCCACCCACCAATGGTGAGGTGGGTGAGGCGGTGGGTGTGGGGTGGGGAGCCGTGAAACAGCTTAGACATCTCATTAAGAAAAACTACGAAAATGAACGTGCACATACTGTAACATGTAATCATATGTTCCATCTTCTAGTGTCCAGAAGGAATTCTATGTACAGTAAAAGCCCGTTTATCTGGCACCCTCGGGACCTGGCCAATGCCAGTTAAACAGCATGCCGGATATTCGGTCGAATATCGACGCCGAAAACCCAACACAAAAAAAACTTTTTTTTAAACATACCATATTACTAATAGACTGAATAACAGAATATTGTATGGATGCTTACCAAAAAAGCAATAAATATTGATTACAGTCTATGAACACAGCACACAATCATAAAGCATACTTCTACAATGGCGGATGGTAGTGGCTTAAAGCGGCACTGTCAGTTTTTCCTCTCTTTTTTCTCTTCCTCCTTCCATCTCTCTCTCTTTCACACACACACTCAGTCAGTCTGCCATTTCAATGGCTCCAAACCCAACCCGCCTCCACTCCTCTCATTTTCCATCTAAATTAATTAACTCATCCCCTCTCTCTCCCCACCCATTTCTCTCTCTTTCTCCCCCACCCCTCATCTCTTTCCCTCCCACCACCATCTCTCTCCCTGCCTCTCTCTCCTTCTCCCACCCCACCCCCCCACCAAAACAGTGTTTAAACCCATGATACAATAAGGCTACACAAGCAATACGTAGTATCCGTCAAAAAGAAAGAGAGGGAGGGAGGGAGGAAGGGAGGAAGGGAGGGAGGGGACGAGATAGAAAGAGAGAGGGACAGATAGTGAGGAAGGAAGGAGAGGGAAAGGGAGAGAGAGAAAGAAAAAGAAAAAGAAGGAGAGAGGGAGAGGAAAAACCGACAGTGCTGCTTTAAGAAGAAAAACTGGAAGTGCCACTACTGGCAGCATTCAGAACTAATCGTACTGTACTCCCGTGCAACAATCGACTCATTAAATGCGCCACCGCGCTAATATATGGTTATTTGAATGGGGACCTTTTTTTCAGGTGCCAGTTATACGGAAGTTATGGTTGATTGAGTCACGGATAAACGGGCTTTTACTGTATTTGGACATTTCTCAGACGTTCTGTGAAAACATGAATCTTTAATCACAAGGAATTTAGATGAATCATAAGTCCTAGACAGCCCAATTTCTCCAATGTCAGGGTTCTCACTGAAGTGCAGGTCGTTTGTTTAAATCTACTTAATGAAAATTTGTTCATTTCACTCACATTCTCGTGCAATCTCTTCCTAGAGGCTTCCGCAATTAAAGCTGCATATGTTTCCACTGGCTTTGCTGGTTTGATTCATTACATGTGTTGTGCAAATATCATCCAGAAACCCCTCTCCTATTTGGTATCCCGAGATCGTTGCTGGAAGGTTTGCCTGCGTAATGTGAAGACAGGATCAGGCTTGAATTAGGTTGTCAGCATCAAAGCACCCAGATTGGAAAAATAGGCACTTGGATGAGGTATAAGAGGATTCCCAGTACAAAAGCAGCCACTACAAGTGGAAGGAAAATAATCACCATATACCTCAAGGAGAAGGATGGGGAGAAAAATTGAATTGAAAACCTTCTATTTCTAGTACTTGCAGCAGATTCATTATCTTGCTGTTCAACTGACTGCTCTGTTTGACATGTGGAGCGTACTTAACATTGTTGGCTCTGGAGGACAAAAGTACAATGAATCGAATACCAGTGTTGTTGTTTTTTCTTTCTCTTGTTCTTGTTTGACTGACTATAGGGTCTCTGCAACATGACCCAAGCCTGAGAGATATTGCTGAATGAGTTCTGATTGCCCCAGTTGTTTTGTTCTCATGCCTGGTTGCTTTTTTTCCACTGAAATTTCCCACTGGCCCTCTTTGGTTAACAAGGGTTACTGTAGCTAATGTCTGAATTGAATGTAAGGATTATTGTTATTTTAATGCTACTCAGGGTTATCCCTGCTCTGCGCTCACTCTGACAATGTGAAAAGTCCTGTGGCACTCTGGTTACAGCACTCTCCTTACAAGCGTGAGACCTATGGTCGAATCCAGGCAGGCAAAACCTTGGGCAAGTTTCAACTGGAAAGACAGGACAATCGTGATTGAGCAATTTCAGTACGACTCCAGCAATTTTAAACTAAAGCATACAAAACCAATAGCTGTTTTTTGAGCTCAGCATTACTCAGTGATCAGTCGATTAATTAAAGAATTGATTTGAATTAAACATTAAAGAATCAACACTTTCTGCTTCCATTGTCTCCCTAGGGAGCCTGCTCCATACATTTAATACTCACTCACTTTAGTATTGTTTCCACAGATTTGATCTGACTTTACCTCACTTCAATCGCAGATTGTGTCTTCTGGTTCTACTGTTCAGTACAAGATACAACTGCTTATTATGGTCTAAATTATCTAGTCCCTTTAGAGTCTTAAAGACTGTAATCATATTGCCCCTCAATTTCTCATCTCCAGAGTGAACAAGTCCAGTTTACCTCATCGCTCCTCATAGTCCAGTCTCTCATAGGCAGATAAATGAATCTTCAAATAAATATTAGAGAAAATTAATAACGTTTTTGTAACAGGCTCAAGGTGATAGCTTCAATACTCCGCAAACTTCTTACCTTATTATTTAACACCATGCTCGATAACATCCCTGCCAACACCCCTCCCCACAAAAACAATTTATTTGCCTTCAAAACAGCCACTTTCATGTTTAGTTGTTTAATTAGACATCAATAATCCAAAGGCTCTGTTTGAAAACAGTAGGGAGTTTCTCTCAGGATCCTGGGCAACAATCTTTCAGAAAAAAATTGGTCAGTTGCCCTTTGTGGGTCATTGCTGTGTACGGATTAGCTGCTGTATTTGCCTACGGAATACACAGTCACTACACTTCACAGTAAGAATCCTATTAAATATGTTGAGGAATCCTCCTGCCATTAAAGACACTGTATCAAATAAAGGTAGTATTATTATTATAGTTTTGTATTATGTTGTGAGTTAATAGATTCAATCATGCAAGACATTTATTCTTGTAGAGCTTTACTATAAGCAAATAAACAGCACACAACTGTCCCAAACATCTTCATCCACAACCTTCCTCGTTCTTTCTGACAAGAAATAAAATATATCGCATGTAATAGTCCTCACTAAGATGCAATGAAACAATAAAAATTTGAATTACTTCAATTCATATTGTGACAACAAATGTTCAAGCCTGAACGGCAGGAACAGAGAACTCAACAGGGAGCCATGGAGTATACTTGGAAGGAATAAATTTTTTGTAAAATTATATACTTTCCATTTCAGTTACCTTAGCAGCCTAACTTCCTTTCTGGGAACAATCTTTCTTCCAAAGGAGGTCTCTTCAGAGCTGAGCTGCCTCCCAGACAACATGTGTGGCATATGGCATGTCGAAATCAAGCCAGTCCTTTGTGGTGGTCTTAACAACAACAACTTTGATTTATAAAACTTTGTCTTAATAGTCTGATACCTGAACCAGGCAGGTCTGCAGTACTTCAGGACACTACTGATGACACGCAGCCAGTCTGGCTCATTGGCAGAACTTTGAGGGACAGACCTGTCACTGAGAGCAGGGATTTTCCCATCACGCCTAGTTTTATAAATAAAAAAATCTCGATTTGCATTTTTTTTAAAAACAGAAGTTACTTCTTGCTGAATATTTTAAATTTTTTGAGAAATTCTGTAGCATTTCTTGAAAGGTTAATTTAAAGACAAAACATTCCTTTTATGAATGTAATGGTTAAGAACTCTGGGACGTTAACCTGCATGAGGGATGCTGTACAAATTCAAGTTGTTGTTTTAAAAAAGAAAATGTTTTAACCAATGCATCTTAATAAAAAATAACATTTCAGAATGATTGCATGTCTAACTCTTACTAGGGATATGACTTTAAAATAATCTGAATATACTTGTCTAGCCCCATATGAAGGAATAGTGTTCTTCCAATTAATGTAAGAAAATGCAGCACATCCTTCCTGTGAAATAACAACAGTGAAATCTCTTCAAATAGTTTGTTTACTCTTACTATTTCAAGAATAATGCAAACACCCCCAGGGACTCTTATTAACTTATACATAATAATAACTTATTTAACTAATACAGAGGAAACCAGTTCTGAAATGGTGCATTGGATCCAATCCAACTGGTGCAATTAAATTTAGTTGAAGATTGCTACAAAAAATCCCACAAAATTGACACCGTTTTAAAACGCTCCATGAAAAAAAATCATCAGTTATGCTTGTGAGTTGTCAGGCGACCATCGAATGGCTTCCTTTATGCAATGTACCTATGAAACAATACTTGGCTGAATATGTCAGTGCATGTTTTAGCAATACACAATTCGCTTGCATTATGACAACCACAAGACAATCAGTAAGGTATTCTGTTATAGTAATGACCAATTCAATTTATTGCACCATTTGTACTTATTTAAGATGCAACAATACAATGGTTTCCAATTTAATGTAGTACAACATTTAAAGTTTAATTAAAATGGCACAATCTCAAGTGATCTAACATTATTTAGCTAACAAATAAGACCTCTTGTGGCTGATAATAGCAGACAATTATTAGTCGGTTATGTTTGCAAAAGAAATTGGAAAATATGATGGATTTTGTTCCATTCAATGTTAGTTTCCATTCAAAAGAAGACAACATTTTTCCTCCTCCAAATTTCATCCCCATATTGATGACACGTGTTAGCTTGGCTCAGTTGATCGTATTCTTGACTCTGAATTAGAAAGGATAATGGACTAGTTGTGGGTTCAAGCCCATGTCATGACTTTGAATTCACACAGTTCAGGTTGGTTGACACTCCAACAAAGTGCTAAACGAGTGCTGCATTGTCAGAGGTTTCGTCCTATGATTGTTAAACTGAAGTATTTTCTGCCCATTTAGATGGACGTTAAAGATCTCATGGCACAATTCAAAACCAGAATAGTGTGTCCAACAGTCCCCCAGATACAACTGATTATTCATTTCATGGTGATTTGTGATACATTGCTGTGCATAAATTGGCTGTCGTGTTCCCTTGCAAAATACACAGTCACTACACTTTAGAGTAACAACACATTATATTTATATAGTTCATTTCATATCAAGAGGATGTCCCAAGGCACTAGGTGGTCAGGGGTTTATGATCAGGAGGCATTGAGAGCAGGGAGATCATTAATTCAAATACTGTATTGTTAAAGCCCATTTCAGGAATTTTACTTCCTGTAAAAGTGTACAATTGTAGTCGAATGTGGCAACCAATTGGTGCATAGCATTATCTCAACAACACCACCACAACAAAATTAGATTTATTGAGCGCCTTTCACGTCGGGAGGAAGTCCCAAGACGCTGACAGTCATGTCATGACAGTGTCACAGTCCTGAAGTTTTATCTTGGGGGGATTTTTGTTAAGGAAACTGAAAAAAAAATGTTGAGGGATTTTTATTATTAATTATTAAGGGATTTTTAACATTAACTACAATAAGCAGTCGGTCTCACCTGAAGTATGGCTTCGTCACATGATTTACATAGAATCTAGAGCACAGAATCAGGCAACCCAACTTGTGCCTGCCAGTGACATTGCGGTAGAAAAAGCTGGCTTTCCATACGGAAGTCATGGAGATGTTTCTTTCATGCATTATTTATTGAGGCTCCTCTAGTTGCTGACCACATCTAGTATCCCGTCTGCATTACGTTTTTATTTATTGTTCATTTCCAGGAATGACATCTGGGAAACATTTTGCCCTGCGGTGACTACCAGCTTTGAACTTTATCATTTGAGCTCAACATTTTGGTTTATTTATGGGGCGGGGGGGAGGGGGGGGGGGGGGGATGTGCAGGGGGATGCAAAGGGACTTTTTGACATGTGATATCACAGGGTTGATGCTGCATTCCCCCCTTCTCCTTATTTCATCCCTCCTCAGAAGCAAGACTAGAATGTAGTACAGTAACAATACAGCAACTCGCATTTATATAGCCCACTTTATCCAGGGCAGCATCTCAGAAAATAGATATAATAATCTAGGAAACTAACACGCAATTGTCAGAGCTGGTGCTATTGCAAAAAAATCTTTAATAATAATCCTTACATTTGGTATAATGTCTTTCACATTGGGAGGACATCCGGAAGCATTTCGTATTGATCCACTAATGACTGTGTATTTGCAGGCAGCAACAACAACAACAAAATTACATTGATAGAGTGCCTTTCTTATTAATTGGCGGGGCAGGCTCAAGGGGCCAAATGGCCTACTCCCGCATCTATTTCTTATGTCCTTATGCAACTGAAGGACACAGAGGAAAGAGGTGGAGGGATCAAGGGTAGGGGGGTAGGGGAGTACTCAAGCAATTAAATAATAATTCCTGCAATCATCAGTTGGCATTTCCGCTAAGTCAGTTGGCATCCTCTCAGGAACGACACAAATCTGAATAAGATGAATAGTTGTTTTGTTAATATTCACCATGTGTGACTTGTCAGCAGATGTTGATTTCAGTGCTCGACTCGTTTCAAAATGGTTAATTGTAGAGCATGTTGTTGGGCGTATGGAAGGCTTTACCCTTCATCTCATCATGTGGTCCCTGATATAACCAGTATTCTTTGGAATAGTTTCCTCAGTATGGTTTCAAAAAGCAGACTGGTAGCAACAGATTGATCTGATTTCTTGTAGGGATGGTTTTAAACATCTACTGTGGTGCATATATGAAGGTGTAGCTTTGAGCTCCTGTAATAATTCACTCAGATCTTTATTACAATTGTTTTGGGGGGATTTTAGGAGGTTGTCTAAAGCTTCCATAGGGCAAAAGTCCTTATTGCAGGAAAAACACTGTGGTAATAAAACTAATAAATGGCAAACCAGACATAATCCCAGAGGAAATTTAGTGAGCAAGTTATTGTATGTATTTTACTCACAAAAAAAAGGTTTGAAGTTTGAACTCTATATTTTAGTAAAGAGGCCTGTTTGGTTCATTTGATCTTTATACCAATCCCTACTTTCAGGACATCAAACTGCTCCCAAACAGAATTCAGTTTAGTACGGAAAATGAAAATAATATTAATAATAATTACAATAATAATAATTTAACAATAAAAATCCTTGTGCTTTGTTTATGCCTTTCAAATCTGAAGGACATACCAAACGGAGGCTAATTCAACAATCCAAATGTCCACTGTAATGTCCCAGAAGCAGCCATGAAATAACATAATCTTCCTTTTTAGGGGATTATTTGCCAGGACATTGGAAGAAACTCCTGTCTCCTTTCATATCATGTCAAGGAATCTTTAACATCTACCTGAACAGGCAGACGCGACCTAGGTTTGATGTTTCATCAAAGGACAGAGCCTCCCACAATCCAAGTCACCCACCTCACCTCAATGTATCAGCTCAAACTACTTGTATCCCTTGTCTAAACATGGGATTTAAACTTATAAACTTCTAACTCAGAAGCAAAAGTCTTATGTCGGGACTCAAACTCACATAGTCTAAGATGATAATCCATTGTGTTCTGGGAGTGTGTTGATTTGTCGAAGTGCCGCCCTTTGGATGAGATGTTCAATTGATGTTCTGTCTACCTGGATGTTAAAGATTCCATGGAAACAGAAGGGAGTTTCTCTTGGTGTCCTGGCCAACAAATTGGTCATTCACTTCATGACTGTTCAAGGGACATTGCTGTGAGCAAATTGGCTGCCGCATTTTGCTACAAAAATAGTCATTCCATTTCCTGGTAAAATCATGAGCTTTAAGAAATTCTCCTGATGACCTCCCTTGAGGAGGACAAGCTTGCAGGACTACGGAGAGAAAGTGGGGGATTGATTTAGAAAGCTCTTTTAAAAGAGCCGGCACAGACACAATGGGCTGAAAGGCCGTATGCTATATAATTGTGTGCTGTATAATTCTAAGACTCTATGAACATAAGTATCTGCTCAAATGCATAAGGTCTCAAAGTCTAGAAGTGGAAAAGACAGAAATATCTTTAGTTGAAGTGATCCACTCATTTATAGCAAGCAGTGGGAATATGCCTGACTACATGTGTATCTTGGTAATATAAAGTGGAAGAACTGGATATATGTATAGTACAAATTTAGAGAGAGCTGAGAGAGAGATACAGAAATGTGAGAAAGTGAGTTAGAGAGATGGTCAGAGGGATATACAGAGGGAGAATCAGAAAGAAAGAGAGTTGAAGACACAGAAAGGGTCAGAGGGAGAGGGAACAGACAAACAGAACAAGAAGCACTTTGTGGGAAGGGAGACAGACTGATCATGTGTGGTATTATAGTGACAGTGCAACTCTGGATGAAACAAGTTTTCTTGTTATGATCTGAAATTAAATTATTTAATCAGTTACAACCCAGTTGGTTTGTTCCCACAGTGCAAACAATGCAAAAATTGGTCATCTCACTCAGTATGGTTGGTGTGAGGATGGTCAAACATCACTCTAGTGTGTAAGAGACGCCTGCTACTGGTTAAGTCATGTTATAATATAATATAATAATAATCTTTGCATTTGATATAGTGCTTTTCACATCTTATCAACGTCTCAAAGCGCTTCACAGAATATACGGTAAGCTGAATTGACTGTATATTTGTGGGTGAAACATTCCTAGGGTAGAGCAAAGAATAGAGTTCCACCCTCTATCCTGTGCTACATACTGTACGTGACCCAGTAGAGTTTCCTGCTGAATATATTGCCAAAAATAAATATGTTTTCCACTCATGGTTCGAATAGCTCTTTTAAAAGAGCTGACACCGATGGGTCCATCGAAGAGGAGAGTCTTGAGGCGAGACTTGAAGGAGGCTAGGGAGGGGGCAAGGTAGAGGGACTTTGGGATGGAATTCCAGAGATTGGGGGCATAGTGGCTAATGCTCGCCCGCCAATGGTGGGGCGGGTGGGTCGGGGACATGGAGCAGGCCAGAGCCTGATGAACGGAGGGGGCGGGCAGGTTGGTAAGGGGATAGGAGGCCACGGATGTAGGGTGAGGCGAGGTTATGGAGAGCTTTAAATGTGAGGACCAGGATTTTGAATTGGATCCTCTGGATGATGGGGAGCCAATGGAGTTGGGCAAGGATTGAGGAGATGGGATCTCAAGGCTGGTCTCAAGACCCTCCTTTTCAATCGTGCCTTCTTCCACCCTCCCACCACTCTCCCTCACCTCCCCCACCTACCTCATTCCTCACCCTTGCTCGGGTCCGGACCCTTGACTGTTTCACGACCTGGGATGTCCCCCCAATGTGAAAGGTGCTCCACAAATGTAATTTTGTTGTTGTTGTGTGTACATTGTTTGCACCATTTGATCACAACGATAAAATAGTATGTGCTGACATTGAAGTGGAGTATTTATAATGTTGAACCAATGCTCGAGATACACTAGCAGATGACACTCCTCATCAGCCAGGAATAATTTCACAGCTTGTAATAAATACCTGAAGTTAAGAATTTGTAATCTTGAGATACTTTCCCAACATGAAAGGCGCTACATAAGTGTAAATTATATTGTATTTAACTGCAGGGATGTCGAAAGAATAGATAGCATCAGAAAAGTCCATTGAACCAAACCCAAAGTAAAATAAAAACTTTAAGTAGGTTTGAGCAAATATTTCTGGTGTGACATTGGTGACCCATATTTCCACTAGTGCGGCAAAGCTACTGGCCT
Organism: Hydrolagus colliei; assembly: GCA_035084275.1. Classification (NCBI taxonomy): domain Eukaryota; kingdom Metazoa; phylum Chordata; class Chondrichthyes; order Chimaeriformes; family Chimaeridae; genus Hydrolagus; species Hydrolagus colliei. The sequence goes on from CM068744.1 coordinate 28,902,096, forward strand.
ATTCTGTTGTAATATCCCATTCTAAGTGTCAACTGTAATCTTACCAGTCAGTGACACTCCCACTTCTCCCAGCTCAGCAACGGTTTGCTCAATTATTAACATTGATCAACCGGGCAGTTTACTGCTCAGGAAATATTACATTTTGGAATATTCAAGCTTAATAATAGTTGAAGGTGAATAAATAAACAAACAATCTGTTCATTTCTGAAGTGAATTCCTATTTACCTGTTGCTTTCGACTCTCAAAAAATTGAGGATTAACTGAATAGTTTGTCAGGATAAAATAAACCGAAGCTTAAATGCAAAGTTTAAACAAAAGGTGGCATTGCTAGTAACATTTATTATTGCCCCACCCTACCTCTGCGACCTATTCACACGCTACCTGTATTATTACTGTCCTGCAGCCTACACTAAAGGAGCTAGTGAAGAAGAGCGTAATAGAGAACTAACACTCAATAAAGAAAAAAAAATCAGCAATTGCAATAAGTCATTTTTGGAGTTACAGACTCACTGCTTTGATTTGTATTCCAGTGATGAAATGTGTGTGAATCCAGCATTAACATTTCTTAACATTTTTCAATGAGAACCAGTCTCTTGTCATTATGAAAACATTATTGCCTCAATTATATCTTACAATTTTTTATCTTTTCAACAATATAATTTGCTCCATGAGGAAGCTCATATCAATTATTTTTGAATACACAACATTGCCAATAGTCTAATATTTACCTATAAGCATAATGTGTTGCATGATAACAACAGCCCACAATAGATTCAATATCCTTCTAGCCTGGATTTTTCTAATTCTGGAGGAGACAGGAAATTATATTACCGTCTGCATGCAATCTTTGAAAGACATGGGAGGAATATATTGCAGGATTCTGGAATCCAATGGAATTGGTAGCTTTTATTAAATTATATTTTAGTAACTGTCAGAAAAACATGTCTTGAAATGAGTATCTCTGCAACATATTTCATTTATTGTTGTGTATGCAGTGCCATTCAGTGTTTACATCAACTAATGCTAAACATAATATGGTCTGCTGCATTGAATGAGCACAATATATTTCCAGGAAACATATGTCTTTACTACAGGAAACAGAGTTCGGTCTGGCTAATGCAAAAATGCATATTGAATTTACAAAGTAAGAAAAAAATCTTTCCCTTGAGAATTGCTTAAAGGTAATGTAAACAGAACATCATTCATTTTTTTGTCATCTGGATGTCTTAACACTTACAAAAACCCATTCACAAACTTAAGAGTATCCATATCTCAAAGTGTCTTATAGACTTGTATAGGGTGGGGGAGTGGGCATCAACAACAACAACAACAACAAATTAGACTTATAGAGCGCCTTTCATGTCGGGAGGATATCCCAAGGCGCTGCACAGGAGGCGTGTGAACCGAGCTGGGAGGGAAGTGTTCGGGAGGGGGTAAAAAACGTGGGGGAGGTCGAAAAATTAGGGGGAAAACAAAAGGCACGGTCGAAAAGAAAAGTCTTCAAACCGGCCTTGAAAGAGGAAAGGGAGGAAACAAGGCAGAGGGATTGGGGGATGGAATTCCATAGGGTGGGAGCGGACAAACTGAAGGCCCGGCCTCCGATGGTGGGGCGGTTCGGACGGGGGGTTTGGAGCAGGCCAAGTCCTGCTGAATGGAGGGTCCAGGTGGGCTTATAGGGGGACAGTAGATCGGATAGATAGGGCGAGGCAAGGCCGTGTAAGGCCTTGAAAATGAGGACAAGGATCTTGAACTCGATCCTCAGGAGGATGGGGAGCCAGTGGAGACGGGCGAGGGTGGGGGTTATGTGGTCACGGAGGCGGGTGCGGGATAGTGCACGGGCTGCAGAGTTTTGGATGACCTGCAGCTTGTGAATGGAAGAGCTGGGGAGGCCGACGAGGAGAGAGTTTCCGTAGTCCAGCTGTGAGGTGATGTAAGCATGCACGAGTGTTTCGGCAGCGTGGGGGGTGAGATAGTTGCGGAGCCTGGCAATGTTGTGCAGGTGGAAATAAGCGGTGCCGGTCAAGGCACGAATGTGGGGGAGGAAGGAGAGTTTATGGTCAAACGTGATGCCGAGGTTCCTGACTGGCTTTGTGAGGTGGAGAGTACAGCCTTGGATGTTGAGGCTGGCAGCGCCCGATGTGCGGAGGCGCTAGCTTGAGCCAATCAGGAGGGCCTCGATCTTGCTCACGTTCAATTGGAGGAAGTTGTCCCTCGTCCAGGACTCGATGTCAGACAGACATGCTGTCAGAACATCGATGGTCTGTGGGTTGAGGGATGAGGCGGAGAGTTACAGTTGGGTGTCGTCCGCATACATGTGGAAATTCACCTCATGTTTGCGGATGACATCGCCCAGAGGGAGCATATAAATGTTGAATAGGAGGGGCCCAAGGACAGAGCCCTGAGGGACGCCATGAGAAACTGTGCGGGGGTTTGAGGAGAAACTGTTAGAAGATACAAAATGTAGGCGGTGGGTCAGATAGGAGTGGAACTAGTCAAAGACTGTGCCTTGAAGGTTGAGGTGGGAGGAAAGACGTTGAAGGAGGATGGTGTGATCGACTGTGTCGAACGCAGCAGACAGGTCAAGGAGGACGAGGAGGCAGAGGGAGCCCTGGTCGCAGGCGGTTAGGATGTCGTTTGTAACCTTGACCAGGGCAGTTTCCGTGCTGTGAGCGGGCAGAGCAGTGATTAGCTATCAAAAGTATCCACCCCATTTATCAACAGTGGAATATTCTTCACCCCCATTATCTAGCTATCATAATAATCAAGAATGTGGATTTTGTGAAATATCTTTTTGATGTCACAGGCCCCATTTCTAAGGAAGTTCAAACATTTTCAAAGGATGATTGTGCTGTTGGGAATAAAAAAAAATTGGAAGAAAACATTGGAAAACTTTGTAAAAAATTGTATAAGTGCCCCAGTTTACTGTATCATACTGGTGAATCCAGTGGTTAACTCTGCAACGTCTTGATTGTGCTAACATGCACATTCTTTCTGCTTCATTCTTTTCACAGCTGTCAAATAATCCAACCAAACTTTTCTTTTTGGCAACACATGATTCAGCATTCAGTTGATTTAAATAATAATAGTCTTGTGACTGTAAACACTTGATACCTGTTGCCAAACGACATTTACATTGAGGAGTCCTGTAGCTCAGTGGTTAGAGCACTTGCCTTGCAAGCAAGAGACCTGGGTTTGATTCCAAACAGGGCAAAACCTTGGGAACCTTGATAAGTTTCCTTACTCCACATGCCTGATAACAATCCCTCAGCAATAGCAAAACAAATATGTAACTGCTGTGTGCATGTGGTTGCCACGTTTCGCCCCAAAAATATACAGTCAGTTGACTTTACAGTATATTCTGTGAAGCACTTTGAGATATCTAGAAGATGTGTAAATGCTACATCATATGCAAGGATTATTATTATTACATTAAATATTAATTTGTATCTGAAGCCATTGTTGTTGCCAAATATAAATTACGGTCTGTTTACTGCAAATCCTAAATGGAACTGAAATTTAAAAACAACTTTTTATCTTTTGCAATCAGTCTCCAATGTACATTAGATCAGGGCAACATAGACACAAATAAATCTAAATTTATTGGTATAGTGCATTTCATGTCAGTAGAATAATAACAATAATCCTTGCATTTTATATAGAGCTTTTCACGTCTTCTAGATGACTAGAATGTCCCCAAGTACTTAAAGCTCCAAAGCACCCGAGCTGGGGCTGAGAGCCAAGTAGAGAGGTATGGAGGGGGAATATGACTTAAAGTACAGTCAAAGAGGTAAGGCTTAATATGGATCTTGAACAAGATGAGTTCCAGAGAGTGCATGGGGCCAGAAAGGCTGAAAGTCTCTTTGCCGATGGTGGGGCGGTTAGAGTAGGGATATGAAGCAATGTCAGAGCTTGTTGAGTGAAGAGAGCAGTCAGTACAGTCAGTGTGTGACTTGCTCACAGAGTTAGAGTGGAGCAATTTTGTGCAGGGATTTCAAGGTGAGAACAAAGATCTTGAACTTATTCTGCTCGGGAATAGGGTGTCAATGGAGCCAGAGAAAATGGAGGTGATATAGTCTGGTGTAGGAAAGGACACAGTCAGATAATACTGTACTGCAGCTTGTTTACGGAAGAACCGGTCATAGTCAAACCTGGAATGGAGAAATGCAATACTGCACAGTAAATTCACCTAAGTCAAATCAGTCGGGACAAAAACATTTAATGTGACTTACACAAAGTCTGAGTAATAGGCAAAATTGGATTTTCTAAATCATAGAAAATCAAATTTATTCAATAATCTACACTGTGCATGGATGATTTAATGCAGCTGGTAAATGTACATGCAATAATGGGTCGAGACTATGTTTTCTGAGATTCAATGTGACTTGACCCCTAGCCACATGCTCATTTACCAACAAGTGTTGGAATTGCATTGAATCACCCCCATTCCCTCCACCCTCCCCGATCCCGACCCCAGCTTGAGTCTGAAACGCTGATTGTCCAGTGCCTTGGAACATCCTCCCGACGTGAGAGGCGCTATACAAATGTAATTTTGTTGTTGCTGAATCACGGGAAATTAAGTTCTTCTGCGCATATGATGACGGATCAAGATTACGATTCCTATGACTCAATTTGGCTGGTAAATACAGAGTAATGGAGAGTATTGTTATGGTGCAGTGTTATAAATTAGGAGATGATTAATACGAAACTAAATTGAAGTGATTGTTTGTAAATTTTTGCTAGGAAACTGAATGGGACCTGAGGGATGTACGACTTTCGACAATTTGTAAAGATAAGACTTCTGCGAGTTTATTGTATGGTATTACAGGTACTTTGATTCTTTTCCCCTCCCCAATACCCTTCCCCAGATTCCACACCATTTCAGTTTTTCAGGAATCATGCCAAGTGGGAAATGAGTAGTATTCCTACAATGTAACCAAAATCAATATAAGAAAGAGAATTGGTTTTGTTCTTATATTGAATCCTTTGTATGCACTGTATTTATTTTTTATTACAGTTGCTTGAAAAATCGATAAATATCTTCACAAGTCCTTTTCAACAAGTATAGACTCTTGAAATACTTTAAACCCTGATTTCAGTTTTATATCTGAAACAGTTCAAAAATGAAAAGACGCAGAGCAAATCAGTAACTTGTGGAGTGGTTAGACATGATCGCTTTAGACAGGTAATTCTTGTCAATCGCATTTGCTGATGTATAACGTCCATGTGAATTCTAGTATTTACCATGGCTTTCAATTGCAAGTTGTGGATCTCACACATTTAGTGTTTATGTATCAGGTGACACATTCCGTAATCATCAAATCATACAGCACAGAAGGAGGCCATTCAACCCATCGTATCCGAAAAGAGCTGTCCAACTTAATCCCACTGACCCGCTTTCTCTCCATAGCACTGCAATCTTGTCCTTCCCAAATACCCATCTACTTCTTTCTTAAAAGTTATTATTGAATCGGATTCAACTCTCCTTTTATACATTCCAGATCTGAACAACTCGCTGGGTGAAAACATGTTTCTTAACCTCCCCTCTGTTTCTTTTAACAACTATCTTAAATCGGTGTCCTTGGGTTACTGACCCACATGCCAAAGGAAACAATTTTTTCCGGTTCAACATGTCAAATCCCCTCATAATCTTGAAAATCTCATTTAAATCCTCTCTTAATCTTCTCTGCTCTACGGAGAATAATCCTAGTTCCGCTAACCTCTGTTCATAACTAAGGTTCTTAATTCCCAGTACAATCCTGGTAAATCTCCTTTCTACCCTCTCCATGACTTAACATCAATCCTAAACTGTGTTGCCCAGAACTGAACACAGTACTCCAACTGAGGCCTAATCAGCCTATAAATATTCATCATAACCTCCTGACTCCCTATCAATTTGCCCGGCCCCACTGTTTAGCGGGCTCCGGTCTGATATGTCTCCCGCCTGACCCGCCTTACCATCGATGGCCGGGCTTTCAGCCTCTCTGCCCCCATGCTCCATCCCACAGTTCCTTCGCCTTGCTTCCTCCCTTGCCTCCTTCAAGGCCAATCTCAAGACCCTACTTTTCGATCATTTTGGGATATCACCTCTTCAAACTTCTGGGGTGTGTCAGAAAATATCTAGCTTCTGACATAATGTTAGCTGTCATCTATGAGGTTATTTCTATACAGCTACACTTACAACTTTCCAATTAACAAGGCTAATGGTTTTGCAGTTGAAAAGTAGAGCATGCTGAACATAATCACTGGATTCACATTCAAGGAGGAGTTAAGGCAGCTTACAATAATCAATTAGCCTCTGATTCTAACCCACATAATAAGAAATCAAATTAAACCAGTTTACTCTGTTTACTTGAAATGCTTATTTTGAAGCAGAATGATATTCCCGTTTCCTTGAGGTGCTGGGTGAGGGTGGGAAGCTGTGGATAGGGACATAAGTAGGGATTCTTCAGAGCTGAGGTAATTTCCAGGTAATGTGTTTATTCTAAAATCCCCAAATCATGGCTCTTACCAACCATCAACTAAACTAGTTGAGATAAGGTATGCAGGGTGAAGGCCAGTGGATAGAGATTCCACACTCCATAACGAACAAATGGAAACCATACAAATCACAAGATTACAAACGGTCCAACGATTCCCATCGCTCCTGGGGCCTTCATCATTCTGAAGTCTCCCAACCTAACTTTGCCTCTGCTCATATCCTCTGTGAGTCCACCATTGGAGCTGCTGGATGCAGCTCTATTGAAAAGAAACATCATCTATTGATTTGAACGCTCAATCATTCTTGTCCTTGCGATAACTGTCACTCAGAGCTTTGCTGGAACTTCCATTTGATTGCTGGTTGTTTTAGAACATAAGAACATAAGAATTAGGAGCTGGAGTAGGCTATTTGGCTCCTCGAGCCTGCCCCGCCGTTCAGTAAGATCATGGCTGATCTTCTAATCTTATTCCACCTGCCCACCTTATCCCCACATCCCCATTAATCCCTTTATCCACAAGAAATCTACTTTACTTGCAAACTCCCCAGCAGATCAAATTCAAGATCTTTGTATTCACTTTCAAATACCCCCATGTCTACATCCACCTGTACTTGAAGGAGGCAAGCGAGGAAGCAAGGCGAATGGATTGTGGTTCCTAAGAGTTGGGTCAGAGAGGCTGAAAGTGACCTCCTGTGTGACCTCCAGTGACCCCAATTCTCCAACCACACCCTCCGCTGGGTAAACACCAGTTATATTGGGTTATAGTGATCGCTTGCGCCCTTAAACCTAATGTTATGTTGTCCTTACATCTGTACTTTCTAAAATATAAAAGTCACTGACACATTTCATATTATCCATCTACATGAAAGTTCTGGTTTAATGTGTGATCACCCTATATATTGCTTTTGTTGTTTATTGTTGTTGATTTTGTTTTTTATTGTTGTTGTTTGATTCCACCCCCACCCCATGGCCTTTCACCCCCCTCTTCTTCTTCCCTCGCTCGCTTTTCCCACTTTCTCTCCACCATTTTCCCCTTCCCTCCCTCTTCACCCTTACCCCCCTTTCTCCCTGATGTTGCCTCCCACCCACCTTTCCCTCCCTCTCTCTCTTCCCCCCTTTCTCCCCCTCTTCCTCCCTGACTTACCCCACCTTTCCCTTTCTCTCCACCTTTCCCTTTCTCTCCCCCTTACCCTCTTTTCCTCCTTTCTCCCCTGACCCCATTTCCGCGACTGTTTGTGGGACACTGCTGTGCGCAATTTGGCTGCCGCATTTCGCCCACAAGTATACAGTCAGCTTTCCAGCTCTCCTTCTCCCTATCCCGACCCCTCCCCTTGCCATCTTTACCCTCTTTTTCACCTAATCCCACTTCCATGACTGTTTGTGGGACACTGCTGTGCGCAATTTGGCTGCCGTGTTTCACCAAAAAATATACAGTCAATTTTCCTACTCTTCTTCATCCTGTCCCGACCCCTCCCCCACTGCTCTTGTCCCTACTGAACTGTACAGCATCTTGGAACGTCCTCTCGATGTGAAAGGTGCTATATAAACATACATTTGGATTGATTTGATTTGATAAACATGTATGTATCATTAGGCTGCTGATAACTCAAATATCCCGATGTGAAAGGCGCTCCAGAGATGTAATTCTGTTTTGTTGTTGTTGTTAATATCACCACAGTTTGAGAAAATCCTGGCAATAGGCAGAGTAGGGTTTTCTAACAGGATTAGATCTTTTGTCTCTGCTGATGTTTTTCAAATCTATAAAGACGAAAATCCTACAAGTAAATTATCTCACATCAGTGTTACTTTATAAGATTCCTTTGAACCTCCACTAAAATTGCTCTATTTATGCCGGAATTGATCGTTAATCCCCTGACTACTTTACCAAACTTTAGTCCACACTAGATTTGTTCCTTTACTACATCAATGATCTCCTCCATCAATAACTGGCTAAGTCTCCGTGGTGGAGTCATTGCCCGACTCCGTCACTGCCTCACCCCTCAGGCCGCTGAAACTCTCACACATGTATTTGTCAAGGCTCGACTATGGCAATACCTCCTAGTCGGCCTCCCCAACTCTTCCCTCCACAAGCTGCAGATCATCCAAAACTCTGCAGCTCATGTCCTCTCCCATACCAGGCTCTGTAACCCCACAACCCTCTCCTTCCCCTGGCTCCACTGACATCCCATCATTTAGAGGATAAAATTCAAGATCCTCATCTTCACTTTCAAGTTCCTCCATGGCCTTACCCCCTCCTTCCTCTCTGATCTGCTGACCTCCTATCAACCGGTCTACTCCCTCCTTTCAGCACGCTCCGGCCCACTCCATATCTCCAGCTCTGCTATCAGCAGCCTGGCTTTCAGCCTCTCTGCCCCCACTCTTAGGAACCACAATCCCTTTGCCTTGCTTCCTCGCTTTCCTACTTCAAGGCCTGACTCAATACCTTCCGTTTCAACAGTGCCTTCAGCCTCCAGCCCTACCTCATCCCAACTCTGCCCCCTCCCCCATGCTCGGGTCCTGACCCCTGACTGTTCAACAACTTGGGACATCCTCCAGACATGAAAGACGCTCTACAAATGTAATTTGTTGTTATTGTTGTCCATTTGCCATCCAATCTTTTGATGATGATTTGACTCTCCACCAAGCAACTTCCTTCAGATTACATGTCTTCAGAATATGCAACCTTCATTCCTTTTGTAATATATGGGTTGATTTTTCAGATTTAATGCTCTTTCTTCCTATAGACTACTAAACCTCTCTGATAAATCTTGATTGAGTGTTAGTCACGAGAGAAACCTTCTAAAGCAATAATGATCTCTGATGGAACTTTGACATAATTTTTTTTCACATATTTATGGGTTTCAATAGCAGCTGTGCCGAATAAGGGAAATATAACCTGGGGTAAAATATTGTAGACTTCGCAATTTATCTCCAATCATTTTTAAACAGATTAATAACATAAAACAATCAAAATTCACTGCACGAATAGAAGCCATTCATCCCATCAAGTCTGTACAGGTTCTCGGAGCACAGTGTTCACTCACTCCCACTGCCCTACCTTATCCCCAGCTCCCATCAAGCACTGATCTTTTATTGAATGATAATAATAATCCATGCATTTCATACAGTGCTTTAGACATCTTCTGGATGTCTCAAGGTGCTTCCCAGAATATACTGCGAAGTGAATCGACTGTATACTTGTGGACGCAATGCGGCAGCCCGTTTGCGCACAGCGGTGTCCCACAGTAGTCATAGATTGAAGTGACCAATTTTTTTTTCTTGAGTTATTATTATCAGGCCTGTGGAGTAAGGAAACTTGCCCAAGGTTTTGCCCTACCGGGAATTGAACCCAGGTGTCTCGCTTAGTTTTCCATTAATCAAATAATAAAGGAGCATAATGACCTGTAAATATAATCCTGTTGTCTTTATAGAGTAATCATTTAACCATTTCATACTGTACAAAATAACTGAAGTTATATCCCCTGTGGAGTCCAATAGCTCAGTGATTAGAGCACTCACCTCACAAACAGTGACCTGGGTTTGATTCCCAGCAGGGCAAAACATTGGGTAAGTTTCCTTACCCCACATGCCTCAGTTTACCTAGCAGTAAATAGTACTGATTGATAGTTGATTGGCAGATCACTTTTAATTCCTTCAAAAAATAAATAATAAATTGGTCACTCAATCCACGACTATTTGTGGGACACTGCTGTGTGCAATTGGCTGTTGCGATTCACCCATAAACGGTACAATTAATTTGCTTTACAGTAAATTCTGTAAAGTGCTTTGAGATGTCTCAAAGACATTATAAGACATTATATCAAATGCAAGGATTATTATTATATTATTATATATACCTGTTTACTTCCATCTTGAAAAGCACAACAGATGCTGCCTCTACCACCTTACCTGGTAGGGCATTCAACAGAGTTGACAAGAATGAGTAAAGGTTCCCATACAGTTGTACTAATGACTATTTCTGAGTCGCGTAATCTTATGAAAACAGTGTTCTGGGTACGGTGTTCTATCTATTGTTTATTCCTCCTGTTATATCATGAAAAGACTGCCTTCACTTTTTCACAGTCCATGTCAACAATGAGACAGATGAAATACGTGTTGAGAATCGGAAAACATTGCAGCACTGAACTTTTTATTGCACTGCTATAAAAGTAAAAATGATACATTTGTCAGAAGCATGGGCTCAATGTACAGTATTTCATGTTCCAAGTTTTTATTACTGGAAATATAGTATACAACTTTTAATCATTTTACATAGCTATAATACAATAACTAAATTAGATGAACTGAAGGTAAAATTGAGAATAAAGTTTGTTTTATAGCATAAGATTTTAGCCCACAAAGTTTGTTTTTCGTAAACAAAATGGGTCTTCAACATTTCTATATCATTTTGCAGTATTATCACCAATCGTTTTCAGAATACAATTTATTCCGACACAAAATTTATTTGACTTTAAACCAGAAATATTCCAATTTGTCAGCTTGGCTCATTTGTTACGTGAATCGCCTGTGAATCAGAAGGTTGTTGGTTCAAGTCCCACATCAGGACTTAGCTTTCATATTCTGCGTTGATGCTCCAGTGCAATGCTGGGGGAGCACTGAATTAACAGAGCTGCCATCCTTCAAATGAGATATTAATCTGATGTATCTGCCTATTTAGGTGCACATTAAAGATCCAACTTCCATTTATATAACACCCTTCATACAGGATAGCAAAGCATAGTCATGGATGAAGCAGTCTGAAAGTTGCATGTAGTTTCTCCCAGTGTCCGGGCCAATCCTTCTCCAGAGGAAAAAAAAATGACAATCACGTCATGGCTGTTTGTGCGATATTGTTGTGCATACATTTTTTGCCACATTTGCCTACAAAATACAGTCACTACTTTACAGCAAACAAAAACTTCCTCAAAATCTATAATCCTGGATGCTCCCGCCACCTTCATACATGTTGAACAAACCGCCATAAAGTGAATGACAATTTGGTTTGATGTGGGGGATTGTTCCCCAGGATAACCAGAAAAACTATCTTCACCTTTCAGACAGCACCTTTCAAATGTTCTTAGACTCTATCCACATGAAGAGTGTTATATTAATATACCTCACTACCGGCGATTGACATTTTGTGTAACTGCCCCCTCCTTCTGGAACTCCATCCCAGAGACTCTTCTCTCACCTCCTTCAAGGTCTGCCTTAAGACGTTTAGTGTTTTACTTTAGGTCATCTTTGAGACGCATTGAGATGTCTCGAAGATGTGAAAAGCACTGTATCAAATCCAAGGATTATTATTATTATTATTATCTTTCCTCCCATTGACCCACACTCCCACAGCCACCAACCCAGTACTTTGAGATGTCTTCCCGACATGAAAGACACATTATAAAAGTAAATTTGCCTGACATAAGATGTTAAATGCATGAATTATCTTGACCTTCTAATCTCTCCATTATTTTGCCCAGTTCACAGTGAAACATGTGTGTTTACTAACCATTATTAAGAGGGTGTAATTGTAGGTATTAAACCTTAAAAATTATGGATTAATTCAATGTAACTTTTGAATGTATGTAATGGTTGTCATAAGCATTATGGGTAGTAAAGTACAATTCTGCCTTCAGTTATTCTAATTTAGTTATTGTATTTTAGCTATGTAAAATGATTAAAAGGTGCATATTTCCAGTAATAAAAACTTGGAACATGAAATATATTGAGCCCATGCCTCTGACAATTGTATAATTTTGACTTTTATAGCAGTGCAATAAAAAGTTCAGTGCTCTAATGACAGAGTATAAGGGAGGTAGGTAAAGGGAGATAGGTTAAAGTGGAGTCCGGTAGTTCAGTGGTTAGAGCACTCGCCTTACAAGCGTGAGACCTGTGTTCGAATCCAGGCAGGTCAGGGTGAAACCTTGGGTAAGTTTCCTTACTCCACATGACTAATAATAATCCCTCCCAAAAAACCACAATAATAAAATTGGTCATTTCAATCCACCTTTCTTGTGGGACATTGCTGTGTGCAATTGGCTGCCACATTTCGCCCACAAATATACAATCAATTCAACTTTACAGTATATTCTGTGAAGCGCTTTGAGACATCTAGAAGATGTGAAAAGCGTTATATCAAATGCTAGGATTATTATTTATTATTATAGAGTAATAGTTTACCTATGCAGGAATTGGAAAGGAATGCTGAGTGAGCCAAGGGTATTCCTCCTTAGATTAATTGAATTAGTAGGACAGAAGTCCTCAAGAGAGAATGAGAAATGCTGACTTATTAATTCAATTAAGAAAAGCAAAAGTTTACAATCAGACACTGATAATTGCGACACGTAGGAAGGACTGGATTAATGTCCACATGGGATTTGGGGTATAGAACAAGAAAGATAGTTCTTCAATGAGGCAATTCTTCAAGGAGGCGATTCTTAGATGGAGGAAAAATAAAAAGGGAGACCCGGATGGCTCCATAGAGTACCCTGACCTAACGGCAGCAATGATCAGCAGAGAACCAGAGCAGAAAGAGAGAGAGAGTGTCCTGAATCTACCGCTATAACAGCAGAAACACTGTGCAGAGGGAAAAAGAGAGAAAGAGAGTGAACAATCTGTTCTGCAGCTACCACCACAGCAATAGAAATATCATCCAGTTGATAGAGATGAAACAGCAACAACAACAAAAGGGTAGAGCAAAAACTGAACTGGTAGTATAATCCAATCTTGAGCAGAGCGTCCTGGCTTTCAGGTGCCCACACACTCACCCACATGCACCCATCTTACAGTCACATTGCAATCATGGCTGGTTTGGATTACAGTTAACTAATTTTTAACCTTGTGTGTATTATAGGAACAGTTTTATAAGTTAACAAAAAATGCAAAATACTGCAGTTGCTGGAAATCTGAAACATAAACAGAAATTGCTGGGAACACTCAGTAGGTCAGGCAGCATCTATGAGAGGGAGAGGCAGGGCAAGGAAGACAAAGGAGAAAATGGGATAGAGGGCAGGAGATCTAAAACACAAACAGAAATTGGGAGGACTCAGCAGGTCAAGCAGCATCTATGGAGAAACAAAAAGTGAGTCAACATTTTGGGTCCATGACCCTTCAACAGAAAGTGGACCTGAAACGTGGATCCGAAAAAGTTGACTCACTTTTCCTTTCTCCATAGATGCTGCCTGATTTGCTGAGTTCTTCCAGTGATTTCTCTTCAGTGTTTCAGATTTCCAGCATCGGCAGTATTTTGGATTTTTGAGAGGGCAGGAGATGATGGGTTACAGAGATGACTTTTCTCCTTGCCCTGCCTTCTTCCTCTCTGTTAGTCCTTAAAAGCCTCTCCCTCCCAACGTGTCTCAGTTCTGATGAAGTGTTATGTACCTGAAATGTTGACTCACTTTTCCTTTCTCCATAGATACTGCCTGACCTGCTGAGTGTTCCCAGCTATTTCTGTTTTGGTTTTAGAAGTAAGTTGAGTCAGGATAATATTACTGGTGATTTGATCATTCTATTAAAGCTGTGTCGAGGCTATGTGTGAGTTGCAAATTGGTTGTTTTAATCCAAGAGTGTGTCATGAGTGACAAATAACCTTTAATGTGCAACTACAGTTGGCCCTCGCCGAACACGCGGGTTACGTTCCTGGAAAACAGCGCACTCAGTAAAATTGCATTCGGTAAGCTTAATAAGCAATGGGGGAAAAGGAGTTAGGGGAATCCATCCACAGGCTATCCAACCTCAAGCCTCCAGGCACATCCACACCCGACCAATGCTAGGTATATACTGAGGCGGGCTACGGCTGGCTGGCCCGCTCTCCACGCTCGTCACTCTCCCCACTCTCACTGACTCACTGGAGACAATAAAACAGCTCCTGACAACTACCACAGCTTGGCTAAATTATTTTACCAGCTCCCGCCTAAGTCCGATGATTCCTCGGCATCGGAGCAAACTGATGGCATTGCATGGTAAACGGAAAAGAGAGAGAGAGTCTCTTTTCTCCTAACACTTCCAGGACCAAAGGAAAAATAATTTAGCCAAGCTGTGGTAGTTGTCAAGAGCTGTTTTATTGTCTAGCATTGGTCGGGTGTGGACACCCAGTACTTATCCTTATAACCTTTAATCCTGTTTCTCATCTGTCCAACATTTTTTAGGTTTGAAATCAATATAACGTTAACATATTTTTTCAGCAAAATGTCAAAAAGTAGTTATAATTTCCAATCTTGCTCAAGGCTTATTAATTTTGTACTGATGTCTTCGAATTATGTGTGCAAAGTCAAAGTTAATTAAGATCCTTTTATCGAAATGATCTTAAACATCATGTCTTCTCTCAATCTTCTTTTCTCTAGTGAAAACAAGTTCCAAACTCAACTTTCAATCCTCTCTGAGCTCTCCCAGCACATTTTTGGGGGTTAGTTGAGTGTCTCACAAATGCAAAAACCCATTACCATGCTTAAGAGTAGCCAAACCAAGCTGAGATTTCCTATTTAACAGTTAGAATTACTTCTTTGGCTAGAATCAAAATGTAGGAGAGGTGGCACACATACTTCTGAGGGATGGAAAGTGTTGTACAAAACGTGATCACTTCTGATCCATGTTTTCCAGGAATTTTAATTTGCCATTCGTGAATCTCAGTGACCAGAAGATTCAATAAATGGTCAGTCAATTTGGTTTGGTTGGTAGCACTCTCACCTCTGAGTCAGTAGGTTATGAGTTCAAGCTCTATGTCAGGTCTTGGAACTCATATATTCCATTGTACAGCGCTGCATTGTCAGAGTCCATTACGTGAGGTGTTAATCTAAGGGCTATCTAATAATAACAATAATAATCCTTGCATTTGATATAGCGCTTTACACGTCTTCTAGATGTCTCAAAGCAAATTGACTGTATATTGGGGGGTGAAACGTGGCAGCCAATTTTGCACAGCAGTGTCCCATAATTGGTTGTGGGTTCAAAAGACCCATTTTTTTTGAGGGATAATGGAGTAACAAAATTTGCCTGGATTCGAACACAGGTTTGTAAGGTGAGTGCTCTAACCACTGAGCTACAGGACTATCTAAGGGATTTCTCTCTGTGTGCTGGACAACAACAACAACAACAATAAAATTACATTGATAGAGTGCCTTTCACATTGGGAGGGCGTCCCAAGGCACTGCCCCTCCTTTAGATGCATCGATCATTTAACTTGTGGCTGTTTATTGCACATTGCTGGTGCCAATTATTGTGTTAATTTTGCTTAATAAACACGCAGTCGGTTTGACAGTAATTTATCCGTGAAAGGCTGGGAGACATTTCAGCACAGTAAATCATTGCAAAAGTTTAAGCTTTTTTTTCACTCATTTTAGCTAAGAAATGTAACAATGCATTCCAATTCCTAACCAACTGATTTTTTTTGCTGGCAGTTTACTCTGTCCTTGGCCATCCTGCGCTAACTAACTTGCATTTAACAAAATCCATTGCACAAATCACAGCATAAAATGTGTGCAACAAATATATTTCTCCATGTTCTTTACTCTACTTTTTATGCAAATTTATGGTACCCTGTCAGATCTTTGCATCTGGCTTGACTATTATTTAAAGGAGTATTATTGCACTTTGAGTGCAAGTCCCATTTACGACTACACCAAAGATCAAATGTACTGAAGCGAATGAGGAATAACAATCACATTTAACTTCATCTCCAAGCAGACTAAATCTCACAGTGCCAACAGATTCCATTATATGGCTGAATAATAAGGCAGTAAAAATAAATCTCGTGTGCGCATATAAACGCTCTGTACATTGTACACAAATGGTCCCAGACACATTGAAGCACACTAAAGGCAATTTGTTTCTTTGCCTGTCTCTTCTTCCCTCAGTTCAGTAATAGAGTTGAAGTTGGACAACTATAATGATCTTTCTCGAGAATGATTCCTTCACTTGCAACTCAACCTCTGAGAGACGTCAAAGAGGCACCTCTCTTCAATGGATATATAACAGCATTTTGCAGCTAATAACTGAACAGTGTCGCTGGATTATAATCACAGTATGATTTATAATAGCTTTCAGTAAATTTGTTCAAAGCACAGATAACCTGCTCCCCACGCAACATGGGCAATTTTGAAAACGTGTTTCAAGAGTAGTTTAATTCAAGTTGAAATCACTCTCGGTGACACAGTGACAAAGGAGAAATGAACTGACCTTGGATTAGATTTTTAAATTCAATTTGATCGAAAGTGGCCTTCAGCTCATCAAAATCAAAGGCAGCTCAGAACCACGGAGAATTCTGAGCTGGAACTTGCACTCTAATGAAAAACTGATTCAGTTTCTTATCTTTCATCAGATGTGCAGGACCTGGATTTCTTGATGAAGAGGTATATATCTTTCTCTTTGTAACAAATCCTTACAGAGCTGATTAAAGTCTGCGAGCAGACTGGTCTAATCTGACCAGCCAGGTTAGATATATCTGTTTTATTCTGAACGGTGATATGCTTCCTTTTCTCACATAAGAACTGGATACCAGCTTTTCAGTTGGATAATAAAGGATTCAGCATTCATTTTCTGAATACAAGGCACCAATTTAGTTCCCCATCATGCCTGATCAATGCAATTTAATGAGAATAGTAACAATAACAATCGTGCATTTCGTATTGTGCCTTTCATGTCAGAACGTCATCTCAAAGCGTTTCAAGGGTATTCCGTAAAATCTAGTGACTGGGTAATCTGTAGGTGATCATGACAGCCCATTTGTGTACAATAATGTTTCACAAATAGCCAAGCATTTCTTTGCAGAAAGGGAATCAAAAGCCATATTATGGGTACAAAGAAGGGTTGTTGAGATGAGGACATTGAAGAAACAGGGTGGGGTTTCTAAACATATCAAATGGGTTGAGCTAAAGTGGGCAGGGAGGTGGGGGTGGTGGGGGAGGGGGGCGGTGGTGGGGGGTGGTGGTCATACCAGTCTTTTGGTTTACTTTGAAATCTGAGATGTTTCTCTGCCGTTTTGTTGTGATAAATATCACACTGAATCTGTGAAGGAACATTGCTAATTTGATTGTTTTGTCAGTGGTGGATGTGGACAAGTGCATTTAATAGAATGCAACATCAATCATTCATATAGTGCGATCAGGAGGAGATTGGGGATGGGAGCAAGGTTCTAATACGGGTTTTGAAGACAGAGAGGGGTTCACAGAGCTAGGGTGGATGTGTTTAAAAGTGGGGACAAGAATCTTAAATTGAATCTGTACTGCATTGAAAACACACCATGAAGCACCAATATTGCCTTGAACATATTTCCAATGAGTATCGAGTGGAACCAGAACTCGCTTGCTGAAATGGTGGTTGAATCAGATAGCGTAAATTCATTCAAGCTGGACTTTCACATGAGGGACAGTGGAATAGAAGGGTTTGGGAGTAAATCGGGAATGGGTAGAAATTTGTGTGGACTACAAACACCGGCAGGGACTGGTCGGACTGAGTGACTTGATTCCATGCTGTACATTCTTTGTAAATCTTTGTTTCAGTTTTGTAACAGAATCTACTTTTTTGAACTTTTGGAAGCTGTTATGGCACAGGATGTAACTCATAAAAGCTCTCAGATCTTAGTACAGTACTGTTCTTCAGATAGAATTAATGGAAATGGAAATTCAATATCTTATTGGAAAATCCTATTTTGCGATAAATTAAACTTACCTAATTGGAATCAATAAGTTGTTCAAAAACAAGCCTATAAATTTTAAAATTTCAGAGTTGTTGCTCATAGGCAAATACAATAATAATGATAATAATAAATAAGAATAATAATCCTTACATTTGATATAGCGCTTTTCACATCTTATCGACGTCCCAAAGCGCTTCACAGAATATACTGTAAAGTGAATTGAAGTGAATAATATAAAGTGAAGTGAATTAAAATAAATTGCCGTGAATCGCGCAGCCAATTGCGCACAGCAGTGTCTCACAAACAGTCGTGGATTGAAATGACCAATTTTATTATTGTGGTTATTTGGACGGATTATTATTAGGCGTGTGGAGTAAGGAAACTTGCCTAAGGTTTCGCCCTGACCTGCCTGGATTCGAAAACAAGTCTCCCCAGCTTGGCACATTCAATATGGCACAGTTGAATGTATATTATGGAGACATTCAACCACAATTGAATACAGTACAAACTATTTCCTCCACATTAAATAATCACTTGACTGCAGAGTGTATTGGACAGGAAAATAATAGAATTTAGTATAAAAGTCTGTAACACTATGCAGAATCCAATTGTTTTATGTACTGCACTTGCTCCTATTTCCATTTCATTATAGAACATTAGCATTGTGTATGATGCACAGTTCTGCTAGCATCTAATCAATGGTTCAAATTTGTAACCTATTCCAGAAGCAATTGTATAGGTGGTGAGGTACATCGCTTCAAAGACTGTAAAATTCTACTCCTCTCCAAATGTTTTGTTTGCATTGAACCAATTTTTTTAAGGAAACAAATCACTTCCACAAAAATTATATGTAGTGATTATATGTAAGTTTGGGAAAAATATAACACCGTTACTTTATGTCAGTAGTTTCCAAACTGTGGCAGGATGGGGGGGGGGGGGGGGGGGGGGGGAATGACCCCCTTCGGGGGCCCATACCATTGGCTGGAGGAGGCGCGGCCATTATAATTCTTTTTACAGGTAAACCCTGCTTAACGTTGCGATGTTCTCCAATAGGTTGTTCGCCAGTGGGTGGAAATGGAGCGTGACAGCACTGGGACCTGGGAGTGACCCAGGCCAGCAGCGAGAGAACGAGGCAGGCCGGCAGCGAATGAGACTAGCAGCGAGTGAGTGAGCCAGGTAAGTGGTCAGGGAGCAAGTGAGTGAGCCGGGCAGGCAGTCAGGGTACGAGTATTGTGTTTTTTTTAAAGAAAATTTTGACGAAAAATGTCCAAAAAAATGTCCTAACTCCAGTTTTCACATTCATTCTTATGGGAAAAAAGTATTCGCTTAACGTTATTTCGCACTTTCCAATAACCAAATTGCAACGCTAAACAGGGTTTACCTGTTCTGAGAACCCTTGAAGAGATAGGGAAGTTCTTAGCCATTTTCAAGAAGAAAGATAGAGACAGTGAAACAAGTTCAAGTAAAGATAATGAGGCCAGTTTAAGTAGAGAAATGGCATGTAAAAAACCAAATGCAGAAAATACGATAGGAAATGCGTATCGCTTGGAATTGGAAATGTAAGTACAAAAAGCCTTCATTATCCGGCACCCTCGGGACCTGCCCGGTGCCGGTTAATCAAATATGCCGGATATTCGAGCAGCAAGTTGCCGGAAATCCTACACAAAAAAATTACTTATTTTAAAGCATACCATATTAATAATAGACTAAATAATAACAGAATATTGCATGGATACTTACCAATAAAGCATTCCAGCACACTCGGTAAAATGATCGGTAAAAAAGCATTCCAGCACTCGGTGAGTTTAATAAGTGCGCATGCACAAAGAGAGCAAACAGTGAGTATCCCGGATCTCCCAATACAATTGGGAGATACCGGTTCGTTGAGTATGCCGGTTGGTTGAGTACCAGATAAACAAGGTGTTACTGTAATTGGTTTCAAATTTGAATAATGTTTTTCATTTAATTAAAATTTTAATAATTTTATGTTTTTTATTACTACTGTACTTTAAAAAAAACCTGATTATAAACAGGTAAAGAAAGTATTTGCTGTTACCATTTGTGAAAATTATTCCATGTGAGGGGGTGCGCAAAGAAAACATTGCTGAGTAATGGGAGATACTGCTATTTAAAGTTTGGGAGCCACTGCCCCATTGTTAGTTATCCAAACCTGTTGCCAAGGATTCGAACTTGGCAGATGGAAGTGTTATCACGGAGGAGGAACTCAGTGGGAAAATCAGAGCTCGATAAAGTCCAGCTGAGAGGTGAAGGCTTGGATCAGAGTTTCAGCGGCTTTTGGGACGAGGTATTGCTGGAGATGGGCAATACGTCGGAGGTGGATAAAAGCGGTGCTGGTGAGTGCCCAGATATGGAGGAGGAAGGACAGTTGGGATTTGAACCTGACGCCAAGGTTGCGCACGGCTTCGGAGAGTTTTAGGGGCAGGCCGCGAAGATGGAGGAGGTGAGAGCCATGTGATTGAAGACTTTGACGAGAGCCAAAGAGTATGGCTTCCGTCTTGTCAACATTCAGCTGCAGGAAGTTTGCGCTCTTCCAGCTACTGATGTCTGACAGGCAAAGTGAGGTGGAGAAATAGAGTTGGATGTCATCCTCTTACATGTGGAAGTGTACCCCATGTCTGCGGATGACATCACCAAGAGGGAGCATGTCAGTCGGTCAGCTCCACCCCTGCCCGTGGGTCTACTGACCCGACGAGCATCGGTGGAGTCAGTCGGAGGACCCGAGTGTGTGGAGCCAAGGCAGAGCCGTGGACCCGAGTGTGAAGGAGCAATGGGGAGGGGGTGGGCGGGTGGGGGGGTGGAGGAGAGGTTGGTGGAGAGTGGGGGGATAGAGAAGGTGAGTCAGAGAGAGAAGGTGAGATATAGATTCTGGCTGTGTGTCTCCATATATAGATCAATGATTGTTTCATTTTAAAACAATAATAAATAATAAAAATAACTTTTACACGTGACTTAGCACCTTTCAAGTCTGGAGGTTGTCTCAAAGCTCTTTACAGAACATACTATAATGACTGTAGTGTATGGTAGGGAGCTAAGATGAGTAGAGGAGCAAAATGATCTGGAAATTCAGATCCACAAACCTCTAAAACTAGCCACATGGATTAATAAACCTACAAAAATAATGCTGTATATTACAGAAAACGCTCTGTTGCTTTTTAATAATAATGATAATCCTTGCATTTGATATAGCGCTTTGCACATCTTCTAGATGTCTCAAAACGCCTCACAGAATATACTGTAAAGTGAACTGACTATATATTTGAGGGCAAATACGGCAGCCAATTGTGCATATCAGTGTCCTAAAAACAGTCGTGGATTGAAATGACCAATTTTGTTTTAGGGATTACTATTAGGCGTGTGGAGTATGGAAACTTCCCCAAGGTTTCGCCTTGCCAGGAATTGGACACAGGTCTCATGCTTGTAAGTGCTCTAACCACTGAGCTACAGGACTCCTTCTGTCCAGAGAGATAGAACAAAAAAGTAAGAAGGCAATGTTGAATTCATACAAAACGTTGGTTAGACCTTGCAGCATCTATGGAGAAGTTCTGACAAAGGGT
Source organism: Hydrolagus colliei (assembly GCA_035084275.1). NCBI lineage: Eukaryota > Metazoa > Chordata > Chondrichthyes > Chimaeriformes > Chimaeridae > Hydrolagus > Hydrolagus colliei. The sequence goes on from CM068744.1 coordinate 28,923,773, forward strand.
CGAGGACACAAAATGTTGACTCACTTTTCCATTCTCCATATTTGCTGCCTGACCTGCTGAGTGTTCCCAGCAATTTCTATTTTTGTTTCAGATTTGCAGCATCTGCAGTATTTTGCGATTTTGTTGGTTAGACCATGTTTGGAGTGCTGTGCTGAATTCTGAACTCCACACTATAAGGTTATAGCAACAATGGAAAGAGTTCAACGTAGTTTATAGGATATAAACAACATTTATAAGCAAGGCTGACAGATTACTGCTATCAAGGTAGATTGGATAGGTTGAGCTTTATTTCGCGAGAGAAGAAGCTTTTAAGGGGAATTTAACAGGAGTGTTAAAATTACAAAAGAGTTTGATGAGGTTAACGTAATAGGTTTTTTTCTACTGGCAGGTGAGTCTGTAACCAGGGAACACAAATACAAAGCAGTGACTAGGGGGATCTAATAGAGAATTTAGGAGGATTTACTTCACACAGAGGATAATGAAATTGAGGAACTCACAGCATAGTTTGGTGGTTGAATCGGTTAGTGCAGCTGCATTCAAGAGGAAGCTAGACCTTCACATAAAGGAGGGAGGAATAGCAAGATTAGCTGATTCTTCAAGTGATAACCACCAATAAGCTTTTAACTTTTTGTAATAAAAGTTTTTGTAATCGACGTGAGTTGTTGTAAAGCTAGATATTTCTATTGCCAAAGCAATTGTTGATCCAAAGTTAAATGTGGTAAAGGGTGTGTGAAGACTGGTTGGGCTGAGTGGGCTATTTCCATGCTGTACGTTCTTTGTAATCTTTATGAACTCGGCAGCCAATTTGCTCACGGCAGTGTCCCACAGATATGAAGTGAATGAGCATTTTATTTCAGGGAGAAACTGTTCTCTTTTCAAATGCTTAACAATGATGAATAACTAAAATATAGATTATCAACCCAGTTTTCAGACTCAACCACCACAATTAATCTCAAACTAAAACAAAGGCATTGTTTCTCTACTTAGCAAACCTTCAATAGTCCACCCGATGTGAAAGTAATTTTGTAAATGTAATGTTGTTATTGTTGTTATTGGCAGCACATAAGATTATAGTGGGAGAATTGGGAGGTAAACTAATAAATGCCAGCAATTTCACTGCCCAGATCTATTGTGTTTACACCAACATGGAAAATTCTCCGCAATAACCTTGGAATTGTATTTAGAAATGTCAGATTTCAGTCCCTAAAACCAGGCATTGAGTTGATTGCTAAATGGTCGCACTAGAGTTTGTCACTGCTAGCAGCAGAGCCATAGAAATTTACAGAACAGCACAGAATAAGGGAATTCGGCCCATCAAACCTGTGCTGGCTCTGTGAATGAGCTATTTGCTTAGTCCCATTCTGCTGTCTTTTCACCGTACTCTTATATTTCTCCTTTTCATATTTGTCAAATATTTGTCTTATTTTTTCTGAAATCCCATATTGAAGATTCTGCCTCATCCATTGACACATATAATGCATTCCAAATCCAAACAATCCTCTGGGAAGATAAATTCTTCCAATCTTTCCCTTATTCACCAGCACTAATGAATATTGTACTACCTGTGCTATCAAATGCAAATGCAAGAATGATTACCTTTGCTACGCACTATGCATGTTGATCATTTCTTGCCAAAGTTGCTTACAACTTATATACCCACGTAACTCATTGCTCCCTAATTCCTTCCACCTATTCAAAGTTATTTAAACTGGAATAAAATAGCATGGATACAATAAAAATCTATATGTAGTTTACATTATCAATAAATAATCCTTGCTTTTGGTAGGGTATCTTATCATATGATCGAGACATCTCAAACCACTTTATAGCATTTTATAAACGTGTATTTTGTAAGCAACTAATTTGCAACCGGCAATGATCCCAGACGCTATCTCACGTGCAGAGCATTATATAAATGCGAGATGTTGTTGATCCACAAACCAGCCAAAAGGCAGATGGTTACTTTTATCTTGAAGAGTCTTGTCCAGTTGTTGTTGTCTTACTACAGTATTTTTAAATGTTCATCATAAATTCTTAGCTCTGTGGGAGCCAATGTGAAGAGTGTCTGTGGCAGGTTAACTGCATTCTGAATCATTTACTAGGGAAGAAAATAAAATTTAGATTGCCAGCAGCAACAACAACAACTTGCACTTGTATAGCGCCCTGCGCGCCTGGTATTATCTCAGAGCGCTTTACAATGGTGGAGCCTGATTCTGAGCCAGAGGTGGGGGTGGGTAACTGTAAGCATAGTTGGAGAGGAAGGTTTTCATGTGGGACTAGGCGGAGGGATTGAATTAGAGTTTTCGACAGTTTTGGTACGTAGTGGCTGAAATTGCGACCTCTGATGGTGGGGTAGAGGATGCGAAGGATGAGCAGGAGGCCAGTGCAAGTTGAGCAGAGACTCTGGGTGGTAGACTGGGGATTGTGGAGGTCAGAAAGGTAGGGAGGTGCCAGGGAGGGACTGGATTTCAACACAAGTGAAAAGATAACACTCGCATATCACATTTCAGGAAAGCAACTGTTAAAACAGTTTGCTCAACTGTACCTCTACATCGGCCTCATTAAACATTTCACCTTCGACAGGTATTTGGACAATGTTTCACTCAACAGAAAGACGAACGTTACCATTTCTTTACTGCAACCAAAAGCTCAAATATAATTTTGCATAATCCAAAATTGAATGCTGAAATGATAATAATAGTAATAATGAAGTAATAATAATCTTATTTTTTGGTCTTGTGTCATTCATGTTGGGAAGACGTCTCAAAGCCCTTCACAGGATTTGCTGCAAAGTGTTGTGACTGTGTATTTTGTAGATGACCGTAGCAGTTAATTTACATACAGCAATATCCCACAAACAGCCATAAGTTAAATGGCCAATTTTTATTTGGAGGATTGATGGGCAGGATACCAGAAGAAAATCCATTATTTTTTCAAATAGTGACAATGGATTTTAAATGTCCCCCTGTCCGGGCAGATGGTTCCTTGGTTTAACGTCTTATCTGAAGGACAGCAACTCCAATAATACAGTGCACCCCCATCCCTGCTTTGCAGTATTAGCCTCGAACAGTAAAACCTTTGTTATCCGGCACCCTCGGGACCTGACCGCTGCCGTTTAATCAAATATGCCGGATATTCAAGCAGCAAGTTGCCGAAAATCCTACACAAAAAATTTATTTATTTTAAAACATACCATATTAATAATAGACTAAATAATAACACAGTGTATGGATACTTACCAATAAAGCATTCCAGCACACTCTGTAAAATGATCGGTAAAATTAAAATTGTACAGTTTGTTAAGTTTAATAAGTGCACACGCACGCATTTGCACACATGTGCAAAGTGAGCATACTCGCGAGTGTCCCGGATGGCTCCAGTACGAGATCCGTTTGCTGGAATGGTGAATTGTTTTGGAAGATACCGGTTGGTTGAACTAAGCCAGACAGACAACTGAACCTCATCAGATCGGTGCAGTGCAAGGTTATATCTTACAGTTAGCTTATACAGAGTTGCAGTACATGACCATTGCAGACCTATGTTTAAAACAAGTATGAAGGTGTTCTCACAAAGTTAGCCTAGCTGCTCAGTACACCTTGAAAGAGTTGGTTTTACCAAGATATATATTCTCATTACGTTAAATGGAAGTGCAACCGACGCAAATTAATTCCACTGCTGCTCAAAAAGGATCTTTAAAGAATCCAATGGACTAAAAACAAATCTTTAAAAAGCATTAATAACATTATTAAAGTGACACTTTTGTGTGCACATGCAGAGCTCTCCTTGGTGAGAGCGATTAGAAGCGAATAATATAAATCAGTGTTCTATTCAGCATTGCTTCCAGCAGTAGAAACTCAACATTAGAAAATTATCAGTGGACACTGAAACTGTACATGAGCTACAAGAGGCTGGGTGCAATTAATTCCATTTAAATGTTTTATCAATGTTTAACAGAAAGAAAAAAAGCATCAGACCCCATAAGAAATTCAATTAAAATTTTCCGTGGAAAACAATTGCCTTCTTATTATGGTGAATGCATTTAAATATTGTGACCTAGACATTCATAGTATTGAAATAATAGAAAGTTAAACATTTTCGCTGTATTTTGCTCAGCTTCCAGGATTTTTTTTTTTTTTAATCAGAAATACAATCTCCAGTAATATTTTTTCTTTGTTACAGAATTGTATGATAATGTGCAAAACATAGCAAAACATTTAACTTTGGACCAGCAATGCACCAATTGCTTCAGCAATAGAAATATCTAGCTTTACAACAACTCATGTTGATTACAAAAAAACTCAAGTTAAAAGCTTACTGGTTGTTATCATTTGAAGAATCAGTGTCCTTAAGAATCCTTAATAGTTATGAAATATTATCTGACAAAAGTTATGCTAGTGGTAACACAACACTGGAGATTGTGGCGGTAGAGAACGGAAGAGCTTTTATTAGCTGTCTTTAAATAGCATCAACTGATCATGTGGAACTGCACAGGAATGAAGAACAGAGAAAGTACACTGAGCAAAATTTTCATTGATACTTCCAACAACATAAAAAGCAGTAGCAAAGCAGTCCAACTCACCGCAGCTTCCAAGTCTCTCAGATCCATGTGCAATCTGGACAAATTTCATCAATAGCATGAGGAGCAAGCTGGGAGCTGCCTGGGAGTCTTGTGTGGACCTCCGCTGTATTGTTCTTTAGAAAAAAACAAGGCTGCAGTGAGAGACATACAAAGCAGACTATAGCATATTCAGCAGAACACCATGCATAGAATAGCAATGCCATCTATTTACACATCAGTGGACTTTTAAAATGTTGAATATATTCACCAAACTACAGGCGCCTCAAAGGGATCTCTGTTATCTAACCCAGTGAAGTTGATCCCATGAGGTAAATATAAACTGTGTTATAGCATTGATAAGAATAGCAGGCAATCATTTTCAACTTGATTTTTTTTGTTTGGTTTTCAGTACACCGAGCAACAGCGTCAACACAGAAAGCCATGCACACACATTCTCTCGCTCGCACACAGTGTATTTGGTGACAGAGTATAGCATCACTTGTGTGCTTTGAGCATTCAGAAATAATCATCCTTGCATTCCATTTTGGAAGAATGTCTCAAAGTGCTTTGCAGCATTTACGTAAATTATACCAAATAACAACAACAACAACAACAATTTACATTTATACAGCGCCTTTCACGTCGGGAGGACGTCCCAAGGCACTAAACAAGAGGCGCGTGACCCGAGCTGGGAGGGGAGTGTTTGGGATTGGGTGAAACTCGAAGGAGAGGTAAAAGAGTTCGGGGTGGAACAAAAGGCACGATCGAAGAGGAAAGTCTTCAAATCGGCCTTGAAAGAGGAAAGGGAAGAGGTGAAACGGAGGGATTAAATGTATTTAATAGGCAAACCTGATGGACAATTTGAACACAGCAACATCCCATAAACAACTATGACATGAATGACTATCTGGCCATCTAGTCATTAATAATAATACTAGTAATCCTTGCATTTCATATAGCGCTTTTCACATCTTCTAGACTTCTCAAAATGCTTCACAGAATATACTGTAAAGTGAATTGACTGTATATTGGTGGGTGAAATGCGGCAGCCAATTGCGCACAGCAGTGTCCGACAAACAGACGTGGATTGAAATGACCAATTTATTATTTTTTTTGAGGGATTATTATTGGGAATTTTCATTCAGTGAAAAACTACTTTTTCCTTTCAAATAGTGCCATGTGATCTTTAGCATTCACCCGAACAGACAAATCGGATCTTGATTTAAACCTAAAGGATAACACCTTCAACAATGCTGTGCTTCCTGGTTACTGTATGGGAGTGTCAACCTAGACTAAGCAAGTTCAAAGTCCCAATATGAGGAATACTGTAGCTCAATGGTTAGAGCACTTATCTCACAAGCGAGAGACCTGGGTTTAATTCCAGGCAGAGCGAAACCTTGGGCAAGTTTCCTTACGCCACAGGCCTGATAATAATCCCTCAACAAAAAGACAACAATAATAAATTGGTCACTTCAATCTACAACTGTTTGTGGAACACTGCAGTGCGCAATTGTCTGCTGCATTTCGCTCACAAGTATACACTCACTACACATGACAGTATATTCCATGCAATGCTTTGAGACATCTAGATGCAGTAAAAAACACTATATTGTGTGAAGTCCTGCAGCTCAGTGGTTAGAGCAGTTGCCTTACAAGCGAGAGACCTGGGTTTGATTCCCGGCAAGTCAGGGCGAAACATTGGGCAAGTTTCCTTACTCCACACACATGCCCGATAATAATCCAGCAAAATAAAACAATAATAAATTGGTCAATTAAATCTACGTCTGTTTGTGGGACACTACTGTGCACAATTTGCTGCCGCATTTCACCCACATATTTTACAGTCAATTCACTTTATAGCATATTCTGTGAAGCGCTTTGAAATATCTAGAAGATATGAAAAGCATTACAGTTGGCCCTCGCCGAACGCAGGGGTTACATTCCTGGAAATCAGTGCACTCAGTAAAATCGTTTTTGGTAAGCTTAATAAGCAATGGGAGAAAAGGGGTTAGCGGAATCCATCCACAGGCTATCCAACCTCAAGTCCCCAGGCACATCCACACCTGACCAACGCTTGGTACGTACTGAGGTGGGCTTCAGCCGGGTGGCCTGCTCTCCCCGCTCGTCACTCTCCCCGCTCTCATTGACTCACTGGAGACAATAAAACAGCACCTTCCACTACCCCAGCTTGGGTAAATTATTTTACCTTTGGTCCTGGAAATGTTAGGAGACTCTCTCTCTCTCTTTTCCGTTTACCATGCAATGCCATCAGTTTGCTCCGAGGCCGAGAAATCATCGGACTTAGGCGGGAGCTGGTTGTGTCCTTCCAAGTGTGCATTGCACGCAGGGCTGGCGTCCTCCCAAATGTGCGAGTACTCGCTTATAAGCAAAAAACTGCCATATTTATTTATTTGAGTATAGGCAAATCCGTACTCAAGAAAGTCACGTTCTGCAATGGTTGACTATATTACTGATTGGTTGTTGCAAGGATTATTATATCAAATGCAAGGATTATTATTATTATGAGGAATAAATCCACAACATTTTGACTCCAAGGTAAATGTGCTGCCAACTGATCCAGGCTGATATTTATCAGAAATTGGTGATTAGATTCATTGTTATACACCTTGGGATTTTTTTTAACCAATTGTCTTGAAAAAACATGCAGTAATTTTTAATAGTATTTTTGAAACCCAAGGGAGCAAAATATCATGCTTTTTGGGATAAAACTAATTTACTGTATTGAAATTTAAGATAATGCAGAATTTGGGAAAACTAATTCAGTTATAAGTTGGAAGATGATTTTCCATTGTACTCCTTCAATGCTATAAAAATTACCTTCATGTTTAAGAACTTTCCAAAATTCTGTACATTTTAAATTTTAAGATAATAATTTTAAGTCTGAGACCAACACATTTCAAGCTCTGATTCCCATCCTCCGAAAAGAAAGGTGTCACGCTGAAGTATTGCAGATATTTTGTAAAATTCAAATTGTACACAATTGACATCAACTTTTGAACACTGATTTTTTAAATACCTTCCTTAGAAAATTAATGACATTTCCAAATATTATGGTTGTTTGTGTAATGCCGCTGTACCCAATTTGGCTGTCGGGCTTATCTAAAAATTCACAACTACCGCACTTCACAGTAAATCCAGTCAATCCACAATTAGCAACGAAACCATCCTTCCATTTTATACGGCATCTTCCGATGAGAAGTCAAGAATTACAGGCAGACCCCGCTTAACAAACGCCCGGTTAACAAAAGTTCACTATAACGAGGGTTTCTGTTTGTACCATTTATCCACTTAACAAAGGCTGCTTTCACTATAACAAATGTTTACACACACTTTAAATCTCACGGGCTTCTCGTGCGCAGCTTCTCATGAGTAGTGTCTCTCCCGGTTGTCCCAGCAACACATGCTCAGTCTTTAGCGTGCTTCAGTTAAGCAGTGCAGTGCAGCCCCATATGGGTATGGGAGGAACTTAAGCGACAGGATGCTTTGTGGCTTCAATAATAGTAAGTCGAGGACTGTCCGTATTTTATTGCTTATTGTTGTATTTAAAGCTGTATAGACTTCAATAGCAGTTATATCTACCTTAGGCCTTCATTAGTACAGGTTGAGCGTCCTGAATTCGGGCGCGTAGCCGAGCCCAGGTTCGGGTATTACCAGATAAATCAGAACGCCAGAAGCGTATCACGTGTCTGGAAATGCCTGGGCTCAGGTTGTGATATTTCAGTGCAGTGACTGTGAAGACCTGGCTTGGAGCAGGTAGGATTGGTGTTTTTATTCTTGAAATTTTTGTCACATGCCAGATTCCGGAACACCGGATTTTGGAATTCCGGATTTTGGCTGCTCAACCTGTACACTGAAAATGTTAGCGCTAGGAACCACTAGAAACTAAACTGATGTTAGCGGGGAGGCTCGGGTCGGGACGGCATTTTGGCTGCGGCCAAATACAATAATATAAGTTAAACTCTCGCTTAACAAAATTTTCGCTTAACAAAGGGTTTTAAAGACCCAAACTCCTTTGTTAAGCGTGGTATACCTGTATTGTAAATAAACATAGCATAAATAAAAATTTATTGATTTGAACAATTCTTTTCAAAGAGCTGGCAAAGGCATGATGGGCCGAATGCCCTCCTTTTGTGCGGTATAATTCTATGAATTGATCAGCAATATAACTGTTACGTTTCCACAGCACCATGAGCCCGAGAAAATACTGCAGACCTGATTGTCGAAACATTTGGGCAATATAAAGCTCCATTAATTTTCTATTGGACATCTTACAGAAAGAAATAATAGACCAAGTGTGTTAGCGCATTTTATTAAAAGCATCAATAGTTGGTATACTAACCAATCCGCTTAACTTATTTCTGCTGCAATCATATGTATATATCTGAATCACAGTCAAGGGGGTCCAAATGGTAATGTTCACAATTGGAACTGCAAATCATGGCAGAAGACAGGAAAATGCAAACTCCAGCTGGGGAAAAAAACCTGATAATACTTATATTTGTCAGGAGCACGTCTCAAAGTACTCAAGGGATTTACTCTTAAAGTGCGGAGACTATGTATTTGGTAGGTGAATGCAGCAGCCAATTTTGTTCACAACAATATCTCACAAATAGCTGTGCAGTGAATGTCCAATTTTAACAAGGGAAGTGATGGAGCCAGGTTTTTCAATGTTGTGGGCTGGGGGTGAAGGGAGTGAGATGAACCATTAATTACATTGCTTTCCCATCGCTCTTCGCAGCGTCTCATGCCTCCTGCTCTGATTCTCTTCCTGTTGCACTAGAGTACGATAGAAAGAGAGGCAGACCGGAAGGTGTAAGCATGATATACACTTAAAGGCCACCCATGTGGGTGTGCAATTTTCTCCCCTATTACATCAGCCACCTTATAGGGGAGTTGTTGGCCAGGACACTACGAGAAGTTCCTTTTTCTTGTGTGCACCTGAACAAGCAGACAGACCTCAATGTAACATCCAATCCAAAGGTCAACACCTCAGATAATTCAACACTCCCTATCACTGCACTAGTGTATCAGCCTAGACTATGATTTTTAAAGTCCCTGAGATAGGGCTTGAACCCATAATCCTCTGACTCTGGGCCAATGTACAGAGCACTAATCAGCCTGTTGGATCATGGCTCAGACCCAAGCTACATGTAGAATGGAGTTGCTGCCATTGTTATGACTCATTTTCATTTATCAGCTGTTTGGCAACTCTTCTTACAAATATTACCCACAGTTAATATTCCTGATGGTAGAACCTGCCTCAGTTGTGATGCCTTTAGGACTCCATTTGTGGACAGGTCACTGAAAATCTGCCACTCTGTTCAATGGTGTAAAGCAACAAAGGGTAAAATCTATATATTGTATATAAAAGCCTTAGGTATGTTTCCGCAATTGTGTCCTCCTGACCCGGATGGCGCTGAGTCAAATCTATCTTTTTCTTCTATTATATATATAAAAGCCTTAGGTATGTTTCCGCAGTTGTAACAATGAACTTCTAAAAGGAAAACAAAAACCAATACAGCTTAAAAAACAACAACAACAAAGAAAAACAACCCAGTGATTAAAGCTCACCCTTTTTGTGTAAACAACAAATACATTATTTTTTTAAAGTTTCAAAATATATGAATAAACTTGTTCAAAAACACCAGGCCGCATATGTTACGCAGGGGTATAGCTAATATATTATAATTCTATTCTGCAACAGAGGGAAAATATATCATGTTAACTGATTGGATCATTTAGAAGACTTCTATCATATACTCGAACACAATTTATTTCAATCTTAAAACAACTTTACCCAAATAAAAACTATTTTCCCCGAGACTTAAATATTGTGAAGTGCAATAAAATGAACACTCAGACTGGGTTGATTCTCTGATCAGCCCCGCTCCTCAGGAAATTCACTGACCTTGGTTGCTGCATAATTTCTTGGGATACATTTTGGTAGCTGCAGTGGTCATGAACCCAAATCAGTGGCCACCTTTCAGGAGTAAGCACAGATAGTGTTCCCCGGCAGACTGTTCGTGAAGGAATCACAACTGAGGCAGATTCTGCTTCAGGTTGGATTTGCACTCATGAATAGCAATGATGCTAAGATGGGCAAGCATTGGTCTGAAGATCTAATGCATCCCCACAAACTCAATGAGATGAATGGCCAGTCAAAATTAATTTGTTCAGCTGGTTGACCAAACAAGGCTGATAGTGCCAAACATATACAACAACAACCTGCATTTACAATTTCTAGCATTCTATTCAGGGACTTCTTTCTATCCCTAAAATACCATGAGCAATTGTGACCCTACTCATAACCACAACAGGTGACATCAGTTGACTCTGTCTAAACCAGGAAGCGACCCTGTAAACCTTTTGGGTGCTGGAACATCCTAGTACTGCTTACCTTACCAATTATTCGGGAAACATTTCCAGGGAAACACATTTCACAGTTCACACGGCTGCAGGCAATTCTCTACATGGTTTTACTCTTTCATCATTAAATGCATTTTCAGTCTGATTGGTAAAGATTTGATGCAGAAACTCTTTGGTAATGTTAAATAATAGAAAGGATTTTCCCGACAGATTCACTAGGAGCATTCAGAAGGAATTACTACTGATATATTTATCAGCTTTCACATCGCGAGGACATCCCAAAGTAAAGAGTACACAGTAAAGTGCCATGATTGCCTCTCTTATGGGTGAAAACAAAGTGGGAAGCAAAGCAAACTCAACAATATAGCACCACCAGACCAATGCAGCTTTATTTCAGGATTGGTCGTACTATTGGAATCCTTTTCACACTTGCTTAAAATAGAAATACTGAGAATTGTTTCTGTGGCTGTGTTTGCAGCAAAGTATCAGGTTGCCATTTTTAGCAGTGGGCAGCTTAAAATAAACCAGATATGGAGTGGTAGGTCTGTAAACAGGAAGGATTCCATGTGGAAATGGTAAACATAATAATAATCCTTTCATTTGACATAGCGCCTTATCATGCTTTCGCAGCATCTCAATGCACTTTACAAACATAACCACATTATTTTTGTGGAGCGCATTTCATGTCACAAGGACGTCCCAAGGTGCTGAACAGCCAGGTGTCAAGACCCAAGCTTGGGGGAGTGGGGGATGCAGGGTTCGGATTAGGAAGGGCAGGGAGGTTGGAGGGCAGCTGAAGGTATAGTCAAAAAGGTGTCTTGAGTCGAGCCTTGAAGTAAACAAGGGAGGGAACAATGCGCAGGAATTGTGTGATGGAGTTCCAAAGAGTGGGGGCAGAGAGGCTGAAAGCCCAGCCACCGATGGTAGGGCAGGTCGGGCGGGAGACATGGTGCATGTCGGAGCCTGCTGAATGTAGGGAGCGGACAAGTTCATAGAGCATCAGCAGGTCAGAGAGGTAGCAGGGGGCAAGGCCGCAGAGGGCTTTGAAAATGAGGATGAACATTTTGAATTCTATCCTCTGAGGGATGGGGCGGGGAGCCAGTTGAGCCAGGCGAGTATAGGGGAGATAGGGTCACGGAGTCTGGTGCGGGAAAGGACATGAACTGCAGAGTTTTGGATGCTCTGCAGCTTGTGGAGGGAAGAGTTGGGGAGCCAACAAGGCAGGAATTTCTGTAGTCAAGCCTTGAGGTAACAAATTTATGTTTATGAAGGTTTCTGCAGCCTGAAGCAGTGGCAGAGTCGGGCAGTGTTGCGAAGATAGTAGAATGTAGAGCTGGTCATGGCATGGATATGGGGAAGAAAGGACAGTTGAAGGTCAAACAAGACAACCAGGTTCTTGACTGGCTTGGTGAAGTAGATTGTGCATCTATAGATGCTGATACTGCCAATTCCTGAGGTGCAGAGGCACTGGAGGGACCCAGTTTTGTTGACGTTCAGTTGTAGAAAGTTGTCTCTCATTCCAGGACTTAATGTCTTACAAGCAGACTGTCAGGACGCCAGTTCAGCGCCTTGAGATGTCCTCCCGACATGAAAGGTGCTCTAAAAATGTAATTTTTTTGTTGTTGTTGTCTTGGACTTGAGGATGAAGACAGAGAGACAGTGTTGGGTGTCACCTGCGTGTATGTGGAAATAGACCCCATGTCTGTGGATGTGTCTGTCACTAAGGGAGAGCATGTAAAGGTTGAAGGGGAGGGGACGGAAGACAGAGCCCTGAGGTACGCTGCGTGAGATGGCACAGGAGGCTGGAAGAGAACAACAACAAAATTGCACTTATATAACGCCTTTCACATTGGGAGGACGTCCCAAAGCGCTGAACAGTCTGGTCGGGACCCGAGTGGGGTGGGTGGGGGGTGGGGGAGGGTCAAAGTAGGGGGAAGCAGAAGGAGAGTGGGAGAGCGGGAAGAGTTAGTGGGGCAGCCGAAGGCGTGGTCGAAGAGGAAGGTCTTGAAACCGGCCTTGAAGGAGGAAAGGGAGAAAACGAGTTGGAGGAGCTGCGGGATGGAGTTCCACAGTGTGGGAGCAGAGCAGCTGAAAGCCCGGCCACCGATGGTTGGGCAGTTGGGGCAGTGGATGCGGAGCAGACCTGAGTCTGCTGAACAGAGGGTGCAGGCAGGCTGATAGGGAGACAGTAGGTCAGAGAGATAGGCGGGAGCAAGGCCGTGAATGCCTTGAAAGTGAGGTCAAGGATCTTGAATTAGATACTCTGGCTGATGGGGTGCCAGTGGAGACGAGCGAGGGTGGGAATGATGTGGTCACGAAGCCTGATATGGGAGAGTGCACGAGCTGCAGAGTTCTGAATGTTCTGCAGCCTGTGAAGGGAGGAGCTGGGGAAGCCGACGAGGAGAGAGTTCCCGTCGTCGAGCCTTGAAGTGATAAAGGCATGGATGAGGGTTTCGGCGGCATGGGGGGGTGAGGTAGTGGCGGACTGAATACAGTAGTGGAGAACTGAATACAGTAAAAGCCCATTTATCCAGCAAACCTCGGAACCTGGCCAATCTGGTTAAACCGCATGCCGGATATTCGGGCGGCCAGCTGCCGAAAACTCAACACAAAAAAAAGTTTGTTTTTTTATGCATGCCATATTAATAATAAACTAAATAATAACAGAATATTGTATCGACACTTACCAATAAAGCAATAAATATTGATTACAGTCTATAAACACAGCACACAATCAAAGGGGTACTCTCGTTTTTTCTTTTTCTCTCTCTTCTTCCCCCTCTCTCTTTCACACACCCACACCCCCCCCACTCTTTCCCCCCCACCTCCCTCTCTCTCCCGGCCTCTCTCTCAAACCCAGAAGTGCACTACCAGCATTCAGAGCTATTTTGTGAGGGGAAAACACGGCAGCACCACCTTCAGGCACTAGTAGCAGCATTCCAAAATACTGATACGAGAGGGAAAAAATGTTTCACAGCAATTGTGCGGGATAAGATCCGGTTAATCGAATGGGGACCTTTTTTTGAAGTGCCGGTTATATGGAAGTTACGGTTGATCTTGTCACGGGTAAACAGGCTTTTACTGTATTACAGAATATATTGTAAATTATTTTGTTGGCGAAACACAACATATCTAATTTAAATAATTTAATTTAATAATAATCCTTACTCTTTTTATAGCATATTTTATAGGTGGATGTCCTCACAGGACAAATTGTAAAGTGGAGTGACGGCATGCCAATTATTAAAGCATTGTGTGAAGCTAATCTGCGTGAGGCACGTTATATAAATGCAGGTTGTTGGTGAATGTGTTTTGTTTGGACAACCAGCTGAACAAACTAAAATGAATGCAGGTAGAACACACAACTGGAATTGCAGTCAAATAGCCTTCATATTGTGGGGTTTAACCTGTGGTATCATGTGAACCAGGCTGACACCAGTTTATTGCATTTAACATTTAATTAAACTACACATTCTGTGGATCAATAATAAAAATAGGTTCCCTTTTTACACCTTTTTTTTATATTCCTTGTAAGACATTACTGGGAACCTGTTGTTTCCCATCATATTCTTTCTACTTAAAGAAGCTGCATAGTACTGTTAGGCAAACCAAGGAGATTTTTCTCACTCAAATAATTGCTATTGCTGGAATTTGTTGCAGATTCCACACTTACTGAAGAGTCTTGCAGACAATGGAGGTTGGCAGAATAATTTCCATGCCATCAAGAACCAGAAATAACATGGTCAAATGCTAACTTTTCACTTAAATCAATCACATGTCTCATCACCCAAAACGTTTTTCACTTAGATTTTGCTTTCCTGGTAGAGAACGTTGGTATAAACAGAAAGTGATTGCAAGCTCCAACAATTAAAAAATTGTGTCTATGGATTATTACCATGTAATATTTTAATTAAAAATTCTTGCATCTGTCAATAAGGATGTTTTTACAAATTATTAAACACTATGATTAGAATTGATGACATCGAAGTACTCACAGTAGCTGTGATGCCTATACTAGTATTTTCTGCCTAGCAGAAAATAGGGATCACAAGATCAGGTTGAGTGAAGAAGATGCTTTGACCCACCTAATTTCATTGTTCCAGAACACTCACCCTTCCATCATCATATCATGCAACAAGCGACTTTTTGAATGAGTCCAGTATCGTGTCTTCAACCACTGTTCCTGGCAACCTATTCCAATCGTTAATTACGCTTGAGTTAAAGAAAAGCTTTACTATCTGTCCTGAAATTGCCATTTGCAACTATAAATCTATGTCCTCATTGCCCTACTGTCCACGCCTTTGTCACCTCTCGGCTGGACTATTGCAACCTTGGTCCATGGCTTTGTCACCTCTCTGCTGGACTATTGCAACGCCATCCTCGCCGGTCTCCCCTCCAACACAATCCACAAAATCCAGCTTATCCAAAACTCTGCCGCCCGCATACTCACCCGCTCTAAGCTTCGCTCCCCCATTACCCAGACTTCACTGGCTCCCTATCCCAGAGAGGATCGACTTCAAGATCCTCACCCTTGATTTCAAATCCCTCCACTCTTCTGCACCCGCCTATCTCTCTGATCTCCTCTCTCCCCAACCCAGCACCCGCTGCCTTCGCTCCTCTGGGTCTGGCCTCCTCCATGTCCCCTGAGGCCTCCGCTCCACCCTCGGCGGCCGTGCCTTTAGCCACTACGCCCCGAGGATCTGAAACTCCCTTCCTCACTTCGCCTCGCCCCCTCTCTTCTCAGTTTCAGGTCACAGTTGAAGACCTTTCTCTTTGACTGAGCTTTTGGTCACTTTCCTGCCCCTGCCCCTGGCTCGGTCCCGGAATCCGCTACTGTGAAGCGCTCTGAGACGCCGTATGGCGTGGAGGGCGCTATATAAATCAAAGTTGTTGTTGTTGTTGTTACTGTTTTGTGCGTCCTAAACTATTGTTCTAGGTTTACGTATCACTTCATCTATAGGTGCCCTCTAAATCGCCTTGTCTAAGGTCTGAAAAAGCCTAGTTTGTCTATTTGTTATACAGTACCTCATTCCTCTAACACTATGTCTTGCTGTCCTATGGACTGCCTCTGAAGCCTGGGCAACCACACTATGTCAGAGTGAGCAGAACTGCATCCATGTATGAAACAAATAGAATATTAATAATCCTTGAATTTGATACGGCACTTGTCACGTCTTCTAGACGTCTCAAAGTACTTCACAGAATACACTGTAAAGCGAATTGACTGTATACTTGCACTCGGAGACACCGTCCGGTGTGGAGGGCACTATATAAATCAAAGTTGTTGTTGTTGTTGTTATACTTGTGGATGAATCGTGGCAGCCAATTGTGCACAGCAGTGTCCCACAAACAGTCATGACCAATGTATTACCATTATATTTTTAAGGGATTACTATCCCTGTAAAAGTGATCTGCCAATCGACTAACAACCAGGTTCCTAATTAATGCTGGGAAAACAGATATGTGGAGTACGGAATCTTGGTCAACATTTCACCCTGCGAGGGATCAAACCCAAATCTTGCATGCAAGGCCAATGCTCTAACCACTGAGCTACAAGACTCTTTCTCAAGTAGGTGAATAAAGAGGAGGATGGCATGAAATGGAGTAATGGATTGAATGGGATGAACTGTGGCAGCTTAAGTTTAATGAAACAAAATGTGATCCAATTTATTTTGGCAGAAAAAGAAACAATGAGGAACAAGACTATCCTCCACACTGGGAAAGCCAGAGAGTAACAATGAGAGGATACCCGACCCCGGTAAACGAGGCAGAGTAACGTTGTTCAGAAAGAGAAGAGAGTTTCTCCCAGTGTTGTGGCCAACAAATCCCCCAAATGAAGTTGTTCACGCACTCCATGTTTTTTTTGTTTACATTGCTATGTATAACTGTGCTGCCACGGTTGCACATAAATACAACAACAACAAAATTTTACTTATATAGTGCCTTTCAGTCAATGTTTCAGACCTGAGCTGGGGTTGGGATTGCGAGGGTGGAGGGAAAGGATGGGATTTGGGGTGACCAATGGGAGAGGGTGAGGTAAAGGGATGGCAGAATGGAATTCCAGAGGTTTGGGGTAGAGTGGCTGAAGGCTTGCCCGCCGATGGTGGGGCAGATAGGTCGGTGGACATGGAGCAGGCCAGAGCCCACTAAGCGCAGTCAGCAGGCAAATTATTAGGGGGTTAGGTGGTCGCAAAGGTAGGGTGGGGAGAACCCATGGAGGGCTTTGAAGGGGAGGATCAGGATCTTGAATTGAATCCTCTGGGTGAATGCACAATCACTCAACTTTATAGTAAAACCTGTGAAGCCCTTTGAGGTATCCTTAAAATTTGATTAAGGTTTATATTAAATGCAAGGGTTATTTTCATCATTGTTAGGAAAACAAATTAGATTCTTTTTCCACTGGTGTGTAAAGAATGTGGAAGCTAATCCCAGGACAGTACATTCCTTAAATTAGTTACTGGAAAGGAGAATTGAAAATGTTCTGTCGATGGTCCATTCTTTACAGTGGTTGATTAGAGTACAGTACAGTATGTGACCATTAGAAAGTGATTTGCAAGTGAACGAACATCTCCTAAAGATTCACCTCAGTACAGTATATGGTGTTCAAGTCAATGAGTCTAATTTGCAGTATTTTAGCATATTTCCTAAGAGATATGCAGTTAATAAATATCGAAAAGATTCAATCTTCCAAAGAATATGATTTCCATTCTTTAGGTTATTTGCTGTTTTAGAAATTCAATGATTAAACTTTTTTTTATTAAGAAATCCATTAAGAACTACTGTAAATTAAATTCCATTATGTTATATGCAGTGATGCTACCATCAGTGGAATATTAATCACCAAGTATGAAACAAAGTTACCCCTACCCCCCACCACTCTGAACTGCTCTAATATAACAGAACTGAAGAGTCATTCAAGGAAAATGAATGGCTCAAATATCACTTCCCCAATCGCTCTCCACCATAATTCTATCAAAAGAGTAATAGATAATTAAACCAGGTTTACTTTAAAGCTACTTGGAAGTCAGTGAACCAAAGCAAGTACTTTACTATAGAAATCTAAGGCCTGAACACCATTCAGCTGAATGGTAACAACATACATAAAGCTCATTTTGTATGTCAGGGTTCTGGAACATTAATGGTCGTTGCATTAGCACCTGATATGGAGTGCTGAGCAAGTGGAATGAGCTGGCATTAAAACATAGCCCGAGATGCAGTCAATGAGTGGGCTTTCTCAGCAATGCATGGTTCACGTTTTTTCTTAAAACTACCTTAACAACCTAACACGGTAACAACAACACAGACCACTAATCCAGTAATGGAACAGGGAACTTTAAGAGGCAACGGAATTGCACCAATATCTCACACAGAGATTTGACAGCGTGAGAGATTTGATACCCTGAGGTCAAAGAAAAGTCACACCGACTTCTATCCGAAGCTCCTTGTTTCCATCTCACCTGTTTTCAGTGAAACTGGGAAGTTATTTTAATGTAAGAATTGACTCTGTTGCCTTCAGACAGAAACCAAACTAAGTACTGTGCTCCCATATCATTTATTTTTATTTGCTTCATTGCTTCATTACTCCAAACATATTTAACCTCATTTTGAGAGCACTGTCATAGATTGAGTCATGTAGCGTATTGGTTAAAACACTCACCTCACAAGCGATAAGACCCAGATTCGATTCCCAAGCCGGGCAAAACCTTAGGCAAGTTTCTTTACTTCACACACTTTTGTTTGCCTAGTGGTAAATAGGAACCCGGTTGTAAGTCGATTGGCGGATTGTTTTCTGTGGGTAATAATCACTTCAAAAATTAATTTAAAAAAAATACTAATTTGGTCACTCAATCCATGACTGTTTGTGGGACATTGCTATGCAAATTGGTTACCACTTTTGCCCATAAAATACACAATCAATTAATTTTACAGTATATTCTATGAGGGGCTTTGAGACATCTCAATGACACGATAAGGAATTATATCAAATGCAAGAATTATAATAATAATATTTAGAATGAAAACCCCCAATGAGGACAAAGAAAAGTCCCACCAATAACCAAAGCTCTGTGTATTCATGACCTCTATTTAATGAAAATTATTTAAAAGAATAAATTTGCCCTATTGCCTTCAGGTAGAAACTGAACCAAATATTGTGCTCACGCATCATTTATTTTTATTTGCTTCCCATTTCTTGTGAGTATCTTTTGCAAACATATTTAATTACATTTTGTGAGCCCTCTGGTGTACAGCTTTCCTACACAGGTTAAGACTGAGATGGTGTTGATCTATTAAGTGAGGAGGGTGTTGATGAAGTAAGGCAAAACATCAAATGTTCTATACATCCTGTTATGTAAATAGAAATGCCTCTACTCTAGTTGAAATTCTGGGTTACAATAATAATAATCGTTGCATTTGATATAGCACCTTATCACGTCTTCGGGACAATTTAAAAAGTTTCATAGAATATACTGTAAAGTGAATTCACTGTATATTTTGTACGGCAGCCAATTGTGCACAGCAGTGCTCCACAAACAGACGATTGATTGAATGACCTAATTATTATTTTTAGTTTTTTCCAAAAAAAAGAAATGATTAAGCCTGTTGATAAGTGATCTGCCAATCAACTAACAACATAGTTCCTACTTACTGCAAAATAACATTTCACCATGCACGGGAATTGAACCCTGGAATCCTCTCGCTTGCGTAAGTTACAGATCTCCTCAATTTGTGATATTTGCAAACTGGTGGGGAGAGACTAATAATAATAATCGTTGCATTTTTGATATAGCGCTTTTCATGTCTTATTGAAATCTCGAAGCGCTTCACAGAATATACTCTAAAGTGAATTGACTGTGTATGTGTGGGCCAAACACGGCAGCCAATTGTGCACAGCAGTATCCCACAAACAGCTGTGGATTGAAATGACCAATTTTATTATAGTTTTTTTGGGGGACAGATTATTATTGGGCGTGTGGAGTAAGGACCACTGTGCTCCAGGACTCCACAATAACCTTTCCGTTTGATGTAGCGCCTTATCATATTGTTGAGCTGTTACAAAATGCTTCACAGAATATACTGTAATGTTTGGGGGGGCAAAATATCACCTAAGTCTAGATTTACTCTATTTTCTTACCATTTTGGATCATACTTTACAAAGTATACTTAATTTATAATAATAATAATCCTTCCATTTGACGTCTTCTAGGCGTCTCAAAGTGCTTCACAAAGTATACTGTAAAGTGAATTGACTGTCTTTGTTGGCGAAACATAGCAGCAAATTGTACACAGGAATGTGCACAAACAGTCGTGAATTGGAAATGTTAATTTGATTTTTTTGAGAGAGATTATTGTTAAACTTGTGGAGTAAGGAATCTTGCCCAAGATTTCACCCTGACGGGATTCAAACCCAGGTCTCTCACTTGCAAAACAGTGCTGAGCTACAAGACTTCATAAATGTTAACGCTTTATTGAATCCTAAAAGGGTTTGCTTAACCCAGAAAACCCCCCACTATCACCAAATCTCCTTTAAACAACTTGCATACCCTAATGGGAACTAAAACCTACTTTTTACCATTACAGTACAGTATTTAGAAAAACACTATATTTGAAGGCCTAGGGTAAATTTAGCAATTAACTATATATTTCGCCAACAAAATACAGTCATATTTGCTTTACCATATATTCTGTGAAGCATTTTGAGTTGTCTCAATGATGTGATAAGGCAAGATATCAAATGCAGGGATTATTATTAATAAGATAAATTATTTATAACAGTAAAAGGAGGAACCAGGCGTGCATAATTGCCACTGACAATTTGAAAGCACAACCCTTGAATTTGAAGCAGCTCTTCTATAAGTTCTTTGAAGAAACTGTAGAAAATAGATTTGAAAATTAAGATTACATATATTGATTTTCTAATGGCAGAGTTCTCCAGTGATAGAGTAAAGCTAGACCCAGGTGGCATATCTCCACAGGTGCATTGTTGCAACTTTGGGCTTGTAAATATGAAATGAGCATAAAAAATTTGCGGTCGGTACTTTGCAACTCGCCGTTCAGCACACTCCAAACAAAAAGGCAGGGAAACAAGAAGCCAACAAGAAATTGACAGCCTTTTTTTCACTCCATCTGTAAATTTCACAATCTGATATTCACATGGTAGAGGTTGCAATTAACACGTTGAATTGACTTGCAAATAATGTGCTACTAATTAGGCCCTACTGCCGACAATGTAGAGATACACTCTGATTCTTTACTTGTTTTTAGCATCATCCCTGTCAGGGATATTCTAAGTGATCTTGAACAATGCCTTGCAGAGACATTGATTGCTTTGGAGTTAATGAAGCAACAGGTGAGCCTTGATCCTGTGTAATTTTTCCTCGCTTTCAAGAGGCAGGTATATATTGGCATAAATCTACAGAGCAGAAGGGAATGGATGACTACATAACCGCTGTTATTTCACTGGATGATTAACCACTTCGTAACAAACAGTTAAACATCCATCAAAAATAATACACAATTTCCTTGCAATTCATAGCTGGCAATGCACAAGGTCCATATTTTGGGACATGCTCCCAAAGTGAAAGATGCTATAGAAATACAATTTAGTTGCTGTTATATTGATGCTCTGATGGGAAGATGGTAGGGTTCGTCTTTTGACAGGATGAGACCATATAGGTTGATGGGCCTTCTTTACCCAAAACAATCTTGTAGACTAGTAAATAGGTTTGGATTGTTTACTGCTGGTTGCTAATGGAAGAGGAACAGTAGCCCCATGGCTTTGCCCCTATGCATCATCAAAGATTGTAATGGAGTTGTGTAGTGTAGTGGTTTGAGCACTTACTGCAAAAGCTAGAGGACCCCGGATTTGCTTCCATGGTGTGGTGAAACTTTAGGCAAGCTTCTTTACTCCACACACCTGTGTTTACCTAGCAGTATGTAGAACCTGGTTGTTAGTCGATTCGCGAGTCGCTTTCCTGGAATACCAATCCCTTAAAAAAAGTTTTGTTCACTCAATCCATGAATGTTTGTGGGGAACTGCTGTGGGCAATTGGTAGCTGTGTTTCGCCCACAAAATACAATCAATTTGCTTTACAATATGAAGTGCTTTGAGATGACTCAACGATGTGATAAAGCACTATGTCAAATGCAACGATTATTATTATATTATGATAAAATTAGAGATTTATCTCTGTATTGCAGTGCTAGAGGCACATTATAATTAATTTATTTTTCTCTGTTAACTTGCTGCCCGAAGTGTTGGCAAATACTGTAGTATAGAAGATGCATTTTAAGAGAAAACTGAATGTATACATGAGGGAGAAGGGAATAGAAGGATATGGGTGGGAGGCAAGGAGTAGGTGGAAATTCACATAGATTATAAACACTGGCACAGACTAGTTAGGCTGAATAGTCTGTATCCATGCTGGGTAGTCTATGTAAATCTATGTAAATCTCCCTGGCAATAGCGCTTCGAGTTTGTGCACTGATGTTGAAGGGCTGAGTCTTAATGATAATAATCCTTACATTTGGTATAGTGCTTTTCACATCAGGAGGACGTCCCAAAGCAGTTCACAGAAGTTACTGCAAAATGGGCTGCTGCTTTTGTCTAAATGGCACACAGCAATGTCCCCCAAACAGATTTGAAATGAATAACCAATTTTATCTGGGCTATTATTGACCAGGAGATTGGACAAACTCATTTCTCTTTGTGAATGGTAGTGCCATGAGATATTTAACATCCACAATCTCAATTTAATGTCTCATTTGAAGGATGACCTCTCTAACAACACAACCCAATACCATCACTACAATGCAGTGTCAGTTTAGATTATAAATTCAAGTCCCAATGTGTTTTTTGAACCCTCAGTCTTCTGCCTCAGGGGCGAGAATGCCACCAACTGAGCCAGGCTGGCTGACATATTGTAGACACCGCACATTTACTACATACATTTAATACATACATCTCTTTCCGAACATTTGGAGAATCCTTCCCGTAGCATAGCTTCCAATAATAAAGTAAAAGAAAACCCTGACCACTGATGCGTTAATTGGCAAATATGATGGAGATAAGTTACATTCCAGGATCATTAAGTATTAATTCTAAACAGCTCTCCATTGAGGATTTCCTCACAGTGGTAGGGGTGGGTGAATATGATACATGCCCTGGTTTATTTTAACTTCTAAGCCTGACTAAATGGCCACCTGCATTGCCTGGCTGTGACATCGAAGCCTGAATCATCCCTTCTGAAATTTAAGTGAATTTCTATGTGTAGGTGTCATATATTGAACTCCCAATCTGGTTTGGATAGTCCTACGGAAAATGATGGGTTTCCACATGTTGGACACCTGGCTTACTCGAAACAATGATGTAATCAGTCCAAAAAGATAGAGATAATTGGATTGGCTGATAACAAATATAACAAAAACAACAACAACAACTGCAACAAAATTACACTTGTATAATGCCTTTCACGTCAGGAGGATATCCCAAGGCACTGGAAATAAATGAATTGACTGCATGTGGGCAAAACGCAGCAGCCAATTGTGCAAGGCAGTGCCCCACAAACAGTTGTGCATTGAAATGACCAATTTATTATTGTTTTTTTTTGGAGGGATTATTGTTAGGTGGAGGAGTAAGGAAACTTGCCCTAGGTTTCGCCCTAAACCTATCTGCAATCGAGCACTGGCCTCACACTGAGCTACAGGACTCCACAATAATAACAACAATAATAATGTGTATTTATATAACACTTTTCATGTAGATAGAGTCTCTGAGCGCAGAACCAGATCCCCTAAATCACAATCCCTGGTAGTCATAGGATGTTCCCCCATGAGCACAATAATTAAATCTCACTGCATACCCTCATCTGCAGATAACAACCAGGGAACTTGACTGGCAGTATCTGGAGTATGGCATCTTTGTCCTGTCAACCCCAAGACCTGGAGTCCTCCTCTCTCCTGTTAATTTAAAGGCTCGGGACATCCTCCCAATGTGAAAGGCGCTCTACAAATGTAATGTTGTTGTTGTTGTTAATTGACGAAGCTGTTACTTTAAGAGATAAAAATTGCTAAAATACATTAATACTCTGGGCACTGAGAAATCACTTTGTACAATGTTTGCAACTACGTCTTTGAGAAAATTTGGAACTTCTCCAGGCTTGTGCAACAAATGAATAAATAATAATAATAATCCTTGCATTTGATATAGCACTTTTCATGTCTTCTAGACATCTCAAAGCACTTCACAGAATATACAGAATAAAGTCGCACTTATCAGGTTGCACAACCACAATAGCGTTTTCTTCACAAGCAACTTGAGAAAAGGTTACCAGCTTGTCCAGAGAATATGCTATTTTCCATTGTATGAGTTACTTTTCATTGTTCTGTGTGTAATAGATAGAGACTATGACTTTCAAAGCTCATGATTGCCATGTGCTGATTTGGAATGCAAACTGTAAGGTATTAGCCTGGCTATGAACAGCTGCTCCTTCTAAATCTCTGCAACAGATACTTTCCACACTTTGCCTGCAAAGGTTTAACCAACTGACCTCTGGGCACATAATTCTGGTAAAAGAGGGAGGTTTTTAGGAGGAATATAAAGATAGATAAACAGGGCCTGAGGCAGATGGATTGAGGCAGGGAGTTCCAGAGAATCAGATGACAACAACAACAACAACAACTTGGATTTATATAGCGTCCTCCACACCAAACGCTGTCTCAGAGCGTTTAACAAAGTGGATCCCGGGGCCGAGCCAGGGGGAGGGGGAGAAAGATGACCAAAAGCTACGTCACAACAATATGATAATAACAACAAAATTACATTTGTATGGTGCCTTTCACGTCAGGAGGACATCCCAAGGCATTCAGGCATTGTATCAAAGGCAAGGATTATTATTATTAATTTATAATCCTTTGGCCAACTCAACAACAAACAACAACAAAATTACATTTATAGAGCGCCTTTCACGTAGGGAAGATGTCCCAATGCGCTGGACAGTCATTGTTTCAGACCTGAGCTGGGTTCGGGGACTGGGAGGGTGGAGGGAAAGGGGAGTGACCGATGGGACCGTTAAAGAGGAGGGTCCTGAGACGGGACTTGAAGGAGGCCAGGGAGGTGGCGAGGCAGAGGGACTGCGGAATGCAGTTCCAGAGGCTAGGGGACACTCTGCCCTCACCACTGGATCTCCATCCCACAGTCCTGCCTGCCAATGGTAGGACGGGTGGGTCAGGGAACATGAAGTAGGCCGGAGCCTGCTGAGCGGAATGTGCGGACAGATTGGTAGGGGGTTAGGAGGTTGCAGAGGTAGGGTGGGGCAAGGTCCTGGAGGGCTTTGAATGTGAGGACCAGGATCTTGAATTGAATCTTCTGGGTCATGGGGAGCCAATGGAGTTGGGTGAGGATGGGGTAGATGGGGTCATGAAGCTTGGAGCAGTAGAGGACACGGGCTGCAGAGTTCTGGATTATCTGCAGCCTATGGAGGGAGGAATCGGGAAGGCCGACAAACAGGGAACAACAACAAACAAACAAAACGTACATTTATATAGCGCCTTTCACGTCGAGAGGACATCCCAAGGCGCTGTACAGTCAGGTAGGACAAGAGCAGGGTGGGAAGGCTCAGGGCAGGATAAAGAATAGTAGGAAAAGTAACTGTATTAGTGGGCGAAATGCGGCAGCCAAATTGCGCACAGTATTCGAGCCTGCATATGATAAAGGCATGAAGGAGGGTTTCAGCGGCCTGGGAAATGAGGTAGTAGTGGAGTGAGCAATGTTGCAGAGTTGAGGGAAGGCAGAGCAGGTCATGGCTTGGATGTCTTGGTCATGATGTTCCTTACTAGCTTGGTGAGGTGTGCAACCATGGAGGTTGATGCCACCAGTGCTTGATGTGTGAAAGCTCTGGCGCGAGTCAATCAGGAAGGCCTCGGTCTTGTTATATAGAGATTCCAGAAACAACAACAGTTTGTAATTACTTAGCACCCTTCGCGTAGTATATCATCTCAAAGTTATGTACATTCGCGGGATTATTCTCTGACCATAGGTGGGTGGAAGATATAGGTCTCAAGGCGTGATGTAAAGATAGATACAGAGTGGGCAAGGTGGATAGATTGAGGCAGAGAGATTGTAAAGTTTGTCCAGAGATTAAATAGGCATGAAAATAGGACATTCAGCCCAACTAGACCACGCTGGTGTTTATAATATAAACAGGCCTCCTCCACTTCCTATTCTCTTCTCGTATTCCCTTCTCCCCTCATTTATGCATCAAATTTTCTTCCAAAACATTGACAGATGACAAACATTAATAAAAAAAATTGAAAATCACTGGGCTGGGGAAAATCCGGACAAGTGAGGATTCTATAATTCCCACAGTTTACTTGGGAGAGCCCAGGCTCCCTTTGTCCCAAGTCTAAATCACCAGAGATTCACTGGATAAACGTTAGAGCAGACTTTGTAGAATTTAATTTTCCTTCTAGCACAAGTCAATACAAGTGACATTAAACTTAGGAAAGGGACTCCAGCCACCCTTTGACCCAAGCTGGAAAAGGAGAAATGGATTTCAGCAGCTAACGAAATGGATAGTGTCCTTGAAAAATAAATAAAAACATAGATGTTGTTAGCACGAATCCTGTTGAACAGATGCCTAATAAATGACTAGAATATAACTTTCTACTGCCAAAACAGTCAGCAATAGCAGCAGGCACCACTACTCTGTAAAGCTCAACAACAGCATGTAAGTATGAATGTCTCAAAGGGATTCACAAAAACGATGCAGAGAGGAGATTCAGGAAAGTGTAATCAATGTTGACCAAAGACACTTTGAAAGAGATAAGTTTAAAACAGGGCTTTGAAGGTAGGGAGAGAAGGTGAAGAGAATTTAAGAGCGAGTGTCACAGGGGAGCAGAATCTTAGTGGCTGAAGACAGGGCCACCAGTTGTGTGGCAGAGTCAGAAATGAGGATAAGTGAGTTGAAAGCTCTCTCTCCATAACATTATAACATTGTATCACGTCTATGCTTCAACATATATTGTACAGTACTGTACAAGATGCACTATGGACATCTTCTACACCTAATTACAGTACAGTACTTCAATTATATAGTAGGCCAATGAAAAATGCCTAGAATCATTATCAAAATAAATATGACAACAAGATAACTAATCAAAAATTCTTTACTTCATGCAACAAGTAGCAATTGTGGTAGACAAAAAGGTGTATCTGAGCTGCTGGAAGTGAAGCTTAATAGTTGGGACTCCATTCAATTTTGGATGTTCGAACAAATGTGGTTGTTTTACCAATCAGAATTAACACAAATGGCACATCAGGAAAAACACAAACTGCAAGAAAAAGACTTTATCGTTTGAAGAAGACTCCCACAAAGTTTTTAAAACTCTGGATAGATATTCGCTGTAACAAAGTCACCAATGACCACAGGTGTGTTCGCATTTATTTTCCCTTGAGCTAAAAATAACGCAGCACCATGCACTTTCCAGATTTCACTTCACTAATAGGGTATTATTTAAAGTCAGTCTCATAGGAATGTGAGTGTTCTGCACGTATGACGGTGAAAGAATGCAATGTTTCATAACAGATTTTTTTGTGAGGATTTTCACATTGAACTAACTCATCTCGACACATCACCTTTTTGACCCCACATCCATTGTTTTCCTTAAAAATAAGAAAGTAACACAGAAGCATACTAACTCTCGACAGGATCTATATACATTTTTCTCTCACATGAATATTAACCCAAATCACAGTCACGTGTATCCGCGGTAGATTTTAATGGGACAATCTCAGACACGTTTCCCAGGTGTCCCTTCTGCCTTTGCTGCCTGCAGCTCAAAGGCTCACATAACTGTGCTGCACCTACTTACATTCACAGCTCTTACCTGAGGCAGAAAGAAATAGGCAACTGGCTTGTTAGAAGTGGGGCACTCTATCTGTGACACGATGACACAGAGGCTCAGCAACAGATTTATAAATGCAGATCTTCAGCCTTACTTTCGTCACTGCTTCTCGGACCGTTGAAAGGGAAGCAGGTGCCACAATGCTAGCAGCCAGCAGAGGCACATGCAGTGCACTCACATAGCTCAAAAGCAAATCCCTGCTGGCTAGAGTTCAGTTAGCTCGGGAGTACTGGCAGCTTCCACGAGCTATTGCACACTGGAATGTGAAAAGGAAATGAAAAGACCAATCAAATCCTTTTTATATCCAGACAAGTACATCTACAGCTGCATCTGTGCACAGGAAATACTTAAGCTTAATCTCTTCATTTCACTTTCACCTCCCCCACTCCCCCAACATTGCAACACTCCAAATCAAATTGAATATTAAATATGCATTTATTAGTTTATTTTCAATGAAGCTGACTTCAGGTGGCAACAAAGTATCACCATGCTTCTTCCTCTGCTCATGAAAATTAATGCAAAAACTGATGGGAAGTGTGTGGACATTTATACCTGGTTATAATAATATTCACTACATTTGTAATAATGACTTATTACGTTGGTGAGAGATCTCAAAGTTTACGTGTAGGTGAACGAATGATGAAGAACTAGAGATTATTTTTGCTCTGGGGGTTACCTACTAAGATAAGTTTTATGGAGGTACAGAAATCCAGGAAAATCTAATTCAACATCAGTAAATCACATACATTTCTTAATAAGTGTACATTAATACAAATATTTTTTGTATAGGTAGTAGCTTATAGCATATAGATCAATAAACCATTTCAAATCGCTTCACAGGATTTCCTGTATAGTGAATGTGTATTTTGTCCATAAAATACACAGCCAATTCACTTTACAATATATTTTGTGAAGCAATTTGAGACATCTCAAACACATGATAGAGCATTATATCAAATGCAGGAATTATTACTATATTATTATTCGTAGGGAAATCTGGCAGACAGCAATGTTCGACGAACCGATAGGAAGGGAGTGACCAATTTTATCTAGTATTATTGGCCAGAACACCAAGAGAAATTCCTTTTTCTGTTCAATTAGTGCCATCACCATTAGTACCATTACCTTCGCTCCACCGGGTCTGGCCTCCTCCAAGTCCCCTGAATCCTCCGCTCCATCCTCGGCGGCCGTGCTTTCAGCCACTACGCCCCGAGGCTCTGGAACTCCCTTCTTCACTTGCTTCGCCTCACTCCCTCTCTTCCCAGTTTCAGGTTCCAACTACAGACCTTTCTCTTTGACCGCGCCTTTGGTCACCTTTCTACCCCTGCCCCTGGCTCAGTCCCGGGATCCGTTGTTGTGAAGCGCTCTGAGACGAGGTCCGGCTTAGAGTGCGCTATATAAATCAAAGTTGTTGTTTCTGTTATGGGATCTTTAACACCTGCCCGCTCAGGTAGACAGGGCCTCAGTTCAACAGCTTAAATGACAGCACATCTGACAACACCTGCAAAATATACAGTCAATTCACTCTACAGTATATTCTGTGAAGCGCTTTGAGACATGTTTAAAACATGATAAGGTGTTACATCAAATTAATGGATTATTATTATTATTATCAATGCAGGGCTCCACGGCCAGGACAATGAGTTTCAACCCCTGATGTGGGGCTTGACACTTACAACCTTCTGACTAAGAGCGAGAATCCTGCTAAATGAGTCAGGCTTGACACAACCCCACATGGCGCAGAAACAAAGGTCTCTAAAATGTCATACTAAGCTTTGGTTTAGTATTTTGCATTGATGGTGCAGTAAGTTTTGCAGTAACATACAATAACCTGGAGCTAGGAGAAACAAGCA
Organism: Hydrolagus colliei; assembly: GCA_035084275.1. Taxonomy (NCBI): domain Eukaryota; kingdom Metazoa; phylum Chordata; class Chondrichthyes; order Chimaeriformes; family Chimaeridae; genus Hydrolagus; species Hydrolagus colliei. The sequence continues at coordinate 28,953,473 of CM068744.1, forward strand.
CAACAGCTAAATTTGCAAATGATACAAAGCTAATGAAGGCAGTCGACTGCAAAGATAAAACAGGTTAGGGTTATAGGAGAATCTTACCATTCTTGGAAATTGGGCAGATAAAATTTTATGTGGGGAAATGCAAAGTACTTCACATGGGGACAAATGAATCCAGGAGGGGACTATTATTTAAATGCTAAAACAATAATCTGTATGGAAAATAAGAAAGACCCGGGGATTCTGATTAATAATAAATTGAAGCTATCCCAACAGAGTAAGGAAACCAGATTCTGAGCTGTATATTAAAAGGGCATTGTTGAGCCAAAATGGTGGAGCAATCCTGCCACTTTATAGATTACTGGCGCGACCGCACTTGGAATACTGTGTGCAGTTCTGGCCGCTGCAACACGAAAAAGATATTGCAGCAATTGAGAGGATACAGAAAAGGGCACCCGGATTGATTGAGAGGATGAAGGGACTCGACTACGAGGAGCGATTATATAAACTGGGCATGTTCACACTGGGGAAGAGTAGATAGAGGAACAATATGGTAATTGTCTTTAAGGTTCTGAAGGGAATAGTTAATATAGATCATGGTAAGCTCTTTTACCTTGTACTGAACAGTAGAACCAAAGAAAATGGTCTGTGATTGAAATGGGGATAATTCAGAACAAATCTGCAGGAAACATGACTTTAATGAATGAGTGGTAAACATATGGAATAGGCTCCCTAGGGAGACTGAGAAAGCAGAAAATGTTGCTTTGTTTGAAGCAAAAATTAGGTTGATTTCTGCTAGAAAATAATATGTTGGGGTACAGTATATAGTGTAGGACATAATATCCAAGCAATTGTCAGGATTGTGGAAGGCAAGCTAGAGGGACCTTCACCTTCTTTCACCGAGCAAATTCTTATGTTCTAATGTTTTTAACTTATATCCTTCAAGATCAGTTTTAAGATTGAATTATTGAAAAGTCAAATGAAGCCTAAAATTGTGAGGAATTTCTAATTTCCATGAACTGCATCTGGCACTTAAAACAGAATTTTAGTTCGAGAGAGATGCAAGTAGGAAAATTACATGGTTAGAATTACAACCTGCTGATAGTAACAGAAAGATTAGTTTGCAGTGCATTCTAGGGGCTGGATGAAAGAAGGACAGGTGAACATCTTCAAGTGTCCAGATGTACTATGACGCAAGAATGTGAAACATATTTTGATCGCACAAAAATTACAATTGAAGATGGTCTTTAATTAGACTGGTTTGTGTGTGAATACCCGCTTTCTTAAACTCATAATTATTGTGCATCACATCAAGCTTGTGAACATTTCCAAAGGTTATTTCAGGTTAAACTACAGTGTAATTGGGATGTGAAGAATGAGTTTGCTTTGCCTAAAAAAATACACACAAACTATACAGTACTTTGCGTGAAGTGCTTTTAAATGTACTCCCAACTTCAATGGCATTGCATCAAACATAAGCATTATAATTATTAATTTTGTCACACAAACAAACAGGAAAGTAGCTGCACGTATCTATGTAATGTGAGATCAAAATCTTTTCAGGAAAAGTGTCATTTGTATACAGGATGACAAATTAATAGAATGCACTGCACATTGAAATTAACAACACTTATAAAGAATGGGAAACAAAAATGTGCAATGATAATCTGTTTTGATGCGTATTCGTATTACTACTGTATTTGCAATTGACATAGCCCCCGTCACATCTAGAGGACGTTTCAAAGTGAGTCATATGATTTAATGTGAAGTGTAGCATTTTGTGGGCAAATCAAACCTCAATGTCACACAAATGTGATGAAGGTATGAACCTTTCTCTATATTTCACACAACTCACAATTACTGCTTTTATAAAATAGCATGTTTTGAAAATCTACTTCTAAACTTGTCATTCAAAATGATTCGCAATTAATTTCACATTTAGTACATTGATTTGATAGTTAAATGCACAGGTCTTTTTTTGGATAAAAAATTGTGTCTTTGATGTTCTTACTTATCTTCATTTTTCTGAAAATATCTAAACATGTTATTTTTTAAATATTTGAAATATCTCATCTCACAAGCATGGTTACCCAGCTTTGATTTTCTGAGCGGGCAAATCTTCAGGCAAGTTTCCTTGCTCAATAATCTCTGCTTACCTAGCAGTAAGCAGCCCAGTTGTTATATCAATTTGCAGGACGCAAACTGTGGGTAATAATCCCGCAAAAAATATTGTGCTCACTCAGTCCACAACTTTTTGTGGGACACTGCTGTGCGCAATTCTGTGTTTTGTCCACAAAATATACAGTCAATTCTCTTCACAGTATGTTCTGTGAAATTCTTTGCAATGTCTCATAGAAGTAATAAGGCACTATATCAAATGAAGGGTTTATTATTTTCAGTACTATTATTATCAACATGACCAGCACTGTTGTTTTGCTTTTGCATTGGAATAGACGGCCAAATCTTCAAAAGGGAATCTAATAAATTTGCAAAGCTCATTATTTCACATTGGCCATGCTCACAAAGGTCAATATACTGCTGGCAGACATTCTGGCATGCTTTATGCTGGAACCCACTTAGATCTTTTGGCTCCTCAATTATACAGGTGAATCGAAGGTCATACATTACCAAGACAACTATAGCTCATGGATATTGATTGAGGAGATCTGTTATCCACTCAATGCACAATAACTTAAACATCTTTATTCATGAGGAGCACAGCCACTTTATAGTCTCAACAAGTCACAATGGCTTGATGTGTGGAGAAATTTCAACACAAGGAGATCCATTTCTGGCATGATATTTCCTCACCAAATAATCAATGAAGATAAGGATTAATGACAGGCTATCAGAGTATGCCCCATTATGCTTGATGATTTCTATAGAGCAGTGTCTCATTACTGTCCATCCATAATGTAAATACTTTTCAAAACCACATACAATGCAAATTACAATACAATACACATTTTCATGTGTATGGCACCTTCCACTTTGGGAGGATGTCCCAAAGCACTGGACGGTCTGAGGTTGGCACCGGAGTTGGGGATGAGGATAAAACGGGTGGAGCATGAGGGGGAATCGAGGAAAAGATGTATGAAAGCAAAGTGAAAACGAAAGTTTTTAAGGTGAATCTTGAAGGAGGTGAGAGACGGAATGAGTTGAAGGGACTTTGGAATAGAGTTCCAGATTCCTGCTAGTGGGGTGGGTGAGGTGGGAGACATAATTCAGATAAACAGAGTGCTACTCAAAGCCTGAACTTTACCATTAATTAAATGTATCAGCCTGGCGCAGTGATAGGACTCATGCTTCTGACTCTTAAAGTTGTGATTTCAAGCCCCCATGTATGGACAATTAATCTGAGCTGATAGTCCAATGTAGTGCTGGGGGTGCTGCATTCTTGAAGGCACTGAATTGTTCTGAGACACCATTCAACGTGGAGGGCGCTATATAACTCCAAGTTGTTGTTGTTGTTACTACTGATCTTCAGTGAGACGCTAAACCAAGGTCCCGTCCACCTGTTAAAGATCCCATGGCATTATTTAAAGAGAAGAGAGTTGCTCCTAATATCCTGGCCAACCATTTCCCAAATAAAATTGGTCACTCACTCCATGGCTGCTTGTGGGACAGTATTGTGCACAACTGGCTATTGTGTTTCACTCATAAAATACAAAGTCAGAAACTACAAAATACTGTATACCAGTATCATGTGAATCATTTAAGAAGTCTCGATGATGTGAAAGACTTTATATCAAATTCAACAACAAGAAGTTGCATTTATATAGTGCTCTCCACGCCAGGCGGTGTTTCAGAGTGCTTCACAATGGCGAGCCTGAGGCCGAGCCAGGGGGTGGTGGATGGTGACTGTAAGCACTGTCGAAGAGAAAGGTCTTCAGGCGAGAAATTAAGGTGGGAAAGGACGAGTCGAAGTAAAGGGGTTGAGGGAGGAAGTTTCAAGTTTTCGGGGCATAATCGCTGAAAGCACGGCCGCCGATGGTAGAGTGGGGGACAAGGAGAAGGCCGAACACAATAGAGCAGAGGCAGTGGGTACTGCTGTGAGGAGAGAGGAGGTCAGAGAGATAGGTTGGGTGCAGAGGAATGAAGGAATTTAAACACAAGTTTGATCCGCTTTGTCACAGGGAGCCAGTGCAGTTTGGTAATGACTGTGGTAATCGGGGTGCAAAGTTTACCATTACCCCAGTCCTTGCCAGATTTCACTGGCTCGCTATCCCAGAGAGGATCAACTTCAAGGTCCTCACCCTTGTTTTCAAATCCCTCCACTCCTCTGCATCCCCCTATCTCTCTGATCTCCTCTCCCCACAACCAGCACCCTGCCTTCGCTCCTCTGGGGCTCCTCCATATCCCCTGAATCCTCCGCTCCACCCTCGGTGGCCGTGCCTTCAGCCACTACACTCCGAGGCTCTGGAACTCCCTTCCTCACTCCCTTCGCCTCGCCTCCCTCTCTTCCCAGTTTCAGGTCACAGCTAAAGACCTTTCTCTTCGACCGGGCTTTTGGTCACCTTTCTGCCCCTGGCTCGGTCCCGGGATCCGCTATTCTAAAGCGCTCTGAGACGCTGTCCGGTGTGGAGGGCGCTATATAAATCGAAGTTGGCGTTTAACTGCAGGAAGTTTGCACTCATCCAGCTCTTGATGTACGACAGACAGAACATCAGGGGACTGGGTGTCACAGCTGGAGGTGGAAAAGTAGAGTTGGGTGTCATCCGCGTACATGTTGAAGTTGACCCCATTTCTGCGGATGATATCACCAAGAACAAGCATGTAAAAGAGGAAGAGAAGAGGGCCAAGGGATCCTTGGGGTACCATGCAGGTGACTGTGTGAAATGAGAAAAAAAAACATTTGCATAGGACTTGAACCAAGCCAGTGCAGTCCCACTGAAGTGGATTATGGAAGATAGGCAATAGAGCAGGATGGCATGATCGACTGTGTCGAATACTGAGGGGAGGTTCAGGAGGACGAGGAGGCAGAGGAAATACTGGTCACAGATAGAGAGGATATTGTTTGTAACTTTCTGTGAGCAGGGTGGAAGTTGGGTCAGAGGACTTTGTGTAGGGTATGGGGGGAAAGGTGTACACGAGGTTGGTTGGCAACAACTTGCTGCAGAGTTGATTGGCAACAACGCATTCCATATCAAATGCAAGGATTATTATTATTATTCTATAACATGATAGTAAGGATGCATCAAATTGAAGGATCCATTTTAAGGTGCACACATTTATTTACCTAGAACACAGAGATTGAAGGATATAAACCATCATTATAGTTAACAAAAGACAAAAAATTTAGCTTTTAAAGTATCTTTTAAAGTATTTTTAAAAACTTTTAAAGTATCTTTAAAACCATGGAAATTGGCAGCACAGAAAACCATTTGGTTTATTATGTCTGTGCTGTCTCTTCTAAAGACATTAACAACAAGTGGCAATTTTATAATGTTTCACACCAAAGGCCCTCAGGCAACCATTTCATTTCTCTCTCTCTCTCTCCTACCACTTATTTGTACCTCCAATGTCCCCTGCGTCTTTTTTTTCTCCCCCAGTTCTTTGCACTTTAAGAATTTGGAAATATAAATCTTGTTGACTCACAGAAATGTAAAAGAACCATAAAGAAAAAGGACTTAAACAAATTTTTACTCCTCGAGAGAAACAAATGGATCGATACCTCAATCTTAACAAATGTAACAGACCATCTAGGTCCGAACACCTGCAACCCTCTCTCTGAACCCAAGCACTCACCATATTATGCCTTTACTACCTCACAACAGTATATACTGTAAAGTGAATTGACTGTATATTTTGTAGGGCGAAATGCGGCATCCAATTGCGCACAGCACTGTCCCAATATACCAATAAAGAGAAAGGAGTTTCTCTCTGTGTCCTGGCCAGCAATTCCCTTGATAAAATTGTTCATTCATTTTATTGGACTTTGCTACATGCAAAATTTGCTGCTGCATTCGCCTCTAAAATGCACTGTTTATGTTTGTGATTTTTGTCTAACCTATTCATGAATTCCAAATGATATTCCCTCAGTCTCGTCAGCAATTTGTGAGGTCCTCCCAATGAGAAAGCGGAAATATCAAACACAAGAATTAGTATTATCGTCTCTCGGCTGCAAATCTTCCCAGGATACAATACTTGTGTATTAAATCCTAATGTTCTAGAACAGCCAAGTGCACATTTTAAATTTTCAGCTTTAGGGAAAGACCAAGAACACAATTATGTAAATGGAACTCTAACTACTTAAATGAACAGGTCTTCTATTCTGCAGTCCTCCCTGTTCATTCGACAAACCATTGCTCGATACTGAAGAACTAAATGCAATTAAACTCAGTGATAAACATCATTATCAATATTCTCAAGTCAAGCGAACATATATTCATCTTATCACAATCTCAGCATTTTCTCATTCCAAGCTCATCAATCCTGATACAGTGCCCCCATTTGTCACCCAGTGGCATTCCAGTGTCATTCATTTATACACCTTCAACTGGCAAGGCAGTTGTCAGAAGGAAGATCACGTTATAACTACAATGAGAATGAAGGCGCGCGTGGCTTTAAATGGTTGACATGGGGATTAACGTGCGTCCTGAACTTTGCCTACCGAGGTCTCAAAAGGTGGAGAGAAAATTGGAAAACGTTGTTCACTGAAAGGTTAGTTGATATCAATCTCTTTCTTCATCACAAAACGCAGAAAGGTCACTTAGGAAGAGTTCATATTATGTTTGACACATTCAGTATATATTCATATTAGTCTGTGTCATACTTCCTTGGAGAGTCTCAGATCCAGACTTTGATCTATTGTAAGTCACAATCAATTTCTGGTGAAATTTAATATTTTCACCAGAAGTACTCAGCAACTCACTTGTGGGTTTAACTCATCTTTCCCAATGCTCAACTTCTGAAATATCACAATAATTATAAAATGATTTAAATTAAATATATAACTTATCCTTTTAATCATTAAAATTGTCCTCAGTCCTCTCCTATTCAACTTGTACGTGCTCCTTTTTTGCTGACATTATCCACAGTCATGGGCCAACTTCCATATCTATGGAAGCGGATCACACCCATGATCCACCCTCCACCTTCAACCCCAGGACCACTGTCAAACATCAAGTCTTGCATGAGAGCCAACTTTCTATAGTTGAACAGAAAGTTGAACTGAACAGTCCTCTCCCACACTGATTGGCTCTTATCGCGACTCCACCACTCAGGCACTGGCAGCATCAGCATCCAAGGATGAACACCGCTTCACCAAGCCAGTAAGGAACCTAGGCATCTTGTTTGACCCCTCAACTGTACTTTCTACCCCACATCCAAGCCATGACCTGCTCTGCCTTGCCCCACCTCTGCAACATTGCCCGACTCCAACATTGCCTCACCCCTCAGGCTGCGAAAATCATCATACACGCCTTCATTACAAGCAGACTTGACTAACTGAATGCCCTGTTTGTTGGCTTTCCTAACTCTTCCCTCCACAAACTGCAGATTATCCAGAACTGTATAACTCTTGTCCTCTCCTGCACTTGGCTACGTAACCCCACTAGACCCACCCTCACGCGTCTTCACTGATTTCCCATCCCTCAGAGGATTGAATTCAAAATTCTCAATCTCATTTCCATAGCCTTGCCCCCTCCTATCTTTCTGACATACCATCCCCTTATCAACCTGTACTCTCTCTCCAACCAACAGGTTCTAACCTGCTTCAAGGTACACTTCAAAACACTTCTCTTCGACCGTGCCTTTGGCCACCCTCCTATCCTCTCTTCCCTCCTTCCTCCCTGATTCCAATCTACCCCCCACCTCCAGTCAGGTCCTAATGAATGACTGTTCAGCGCCTTGGGACATCCTCTTAAGGTGAAACATGCTTTACAAATGTAATTTTGTGTGGTATTTGTATTAAATGCAATAGTTATATATTTATCTTAAATAATTTAAGAATTTTTTAATGAAATACAGTAGTTAATATATGTTTGCTAAATGTACAGAAATGTACACTTACTGTGTATTCTGTGAAGTGCTTTGAGACAGCTCATCAGTGTGATGAGGCATTATATCAAATGTAATGATTTTTATTATTATCAATCAATTCATTAAGAAAAAGCTGAAACTGTTTCCACCCAATTAAAACAACGTGCTATCTATTCTGTTTAAAAAGAAAATTCACACCAATGTGTGTCCAAACCATACACGGAAACTTTAAATGACTTCAGTGCTGTTTGACAAGTTTAGGGATTCATGAGGCATCTCTCATACAAACAACATAATATATATGTAAATCCACTTGACGTACCGTATCTGACAAGATGATGCTGCAAGCAATTAACAAAAGCAAATTAAAAATTCCAGTATCCCCATATCAAGATGAGGCACACAATAAAGCAAATATAGGCATTGGAAAAATTACAATATATAAAATAGGTCAACATGCATTAGAAGTTGTGCCCGGATCCAGTGTCATTTTGTACACATGTATAAGATTTTACAGGGGAAAAAAAAATCAAGATAATTTGGATGATAAATCAGTCGGTGATATGGAGCAGGTTACTAATGAGTCTGTTCAAAAACTCTGCAGGTCAGAGGTTCAGCCGCTTTGGAAAATGTAAAATTCCTCCACTTGCTCCTCATCTTCTGAAGGAGTCTTTTTTTAATTCTGATTTAATACGCCAACATTTGCATTTTTTAACAAGGAGCTTTCTTCAAAAATAAATAGAAAATGTGCTGGGGCAAAGTTTGAGATGATTAATTGATAGGTTGTGGGTGATATTTTCCAACAGATGGTATCTTACCAGGCGACATGTCGGGGCCTGTTCGATCCGAACAATGGTACTAAAGATCTGGGTTATTCTCAAGAATTCACAAGCAAACAATCAGTCCAAATCAAACATGTTTTCAGCCCTAAAATGAACAAATCGTCCCTATATATCGCTCGATTGCCTCCACGTCCAAGTAAAATTGGTCAAGCCTGTGGGATATCGCTGTGTGCAAGTTGTTTGCCGAGTTCACCTCGAAAAAAATGCAGTCACTACACTTTACCTTAATTCCTGTGAATTAGTTTGAGATGTCTTCCTCATTTGGTATGGAAGCAGCATTTATTTCTGATAGCTTGAAGCATACCTCTGAATCTATGCGAGAGGTTGTGGTGTGACTGACGTTCTCTCAACGTGTGGCAGCCGGGATCAATGCTCTTGCCACTGAGTCAGAAGGTTGTGAAGGTGATTTGAAAAGAGAAGGATGTTTCTCCAGGTGGTTCGGCCAACAATTCCCCAAATAAAATTGTTAACTCATTCCATGGCTGTTTGTGGGACATGTGCAAACTGGCCACCATGTTTTGGCGACAAAATGCAGTAAATTCACTTTGCAATATATCCTTTGAAGCGCCATGATATATTTTGATGATGTAATAAGATGCTATATCAAATGCACTAATTATTTTGTTAAAGTGAAGAGAACTATATCAAATGCAAGGATTCTTTGTGTTATTCTATAAGTAATAACTGACTTGATTGTTACATTTGACGATGTGAAAATTATCAATGGTGATATTTATCACATCACAACCCACAATTTTCATCCTGTTTGCCAAGTAATATACCTCTTTCACTTAGCAATCTTTCCCATTTATCCACACAATAACTTAAACTTAAGTTAAGAACTTAATAACTAAGAACTTAGAAGCATGTGAGAAGCTTTAAGTTTGTAATAATATGACACCTTTTGAGGCATTTCACTGTCTAGAAGAGTTTCAGTTGAGCTGGTAAAATTAGTACCGAGTGCTTCTTCTGAGTGTCAGGTGAACGTAATCAGGCAAAAACGCAGCTATCAAACTGGAGTTTAGTGTAACAATCGTAACAATTCTTCCAACCGCAGGTCATAAAATAGTGTCAAATAAATGATGAAATTGTCAAAGATTTGTGGTTAAAATAAATCCAATGATTTTCGGATTCTCAGTTGCAATAACAACAACCACAACATTACACTTGTATAATGCCTTTCACATCAAGAGGATGTCCCAAGCCGCTGGACAGTCAATGATAACATGTCAGGAGATCATCCCAAGGTGCTAGACAATCAGTGTTTCAGACTCAAGCTGGGGTTCGGGATTGGGGAGGATGGATAGTGGTAGGGGGAGGAGGCAGCCCAAAGGCAAGGTTGAAGAGGAGGGTCTTGAGACACGTCTTCAAGAAGACGAGGGAGGGGACAAAGTGGAGGGTCTGCAGGATGGAGTTCCAGAGGATAGAGGCAATGGCTAAATCCTGCCTGCCATTGCTCGGGTGGGCATGGCTGGGAATGTAACGCACACCAAACCCACTGAGTGGAGAGATCGAGCAGATTGGTAGGGGGTTAGAAGGTTACAGAGGTAAAACAACAAACAACAAAATTACATTTATAGAGCGCCTTTCATGTCGGGAGGACGGTAGAGGGGATTGAGGCCATTGAGGACTTTGAAGGTAAGGTACTATTCCGATGCCCTCCTCGCCGGTCTCCCCTACTCCACAATCCACAGAGTCCAGATCATTCAGAACTCTGCCTCCCACATTCTCACCTGCACCAAACTTTGCTCCCCCATTACCCCAGTCCTTGCCAGACTTCACTGGCTCCCTGTCCCAGAGAGGATCGACTTCAAGATCCTCACCCTTGTCTTCAAATCCCTCCACTCCTCTGCACCCCCCATACCTCTTTGACTTCCTCTCTCTTCAAACCAGCACCTGTTGCCTTCGCTCCACTGGGTCTGGCCTCCTCCATGTCCCCCGAATCATCCGCTCCACCCTCGGCAGCCGTGCCTTCAGGCACTATGCCCCAAGGCTCTGGAATTCTCTTCCTCACTACCTTTGCCTCGCCCCCTTTTTCTCAGCTTCAGGTCCCAACTGAAGACCTTTGTCTTCGACCACGCGTTTGGTCATCTTTTTACCCCTACCCCTGGCTTGGTCCCAGGATCCGCTATTGTAAAGTGCTCTGAGACTCCGTCCGGTGTGGAGGGCGCTATATAAATCAAAGTTGTTGTTGTTGTTGTTGTAAGGACCAGGAGTTTGAACTGTATCCTCTGTGTGATGGGAAGCCATTGGAGTCGGATGAAGATGGGGTTGGGGGTGTCATGGAGCCTGGTGCAGGCATGGGCTGCAGGCTTCTGGAAGATCTGCAGCCTATGGAGGGAGGAGTTGGGAAAGCCGACAAGCAGGGAGTATGTGTAGTCCAGCCTGGATGTTATGAGTGTGTGTATGCAGGTCTTGGTGGCCTGCATTGTGAGACAGTGGTGAGGTCAGGTGATGTTGCGCGTGTAGGGTAAGGCAGAGCAGGACATTGCACGGATGTGGAGTAGGAAGGATGGTTGAAGGTCAAATAAGGTGCCAAGGTTCCATACTGACTTAGTGAGGTAGAGTGTGCATCCTTAGATGGTGATGCTATCAGAGTCTGAGATAAAGAGGCGTTGACGGGAGCCGATCAAGAGGGCCTCAATCTTGTTGAAGTTTCAACTCTAGAAAGGTAGCTCTCAAATCTGCTATTCTTTGAGAGGACGTGCATCTTTTGCATGCTGATATCAGATTGCAAACATACACAGCTCTAATTACGAGTCTGTTAAAATGTATAGATATCCAGCATGTCTCCTGTTAGTAGTCTCTAGAACAACAGGCTTTGGTTTGAATAGATAACAGTGAAACAAAGGATATATTTTATTGGGATACCACCTTTACAGTAAATAGTCCACACAATCCTCCTCTTTTCTGACGAGATATTCAGCACCAGAAGAAGACAATGGGAATTTTTACAACTGAAAAATCCAACATTCTATCCAACTTAAACCTAAATTGCGGCAATATATAAAACACACTGAATATTTGTGAATATTAAAATGCTGAACATTTTTTCAATATCGTACCAGAATTTGGAAACTTTAACCATTCTGTTTATTTCTACTTTTTTAAAAAAGAACTAATGACATTTGTCAAATACGGCAATTTGATTGCAGCAATTTCTGCTTGTACTGAGAAGATCATAGCATTTCACTGTATCATTGCATTTCTTTTATTATAGCATTCCTTAGATTCATAGATTCATAGAATTTTACGGCACAAAAGGAGGCCATTCGGCCCATCTAGGCTGTGCCGGCTCTTTGAAAAGAGCGATTCAATCCCACTGCCCTGCCCGCTCCCCATAGCCTAATAGACCTGTTCTCCCTAAATAAAGATCTAATTCCCTTTTAAAAGTTGTTATCGAATCAGCCTCCACCACCTTTTCAGGCAATGCATTCCAGATTCGAACAACTCGCTGAGTGAAAAAATTTCTCCTCAGCTCCCCTCTACTTCGCCTTGAAACTATTTTAAATCTGTGACCACGAGTCACAATCCTGGCACCATCCTAGTAAATCTTCGTTGTACCCTTTCCAATGCCTTCACATCCTTTCTGTAGTGTGGTGACCAGAATTGAACACAGTATTCCAGCTGAGGCCTCACCAAAGTCTTATAGAGGTTAGTCAGCACTTCCTGACTTTTGTACTCTATACCCCTATTTATAAAGCCCATATGCCTTCTTAACAGCCTTGTCTACCTGTCCTGCCACCTTCAACGAGTCACTGACACAAATCCCCAGGTCTCTCTGTTCCTTCACACCATTTAAAATTGTACTATCTAACCTATATTGCCTCCCTTAATTTCTTCTCCCAAAATGCATCACCTCACACTTCTCTGCATTAAACTTCATTAGCACATTAACCTTGTGCTAATCCCATGTTTGATGGACACTTCTGAGTATTATTTAAATCAGATGTCCCTATCAACACACTTCCAGCAACTATAAGGATATGGGAAAGGACTTATATTTCGGCGAACTGGAGAAGTTAAAAATTGTCAATCATATTTGCGTACTGCATTTATTGATTTAATCAGCTGCTCAATTTCAGACAGTTTGTGTAATTATTTTTAAGATTCAGATTTGAGATTGAATGTTGCTTTTTAAATGAGTAAAGATTTAAGAGGAAACTTGATGCATACATGAGGGAGAAAGGAATAGAAAGGATTATAGTAGAGGGGACTAGGAGGGGTGGGGGCTCAAGTGGAGAATGAACACTGGCACAAACGAATTGGGTTATTTCTCAGTGTTATGAAGTACTATGCAATTCTGTGTCACATCAAAAGGTTTGTGCTTGCTATGGAAGTACCTTTGGTTGCTTGCAGCCAATATTTTTTTTAAAGCAGATTTCTTAATAAGAAACATGTAGTTGTTAAATTTCTAAAATATTGAATGTGTTAAAGAATCCATTTGTTTAAGAGTCATATCTTTGAAAATGTTAATAGGTAGCACAAATTGAACTCATGTTTCACATAACATAATTATTTCCAGATATAGTGCACTGGATTATTATATTCAGTAAAATAATAAAGATAATACAATTAAATTGTTGATACTGCAGAACACAGTGCATTAAATTTAAACATTGCAATATTGCTTTGCTTGAAGTTTACAATATTAGCTTGATGTATGTTTGATTCAAGCAAATCATCTCAGTTTGGCTTAGGTACTCATAAGTATGGTGATGGGATTCTGCATTTGTCTGACCAAACATAGCATGTGATTCACTTTTCGGGTTCTTATAAGATATATTCTGAAAGATTATTTGTGAATCTGGCGGTAAAAAAACACTTAGTCGACGACTTTTTGTAGGACATACCTGTGCGCAGTTGGCTGCCTGTTTCGCTCACAAACTACTCAGTAAGTTTACTTTACATTATATGAAGCACTTTCAGACATCTCAATAACATGATAAAGTGCTATATCAAATGAATGGATTATTATTTTTATTATATAACATCGGTTGGCTTTCTAAAATTGTGTATGTATCTCAGTTATCAATTCTCACTTGAAATCCTTGAGTAAGAACAATCACACAAAAAAAAAATCTAAGCAATTGACAACATTGAAATGTTTCAAAGCACCTCACAGGTAATTGCTATCAAGTGCATGACTATATTTGTAGGCACATTGAAGCCACTGAATTGAATGATTCTTAACATATTTCCCATTGACACATTGTCATAAGGTATAGTATTGTATACCTGACCCAAACAATCATATATGATTCTTGATACGTAATAAGTATTTATCAATAATGATTTCAAGATCCTCACAATAGTTTTCAAATCCCTTCATGCCTTGGCAACTCCCTGTCTCTCCGACCTGCTTATCCTCCAAACCCCTGCCTCCGCTCCACTGGCTCCAGCCTACTGAATGTCCCTTGGGCTGTCTGTTCCACCATTGGCAGCCATACTTTTAGCCCACAATGCCCCAAAACTCTGTAATACACTTCTCCAATCCCTCTCCATTGCTCCTTCCTTAGCTGTAGGTTGTGCCTGAAGACCTTCCTATTGCATGAAGGATGCTATATTAGCAAGTTTTTGACTGCAGTTAGTATTACACATGAGTCAGGATACTCACATGAGGTTTACAAACTCATGTAAACACCCAACTCTATCTTTCTGCCTCTACCCTCGAATCTAGGATCACTACTGTCCTGACAGCCAGCCAGACATCAAGTCCTGGATGACAGCTAACTTTCTACAGTTTGAATATCAACAAGACCGAGGCCCTCCTGACACTCAACCTCACCAAGCCAGTCAGGAACCTAGGTGTCTTGTTCGATCCTCAACTGTCTTTCCTTCCCCCACATCCAAGCCATGAATCGCTCTGCCTTTCCTCACCTCCGCCTCCACCTCACTCCTCAGGCAGCAGAAACTCTCATTCATGCCTTCATCACATCCATGCTCGAACATGTTAAATCCCTGCTTGTAGCATTCCAACTCCTTCCTCCATAGGCAGCAGATCATCCAGAACTCTGCGGACCATGCCCTCTACCGTTTCAAGCTCCTCGACCTCATCTCCCCCATTCTCATCTGACTCCATTGACTCCCCATCACCCAAAGGATTCAATTCAAGATCCTAGTCCTCACCTTCAAAGCCCTCCATGGCCTCGCTCCACCCTACTGCTGCGATCTCCAAACCCCCTACCAATATGCCTGCTCCCTCCGTTCAGCCGGCACTATAGCCTGCTCCATGGCCCCCAACACACCCGCCCCACCTTGGCAGGTGAGCATTCAGCCACTCTGTAACTCCATCCTGCTATCTGCGCCTCCCCCTCCCCCTAGCCTCCTTCAAGTCCAGCCTCGACCCTCCTATTTGATGATCCCATCGGTTGCACCAAATCGCCCCCACTCTACCCTCCCTGCTCTTGGGACGTCATCCGGACGTCAAAGGCACCATACAAGTATAATTTTGTTGTCATTCATCCTTTCCAAACAGGGATCCTGGATTGTGTTCAGAAAGGGGATTTCTAAGTTACTTGGAGCGTCTAAATGCCTTCTCTTACTCCGGTTCATTAGAAAAGTCTTTGCAATACACAAAATCAAATTTTGAAGTCCCCGTCGTTTCACATGCTAATGGTCCTTGACTCGTGTTGGAACGGAGAATGTTTGCTAAAGGTGCTCATAGCTCATTCCTCTAAGATTGAGTGGGTGGTGGGGTGGAAGGCTTTCCCCCTTGTTGCTCTCCACCTTACAGCCTCTTTCAAAATTCTCATTAAAATCTTCTTTAAATAAACAAACACTGTTGTTCCTGTTCTTGCAAGTACAGGTGCCCAAAGTTTTAAAAATGAGCATTCACAAAATGTTTTACCACATTAGGTCTTATTATAACCCTATAAGCACTGCTTGAGATCACTTTACTTTATTAACTGGGCCTCAACTAGCGCATCTCTATTGCGAGTGGCTCAGTAAAGTTATACAATTCTGCTGTTCCATACAGTAAATGGTAGTTATTCTTGAATTTGACAAATGTCAGTCAAAGAGAGAGTTCTAAATAGGACCAGTGTTGTGGATAGCATATTACAGAAAGAGTACTCACCTGTACCAAGCTTCGCTCCCCCATTATCCCAGTCCTTGCCAGACTTCACTGGCTCCCTGTCCCTGAGAGGATCGACTTCAAGGTCCTCACCCTTGTTTTCAAGTCACTTCTGTCCTCTGCACCCACCCACCTCTCTGATCTCCTCTCACCCCAAACAAGCATCCACTGCCTTTGCTCCACTGTGTCTGGCCTCCTCCATGTCCTCCGAACCCTCCATTCCATCCTCGGCGGCCGTGCCTTCAGCCACTATGCCCCAAGGCTCTGGAACTCCCTTCCTCACTCTCTTTGCCTCGTTCCCTCTCTTTCCAGTTTCAGGTCACAGCTAAAGAACTTTCTCTTCGACCGCGACTTTGGTTAACTTTCTACCCCTGCCCCTGGCTCGGTACCAGGATCCGCTACTGTGAAGCGCTCTGAGATGCCGTCCGGGTGGAGTGCGCTATATATATCAAAGTTGTTGTTGTTGTTGTACTGATACATTTGTCAGGTGGGCAATCAGCAAACAAGCCAAACAATGTTGAAGACATTTTGCACAAAACATCAAGTAATCTCACTTGAGTAATCAAAAAACAGATGGTTTGAATATGCAGTTGGAGGAATTAAATGAGTTTAGTCTGTCAGGAAGCAGAGTATTAATTGATAGTACATTAAAAATGAATGACTTTTCCTTAATACTAATTTGAGGAATGAATAATTTAAATCTTTCTTTGAATTTATTAAATCCCTCTAACTTTCTTTTTTTGTGATATCTCAAGGTGCTTTACATAAATATACATAAATTTAGGAGGTGTTTATTATTTCTCTGAATGCTATGCAGGTTCTTTTTTAGAGTGACCTACTTGTGTACTAATTTTCATTGCTTGCCACAGTGTGGACATTTAATCACAAGCTCTGCTGAATGTTTGCGAGCAGTATCTCATTGTCTAACTGCTGTGCAGCTGCGTCACACTATGAATCATGAAAACTTTCACCGGTAAAGTACAGTCATGTTATTTGGTGCGTATTTGCCAATGCTCACAGCACAAACCACACAGAAGTGATTAGTTGCATTCGCCTATGGAGAACTGGTATAGGTCCTCAATTTATAATCCTTAACGAGTGTTCCACTTGCCACACAGCAGTTGGCACCATAGGCAATCAGAACATGAATTCCCCCAGCTACACAGTAAGAATTGAGACACGTTTCCTGTCACATGCAGATTTACAGCAAGCATTATGAGCCTTTGGGCATTGTGCCAGACTATGATTATTTCAATATTCTTTCAATAAACAATTAGATGCAAGTGTGGCTAATATGTCTGAGAACTGCCACAGTGAATAGAATGCGACACGCTCCATTTCTCCCTTGTGTGTGGCTGTGAACACTAATACTGGCACTTGAATTAAAATGGAGAAATGGATAGTTCTGACACTCGTTGATATAAACATGTTATATATCAACGAGTGTTGCAAACCAAAAGTCAAGAAAACACTCAGAGTTTAGCTTTCATGCCATTTCTTAACCAAGTAAAGGACCCAAACATTGGCCAAGGTCAGAACCCAAATTCACCAGCCGTGAAAACACAGGTTTAAGGATTGTGATTTTTTTAAATTAGTTTGTTAGTGGATCAGGCACAGACCAGGTTGCAGTCCATTGAAGTGCAGCTATGCTGTTCTTTGTTTTTCAGTTCCATTTAATGGGCCTTCTCCGTTTTATCCAGCATAATTAATTATCATTGAAAGGATGGTTTTCGCTTAGGCATCTTTATAACAATAAATAAAATGTATAATTTCTAATAACTGGGATGTCCTCCCAAAGTGAACGGCACTATAAAAATGTAATTTTGTTATTGTTGGCAGGGTATAGCTTTTTCTTTGTTCTTTATTTTGTTCCCGTCACCGCTTGACTATGTGCGTGCTCTGTGATGCAGGATGTCACAGCGCCATGGTCAGCCAGCTCAGCCACCAGCTGTAACTATAGCAAAAAACACAAAACTGAAAAACTTAAATATTAGGGCATAATTCATGAATGATAGGAGATATCCAAAAGCAAATATGCCCACATCACTCCCAAGTACATAACTTTTCTGATGAGGTAGGACATGAGATCAATGTCAATTAGTTTGTGATTCTTCTTGAAGCAGACAGGCATTTTCATTATATTAGTATAGAAGATATAATAAGTTTTCAAGGATTCAGTTGTATTTTGCTGATTCAAAGCATGTTGTTGCCATAATAGTATCATTATCCAAATCACGTCACTTGCAGGAGCTGCAACAACAAGTTGAATTTAGCATTGATCAGCATTTAGCATAGAGCCCTGTAGCTCAGTGGTTAGAGCACTCAACTTACAAGCAAGAGGCCCAAGTTGAATTCCAGGCAGTGTGAAACCTTGGGCAAGTTTCCTTACTTCACACACCTGATAATAATCCCTCAAAATTGCAAAAATTGGTAATTGCAATCCATGACTGTTTGTGGGACACTACTATGTGCCACGTTTCGCCCACAAAAATATACAGTCAATTCACTTTACAGTTTATTCTGTGAAGGGCTTTGAGACATCTAGAAGACGTGAAAAGCATTATATCAAATACAAGGATTATTATTATTATTATTATTATTATTATATAGTGTCCTTTACGCCAGATGCCTAAGATAATTTAGAATTGTTGGATTCCTGATGTGTCGCTGCTGACCTTCAGTACCCTAAGCTCAATCACCAACTTCTCAGAGGAAATCCAAGGGATACACCTCAGACCTATCCAGGATTTGCTCATTCAAAAATCCCCACAATTAGACAAAGGAATAGAGAGTCCACCTGGGCAAGGATTTACTGTGTTTATGTAGCACATCAGAACACCCAGAATTTGACAAATTAGTAAACTTAATGGTGAAGCTGGTTTCCTGTGAGTTTCTTTTAAGAAATACAGAAACTGCCTTCAAAGTTCAGACTGAATTCAACAATTTGCCAATTCTGGATGCTCTAAGATGCTAGAAAAATAGAGTAAATCTATACCTGGGTGGAACGTCATCCACCTCCCTACTGCTTATTGTTTTGCTTTTATTACCAATTAACTACTGGAGACAAGAAAATAAAGGTTACGTGCAGGAGAGATAAAGTGACGAACATTGCTGAATTTAACCTTTACATGTTCACGGTTTTCATAACATTTAGGGAAAAAGTGCATCATATAGCTCTGTGGGCAAAATCTTGAAACATATTTTATTTTCAGTTTCTCAATGTAAACCTGGCAGCAAATCTTCCTCAGTTACACAGAAATGGGTTCCTTTAACTCTTAATGTACCAAATTGTTTTGTTTACAAGCAATACTATATTGATCCATATACAGTATAACATAATATACTGCAATATCTGTATTGCCTCTTAATTGTGAACTATTAGGAATATAAGAACAGGAGAAGGAATGTCATTCAGTCCTTCAAGTCTATTCTGTCAGTTGATTAGATTATGCTCCTCATGGGATGCCATTTCAGCACTCCAAGAGCCATATAAATGCAAGTTGTTGATATTGCATTTTTTTTCATATCTTTTAATATTCTTTAACGTCCCAACTTTTTGTCTAGCTCAACATTAAACATCCCATTTTAAATTGCCTCTACAACCTTTGGGACAGTGCTTATTGCTCTCGTCAAGCAAAGCAAGCCGTCTGTGCTTGTCAAGCCAGCACAGACTCGATGGGCCGAATGGCCTCCCTTTGTGCAGTAAGATTCTATGATTCTGTTAAAGACATATATTCAGATCATTTTCTTTGCCATTAAGGGTTACTATATTGTTAGGTCCCAAATATTTGCATCCTGTCATTTAATCACATATTATGCACAGAGTTTCATGATGTGTTATTTATGCACATGCTCATTTCAGTGATTTACTTCAGTTATTCTCACTGAGTGAATGACCTGATGTAGCAAACTGCAAACAACAGTCTGAGGACATTTACATAGAGATTCTCGTAGTCTGGTTATAAATATAAATCCTGATGATTGCTGCTGGAAATCCATGAACATGTAAAGTATTGTGAATTGCATAAATGGGTTATAATATTCTGGAGCTCACTGGAGCTCATCACAAAAAGACTAAAATTGTTTAAAATTACTGTGAGTCACCTCAGGAACCAGCATGAAAACATTGCCAAAGAATTGCATGTAGGCCTTCGGGTGGCCCAGGTCTGGTCAAGGTCCGGTCTGCTTGTGCGAAAAACGAGTTTTGTTTCTCCTAGCCTCCAGGGCCAACTGTACCCCAAACAAAATTGGTGATTCACTTCATGGCTGTTTGGAGGAATTGTAGGTCTGTGCAATTTGCTTGTCACGTTTGCCCACCAAAACACCCAATAAATCTACTACTGTATAATGTATATCCTGTGAAGTGCTTTTGGGCGGCCTCCTGAAGTAAAAGACATTCTACAGAATGTAAAGATTATGATTATTATATGCATGGAACTGTAAATAAGGATATGCTTTGATCAGCAGTCTTTCACTATATAATACATCAGTTGTAGTAAAATTGCAAAATGCCAGAAGTAAATAAATGTGATGCATCATATCAACCAATCCATTTTGGATTCTATTAAGCCTACAATGGTCTTCTTTCAGTTCTTCTAAATTCCAAAATGACATTTGCTACCTTTGATAATTAGCACGAGGATCTCACTGTGAAATCTCACTAATTTCACTCCCATATTCCTATGATCGTGATTCGTTTGTAGGAATTTCTGCAACTACATAAACAAGAAGATGTGATTGCCTTTGATAAAACACCTCCAGACACACACAAAAAAAAGTTTCCTTGCAAGTTGTGGAGATCTGAAAATAGTCACACTCCCCCTTTGGGAGTTGTGAGTTTTTTTTCAGAATGCATCACTGAATATCAAATAGATTTCATGTTCTTGAAGACTAAAACAATCTGTTGCAATGTAATTCATCTAAGATGACAATTCATTTAATTGTGCATTTTCTTCACTATTTGTGAAAGGAGAAATTCAGAATCAAAGGATAGACCACAAGACATTTGTGCTAAAATATTGATGACTTTTTTTTTCCTATTTATCCATAGCAGCCTACCTCTGGGATGAAAAAATACCTATTTGAAAGCAACTACAGTATTATACACAAAACATCATGAAATATGTCACAAATTGGGAGATCAGTAGTGTTTTAAAATAATTGAATTCAAAATTATGCGAACAGCATTCTTTCAGGCAATGAACAGCTTGCAGCAAAAATACAAAAAAAAGATAATAAGGGACTGTATGAATGTCAGACTCATATTGGCGTCCAACTCCTGTACATTGTTCTGAAACTCTGTGCTGCATAAAGGACACTAGATGAATGCAAATTATTATTGCTGTTTTTAACTCAAAATAATATGTCTTAAGTTATTATTATGTGCTCACTGCTGAAATATAAAAAATGTAACAATTAAATATATAGATATTAAAATGCTGAAACTGGCAAAGTGAAAATGGTCCTAATTAAGATCAAAGATTTTTGCAAAGTATCCCCTCTGTTAGCAAAGGCTGAAAACAAACTGCTTATATAGGATTAGTCACTGGATACTTTGAAGAATGAGCTCGGAGTAAATAACTCGATCAACTAAAACTCTTCAGCCTTGAAAAGAAACATCTCGATGGGGAATACAGTAAAACCTTAGTTATCAGGCACCCTCGGGATCTCACCGGTGCCGGTTAATTAAATATGCCGGATATTTGAGCAGCAAGTTGCCGAAAACCCTACACAAAAAATGAACTTATTTTAATACGTACCATATTAATAATAGACTAAATAATAACAGAATATTGGATGGATACTTACCAATAAAGCATTCCAGCACACTCGGTAAAAAAACATTCCAGCGTTCGGTAAGTTTAATAAGTGCGCATGCACCATGCATGCACAAAGTGAGCATACCGCGAGTGTCCCGGATCTCCCAATACAATTGGGAAATACCGGTTGGTTGAGTATGCCGGTTGGTTGGATACCGGATAAACAAGGTTTTACTGTACATAGAGAGAAATAGGATGGATCATCTTAGTCTGAAACACACTTCACAGTCACTACCACTTTACATGAGACACTGTGAAGCACATTAAGATGTCCTCCTAACACATATGATGCTATATCAAATGGAAGCATTCTTTGGAGTTACAAATGCTAAAACATACAACCTTAATTAAAAGTATTTGCAGTCAGTAATGTCCCACAAACAGCCATGGAGTGAGTGATCAATTTAATTCTTTTTTTACAATAAACTATGCCAGAGATCAGAGATGTATTGTTAACGCACAAAAACAGCTGCTGGACACTCACACTTAGCTTCATACGTTATTCTGTGGGAGATAGTTATTACCTTACAATTTTGGGAGTTTTAAAGTTCTTGCTGAATTGGTTATGAGTGGAAAGTAAAGGAGAGATCGTTCTTTGTGACCAGACACTGTTTTGATGATTTTTCTATGGTCAATTTATCATCCCAAACCCCTAATACCTTATTTCCTTCATATTTCCCCCCCTAATGAATTGACATCAATATCCTTATTCTGACCTTGAATATTCCTTTTAATCCAACGGGTTGGGCAGCATGGAAACAGGCCATTTAACCCAACTAATCTGTGCCCGGGTATATACATCATCCAAGTCTCCATCCACTGCTTAGTCTCTCCCATACCCTTCTCTTACCTACAACCAAACAATTCTTCATCTTGGTGCATCAGATGGGAATTAGAAATGTCTTTGTGAAGAGGGAGTATATCTCGTCTCCTGTTCATTTTAATTTCCAGAGGAATCACTGGAATTTTGAGTTTTCTGTGATCCAGGATTCTGCCAATGAAACTGCTTTGAAAAATACAATGGTTCTCAACAGCTGTTCTCCACAGATTACTGAATGAAACAGCCTGACTGGGGGTATTTTATGTTGATTTCAGGAGAAGCAATGAAGGGAATTCCTCCGATCCACTTGCACAAATATTCACCAAATTATTAGCAGATGCATTTAAATCAAATTAGGTTGCTGGTTTCACACAAGCCCACAGATTACCCACAAGGTGATTTGTAAATTTATCTCTGCTGTCCCCCTCCCCCAATGTTCAGTAATTTTCAGATAGATTTCAAATTCAGTGCCGTGTTATAATCGCGGAACACGCTTTCAAATAAAATTTCACAATTGAAATTTTGTGCTATCGATTTACCATTACTGTCATTATTTTCCTTCAAACTTGGTTTTACTTATTGAATAAGGAAGGAAATCAAAATATTGTTCATCAGTTTTCAATTTTATTTCTCTGTTATTGCCTAGTCCTTCAAATTAATTTATATTGGTCATTTGAATCCACAACTGTTTCTGGGACACTGCTGTGTGCAATTGGCTGCTGCGTTTCGCCTACATATAAACGGTCAATTCACTTCACAGTATATTTGAGACGTCTAGAAGACATGAAAAGTGCTATGTTAAAAATGCAAGGATTATTATTACTATAACATAGGCTTTTGCATGTGTCAGATACCTCTCTCACCCCAAAAAAACATGGCATCAGCTGTTTCTTAAATGGGTCCAGCAACCTGGCCTCAGCAACCTTTCATGCTATCCTGTAGCTCATTGGTTAGAGCACTTGCCTTACAGGCGTGAGAACTGTATTCGAATCCAGGGAAGTCAGGGCAAAACCTTGCGCAAGTTTCCTTACTCCGCACGCCTAATAATAATCCCTCAAAAACACACAATAATAAACTTGTTCATTTCAATGCACGACTGTGTGTGGGACACTGCTGAGCGCAATTGGCTCCGCATTTAGCTCACAATTATACAGTCAATTCACTTATAGTACATTCTGTGAAGCGCTTTGAGATGTCTAGAAGATGTGAAAATCACTATATCAAAATGAAAAGATTATTATTATCCTACACTGGCTGTTAAGCACCACCTGTAATAAAAATACTTTTTGATACGTGTTCCATCTTTGCCATGCCCACCCGCATCCCTGAGCCTTCATAACCTGTTAGAGTAACTGACAATAGAACTTTAGGAGAGAGAGCATGACAACTGAAAGAATCATCCATGCATTTGATGTATCACCTTATCATAGTCAAATGCATTGAAGCACATCACGGTGTAGTTACTGAAAAGTGTAGTGATTGTTTATATGTAGGTGAAAGCAGCAGAATTGCCCCAAACAGCCATGAAGTGAATGACCAACTTAATCAGGTGGATTTTTGGCTGAGGCGCAAGTAGAAACTCCCTTCTCTTATTGAGTACTGTCATGGAATCTTTAAAAATCATCTGAACACACAGACAGGGTTCACGGTTTAACTTCTCATGTGAAGGATAAAATCACTGACAATGCATTACTTTCCCAATTCTTTAATGGAGTGTCAGCCTAGACTGAAACTGTTTAAATCCTGATGTGGGGCTTAAACCCAGAACCTTGTGACTCAGAGGTGGGAGTGCTACCAACTGAGCCAAGCTGTCACCTACTGTAACATGCAGGGAGATAATGTATGAATTAACGCCAGCTATTTATGTTGATTACTATCTATTTGTTAAGCATTTTAAAGCTTGATTTCCATGCTTCATTGGCTTTTAATGAAATGGTGTTCAACATAAATGTTGATTGGATATATATAAATTAAATAATCATTGCTACTTTATGATCCATGATCGTTCTTCTCACTCTTTGATCATCTCACCTTCATAACGTATACTTGGCCATCATTTAACAAGCATCTTTATTCATCATCTGCAATGATCATATTGCTATTTTGAGTTATTAATCAAATTTAAGGATCCTAATGGTTCACCATTACCATGTTGCAATATGATTTAAGTTAACAGAAATTCCACTGGATATTTTGGGATAATTGCTGAGCTTCGAGGATTACTAATAGCATCCAATGTAAGCTGAGTCAATTTCACTAGTAAGCCTTAAATGTAGTGGCTAATTTTGTAAGCAACACAGCAGCTATTCTACATCAACACAGCTATGAGGTGAATGATCAATATATCAATGGGGGGTATGTTAACGTGGAGAATAGGAGAAACATCCTTCTTTTTTTTCAGACAGTGCCATGGGATTGCTGACAATCTGTGAACATCCTTGGTTCAGTTTCCTTGGCGCTACCACAGATATGTCCTAGGACTCCCAGATTAAATAGATCTTTCATGTTCATGACTGTTTGTGAGACCCGGCCAAACTTGTTACTGAGGCTAGATTTTAAGGATACGCTTGAACCCCATTTTCTATCTATGTGATATTTATCAATGCTGATAATTTTCACAGCAAATACCACATTCCTTGCACCTCCATAATGATTCTTTAAAGGAGTTTGAGATACATTTTTATGTGAATGTGCTGCACAAATCAAAATATTTGTATTTTACAACCAATCTTGGTTGAAAATTTGCTGATTACTGGCTGTTCTTTGTCAGTATTCTACGTGACTAGGCACAGAACTCCAAACTTCTAAACCTAAAGCTAATTGTTTAACTACGTAACATAAGACATTTACATTTATCGCTTTCTATTTTCCCCATCAAGAGACCATTGTTACAAGACTGTACAGAAATGTTACTATTTATATTTAATTGTCGTGCCTCAGATATATGCTAGGACTGCTGACATTTTAAAAAAAAGAAACAGTCAGTCATTTACTACTGTTCTCTACAACAGCTTTATCTTCACTATAATTATGAAATTATTATAATTTGATACACTGGGTGTCAACCTGGCTTAGTTGGTTGCACTTTTGTCCCTGAGTCAGAAGGTTGTAAATTCAAGTGTCAGGACTTTGAGCTCCTAGTCGAGGGCTAACATCCCAATGCAGTATGTACTGTTGGAATGCTGTACTTTGGATAAGACATCCTTATTTAAATAAATATTAAAGATCCAATGGCACTTTTCAAATAGAGAAAGAAGATTCTCACAATGTTCTGGCCAACAAGTACATTGATGGTCATGGATGACTTTAAATCTAACCGTTGTAATAAAGTGGGGAGGAGCAATAAAAGAGAGCAGCCAGAGCTGGGTGCTGTGGAATTGTCCCATGATGCGATAATTATCAATAGTAAAAATAATGACATGACCTGTGCCATTCTTCAACCGAAGGATTAAACCTAAAAATTATTGAATAGTCATCATGATCAACTATGTTGCATAGAAATCTACTCGACTGTCACAAATTACTGCAGTTTGAATTCTACACTGTCACTTTAGTCATGTAAGCTCACTTCTTGCTTGAATGATTCTTCACATAAAAATAAGAACTGCAACATATCTTTCCTGTCAATTCAATCCAGTTTGGGATATAAATGCAAAAATGTAAGCACCAATATAAAAGTTAGATTACACCTGTAGTTATTTTAGAAATTAATCACAATAAAATGTAGAATTTGTGAACAACAGCAGTAAAACATTTTTGAAAAAACATACTTTGCTGCAAGACGAGTGATCATGATTTCCAGTTTATGTCCTTTAGTGGAATAGATCTCCCTAACACTAACACAAGTCAATTGCACTTGTATCAAAAGGAATATAAGCAAAGCTCATTTACAGCTAATGGAAAATGACCTTACAATTGTTAATGTAAAGTATTCAGGCTATGTGCCAACCACAGATTTGATACCATGAAGATTTTATTGAATGAACAGTGCATTGGAAAAATTGCTCATTATCTAAGCAGGTTTTCATGATGAAATCTTGATGAAATTGCAAAATTTAATGGGATGCAAAATGCTACAGATATGATAATTATCACAAGTAAGAATTACTAACTCAGTGGATTGTGATATTTCACCGTCTGTTCCTGGGATTCTGATTTTATTCTTGGCTTAATTCAAGTTTAAAAGTTTCAAAGCTACGACAATAACAACAACAAAAGTACATCTTTAAAGTACACATTAATACAAATGTACTTCTTTCTCACATTGAAACAAGACCTTGACCGACTCACTGACAGGGGCAGAATTATCAAAGAATAAAAATAAATAAATCACAAAAACATTGCAACACATGTAGCATTTTTGAACCCAACGTTTCTATATTTAAAATTGGTAATTTACTTCATAACTGTCTGTGGGGCTCTTATAGGTACCAATTGATACAAACTATTTGGTTTAGTCTACAAATGCAAGGTCACTGTATTACCTACAAGGCCAATTACAGGAGAAACACTTTGAGAAGTTTTGACCTTATGGCAGTAATAAGTCTTGCATGTGATACACAGGCTTCAAGACATCTTAAAGTGCTTCAATGAATATACTGTAAATTAAATTGGCTGCATATTTGCGAGTGAAACAGACTGCATCAGAAGCAAGGATCATTAATATAAACTTTAAATAGCAAAAATTGGCAATAACATTTTCCTTGCAATAAAAGTTCCACAAACATCTCATAAACATTCTTGTAGTGGGTTGGAGGTGGGTAAGGACACTTCCTACACACCACAAATTTAAATAATTAAAATAATAACCCCAGCATTTGATATAGCGCATTAACATGTCTTCGAGATGTCTCAAAGAGCTTTACAGAATAGTAAATTCACTGTATATTTAGTGGGTGAAATGCTGTTCCGCAAACTGTCGTGGATAGAGTGACCAAATGATGGTCATTATTTTTTTTGCAACAAATTTAAAGATTCCTACTATTTGAGTTGAGAAATCCCGATTTTAAAATGTTGCGTCTGATTAAAATCAGTAAGAAAGAGAGTCTTGGCTCAGCAGCAGATTCAGTGGTATTGTAACATCAGCGACAGCCTGAAGCAATTTTCTCGGTTATGAAAACCACTGCTTCAACTGTCAGAATAATTTCATTTCTGCTTCAAGTACTCAGATAAGATTCTTTGCCTACACAGCATATATTTGCAGAAAAATCACAAAATAAAATGTTATGATCAGGAAATACCACTTAACGCAAGCTCAATTATTTTTCTAATGTCAAAATGCTTCCTTGCGACATAAAGCAATTTATCCCCATAATGTGCTTTCAAACAGGGAATAATAGCTATTGCCTCGTCAAATGTAACATCAACCAATCTGTTTTTAGATTTTGCTGTTGTATATAAACAGAGATTAGCATGAGCCAAAGGTGAACTATAAACTCGTATCTAGCTCTAAACTTTGACTGAATTCAGGTTAATTTAAGCATGTTTCACTGTTTATTTTGTTTTTTAGTTGTTTTGAAACAGAGCAATATAAATACAATGATAATAAACAACAAACTTAGCATCTGATAATGCGTCCTTCCCGTCGGCATAATGTCTCAATGTGCTCACAGGATGTACTGTAAGTGTAGGATCATTAAATGCCTCCGACTTCTCTCCCCATCCTCTCTCTAAAAAACAGCAACAAATCACATTTGCATCACAGTTGAACAATCAGGATTTTTTGGACCTGAGCTGGGAATTGGGGTCAGGAGGGATGGATGACATGAGGGGTGAAGATGGGAGAGTGCTCAAAGGCACAGTCTAAGAGTATGGTCTTTAGACAGGACTTGAAGGAGGCAAAAGAGAGGCTGAGGTGGAGGGATTGCAGGATAGAGTTCCAGAACGTGGCGGCATAGATGCTGAGTGGCCGATCAATAATGGGATGGAAAGTGTGGGGAACCTGAAACAGGCCGAGCAGAGAGAGCGCACAGGCTGATATGGGGTTAGGAGGTCAGAGAGATGGGTGGGGAGCAAGACCGTGGCGGGCTTTGAAGATAAGAATGAGGGTTTTGTATTTGATTTTCTGAGGAATGGGGAGACAGTTAAGCGGGTCAAGAATGGGGGTGATAGGTTCCTAGAGCCTGGTGAGGGAGAGGACATGAGCTGCACAGTTTCCAATAATCTGCAGATTGTGGAGGGAAGAGTTGGGAAGTCCAGTGAGCAGGCAGTTGGCGTAATCAAGCCAGGACATAATGAAATCAGGGTTTTAGAGGCCTGCTGTGAGAGTCAGTGGCAGAGCTAGGCAATGTTGCAGAGGTATGGAAAGGTGAAATGGGTCATGGCATGAATGTGGGGTTCGAAGGTTAGCTGAGGGTTGAAAAGATCACTGAGTTTTCAGATTAGTTTGGTGATGTGGAGTGATTGTGATTGTATCAGCGGCTGAGGTGAATAGTGATTGTGTCAGCGGCTGAAGTGAGGAGGCGCTACCGGAAGCCAAGCAGGAGAGTCTCTGTCTTGCCAACATTGAGTAGAAGGAAGTTGGCTCTTGTCCAGGAGTTGATGTCAGGCAGAAAATTAGCCAGGTCACCAACATTCCTGGAATCAAGGTGGGAGGTGCTGAGTTAGAGCTGTGTGTCATTCACATACATGCTTGATCCCATGCTTGTAGATGACATTACTGACGGGAGCATATATACAGATTCAAGAGGAGGAGACCGAGGACAGAGCCCTGAGGGATGACACACATGACAGTACAGGCGGTAAAGGAGAAGCCTTTGGTGGACACAAAGTGAAGAACAGTGGGAACGGTAGGATTGGAATCAGGCAAGGACCAAATCATTGACGTGGAGGTGAGAGTAGAGGTGGTGGAGAAGAATAGAGTGGTCGACGGAATAGAGTAGTCAACTTTACAGCCTCCTTCACCCACACAGACCTGGCCATTACCTTCACTCAGCAAACTGAGCTTGCTCCATATCCCCCACCCTATCTGCCCCAACATCCATTGTACTCGGGAAAACACCTGATTTACTCCCTCCCTCTGTTCTTCCAAACATACCTCTTTGACAGGTTTTCTGTCATCTTTGCCCTCCCACCCACTGCTTGGGTGTCCATCTTGATTTCTCTGCTTTGAAAGACCATATAAGTTTAAATTACACTTAATAATAATAATCCTTGCATTTGATATAGTGCTTTTCACATCTTATCGATGTCTCAAAGCACTTCACAGAATATACTGTAAAGTGAATTGCCTGTATATTTGGGCAAAATGCATCATCCAATTGTGCACAGCAGTGTCCCACAAACAGTTGTGGATTGAAAAGACTAATTTATTATTTTGGGGGGGGATTATTATCAGGCATTTGGAGTAAGGAAACTTGCCCAGCTTTTTCCCTGCCTGAAATCGAACCCAGATCTCTCGCTTGTTAGGCGAGTAACCTAACCACTAAGCAACAGAACTTCACTATATAATACAGTAAACTCATATAAGTCTGATTTGTGTAAATCATATCATCGCCGAAGTCATCCAACTGCCTAGGTCCCATTCAAGACTTTATATTCTACGCACGTCTGACATAACTCACACTTTGCATAGGTTATGTAAGTTTACGCACAAGTCAGACACCCAGCTGACCAAAAATATGAGGAAAATGTGACATTCTCTAATTGTTAATGTAACACATTGTTTTTGTAACCCATTCTAAACTTCGGACTGCATTCCGGGAGGCAGTCCAAGTCATCCTCATTGTACAATGCTGTATTTAAGATAACACTTGGTCATATGCTGTCCTCAGACCCGCCAGTGTGTTAGCAAATTGTAAATCTGCCAAGTGAGAATGAACTGTCAACATCCTCAGTTAGTTGAGCCCTTTTGGGGCAATTAGGAAAAGAAAGAAGCTAAAGTGGAATGGTAACTTGTAATAAATGTTCTATTTATCTTTGTAACAAGAACTGTAGCTTTTTGTTGAAACAAGTTATAAGAATGTGATGGTGTCTAAGGGAATTTGCATGAAATTAGCAAAAAAGAATTGTGTTTGCTTCTTTGTTCTGATAAATATCCCTTGTATTTTACCTTTTAAGTATGCCTTAAAGTCATTCACAGAATTTATTGTAAAGTGTAGTGTCTTGTAGAATATACCTTGTAGGAAAACAATTTGTATACAACAGCGTTCACAAATAGCCATGACCAGAATGATCATTATGATTTATAGGATTGTTGGTCAGGACATCAGGAGAAACCTTTCTTTTTCAAATCATGCCATGGAATCACATCCACCTAAATTGACAGCAGAGAACCAAGTTCAACATCTCTTCTGAAGATTAGAAACTCCCACAATGCAGAATACCCCACTTCAAATGGCCTGTTTCAGTTGTGTACTCATTGAGCAAGTCAATCCAAGCACAGCAACGTGAGCAACTATTTGTCCAGGATCATGGAAAACAAATGGGCTTCAATCAAAATGTTCCACTAAATGATTACATGTATAAATCATATCCTGTCAGGTGTCACTCAAGTTAAATATTATTTATCCATCAATCCTAAAAATTACTGACAACATCAAAGATACTTGTCTGATCTATCATCTGATATGTCAGGGCTAATCAACTCACACTACACTTCTTCAGTTCATCATTCATGATTAATGCGTTATTGAGAACCACAAGCTATTCTCATATACAGTTTACAGTTATTCAACACTAATCAAATGCTTTAGAGTTAAACAAGATGTTGTTGACCTTCAGCAAAGTTTAGAAAATATGCATGCTGCAGCTCTGCGTGTGTTGATTCTCAATGGTAGTTGCACATTAATTTGACAAACTAGTTTCAGGAACCCAATACTCGATTCGAGAAAGCTCCACCTCAGGAAGATAATCTCACACCACTTCAGTTTTGTGCAATCTGTCAGGACAACTGCAATCTGGCTCAGTTAGTACAGATAGCAATAGATTTGTTGGTATTCTCCCATTCTTCTGTTCTTATCCTGTAGTGTTAATGTTGCCGAAGAGAATGTGCAACTCTCAAATTTTGTAAGTTAGAAAATGAAAGAAAAACTAAAAGGCAGTGCTTGGTTTGCTCAAGTGAATCCATCCCCCACCTCCACCACCTGTATTGAAAATGTCAATGTTTTATGTTCGCCTAGAAATATATAATAATAATCCTTGCAACTGATATAGTGCTTTTTCATGTCTTATAGACGTCTCAAATTGCTTCACAGAATATACTACAAAGTGAATTGACTTCAGGGCCTTCAGTTTCTCCGCTCCCACCCTATTGAATTCCATCCCCCAATCCCTCCACCTTGTTTCTTCCCTTTCCTCTTTCAAGGCCGGTTTGAAGACTTTCCTCTTCGACCATGCCTTTTGTTCCCCCCCCAACTTTTCGACCTCCCCTTCGTGTTTCACCCCTTCCCGAACACTCGCCTCCCAGCTCGGGTCACACGCCTCCTGTGCAGCGCCTTGGGACGTCCTCCCGACGTGAAAGGTGCTTTATAAGTTTAAATTGTTATTGTTGTTGTATATATGTGGGCGAAGTGCAGCAGCCAATTGCACACAGCAGTGTCCCACAACAGGCGTGAATTGAAATGATCAAATTATTATTATGATTATTATTAGGCATATGGAGTAAGAAAACTTGCCCAAGGTTTCACTTTGCCTGGAATTAAATCCAGGTCTCTCGCTTGTAAGGCAAGTGTGCTAACCACTGAGCTACAGGAATCCTACTGTTCAAAGAAAAACTATTTTTCTTTGAAAAATTCTTTGAGATGTTTCAAAGTGTTAAGGTGCAGTATTACTATTATTATTGTTATTATCATGATTGTTATTATTTTTGATTTACTCAGAGGCACTATCCAACTTCTCTGGCAAGTGACATTTCAGAGTCTAAATTATGAAATTTAAAAATGTAGTTGCTTTTAAAATATTTCTGGGAGCAATTAAGGAACAGTGCAGAAACTACTGATCAAAAAACGTTGTTAAAATCTTCCCTCAATCCTCAATACTGGTTTGAAACATAAATGAATGGCAAATTTATTGTTATATTTTGTCCTTAAGACATGGTTAATCTGTTTCTGCAGCATCTCTCTATATTGAACCCAGAGGTATATAGCCTGGCTGATGTGAATTCAGTGTGCAGCAGTTATCAACAATGTGAACTCAGTCCTCAGATATCTCTCAAAAGAATTTGAATCACTGATAACAGTTATTTTAGCCCCATGCAATGACAGCCAATACACATTTACATTAATAAGACAGAATAAAACTCGTAGGAAAACTCCAGAGTAAATGATTCCTAGGAAATGCACCTCAAGAAGTAAAATGTGTCCAGCAAAATTAACAGGGAAGCCAATGTGTAAAGCTTTGTAAACCTGGAGAGATTTGTTTTAGACCTGATATTATGCTCAGAGCCAAATGCTCACTGGTCAGTTTAGTGAAATCCCTCAATGAGCAGATTTACTTGAAGCCCAATGCCTTTTCTAGTCAAGTACATTCTCAACATGTTTGTGTACAATTTTGGACATGCCATCTTCAAACAAAATTTTTGTATTTGGAGAAAGGTCAGAGTAGAACTTGAGAACTGAAGATTCCAAATTCTGAAGATGTTTTCGAGCAGTTAAACTTGCCTTCATTGAAGCTAAGATTGAGAGGGCAATTAATTCAGGTATTTAACATGATGAGAAGCATAGATAATAGATGGAAGCAGGACACTTAATTTCCACTGTGATTACAGAACTGGAGGAACCAAGTGCAAATTGGCAAGCCTCAAGCAAGATTAGAAGATTGGAAGATTGTTTTCGACACAGAGTAGTGCATATGACCAGCGCATTTGCAGAGAAAGCAATTAATGCAATATTAAACAACTCATTGAAGGAAAAGCTTGATAATTATCTGTAAGGCAATGGGACTGGAGGCTCTAAGGATACCAATGATCAAGAACTCAGTGGAACAAATGTAGTTCACTTTCAGGACTGTGCATGAATCACCAGTGGAATGGAATTCATCCAAGTTCAAAGTCCAAGTTGTGACGGCAGCTGGGGTTTTGTTTGTTTAAAGTTAAGAGTAGAGCAGTCAATTCACAGAGTTATAACTTCTTGGATATTTGTATATAGTTGATTGCTCTCTTCAGAGACTAATCCTACTTTACATATTTTTTAGATTATTATCCTATTTCCTCTTATTCTGTTCTCACAAGAATATTGTTCTGGGTTTACTTTATCATTCCCATTATCCAAAATAAAAAGGAATTGCTCTGGACTCCCCTGGATATAAATGCTCATTCACTTCATGACTGTTTGTGAGACATTGCTTTGTGAAATTGGCTGCTGTATTCGACTGCAAAATACACAGTCACTACATTTGACAATAATTTATATGAAGCATTTTGAGATAGAGTGCTATATCAAATACAAGTATAGTTTTACCGTGAAGAAACAGTCATGCTATGCCAGGTTTATGTGAGTTGTGGCTGGTTTAATGGCCACTGATAATGGCTTTGGGCACAAATATTTTAACAAGATTAATAGCACTCTTTACGTCTGTGTCAGAAGGTTGTGGGTTCAAGACCCATATTGGGATCTGAGTCCAGGCTAACACTGCAGTGCAATGTTGAGAATGCATTGCTTACTGTAAATCCAGTGAAGCATGTAGCATACCTTAATAATATACTGTAATAAGATACTGTACCAAACACAAGGATTATTATAATATGTTACATAACAGAATCTGGATTTAATTTCTCAGGCAAAGAAAGGCACTTCTAACAGGACTGAAACACTGTAGCACTGCATCCTGGACTAGGAATTCTACGTTCCAATGTGGAGCTTGAACTCACAAATCTGACTCTGAGGTGAGCTACCAACTACAATAGCAAGAAAATTACACTCGTATAAGCGTCTTTCACGTCACAAGGACGTCCTGAGGCACTGGATAGTCATTGTTTCAGAGTCAACTAGAGCCAAGCTGACACATTCAGGTAATTTGTAAATTGCTCATACTTTATTGATTCCTGCGTGACAATATGAAATATTCTCCTTGTTCTCATAATACAGTACATGTACTCAGCTTATACATTTTGGGAATAATTAGTGAATTTACAGCAGAAATGTTCTATTCAGACCCAATCCCAATAAGGTCTGAAACAATGACTGTCCTGCACCTTGGGACATCCTCCTGATGTGAACAGCGCAATACAAGTGTAATTTTGTTGTTGTTGTTGTCAACATTGTAGATTGACGGGAAGAATTCTGAGCAGAACATTTTGAGGAAAACAAGACTTGGTCCAACAGCAATTTCCCCTTCAGCTTTAGTTGTTCATTAAGATCATAGTTATATCCTGACATTTCATCATTCTCACACCACAAAAGTGCAGAATCCACCGACTGAGATTGCACAGTGAGTTCTACCTTTGTTCAGATTGTTATTTCCTGAACAATTTATTTATTCAACCATGCACACATGTATTCATCTTAAAATAAGGGAACAAGCCTGATGCAAGTTGGCTGGTTTGTCCTTTTAAGTAATTCTACAAGAATAATTCAAATTGGTTGTTTAGTCCAATTTACACCGATGCTTTAAAAGTGTATTTTTGAAATTCGGGATACAACAAGTGGAAACTTATAATCGGAATTAAATTATTCACTCACGTAAGTCGTTTTGGGGTTGTGATGGGGGTTGGGGGGTGGAGAAAGGGCTGGGGTTGAGTGGTGGGGCGAGAGCTAGGACTTCTTCATTCTGGTTCTCTGGAGATGTAAAGAAGCAGGACCTTCAGATCACCCTGTGAGAAGTGCCTGTGCAGATCTATGACTGACTTAAACTGGCAATAAAACATCAGCTCCTGCATCAGGCAGGTGATTTAATACTTAGCAGTATATTAACTCAGCAATCCTCACGGGCAACCCTGGGGGATCAAATCTGTTATGGGTCATCCTGACCTGTACTGAATGTGATCTCGCAGGGGTTGAAAGAATAAACAGAGTATAACAGGACATTCATTCTCAGAGAATAAACAAGGCTTTTTCTGCACATTGATTTGTCCCTTGTCTCTGTGCTAGCAGAGTTTTTGTTTTGTGATCCTCAGAAGCCATTTAACTTATCAACATTTCAGAATAATTATTCTTGCAATATATTTTATGGAGAAGGAAATAAAGAGTTAGTGTTTGAATGATATTGGGTTTTACTGTAACTATTCTAAAGACATTCTAAATAATAATCTTTGCGTTTGACATAGCGCTTTTCACGTTTTCTAGATGTCTCAAAGCGCTTCACAGAATATACTGTAAATTGAATTGACCGTATATTTGTGGGCAAATCTGTGGGATGTACCTCAGAAATGCTTTTAAGTTATGATTAATTAAATGAGCACAATACTGTCAATTTCATAATTTTTATAATGATAATTCCTACATTTGGTATTATGCATTTAATTTTGAGAGGACATCTCAAAAAGCTTCAGAGGATTCTCTGTGGTGACTATGTACTTTCACAATTTGGGCAGCTCTAATATTGTCAACAGGAATTATTTTATTTACAGAATGAAAGGAAACTGGTTTGCATGCAAACCAACTCAATTATAGAAATTATCAAGAGTCTGGAATTCAATCGTGTTTTGTTTTAACATTTGAGAGCATTTCTACAGTGGAGATTATTGAGTGAAGTGAAGAGTTACGGAGTAGGAGATCAATTGACTCAGACCCAAGCACAATCAGAACGTTTTCAAACAGAAAGGAAGTGGAGTCCTGCAGCTCAGTGCAGGACTCCACGCATTGCAAGCGAGAAACCTGGGTTCAATTTCCGGCAGGGCTAACCCAAAACAAACAATAATAAATTGGTCACTGGAATCCACGACTGTTTGTGGGACACTGCTGTGTGCAATTGGCTGCCACGTTTCACCCACAAAGAGTGAAATATCAATTCACTCTACAGGATATTCAGTGACGTACTTTGAGACACATAGAAGACGTGAGAAGGCCCAATGCAAAGATTATTATTGTGATGATTATTATTATTGTAAGTGAGGTATCTCAAGGGTGAGTTTTTGGGGATTCCTGTTATTAGAAACTCCCTTCATCCTGCTAAATCAGGCTTTTCGGGAGAGTTTAAAACAAAAACAAAAGTGGCTGGGAACATTCAGCTGGTCAGGCAGCATCCATGGAGAAAGGAAAATGAGTAAACGTTTTGGGTGCACGACCCTTCATCTGACTCACTTTCCTTTCTCAATAGTTGCTGCCTGCCCTGCTGGGTGTTCCCAGCGATTTCTGTTCTGTAGTTTTGCTTTAGAGCACCAGCATCTGCAGTATTTTGCGTTTTTTTTGGGAGAGTTTGCCCGCTGCCTGGAATTGCCTCCCTAAATTTCTCCGTCCCTGCCTTCAAGCACTTCTAAAAACTTATGTCTCTCTCTATACCTTCAAGAGCACTTTCATGCTCTCTAAATCAAGCTGCCTCTCTATTTCTGTGAAGCACTTTGTGACATTTCCCTACCTGAAAGACATTTTTATAAATGTAAGCTGGTGTTATGAGATACAATGTAATATGGATGAAGTTAATGAAATTCTTTAGTCAACACTAAATTTGGATGGAGCAAATAATAAGGAAAAATAAATAATAAAGGCCGTTGGCCTGACACAGTTATTAGCACCCTCACCTCTGAGCCAGAAGGTAGGGCGCTAATATTCAAGCCTTAATTATGTTGGGACTTGCAACTTATGTAGCCTATGAGGAACCTTCAATGCAGCACTGGAGAATTTATAGCATTATTTAAAAAGAGAAGGGAGTTTCTCCAAATGTCCTGGCCAACACTTGCCCAAATAATGTCATTCATTCCATGGCTGCTTGTGGAATACTGTTGTCCAGATATTGGCTGCTCACAAAATACAGTCACTTCAGTTTACAGTATGTCCTGTGATTTATTTTGAAAAGTTATCCCGCTGTACAAGCACTATATTAAAGGTATGTCTTATTGTTAGTTTTACTATTGGTATTATTAGAAGAAATCACTCAACCAAAATTCAAAGAATTTGTACATCTTTGGGAAATTGAGCCAGTAGTCATCACATTTAGTAGATAATTTAAGATAAATAAGACATGAGGAAGGTGTCAGAAGAGAGAGTATGTATTAAATGCAACAATAATGCTCAGAAACAATTTATTATAGACTAACCGTATGCATTGCAGCTCCACTTGCAACCAAATAATCCAATATGGAACATAGATTGGCACACAGACAGACACACAGACACACATTTCATCTTTATCTATACTCAGCCAAGTATATGCCTGTGGGAGGGCTTCTTTTGGGAGGGCTCAGTGGGAGGAATCAGCACCTTAAAAATGTAAATTTGTTGTTGTTGTGGCAGCTTATCTTTCTCCGTGTTTTTGATCATTGTCACTTGGCTACATGCACGCTCTGTGATGCAGGAAGGGGGAATAATATAATCTACCATTCATAGCATTTGGTTTATGCCTTGCTGCAATGATTCCATGTTGTCTTTCCCTAACCTCTAGATTAATAAATGTAAATGCTTCCCATTTTCCAGTCGGGTATGCATAAGACAATAGTGAATACATCTGAGGCAAACTATTCCCCAGGGATATGCAGAAAACAGATTGTAGTAGTTTCTCAATTTAATTCTTTCCTAAATTAATCAGCACAAGGAATGGGTTAAGAGGGTATCACAAATTTCTCTTCAGCAATCATCTCAGACAACTAGGGGACCAAATAGTCTTGTAGACATGCCTGGCAATAGCATTGTGAAAATACAATTTACACAGCACCTTTTACATGGTATTACGGGAAACATTTATAGTATTTTTTATTTTATGCAGGCATAACCATCAGTTAATAGTATAATTGGCCTAGTTATTTTTTACCTGAGGTGAAGTCCCAGCATCTTGGGAAGTCCTCCCAACGTGAAGGGCACTACGGAGATGTCATTTTGTTGTTTTTGTTTTGTTGTCAAAGTGACCAAATTTTTTTATTTTAGAATGTTTATTCCCTTCATAGGGCCATAAAATTTACGACCCAGTAGAATGTCAGTTGTCAGATTGCTTTAGTATTAAACTATAAGGCTTATGTATTCATATCGCTTCATCAACACCGAGCTACTGAGGTGGCCCAAAAGTTATGCTCTTCTTGGCCAAAAGTAGTTTTAATTGATTTAGCAAGCTGCCATCTGGTGGTTTATGCAGGTATGAGTTCATGTCTGTGTTGGTAGGTGACTGGTAATGTGGCCCATCCTAGCATGCGAATAGGGCATAGGTCTTAGAATAAACTCAGTGGAAGTGAGCTGTTGGTAACAAATATAACAAAATTCTGTGACCGAGTCTGTCTTCAGTTTTTCCATGTGTATTTTTGCTTTTTTTTTGTTTCCCTCACTTCTCTCTGTTCTGTGCATTTATATATATGTGTGTGTGTCTCAGTTTTTGTATGAACCCGTCTGACTCCTCTTGCCAGTCTTTTCAACACTTGTTCTTTACCTCCTAAGATACAACTTGAATTTATATACACAGATGATCGTAGAGTACTACATCAGAGCACTTCATAGAGATGGTGCCAAACATTGATCAGAAGGCTTTTGGAGTATGATTCAAACACTCCACTCTCTCCCGCTATCTCTTTTCCCTCTCATACTGTGTCTGATTCACTCTAACTCTTTTCTCTCAGACACACTCATTCTTACGTTTTCCCGTTTGCTTTTCGAATAATGCAATAGGATCTTTAATATCCACCTGAACAAGCAGGCACAACCTTTGATTAATATCAAATCCAAAGGACGGCATCTCCAACACAGCATTAGAATGGCTGCCTGGACTATATCAATTCAAAGTTCTCACATGGGCTTCAAACCCATAAACATCTGCCTCAGAGGCAAAATTGCTTCCAACTGAGCCAGACTGACGTGATGCTGGATAATTTGTGTCCCTTTTAATTGTACAATGTAAATCAGGGCTATACCAGTACAGATCAGACACGTGAACAGCTCCTGAGTCCATCTGCAGATGGATTCAGTGTCAGTTTGATTTGCTCTTTTGCAATGTAAATGCCAGGAATTTTCTAGGGATACATTGTTTTTGTATGAGTTGATCTTCCATCCAATTGCTTAGTTGTAGCCACAAAGATCTACCGAGTGACTTCAGCTTTCTATCTGTGTATAAACAAAGCGCACATAGTATCGTAGAATTGTATCAGTTTCAATGTAATTATATAGAATTTTGCAGCAGTGAAAGAAGCCATTTACTAATTGTGCTTCTTCTGACTCAATGAGAGCTATTGATTCAGCTCCCTCCCCTTTCCCCATTCCCTTTTACACTTTTCTTTCTCAGATACTATAAGCAATTTTAAGGGATCCTTAAACATCGGAAAAACTCAATGCATGTGCAAAAAACAATCTCCCCTTTGAATTTTTAACAATGATTTTAAATGTGTGCCTCTCCAGTTAGCAGTTCACCAACCAATGGAAATATTTATATCTCAGTCCGATTTATCTTATATTGTGGAATCCTGTGGCTCAGTGCTTAAAGCACTTGCCTCGCAAGCAAGTGTCCTGGGTCCAATCCTTGCCAGGACAAAATGTTGGGCAAGTTTCCTTACACCACACGCTTCGTATTTCCTAGCACTATGTATGAACCTGGTTGTTGGTTGATTGGCAGATTAGTTCTCCAGGGGTAATAATTCCTTCAAAAAAAAATGTCACTCAATCCACAATTGTTTGTGGGACACTTCTGTACTGTGCATAGCTGTGCTGACGTGTTTCTCCCACAAGATATACAGTCAATTCGCATTACAGTATATTCTATGAAGCGCTTTGAGACATCTCGAAGACATGATAAGGTGCCATATCAAAAGGAAAGGATTATTGTTGTTATCAGTACCCTCGCTATCTCTGAAATTGAGAGTTATTTTCGCATTGACGTAAAGAGGAGAAAATAGTCAGCTTCCCACTCCATAATGTACTGTTACTGGAGGTGACATAACTTCATGACCAGCAGTATAAATGCAGCATTAGGCACAAGTTACATTATGAAGACACCTTTTCTCACTTTGTGGGCACAGCATGTTAGCACTGTATACCATGGATTGGAAGAGACAAGTCATTCCTATCATCTTTCATGCAGCGAGTTCCTGATCAGACACAAGCATAATGGATGAAGGCAACATTGAACAGCAAATCAATGAACACCTCAGTCACACACCCATGATTTTAGAGTAGAGTGAGCCAAGGCAGCATAAGCCGAATCAGTGAATAATATCAACGGAAACTAATGAAACTAATCAAACTTGATCTAACCCTTCCAAAGGAGTTATATTATTTCTCTCTGCTAGCATCAGCTATTGTATTTTCCTTTGCAATGTCGTGCGCCTTATTCCCGAGCAGCGTATATTACACTGAAGCAAAAATAGAAACTGCTGGAAATGCACAGCAAATTGAAAAGTAGCTGAAAGCACAAAGTAACTTAATCTTTCAGGTTTAACCCTTCTTCAAAATATTGATTATGTTGGAAAGACTAAAGGATAAACTATTCTCTCCATGTTGCTATTGTTTGTTACCAGCATCTATTTTGTGCTCATGCGGAAAATCATCCCCCATCTTAAGAGTATCCAAACCAGACTGAAAGTTCCATGAAACCCACCAACACGTAGAAATTCTTATGCGGACACGATGAGAGTGTACAATCCGTTCCAATACAGGGGAATTCTGACTTTTCCTGGAGGAAAGTATGTCTGATTCCTACATTTACAGAACTCAACAAGGGATGCTTCTCATTAGATTTTCTTCTCTCCAGGGATCGAGTCCGTATTTCATTCCAGACACAAGAAAATTGCTGAACAGATAGATGGGACTTCAGTGTAATATCTAATTTAAAGGACATCACCTTCAACAGGCTGGCAGTGCTCTCCCAGCCCTGCACTGAAATGTTATTTTAAACTATGTGAAATCAAAATCCTGACATTGGGGTTGAACCCAGCATCTTGTGATTTAGAGGCAAGAGTCAGGCTGTCACATATTTAACTAGTAGCATTAACTCACATTGATAAATTAGTTATACAAACTCAAAGACTATAATTGTCCAGCTCTTCTTTTCTTTAACTACAATAAAAGTTCCTCTCATTCTATTCAAATGCAAGTGATAGTTAACTAGAAGTTGCATGAGCCCAATTATGGAAATCAGCAAAATGATACAGCTTTGATATCTTTTACACTCAGGTTGCTACTTTCATTGACGTGTGAATTTATAATGTTTGCATACAAATGTAATTTTGTTGCTGTTGTTTGGAATGTATCGTTTCACAAAAGGGCATGAATTGTTTGTCATCACCATCAATTTTCACAAACGAATTGGGCACAGAGATGTCTTCCCGCATAATGGCACAATAAAATAACACTGATACTGTTTACATCGGGAAGGTAAATACAGCATGTGTACCAGTCGATGATTTACCATTGTAATTATTTGTAACTGAAGGGGAAAAAAGTTGTTCAACGCATCCTAATGTCAAATACTCAATCGATCGATTGATCGATTCATTCATCAAAGAGGAAGGTACTCAGATGAACCATGAAGCAGGCGAGCGAATGGGTAAGATAAGAAAATTCTAGGATCGAATTCCAAAGGATGGGGGCAGAAAGGAAGAAGGCCTGGCCATCTGCCTGATCGAGTGGAAGCTAAAGATCCCATGGTAATATTCAAAAAGAGAAGGACATTTCTCTCTCCAAATATCCTGGCCAACAAATCCCCAAATAAAATTGGTCAGTCATTTGATGGCAGTTTGTGGGACAGTGCTGTGAACAACTGGCTGCCACTTTCACCCACAAAATACAGTCACTCGACTTCTTAATATATATTCTGTGAAGAGCTTTGGGAACACCTCCTGAAATGAAAGACACAATGCCAAATGAAAGAATTATTAATATTATTAATTTAGTTAGCTGTATTAAACCTCAGTTGCCAGTTATCAGCTCATTGCCATTCCCTATCAAGCTTTGTAAAGCCTTAATTGTCTCCTTTGATTCCACAGTTACTTTCAGCTTGATAAAATTTGTAAACATAACTACAGTATACTGCAGTCTGTAAATCATACCATATCAAAGTAACAGACCCCTGAGGCACCCCACTTAACACCTCCCATTATTTTGACTCCCCTAATGACTAACCTCTGCTGTGAACCATTCCTATGAACTGCGTGGTTACCAAAATCAATCCTGTTTGTAATATACTGTCAGATTAACATTACTTCTGATCTTGCCCATTATCACTACATGTAACAAAAATCCATATTTATAGCACAGTATAAGCAGTGAAGCAGATTTAACTCTTTTCAGAGAAACACAAGTCATTATGCAGTGGATAGAGAACTAGATCATGCTATTGATGATTTATACTAATGTTTATTAATTAACAGGAGAGTCAATATTTTTAAACCAATTTGAATCATATTTCCTCTTACACATAAGATGCTCAGAATCCCACACATTACTTATAGTTATACTTAAGATTGTAGTTCATCCAGCTCCCATCTTTACATTTCTTACCACTAATATTCTACAAGTGGAAACATTGAAACAGTCTAGGCAGCAGATTATCAAAATGAACTGGATATTTATTTCTTTGCCTTAAAAAAAAGGAATTAAAATGGTGTGTGGGGTGGGGGGGAAAGGCTTTATATGGGGAGTGGTGTGCAATGTGGAATTCTTTGTCACAGACTGATACTGAAGAAGTGTCCACAAATAAACTTGAATTGGATAGATACTTTAAAAATAGGAATACTAAAGAGAATGGGGAGCAAGCAAAAAGTTGAGACTGAAGTCTTTTGTGGAGAGAAAGACAAGAGCAACTTACATTTATAATATTAATGTTTGCGCTTGATTTAGAAGCACTTTACTGAATAAATTGTAAACTAATAATAACAAAAATAATATTCCTTGTATTTGATACAGCACTTTTCACATCTTCTAGA
Organism: Hydrolagus colliei; assembly: GCA_035084275.1. Taxonomy (NCBI): domain Eukaryota; kingdom Metazoa; phylum Chordata; class Chondrichthyes; order Chimaeriformes; family Chimaeridae; genus Hydrolagus; species Hydrolagus colliei. Next base: position 28,996,923 of record CM068744.1, read on the forward strand.
TTCCTCAAAGTGCTCCACAGAATATATTATAAAGTGAATTTACTGTATATTTTGTGGGCGAAACATGGCAGGCAATTTGCAAAACTGTGTCCCATAAACAGAGTGGATTGAGTCACCAAATTTAATTTTTTTTTTGAGGAATTATTATTTCCAGAAAAGTGATCTGCCAATCGACTAACAACTGGGTTCATACTTACTGCTGGGTAAACAGAAGCATGTGTGGTAACGAACCTTGCCCAACATTTCGCCCTGCTGGGGATCGAACCCAGGTCTCTCACTTGTAAGGCAAATGCTTTAACCACTGAGTTACAGGACTACACTGCGGATTGACTGCATTTTTTGTAGGCGAAATGCAGCAACTAATTGCACATACGGTATTATGTTATATAGCATACTACTGTATATAGCATCCTTCATACAGGGTGGCACTTTAGAGCTTTTGCTGCCCTGATGCCTGTAAACATTTTGTTGTTGAATTTCTTTACCCAGGAATTGGATATTATGATATCACATGCAAGGATTATTCATATTATTATTATTATTAGTTGCAATTCCTGCAAATCTGATTTATGGATCATCTATACTGTTGGAGAGAGAAATCCAATCCTTGTCCCACTCGGCTTTTAAACATTAAACCATACATTCCAGTTCTGCTCTCCTAATCAAAGTCATTCCTCGATTACGTCTACATGAACTATTGCCTCTCAAACGTTGAAACATTTGGATACACCTCCCATCTTCTTGTTTCCGATAAAATCCAGTTTGGTTCTGCAAGCTTCTTCTCATAACTCAGAGCTCTAAATCCCAGGAAATCTTTGCTCCTCGTCTTTGAACCCATTCCAACATATCAACCTCTGTTTGAATGGTAAAGAACCCAAAGCTGCAGGAGATGTTCCACATTTGGCCACTGTGCTGATCTATAAATTGTTATCAAGGTTTAATTTCAGCTCTTTGAATGTCTGAAAGTGCTTTTCAGGATTTATTATTGTTTGTACTATATATTTTGTGGTAAGCAAAGCAACCAATTTGCACACAGCAGTGTCCCACAAACTGCCCTGAAGTGAATCACCAGTTGTCTACTGTTAGCCCAGAACATGGGAACAATTGAAAAATGACCCTATATTTGACAACAGCTTCATATCATTGAATGATCAATAACCATACACAACTTGTTCTTTCACACTTCTAATACTCAGCTAGCTTTGTAAATAGATCTTTATTGCTTCTTTTCCTTCCAATATAAACTACCTTTCACAGTGTTCATCAATATTAAAGGCCGGCTATTTTTCTTTGTCGGGTTGAATGTGTATGCCCCTTCAGCGCTGGGAGAGGTTAGGAATGACCGATAAGGTAGGTAACCAAGTGTTTCCTCAAGAACCATTTTATCCATATATGATATGCAAGAATTGTTTTCTTGATAATTTTGCTGATTGTACCTCACCCAGTGTAAGATGAAATAATTGTATTTTTCTTCACTTGAATAGGATAGAAATCACAGTAATAAGAACCAGTCTGGCTTCAATGGTCAGCAGATTTTGCAGGCCTTTCCAAAGCATCAATTATGCATTATTTTTTTGAAATACATTCACTTTTGGAAGTCGATCAAATGTTTACTTTATGGATACCCTTGTTCCCTGCTGATGGAAGCTAACCTGAAGAAATATTCAAGTGACACGCTTTGTAAGATTGTAGGCAACAACAACAATTTACATATAAGCTTTCACAAACGTAAATATCTCAAAGCACTTCACAGAGACAAAGCAGCTGCACACTCCCAAGACTGCAGTGTCAGTTTAGACTTATGAGTTCCAAGTCCCGATGTGGGGATTGAACCCACAACCTTCTGACTCTGAGAGGAGAATAATACCAACTGAGCCACGCTGATACTTTCTCAGTATCACACCATATATTACATACATTATGTTCCTGAATGAAGCAGCCATTCAATAAGTATCCACACATTTGTGTTAATCTGATATAATAAGGAGCAGGTATTGTAAAAGCCTGTTACATTTTTTTAAAAAAAAAGTATTTTTATCTTTGTTTTGTTCCTAAAACATTCATCTAAAAAATGAAGAGGATTATTTAATCTGATCATTTCAGTATGTTGCTTCAGGTATTTGTTTACCTAGCAATAAGTAGGAATCCGGTAGTTAGTTGATTGGCGGATCACTTTGCAAGATGTAATATCCCTTAAAAAAAATTATAGTAACAATTTGGTCACTTATTCCATGACTGTATGTGGGACGCTGCTGTGTGCAATTGGCTGCCGCGTTTCACCCACAGGTTACACAATCGCTACACTACAGTAAATATTCAGTGAAGCACTCTGAGACGTCTTGAAGACGCGATAAGGCGATATATTTAAAGCAAGGATTATTGTTACTATTTATTATCTGTGAGGTGAAGTTGCAATGAAGTGACAACTTGACAGACTTGATGGCTGATTCATATTCTCTGTCTCAGGATGTTCTTCTCCGACAGCAAACAATCAAAGCACAACTGTATACGGTTGTCTCGCAGCTCTCTTACTTTTCATGTATCTGAATGTATTACAAAGTTTATTATTTAATGAGCCATGTTCAGCCGATAGACTTGTAAGAATACCCAAGTTACAGAGTGGCATTTAGGAATTAAAATGTCATCTGCAACTCATTATAATTTCAGAAAGGCATTTGGCAGCAGTCATTAATATTACCCTCACTAATTCCCAACTCAGAATTATCCTTCCTGCTTCTTATATATTTAAGTATTCATAAATGGCCTTTCCAACTCTGTGTTTTAGGTGAATTATTTTTAATGAAAGCTCCTGGGTACATTTCGGTGTCTCAGACAAAAGTGAGTTCATGGCGAAGGTTAGTATGTCTAATTATACTTCCAATAGCTGGACATCACCCATTATACCACATAGCACCGTACGCTAGTTAATGCCCCAGTTATCCAGCAATTCGAGAAACACTCAACTAGTCTAATTGGATTTTTCTGCGATAAACAGTATCTGTGACAGCTTGGTTCAGGTGCAAATCTCTGGGTTAGAATGATGTAAGTTCAGTTGGAAGTCAGAACTTAAGTTTATTGAGACACATTACAAGAACTTGCATTCACAAGTGCCCTTCATATAGCTAACATAGTCTGTAGTACAGCGGGAGCACTCTGCATTGTTGGAAATGTTGCCTGTTAGATGAAGTAATAAACCAATGTCCCGTCTGCCTGCTTTCAAATGGACATTAAAGATCCCAAACTACTATTAGAAAATTAAAACGTGGTGAGCAGTTTATGATATCTTGGCCAGCAATCATCCAGGTAAAGTAGGCATATCATTGTGGCTGTTTGGGGGATTTAGTTGATGCAGTGGTTGTTGCATTCACCTACTTAAACAGTCTCAACACTTGACAGCATCCATGGAGCACTTTGAGAAGTTTCAATATATTAAAGTGTTGTAAAAGTGCCTTATGTGGGCGTTACAAACAGGAAAACCTGTTGATGACTTATGCTACGAATTATTTGAAAGTCCCCCTTTATGCTAAAAAATTTAACATTCAACTAAATGTTACATAACTTATATTTACAACCACATTAACAGCTTCAGTTTATTTTCACCCTACAGTCATATCAAAAGAAATCACAGCAACAAATAAACACCCCAGAATCTTCACGAATGCTCAAAATAAATCAAGACCCAGCAAGCTTCTAATAAGGTAAAGGACAGATCAAACCATTTTATATTTTACGGGAGAGAAAGGTCAAATTCTGATACTAAAGTGGAGTAAAACCGATCTTTTCAATCTTACAATTATATATACTGTATATGCATTGCCCCCACAAAATATAATCAATTCACTTTACAGTATACCGGTATTCTGTGAAGCGCTTTGAGACCTCTTAAATATGTGGATAAAGCAATAACAAATGCAGAGAATATTATTAGCGTTGTTACACATTTACAGAACAGAAAAAGGTCATTCGGCCCAGTGAGTCGGCACCAGCAATCAGAGCATTTCCAACAATGTAGTGTTCGCCCAGTACTGCAGAGTACTCTACCCTGCGTGAAGGGTGCTATGCAAGTTCAAGTTGTTGTTGTAGAGTATCTCAGTTGATACAAGCTTAAGTTTTGACTGGGAACTGAACCCACAACCTTCTAACCTAGAGGCTTCCATCTTATCCAAGCTGTCAGTGATTTTGTTCATTCAATCCTACTGGCAGTTATTATTTCAAACCCCCTTCAGGACTTCATCAAGAAGTTTAACTTCAATTCATAGAAGCTTGTAAAATGCATTCACTTGAGACACGTCATCTAATTGTCAAATAATAACTCATAAAAGCATTCAGTCAGAATCAGCATCCATCATCTAATGCCTAAAGTGTCACCTCATCTTTGCCTTGAAATTTAAGACTGTAAGGTTTCTTTTCAAAAAAATTCAATCCTATTTTGAAATCTGATTTTTTTCAAAGGTCATAATAAAAAAAATCTAAATCTGACTGAACTTCAGAATTTATCAACATTTTCTCTCATCTTATATTATAACAGAATGGTTTTAATTCAAGCTACAGTAATATTCTACTGTTTTTCATAGTTTTTAATCAGCATGTGTGGACAGTGTCAAATTATAGTGGTGGAATTACACTGAATAGTGTCAACAACAAAAGTATATTTGTATAGCACTTTTCACGTCAGAAGGACGTCGCAAGGTGCTGGACAGTCAATGTTTTGGACCCAAGCTGGGGTCTGGATCAGGGAGGGAGGTGGGAAGGGAACGGAAGGAGGATGACCACTGCATGGTCAAAGAGGAGGGTCTTGAGGGGTGACTTGAAGGAGGCTAGGGAGGGGACAAAGCGGAGAGGTTGCAAAATAGAACTTCAAAGATTGGGGGCAGAATGGCTGAAGGCTCGCCCGGCAATGGTGGGGCAGGTGAGTAGGGGGAAATGGAGCAGGGCCGAGCTGCTGAGCGGAGGGAGCTGACTGGTTGGTAGAGGGTTAGGAGGTCACAGAGGTAAAATGGGGCAACAACATAAGAACATAAGAATTAGAAGCAGGAGTAGGCCATTTGGCTCTTCGAGCCTGCTCCGCCATTCAATAAGATCATAGCTGATCTACTCACCTAACTCTGATTATCTGCCCTATCCCCATATCCCCTAATCCCTCTATTTTTCAAAAATCTATCAGTCTCAGCCTTGAAAATGTTCAAGGTCTGAGCATCTACAGCGTTCTGGGGCTAGTGAATTCCACAAATTCATTACCCTCTGAGTGAAGAAATGTTTCAACTCTGTTCTAAAAGTCTGACCCTTAATTTTAAGACTGTGACCCCTGGTTATAGATTCTCCGACCAGGGGAAACAATCCCTCAGTGTCTACTTTATCTAGCCCTTTAAGAATCTTATATGTTTCAACAAGATACCCCCTAATTCTTCTGTACTCTAGAGAATACAGCCCTAGTTTATTCAACCTATCCTCATAGGTCAGTCCCCTCATCCCAGGAACTAACCTAGTGAATCTACGCTGCACCCCATCTAAGGCAAGTATGTCCTTTTTTAAATAAGGAGACCAAATTGCACACAATACTCTAGGTGCAGTCTCACCAGAGCCCTATACAGTTGCAGCAAGACTTTCCTACTCTTATACTCTAAACCTTTTGAAATGAACGCTAACATGCCGTTTGCCTTCTTAGTTGCTTGCTGCACCTGCAAACTAACATTTTGGGACTGGTGTACAAGGACACCCAAATTCCTTTGAATACTAACACTATCTAACTTCTCCCCCTCTAGAATAGAATCTATTCTTTTATTCTTGCTACCTAGGTGAATAATTTCACACTTGCTAACATTTAATTCCATCTGCCACCTACTTGCCCACTCCCCTTGCCTATCTATATCTTGTTGCAATCTTTTTGCATCATCCTCAGAGCTCACTCTGCTGCCTAGTTTAGTGTCATCCGCGAATTTAGACACATTACATTCAATGTCCTCATCCAGATCATTGATGTAAATAGTAAATAGCTGAGGCTCAAGCACTGATCCTTGTGGCACTCCACTAGTTACATCCTGCCAATTCAGAATGATCCATTTATCGCTACTCTCTGCTTTCTACCCGATAGCCACTCTTCTATCCATGTTAATATTTTCCCATTAATCCTGTGGGCCTTAATCTTGAGTGACAGCCTTTTGTGTGGCACCTTGTCAAATGCCTTCCCAAAATCCAAATATACCACATCTATTGGTTCCCCCTTATCGAACCTGCCGGAATATATCCTCAAAAAATTCTAAAAGATTAGTCAAGCATGACTTCCCTTTTGTAAAGCCATGTTGACTCTGCCTAATCTTTTTATGGTCTTCAAGGTATCCCATATCTACGTCTTTTATTATGGACTCAAGAATAACAACAACAACAAAATTAGTATAGCACCTTTAAGGCCATGGAGAGCTTTTAAAGGTGAGGACCAGGATCTTGAATTGAATCGTCTTGATGATGGGAAGCTAAGGAAGTCAGATGAGAATGGGGGAGATAGTGTCTCGGAGTTTGGTTTGGAAGAGAACATGGGCTGCTGAGCTCTGGATGATGTGCAGCCTTTGGAGGGAGGAGTTGGGAAGGCCGACAAGCAGGGTATTGATGAAGTCGAGCCTAGACATGATGAAGGCATCAATGAGAGTTTCAGTGGCCTGAGGGCTGAGATAGTGGCGGAGTCGGGCAATGTTGCGGAGGCGAGGGAAGGCAGAGCGGGTCATGGCTTGGATATGGGCAGAAAAGACAGTTGAGGATTGAACAAGACACCAAGGTTCCTGACTGGCTTGGTGAGGTGAAATGTGCATCCATGGAAGATGATGATGCCAGTGGCTGAGATGTGGAGACGTTGGCACAAGCCAATCAGGAGGGCCTCTGTCTCGTAGACATTCACTGTAGAAAGATAGCTATCATCAAGGAGTTGATGTCTGACAAGCAGTCTGTCAGGAGGGCAGTGGTCCTGGAATCGAGGGAGGAGCAGAAAGATAGAGTTGGATGTCACCTGCATACATATGAAAGTTGACTCCATGTCTGCAGATGATGTCACCAAGGTGGAGCATGTAGATGTTGAAAAGGAGAGGGCCAAGGACAGAGCGCTGAGAGAATCAAGGAAAGGATGGATGAGGCTGAGGAAAGTGGATGGAGGAGACAGTTAGTGGTGGAGAGGAGGAGCCTTGGGTTATCCTTGGCCTCCAAGATTTGGCACAGGTAAAGGCAGAAGATCTTGGTATGATCAAGCCAAATATGCCTATGTACCGTTAGTTTGGATTTGGTTCAGGTGTGTTCAGCAGCTCACACTTGTCCTGGAAGGATTGAAGATGCCTGGTGTACTAAGCGTTTTTACAAGAATTTGAGGCGGCTCGGAAGATAAGGGGACCAGAGAGTCAATGATGGAGGAGAGGGATTTGTGGAGAAAAGGAGATACATTTCTTCTGATCATAATCAAATGGTGATATTAGCATACTGATGTTAGCATCAGTAACTGAAACAAGTAAGTGGTTGGAAGAAATTTAAAGCCAACATACACATTCATTTTTCATCAATTATATTTTGTAAAGCATCCCAAGATGTTTCTCTTTACCTAAATGTTGCTATATAAATCCAAGCTGTGATTATTATTATTAATAATAAATTAGTCATCCAGGAAGCAGATAAATAAAATGACTTGAGGGATATATGTCCAGGCCCATTTTCTAGGGCATGAAACATGGCCTTGTTTACTACTGTTGTATGTTGATAATAAATACAGGTACTCCCAAATGCTTAAAATAGTTTACTTAGAATGAAACTATTGCAAACTTCAGTGCTGCTCAAGAACCTCTATATAAACATTCTCCCATCCTCCCGATGTGAAAGGTACTCTATAAATGTAATTTGTTGTTGTTGTTGTCAAGTGAGAAAATAATTAATTGCCAGTAAATCAACTTGAGATGGTTGGTAGTGTTCCATAGTGCAAGCTGGCAAGGTTACAGTAACTAGACTGATTCACTTCAGAAAGCAAGCATTATGATTCAGTGACGTGACTCTTGCGTAACAGAACCTAGCACTCAGTTTCAGCTGCAGCAGCTTGGAATTGTTCAAGCACCGACTATGTTATTGACTTTCATCCACAATGTGTATGACCATCAAGGTCAGTGGTATGAATTCTCTTATTGTACCAAATTCCAGGCTGGACAAAATCTTGGGCAAGTTTCCTTGCTCCACATGCCTAATAATAATCCCTAAAAAAAATTGGTCATAACAATCATGAGTGTTTGGTTGCTGCATTTCTCCAACATATATGCAGTCAATTCACTTTACAGTATATTTTGTGAAGTGCTTTGAGACGTCTGGAAGATTTGAAAAGCACTATATGAAATGCAAGGATAATTATTATTATTAAATGTCACCATTTGCATTGTAAAATTTCAGCAATACGTGTAAGAGACCATTTCCCTCAGACCCACTTAGATGGGTTCATCAAAAGCCCTCTTTAGGAAGGACTGGGCACTTTTCTGTCCTAATCCAACATTACCTAAAACAACAACAAAATTGTCAGGTGGACGTCCCAAGGTGCTGAAGAGTCAGTGTTTTGAACCCGAGCTGGTGTTGGGATCAGAGAGGGTGGAGTGATTGCGGGGGAAGAGAGATGACCAATGCCACGGGAGAAGAGAAGGGTTTTGAGGCAGGACTTTAAGGAGGCTAGGGAAGGGGCGAGGCGGAAAGATTGATGGTTGGAATTCCAACGGCTGTGGGTAGAATGGCTGAAGGCTCGCCTGGAGTTGGAGGGCCAGGAGAATTGGAGCAGGCCAGAGCCCGCTGAGCAGAGGGAACGGACAAGTTGGTGGTGGGTTAGGAGGACACAATTAGACACAATATCTACAACTGTTATGCTCTGTTCAATAGTTATGCCTCTTATGCCTTTATCTTAATTTACTTGTTAAATTGATTGAATTTGCAAAATCAGAAGCAATATCGTAAAATCAGAATGGCAGCTTAAGAGACAACTTTGGTTGATTTTCAATACATAGGTATACTTTGTTTATTTAAAAACAACACAGTTTGTATTCATCTTCTGTCGTTTTGTTGATTTTATAACAAAACAAATTGCAGCGTGCACAACTGTAAATAATGTAACTTTTAGAGCTTTCTAATTATCTAAGATGTGTTTTAACTGCAGCAGTAGATATTTCATGCACACACATTCCAAATTAAATAGGAAACAAAACTACTAAAAGTTAAGTGTTTATTCACATAAAATCTCCAGTCATTATTGCTTTCCCATCATATTGCCACTTGACTGATGCACAAACTGTATTGGTTCTCTGCCACAGGCTTGACTGCATTTTTCTCTGCAACACTTCTCAAAACAAGCTTTATAATCATGCATCTCTGCGCTCACCTTTCGGAGGACCAGTTCCATTAGGTTCAGCAATAGCTGAAATTCACAAGTCACAGCTCGGACTCAGTCTTAATAGATAACAAAACGCAACTTACATTGGAAGAATCCTGCTTTCACAAAAGTAATCAGAGCAGCAGCGCACTGGAAGCTGTTTGGTTGCTGGTCTGCTGCCTGCTCGTTGCTTTTGCACATCCAAGATCTTGCCAGCAGAGGTGTTCGACGATCTGCTAATTTGAAAAAGACAACTTACATTGGATGACAACTTACATAAAGATGGCAATACTCAGTCTTGAACCAAAGTGTTTTTTTCTAGAAGTGTTCGGTCCCAAAAATGTTGTACAAGGAAATTGGAAATGGACTGAACAGAAATAATTGCTGTCTCATAATGGAATCAAATTATCACATAATGTGATCATCATCAGATTGAATGGGTTATGAAATGCTACTAATTTGCTTCAATATTAACCATATTATGCACCAATAATGTTACACAGCAATAGACTATGAAGATTACTAACAGCTTGACAATTGTGTATAATTTCTCTATATTTCACTTACATTAATATACTGCCACCAATATCATGCAGTGGGATAGTATTTGTGATATTCTTTATATTATGTGATCTCATTTATACTAATTAAAACAAGAACGTAAACTATCAGGCCCCAAATTCCACCTAGTCTCAGATTTCAATAATAATAATCCTCACATTTGATATTATGCTTTATCACATCGTTCAGCGTCTCAAATGTGCTTCATAGAATATACTGTAAAGTGAATTGACGACATTCTGTGGGCAAACCCCAGCAGCCAATTGCATACAACAATCATAAAATTTTCTCTTGTATTGTACGAAATTCTTAAATGCTGAAGTAAGTGTGCTGCAGTTTTTTTTTTAAATGGCTTTTAAATTGAATTTGAATTGAAAACATATATAAAATCTTGTGTCCCATTAGATTTTCCATTCTTTATTTATCTTCAGTATAGCTTTTAGAAATGGTATGAAGTTTGCAGTGAGAAGTTATGATTACCTTTTGTGATATCCTGGCTCTTCACTGGTGGAGTGTTCCTTCCCCCTCCCCTCCCCACCTCCATCACAATATCAGGTGCAAGGATTATTACTATTATTATTATTACTATGACTTTCTTTACCTAGCTGTAAGTAGAAAAACGGTTGTTAGTTGATTGGCGGAATTGCTCAATCCACAACTGTTTGTAGGACACTTGTGTGCGCAATTGGCTGCCACATTCTACCCACAAACTATACAGTCAATTATAATTAGAATTATTTCCGTGAAGAACTTTGAGATGTCTCAACGATATAAGAAACTACATCAAATGAAGGATTATTAATATTGTTATTCATTTGATTTGTCTCACTGAATTAATATAGGGTAAAATCAAGAACATTTGATATCCATTACAGTGTAAAGTGTTCAGCTACAAGACTTGCTGTAGCACACTTCATGAAGCATTTTTCAAACAGTGTTCAATGTATACAATTGATCGGTATGCACAGGGCCATGTTTCCATGTTCATTTAGAATTGTTGATTTTAGATGCAAATGTTTAATGAGTCCACACAATAAACACCTTGAAACGTTGTTCAGGAATGGAGTGAACATTTGCTGACTTAAACCTTGCAGGTTTAGGAGAAAATGTAGAACTAAATCTTTGAGATTATTGTGAGAAATACCTTCTGTTCACTTTGTGGTCCTTGTATCTTTCCTTTTGATTCTCATGTTGTCCTTACATTTAGATTTAAGACATATATTGGAATTATTCCATTTCAGATTTTACTCCTGTACGTACTTGTTCGGGATCCAGATATGAATTAAGATAAACAAAAGCAACATCACACCAGATTGAATTGACCATTTCATGGCTATTTGTTGAACATTATTGTGTGTAAATTCACTGCTGCATTCACCTACTAAATACACAATCACCCCACTTTACAGTAAATACAGTAAGCACGTTGAGATGTCCTTCTTCTGTGAAAGGCACAATATCAAATGTAATGCTCATTATTATCATCATTATTGCAGTCACAATACCTGCTATGGCAAGTAGCAGATGGCACGGGGAGTTGAAAGCTTCTCTGCGGTTAATGTCACTGGCCTTATATGAAAAGTAGGAATTGTCTATGGGGAGCACTTATTTCAAAGTACAGCATTCATCTGAGCTTTATGTGAAAACCAGACATAAATATATTTGATGGGCTCTCCTAATGGTGTAATGGGTAATGGCATCTGTCTTGCATACAACGGTAAAGCATTCAAGACTAGAAGGAGAAATTCCATCTGCATCTTGACTCAAGGCTTCGAAATTCCACTTCATTTCAGTCTATAAAAGCATTTTGTCAAAAAATTCAGGAATGGGATCCTGAATTGAGGAACATTCTTAAATTCAGTCTCAATTTTAGATAATTAGAAAGAAGAAAAGGAAGAGAAATCATGTTTTTTAGAGAGAGAGAGTTGTAACAGGATTCACAGAATATATTGGAAAGTCGGTTGACTTGTATTGTAATTGATCTATAGTTGCAAGATATGGTCTGTCAATTACCTGAATATGGGAATAACATTTAGTTGCTTCACAAATGCTGCAACCCGAAGAACTGAAGTGGAGTGGGTGATTGACTCCCTCATAACGTCTAGCAACACTGCACAAATCTCCTGCCTTGTCTCTTTAAATACCCCCTGAGGTACAGTTCATCCATCCTTGAGGATTTGTTGGTTTTCATTCCCTTGCCTCACGTATATAAAAATCCTAGTGCATGTCATAAAAAACATAGAAACGTAGAAATCTACAGTACCAAAGGCTATTTAACCCATTAAATGACACAACAAGATACAAAATAGAACTGTCTACGGAGAGGCAAAATCTGGTTCCCACCATGAAATCCACAGTTGTATTGTAAATCTATTAATAAAAAGTATTTTTGGGGGGTCAGCTTGTTGTCTTGAACCTCTGGAAACCATTCACATGGTTAAGAGTATCCAAACCAAATAGAGTTGCATACCCCCAAGTACATATGGAAATTCCTGAAATATTTATTGGTGTGGAATGCACAGTCTTTCCCTGGAGGGATACATCTAGCTGAACTAATTCCTCAAGTATTAGGCAGGGTTGACAAGAGCCAAGGCTTAGGGACACCAGAAAATGCATTGTGGCACTGTTGGAGTATCAGCAGATAAAACTACATAGCTTGTCATTGAGAGCACTGTATGGGAAGCTTTCCTGTTGCTTGTCCAGCTAGGACCCATTACGACTTTAGCATATAGAATTAATGGAATCTGAGTGGGAAGAACCCCTGCCCCCTGTGGATGAATAGCAAGTATCAGGAACTCCCTGTGTGCTTTCTGGTGGGCAACACAGCTCAACATGAAATGCATGAGAACATTGCCACCATTTCTTCGGTGCAGTTAATAATAGAGAAGAGTTTGCCTTACTTCTTTCATTTCAGGTCCCTGTGCCTACACAATACACAAGCACTGCACTTTCCAATATAACCCGTAAAGTGCTTTGAGACATACGCACTGTGTGAAAAGGTGCTTTATCAAATGTAAGGCTTGTTACTTATATTGCCAATACATTGGTTGACGATTTGTTGCATGTCTTTCCACCTTAAAATCAACTAAGATCTGTTTCATTTCAGATGATGAATAGGTGGGATTGAATATATAGTTTGGGACATGTCAATACGACTGACAGGATGGAAAAAGCAAACTGGATGGGTGTTGGTCTTCTTTCGTCCAGCAATTATTATGTTCTTATGGGTGTTGGGTTTGGAAACCAGGAATGTTATGTGAGTGAAAATATTGAGTTTTTGTAATTTAATCCTTCAACAATTCTCTAAAATACTTTGATCCTCGTATAATAAATGACAAAGGCATTCACCCAAAAAACACAGCTAATTTCAACGTGGAAAAATTGATACTAAGCCAAACGTCAACTTTACTCAGCTTGTTCATTTTAATGTAAATGTGCATTTTCCAGTAGAAAACTTGCTGACCCTGAATGGGAATGTTAATGAAAATGTGCTGAATCACTCAAGTAAGTTGTTGTTTCCATTATATATATATACACAGTATATATATATATATATTTATATATATCTGCACACAATCACTGGAATTAGCATTTTCAAATTCTGTTTTGTTTATACAAAAATATTTGTAAGGCAAGACTGGAATTGTTTTTGAATGGCACAAAACTGACAACTAAACTACAAGTGCATTTAATATAGCACTTTATCATATCATTAAAATGTGTCAAATGACCACACTGTAAAGTGTCACAACTATGTATTTGTAATGAAATGAAGCAGTTAAATTGAACACAGCAGAAACTGTCCCACAAGCAGTCTTGAAGTCATTTACAAATTTTAGCTGGGGAATTGTTGGCCAGGAAACTGAGTACCTTTTCTTGTCAAATATTGCCATGGAATATCTACTTGAACAGACAGACAAGATCTTGGTACCATCTGATGGATGGCACCTCCGACAATACAATGCACTCCAAGGACTGCCCTGGAGTGTCATCTTATTCTATGAGCTCAAACTCCCAAAGTGGAGCTTGAACCACAATATTCTGACTCAGGGGCAATAGGCTGTCAACTAATCCAGGCTAACACCTCCTTTGTAATGTGAGCACTGATGTAAAGTATTTCAAATAAATTAAGTTAGCTAATTAAGTTAAATAAATATAAATGTGTATTGTGATGATAGGATATAACAACTAACTTTTAACTTACTTACCTCTCTTTCTGCATGGATGAACCATTCTTGAAAAATATGCAAGTTTAAAGCCTTAAATAATAATAATCCTTGCATTTGATATAGTGCTTTTCAAGTCTTCTAGGTCACTTTTCAGTGACCAGGTTAAGAAACATAGGAATAGGGAACAAAATACTCTTAATTTGAAAGCAAATTTTCCATATGACCTAAGAAGAACAATGAACAGCCAGATACCTGGCTGCCAACCAATTGCTGCAGGTGTGCATGCGTAGATGTTGAGAGGAGGATTAGACTTGGATTCAAATCTCCCACTGGTGAAATAACCAACCGATTTGCTGGCGAACAGAAATACTGAAAACTGTGTGAGACTATTGAATTATAAGCCGAATAAGAGGAGATGGTGATGGGGATGAAGGATGGGACATTTGACTGAGAATACATGTTGAGAGAACAAGAAAATTAGATGAAACGTTTACTGAAATGACAGCGTGAAGGTTTTGCTTACATATTCTTAGGGTTAGAGTACTTAGGGTCATATGTTCTCAATGCTTCAGGCAGTGCTTTCTCTAACTTGTGTTGTTAGTCATTTGCAAAACATGATTCTGTTGCTATGTTATGGAAAAATGATAATCTAATCAAAGTAATTGATATACACTTACAATATAAGCTCAGAAATGAGTGCTGCATTTTCTATTGTTACATCAGACACAGCCAACATCTGATATTTGGATGGTGCTAACCATATGAAAACACATGTGTAAATAACAATAACAACAAAATTACACTTGTATAGCACCTTTCACGTCAGAAAGATGTCCCAGGATGCTGGACAGTTACTGCTTCAAACCTGAGCTGAGTACAGGGTGGGGGGGGGGGGGGGAGGGAAGGAGAGGGATAAGGAGTTGCCAATGGGTCCATCGAAGAGGAGAGTAAAGAAAGTATTGGAGATGCTATTAATTGTAGCGTTAACATAAAACAATTCTGTCACTTTTTTTTAAGCCTTACACAACCCGGAGTACCTGCAATTTTCTTCCTTACATATGTATCAGAAGAGAAGTTTAGATCATGAAGGCCATTTCGCCCATCTAATCTCATCTTTCCAGAATACCCATCTTATCATCGCCCATCAGAGTATCAACAGCAACAACAACTTGCATTTATATAGTGCCCTTCATGTACTAGAATGTCCCAGACCAGATAACGTGACAGCCACGAAATTACATGTAAGGCTTATTATTATTAGTTGTAACAGTAGTATTATTAATAATAACAACAACAACAAAAACTTTGATTTATATAGCCCCTTCCGTGCTGGACGGCGTCTCAGAGTGCTTCACAGTAGCGGATCCTGTGACCGAGCCAGGGGCAGGGGCAGGAAGGTGACCAAACCTCGGTCGAAGAGAAAGGTCTTCAACTGTGACCTGAAACTGGGAAGAGAGGGGGCGAGGCGAAGCGAGTGAGGAAGGGAGTTCCAGAGCCTCGGGGCATAGTGGCTAAAGGCACGGCCGCCGAGGGTGGAGCGGAGGATTCGGGGGACATGGAGGAGGCCAGACCCAGAGGAGCAAAGGCAGCGGGTGCTGGGTTGGGGGGAGAGGAGATCAGAGAGATAGGGGGGTGCAGAGGAGTGGAGAGATTTGAAAACAAGAGTGAGGATCTTGAAGTCGATCCTCTCTGGGATAGGGAGCCAGTGAAGTCTGGCAAGGGCTGGGGTAATGGGGGAGTGAAGCTTAGAGTGGGTGAGTATGCTGGCGGCAGAGTTTGGGATCAGCTGGATTTTGTGGATTGTGGTGGAGGGGAGACCGGCGAGGAGGGCATTGCAATAGTCCAGCCGAGAGGTGACAAAGGTTTTGGTGGCTTTTAAGGTGAGGTATTGCCGGAGACGGGCGATCCGTCGGTGGTGGTAGAAGGCAGTGCTGGTGACAGACCGGATGTGGGGGAGGAAGGACAGTTGGTGGTTGAACCTGATGCCAAGGTTGCGCTCAGGTTCGGAGAGTTTTAGGGGCAGGCTGGGAAGGTGGAGGAGGTGGGAGCCGTGCGAATGGAGACGTTGACGAGAGCCAAGAAGTATGGCCTCCGTCTTGTCAACATTCAGCTGCATGAAATTTGTGCTCATCCAGCCCCTGATGTCTGAAAGGCAGGCTGACAGAACATCGGGGGACTGGGGGTCACAAAGTGAAGTGGAGAGATAGAGTTGGGTGTCATCCGCGTACATGTGGAAGTGTGCCCCATGTCTGCGGATCACATCCCCAAGAGGAAGCGTGTAGATGAGGAAAAAGAGGGGGCCAAGGATGGATCCCTGGGGTACCCCGCAGTAACTGGGTGAGTGCAGGAGGAAAAACCATTTGTGGAGATGTACTGCTGGCGGTTTGTGAGGTAGGACTCGAACCAGGCGAGTGCGGTCTCACTGAGGTGGATGGAGGAGGCCAGGTGGTGGAGGTGGATGGTGTGGTCGACTGTGTCAAAGGCAGCCGACAGGTCCAGGAGGATAAGGAGGCAGAGGGAACCCTGGTCACAGATATGTACAGCTTGCATATGTCTGTTTGATTTGTTTAGTGCTGTGTTAGACCTTTTTGGCATTGTGAGTGATGAGGTAACCAATACTCCTAGATGTCTTTCAAGTTCACTCTTGGCAACTTCTGTCGCACTCATGGAGTGTTTCCTATTCTTACTTCCTATATGCAGTACCTTGCATTTTTTTGTGTTCAACTCCATTTGCCAGTTGATGTGCCCCACCCTACCTCTGCGACCTCGTAACCCCTTGCCAACTTGTTCGCTCCCTTCACTCAGAGGGCTTCTGTCTACTCCACGTCCCCCGAACCCCACTCCTTTATTTGTGAGCCTTCAGCCTCTCTGGCCCCAACTTTTGGAATTCCATCCCGCAATCCCTCTGCCTCACCTCCTCCATAGCCTCCTTCAAGTCCCATCTCAATACCCTCTTCTTCGACAGTGCCATTGGTCATCCCCCTTCTCCTCCCTTCCATCCACCATCCCCGATCCCGACCCCAGCTCGGATCTGAAACACTGACTGTCCAACACCTTGAGATCTCTTCCCAACATGAAAGGTGCTATACAAACGTAATTTTGTTGTTGTGGTTGTTATTCTCAAAGTAGATCTTAATGAGTTTTAAAGACTATAAAAACTGCAGTTTGGGAAACAAAGTGTTTCATTTGTCACATCCCACTTGAAAATCTGTAGTGTGATTCAGTGTATAGATGAAGTGCACCAAACAGAATGAATCTCCAATTCCATTCAGTTTGTGAACCACAGACTCACTTTCACTTATATCTATTGTAATTAAAAACAACTAACAAAATGCACATCCCTAGTAACACAAGCAGACATTTACAGTTAATCTGAGTCCTGTTTCCAAAACACTGCTTATCTTACAGAATAATGACTTGTGATCTGTCTATACTTTGGGGATTGGGCATGGATGCTTTTTAGATGTTTCATTTACTACTTACATTCTTTGAGCTGCAGACAAATTGATGAGCCGTCAGTTTTGTGAGAAATTGAATTTTCTGCAAGGTGCACAGCATTTGGTCCATAGATATTGTATCCTGTCATAGCACTTATTACATTTTACACAGTACATCTGAAGAAAGAAGCTTTTGAACAGCTAATAAGGATGTAGGCTTGATATTCCATCCAATTTTTTTTAGAGTTAATGATGGATAATGGAGAGACAGTAGACAACTTATATTTATGGCATTTGCGATGGACAAGCAAGTGGAAACAGCCTATTTTCTGACCTCCCTTCTCCTTACTCCAATACCCACTGTTTCCACTGTTTGATCCTCGTCCCCTCCCCTCTACCATCAGTGGTCGTGCTTTCAGCCACCAATCCCCGAAGGTTTGGACGTTGCTTCCTCAATCCCTCCACCTTGCCCCCTCCTTCCCCTCTTTTAGAACATACCTGAAGTCCTACCTCATTGACAGTGTTTAGGGCCATCTCTTCCCTCCACACAGCTTGGCCTCAGGCTCCACCGCTGTTAAGCACTCTAAAATGTTTCCCTGAGGTACAAGTCATTGTAGACCTTGCCAATCAATTCTTAGTTCATTTAATTATTATTTACCTTTTATTAATTATTGAATATTTTAGAAAAATGTTCACAGCAATTTTCAGAAGTGTACCATGCTATCCATGCTTGACATTTTTGTGGTCATTTATTGGGCCCTGTGTATATCTCTGTGTATTTGTGTAACGTCTTCACGTGATATGCATGTAGTATGGAAGAAATATGAGGGTACAAAGGGTTTACTGACATTATTTACTATTTACAGTTAATCTGCCAACAATTTTATACCCGTAATAAAAAAAATCATGCCATGCTTCAGCAGTCTTTCATACATACGCTAAATTATGTTTATGTTTGCAAGTTCGATCAATCAGTAATGTTTTTACTTTTCATTGTTGTCTCTAAAGCAAATGTCCTCATTGTTTTGCGCTGCTCTCCTGTGGCCTGATGTGTTATAAAGCTTTATTGACCCCATAAAAGTGTGCACAATGTTGCTGGGAATTTCTCCTAGTGTTCAGAACATCTGTGTGGGAGATTGACAGGACTAGAATTGTTTTGGTGATGCAAAGTATAGCAGAAGACCCAGTGTTAGTTAAATTTGGGGGAAATATATAGTTGGGGGAAATTGGGGAACTGTGGAATCAGAGGCAGGGAAGGTCCTGCAAATGGGGATTGATACGGTATACAAAGGACAAAGGCTCCAAAGATGGAGAAGAACTTTAAGCAGAAAGCTGAAAATAATCTAGGGGTGTTAGTTGGCTCATCACTTATGGAATAAAAACAGCAAGAGGCAGCAATAAACAAGTAAAATAGGATGGTGGTCTATATTGCTCAGATCTCCAGATATCAAGCTTTACAGGATCTAATCAGGCTTCTCATCACTGCATAAGACATCAGGCCATGCCCTAAAAGAAGTGCAAAAGGGAGCAACGAGAACGAACACTGTTAGAGGATCAACCGACACATGACAATTAGAGCAAACTTGGAGAGGGATATCCCATGGAAGTGTTTGTCGTGTGGCCTATACCTACTGTTGATCGTTGTATATTAAATTTGATTATTTACATTTAAGGTACTGAAATAATATCCACAATAAGGTCAATGCATTAGGTGGTTGAAGAGACCCTCAGTCGTTTATGAATGAGCTCCAGATATTGATCGATTTGGCTTATTTTTCCCTGAAAAACTAATGTTCTTTCCATGCTGATGTTTTGTTACAGTCAATTGATCTTATGCTGGTTCCTCAAATAATTCTGCAAGTTGCACAGTCTAACCAATTTACCTCACCTGGAGAAAATGCTATGTGGATATTCAGTGATGCTTGAAGGTCAGAGAAGTGCAGTAGAAAAGTGGAGAACATTGGAATCTTTCCACACTGGTGCACTGCATGCCCACTTCACTTCAGGAACAAACTAGCCGGAAAATAATCAATTTCTGACATCTGTGGACGGACTGATTTCTCTTATTTTGAAAAGCATGCTGCAATTTATTTGGTTTAAGAAAGAAATTGGTCTAAGCTCCTCACCGAAGAATGTTGTTAGTGGACTTCCAACTGCATCCACCAACCAAACTGATTCTCCTCCCGCTCATAAGGAAGCAAGATCAGGACAGGATTTGGAAAGTATTGTTGGTAAATAGCTCTGATAAACCTTTGATCCTTTCATCCTCCCCCAAGCCCTCCAGATCAAAAAGTCCATCTTTCAATTAAAGCCGTGTTACACTGCAACTGAAACTTGCGAAATACGGAACCATTTCTTTTTCAGCTTGATCACTGTCAGAAAAACACCACCTACTGTGTACAATGGTGTGACAGAATAGATGTCACACCATTGATGTTTATTTCCGACCTAATGAGTGAGCCCTAAACCAGGGTTTAGCCAATTTGATATCCAGAAAATATCAAATATTGCAAAAGGTTAAAATGTTGTGGGGATTTAACAACATACTCCCTCTTACCTCTCTATTTTCATAACAAGATACAAATTTGCTAGGTAGAAGACGACCAAGGTCCACCTCGTTCATTTTCCACCATCCACCATCTGAGCAGTCGCTTGACAAGTCCTATCCCAAACTATATACAGTAGTATGTAGTAACACGACATTTCAGTGCCTTGTGAAGCTCTCCTGACGATGAGGATGATTCTTCCTTTCTGACGAAAGAAAGGTTTTGATCTCTGAGAGGGAACATTTTATTGATGGTCATTTTGCTAGGATTGTAAGGTACTTGAATAAATTGCTTTGCTCTGAGTGTAATAAAAGTGGATACTAATTACAAGGAAATTGACATACAGTATTGGAACCCAATCAATCAAATCAATCAAAACTTACATTCATATAGCGTCTTTCACATTGAGAGGACGTCCCAAGGCACTGTACAGCTAGGTAGGGACAAGAGCAGGGTGGGAGGGGTCGGGGCAGGATGAAGAAGAGTAGGAAAATTGACTGTATATTTGTGGGCGAAACGCGGCAGACAAATTGCGCACAGCAGTGTCCCACAAACAGTCATGGAAGTGGGATTAGGGAAAAAAGGGGTTCAGATGGCAAGGTGAGGGCTCGGAGTAGGGGAAGAAGAGCAGGAAAGCCGACTGTATATTGTTGTGGAGTGGGGTGGGGGGGAGGAGGTGATGGAGGGAGAGATGGGATGGGGGGTGAGGGAGAGATAGGGGAGAAGGAGGGAGGGGGTGAGATGGGGGGGTATTTAATATATAATACAAGGGTAATTCTGACAATATTGCCTACTTAAATATGATTACCTGAAAATTCAAAATGATCCTTTGAATCAAAAAATATTAAGGATGCCCCCAGATTACAAACAGTAAATGTGCTGCCACCAAGAAAGTTAATGAACCACAATGGTTTTAGCTCTAAGATATTTTACTTAGCTAGCTTGGAAATTAACCTTGAATTAATTACATCCATGACAACAGCCTCTGTTCATCAGGTTCAATTGCGGGTATACTGCTGATGTTGTCTTAAAAGATGTTTTATTCTTCCTGCAGTTTCCTCTCATTCTTTCATTGTACTGGAGTTACAATTCTATAAGTTCGCTTTACCCGCTGCTTAGCTGCTTGGCTCAACTGGTTATTTTTGTCCTTGAGATTTGACAGTGAATGTTGGCTGCCGGCTACACAACTACAAGGGACAGTCTGGCTAAGCCAAATGACATCTTTAATCATAGTCTGAATTGAAGAATTGACCAAAGTTCACCACAGTCCTAAAGCTGTGGCCATGGATTGAGAAACTAGTCAATTTGGATTTCAGAAAAATTACATGACTATTAGTTGGCAAAGGGTTAAGTAACGAGTAGTTGTGGACCTCATTCTCAAAATCTTTTCACATTCCCCTTTCTTTACAAATTGCTCTTAAAAACCTTTCTCGTTTACCATGGTTTTGTTCAATGATTAAATTAAATTCTCCTTCCTCTCCTCCCTGTTCGGGGCTTCCTGTCATCTCTGCAAAACTTTCCAAGAGGTCCATCCTCTTCTTTTCACTATCTATATACTCCCGATTGGAGACATGTGGATAACTTCACTATCTATGCGGATAACCTCTCTATCTATGCGAATTTCACAATTCTATCTCTCTCCCTCCCTACAATCCTTTGTCTCCCATAAACCCTCCCCCATCACCCTAGCCCACTGTTAACAGCTTGAATTTATATAGTGCTTTTCACATGGGACAGCATTTCTGAGCACATAAAATCTGTTGGGACTTCCTCCTAACTTGAAAAAGTGCTAAAAATATATAAATATAAACCATCGGTGGCCAGGTCTTCAGGCTTTCTGCCCCCACCCTTTGGAACTCCATCCCACAGTGCCTTCGCCTTGCTCCCTCCCTTGTTTCCTTCAAAGCCCAACTCAAGATCCTCCTATTTGACTGTAGCTTTGCCTCTCCTTCTCTCCCTGCCTTCCTCCCCTTCTGATTCCAATCCCTGCTCGGGTCCAAATCCCTAACTGTCCAATGCCTTGAGATGTCTTCCCAACATGAAAGGCATGTATGCATGTAATTTGTTGTTGTTAAATTTGTACAGCTTTGTTCGCCTACAAATATACAATCAATTCACTTTATTATATATACTGTACTGTGAAGTGCTTTGAGTGCCTAGAAGATGTGAAAAGCGCTATATAAAATGCAAGTATTATTATTATTGTGTGTGAAATTGCAAATTGCTTTTGTTAAACAATCACAATGTTCTTTGGTATAGCCATAATCCAAGTGTGTTTGTTTTTTTTAGTCAATTTATTGAAAGATATATTATGAAGGTTGAACTTTTACAGAATTCAGCAATTAAACTTTATATTGAAGGAAGATCTTCTACGATTTTAACAACAATAGTTTAAAAATACAGTATCATCTTTCTGTGTTGCAAATTCTCTTAAGGATTTAAACAACAAACTCTTTCTGTGTTTGATCTGTGATTCAAAGAATTACAAAGTATGTGATGTTTCAGTGGGGCAAACAGACTGAATTCTCAATAAGGAGAATACAGTACTAAGAATAACAATCTATTTTTTCACCAGGATTACATCAAGCAAAAATCAGAGTAAAAATTAATGAGATTTGCATTTAGTTTTGTGTAAAGTACTAAAGCTTGAACTGGGAAAGAACAGTGGTTGAATGGCAAGGTGAATTCAATGTTACAATTTATAGCTTTCTGCAGTAAATGTGTGTCAGCACGCACTCAGCACTAACACCTCTGAATCAGATTGCTGTGTTTGCATGCTTTTATCTTAAAAGGTTTGACTATGCTAACTCTCTGCTTGCGGACTTCCCCATTCATTCCTCCACAAGCTGCAGAATCTTTAGAACTCAGCAGGAAATTGGCTGCTTCATTCGCCTACAGATATACAGTCACATCACTTTACAGTAAATCCGGTGAAGCATGTTCTGATGTGAAAGGTGCAATATTAAATCTAAGAATTCATATAATTAAATAGCTGTTGATTAGCAGGGTTAAAATGAAGGGAAGTTTATGGGTGTTGGACCAAAGCACATTCGAGGAAAAAGTCTTGAACAACAGCAACCTGCGTTTATATAGTGTCCTTCACATTGGGTAGGGTCCTGGAGTGGTTGAAAGTTCCATGAATGAATGAATTTTGGGAGGGAGTCTCAGAGTGTTGGGGCATCATTCCTGAAAGCTTGCCACCAATTGTATAACATAGTGAGTAAAAAATGAGCAACAGCCATAATTCCTGTCCCACGCCTAGTGTACAATTGCGATAAACAACAATGTTATTTCAAACTTATTATTAGCTGTCTGGCTTTATAAAGAAGTCCTTTCTTTTCAAATGGCGAGGATTTTAGTTAGGATGCAAAACTCCTGACAGGCGATCTGAGAGCGTTGCGTGATGGAACTGTTTCAAATGAATGCTGCCAACCAATTTTGAGATTGTTTATCAGTTTTTAAATTGTGCCATAACCCGAGTTACATATTGCAAATGGAACAATATTCCTATGTATTTATCAGAATATAACAGCAGTCTTGTGTGTTTCTGTTATGGCGACATTTCAATACCATGTCCTGGTGTTCTTGTATTAACGTCTACACAAACTCCCAATGCTTTGTAACCGATCATATCATGGGGTCTTTAAGAAC
Organism: Hydrolagus colliei; assembly: GCA_035084275.1. Classification (NCBI taxonomy): domain Eukaryota; kingdom Metazoa; phylum Chordata; class Chondrichthyes; order Chimaeriformes; family Chimaeridae; genus Hydrolagus; species Hydrolagus colliei. The sequence goes on from CM068744.1 coordinate 29,020,654, forward strand.
AGCAATAGAACAGCCTTCAGCCATGAAGACTTTTCCTCCATCAGTGGTTAGAGCACTCACCTTGCAAGCAAGAGACCCGAATTCGATTCCTGGTAGGATGAAACCTTGGGCAAGTTTTCCTACTCCACATGCCTGACAATAATCCCTCAACAAAAATGCCAATAATAAATTGGTCGCTTCAATTCACCACTGTTTGTGGGACACTGCTGTGTGCAAGTGACTGCCACATTTCACCCACAATTATACAGTCAATTCACTTGACGGTAAATTCTGTGAAGCGCTTCGAGACATCTAGAAGACGTAAAAAATGCTATATGAAATGCACGGATTATTATTATTGTGGATGAGCTTTCAGCTCCTCTTCTCTGGAACTTCATGTGGGAATGCCTTGTCCCCTCCGCATCAACCCCATCCTAAGCCGTGTCTTTATGATCGCACATTTGGCCATTTCTCCCATTCCCCCTCCCACCCTTTCCTCCACTTCTCCATTGAGGCTCTCAGGCAGCTGTATTAAGCACTTGAGAAGTCCTCTTGATTTGAAAGGCGCAATATAAATTAAAATTGTATTCTTGTCGTTGTAGTTCCAAACCAGTTGTTTTGGTCCAGAAATTCACATCAGTAAAAGGTCAGGCGTTTCAAAAGGCAATTCCAGATTGCTGATGTGACATGCACACACTGCTTAATAAGAGAAAGGTGTTGAAAGAACTTTCAAATTCCAACAGGCTCTTATAATTTATATTCATTTATTTCCTTCTTTCAGAATATTCTAATACAGTGGCAGAGTTTCTTGAAGCGCAATTGTAAATGACCCAGTGTTAAAATCTACTCAGTGTGAAGGCTGCACTCCCACTTCATGTTCTCCATTCAGAAATGTCTTCCGGGGATTGAAAATGTATTTTACTCATGTGGAACTGAATACATTAGCATGAAGACGCTTCAAAGTTGTTTATTATGATCAATGAAATCTGAATATGTATTATTTCTTTTGCATATAACCTCAGTACCCTCAGGAATCTTTCTGTGATATATGGTGAGTAGCCGCACAATGGCACCCTCCAACTATATTTGCAGCTAATTTCCCTCATTCGTTTCTATGAATGTGCATTTTGTGCGATGTGTGTCAATAAAGGAAAAAGAGAATCCAACAGGGGAAATTTCTGGGATGGATGCGATGGGTCGTTAACCATGAGTGTAAGTTTGTTTGATATTTTTAAAGGAATATTATTTAATTAGTGCCTTACCATCCAACTCAGGTGACTTACAGCTACTTTGGAATTGAGAACTACAATGTACACAATTTTTTTTACTGTTGGCAACCACAAGTTCATGAGTACTAAGATAATCTAATTCGTCTCACTCAGGATTTAGGAACGTTTTGGGCTCCTTGTGGTCGAAAATTGTTTGCAACCTTGTAAATATCTTCACAGTTTAAATTGATGAGTAATGTTACAGGTCCAGGGCTGTTTAGATATTGTATAAATTTTTGGAGGGTATTGACTTGAAATGCATAACATTTAACCGGAGAACTAATCATTCAGAGTAAAAATTATAATTGGTATTTGTCAAACTGAGTGCAATTTTCCAAATAAAAAAAGAGGCAGCCTATCCGAAGGATTTATTTCTTCAAAGCCTGGGAGTGGCACCTTGATTACAGAGTTAATAATAATAATGCTTGCGTTTGACATAGCCGCTAATCGTGTATTCGAGATGTCTCAAAGCACATTGCTAAATGTACTGTAAAGTGAATTTACCATATATTTTGTGAGCAAAATTTGGCAGCAATTGCAATATCCGACAAACAGTCATTGATTGAGTGACAAAAAATGTTTTTGAAGCCATTATTATCCTCGGAAAAGTGATCCCCCATTCAACTAGCAGCTGGGTTCCTATTTGCTGCCGGTGAACAGAGGTGTGTGAAGTAAGGAAACTTGCACAACATTTTGCCCTACCGGGAATAGAATCCAGGACCACTCAATTCCAAGGCGAGTGCTCTAACCACTGAACTATGGGACTCCAGTAATTGCGGGAAAGCTTATACTAACTCAAACAAAGAAACAAGTTTGCAGGTATTCTTTAAACTGTAGTGGCCAATCTCTTTGGCCAGGATTTTACCCTATATTAGTTCTGTAAGACAAATCATAAGAATAAGAATCCTTGCAGCTGATATAGCCCTCGTCAAGTTGTTAAGATGTCTCAAAGTGCTTCACAGAATATAGTATAAAATTGATATTCTTTAATGCAATGCAATCAACTACTAATAATTTTGATGATCAATGTTTTAATGCAACATTTTATTCATTATTTCTTTCAGGACTCTAGAGGTTATCAAAGTAACTTTTGATGAACTATTCAATGGTAGAAAATCCTTTGCATCTTCATTATAGCTACTGGGAATGTTTGCAACAAATAATTATGCATAATTTGTCAATCCTATTATACTTGCAAAACCATTTTATGGTCTCCCAAGACATCAAGAATAGATGTGAAACTTGTCACTGAAAATCTTCTAGAATTGTGGAAAATAATAGTTTCTAGCTGTTGTTGTCGGCAAAAAATATACTTTGTGAATACGAATGCAATTAGTAAATTTTCTTTAATTTCTATAATTTCCTTGGCTGTTTGTGGGACTTTGCCATATGCAAATTGGCTGGATAGAAAGTGATTCCTGGGCTTATTTGGTTGAGTGTGTGTATGTGTGTGGGAGGGGTGGGGGGCACATATTTTATCCCTTTTAAGCAACAACAATGATATAGATAGGTTAGGTGAGTGGGCAGGTAGGTGGCAGACGAAGTATAATGTAGGGAAGTGCGAAGTCATCCACTAGGTCGCAAAAACATCAGAGCAGGTTATTTTTTAGAGGGGGAGAGATTGGAAAGTGTTAGCATGTAGAGGGACTTGGGTGTTCTTAGTACAACAAACACAGAAAGTTACTAAGCAGGTGCAGCAGGCAATTAGGAAGGCTAACGGTATGTTAGCTTTCATTATGAAAGGGTTAGAGTATAAGAGTAGGGAAGTCTTGCTGCAGCTGTATAGGGCCCTGGTAAGACCACACCTGGAATACTGTGTGCAGTTTTGGTCTCCTTATTTAAGGAAGGATGTACTTGCCTTGGAGGGAGTGCGGTGTAGGTTTACTAGGTTAGTACCTGGAATGAGGGGGATGAGTTATGATGATAGGTTGATTAATTTGGGCCTATATTCGCTGGAATATAGAAGAATTGGAAAGGATCTTATAGAAACCTATCAGATTATTAAGGGGCATGACAAAGTAGATAGTGGGAGATTGTTTCCCCTGGTTGGAGAATCTAAAACCAGGGGTCACAGTCTTAAAGTTAGGGGTCAGCGCTTTCACACTGAATTGAGAAAAAACTTCTTCACTCAGAGGTTGGTGAATGTATGGAATTCTTTACCCCAAAGGGCTGTTGATGCTCAGTCTTTGAACATATTCAAGACTGAGTTAGATAGATTTCTCATTTATAAAGGGATTAAGAGGTATGGGGTTAAGGCAGGTAGCTGGAGTTAGAGTAGAATATCAGTCATGATTGAATGGCAGGGCAGGCTCAATGGGCCAAATGGCCTACTCCTACTTCTTATGTTCTTATGTAACAACAACAAAATCATATTTATAGAGCGCCTTTCACGTCCCAAGCAGATCAGCCCTGAAAAATAAATGTTCAACAAAGAGAAAAACTACTAATGTCTCGGAAGGGAAGAAAGATCCAGATCTCAGATTTCTGCGCTCAAAGACATTGCCCACCTGAAAGATGCTACAAAAAGTTTCAAGTTGCTGTTGTTGTTGAAAGAAAAAGACTATGAACTTCCTGAGAGCGTTGCACTGCCATCTACTGGTGTTTGTTGAGGTTCCCCATTCCCTAGCAAAGCTCCTCAGTCAACAGCCACGAGAATTGCCCCAGTCAACAGCCACTAGAAGGTAGCTCCCAAGGAGTGTGTCTTGATAACTACAGGGTCTCCTGACATAGCTGAAATGGGCTAATTCTCACTCCCACCTTAATGCCACTCTGAGGAAGATGTCACAAATGCATATGATCATGTGGTAGCCTGTGAAGTCAGGCTCCTGCTCTCGGTCAACCCTCTTATTTGTCTGCAGGGAACAGAAATCATGTCATCAGAATGTGCAAGGCACTGAGGTGGATCAAGCAGACAACAACATAATTACACTTATATAGCACTTTTCACGTTAGGAGGATGTCCCACATGGATTATATGTATCTAGATAGTCTGTCATGGATTCATATAATAATAATCCTTACATTTGATAAAGCATCTTTCATGTCAGGTGGATACCTTAAAGTACCTTGTGGGATATAATGTGAAGTGCAATGACTGTGTTTTGAGGGCAAAGTTTTAGTAATAATATTAGATGATCTATAAAATATTCTATTATAGTGCAATGTGGGAATTTACGAACCATTCAATATAGTAATTTGATATACCATATGCAAAAGTGTCTTAATAACACTGGCTTATGCAACTTATTTAATCGGCTAATAAAACTTTCGCCCACATATGTAGTCAATTCACTTTACAGTGAATTCTTTGAGATGTCTAGAGGACGTGAAAAGTGCTATATCAAATGCAAGGATTATTATTATTAGTTAAGTATATTTAGAAATCCTTACTTGCAGATGAAGAGATCATACACGCGTCCTTGAATGTTGTACCCTATGAATGAATAATTGTCTTCTATTGTCTAGACAAGGTAATTATAATTTTGACCATGTTCACATAAAAAAGAATAAAAGATTATTTTAATCCATTATATACAATTACTGCCATCTGCACCCTTTATCTTGGACGTTACACATTCTCTTTTGGATCCAGACTGAGTTTTAGGAAATGTTAAGATATTAAATAAATTCATACATATGTCTGATTGTTATTACAGCTTCTGTCTGCTGACAGTGAAATATAGAAAGACTAATGGAGCTTCCTCCGGTACCATCCAGACTTGATCGCAAATTATTAAATTAGATTAATATTCTGCTAATATATCACCAACCAAATCACTGAATTACATCATAAACTAGCACTGTTACGCCTGACTGAACAGACCTGTGCTGGATCATTTATGCCCTTGTGGTTGGTAATGGAAATAAACATAACATGTTGTACACAATGGGGGTGAAAATGTGCTGTTGCACAACAGATTCAATATGATAAACACCACATTGATTCTGTTATGTAACATTTTCACCTGAATAAATGAATAAATGGTTCAGTCAGCTGCTGCTTATAGACCAGCTCTTCCTTTGAATTTCCCTGCTGCTATGCCGATAAAATGGTGAATTATTTAATTCAATGTTCAAAATATCTTACCGATTCATCAGAAGTACTAAATAGAGGATATTTCTGCTGCTAAACCATAAGAAAGGTTACTAACAGATCTTTGATCAAATTGAAGAGCATAAGCTTCTTCCTAGGTCTGTTGATGCTCTGATTGCCTGACTACCAGACATCAAGGCTAGGATGAACCTTACATTCTTCAGCTAAACATGGACAAAACAGGAGCCATTCCCTGCTCCTGCCAATACCTTATTGCTTCTGCCTCCATCTTCCTTGACTTTTCTACCTAATTTATTAAACTAGTGTGCAACATTGGTGTTCAGTTTGATCTTCAACTGCTTTTTCCTTCTTCCCTAACTAAGGCGGTTTTCTGGTCTTTATCACATTGCCGTCTCTGTTCCTAACTCACCTGAATAGTTGTTCACCATGCCAGTGGTGAACCTTCAGACTCAACTTTTCGAATGCCTTTCTCACCAACGTCATTGGCTCTGCCATCCACCAACTCACAATAATAATCCTAAAATAATAATAACCTTTGCATTTGATATAGCGCCTGATCACGTCTTCAAGACATATCAAAGAACTTCACAGAGTATACCATAATGTGAATTGTGTGTGCATTTTGTGGATGAAACATGGCTGCCAATTGTGCACAGCAGTGTCCCACAAGCAATCATGGTTTAAGTAACTAATTTTTTTATTATTATTTATTTAATTTTATTATTAGAGGTGTATAAAATACCGTAAATACCCGCATATAAGGCGCACGTTTTTCCACGTCGGAAGATCTCGAAAGTTGGGGGTGCGCCCTATACGCAGGTACAAGAAATTTTGAGCCTCGGAAATACAGTAAACAGGAGGGGCGGCTGGCGCGCTGTCAGCCGGGGTTTGGACACCGTGTCCGGTGGGGGTTGGGGGGGAGCGGATGATAGCGCTTCAGCCTCGGCCGTCCGGGCAGCGGCAGCAGCAGTGGACTTCAGTGCTGTGCCTGTTGCCTGCCTTCTGCCAAACCCAGTCTGCCTGCCTCCCTCCCTGCCTGCCTGCCTCCCTGCCTGGCTCCCTCTCTCCCTGCCTGCCTGCCTCCCTCTCTCCCTCCCTGCCTCCCTCTCTCTCTCCCTCCCTCTCTGCCTGCCTCCCTCTCTCTCTCCCTCCCTCCCTCCTTCCATGCCTCCCTCTCTCCCTCCCTCCCTGCCTCTCTCCCTCCCTCCCTGCCTCTCTCCCTGCCTGCCTGCCTCCCTCCCTCCCTCCCTGCCTCCCCCCCTGCCTGCCTCCCTCCCTCTCTCCCTGCCTGCCTGACTGCCTGTCTCCCTGCCTGCCTGCCTGCCTCCCTCCCTGCCTGACTGCCTGCCCCTCTCTCCCTCCCTGTCTGCCTGCCTCCCTTCCTGCCTGCCTCCCTCTCTCCCTCCCCACCTGTCTCTCCTGCCTCCCTCCCTTCTGCCGACAATATCATCGAAAATGCTTCCATTTTTTTTCACCAAGAAAAGATCAAAAGTGGGGGGTTCGCCTTATACGCGGGTGCGCCTTATACGCGGGTATTTACGGTAAGGAAATACGCCCAAAGCTTTGCCCTGCCAGGAATCGAACCCATGTCCTCTCACATGGATCATGAGTGTTTTAACCACTAAGCTATAGGACTCCATCCTTACTCACACAGGAAAGTTTACTTGCCTGTTAATTCCGTCCGCCCAAGGCACCACTCGCTCCTAGTCTCACAATGGATCGACCTCAAGATCCTCACCTTCACATACAAATCCCACTTTGCCATCATACTTCCTTACTTCTATTGTAATCAAACTAATCTTTGTATTAATATAGTGTTTTCCACATTGAGAGCACATCTCACAGTATTTATTGTAAATTGAGACATCTAGATAATGTGAAAAGTGCTACATCAAATGCAAGGATTATTAGTATAACTAGAATAACAACAATTTAAATTGTTGTTATTCTAGTTATACCTTGCAGATATTCTAGTTATACCTTGCAGATGCCCTGCACATCTTTCTGCAACATTCTAGATTGGGTGGATCAATTTTGTCTTTAATTGCCATTATGATTGATCCCCAAGAGGAATTTTTAAAATCTATTTGAGTAAATTCTTTACAGTCATGTCCACTGTAAACCTCTCTCACTTTGCTACCTGCAGTATCCCTGTAGCTCTTGCTACAATATGATTGCCTTTCTCTGCTTTCTCTTTATTTTGTTCTCTATCTCTCCTTCCGCCCTCACAAAACCATCACGAAAATGAAACCCACCACCTGCTCCCTCATCCCCATCCCCATCCACAGCTCTCTCCTCATCTCCCAGCTGCACCTCGTAGCCCACCTCCTAACCGTCATCAACAACCTCTCCTTATCCAGCTTCCATGTTGCCCAGAGCACAGAGACAACCCTGATCAAAGTCTCCAACAACATTTTAAACATCCACGATCAGGGCTCTCTCTGCCTCCTTGTCCTCCTCGACCTCCCTGCCACCTTTGACACTGCTGACCATTCCATCCTTCTACACAACCTCTCCTCCCAGCTCAATCTTCATGGAACTGCACCTACCTGAATCGACTTTTACTTCTGTCACCCTCTCCACTTCATCGCCACTAATGGCTTCTCATCCAGCCCCACCTCTGTCATCTGTGATGTCCCCAAGGACTCTGTCCTTGGTCCTCCACTTTTCAATATCCACATGCTCCCCCTTGGTGACATCAACCCATTTATGCAGATGACACCCAACTCTATCTTTCTGCGTCTACACTCGATTCCAGGACCACTGCTGTCCTGACAGACTGCCTGTCAGACATCACGTGTCATGAGAGCTAACTTTCTACAGTTGACTGAAGGCCTGCTGATTGGCTCCTGCCAGCGCATTGACACCTCAGCCACTGGCAGCATCAACCTCCATGGTTGCACACTTCATCTCACCAAGCCATTCAGGAACCTAGGAGTCTTTCTCAATCATCAACTGTCTTTCGTCCCCCATATCTACACCATGACCCGCTCTGCCTTCCTTCACCTCCGCACCATTGCTTCACTCCGCCACCAGCTCGCCGCTCAGGCTGCTGAAACTCTCATTCATGCCTTCATTAAGTCCAGGCTTGACTATGCCAATGTTCTATTTGTTGGCCTTCCCAATTCCTCCCTCTGTAGGCTGCAGATCATCCAAAACTCTGCAACCCACGTCCTCTCCCATACCAAGCTCTGTTACCCCAACTCCTTCATTCTCACCCAACTGCATTGGCTCCCCATCATTCAGAGAATTCAATTCAGGATCCTGGTCCTCACTTTTAATACTCTCCATGGCTTTGCCCCACCCTACCTCTGCAACCTACCAACCATCCGCTCCCTCTGCTCAGCGAACTCTGGCCTGCTTCGTGTTCCCCGACCAACCCGTCCCACTTAGTGGGTTCAAGACCCTTCTCTTCAACTCTGCCATCGGTCACCCGCCTTCCCCTCCCTTCTCTCCACCCTCCCCGATCTCGACCCCAACGCTGGTCTGAAACACTGATTGTCCAGTGCCTTGGATCGTCCTCCCTACCTTAAAGGCATCATCCAAATATAATTTTGTTGTTTTTGTTATTTCTTATGCCTCTATTTTCTTTCAGAATTACTAATTTACTTCACTGCTGTTTGTGGGATACTGCAGGCTCCAAATTGGTTAATGGGTTCTCCGACAAATACGCAGTTGGTCCTCTTCACAGGAAAAAAAACTGTTAAATATTTTTAACTGTAATAACATCTGATACAGCACTGTGAAGAGGATGACTGAAAAAGCTCCACAGATGTTTTCTGAATACAGTACTATGACTGTATTTCATAGGCAAATGGATAGTTTGCTGAATTTGCAAACTATTGCACAGTTTCGTTAATTTGATGCGAGGCAGTTAATTTTCAATCATGAATCAGTTTAAGGTCTGAATACTGTAAGACATGTTCAGTATTCTTGATTCAATCAAAATAATTGAGGGACCACCATCTCAGCTCTTCTGATGAAGGAGAAACCAAGTCAATGGATAGGAATGGGTTATGTTTTCAGTCCTGTCCGCTCTCAAATTAAAAGTCTGATTTGGGAATGTTGATTGACAGAGTCTGTGATTCAAACCATAGCGGAGAACAGAGAACAATAAATCTGATCCTCAAATAATACTGCAGGGTTTGTCATGAATACAAAGCAGCAGACACAGCACCACAAGCAGGTTGAAGACACACTTCAGAACTACAAAACCTTCATGCAGTGAAAACACAAATCCAAGATATATCTCGCTCAAGCAGCGAAGGCAATATATACATATCCTTTTACATGTCATTTAAAGTGTCTGTTGAAGTCACTGTGTATTACAATCAGTAAAAAAATATATAGTGGCTTAATAGAGCGGCATTCACAATAAGAGGGCTTCATACAGGCTACTGTAAAGTATAGTGAGTATGGATTTTGCAGCCAAATACAGCTAATTTTGCACACTGCAATGCCCCACAATCACCTGTGTAGTAAATCAGCAGTTTTATTTGGGTTACTATTGGCTTTACCTTTAGCCTGAGTTCCGTGAAGCACTTTTAGTCGTTTTTGCCAACGTGAAAATTCGATCTATCAAATGCAAACATTATTCTTAAAAATATAAACGTCCATCACATCACTTGCCTTCCCTCCTATCTTACTTCATATGCTGCCGAAGCACTCATTCAAGCTTTTAACACGTGCTTTGAATTTTCTAATGAAATCCTTGATGGTCTTCCCAGATGCACTATCAACATGGCCCAAATAATACAAAACTCTGCTGCCCATATCCTCACCAGTAACAGGGTCTGTATACCCATTATCCCATTTCTTTCCAGGCTACTCTGGCTGCCCTGTTGAGGAATAGATCAATTTCAAAATCCTCACACTCACTTTAAATTACTTCACGTTTTGGCATCTCTTTACCTGTTTGTGGAGCATTGCTGAGCACAAGTTGGCTGCCGTATTCGCCTACAAATTCAGTCACTGCACTAACAGTATATCCTGTGATGCACTTTGAGATGTTCTTCTGCCATGCAAACACAATATCAAATGAAATAATTATTATCAATAACTTACATACCATTATTTAAAGCTACAATAATAATATTCATTACATTTGATTCAGCACTTATCATGTCTTCTAGCAATGACCCGCTCTGCCTTCCCTCACCTCGGCAACATTTCCCTACTCCACCACTACCTCACCTCTCAGGCCGTTGAAACCCTCGTTCATCCCTTCATCACCCCTAGGGTTTGCCCCACCCTAACATTGCAACGTCCTAACCCCCTACCAACCTGCTCGCTCATACTTGCCCAAGGTGTTGTCCTGCCTGGAATTGAACCCAGGTCTCTCAAAGACAAAATACAAGCAAATTTTCTGGGGTGGGGGTGTGTGGCGAGTAGGGTCCGGCGATATATCGATATATCGCTAAAACCCGATATAATTTTCATATCGATATGCCGATATAGGCATTTTAAAAATATCGATATATCGAAAAACCGATATATTGAGGTAAAAAATCGGAATGCCGCACACTGAACTACAAGACCCAGAATGCTCATCTCTGTACACAATGCACAGACCGAGGTGCAAAGCCGCCATATTGTATTCATAGTCCTCTTATACAATATACAGGTATGCAAGGGGTGGGGGTGGAGGGAGAGACGGCGGGTGGGGTGTGGGGAGAGACGGGATGGATGTGATAATATACAGATAGATAGAGATGGGGGCGATGTGAGAGAGACACAGACAGAAAAACACAGAGATGGAGAGAGTGAGAGAGAGACACAGCGAGAGAAAGATATTTACCTCCTGAGGAGATAGGCCCAGAATGCGCGAGCACCCCGAATGCGCGCGCACCCGGAACGCGCACGCACTCCGAATGCACGCGCACTCGGTATGCGCGCACCGCGCGCGCATGCGCAGTACGAAAAACCCGAAAATATTGATATTTCGGTATATCTCCATATGAGCCCATCGATATATCTAAATCGGAAAATTTCCATATCGACGGACCCTGGTGGGGAGGAATCAGCTTTCGTCTTACTATACATATGTACAGGTCTAGTGTTGAGTAAATCTAACAGATATAATTCTGACATTCACAGGATTCACTATAAAGTGCAGTGACTGTATTTGTGGGAAAATATATAAACAACAGCAAATTAAACTTGTAATAGCACCCTTCACATCGGAAAGACAGCCCAGGGAGCTGGGTAATCATTTTTATAAAGAATATATAATGAATCTCCATAATGATCTAATAATCTAATTTGATATGATGCTCATACCTATAACCAGGCATGCTAGCAGAGAACTGATATGTGATTTGTTCATAAACCACTCTTCATAGATGGCACCCTCTGTTTAATGTCAAAGTGTCTGAGTGGGATGGAGGAAATGCTCCAAATGCTACAAGAACACATCCCTGGTAATGAATAATGCTGAATTTATAGCATTTCATGCTGTGAAGTTAGTGATTTTCTAATCAATTTCAGATCAGTTTCACTTAAAAGCAACTAACTCATCCCTTCTGAGTACACTGGTTGATTCAGAAATAATGTTGTCAGTAAACAGGTTTCCACAAACCGCATTTCATAGAATATTTGAAACAAATAGGACCGCTATGAAACTTTGGACATTTAAATAAATCTGTCATATTTTGCTTTGGTCTATCCGTGGTCTGTCTGCTTAAAAAGGACATTGCAATGTTTCTAAATTCCTTGAAACATATCCCGAACAGCAGTGGCAAATTCTCATGTTGCTTGGAAAGAGTCTGTGATGTGGATGGGAATCCAATGTGTAAAATATACAGGTTTGGTTCACTGTATCGATACACAATTGTACAGAGGGAATTCTAGGAAATGTAATCGGAGCAAATAACAACCAAAGAGAAATGAAGCTGGTTTTGTAATCCTTTATTGAGAATTCATAATAATCCTTACACTTTATATATGTTTATTTTGCATCAGAAAGAGTTCTCAATTGCTTCATAGCAACTCACTCTAAGTTGTAGTGATTAAATGTTTGACAAAGATTTACAAAAAAAATGTACAGCACGGAAATAGGCCTCTCGGCCCAACTTGTCCATGCCGGTGTTTGTACCCCAAATGAGTCTCCACCCAATCTTTATTCCCTTCCATACAATTTGATTCCCCTCCCCTTCTCCCTCACGTGAAGGCCTAGCTTCCTCTTGAATGCATCTACATTATCTGATTCTACCTCCGCTTCAAGTTCCACAATCTCACTATCCTCTGCGTCAAGTAGATCCTCCTAAATTCTCCTTTAGATCCTGCTAATCACTATTTCATATTTTTGTCCCCGGGTTATGGACTCCACAACCAGTGGACACAACTTTTTAAAATAATTTTAAGCACATAATTTTCTAATCCCCCCACATTCCCCACCCCCACCCACATAAATGTTTGTCTTCTCCACCAATAAAAGACCAAACCTTTCCTGTCTATCCTGACAGCAGTAACCTGCCAGGTCTGGTATCATCCTCGTAAACCTACGCTGTACTCTTTGCATCAATGCTATATCCTTCCTTTAGCATGGAGACCAGAACTGGAAACAATATTTCACATGTTGTGAAACAAACGTTTTGTATCAATTCAATATCGCTTCCTCACTTGTATATTCTGTGCAGTTACTTTTCAAGGTTTGTAAATTTTAATCCTCAGATCTCTTTGCTCCTTTACTCCTCAAAGGTTCCTACCATCTAGACTATAGATGGCTTCATTAATTTTCCTGCCAAAATGAATTGTTTCCATTGCATTCAACAACATTAAACTTAATTTGCCATCTACCTGTCCATTCTGCCAACAAGTTTATGTCTTCCTGCATGCTTCTGCAATCCCTTTTTACTGTTTACCACTCCATAAATCTCCACCATCACTATCCAATTATGTGTCAACTGCATTCTGTGTTGTTTGACTGGCACATCAAATTACTGGGTTGAATAGTCTACCCCTGTTTGTATGTTCTGATAAATGTTTTCAGGTCCAGGTTTGCAATAACATTTAAAGAATTACAGAGTAATCCTTGGCCCATTTTCTTTCTCGCCCTATCTGTTGCACAGGTGGAACTTTAAGAGTTGTGACATTTTAATATGGTATGTTTTATGTATATACAGTAAAAGCCTGTTTATCCGGCACCCTCCAAGGGTTGACTAATTAACTGTGATGGATAATCGGGCGGCAAGTTGCCAAAAAGTTGCCGAAAACATAATATATTAATAATACACTGAATAGTAATAGAATATTGTATGGATATGTTCCAATAAAGATTCCAGCACACTCGGTAAAATAATCAAGATAATAAAGATAAAAACCGAGAGTTTGTAAGTTTAATAAGTGCGCATGCACATGCATTGCACGCAAGCGCAAAGTGAGCATACTTGCGATTGCTGGAATGGGGAATTGCCGCAGGAGGGGGTCGTGCAATCCAGTTGATCGGGTCACGAATAAACAGGCCTTTACTGTATAATTGATCTCAGTTTTAATTTGAGCTTTTGTCTGGTGGTGATTCGGTAATTTTGTATCCTATAACAAACTATCGACAAGATTCTGAATGCCTGTCATAACAGGAATCTGAAGAGCAAATTAGACTTTTACTGGCAGTTTAGTTATACATCACATTAATATCTGGTAATATTTAAAAACACTTGATAGAGCTATCTCCACGTGAAGCTTATAATTATTGCAAATTTATGCAAATTTCAGAAACATTAATCAAGTCAAAGGAATGTTAAATTAGCAAATACAGTGAAACGCGTTGATCAAAACAATTTGTTCTTCAGACCACCCATATTGCTTCCTTTAATATCATATATTGCAAATGTTTTTCTTTGGAGATCATAACTGTGATCCACAGATATGATTACATCTCATTATACACATTCTAGTCTATTTAAAACTTATTACCATGGTGTAATCCACTTGTGGGTAACCTTATAATAATCCTTCCATCTGATATATTACCTTTTTTGTAAGGAGGATGTTTCAAATCGTTTCACGGGATCTTACGATAAAATAGTTTGTATTTAGTGGGCAAAAGTGTCAGCCAATTTGTGAACATCAAAATGATCACAAACAACCCTGGAGTGAACGATCAGTTTTGTCTGGCCAGGAGGAGAAAATTTCCTTCTCTACAGAATCGACCATATCCACTTGCATTTATACAGCACCCTTCACGTGGGGCAGCATCTCAGAGCTGGTTATAATAGCAAACACTTTATAATAGCACTCTAAATAGCAACCTAAAGTAATTGGCTTCTGTGAATAAACATCTGTATCAAACAAAACTGTCCACTGCAGCCAACTGGAAGCTCCAAATCAGCAGGAGCATTCTGCATGCTCACTTCCAGTAAACTGGTCCCCAAAGGCTGTAGATTCAGCCTTTAGAGCTTTAAATATGATTCATTTCAGCTCTAAAGCACCCCTTTAATGATGACTTTTCACTATTTTGTTCTGTAAATATCACGACTAATGATGTGCTGACCATGGTCATATAACTAAAACCTTGGAATGCACACAGCCTGTCCTTTTAAACTGTGGCCAATCTAATTCAAACCTTGCCCTTTTCTCATTTTATTGTGTACGTGATTTTCCCCCAATTAAGGTGTCTCAGTGTCAGATAGCCTCAAACATTGCTTTGAGGTTCTCAGAATGGTATTTTGGATCAAACATTTTGCTTAAATTCTCCTCCCCTACTCCTCCGCTCATTACTTCCACTATTAAGTAACCTTGTTGTACGTCCTCTGCCTTCTCCATGATTGGTGGCCTCAGCTTTCACGTCCTGTGCCCCTAACCTCTAGAATTCTCTCCCTTTACCACTCCAACTCACCCAATCTCTTTCTGTCTTTATGTCCTGCCTCATATTGAACCACTTCAAATGCCATCCCATCCACCCGTTCAGTGACTGAATATCCAATGTTTCAGGAGGGAATATTGGCTAGGACACTTGAGGAAACTTCTTTCAAATAGGATCAAGAGGTATTTATCATCCACCTCAACAAGCAAATTAAAGTTTTATCCAAAGGACAGCACCTCCAACAATGCAACTCAATCTCAGCACTGCATTGGAGAGTCAGCCTAAAGTTGTGAGCTCAAAGTCCCAATGTGAGGCTTGAATCCCAAACCCCTCTGTGCATGTGTGATAGCTTGCAGGAGGTTAGCACTAACAGCTACTAATTTGCATTGAATGAGGTCCTCATCGAATAAAACATGTAAGGGTGCCAAGAGGCCAGTAGCTGATGGTTCAGTGTGATGAGAGATTTGACAGCAATCTCAAGTACAAGAGATATGTGGATCATGTAACCAGACAATGAATATTTTATCAAATGCTACAATTTGTCTCACTTGCCTCCTGTACTGCAATGGTAATTGATATTTCTCAAAATAATTTGCCACATCTAAGTCAGCACAACAGTAAGCTCCTGGCATTCAACTCACACGGCTCTTGGTTGTTATGAACAGAATGCAATCAAACTGCAGTTTGTATGTGCCCGACCTTCTAATATAATACAACACAATTTACATTTATATAGTGCCTTTCACGTTGGAAGGACATCGCACAGTCGTTAATGAAGCTGGATGGGCACGTGAGCTGAGGGTGGGAGCCAAGGAAACTGGGGAGCACAAAAGATGACCAAAAGTGAGTCAAATAAGTTTGTTTTTACAGATGCCTTGAATGAGGGGAAGGAAGGAACATATCAGAGGGAATCCAGAATTAAGTTCTAGAGAGCTGGGCAGAATGGCTGAAAGCCTTTGATGGATAGTGTTTGATAGGGAGGGGCATAGATAACAGACCAGTACTCCCTTCGTGAATCAAGCAGCTGGGTGCATAGGGTTGGTCCAGCGCTTTGGGACATCCTCTCAATGTGAAAGGCGTTCTACAAATGTAATTTTGTTGTTGTTGATGGAAGTTGCAGAGGGAAGATATGATGAGACTATGGAGGGATCTGAATGTGAAAATAAAAATCCTGAATTCAATCTTGAACTCAGGGTATGGGGAGCCAATGGAGGAAAGCATGGATGGAGCCTCACAGAGTCTGGTGTGGGAGAGGACACAGGCTGCAGAGTATTGTATAGGCTGCAGTTTGTATAGGAAAGAACTCGGGCAGCAGGTGAACAGAGCATTGACATAGTGAAGCCTGGGTGTGATAAACATGTGGGTGAGGGTCTTGATAGCATAAGTCCTTATAAGTAAAAGAGAACAATGTAAGCATTAGAAGTTTAGGAAGCTCGGTGGTACCTGAAAGCCTGCTTTCATGCAAACCTTTGGCTGACTGCAGGAGATAAATATGGTATTACTAATAATAATCTTTGCATTTGATACAGGAAGAAGTCTCAAACCACTTCACAGGATTGTAATGTCATGATTATATTTTTGTAGGTAAACACTAATTTTTCTCACAATAATATCTAACAAACAGCTGTGAAGTAAATGACTAATTTTATTGGAGGGATTGTTGGCCAGGACATTGTGCAAAATTCCCTTCTCTTTTCAAGTAGTATCATGAGATCTTTAATGTCCACCTGAACTGGCAGATGGTACCTTGATTTAACAACTTATGAGAAAGACGGCACCTCCAACAATAAAGCACGCAAACCCGGAGACTGTATTGGAGTGTTAACCCATACATTGTGTAAGAGTTCAAAGTCCTGGTGTGGAGCGTAAACCCACAATCTTCTGAGTCAGAGGTGAGAGTGCCACCAACCAAGAGTGGCTGACTCCATAATTATAGATGATGATGAACTCCAGGCTTATTCAGAATGGGCAACACAAGCCCATTCTAAGCCCTTAATGGGCTTTAAATTGTGCAGTTATAACTGTGAGCATCCTTGGCTACTCTACAATTCAATAGATTTCATGGTTCCATGCCTCCTCTGATGTCCTGTTGGGTTAAAGCTGCAATAATAATACTCCCCGCATTTCATACAACGCCTTATCATGTCGTTGAGATGTCTCAATGCGCTTCACAGTATATACTGCCCGTATATTTTGTTGGTGAAACGCAGCAGTCAATTGCGCACAGCAGTGTCCCACAAACAGTCGTAGATTGAGAGACCAATTTTTTTTTAATGGATTAGTACCTCCAGGTAGCGATCCACAAATCAACTAAGAACCAGGTTACTCCTCACTGCTATGTAAACAGATGCATGTGGAGTAATGAGAATTGCCTAAAGTTTAACCCGGCCTGAGGATCGAATCTGCATCCTCTTGTTTGTAAAATGAGCACTCAAACCAATTGATGTCAGTTTCCTGTTTTCCTGTTTGCAAAATAGCTGTTCAAAGCACAAAATAGCTGTTTTCTTGGAAGCAAAATAGCCTACAAGTGCACAGTCACTACTTCAACAATAATTTCCTAGAAAGCGTTATTTAAAATGTTACTATTATTATTGTTAATAGAACTTTATGACTGTTATACCAGATGCAAGGATTAGTATCATACCTGCAAACAGCACCTCAGTTACCAAATAAATTACAAACTACGTCAAGAATACAATAACCTGAGCCATGAAAGGAAGAGTGAAGCTGGAAGAATACTTATTCCTATTCCATTATTGTACTGTTGTTTCCCCACACAGATCACAGCTTGGCTGCTCAGAGAGATGCAGCCCAGTTGAGAATGAGAGGTTATTTGAAAGCTGACATGGAACACTGAACACATCACACAGCACAATGCAGATGGGATTTTACAATCAAGGATAAATAGGAGCAGCGGGACATCTGCTTTCCTATCAAGTCTGCTTAAATGTATCTTTGCAACAGCTCTAAATAACATTTCTAAGAGGATTACTCTCTTTGAAAGGAGATAAAAAAAGAATGTTTGTGATAAAACCCCAATCAGTAGTTTGCAAGATGTTTCACACAAGGGTGGACAACCACAGAGTAACTAATCTTCTCCAAAAGTTAGTTTGCTCTAACGGTCAATAAAGGCAGTTTATTTTTATTGTCCGCAGTAGCTTCATATCTGATTGTGAGGGAAAAGAAACCAAACAAGAAATGATATAATATGCCATGTCAAGTTTGAAATGAAGGTAGAAAGAGTTCAGATGAATATAATGAAACTATAGTGGTTAGCACACTCGCCTCGCAAGAGAAAGGATTCTGGTTCGATTCCCGGGCAGGGCAAACTCTTAGGTTAGTTTCCTGAGTTCACACAGCTCTGTTTTCGTAGCAGTAAGTAACAACACCGTTGTTATTCAATTGGGGGATTGCTTCTCATCAGTAATGAGTTGATATTTATGTGTTTGGAGTAACCAGTGAAACTTATTATGCCCAATTTAAGCACCTGTCTACAATAATGATAATCATCCTTTTATTGGTATGTCAGGAGGACATTTGAAAGTACTTTACAGGAGTTAGTGCAAAATGGAGCAACTTTGTGATTTATGGGTGAACAACTATGCTAGGTATATCATTGTTTAACGTTACGGATAACTATTGCTTACACATAGTAAGATAATAATAATGTCTCCAAATGCTTCACAAAATATACTGTAAAGTGTGAATTGACTATATTTTGTAGGAGAAATGCAGCAGCGAATTGCTCACAAATGCAGCCACATATAAATACAGAAAACAATGGAATAAACAATTTAAAAAATTGCATTTATAAATCACGGAATATCTAAGGTTGGTCTCACTTTAAGGGATAAGCAAATAAAATTAGGTTGAATAGCTTCATCAAATCCAATCAAAAGCACATATGCCCTTTCACATGGTTTACTCTATTGAAATTGCTGTTATGATAAAGTAATCACATTTTGTGTCAGATACAAAACCAATATCTGTATACTTTCAGTATCCAAGACAGCAGAACTTTTTATACAACCTAGTATCTGGTCCTCTTTTGATGGATCATTAAACTTAAGACAAAGAAAGAAAACATTTTGCCATTGTTTAAAAATGTAACAATAATGCAATAGAAGCCCATTTATCCGGCACCGTTGGGACCTGGCCAGTGCCGGTTAAAGCGCCTACCGGATATTCGGCAGAAAACCCAATATGGAAGAAATTATTACATGTTTTATCATTTTAAAAAAACAGATAGCATATTAATATATAGACTAAATAATCATTTATATGATAATATAATATATAAATAATAATTGTAATCATTTTACACAGAGCGACCAGGGGGTTCAGAGAGATCTTTAAACTAGTGCAAAAGTTATATGTCTGAATGACACTGTTCTCCTTGGGTGTAGAAGAGAGGACAGCAAATGTGTTATTGAGAAAGCAGCCACTGCTATCACTGTTCAGTTAACTTTCCTTCCAAATGATCCAAGGATCGGCATTGAAAGCAAACGTTTCATTTTGCTTTTAAAGTTAGATTTGTTTTTAACATCAGACTGGGGTAAGTGGAGGTGCTGAGTGCGTTTCTGATATACACTGCAGCTTCCCAAGCTTAAAGGTATTTGTAAAATAAACCAGACTTGAGATGTGTTGCAGGGGTTTGTGTTTTTTTTAATGAATTTATTACATTTATAAAAATTAAAGCCAAGGCTGTGATATGCATTGATCTGCAAGCTTTGCTTGTGTGTTTTGCTGCTTTGTGGCTAAATTAATGAACTGACCCTTGCTCTCCCTCCTCTCTCAAACCCGGAGAGTGTATCTCTGTACACTCTACAGAATGCTGTACCAGCAGCATTCTGAGCTAGCCCCACCATCAGGCACCTATTAGCAGCATTCCAAAATACTGACGCAACACAAAACACCAAAAAATGCATTTTTCTGGATAAACTCCAGTTTATCGAATGCGGACCTTTTTTTTGCGGTACAGGTTATACGGAAGTTACGGTTGATCGGGTCACGGATAAACGCGCTTCTACTGTAATAATTATCCTTGCATTTGATATAGAGCTTTTCACATCTTCTAGTTGTCTCAAAGCGCTTCACAGAATATACTGTAAAGTGACTTGACTGTAGATTTTGTGAGTGAAATGTAGGAACCAATTGCGCACAGCAGTGTTCCACATACAGTTGTGGATTGAGTTATTAAAGGTATTATTATCCTCAAATAAAAATCTGCCAATCGGCTAACAATCAGATTCCACTTACTGCTGGGTAAACAGAGGCATGTGAAGTAAAGAAAGTTGCCCAACATTTCACCTTGCCCAGGCATCAAACCCAGGTTTTTTGCTTGCGAGGCAAGAGCTCTAACTGTTAATTTACAGGACTCCATAATTCTTTAGCCAAAATGAACGATTGTCTTGGTAAATGTCAGGAAATGGAAAGTGCGGTTTGCACTCTTGCTGTGCATTACTTCAGAAAACAGAAATAACTGAATCGCTCCGCAATGATTGCACGATTTGAACTTACATGCTCAGACTGTTAACAGGCTTATTGCTTATTTCCCAAGACAAAATATGTGCAGGCAGCTTTTTATTCATTTTGTTGTTACAAAACCAATCTACAATCTTGTTAATTATATATAGGATGAGCTAAAAATTTCATTTTAAAAAATATATATATATTTTACTGCAGGTTTTAGATTTTCCCCATCAAAATCAAACTATAGTTTGCATGAATCTACAGAAATAGCTCCCAGTGTACTTCTGATTGAATCATGTTAGAGAAATTATTTTTGCATTAACATGGAATTGCTCCAAGCATAATTCTGATTCAAATGCAGATTTCAAGGCATCACTATTTCTTTGAGCACCTTGGTGATTCTAGCGATAAATTGCTGAGTGAGAATCCTGGAGTCCCAAGTTTAAATTTCACCCCTCACCTAATATTCAAACTTGGTCAGGAGTCATTGAGCAATGGAACATCTGTCAAGATTTGAAGCATCAACTTTAGGGGAGGCGAACATCTGTCAAAGCATTTTTACTCTGCTTTATTGGACATTAGGTTCTGATGTTTAAAAACCGAGGTGAGGACTGGGAACAAAGTAATTCTAGGCCTTGTGAGAAGAATCAGAGGAATGGGATAATCCACAAGCTACAGATGCCACCTTCATAGAATGACTAGTCTGTGCTGCTGTGTACAGTCTACATGAGCCCTACCATTCCTTTTCCTCTCTCCTATACCCTTCTAGTCTCTTCCCCCTCATGTATAAATAGAGCTTCCTCTTAATTACGTTGCATTTAATAATTAATAATACAGTAGAAGCCCGTTTATCTGTGACCCGATCAACCGTAACTTCTGTATAACCGGCACTGCAAATAAAAGATCCACATTCGATAAACCGGAATTTATCCAGAAAAATGCATTTCTTTGGTGTTTTGTGTTGCGTCAGTATTTTGGAATGCTGCTACTAGATGTCTGATGGTGGCGCTAGCTCAGAATGCTGCCGATACTGTAAATTAATGCACTCTCCGGAGTGTACTCTTTGAGAGGCAGAGCGGGGTGAGTTGATTAATTTACATTTAATTTAGCCACAAAACAGCAAAACACACACCCACCCTAAGCAAAGCTTGCAGATCAATTCACTGACTTTTATTTTAATAAAAAAAAGACTCATCCCTGCAATGCTCGTTTGCATCGCAAGGCTTTTTGGAAAGAAAGTCAACTGAACTGAGCGGCCGCCGCTCTCTCTCTGCTTTCTCAATGACTTGAGCTTTCCTCTCTTCTGCCCCAATGAGAACAGTGTCATTCAGACATGTAACTTTTGCACTAGTTTAAAGATCTCTCTGAACTGCCTGGTCGCTGTGTGTAAAATGATTATAATTATTATTTATATATTATATTATCATATAAATGATTATTTAGTCTATTATTAATATGCTATGTTTTTTAAAAAATAATTGTAATAATTTTTTTTTGTTGCGTTTTCTGCCGAATATCCAGCAGGTACTTTAACCGGCACTTGCCAGGTCCCAAAAGTGCTGGATAAATGAGCTTCTACTGTAGTTGCAATATTATGCCTGATCACATTATCGAGATATCTCAAAGCGCTTCAGAAAATATACAGTAAACAGTTAATTGACTGTGTATTTTGTGGACGAAATGCAGAATCCCATTGCTTACAGCACCAAAAACATATACACAAACTGTAGCTTGTTGCATTGAGTTCCACATTCTCTCTACCCTGTGTAAAGAGGTTTCTCCTAAACTCCATTTCAGATCTGCTACCAGCTATCTTTTATATATACCGGTACCTTTTTTTTACTCAACAACAAGTGGAACCAGCCTATACACATCTAAGTTTTTTAAATGATTGTTTAACCAGAGGGGAACTTGTCAAGGGATCTGCAGACTGAGTGGCCTATTGAAACCAATTTTCTGCACTCGTACATGATGGATACAGTTTGTACAAGTAACCAAAGGACTGCTAGTACATTCTGACAAGCACTTATATGTACTGTACCATCAATTGATTTACTTTGATAACGTTTAAGTCTCTTTCCTTGGATATTCTTCAGAAGTGGTCTAACTGAGTTGCTGCTGTAAATCTTAGGTGACATATCCTTCCACTGTAACTCATTGTTTCCCTTTGATGTAGGACCGTATAACCAGGCGTTACAGGCTGACATTTTCTTCCTGTTCTTCTTTCAAAACTAGTTCCCGCCTTTAATGTCATTTGGACATTAAAGTCCACCTTGTGGGGATATGACACTATAAGAAAAAAAAAATTTTTTTTACCAGTCAACATTATTTGGATCCATTTTAAGATCCATGCTCTTTCCTTCAAATATTTCTAAGCACCTTGGCCTGTCCTATCATTATAAAATCCTACACTCTGGGCCACTTACTCCACGCTTTCAACTCCTGCTCCATGCCCTCCACCCTCTCTACTTACCATCAGTGTCCAAGCCTTCAGGCTTCCTGTCCTCTGGAAACTTACTTCAACACCGAGCTCAGATGCAAACCCTTAACTGTCTAATACCTTGGAATATCCTTTTTGAAGTGAGAGGCACTGCATAAGAGTAATTCGTTGTTGAATTTGCCATAATCCCTCCAATTTACTCTCTTCATGTTTATAACCCACTAATTATTTAACTGCATATTTGGCCAGCCCCCTCTCCCTGCCTCCTATCTCAGGGCTCCCACGACGTATGTGTGAAGCACTTTGAGACATTCGAACATGAAAGGTGTTACATAAAGGTAAATTGTTGTTTTGTGGCATGAAAACTCAGTGAGAACTCACTGTCATGACTGCTTAAACAAAGGTAACCATGACAGTGCTTAACTGTGAGGGACATTTTCAGCATTTTGATGTGATGAGTATCTTGTGTTTTGATTATGGCTCGATTTAAGTAAATTAAATCTTTTGGAACAGTGCTCAGTTAATTCATCCGCAAATAAATGAAAATCTTGCTTCAACATTGACACGGATGTTGGAAAATTTATTCTTTATGTAATTCTTCTTCAATATTTGTGGTATTTGTGGAGTCCTGTAGCTCAGTGGTTAGAGCACTCGCCTTGCAAGCAAGGGACCTGGATTCAATTCCCAGGAGGGCAAAACATTGGACAAATTGTTCTTATTCCTTACTCCTATGTTTACCTAGCAGTAAGTAGGACCCAGCTATTAACAAATTGTCAGATCACTTTTCTGGAGATAATAATTCCTTCACACAAAAAAAAAATTGGTCACTCAATCCACAATTATTTGTGGAACATTGCTATGCGCAATTTGATTCCGTGTTTCACCCACAAATATACAGTCAATTCATTTTTTAGTATATTCTGTGAAGCGTCTTGAGACGTCTAGTGGAAAAGCACTGTAAGGCTTATTATTATTATTTATTATTTTATTCCGTGATATGCTTTGATACGTCTTAAGGATGTGATAAGACACTATATGCAAGAATCATTATCATTTAATTAGATTGCCATTCTTAACAATACAGTAAAGTTGTGGTAATGTGACTCTATTTATGTTTGATGTGGTTTTGAAATAGAATGACATGAAATACTGAGGCATGTCCTCTGGTTCAAATCTGTCAGATTTGCTTAGATGTATTTGCAGTAACTGTTTTCAGTTGACAGCATGTTATGGGAAGTAGCCAATGACCTCTGATGCTTGATAAGCCAGCTCAGAAGATAAATTAAACTCCACCAATGTGAATTCCTCATTTCTCAGGGACTCATAAATTAACACCATAGTCTACACGGGATAATATACAAGTATGCAGATCTTATTGCTAATGGATGACTCAATAACACTTGTAAACTGTGTGCTGTTTTTTATTAGAATTTGTGGCTGATTGTTAAACATTATGTGGATTATTTCATCAGTCTCTGCTGCTGTTAGATGAAAACAATGCGGTGTGGGATGTGATATTTATCACCGATTTGATCATTCTTATTACTTGTGGATGGCAGTAGGGTTTCGGCTAGAGCATTTGTCTTGCAATTGAGAGGACCCAGTTTTGATTCCCGGGCAGATTAGGCAAGCGTCCCTTAATCCACACATCTCTGTCTACCCAGCAGGAACCCGGTTGTTATACAGTTGGCAGATTGCTTTCCGGAAGCAATAATCCCTCTAAAATAATAATTAAAATAATTTGGTTACTAATCCACGATGGTTCGTGGGACACTGCTGCGTTTCGCCCACAAAATATATTGTGGAATCCTGTAGCTCAGTGGTTAGAGCACTCGCCTTAAAATCATGAGACCTGTGTTCAAATCCAGGCACGTCAGGGCGAAACCTTGGGCAAGTTTCCTTACTCCACACACGTGCCTAATAATAATCGCTCCAAAAAACCCCAATAATAAATTGTTGATTTCAATCCACGACTGCTGTGCGCAATTGGCTGCCATGTTTCGCCCACAAGTAAACAGTCAATTCACTTTACAGTATATTCTGTGAAGCTCTTTGAGACGTCTAGAAGACGTGAAAAGCGCCATATCAAATGCAAGGATTATTATCAATCCACTTTATAGTATATTCTGCTTTGAGATGTCTCAATGACGTGATAAGGCGCTACATCCAATGCAAAGGTTGTTGTTATTGTCATTGCTAATTATTGACGGATCTACGGGCAGAGCTTCTTAGGGCACCAGTTTAACTCAATTCCAGCTGAACAGACATCCAGTGAAATGAAAATGAAATGCTGTGCACAACTATGTCAGTATTCCGAGTTCAGCTGAAGGCCAAACCATTGTGTCGAATCATGAGTGTGTGCAGTCTCAGAATGGTCAATAATTGTCAAATGGTTTGACCGAAATTTGGGGTATTCTGATTGTATCTGATCTGATTTGGGTGTCAACTTAGTTCACCTTCAAACAAACTGTCACTACACTATCACGTAGGGTCCGTCGATAAGGAAATTTTCCGATTTCGATATATCGATGGGCTCATATAGATATATACCGATATATCGATATTTTCAGGGTTTTCATACTGCGCATGAGTGTGCATTCCGAGGTAAATATCTCTCTCTCTGTGTGTCTCTCACACTCAGTCTCTCCATCTCTGTGTTTTTCTGTCTGTGTCTCTGTGTCTCTCCTTTCTCACATCCCCCCGATATATATATATATATATCTCTGTCTGTCTGTCTGTCTGTCTTACTTACTGTACATTATCACATCCCCCCGTCTCTCCCACCCCCGTCTCTCTCTCCCCCACAGTCTCTCCCCCCCCCCGGGTCCCCGCCCCGTCTCTCCCCCCACATCTCTCCCCACCCCGTCTCTCCCCACCCCGTCTCTCCTCCCCTCCCCATCTCTCTTCCCACCCCCATCTCTCCCCCCCCCCAACCCGTCTCTCACTCCCCCAGCCCTTGTACACCTGTATATTATATTCGAGGACTATGAATACAATATGGCGGCTTGCACCTCAGTCTGTGCATTGTGTATAGAGATCAGCATTCTGGGTCTTGTAAATTTGGGGTGTGCGCGCATTCGGATGTGTGTGTGCATTCTATGCTCTAGGCCCAGGAGGTTGCAATGCCGGAAACGATACACCGATATTCACGATATACCGATTTTTTTTTTCGATATATCGAATTTTTTGATATATTGATATATTTTAAATTTCGATATCGTCATATCGATATGAAAATTTTATTGGATATAACCGATATATCGATATATCTCCGGACCCGACTATCATGTAAATCCTGCGAATTGCTTTGAGGCATTTCAACAATGTGAAAAGGTATTATATTAAATCAAGGGTTCTTTAATTATAATCACCAGTGAGAATTAGCACATCACATGTTTTTGTCTTTACCTTCAAGCACACTCGAATGCTACCATATGTGAATTTATATAAAAGCAAGTTGTTGTTGTAGCTGGTAACATGCTCATCTCTGAATAAGAAGGCTGTGAATTCAAACCTCACCTTGTGATTTGAGCTGATAATTTGCTAGTACTATATTGTTGAGAATAGGGTCCGTCGATATGGAAATTTTCCGATTTAGATATATCGATGGGCTCATATCGAGATATACCAAAATATCGATATTTTCGGGTTTTGCATACTGCTCTTGCGCGTGCGCACTTGGAGTGCGCGCGCATTCGGAGTGCGCGCGCATTTGGGGCCTATCTCCTCAGGAGGTAAATATCTTTCTCTCTCTGTGTCTCTCACTCTCTCCATCTCTGTGTTTTTCTGTCTGTGTCTCTGTGTCTCTCTCACATCCCCCCCATCTCTATCTATCTGTATATTATCACATCCACCCCGTCTCTCCCCCCACCCCACCGCCGTCTCTCACCCCCCCCAGCCGTCTCTCTCCCCCTCACCCCACCCCCATCCGTCTCTCACCCCCCCACCCCCCCAGCCTTCTCTCCCCCCCACCCCACCCCTTGCATACCTGTATATTGTATTCGAGTACTATGAATACAATATGGCGGCTTTGCACCTCGGTCTGTACATTGTGTATAGAGATGAGCATTCTGGGTCTTGTAGTTCAGTGTGTGCGCATTCCGATTTTTTACCTCGATATATCGATTTTTCGATAGATTGATATTTTTGAAATGTCTATATCGGCGTATCGATATGAGAATTATATCGGGTTTTAGCGATATATCGCCAGACCCTAGTTGAGAATGATATCCTTTTGGCAACTCTATTACTGTGCACAGCATTTCACTTCTATTTCACTGGATACCTGCTTAACTCTAATTGAGTTAAACTAGTATCCTAAGAAGCAATTGTTGGAAGTGATGAGATGTTAAACCAAGGTCTCACTGCATGCTCAAATAGACTTTAAAAATTCCGTACACACAACTCAAAAAAAAGGGAGTTTCTCCAGGTGTCCTGGCCAGCATTCCCTGAAATAATATTATTTTCATGGCTGATTGTGCGACATAATTGTACATAAATTAGCTACCGCGGTGACCTTCAAATACAAGTATTGTATCCCATAAAAGCTATGAAGCTTTTTGAGACATTTCAATTATGTGAAAAGGTGCTATATTAATAATAATAAAGTACTACCCTTTGCATTTGACACAGTGCCATATCACGTCTTCTAGACATGTCAAAGCACTTCACAGAACACACGGTAAAATGAATTGACCGTATATTTGTGGGTAAAACGCGGCAGCCAATTGCGCACAGCAGTGTCCCACAAACATTAATTAATTAAGTCAAGGGTTCTATAATTAGCATTATTAGTGATGATTAGCGCTTTTTTAATATTTAAGTTTACATGCATATTTTCAAACAAAAGCAGCATTCAATTTGTGTGGATTCATAATACTACTCCAAAACAAAACAAAAATCAGTCATTCAGCTGTCATTGTGTTTGATTTGTAACTTTCAGAGTGGGGGGGGAAATAAAACTATCAAAAAAATAACATATGACTCTTGGGTTATCAAAACATCAACAAATAGAAACCTTATAACCAAATTGCTCTGTAGCTTAGTAATTCAGAAAGCGGGTGTAAGATGAATGAATGAACTTTGATTAGGAATTGTTATATGTTGCCTTCAAAGTCTAAAAGAAGCAGGTCTGCTTCATAAGAACATAAGAATTAGGAGCACGAGTAGGCCATTTGGCCCCTCGAGCCTGCCATTCAATAAGATCAAGGCTGATCTTCTATTCTAACTCCACCTACCCGCCTTATCCCACATGCTTTAATCCCTTTATCCACAAGAAATCTATCAATCTATCAATCTATCCCCGTCTTGAATATGTTCAATGACTGAGTATCTACAGTCCTTTGGGGTAGAGAATAGGGTCCGGCGATATATCGCTAAAACCCGATATAATTTTCATGCCGATATAGACATTTCAAAAATATCAATATATCGGAAAATCTATATATCGTGGTAAAAAATCAGGATGCGAGCACACTGAACTACAAGACCCAGAATGCTCATCTCTATACACAATGCACAGACCGAGATGCAAAGCCGCCATATTGTATTCATAGTCCTAGAATACAATATACAGTTATGCAAGGGGTGGGGGGGCGGATGGGAGAGATGGCTGGGTTGGGGGGGTGAGGGGGAGAGAGACGGCTGGGGGGAGGGGGAGAGAGACGGCTGGGGGGGGGAGAGGGGGAGAGAGACGGCTGGGGGGAGGGGGATAGAGACGGCTGGGGGGAGGGGGAGAGAGACGGCTGGGTGGGGGGGAGAGGGGGAGAGAGACGGTTGGGGGGGGGAGAGAGACGGCTCGGGGGAGGGGGATAGAGACGGCTGGGGGGAGGGGGATAGAGACGGCTGGGGGGAGGGGGAGAGAGACGGCTGGGGGGAGGGGGAGAGAGACGGCTTGGTGGAGGGGGAGAGAGACGGCTTGGTGGAGGGGGAGAGGGGGAGAGAGACGGCTGGGGGGAGGGGGAGAGGGGGAAAGAGATGGCTGGGGGGAGGGGGAGAGAGTCGGCTGGGGGGAGGAGGGGAGGGGGAGAGAGACAGCTGGGGGGAGAGAGACGGCTGGGGGGAGGGGGAGAGAGACGGCTGTTTGGGGGGAGGGAGAGAGAGAGATGGCGGGGGAGGTGGGGGAGAGAGACGATGGGGGTGGGGGGTGCGAGAGAGGGACAGCGTGGGGGGGGGGGGGGGGGGGGGAGAGACGGGGTGGATGTGATAATATACAGATAGATAGAGATGGGTGGGGATGTGAGAGAGGAGAGAGGGAGAGAGACACAGAGACACACAGACAGAAAAACACAGAGATGGAGAGAGTGAGAGATACAGAGAGAGAAAGATATTTACCTCCTGAGGAGATAGGCCCCGAATGCGTGCACACCTGGAACGCGCGCGCACTCCGAATGCGCGCGCCGCGCGCGCATGCGCAGTACGAAAAACCTGAAAATATCAATATTTCGGTATATCTCGATATGAGCCCATCGATATATTTAATCAGAAAATTTCCATATCGACGGACCCTAGTAGAGAATTCCATAAATTCGCTACCCTCTGAGTGAAGAAGCTTTTCCTCAACTCCGTGCGAAAGGGCTGACCCCTAATTTTAAGACTGTGACCCCTAGTTATAGTTTCTCTAACCAGGGGAAACAGTCTCCCACTATCTACTCTGTCATGCCCCTTAACAATCTTATAGGTTTCTCTAAGATCACCTCTGATTCTTCTATATTCTAGAGAATATAGGCCTAGAATTGCTCAACCTATCCTCATAACTCATCCCCCTCATCCCAGGTACCAACCTAGTGAATCTACGTTGTACCCCCTCCAAGGCGAGCACATCCTGTCTTAAATAAGGAGACAAAAACCTGCACACAATATTCTAGGTACGGTCTCACCAGGGCCCTACACAGTTGCAGCAAGACATTCCTACTCTTATATTCTAACCCTTTTGTAACGAATGGCAACATACCATTAGCCTTCCTAATTGCTTGCTGTACCTGCAAACTACGTTTTTGTCACTGGTGTACAAGGACACTCAAGTCCCTCTGAATACTAACACTATCTAGTCTCTCCACTTCTAAAAAAAAATCTGCTCTACTGTTTTTACCACCTCGGTGACTTTACACTTTCCTACATTATACTTCATCTGTCACCTACTTGCCCACTCAACTAGGCTATCTATATTGCGTTCAATTTTTTTTAATGTCATCCTTGGTGTTTACTCTCCCTCCTAGTTTAGTATCATCTGCGAATTTGATATTTAAGTTTGATGTCCTCATCTAGATCATTGATGTAGATTGTAAATAGTTGAGGCCTAATCATTGATCCTTGTGGCACTTCACGAGTGACACCCTGCCAATCTGAGAAAGACCCGTTTATCCCTACTCTTTGTTTTCTTCCCGTTAGCCATTCTTCAATCCATGCTAATATATTCCCCTTAATTCCACGTGCCCTTATCTTGTGGATCTTCATCTACATAGGACACCATATAAGATCACTTGAGGTAATTTGCTGCATTCTATTAACATAATGTAAAACCTAATCTGTAAAAGGAATTGTGGCAGTGAAGTCAATTTGCAGATTTTTAAAGTAACACTATTTAATAGGGGATTTATTTAACTTAGATTGTTGTGATAATAAAGGGCAGATTTTATCTGAAAAATGTACTCATCACATTATTATATTGATACGCATAATGAAGTATCGATCTACATATTCCAGGGTCCATAAACAAAATCTTATTAGTTGAAGGAAAATCTGTAAGAGTATCTTGAAATAGTTGTGTCCCTCGCAGCATTTTGCAAAGGTTGCTTTGGGAAGAAGGTAGTAGGGTGTGAAGGGATTTCTATATCAAAATAAATTTAATCCCAAAGTTAAAAGTTGATCCGTTCAGAGATGGGGAACCAGTGGAGCCTGGTGAGCATTGGCATGATGGGCATGTGCAGTTTGATCCAGGTAAGCATCCAAGCAGCAGAGCTTTGTATTAGCTGCACATGACATACATAGGATGGGGATTGCAATGAATCAAATAAACTTCAATTCAAATAAGCAATGGTGGGATATTGTCAAATTGCACATTGATAATAATCATCTAAATGTCTCAAAGCATTTCACGGTAATTGTGTATTTGTAGAAAAAGTTCTAAAAGTGCATTCTTCAGATTTAATAATAATAATGAGGCATGCTCATTGGTGCCTTTCACATGGGCAGGATGCCTCATTTCACTTCATAGGGTGTACTGCAAAGTTATCTAATTGTTAATTGCAGCCCATTTCATGCACAGCAATATCTCACAAAACATCCATGAAACAAATGACCAATTATATTTGGGGGATTGTTGAATGGGGCTCCAGGAGAAACTGCCTCTTCTTTTTTTAGCAGTGTCATGTTTTCTTTAATATCCATTGAAAAGGCAGACAGGACCTCAGTTTAATGTATCATCTAGATACATTAGATGATACAGTTCTCAACCAGGGGTACATGTACCTCAAGTGGTACAAAATTACTTCCAGGGGGTATAGGTGGTACATTGATTTATTTAGCTCTCTTATTTAGCATTTTATAGCCTTCCAGATTGTATATTTCATTGTTATTCCCCTCATTTTGTATGTGCTAGTTATTTTGTTATACTGTATAAGAAAAGCTTGGTCATAAACTATAAGTGGAATGAGGGGGGTATTGTGTTTGTGTATGTGGCTGGGTGGGGGTACACGATAATATTGAAAATTAACTAAATTACTGAAAAAGGTAGAGAACCACTGACTAGAGGACAGCAGGTCTGACATTAAATATATCCCCAGCCCTGCAATGCAAGTGTCCGCCAGCACTAACTTTAAACTTGCAGTTGAACCCACAACCTTCTGACTCAGAGATAACACTACAACCAACGGAGACTCGCTGAAACTAATAAATAATAATCATGGCATTTTATGTAGTGCTTTATTATGTCTTTGAGACATCTCAAAGCACTTCACAGAATATACTGTAAAGATTGTATACTTTGTGGGCGGAACATGGTAGCCAATTGTACACAACACCAACAATGACAAAATTATATTTATAGAGTGCCTTTCATGTCAGGAGGCTGTCCCAAGGCACTGAAACCACACAGTGGTGTCCTACAAACAATCGTGGATTCAAATGACCGATTCATTTATTTTTTATTTCAGGGATTCTCAGAAAAGCGATCGGCCAATCAACTAACCACCAGGTTCCTACTTACTGCTAGGTAAACAGAGACATGTGGAGTAAGGAAACTTGCCCAACATTTCACCCTGCTGAGATCAAACCCAAATCTCTTGCTTGCGAGGCATGTGCTATAACCACTGAGCTACAGGAATAAATGAAAAAATAACAATAAACCTATAAAAAATTCTAAACATTGTCTGGATTCCCTTCAGAGCATAAGTCAACAAAACACACAAAGACGTATCAGAACCCTTCTGAAAATTCCCTAGTCCTTATCAGTTGAATGAGTTTTCACTCCCATGTGTTGAAGGCAACATGCAAGTCAACAGAACATTATGCTGATAATGGCTGCATTTGCTGCTTACACACATATTTCCTCAATGCTAATTCATGTGTGGCAGCCAAACAGAATAACCAATTGCAAGGATGAGCATCAGGACACCAAGTGTGACTGTGGCCATGATTCCTAATTAGAAAGAAGACATTCAAATTGAAGTTAGGCATTATTGCAGCCATGCATTGTACAACCACAAGGAACTGAAGGTATTTCTAAACTTCTGAAACAAAAAATGAAGTACTTTTATCATTCCAGTAAAGCCTTGAAGCAGAACCCCATTGAGCCAAGTAATACAGTTACAGGTGTCTCTTTGTTGTATAATCTGACTATATTTATGTTTTTGGCAGCTGGGAGTCTGACACACAGTGCAAAGCCTCAACTGTGCTTTTGAATCTTCAGTTGAAACCTCTGAGCACTCACAGGAGCAGAATATTTTGATTATCACTTCCAGGTACCTACCCTTCCGTCTTGCCCTCATAGCACCAGTTATTTCTTAAAAGGGTCCATTATTGCTGGATTAATCAACCTTCCTGGTAACCTGTTTGAGTACTTAATTAGCCTCTATAAAAATACTTCCTGGTGTTGGTTGTGAAATTGCCTTTACAACCCTCAACCTGTGCTTGCTTGCCTGCTGCCTTCTATATATCTGAAAGTTTTGCTCTGGGTTTAACTTTTCAATTCTATTCAACATCTTATATAAGTCTGTAATATCCTCCAAGGCTAATTCCATTTGATCTAATTGATTCTCACAGCTTTTCCTGCTAAAACTGGGTGTTGAACATCATCTTGTTCGGCATAATCTTGTCAGCTGGTTCAGCTACTGGTACTCTCACCTCTAAGTTAGAAGGATTTAGAGTCAGAACTTGGAACTCATAGTCTATGCTAACACTGCAATGCAGTCATCTGGTGCACTGTACCAGTAATGTCAATGGTGCCAAATTGTGAATGAAATGTTAACAAAGGTCCCACCTGCCTGTCCAGGTGGGTGTTAATGATCCCAAGACATTATACGAGAAGAGAAATGATTTCTTCTTGTGTCCTCGCCCACAAGCTCTCAAATAAAATTGATCACACAATCCATGGCTGTATGTGGGTAAATTGTCTGTTGGCATTTGCCCACAATATCCATTGAGATGTCCTGACAAAATGCAAGAATTATTATTCTTTTTTTAAAAATGACCAAAAACATCAATATTTTACATACCTTTTATGCTTTGTTTTCACATTTTTTGATCTTTACTAATCCTTTTGACAATAAAAATGACTGTGTGCTATGAAGTCACTATAGGTATCACTTCCTGCATGATACACGTACATTTTATAAATGAAAATATTTCAAAATAATATTTCTTGATGGAGTTTCTTTTTTCGCTTTACAAAAAATCAGATGAATAAAATCCGTAACTGATTAAAATTGGAAACCTAATTAAGCTCAACTGTACTGCACTATTCCATCAATGCAGCATAGATGCAAACAAAAATACACTATGCAGACATAAATTTTTAAAAGATGAGTATCCTATGATTTGGGGGGGAAATCACATTTTATGAAATGACAAATGGGACAAGTGAATATAGCTATTGTCTGTTGCAGAGCTCTTGGGTGACTGTAATGGATTTCAAGCTAGAATTCCCATGGGAATAGCTCAAAGTAGTGATTGTACTTGAAATAATAATAGATCTCTGGGCCACATGCTTACCACTACAGAAAGCAGGGGAATGGAAAATGCCCAAACGGCTACCTTTTCACATTATTTTTTCATGCCATCTGAGAATTTAATCCCCACTTGAAATAGTAGGCTGCAGCAAACAAATTGACAAGTAGAAGAGCAATGTGTGTGGCATTGAGAGTTTTTTTGTTCAAAATATCGGAAAAGATACCAATCTGGGTAATAACAGGTTTACCCATCAGTGATAAATCCCTAAATTTGCTGTTAGAAATAGTTTGGAGAATTGAAGGAAACCAGCAGATTGAAATATGTAAGACTGTCTTGCTAGTTTAGATTTCTCCTACATTTTTGTGACCCCCTAAAATTATAGGTGCGTACTGCTGAACGTGCTGCCTTAAATCAAACTTAATGGTCCATTGTCGGATCTGGCTGGACCTTACCAAATCCTACCATTCCACCCTTACCTCTGCTAAATTGTCGTTCTTCTCCAAGACAATCGAGGAGGCCAAGGACAGCCCCAGGCTCCTCTTCTCCATCACCAACCGACTCCTCCTCCACCCTCTCAACCCTCACTGTTAGGTATATTTTGTTTATAGGTCCTTCTCCCAAAACTCATTCATACACATATACAATAAATATACCTCAAAACATTTAGTTACTCCAAGTACATTTATTATCTATCTCTGAACCAGTCGCTCAGTCTGGTACAGGGATAGGGTTGAAGCTTCACCAAGCTAACGACCCCGTCACTTAGGTTACATCTGTATTTATCCTTTACATTTCATGTGGGAGGATTTACCTCCTTTCAATCACATTCACTTCACACATCTCTTATCTGTACATTGACCCCCTTTGTTAGTCAATGCTCTGGGTTTGAGACTGCTGACACAGATGGACTAAGCAGGTGTTAATTGTGGGTGTGATTTTATCTTGTTTTCCGAGTTTTGTTAGTCTCACATGCTTTTCTGCACGTCCACAATTAAGCTTTCTGTTTTAACGCCTTTTGTGCTGTACATTTCCTAAATATTATAACCTTAATTCCCTTTTTCTCTAACATTCCCTCCTTTTATAATATTTATAAATCCTTTCGTCAGCTGCCCTGTTCTCAGGCCCCTTTTGCTGTTGTTTTAACAGTTGAAAAAGAACGCCCTCATAGACGGCAAAATGACCCTGCAATCTTATGGGTCAGAATAGTAGTCATTTGTGTCCCACTTATCAGTCCATTGTACAGTCCAAAGATGAGGAACCATAGCCATGCCATGCTTGATAGTTGTCTGTCTTACGGCGAAGGTATCTTCTTACAGTGGTTAACGTGTACCCAGGTGTTTCGTTCTGCAATTCGGATCGCTGTTGGTGTGGTCAATAACACTCGGTACGGTCCAATCTCCCGGTTGTAGTGGGCATGGCTCGGTACTCTCACCCGTAATCATAACCAGGCAATATTTTTTTCCTTCACAAACGTTTAGGTGGATAAAATCCATCATCCAATGTGAAAAAGGTTCATTTGCCGACGGGAATTGCCCTTGTTTGCATTTTGCTTGCCCTTGTGGATTATTACGGAGACAAGTGATACATTGTCTACAAAATTTTTGTAGATAAGTTGTTAGTCCGAACGTTGTATACTGTTGCTCTATCATTGTCCTCATCCCTCCTTTTGAGACATGGCATTTGCCATGGCTCAACTTTGCCGCAGTAGGAAACAATGATCGGGGCAACACAGGTAATCCTGTAGCCCCTACCCAGATTTTCGAGGGGTTTTTAGTGCATCCCATGTTATGCCATGCACGTTTTTCAAGCGTGCTTGCCTCATCCTGCATAGTTTTAATCATTGTTATATCAATAGAAGGCGGCGTTTCCAACATGAGTATTTCTGCGAATGGCACTGCCTGGGCAGTTTTATCTGCAAAGGCATTTCCTTTTGACACAGGGTCCTTTGCAGAGGTATGGGCAGTACATTTAAGTATTGCCAATTGTTTCGGAAGTTGTAATGCATCAATTAGGTTTAAAATTAAATCTGCATGGGAGATTGGCTTTCCTGTGGAGGTAACCATGCCTCGGTTTCGCCATTGTCCTGCAAATACGTGGCATGTAGAGTGGGCGTATTGCGAATCTGTATATATATGAACAATTTTTCCTTGTCCTAATGCGCAGGCTCGAGTGAGCGCCACAAGTTCAGCCATTTGTGCCGAGTATCCTGCTGGGAGCCTGGCCGCTTCAATCACCGTATTCTGGGTGCATACATTACATAAAACATACAACAAAAGCTTCTCTTCATACTGTAAAATTCCTTATGCTTTATCGGGTGCGTCACAATCGCTTATTCACTAAGACACTTATACTTTATCAACACTTATACTGTATATTACTTAATGCTTCTCTAAATAACTTATACTGTAAACATAACAAATATTTCTTATTCTTTATCCTCTGCAACCTAATGCTCTCCTCTGTTTAGTGGTGTATACTGTCCAGCAAGAGGTTGATTCTTTATCCTCTGCAATTAACACAGAGGGATCCCTTAATGGTGTATACTGTCCAGCAAGAGATTGATTCTTTATCCTCTGCAACCCAATACTCTCCTGCCCATCCCTCCCTCCACATCTTTGAACCTGTCTACCGCTCCTCTTTCATTACCACTTTAACCTGCATAAAACCTACCACCTGTACCCTTAATACCCTCCCTACCGTGTTCCTTATCTCCCAGCTCTGCCTTCTTGCCCCTCTACTGACAAACAGCAACAACAAAATTACATTTATAGAGTGCCTTTCACATCGGGAAGACGTCCCAAGGTGCTGAAACATCATCAACCTCTCCCTGTCCACTGGCACACTGTTCTCATCCCTGTAAACAACTGCCATCACTCCCAACCTTAAAAATCCCTCTGTTGATCTATTCCTGCCCTCAAGATACTGCTCTGATCTTCCTTTCCTCTTCAAGGTTCTGGAATGAGTTTCCCAGCTTTGCTCCTTCCTCTCTCTTCACAAACCCCGACAATCGGATTTCCGTGCCACACACGGCACAGCTCTAGCCAAAATTCAACATCTACATCTTCAACTTCAACAGCTACATGCTCCCTCTTGGTGACATCATCCTGAGACATGGGGTCAACTTCCAAATGTATGCAATTGACGCCCAACTGTATCTCTCTGCCTCCACCCTTGCTACCAGGACCACTGCTGTTTTGACAGAATGTCCATCAGACATCAAGTCCTGGATGAGAGCTAACTATCTTCAATTGAATGTCAACAAGACTAAGGCCCCCCTGATTGGAGCGCCTCCACACCTCAGATACTCCATTGCAATACAGTGCTGAGGGTTGTGCTACACCGTCAGAGATGCGTGTTTCAGATGAGATGTGAAACTGCCGTCCCTTCTGCCTGCTCAGGTGGACAATAAAGATCTCACTGTACTGTTTGAAAATAGAAGGGAGTTTCTTCTGGTTTCCTGCCAACATTCCCCCAAATAAAATTTGTCATTCACTTAATAATATTATTAATCCTCGCAATTGACACAGTGCCTTACCATGTCTTTGAGAAGTCTCAATGTGCTTCAGAGAATATACTGTAAAGTGAATTGACTATATATTGTGGATGAAACACAGCAACCAATTGTTTGTGGAACAAACATAATTGTTTTAAATTGGCTATAGAAGATTCCCTAAACAATACAGTCACTACACTCTACAGTAAATTCTGAATGCTTTGAGACAATTCGATGTGAAAGGTGCTATATTAAATACAAGGATTATAAATATCTATCTTGTGCTAATTACCTTAATTTGAAAAATGGTTCTTGTATGAACTATGGAATGATGTAGTGTTATAATTGTTACTCAAATTAAGTGTACCAGATTTGAAATCCAAATTGTCATTTAAAAAATAATGTAACATTCATTTCATTAAATGTATTCCATCAGGTATTGTTTTGAACTGATAAATGATGAAGCCCGATAGTGGAATGCCAACACTCGCCATATCCACATTAGGCAAAAACATGAACTATGTTTTGGAGATCCAATTCATCATTGGTTCATGACTCAGTTAGGTTTTCTTCATTGCCTGTTGATATTCTCCGACAGAGATCCATTGAATCTCAGACGGGTTGTTCAATTGACCTTTTACACAAGATATAAAGAAGGTTACATAAGAGAGCATTCCAGTCACGCAACACAACTGGCTGGGACCAAATACTCTTGACAGAAGAATGTTTGCGTAACCTTTTCTCATTCTCTAGAGGACTTCAGGGCACTTACAAGGTACGAAATGTATGAGGTATTAGATCACATTTAAAG
Organism: Hydrolagus colliei; assembly: GCA_035084275.1. Taxonomy (NCBI): domain Eukaryota; kingdom Metazoa; phylum Chordata; class Chondrichthyes; order Chimaeriformes; family Chimaeridae; genus Hydrolagus; species Hydrolagus colliei. The sequence continues at coordinate 29,059,139 of CM068744.1, forward strand.
ATTAGCTTGGTTAGCACACTTTCAATGGAGAAAAAAAGCAGAAGATCACTTTATATTGCAAACCTTTGATGCAAAAGTCAAGTCCCACAGTGCAGTGCAATGCAATGCTGAGGTTGCAAACAGCAGAATAGACAATTAAAATAAATGGTTTAGGATTCAAACCTTCAAATTTAGGATTTAGGAACTTTTCGGGGTTCAGCTAAAATTGTGGGAGTTTTGAGAAAGAAGAGGTTACAGTTATAGGAAAGAAGAAGCACATTCATAGTTTATTTTCTGCTATATCAAATGCAAATATTAGTACAGGTATTATTAAAAAGGAATAGCATTCAGAGATTTTGTAGTCAGCCAAGTGTCTGACGCAGATGGAAACCCATCACCATACTTATGAATATTAAAACCAAATTGAGAGTTGCATTCAAAGTTCAATGTGTGTACATTGAGGACAACAGAAGAGGAACATTCTGAGGAGAACTGATCTGGAATCTAGATCATCTTTATTGGAAAAAAATTGATTATATTTGTTGCTTTTGCAGATTCTTTTTAATTTGTTTTCAATGCACTTATTGATAAAATAGACAAATACAAGAAAGACTGCAACAAGGAAAGGACAAGGACTTAAGGACAACCTATTTTGTCCAGGAGTCAACCTTCAGGAGGATTGAGGTAAAGGAACATTGAAATATTATAATAATAATAATAATCATCCTTGCATTTGATATAGCGCTTTTCACATCTTATCTTGGAAGGACTTGGCATTTGTAGTATTAAAAACAGTTGCAGAAAAATACAATGTTTAGCTCAAAAGAAGAAAGCCAACGTCTTGAAGGCAGCTTTTGGAAAGCAGGATATGTGAGAACTCAGTTTGAGATCAGAAGAGCTGGTAAGGTCAAGAATGTCAATCGATGAAGAAGGATTAGCTCATAGCTTCAAAATAAGGGTAACAAAAGTAATTAGGAAGTGCAACACAATTACCATTTGTAAAAGGATCACAGGCAGTGGATTACAGGCAGTGGAGCAAGGAACTATTAATTCATTTTAAAAAGGAGCTTTGTAAATTCTTGCATATTAAAATAATTCAGGAATATTATGAACAAATGAACATAAAGATGCCATCTACATCAAGCCTGTTCCACCAATTTATTTATTGATGGTAGATGAGATGTTGAATCAAGTTGCCATCTGTGCCTGCTCAGGTTGACATTAAAAATCCCAATGCACTAATTGAAAAGAGAAGAGAAGTTTGTTTCTGGTGTCCTGGTCAATAATCCTCAATAAAAATTAATCACTTCATGGTTATTTAATGGATTTTGCTGTGCACAAATCGTCACCTTATACTATATCTTGCAGATGTCCTCCTGCTATGAAAGGTGATATATCAAATGTAAGGATTATTATTACTATATTATTATCTTTTAATCCCATTTCTCATCAACAATAACAAATTGAATTTATATATCTGCCCTTCATGCAGGGAGCTTTCCAGAGCATTTATGACTGAAGCCATCAAAGAATTGAATAAATCATGCCTTTGCATAATTAAAGGAACAACATTTGCATTGCTTTATCAAATGGCATGGAAGGGAGCTTGGATTAGTGATTCAGGGATCACAGTGCAAAGTGAATGAAGCTGGTGCAATGAATGTGGAGTGGAATCTTCAGTAACAGAACAGAGATGAGCTAAAGACCCCCTGAGGACAGGATTCTTCCTACTCAGCTCCTTTTAACCCTGCAAGCCAAAGCCTGAATGTGTTTGGTTCTTTTAGTTGGACAGGCATCTGGAACCTTACTAGCCAACTGCTTTAAAGGCAAACAGCTGTACAGTTTTAATTGAGTAAATTCCCAAAATACATCAAGCCTTGGTTCTTCCTAATCTGTGACTAATACTCACCAGAATTAAATAAGAAGAATCTGTCTCTCCGGGAAGAGTATGCATTATTTTCCTAGCACTTGATTTTCCATGTGTAATGCAATGAATGGGTGTTACCTGCATTGCAGTTAGAATCTATGGGAATAAATACCATCTGGGTCTGGATTCACTTTATTTATGTAACATTTTGGAGTTTGGCAACATTTTAAGTTGAGTCTGAATTGAATTTGATTTTATATTGGGGGAAAAAATGTTAAGCGAAATCTATCTAATCTTAAATAAACACCACAGTTGAATAGCCTGCTAGGATACATACACATGGTCACATATGAATGATAATCACTCACCTGGATGAAATAACAGAGAATGATTGATACCTATGAAACTTCCCCCCTTGTAAATCTCCCTTGATGAGGATAAAGCATTTGATATCTTTAAAGTGCCCAATCCATTCCTTTCATGTTTGTGCTCTGATAAGGATTTTGTTTCCATATGAAATTCTCACTGATTTTACAGAAAAGTGTTTTCAATAAGAACTTAACCTACACAGGAACATCTATTGTAAGCAATCCTGGAATTCTGAGTTGTCCTAAATTGAACAAATAATATCACATAAATTGATGGACCTGTTTACTCCATAAAAGATGACTATATAACAACAACTTGCACTCGTATAGTGACCTCCATGCAGGGGTAGCACTTCAGAGCGCTTATTAGTGATGAACCAGACTCTGAGGCGGGGTGGGGGAGGTGTCCGTAAGCAACATCAATAACAACAACAACAAAATTACATTTGTATAATACGGTTGAAAAGGAAAGTTTTCAGGTGGGACATGAAAAAGGGGAGGGAGTGGGCAAGACGGAGGAATTGAGGGAATGTTCCAGAGTTTTGAGGCATTCTAGCTAAAGGCACAAACTCCATTGCTGGTGTGGAGGGTGGGAGGGATGAGCAGGATTCCAGTACACCAAGTGATGGATTGGGGAGTGAGAAGGTCGGAGAGGTCAGGAGTTGCCAGAAGGTAAAGGGATTTCAACACGATTATGTAACACAAATTCATGAAGCTTAAAGACAATGGAAAATAAGTGAAAGAATGTTTTCGCCGTTGATAATCATTCATAAGGTCATCAAACAAACCTTCGGCAGCCAAAGGTTTGTTTGAAACAAGCTGTTGGAATTTTGATGAGGGGGAAAAGATGTTGACAACTAAAGATATCGGTAATCAAATCAGATGTTTGACAAGGGAGATACCCATGTCTTTACACGTTATAAATATAAGGATAATTACATAATTAGTTACAACAACAACAAAATTACACTGATATAGCGCCTTTCACGTCAAGAGGACGTCCCAAGGCACCTGACAGTTACTGCTTCAGACCCAATCTTAGAAATCACGGTTAGAAGTCGTGAAAAACACTATATGAAATGAAATCCCTTAATCTCTCCATCCACATCCACTCTGCCACTCACATCCATGGCCACCCGCTCGACCCGGTGATCACCCGGGGCCTCACCAACTCAGACATCACCATCACATACAAAGTCATCTCGGAACACCATTTAATTTCCCTCAATACCTCCATACCCCTCCCACTGCTCAATCCTCCAAAATTACCTACTGCCTATGGAAAACTGTCTCCTCCCACTCCCTCTCTGCTGCCCTTGAGTCGTCCGACCTCCTTCCCCTCTGGTCCTCTCTAAATGACCTGTCTTCCTCTCTATTCTTCTTCCACAGTTCCCTCTCCTCCAACCTTGTCTCCCTTGCCCTCCTCACCTCCCAAACCACCTCCTATTCCTGTAAATCCCCCTGGTACACCACCCACTTCCAAACCTTTAAGGTACAAGTGCAAGCCATCAAACGAACCTGGACTAAATCAAACTTATCAATCCACCGGCAAATTTGGCTAGACCTTATCATGGCCAACGCTCCTTCCCAGTCTCCGCCAAGTCCTCCTACTACTCAGAACTAATCTCGAAGAGCAAGGATAACCCCAGGTTCCTTTTCTCCACCAACAACTGTATCCTCCACCCACCCTCCTACACCTCACCCATCCCATCCTCCAAATCTAATTGCGAGGAAATACTGGATTTCTTCTAATCAAAAATCGAGGGGATTTGTTCACCCACCTCTACCCCATCCTCCACTACCTCCCCACTACCTCTCCCCCAGGATCCATCTCCCTCCTACCCCCCTTTACATACCTTTCACCCTATATCTCGCCTTTCTGCTCTCCTCCATAAAATGAAACCCACCATCTGCTCCCTTGACCCCATCCCCACCTCCCTTCTCATCTCCCAGCTCCATCTCCTAGCCCCACCTCCTAACTGATGTCATCAACCTCTCCCTGTCCACCGGCACCGCTCCTATAAAAACTGCTGTCATCACCCACTTCTTTAAAAAACCTTCTCTCAACCCATCCCTCCTCTCTAACTATTGCCCCATCTCCCCCACCTCCCATTCTTCTCCAAGGTCCTGGAAAGAGTTATTGCTTCCCAGCTTCACTCCTTCCTCTCCCGCTACTCCCTCTTCGAACCCCTTCAATCTGGCTTCTGTGCTGCCTACAGCACCAAGACAGCACTGGTCAAAGACTCTTAAGACATTCTTCACATCTGTGACCAGGGCTCTCTCTGCCTCCTTGTCCTTCTAGACCTCTCCGCCACCTTCGATACTGTCAACCATTCCATCCTCCTACACAGCCTCTCCTCCCTCCTCAATCTCCACGGATCTGCCCTTGCCTGGTTCAATTCCTACCTCTCTCATCTCCAACACTTTGTCCCCACCAATGGTTTATCTTCCAGCCCCCGGATTGTCACGTGTGGCGTCCCCCAGGGCTCTGTCTTGATACTTTTCAACATCTATATGCTCCCACTTGGTGGCATCATCCGCAGACATGGGGTTAACTCCACATGTATGCAGATGACACCAAACTCTATCTCTCTGTCTCTACCCTCGACTCCAGGACTACCACTGGCCTGACAGACTGTCTGTCACACATCAAGTCCTGGATGAGAGCGAGGTTTCTACAGTTGAATGTTACCAAGAAAGAGGCCCTACTGATTGCATCAGGCGCTGGGTGCATCAACCTCCATGGTTGCATACTCAACCTCACCAAGCCAGTCAGGAACCTATGTGTCTTGTTCGACCCTCAACTGTCTTTCCTCCCTCACACCCAAGCAATGATTCACTCTGCCTTTCCCCACCTCCGCAACATTTCCCGACTCCGCCATTATCTCACCCCTAAAGCCGCTGAAACCCTCATCCATGCCTTCATTACATCCAGGCTCGACTACGCAAATGCCTTGCTAGTCGGCCTTCCCAATTCCTCCCTCCACTGGCTGCAGATAATCCAGAATTCTGTGGCCTGTGTCCTCTACCGTTCCAAACTACGTGACCCCATCTCCACCATCCTTGCCCGACTCCATTGGCTTCCCATTATCTAGAGGATCCAATTCAAGATTCTGTTCCTCACATTTAAGGCCCTCCACAAACTCGTCCCACCCTACATCCGTGACCTCCTAACCCCTTACTAACATGCCCGCCCACTCAGTTCAGCAGGCTCTAGCTTGCTCTGCGTCCCCCGACCCACCCGTCCAACCTTGGCGGGCGAGCATTCAGTCACTCTGCCCCTAACCTCTGGAATTCCATCCCAAAGTCCCTCCACTTTGCCCACTCCCTGGCCTCCTTCAAGTCTCACCTCAAGACTCTCCTCTTCGATGGACCCATCGGCAACTTCTCCCCCCCACCCTCATCTGTCCTCAGCTTGGGTCTGAAGCAGTATGTGTCCAAAACTCTGCAGCCCGTGTACTATCCCGCACCCGCCTCCGCACCACATAACCCCCACCCTCGCCCATCTCCATTGGCTCCCCATCCTCCAGAGGATCGAGTTCAAGATCCTCGTCCTCACCTTCAAGGCCTTACATGGCCTTGCCCCGCTCTATTTAACTGATTTACTCTCCCCCTATAAGCCCACTTGGACCCTCCGTTCAGCAGGAATTGGCCTGCTTCAAGCCCCCCGCCCGAACCGCCCCACCATCGGAGGCCGGGCCTTCAATTTCTCCGCTCCCACCCTGTGGAATTCCATCCTCCAATCCCTCCGCCTTGTTTCTTCCCTTTCCTCTTTCAAGGCCGGTTTGAAGACTATCCTCTTCGATCATGCCTTTTGTACCCCCCCAAATTTTTCGACCTCCCCTACGTGTTTCACCCCTTCCCGAACACTCCCCTCCCAACTCGGGTCACGCGCCTCCTGTGCAGCGCCTTGGGACGTCCTCCCGACGTGAAAGGCACTTTATAAGTCTAAGTTGTTGTTGTTGTTGTCCAGCACCTTGGGACATCTCCTGACGTAAAAGGCACTATATAAATGTAATTTTGTTGTTGGTGTTGATAGGTTTATTACTATTAATTCTCACCAAAATGAGAGGAGAGAGATTTGGGAACAGGCAAGATACCCATAATACTAGCTATTTGTTACCAATATCTAAAAGAAAGAAGACAGGAATCGAGACAACCATCAACATATTAATAAATGCTCACAAAGCTACAATCCTGGTACCAGTCAAAATTCTCAATGAAGGAGAAAAACTGAGTTTGAGAAGAACTGAGTTTGGCGAAGTGATGAATTTAGAAATGAAGAAACCCTGCACAATGAATCTCGTGGAAAGAAAGATATTCTACAACCAACATGGTTAAATACATGTTAACAAGTTGATTTATCCATCAAAGACACGGTATTGACCTGATCAATCCATTGTATTGACCTGATCAATCCATTGCATTGATTACTGATTCATCATAACCATTCATTTGATTTGTTGAAACGGATAACTTTTATGTGTATAACTTTGGCAATCTTTATTTTCTAAATTTTATAAAATTAAAAGTTTGTATCCATTCGTACTTCACCACAGGGTCACACATTTAATTGAGCTTTACTCCATCATGACTCAGTGTAAGAGAACTAGAAACCTTGGTCCATGCCTTTGTCACCTCTCAGCTGGACTATTCCAATGCCCTCCTCGCTGATCTCTCCTCCTCCACAATCCAGAGTCCAGCTCATTCAGAACTCTGCCGCATGCGTTCTCACCCACACCAAACTTTGCTCCCCCATTACCCCAGTCCTTGCCAGACTTCAATGGCTCCCTATCCCAGAGAGGATCAAGATCCTCACCCTTGGCTTCAAATCCCTCCACTCCTCTGTACCCACCTACCTCTCTGACCTCCTCTCTCCTCAAACCAGCACCCGTTGCCTTCGCTCCACTGGGTCTGGCCTCCTCCATGTCCCCCGAATCCTCCACTCCACCCTCGGTGGCCGTGCCTTCAGCCACTATGCCCCGAGGCTCTGGAATTCCCTTCCTCACTACCTTTGCCTCGCCCTCTCTTTTCTCAGCTTCAGGTCCTAGCTGAAGACCTTTCTCTTCGACCGCGCCTTTGGTCACCTTTCTACCCCTGCCCCTGGCTCGGTCCCAGGATCCACTATTGTGAAGCGCTCTGAGATGCCGTCTGGCATGGAGAGCTCTATATAAATCAAAGTTGTTGTTGTTGTTGTAATTGTCCTCAGGAATATCGTGCTCAAATTCAGAACCTTTTTGACAACAACAACAAAATTATATTTGGCTAGCACCATTTAATTAGACTGACAACACTTCATAATAAATAATGTACCAGAAGGCTTCCAGGGCACCACCACCATGCCTCACATGTGCTAACTTCTTATTTCTTGTTCTTTTGGAGTACTTTTGATATTCACACAACCACAAGTTTGTTGGTTTAATTGCAAAGGCATTGTAAGCTGCCACACTTGGATGTGCAGCCTGAAAATTTGCAGATCTGTATCCTATTCTGTGCTAATTTAGTTGAAAGTGTTTGGATTGCTGCATTTATACAGTGCTCTCTAGAAAACTACCACGCGTGAAGGGCGCTATACAAATGCAAGTTGCTGTTGTTGTTACTTCTGTAGGTTAGGGATGCGAAAGAAATCAGATAGTGTTCTATAAATGTAAGTTTGTTGTTGTTGTTATTGTTGTTGTAGTTCCTGCTCCTGAATACTATCCATACACCCAAGCTGAAAAATGCAAGTTTGTGCAACACCAGTCTTCCCTGGAATTGACCTAATGTTCAATATTCATTGCTGTGGCTCACTCACGTATGAATAATAGTCACTCACTGGGTGAAGCAATTGAGGTTGACTGACACAACAACAACAAAAACAACAAAATTGAACATATATAGCGCCTTTCATGTCAGGAGGATGTCCCAAGGCACTGGACAGTTGTTGTTTCAGACCCGAGCTGGGATCATGGAAGGGGAGGGTGGAGGGAAAGGGAGGGGATTTAGGGTGACCGATGGAACCATCAAAGAGAAGGGTCTTGAGGTAAGACTTGAAGGAGGCCAGGGAGGGAGAAAAGTGGAGGGACTGTGGGATAGAGTCCCAGAGGTTGGAAGCAGAGTGGCTGAAGGCTAACCCGCCAATGGTGGGGCGGGCGGGTCAGAGAACATGGAGCAGGCCAGAGCCTGCTGAGCAGATGGAGTGTACAGGTTGGTAGGGATTAGGAGGTCGCAGAGGTAAGGTTGGTCAAGGCCATGGAGGGCTTTGAAGGTGAGGACCAGGAACTTGAATTGAATCCTCTGGGTGATGGGGAGCCAATGGAGTTGGGTGAGGGTAGAGGAGATGGGGTCACAAAGCATGGTAGAGGACACGGACCACAGACTTCTGGATTATCTGCAACCTATGAAGGGAGGAATTGGAAAGGCTGCCAAGCAGGGCATTTGCGTAGTCGAGTTGAGATACGATGAAGGTGCATGAATGAGGGTTTCAGAGGCCTGAGAGGTGAGGTAGTGGCGGAGTCGGGAAATATTGCGGAGGTGAGGGAACGCAGAGTGGATCATTGCTTGGATGTGGGGGAGGAAAGACAATTGAGGATCAAACAAGACATCTAGATTCCTGACTGGCTTGGTGAGGTGGAGTTTGCAACCATGGAGGTTGATGCTGCCAGTGCCTGATGCGTGAAAGCGCTGATGCAAGTGAACCAGGAGCGTCTCGATCTTGTTGATATTTAACTGTAGAAAGTTAGCTCTCATCCAGGACAATGTCTGACAGACAGTCTATCAGGACAGCAGTGGTCCTGGAGTCGAGGATAGAGGCAGAAAGATAGAGTTGAGTGACACCTGGAGAACCTGACCCGGGGTAAAAAGTGAAAGGAGCTATGTTTCTTCAAGAGAGAAGATTGCGAAAGAAATCCAAACAGAAAGATATTGCTAGTAATCAATTTTTTAAAGTAGATCAAACAACTCAATCTAATCCTTGAGTTTAAAAGAAAAACAAGTAACATGTGTGGATTATAAAATCAACATACACGATAATGAAAACTATCAAAACTTTCTTCACATCATTTTTCAGGATCAAACCTTTTAGGGTAAAAAGGAATGCCATTTGTTGGAGACAAAGTGGGATATTAGTCAACCTGAAAAGTGTATTTGGTGACATCTGTAGGTGCACCTATCAGGAGTAAACTCTGTTCATCTTTTCTTCTTGAATACTTGCAAGTCACATAAACATTCCGGTTTGTCAACTGCTGACATAGGAAACAGTTGAAAAAGTTAAATAGCAATGACAACAATAATCCCTGCTTTTGATATAGCCCGCCTTATCATATTGTTGAGACATCTAAAAATGCTTCACAGAATATATTGTAAAATGAATTCACTGAGTATATTTTAGGAGAAAAGCCACAGCCAATGGCAAAATGTGGCAGCCAATTGCGTACAGCAGTATTCCACAAACTGTTGCTGATCAAATGACCAAATTATTATTTTTTGAGGGGCAGTAATTATTACCCCGAAAAGTGATCCCCAAATCGACTAGTAATTCGATTCCTACTAAACAAACATGTGAGTAAGGAATCTTGCCTAAGATTTCACTCCATCCACTAATCAAATCTATGTCCTCTCCCTGTGAGGTGCTATGCAATAGGATTCCACCGGTACCTCCACGGTCTTTTTACATAAAGAGCAATCCAATTAAATGGATTGCTCATTTACAAGCTCGCTCTTGGCGATATCATCCGCTGACAGGGATCAGCTTCCACATGAACGAGGATGACACCCAAATTGACTTCTCCTCCAGCTGCAACTCCAGGTCCACTGATGGTTTGTCAGGTTACTTGTCAAACAACAATGTGTGGATGAGCAGAAAATTTCTGCAGTTGAATGTTGACAAGATGAAAGCCATCATCCTTGTCTCCCATTAATGTCATCTCTTCTGTAACCTCCTCGGCCTATCTCTCAGACTTACAGAACGTGTGCGTAGCTTAGATGTCAGATTCAACCCCCAGCTACCATTCCTGTTATGTTCTCAACAATTAATGTGTTGAAAACTCCTTTACTCTCAGCTTACAAGTTACTAATCAAACAATCTAAAAACTCTCTTGTCAGTTCGCTTTGCTTTTCTACCGCTGATTGTTGCTTCCCAGCTTCACTCTTTCCTCTCCTACCACTCCCTGTGTGAGCCCCTCCAATCATAATTCCATGCCTTTCACAGCACAAAAACTGCTCCGGTAAAGGTCACAAATGATGTCCTATCCATCTGTGACCAGGGCTCCCTCTGCCTCATTGTCCTCCTCGACCTCTGCTGCCTATGACAATGTGGACCACTCAATCCGCCTCCTCTCCCCTCACCTCAACCTGCAAGATACTGTCCTTGAATGGTTCAGGTCTTACCTCTCATACCATCTCCAATTTGTCTCACCAATGGTTTATCTTCCAGCCCCCATATCATCTTTTAGGATGTTCCTCGGGGCTGTGTCCTCAGTCCTGTCCTCTTCATACTCTACATGCTCCCCGTCGATGACATCATCCGTGAACATGCTATCAATTTCCACATGTACGCAGGTGACACCCCGCTCTATTTGTCTGGCTCAACCCTCAATTCCAGGACAACTGGCATCCTCACAGACATCAAGACATCAAGTCCTTGATGAGATACAACTTTGTACAGCTGAACATCAGTAAGACCCAGGCCCTCCTGATTAGCTTGCACCAGTACCTCCGCACCTTAGGCATTGGCAGCATAAGCAGCCATGAATACATACTCCACCTCACCAACCAAGTTGCTGAACAGTCAGGGATCTGAACCCAAGCATGGGGAGTGGGAGAAGGGTTGAGATGGTGGATCATCTTTCCCACATGACCTGCATTTTTCCCGCATGATCATCATATCTAATGGCATGTCCAATTTTTCTCCTCAGTTGCAAAGTATTCCTTTGATTTTTCTCCTGCCATATTTAGGAAACATAGCTGATTGCTGTATTTGTGGCAATTCAGTTTGACTATTGACACCATTTTATATTCTCAACAATCAATGTGTTACAAGTTACGAAACAAACAACTCAACCAAAAATCCGCTAGTCATTTTTCCCTTCTTTCTACCTCCTGATCCTCTTTCATTAATGTAGTTGATTATTCTATTGAAAGGTATCCACCACATTCCTACCCCACAACCAGTCCTTAACATGGACCGCTATTCTCCACCTCTGTCACATTTCCTGCCTCCAACCGTACCTTATGCCCACTGCAGCTGTAAACCTCATCTATGTTTTTGACGCATTCTGCCTCAGTAATTCCAACACCATCCTCACCAGTCACCCCAGCTCTACTATCAACAAATAAATTCAATAAATTCCAATAAATTCCCAACACCACCACTCCTATACTTACCCAATACACATAACCCAATTCTGCCTGGTTCCACTGGCTCCTTATTACAGAATAGAATGACTTAAAGATCCTCACATTCATGCCTTGCCATCTCCCTACCCCTCTGATATGTTTTTATATGCTTACTCCTTGTTCCAGTATCCCCTGCCTCCACTCGGTTAGCCAGCATATCCCACGTTTCCTATGCTTTACCATTGGCAGCCGTGCTTTCAGCCACTATGTCCTGAAACTTTGGAACTAGGCTTGCATAACCACCAAATTGTGCACAGCAATATCCCACAAACAGCCACGAATAAAACAGTTAATAAAAATAGTCAGTCACAGAAATTGCTTTCTCGACAAAATCAGGTAATTGTTCATAGATTACAATGAGGAATGCGAGCACACTGCCCTGGTTCAGTAAAGCATGTAATTAGCTCCTTAACAAGTAGATTATGTCAAACAGTAAATGCAAGGAACTATTTCCAATGTTGATGTAGGAAAATATCCCATTCAAATCAGTGGTTTTATTCAAACGTATTCCGACAATTGTTGGGATATATTGAACTCATTTTCTTATATGGTTGGATTTTCCTATAAAACTATAATTGTTTTTCATGTATTGGTGCCCCCGACATGAAAGGAGCTCTATAAATGTAATTTTGTTGTTGTTATTGTGATGCATATTAACAGAATAAATGAGCCTGATTGTCAAAGTTCTCCAACTAGATGAGCTCAATATTTTTAAATCTTAATAATAATAATAATCCTTGTGTTTGATATTGTGGGTTATCATGCCTTCAAAAGATCTCAAAGCACTTTTCACAGAATACACTGTAAAGTGAATTGACTCTATATTTTGTGGTCAAAAAGTGACAGCCAATTGCACACAGCAGTGTCCCACAAACAGTCATGGTTTGAGTGACCAATGCATTATTATTTTTTAAGGAACTATATTACCCCTGATAAAGCGATCCAAAAAAGAGACAGGTTGTTTGCAGGGAGGAATCGTTGCAGTTCTTACGGAATAAAACTGTGAGGACATTCCAAACCATTTCACAAGATTTATTGTAAAGCATAATTAGTGACTGTTTACATCATGCAGTGACTGTAAACAAAACATGGTAGCCAATTTGTGCACAGCAAAGTCCTACAAAGAGCCATGAATTATCAATTTTATCTGGGTGATTGTTTTTCCAAGATTCTGGGCGAAATTACCTTCTCTTTCAAACAGAGTTGTGCAATGTGATCCTCAATATCTACCTGAAGAGGTAGATATGACTTTGTTTTAAAATCTTATGAATATGACAGCATCTGCAGCACAACTCCTTATTCGAGTGCCAGCCTAAAACACCTGTTTGAACCACAATCTTCAGAATTTTCGAACTCAAAATTCACTTGACAGTAAATTCTGTGAAGCGATTTGAGACATCTCATAGATGTGGAAGAGCTGAAATTTGTTTGAGAGAGAGAGAGAGAGAGAGAGAGAGAGATAGAGATGGAGATGGAGATGGAGATGGAGATGGAGATGGAGATGGAGATGGAGATGGAGATGGAGATGGAGATGGAGATGGAGATGGAGATGGAGATGGAGATGGAGATGGAGATGGAGATGGAGATGGAGATGGAGATGGAGATGGAGATGGAGATGGAGATGGAGATGGAGATGGAGATGGAGATGGAGATGGAGATGGAGATGGAGATGGAGATGGAGATGGAGATGGAGATGGAGATGGAGATGGAGATGGAGATGGAGATGGAGATGGAGATGGAGATGGAGATGGAGATGGAGATGGAGATGGAGATGGAGATGGAGATGGAGATGGAGATGGAGATGGAGATGGAGATGGAGATGGAGATGGAGATGGAGATGGAGATGGAGATGGAGATGGAGATGGAGATGGAGATGGAGATGGAGATGGAGATGGAGATGGAGATGGAGATGGAGATGGAGATGGAGATGGAGATGGAGATGGAGATGGAGATGGAGATGGAGATGGAGATGGAGATGGAGATGGAGATGGAGATGGAGATGGAGATGGAGATGGAGATGGAGATGGAGATGGAGATGGAGAGAGATGGAGAGAGATGGAGAGAGATGGAGAGAGATGGAGAGAGATGGAGAGAGATGGAGAGAGATGGAGAGAGATGGAGAGAGATGGAGAGAGATGGAGAGAGATGGAGAGAGATGGGGAGAGATGGGGAGAGATGGGGAGAGATGGGGAGAGATGGGGAGAGATGGGGAGAGATGGGGAGAGATGGGGAGAGATGGGGAGAGATGGGGAGAGATGGGGAGAGATGGGGAGAGATGGGGAGAGATGGGGAGAGATGGGGAGAGATGGGGAGAGATGGGGAGAGATGGGGAGAGATGGGGAGAGATGGGGAGAGATGGGGAGAGATGGGGAGAGATGGGGAGAGATGGGGAGAGATGGGGAGAGATGGGGAGAGATGGGGAGAGATGGGGAGAGATGGGGAGAGATGGGGAGAGATGGGGAGAGATGGGGAGAGATGGGGAGAGATGGGGAGAGATGGGGAGAGATGGGGAGAGATGGGGAGAGATGGGGAGAGATGGGGAGAGATGGGGAGAGATGGGGAGAGATGGGGAGAGATGGGGAGAGATGGGGAGAGATGGGGAGAGATGGGGAGAGATGGGGAGAGATGGGGAGAGATGGGGAGAGATGGGGAGAGATGGGGAGAGATGGGGAGAGATGGGGAGAGATGGGGAGAGATGGGGAGAGATGGGGAGAGATGGGGAGAGATGGGGAGAGATGGGGAGAGATGGGGAGAGATGGGGAGAGATGGGGAGAGATGGGGAGAGATGGGGAGAGATGGGGAGAGATGGGGAGAGATGGGGAGAGATGGGGAGAGATGGGGAGAGATGGGGAGAGATGGGGAGAGATGGGGAGAGATGGGGAGAGATGGGGAGAGATGGGGAGAGATGGGGAGAGATGGGGAGAGATGGGGAGAGATGGGGAGAGATGGGGAGAGATGGGGAGAGATGGGGAGAGATGGGGAGAGATGGGGAGAGATGGGGAGAGATGGGGAGAGATGGGGAGAGATGGGGAGAGATGGGGAGAGATGGGGAGAGATGGGGAGAGATGGGGAGAGATGGATAGATGGATAGATGGATAGATGGATAGATGGATAGATGGATAGATGGATAGATGGATAGATGGATAGATGGATAGATGGATAGATGGATAGATGGATAGATGGATAGATGGATAGATGGATAGATGGATAGATGGATAGATGGATAGATGGATAGATGGATAGATGGATAGATGGATAGATGGATAGATGGATAGATAGATAGATAGATAGATAGATAGATAGATAGATAGATAGATAGATAGATAGATAGATAGATAGATAGATAAATAGATAGATAGATAGATAGAGAGAATCAGACTGAGAGAGAAACCCATTCATATGTATTTCAGATTCATTCCTTTCTCTATTTAATTGCCTTTTAATTATGCAGGTTACATTACTTGTTTCATGCTATTGATTGTTGGCAGTTTTCATACTTTGCTGTCATTGTGTATTTCTAGCAAGTACTTGTACTTTATTGTTTGTCATCTGACATATTTAGTAGTGTGGACAGAAACAATTCACATCACACACTCTCCTTCCACGAATCAAGCCATTGTTTTGTGCTCCCATGATACCACTTTGTTGAAATGTGCAATTCCTGGGAATTAGATAATCTTTCAGTAGCAGGATCCCCCGAGCATCATATATGTTATATCTGATGATAAAACTAAAGCATAAATTTTCTATTGGAGAAAAAAATTTGGGGGGCGCTTCTCATACAAGTACATTTTTTTCTGGTTCCAAATAAACAAAAATCAGTATATCTCACAGAAAGCAAATAACATCGTCCACACAACATACAGTCACTGCACTTTACGGAAAGTGTGACATGCTTTGGGATGTCCTTTTGTTTTGTATGCAAATACACAGAGGGTGGGAGCAAACACATTGAAAGCGAGACCACTGATGGTGAGGTGGATGTATTGAGGGATGTAATTGCAACAAATTGCCTTTATATAATACCGTGAATGTCAGGAGGACATCCCAAGGCACTGGACAATCAAGGGTTTGCACCTTAGCTGGAGAAGGGATTTCAGAGGTGTGGGGCCACAGGACGTGGGGTTGGGAGGAGAGAAGATAAACAAAGGCATCATCTTGGGACATCCTCCCGACATGAAAGGCACTCTATAAATATAATTTTGTTGTTGTTTTCATTAAACAGGAAAGTTTTGAGATGAATCTTGAAGGAGGCGAGGGAAGGATCTCCAGGATCGAGTTCCAGAGATTGTGTCATGTAAGGATTACTTGCAAACTACAAATTACAAACCACGCAGAGTTTAAAGTTTGGCTTGCCCATTCACAGGTCAAAGTTGAATTATCCATTATCCAATCATATTGTGGAACTGTTCTGACCAATCACTAAGCTGACACCTTGGGTCATTTGTGTTCTCACCAAAGAGGAATTTGGTCCAAGGGTCCATCTCGTTAAATGTGAAACTTTTCAGTCATAAAACTTAATTATTCGACCCACAGCTTTCCTTCTTAACCCATATCCAGTCAATGAGCATGATTGCTTTACTCCACCTCAGCCATGATACCTGCCTTCGACCATACCTTCCACCAAACGCAACTGAAGTACTCCTCCATGCATTCATTATCTCCCAACTAATCTATTCAAATGCCTTCCCCCACTCTCCCCAGCTCCACTACCCACAAAATTCAGGCTGCTCCAAAACTCTGCCTGCCACATACTCACCTGTCCTAAATTCCTACCCTTATCACACCAATTCTGGCTAGGCTTCACTGCCTATCCATCATTGCCTGCGAATTGCGTCCTGCATGTCCTTTGTGCCCTCCGTTCGACCAAGGCTGGTAGCATTTTCAGTCACTACAGTCCAAAACTCTGGAACAGTCTTCCTCTATCTCTCTGCCTTGCCCCATCCTTTCCCTTCCAGTGGAGTCTGTAGCTCAGTGGAGTCTGTAGCACTTGCAAGCGAGAGACCTGGGTTTGATTTCAGGTCAGGGTGAAACCTTCGTCAAGTTTCCTTATTCCACACGCCTTACAATAATCCCTCAAAAAACACAGTAATAAATGGGTCAGTTTAATCCAAGACAGTTTGTTGTACACTACTGTGCGCAATTGGCTACCACATTTTGCCCACAAATATACAGTATATTCTGTGAAGTGCTTTGAGATGCCATGTTAAAAGCTACATCAAATGCATGGATTATTATTATTTTTATTATTATCTTTAAGTCATGCCTAAGGAACTACCTCTTTGACTGAGCCTACAACCCCTCCCAGCCCACGCCACCCCACCCCCAACCAGCCCACCCCAGCTTGAAGTTGTGCTCCACCACTTAGAATTTTACATAGAATTATCAAATCTAACTACTCTTGCATGAAATGATATAGAATGCCTATTCCAATAAATTTCTGGGATTTTTTTATGTTTGTGGCATTATACGGTGGTGAAAAGACAGAGCTCAGACTAAATGAAAAGCAACAACTATTATTTCTAGTGAAATGATGCATTGAATTCAAAGATTTTGTTTAGAACAAAATCAATCCTGTCATCCCAGAAAGATAACCAAATGTATTCATGGATATTTCATAAGCAAAGATTGGAAATGTTCAGAAACGCCACCGGTTGTGGTAAGCAGATAATAAACTTCTTTCTTCTGAGAGCCTCCTGGGTAAGTCAGCATTTCTGCTTACTCAGGTAAACAGTAATGTAAAGGCTGGAAGCATCCACTTACATACTAACTTGGACACGTTGTAGGATATTCTTGCATCTGAATAGTTCACAAAATAACTTGCATCCTTTATATCACCTGATCACATCAAAATGCCTTTGTTTTTACAGCGATCATTATCAAGTATCGTAACTATTTTGGAGACCTGTAACTCAATGGACTGGCCTTGCAAGCGAGACACCTGGTTTCAATTCCTGGCAGGGCGAAACCTTGGCCAAGTTTCCTTACTTCACATGTCTAATAGTAATCCCTCACAACAAAACAATCATAAATTGGTCACTCAACTGACGAATGTTTGTGGAACACTGCTGTGTGCAATTGGCTGCCACGTTTCGAGCACAAATATACAGTTAATTCACTTTATGGTATATTTTGTGAAGCACCTTAAGACGTCTAGAAGACGCAAAAGCCCTATATCAAATGCAAGGATTATTATTATTATGTTATCATTATCATTATTATTATTATCATTATAGTAAACAAACGCACTGGTCAGCATTTTGTACACATCATTGTCCTACAAACAACTATGAGGCGAATAACCAATTTATGTATTAGATTGTTGGCCAGGACACCGGGAGAAATTCTAATGCTGATAGGGTGAAGTAGCCATTCCGTGTTGACTCCCCTGTGCACTTTGCAGAACATATTAAACACAGCTGATCGATGGCAATATCAGGCTGCTTCAATCGAAATTTTCCTGGATGCAGTGGGTCGCTGTTACTGCCTGATGCAGTTACTGTCAGCCTTTATTGGCTGCTGCGTTTCGCCCACAAAAATTTACAGTCAATTCACTTTGCAGTGTATCCTATGAAGCGCTTTGAGACGTCTTGAAGATGTGATAAGAGGGAGAGGAATAAAATAGTTTTACCACAAGCAGGTAAGAGAAATCTGCGAAGGGGGAAGGCAGGTGAACTGACAAAGCTGCCTGTCATGTTTCCTACTGCGGGTTGTGGTACTGCTTTAATAAAATCCGTTGAAAGGGTAATCTTCTGCACAAGAGTAAATTCTAATGCTGTCTGGTAAGCTTGGAAATAGCACAGAATGACAATGATGTAGTACGCAAACCATAGTAATATATAATACAATGTTACCCTTAATGTGAAAATCACTGTTGCAGCAACATAGACATATCCTGTGGCACTGCAGACTTTGCACAGATGAACTTGGAAACTATTGAATATACGGGTATTATCTAACCCTTAGGTTGTAATGAAAGGTGACTATTGAATTTACAGTACAGATTAGTATCTAATTTTCTCCCAATACTTTTACTAACGGCTGTCTCAAGGGTCCTTCTTTCCCAGTTTTTTCAACCACAAATTGCACCACACATTGGAAGTTATCTCCAAATTGCCAGCTCACTCCCCCGGCTATAACAGTTTCTGTGAAGTTTATGTCAGTCATGCTTTACACTTTCATCCTTGGGGCTTCTGATTCCAGTGTAGTGTATCTTAATGTTACAGTCACAAAGTTATTTCCTCCAATGTAACTCTGGTATCCATGTCCATAAAACAATTATAATTTATCATATTTATTACAGTGTCCATCAGGACTGATAAATCTCATCAGTATGCATGCTTGACTAATCAAACACCAGAATCCTATCCACAAACACTTTTTTCTGCTCTGTTTTGTTCCATTCCCTCTCTCCTTTGCTTTTTCTTTTCTACCAGAGTACAGTTTAACCTGCACTCACACCCAATAGAATTTGGTTTATGCAAACAGCCATTTTGCATGAGTTTCACACATTGAGTGTCCATGGGTGATTCAACTGTTTGGCATTATTTCTGCAGAACCATAGATATTTACAACACAGATATTTGCAACACAGATACAACACAACCATAGATATTTACAACACCAAATATATGACACTATCACCCTCACGCTCGCTTGGCTCCACTGGCTCCTCATCTCCCAGAGGATAGAGTTCAAAATCCTCTTTCCTTGACTTCAAGGCCCTCAATGACATTGCCCCTTCCTACTTCTGTGACCTGCTTGTCCCATATCAACCTGCCTGCTCCCTCCATTCAGCAGACTGCAGCCTACTGTATGTCTGTCAACCATCCTGCCCCACCATCAGTGGTAGGTCGTTCAGCCTCTCTGCCCCCATGCTTTGGAACTCTATTCCACATTCCTGTCAACTTGCTTCTCCCTTGGCTCCATCAAGGTACATCTCAAGACCCTCTTCTTCTACCATGCCTTTGTTGACCCTCCTACATTCCCAGCTCTCCACTCTCCCTAATCGCAACACCCCACCCACCACCCCACCACTCAGATTCATATCAATTGATTGTCCGATGCTTTGGGATGTACTCCCAACATCAAATATATTATATAAATGTAATTTTGTTTTGTATATAATAAGATCGTATGATATGGGAGGACATCTCACGTCGCTTCACATGAGATATTGGAAAATTGAGTCACTATATGGTTTGTGGGCAAACACAGCAGCCAATTCAGACAAAGCAAACAACAAAAGTACATTTGTATAGCTCCTTTCACATCACAGACAGCAATGAAACAGACAATTTTATTTGGGGGATTATTGGCCAGAACACTAGGAAAAACTCCCTTCTCTTTTCATAGTGCTATGAGATTTTTAATGTCCCTCTTATCAGTCAAACAGAGCCTCACTTAAAAGTCTTATCCGAAAGACAGCTCCTCCAACAATCCATTGGAGTGTCATCATGGACAGTATGAATTCTAAGTTATGATAGGGGACTTGAACCTAAAACCTTCTGACTCTGAGGCCAGAGTGCTACCAACTGGGCCAGGTCAACATCTACTTTAGTTCCAATTCTCAATCAGTAGTGCCGGCCATGAAGAAGATAGTGATTGCCTCTATTACAATACAACAGGGAACAAATATCATTGGAAAGTATTGCACCCAGCAGGGAGTTTCAGATTTTCAGATAGCAAGTCATCCAAGTTGTATGGAAATTTATCAAAAGGCATAAAAACTGCACAGTGTGACAATCTCTTCAACCAATATTTGTTAGTCAGAAAACCCTCAGTCATCCATGAAAAGTTATGCGATAAATATTTAATAAAAGAATGAATGAGCATCATTTTAAGAGTTTTACTTAATTCCAAGAATGATAGATTTAACTCTGACAACAATTAATTTCATGGCATTAGTCTGACAGATTAAAACTGTGAACCCATTAGTTACACACTGTTAAAATTTGGTGTGATGGACAGCTTGTAGATGTAGCTGTGAATAATAAAAAATGAAGCGATTATAAATCTTTAATGAATTCCTGGTGGAGATGTTGACGTGTAATTTAAGGTACGATTGGACTAATATGCATTGGAATATCTGTATCAATGTATTTTGTTCACACTATTCATAGGTCGTAAAGTCACATCATTAGTTATGCATCACTGTTATCAATGCACAATATTTCTTTATTTAATTTTCAATCATTATCACGCTTGTCAAATTGTCGGCTTTAGTGTTTGCTTGCTCTGAGATTAATTATACCACAATATTTGTACATCATCCTGACAGGTATAAGCAAGCTAAGGAGTGGGCAGTCAGGCTATCATTATGCTGCACTTCACTGGCCTGTGTTAACATCAACTTATTTTCTATGTTCTCAGAAAGGGACCTATTGGCTATGTTGGCACTGTGTGCCATATTCCAATTTCAGTAAAGAGCTGTCACGGGTGAAGTCATGGTGATGGAGCTGGGGGATAGGGGAGGATAATGGGTTCACAGAACTGGCTGCAGAACTGGATAAAGGCTGCAGAACTCTGGATGTTCTGCTGATTGTGTAAAGATCCCTCCACATTGCTCACCATTGTGCCTTGATGGTGGGGGGGGGATTCAGGGTTGGGATGATGGAGGTCAGAGAGATAGGAGGGCAACTGAAGTTACGGTTGAAGAGGAGGGTCTTGAGAACGGCCTTGAAGGAGGCAAGGGAGGGAGCTAGGCGAAGGGATTGTAGGAGTTCCAAAGTGCAGAGGCAGAGATACTGAATGCCCGGCCGCCGTTTAATGATTACTGCACCAAAGCCACCAATTACTGAGTGGTGAAAATGTGTACCTTAACCTTAGAGCTGGATATAGATAGAACTCGGTGTAATTATCGCAAAATCCCTGCCTCCCTGGGCCAATTAGCTTAATTCTCACACTAATATACTCAATGTAATATCACTGTAAAATGCAGTTCTATGAATGTAAGGAATAGTCCTATTAATTGGGACTGGCCTCATTGTGAATACAGAAACAAGATAGTTTCAGTACTGCTTCACAAGATAGTGGCCTGAGAGTGATTCAGGAGGTATCCTGGTATCCTAGCTAACAATCATTCATACATGGCTCTTGGTGGGAAAAGTGTGCTCATAAGTTGCCTTGTTCACCTACAAAATACACAGTCATTACACTTTAGAATAAATTGTGTGATAGTGCTTTGAGACATCCTCCCCAAATGAAAGGAATTATATCAAATGTAAGCATTATTATTATGATTATTATTAAATTGTATTTTATATAAAAAGACGTTCCTTGATACAATGGTTCCAATCAAAAGCAAGTTGCCTTTAGCCCCTCTACATTTTATCGCACATTTACCATGCATGGCAAAGGTTGGCACAAAATTAAATTTGAATTGTTTCAAAGTAAATATTTCGGATCAGATTAATTTTCAATGATAATTATATGTTCCTTCTCATTTGAGTTCTCAAGTAGATTTGTTTGATGCATGAAGTGTTTGAATTGATTGTGAGTAGTGCTATCATTTCAGAACACACATATGGAGATCAGTAAACCCTGTAAAGTTAATTTGATGTGCATCAAAATAAAGGCAAGTCAAATTTCAGCCTAATTATCTGTAATATGCAAATTAGGTGATAAATATGCAGCAGATGCTCAACTTCAAACCATGTATAGTCTTCCTGGGATTTCAATAATTTATTATTTTACCTAAGTGCTCTTGTTTACATTCAAAATGTAAGTGACAAGGCTCTGCTTTCCTTGAGCATGTTTATTTGTGCCACTTCACCTACATTTTGGGGGCAAGAAATGCAAATTGCAATGATTAGACAAACTAGAGCACTTCTGGATTGCAGGGGGGTGCCTCAAAGAGGACTACATAGAGCAATGATGTCCCACAAACAGCCATAGGGGGAGAGATCAATTTTATTTAGGGGCTTATTGGCCAGGAAACAGGGAAAAATAATATTTTATTTTTGAATAATGTCTTGGGATCATTAAGACCCACCTGGACAGGCAGATGGGATCTTTGTTAATACTGCATCTTTGACACTACAGTGCACCAGATGACTGCATTGCAGTGCTAGGATAGACTGTGAGTTCCAAGTTCTGACTCTAAAGCCTTCTAACTTAAAGGTGAGAGTACCAGTAGATGAACCAGCCGACACAAGATTATGTCAAACAAGGTGATGCTCATCACCCAGTTTCAGCAGGAAAAGCTGTGAGAAACAATTAGATAAAACAGAATTAGCCTTGGAGGATATTATAAAGTTATATAAGATGTTGAATAGAATTGAAAAGTTAAACCCAGAGCAAAACTTTCAGATACATGAAGGCAGCAGGCAAGCGAGCACATATTGAGGGTCGTAACAGTCTATTTTCAGGACAGACATTAGGAAGTATTTCTTTACAGAGGATAATTAACAGTTTATCAGGAAGGTTTGTCAAAACAACAACAAAATAACATTTGTATAGTGCCTTTTATGTCCGGAGGACGTCCCAAGGTGCTAGAAAATCAGTGTTTCAGATCCAAGCTGGGGTCGGGATTGGGGAAGGTGGAGGGAAGGGGGGTGACTGATGGCAGAGGAGGGTCTGGAGGTGAGACTTGAAGGAGGCTAGGGAGGGGGTGAGGCAGGGGGAATGCAGGATGGAATTCCAAATGTTGAGGGCAGGGTGATTGAAGACTCACCCGCCAATGTACCCTTCAGCAACAATGGTCCCTATTAAGAAACAACTGATGCTATGAGGGCAAGATGGAAGGATAGGTACCTGGAAGTAGTAATCAAAATATTCTCAGAAGTTTCAACTGAAGATTCAAAAGCACAGTTGAGGCTTTGCACAGCATAACAGACTCCCAGCTGCCAAAAACATAAATATAGTCAGATTATCCAACAAAGAGACACCTGAAATTGTATTACTTGCCTTAACGGGGTTCTGCTTTAAGGCTTTACTGGAATAATCAAAGCACTTATTTTTTCTTGTTTCAAGAGTTTAGAAATACCTTCAGTTCCTTGTGGTTGTTTAATGCATGACTGCAATATGCCCAACATCAATTTGAATGTCTTCTTTATTATCAGGAATAATGGCCACAGTCACATTTGGTGTCCTGATGCTCATCCTTGCAATTGATTATTCCGTTTGACTGACATGCGTGAATTAGCAATGAGGAAATATGTGTGTTACCAGAGAATTTAACCATTGTCAGCGTAATGCTCTGCGGATGGCATGTTACCTTCAACATAAGTGAAAACAATAATAACAATAACAACAACTAAATTACATATGTAAAGTGCTTTTCATGTCAGGAGGATGTCCCAAGGTGCTGAACAGTTAGGGGTCGGAACCTGAGCATGGGGAAGGGAATTGGGGTTCCAGGGTGGGATGAGAGAGGGCAGAGATGCAGGGGAGAGTCTGATGGCACAGTAGAAAAGGAGGGTCTTGTTGGGCCATAAAGAAGGCAAGGGAGGAAGGCAATGGAGGAGGCGATGTCAGTGTGTATTCTGGAAGGATGAAATTGAATATGCTGAAAGGTCTTCTTCATTCCGACCAAACTTGCAAATGTTTGATTATCTTATTATAAGCTCCTGATGTGAAAGGCGCTCTATGAATGTAATTTTGTTTTTGTTGTAAGCTCTTCTAATTAATGTGTTTCTCGTTGATATAAAAATGCTTGGCCCGCAGCGCTTCCAAATCCATTTGCACAAATATTGGCATTTATATTAGTTGGTGTTAAGTGGATAAACTGTGAGAAGGAGAAATGTCTTTAGTGGCTGGGGAGCGTAAATGAGAAGTTTGCTGAGTAGCGAACCAACAGACATAATATTAATATTCTTCGCATTTGATATAGCGTCTTATCAGGTCTTCTAGATGTCTCAGAGCACCACAGAATATACTGTAAAGTGTAGTGACAGTATATTTTGGGGATGAAATGCGGCAGCCAATTGCGCACAGCGGTGTCCCACAATCAGTTGTGGATTGTGTTATGAATTTTTTTGGGTGGGAGAATTCATGCGAAAAAGTGAAACAGAAATTGTGAGGAATTATTGACTTGGCCACAAAAAGATTAAATAAATTACCAACACAATCCTTCACTCACAGAGCCCGGCCCCCAACCTCACAGTCCCACCATCAATACAGAGCCCCTCCCCCAACTCACAGACCTATCCCCATGACAGGGCCCCTCCCTCACCCTCACATCCCCCCGACAGCCAGATCCTACCCCTGACACCAATGAAACCAGAATGATTTCTGCCTATCCTCAGTGGGAAATTCTCGCGCTCAAAATATACAGCATATGAATATTATAGTATATTCTGTGAAGACAGAATAAATTAGACATTTATTTGGGGAGGACGGGTTTGCGAGGTTATGGGGAGAGAGCTGGGGAGTGGGATTAAATTGCTCTTTTTAAAGAGCTGGCACAGACTCAATGGGCCGAATGGCCTCCTTTTGTGCTGTAAGATTCTTTGATTCTATGAAGTGCTTTGTGACATCTCAAAGATGTGATGAAGTGCTATATTAAATGTAAGGATTATATTAATAATGATCCTTTGACACTATTCTAATCAATATCTTAGTGTCCTAATCCTCCAAGTAAAAATGCAATAGTGTCCAGCGATATATCGGTTATATCAGTATAATTTTTCATATCGATATGCCGATATTGGAAATGTGAATATATCGATATATCGAAAAATTCGGTATTAAAAAAATCTGTATATCGTGTCCAGCTATATCGATATATCAGTTATATTGGTATAATATAAAACTTTTTCAACTTACCTTGTCGCAACTCCGAATGCGCGCACATGCGCAGTATAAAAAACCCGCCGATATCGATATATCGGTATATATCTATATTAGTCCACCGATATATCGATATCGGAAAATTTTCATATCGACAGACCCTAAAATGTAATCATTGACCTTGTTGTCATTTGTGAGACATTGCAGTAAACACCAAATATTCTCACTCAAGTGATTTAGCAATAGTCACACTGTTGTTCTCATCCCATGTAAGGTATTGAAAGTAGATTAGTTTAATAATAGTATAATCCTTGCATTTGATATAGCATTTCATCACATCTTTGAGACGTCTCAAAGCACTTCACAAAATATACCGTGAAGTGAATTAACTGTATATTTTGTGGGTGAAATGCGGCAGTCAGTTACACACAGCAATATCCCATGAACAGTCATGGAGTGAGTGACTGCACATTTCTTTAAGGATTATTACTCCCGGAAAAATTATCTGTCAATTATTTATCACCTGGGTTCCTACTTACTGCTCAGTAAAGAGAGGTGTGTGGAGTAAGGAAACTTGCCCAACATTCACCTGACTGGGATCGAACCCAGGTCCTCTCACTTGCAGGGCAAGTACAGTAACCACTAAGATGGTAAAACAAACTGGTAGGTTAGGAAACCTGCACCTTTCACCATTGATATCTGAACCAGTTCCAGTACTTAAGATAATTAAGTGTATGAGGTAATTCTTCAGAATGACATTGGCAAAGCAATCATTGTTACACTGGGCCATTCTATATGTTGCTATGTTTGAAAGTTAATATTTTGCTGTGAACCTCAATCAGGAAATAAAAGCAATGTTCAGCGAGTGATTTTATCCCCCCCAAAACGTCACTGGGAACAGTGTCGGACAATGGAGGTCAATATCATTAAAGCCATTAGAACTTGAATAACTCTCAACATATCTAAATCAATGTACAGTTTTGTGTTTCTCATTAGACACATTAGTTCACTCTTCCAATACTCTGTCAAATCCAGTAAAGAGCACATCAGTTCCAGGAGCATGGTGTATCTCATTCAGGTCATGGCAACTGAGAGAAAAACTTTTATAAACTAGATTAATTTGTGTTGCAAAAATACCTTAATCCTTAACACATTACGAAGTAGGATATTTGTCAAGTCATTCCTGTGAAATGTACATTGTTGCCAACTTCCATCTATCCTTTATGAGATTATTGCTGTAGCAACATCGTTGAAGGATAAAATCAATAATCTTCATGGATATAATTTTTTTTAATACATTACACTAAAAGAGGAAGCCATATTTAAATCTTGCATCCACTTCATTCTGACACAGAGATTAGAGTGCTACCAACTGAGGCAGCTGACAGACACCCCCAAAAATTACAGTAGTTAAGATGAAAGCGTTGATCTCTTAAGAAGCAAGTCTAACTTTTACAGTCGCCTCATTCATTGCATTTATTGTGCATGTCTCTTGATAAAAGAACAATGAAAAGACATAAATGAGATTAGTAACTGGCTATTAATGCACTCACATGTAACGTGTTCTCTTATTGAGTGCAGGCTGAATGATTTATGAACTCTGACGCAAGTACAATGGGAGAAAAGATTTATCTAAGCACATTTAGCTGTTTCTGGTCCGGTTTAGCTGTTCTGGTCATTGTTTATCACATAAGAATAATGTGCTTTTGAGAGAATTTGATGCAATGCAAAGCCTTATTGAATTAAGACAAGATGTTAAATCAAGGTCAAATCTGCCTGTTCAGGTGGATGTTAACGATCCAATGGCTCTATTCCGAATGTAAAGGAATAGTCCAGGCCAACAATCCACCAAATAAAAAAACTGGTCATTCTTTCATGGCTGTTTGTGGTATATTGCTGTGCATAAATGTGCTGTCGCGTTTGGCTACAAATAAACCAAGTCACTCCACCTCACAGTAAATCCTGTGAAGCACATTGAGATGTCCTTCTGACATAATAAGATGCTATACCAACACACGGTTTATTATTATTATTAACATTCCACAGTATTCATCCCTGCCACTGCAAAACACTCAGAGCCATTGTTCTACGTGAAGATGTGGAGTCCTACAGTTTAGGAGATTAACTGCTCACCTTACAAGTGAGAGACCTGAGTTCGATTCCAGGCAGGGCAAAACCTTGGGCAAGTTTCCTTACCCCACATGCGCTTTGAGATGTCTAGAATATGTGATAAGGCACTACATCAAATGCAATGATTATTTTTAAGATGCTATAGAAATCCAAGTTATTGGTATTGCAATAAGAGTAACTAGGAGCAGCATCTGTCTATGTCCTAACCCTGGTAATATTCTTGATGAGCAGTAGTACACTATACCATATCACCAGGGCACGAACTGACTTGATTTTTTGCACACGATCTTGCTTCACATTTAGGTATTTTTAGCTGCTGTGCAAAGTTTATGTAACTAGCTGGAAATCCGTACTATGAGATGCAATACTTGTATGCTTTCAGCTCTGCATTTCCATGGAACTTGGATGTAGGTTTCAAGCTCAGGTCACGCAGAAACTCCCTAAGGTCATTGTACAATGAACAAAGGATAAGAAAGAGCCTAGAGGCTTTGTATAATGCCAGCAATGTGACAGCCTCCACATGAGAGCTAACACCATCGCCCACTGCAAGAGTTAAGTGCACAGAATGAAAAACGCTCAGGTTTCACTGCAGGATTTTCCTTTCATATTTGAACCATTGTTGTTGCATCCTTGCCTACTGCAATACTTTGTCGTATCCAGACACTCTTCGAATTCCTTTAGGAAAGTGCTATAGGGATCACTAGCTACATGTAAATTGTGAATGTGCCTTCTTGTCTCTAGTTTGTGTTTTCCCTAGTTCACACATTTTAAATGAATCAAAGGTTCTACTTAAATTAAATCTGGTGTGAATCAAGATTAATGAATAATAAGAATCATCCTTGCATTTGATATAGTGCCTTACCACAATGTCAAAACATATCAAAGTGCTTCAGAGGATCTACTGTACTGAAAAAGCACAGTAGTTGTAGGGAGATATTATATAATACAAAGTCAAGAGGATTCTTAATTCAGCATTAGCCTGACTTTATCTGACTGTATTTTCAGTCACTATGACTCAAACCTCTAGAGCTCCCTACCTCAATACTTCTGCCTTGCCTACTCTTTCCTCATCTTCAGATTGTACCTAAAGGATTTCCTTTTCAATCCTACCTACTGTCACCTCTCCTTTTTCTTCACTCAGGATCAGACTTCACCATTGTTAAATGCTCCAAAATGCACCCTTGCATGAAGTGTGCTATATAAAGCAGGTTGATACCATTGTTGTTGTTGTCAATGGGCAGGAATCTCACCTCTGAGTCAAAAACTTAAAGGTTCAAGTCCCACATTGGTATTTGAGCTCATATCCTCAGCTACACTCTACTGGACCATGCTATTGCCTGGGGTGCTGTCCATTGGATTGGATAATAACCTGAGCCCATCAGGTTGGGACAATGCTCTGCACAATTGGCAGCCATGTTTCGCCCACAAATATACAGTCAATTCACTTTCCATTATATTCTGTGAAGCTCTTTGAGACATCTAGAAACGTGAAAAGCACTACATCAAATGCAAGGCTTATTATTATTATTACAGTATTACAACAACAAGAACAAAATTACATTTGTATAGTACCTTTCACATCTGGAGGATGTTGCAAGTGGCTGGACAATCAGTGTTTTGGATCTGAGCTGAGGGTTGGGATGGGGGATTTTGGAGGGCAGTGGGGAACAAGGGTCACCGAAGGTATAGTTTGAAGAGAAGGATCCCTAGATGGATTTTGAAGGAGGCAGGGGAGGGGACGAGGTGGAGGAACTGTGGGATGGAGTTCAAGAAAGTGGGGGTAGACTGGCTGAAGGTCCGCCCACCATGGTGCGGGGTTGGTGGGTTTGCGGGGAAATTGAAGCAGGCCGGAGGGAGCTGGCAGGTTAGTAAGGTTTAGGAGGTCGCAGAGGTAGGCATAAGCAAAGTCGTCAAGGGCTTTGAAGGTGAGAATCAGATTCTTCAACTGTATCCTCTGTGTGATGGGAAACCAGAGGAGTGGAGAGAAGATGTGGGTGATAGAGTAAGGAAGCCTGGTGCGGGAGAGCATACAGGTTGCAAAGTTCTGGATGATCTAAATCCTATGGAGGACAAAGTTGGGGAGGACATTTCCACACCAGGGAGTTTACATAGTCAAGGGTGGATGTCATGAATGCATGTATGAGGATCTCGGCAGTCTGAGGTGTGAGACTGTGGCATAGATGGGCGATGTGGTGGTGGTGGTAGGGGTAGGCAGACCGGGTAATGGCATGGATCTGAGGTAGAAAGGGTAGTTATGCACCAAACAAGATTCAAAACTTTGGCACTGGCTCAGTGAAGTAGGGTGTGCATCTTTGGATGATAATGCTGTCAGGGCCTGAGTGTGGAGGTGCTGATGGGGGCCAGTCAGGAGGGCCTCAGTCTTCTTGATGTTCAACTGTAGAGAGTTAGCTTTCATCCCGGGCTTGATGTCTGACAGACATTTTGTCAAGACAGCAGTGGTCCTGGAGTCAAGGATGGAGGCAGAGTTTCAGTTGGTTGTCATCTGCGTACATGTGGGAGTGATGTCACCAAGAGGGAGCATATAGATATTGAAGAGGAGGCAACCATGGGCAGAACCATGAAAAACGCAGCACAAGATGATGTGGGGGCTAGAGGAGAAACTGTATGTGGAGTTAAAGTGGAGGCGATGTGTCAGGTAGGATCTGAGCCATTCAAGGACAGAACCATGAAGGTTGAGATGAGAGGAGAGGCAGTGGAGAAGGACAGAGTGGTCAATCATGTTTAAAGATCAAGCCCTGGTGGCGGATGGATAGAATCTCAATGGTCACTTTGACCAAATGTGCTGGAGGTGGCACAGAAATACATTTGGAGGAGTTCATGAAGGGAGTCACAGAATAGGAAGCAGCAAGCCTGGGAAGCAACAACTCGTTCCAGGACTTTGGAAAGGAAGGGGAGATTGGAGATGGGGCAGTAGTTTTTTCGACCTCCCCTTCGTGTTTCACCCCTTCCCAAACACTCCCCTCTCAGCTCGGGTCACACGCCTCCTGTGCAGCGCCTTGGGACGTCCTCCCGACGTGAAAGGCGCTCTATGAATGTAATTTGTTGTTGTTGTTGTAGTTTGAGAGCAGGGATGGGTCCAAGGAGGTTTTTTTTAAGGGTTGGAGTTATGTTGGCCATTTATGAAGGGGCAAGAGTGGTGTCAGTGAACAATGAAAGTTTTATGATATCTACAAGTAGAGTGGTCAGGAGGTGGATATGGGAGGCAAGGGGAAAGGTAGGGATGGGGTTGAGGGCGCAGGAAGTCGATTTTGTCTGAGTTATGGTGGTGCTGAAAGAGGAGAGGGAGACAGATTCAATGGAATCTGATGGAGGGAGGGATGGGTAGGGGCCGGGGTGTGGGATAATGGGTTAGGGTACAGTTGAATGGATCCCTTCGACTATTGTTCCAAGGTAGTCCAGCATCACCTCACAATTGGCGTTGGAGGAGAGGATAGGCAAGGCGGGAGAGGAGGAGCCCGTTGGTGATGGAGAAGAGTAGCCTGTCCTTGGCCTCCAAGATTATCTTAGAAGGATGATTTAGCAGAGGCGAGTGTAGGTCAGTTGGTTTTCATAAGGTCCAGCTAGGTCTGCTGATAGACCATAAAATTTTATTTTGAGTTCATAATTATCTATTCTTATGAACATATTTATCTGTCAGCTTCACTGCAGTACTGATTATTTCTTGGAAATTGACATTTCCCCAGTTTTACTAATGGTTCTTGTTTGTTCTCCTTCCCAACAGTCAGAGCAATATTTCCTGATTGATCCTTGACTTCACACTTTGAGCATAATAGAATGAGGGTTTGAGCTGCTATTTTCTGAAATTTTCTGCCAGTTCATTAAACCACTATTACATTGGTAGCCTGAATGTTATACCATACACAAGTTTGAAATTATTATCTCACCATCTGTCCGGTGACTTGAAACAAATTTTGGGGCAAAACAGACCCACTTCTCTGAAACTAATCTTCAATAAGAAATTGACCGAGAAATAACCTAGATTCATAGAATGTTTCCAGCATAGAAAGTGGCCATTTAATCCATCTGGTCTGTGCTAGCTTCACCCACTGGAGCTATTTGAATTTTAATGGTACAGAGAGCTGCTGAGCAATCAGCAATCAGTGGAATCCTGTAGCTCAGTGATTAGAGCACCTGCCTTACAAGCTGGGTTCAATTCCCGGCAGGGTGAAACCTTGGGCAAGTTTCTTTACTCCACATGTCTGATAATAATCCCTCAAGAAAAACAAGACAAACAAAAACAAAAACGTAAAATACTGTAAATGCTGGAGATCTGAAACAAAAACAGAAGAAGAGGACTGTTTGTTGGATACTGTTGTGCTCAATTGGCTGCCACGTTTGCCCACAAAAATTATACAATCAATTCACTTTACAGTATATTCTGTGAAGCACTTAGAGACGTCTAGAAGACGTGAAAATGCTATATCAAATACAAGGATTACTATTATAGCTAGACTGTCCAGGGTTTGGGGACATTCTTCCAGTATGAAAGGCTCTATACAAATGTAATTTGTTGTTTTTGATCATGATGTAAGATATATTTTGTGACATGCTTGAGTTGTGTATTTGGCAAGCTGTCAGTCCTGCAACACGCTGCTCTCCAATGTGCTGGAACACTTCTTTCCCAATGGAGTAATCCTGGCTTCACTATTTCTATGAGGAGTCCAGAACAATATAAGAGGTTCCCTCAGAAGGCCAAATCTGAAGAAAATGTAAGTGAACTGACATCCCTTGCTATCAGTGGCCTCTAAATGCAGTTCACATGATGTTTGGGCATTGAAAGCACAGCACACCACTACACATTGACTGAATTCACTGCTACCTCACACCTCAGGTCGCTGAATCTCTCATTCATAGCTTGATCATGTCCAGGCTCGACTTCGCCAATATCCTGCTTGTTGGCCTTCCCAACTCCTCCCTCCATAGGCTGCAGATCATTCAGAAGTCCGAGGCCCATGTCCGCTACCACATCAAGCTCCATGAACCTATCTTCCCCATTCTCGCCCGACTCCATTGGCTTCCCGTCACCCTGAGAATTCAATTCAAGCCCTCACATTTAAAGTCCTCCATGGCCTTGCCCCACCCTACCTCTGCAACATGCTACCAACCTGTCCTTTCCCTCTGCTCAGCTGGCTCTGGACTGCTCTATGTGCCCCGCCCCACCCACCCCATCATCAGCGGGTGAGCCTTCAGCCACTCTGCCCCCAACCTTTGGAATTCTACCTCGCAATCCCTCTGCCTCACCTCATCCCTGGCCTCCTTCAGGTCCTGCCTCAAGATGCTCCTCTTTGACCATGCCATCAGTTACCCACTTTCCCCTCCCTACCCTCCACCCTTCCTGACCCCGATGCCAGTTAGCATCTGAAACACTGACTGTCCAGCACCTTGGGATGTCCTCTCAATGTATAAGGCGCTATACAAATGTAATTTTGTTGTTAAAATAAAAGAGGTGTGTTTTGATATGTAGCTTGAAAAGTGGAGGATGGAACAAGTTAAATGGAATTTGAGAGAGCAGGTGCCAAATGGTTGATTGTGAGGTGGATAAAGTCAACTAAGGCTGACATTGACTGCGTCTCCCATGATCTGCCTGAGCAGATGTGATAAATCAAATGCAAGGATTATTATTGTTATTGTTATTTTTAATATTAAAGCACTTAGTCCAGTAAATAAAGAAATATTCGGGAATATGTCATGCTTTATAAACATGCTAATTACATTGAGAAACTGAGCTTTGAATGTATTGTTTGTAAAGATCTACATTGCCAATAGTTGAAGAAAATTAGAAAACCCTTTTGACCTAAATTTTCAGGGAATAATCATTTAGACGTATCCTGTATGCTCCATCACAGTCCACACACTTTGTGATCAATGGTTGAGATTTGATTGTCAGCATGATAAACGGAAATAGTGACCTGTCAATTCCACTGGGTCTTGTTCCATTATTACACTGCACTCAAAAGTAATTGAGATGAATTGCAATCAGCAGCTCACCATTATTCCAGCTACCACAATTGACACAGAGAGAAAATATATTATTCTATTCAATGTTCTCCAGAATATTTTCAGCTGTACTTGTTCATATAAAATTCTTAATTATCAAGTAAATATTGTGATAAATGCTTAGTGGATAAAATAAATGCACACTACTAAAAACATACTAAGCATTCATATGTACGTTTCATTCCATTATTAGTGTTATGATGCGATGGCAAATTAAATGCTAAAGTGGTGTCTCTATTAAAGATCTTATGTCAGTATTTAACAAGATACTTTTGGCCTGATGTTATACGAGGGCATCACCCTATGGGAAATAGTTGGCTGTCCTACCACTTTCATAATGGGATTATAAAACCGCTGAGATATAATGGACCCAAATTAACTCTTCCGAAAGGATTTGGATAATTGTTTTGGGGGCAGGAGTGTGATGAAGAAAGACTGACTTACTAGCCTCACTGAATACCAATATTCCTAACTGCACACACTTTGACATATTGGAGAGAATCACAGCCAAAACAAAACAATCATTTATGGTATTGGATCAGGTAATGCAATGGCATAAACCCCAACCTCTAGAGAACACTAAAGTCTGGAATCTACAGCCTCCGGCAGTGTTTAGATCACATTTAAATATTTAGACTTTATTGGGTTAAAGCTTCTGGAATTTCTCAATGGGGTTCAGTGTGTTAATTTTTAAACCACTCAAATCCCTTTCTCGCCAATCTCCCCAGCTCCATCATCCATAAATCAGTTCATCCAAAACCACATTGTCCACATACTCACCAGCACTATACTCTCTACCCACATCACACCAGTTCTCGTCAAGCTCCACTGGCTTCCTATTACTGAATGAATCGATTTCAAGATCCTCACACTCCTCTTCAAATCCCTTCATACCCTAGCACCTCCTTATCTCTCTGACCTTCTTATTCCCCAACCCTCTAACCATTGCCTGCTATATGTCCCTCATGCCCTCTGTTCCACAATTGCTGGCAATGCTTTCAACCCCTATGCCCCGAAGCTCTGGAACAATGTCCCTCAATCTCTCCTCCTTGCCCCTTCCTTCATCAACTTTAGGTGGTGTCTGCCTGAAGAACTTCTTCTTAAATCGTGCTGATGATCGCCTCCCCCTCCACCAATTAATTGCTCTGAGATGCTACACTGTTTAAAGGGCACTATATAAATGCAAATTGTTGTTGTAGATGTTATTTTGTTGTGTCAATTAAGATAAACATCAAGTGGGAAAATTCGGAGGGAAGGGAAGTCACTGAAGGCACAGTTAAAAAGGTAGGTTTTTAGAAAGCTTTTGAAAGCAGAGAGAGAAAAATGTATCCCAATATATCAATTGGTTCCCAAAGTAAAACCTTAAATTGCTCAATCAAACACATTTCCAGCAGTTTAAATCTGTGCACTGCAAGGTTTCAATTGACTATTATTCAATAATGTATGACAAATTTAATGCAAAGGAGTGTTTAGCCATGAACCTGTGCTGGCCTTAGGCATATGAAGAAATGATAGTTAATGACATTCCAAATCCAATAGTGAGATTCACAAATCTGCTGCTCTAACCATCACATATTCAGCCTTCAGAGCATGTATTTTTAACCACATTTCAACACCTAGTAATTCTGGAATAGATTATCTGAGCCGATACAAGGGATAAAACACATTTGGAAAGGCTTGAAAAGGTGGGACTATTTTCGCAGCAGTAGAGAGATGGAGGGGGAGGGGGGAGAAATATCATTAGAATCTTTCAAAATTATTATGGTTTTGATAGGTTAAATAGAGAAAGTCTAATTCCACTGAATTCTGTGTCAGTAACAAACAGACATAGATCCAACATTATTACAAGAAAAAAGGAGAGGTAAGGTTGAAGGAAATGCATTTACACACAGCATATGGTTATTAGCATATGGAATATTGTACCCTAAATGATTGCAGAAGCCAATTCCATAACAAAGTTTAAGAGGGAATTTGATAAATACTTCAGATATTAATAAATGAAGAAGCAGCAGAGAGTGGGGATAAGGGAACATAGCTCCAGTGCTGATGCTAGCATCCCCACAGACACAATAGATAGAATGACCTCCTGTATGGTCGTTATGGCTATGCACAGCCCTGAGAACTGAAATTCTATCTAAGTCACAGGCTGTAAGACCATTTTGTCTCAAAATAATAATAATAACGTTTATTTTGCTACAGTGCTCTAATATCAAGAGCAATGTCATACCTGTCATAAAATGTCTGCAAAGTGCAGTGACTGTATATTTGTTGGTAAATGTGGCAGCTAATTGTGCACAGCAATAACCTAAATTCAGCAATCAAGTGAAATCAATTTCACCCAGGGAATTGTTCAGGACACTGGGGAAAGTTACTCTTATTAATAATACCATGAGATATTTTATGTTTGAAACTTTTAACACCTCATAGAAAGGATTTTTTTCACATTGCAGGACCTCATTGGAATACCAATGAGCACAACGTCCCAATGTGGGGCTTGATTCCACAATCTTGAGCCCCAGGGAAGAGAATACTACCAACCTGCCTAGGCTGACAAAATTTGTAAAAAAAAAACTACCCTTAATGTAAGGTTTTATTTTGAACCTAATTTTCAGCACTCCTAAAATAAGGCTCCAACTTCCAAATTAAGAATGTATTGAAGAATTTTCCACAATTCTGCTGAATCTCCAAATTTTAAGACAAAATGGTCAAGTAGGTGGAATTTCAGGCTTTTAAAAGAAAAATTCTTGATTAACGAAAGTACTGCATAAAACATTTGAAGATGTTTTAACTTATCTATGTATTATATAGGTGACAATAACTAGACAATGTTAGACAACCCTATTCAACACAGACAGTGCCTTGCACTTGCAATGTGTTTCTCAGCATCACAAAAGAGATTTCATCCATCAAGTGACATTTTTCTCTCCATAAGTAGCTGATACCCTGGTAGATTGAGCAGCGGGTTAATGTGTCCACAGTGACTAGAGGGAAGACTGCTACATTTTATGTCAGTATTAATTCATTATTAACACCTATAACTGATGACCTTCGTTTTCAGTCCCTCCCTCTCTTTTAAAGATTTAGCAACAGATCATTGTCTCTACCATCAGTACTCCATTTGTGCTTTAATCCACCAATCTATTTAGGGAAAAGTCTGCTGTCTTTTATATCTCTGTTTAATTAATAATAATAATCCTTGTATTTGACATACATGGCAGCATATTGCCCTATGTCAAGACTTTGAATTCACACACTCTAGGCTGTTATTCCTTTGCCATAAATAGGGTAGCGCTGCATGATGTGGTCCTTCAAATGAAACATTAAATCAAAATTTCAAGTCTCAGTATTAGTGTTCTGCTCAATAAATAATAAATATCCCTGCATTTGATGTAGCTTTTTATTGTATTGTTGAGGCGTCTCAAAGTGCTTCACAGGAAATATTGTAAAATTTATTGATTGTATATTTGTACAATTAAATTATAAGCAAGTATGCTGTACGTATGTATGTCAGATCAGCGAGGAACTGAAAGTCTCAGATCATTTGTAAATTTTAGTTTGGCAGCTGTTAAAGCTTGAATAACATACCAATATGTATCAGGACCAAAGGATAGAACAGAAACACTAATCATAAAGCTGTCCTGTAGATCTTTATCCACCTGTTCTGAAGATACCATGGATGATAACAGCACATCAAACCAATAATTATGCATCTACAGGATTTAATCAATTTTTAAAGATTGTCAGGGATGCACAAGTGCCAACTGTTTCCACTGGTGGGCGAATCTGTAACCCGTGGTCACAGATTTAAAATAGTTTAAAAACGAAGCAGAGGGGAGCTAAGGAGAATTTTTTTCACTCAGCATATTGTTCGAATCTGGAATGCATTGCCTGGAAAGATGGTGGAGGTCGATTCGATAACAGCTTTTAAAAGAGAATTAGATCTTTATTTAGAGCGAACAGGTCTGTTAGGTTATGGGGAGAGAGCTGGGCAGTGGGATTGAATTGCTCTTTTCAAAGAGCTGGCACAGACTAGATGGGCCGAATGGCCTCCTTTTGTGCCATACAATTCTATGATTCTATGATTTACATCATGTTTGGAAGCCCTCTTGATCTCCTCCAACATTTGCCAACATATGTTGTGGATCTGCAGAAGAGATAAAAAGAAAGCAGTCTCCGGAGAGAAGCAAATGAAATCTGTCGTTGAAATAGCACTGAAGAATGTACAAAGCATGACAGTTTTCCTCCAGATGATTGGGTTTGGGATTCTAAACCAGTGAAGAAATAAAAGAGATGCCAGATCAAGTTTTCCATCAATGGTAAAGATCTAATACAGTTGCAATTAAATGTTTAGACATAATGTAGCAATTCAATGGATGGGAAATGTTAGTTAAATAGAAGAAATATTTCACTGGAACTCAAATTAGTCCCAAATAATTTTAGCTATGAGATGGAATCTAAAACACGTAGAAATTGAAAATTCTTATGGTATAGATACATTTGGAGTGTTTTTTGAAAATAATATATACAGAATATAAGTTACATTTATATAGTGCCTTCCACATCAGGCAATTCACATGAAAAGAATAATAATGATAATAATCTTTGCATTTGATATAGTGTCTCATCACGTTGTCACAAAGTCTTAAGGCACTTCACAGAAAATATGTTAAGGTGAATTTAATGTATATATTTTGAGTGAAAAGCAGATCATTGGCACAACAATATCCCACAAACATTCGTGGATTGACCAAAATATTATAATTTTTTCATGGAAAGGATTATTAACACCAGAAAGCGATTGAATAGTAACTGGGTTCCTATTTACAGTAGTGTGGAGTAAGGAAACTTTCCTAAGGTTTTGTCCCACTTCCCAGGAATTGAACTCATGTCTTCTTGCTTGTGAGGGAGTTCACCAATCAATTGCTGAATTGGTAGTTTAGCACCCAAGCCCAGGTGTGGGAGTGAGGAAACAGGGTTGGGTGGCTTTTCCCAGCCTGTCTAACTAGGCACATAGCTCTTTAACATTTGGGATCATTAAAGTTGTTTTCCTCTGCATTACCTCTAGAGCCTGGGCAGCGCTCTAATGTTGCAGTGAAAATAACTGAAGTTAATAAGTGCAACCTGACCAGATCATTACATAGCCTGAGTTTGACATCTGGAGATCTAAATTCAACTGGTTTAGCAATATAGCCCAACATTTTGTTTGCCTTTTTTAGTAGTACCTTGTATTATTTTGGCAAAGTGAGAAATAAGACAACCAATATCCCTAGGTCTCTTTCAGCTTCCCCCATGGCAAGCCGTGTCGCATTCATGTAGTTCAGGTGTTTCCTATTCTTACTTCCTATATGTAATATCTTGCATTTATTTGTATTGACCTTCACTTGTGAGTTATTGGCCTATGTGCCTACCCTAATAAGCTTTCTTTGTAGGAACTTTGTAGCCTCTACCAATTTCACAGTATTCCCCCTAATTTAATGTCATCTATAAATTGAACTATTTATACCAGATCTGCAAATCCAGGTCATTCACTTATCCGAGGAAGTGGTAATAATAATCCTTACATTTGGTATAGCGCCTTATCACATCATGTAGATGTCTCAAAGCATTTCACAGAATATACTGTAAAGTGAATTGACTATACATTTTTGGGGCAGCCAATTGCTCACAGCAGTGTCCCACAAACAGTTGTGGATTGAAATGGCGTTTTTTATTTAGGGATTATTATCAGCCATGTGGAGTAAGGAAACTTGTCCAAACCCCCTGAGACATTCTGCTTAATATATCCCCCCCACCCCATCCCCATTGTGACCTAGGGTCCCCAATAAATACCCTCTGCTCCATTACGTTGCAAAGACCTGAACTGGCTGCACTACTCTAGGCACATTTCAACTGATTGTTGCTGTTGTCCAGGGTTTGATCCATTGTGAAATGCCATAGAATATTTCCATCTGAAGGTTCACTGTTAAAAGTTTGATTGCCAGCTAAAACCACATAGCTTGCCATTGCAAACAATCCCTGGCAACTTTTCCTGCTGCCTTTCCAGCTTGGATCATCCTACCCATTGGGGAGCTGAATGGGAAAGAGTCTTTGCCCAGTAACTGGAATGTCCTTCCAAACATCATCATCATCAGCAACAGCAGAAGTGCCCTGGACTCACTATTTGAGACAACCGCATAGGGTGGACACATCTCCGACATTCTGCTGCCAAACATGTTCATCTCTAAGGAAACTCTGCTTACCACCCCCCAAGGAGGCTAGTCACTACAAATAGTAATGGAGTTTGCTTACCATAAAGCCATTTGTGAATGCTAATATCAACAATGACTAATGCAGCAACATCTGGCTACTGTGCTACATTTCCTTTTTCAGATATAAAAATTGTTTCTGTGAAAGGAGCCAGGAGGAAGGAGACACATGGTTCCCAAGCAAAGCACTTTGGGAGTTTGTCTTCTTTATAAAAAGAGGGAACAGAAAACATATTTTATTTACATTCAAAGCTTAATGACCTGTTTTAAAAAGTTTAAAAGTACATGAGAAGAAAAGTAATAGAGAACTGAAAGAAGAAAGAATGGGGCAGAGCAAGTAAACCAAAAGTGTCTAATTTTTCTTTTTTTAAAAAAAAGATTTATGTTAGGTACATAAGGTATTTATACAATGATATTATTTGTGAGATTTGGGTATCTTTATTTCTGTAATATTAGTATTTGTTTCAGTGTCATGGTGTACTTATTGAAAATATGCTAACTAGTCCAGGGAGAGAGCTATTTGGTAGCCTATAGCTCAGTTGTTAGAGCACTCGCCTCACAAGCAAATGATTTGGGTTTGATTCCCGGCAGGATGAAACCTTGCACAAGTATCCTTACTCCACATGCCTGATAGTAATCCCTCCAGAAAAAAAAATTGGTCACTTTAATCCATTATTGTTTGTGGGACACTGCTGTACACAATTGGCTGCTGCGTTCACGCACAAATATACAGTCAATTCACTATACGGTATATTCTGTGAAGTGCTTTGAGATACCTGGATGCCATGAAAAGAGCTATATCAAAATCAAGGATTAGCATTAGTATTTTCCTGGATTTGCAACCATTCTAGGGGTAAATGTTCTTATGAAAACTCTGCAACTCATAATTCTAACTTTTGTACAATTAATGCAGAAGATAACAAACAAGTGTTTCACCAAATGGAAAGCTGGAAGTAATGAAACTTTGACTCCCTCTTGTGGACAGTAACAGGATACTAATACTCCTTGTACTTGATATTGTGTGTTAACATGTCATAGAAACATATCAAAGCAGTTCACATGATTTTACTCTACAGTGTAGTGACTGTGTATTTTGTAGTTGAACACAGTTGTTAATTTTCTAATAGCAGCAATGTACCATTAATAGCTATGAAGTGAATACCTACAGAAGTTTATCTGGGGTATTGTTAGTCAGAATTCCATTCTCTTATTCAACATGATCAATCATTGGATCTTTAATATAAAATCTGAATAGATAACTGGAACCTTGGTTTAATGTCTCTTGCAAAGGTTAAAGTTCTACCAATACAGACTCGCTCAGTTGGGAGCTCTGTGCCTCAAAATTTGATATAGTGCTTTTCACGTCTTCCAGACATCTCAAAGCACTTCACAGTCCCGAGGCACTGAGATAATTGGGTCCCAGAACATGTCCAAATTCCCATGCCACCTTAACACGATACGTCCCATATTTAGAATGGAATGCATACTCTCACCCTGGGGGTCTCACCCGGTTTACCTAATTCCAGTGTGTATGAGGTTCACTGCTGGAGTTTAACCAGATAAAACTCTATAGGTTTCTATTGAGAGCATTCAGGAGGGTTCGAGAAAAAATTAGCAAGATGGAAAAGTGATGTATTTGACTTTGTGGAAACTGCAGTAAAAAGGAAGCTGTTAACCAGCCTATTGCTTTTATATATTTCAACCACAATTTATATATTTGTTCATCTTTTGTGAACAACATTACATTACAGCCCGGTGTCAGGCTGGAAGTTAAAAACAGAAAAAGGTTGGCAATCCGCAATCAGCATCTGAAAGAGACAAATATTGGGCATTAGTGGTTCAGGCAACACTCTTCATGACAAGTGAAAGATGATTGTGCGACACTGTAAATGGCAAGTGAATAAGAAACTGAAGATAAAAGTGGTATTCAAGAAGATGTGGAACAATTCGGCAGAGTGTCTTATAGATTACATTTTGGGGGTTCAGCCAGGTGTCTAACACATGCAAAAACCCATCACTATGCTTAGGAGTATCCAAACTAAACTGAGAGTTCCATGCATCCCACTTACACGTGGAAATTCCAGAGACATTTATTGGAATGGAATGCACACCCTCTCCTTGGAGGGATGGACCCTGCACCCAGAATATATTAGGCAAAGACAAAACACAAAATATTACAGATGCTGGGAATCTGAAACAAAAACAAAAGTTGCTGGGAAAACTCAGCAGGTCAAACAGCATCCATGGAGAAAGGAAAAAGAGTCAACGTTTCGGGTCTACAACCCGTCGTCAGACTATCCTGATGAAGGGTTGTAGACCCGAAACGTTGACTCTTTTTCCTTTCTCCATGGATGCTGTTTGACCTGCTGAGTTTCCCCAGCAACTTTTGTTTTTATATTAGGCAAAGGTTGGCTAAGGATTGGGGACCCCAATGCGGATATTTGGGTACTGCTGGGGTCTAACCAGCTGAAACCATATAGCTTACCATTGATAGCAGGCTTGCCCACCCTACCTGTCAGGGATTTAGATTGTAGTGTTAATGGGAGCTGAGTGGAAAGAGCCCCCAGTCCTGACAACGAGCCAGGTTGGCTGCTGTCGTCGTCAGTGTCCTGTAGTGGTGCAGACCCACCTGCCTCACCAACTGTACTACTGAGGCTGCGACAGATGGCTGGCTTGATTTTTACATCCCATTACCAAACATGGCAACT
This sequence comes from Hydrolagus colliei, assembly GCA_035084275.1. Taxonomy (NCBI): domain Eukaryota; kingdom Metazoa; phylum Chordata; class Chondrichthyes; order Chimaeriformes; family Chimaeridae; genus Hydrolagus; species Hydrolagus colliei. Next base: position 29,101,560 of record CM068744.1, read on the forward strand.
TGGAACCAGTTCAGCTCCAAGGACACATGGCTTACCTACCTCCGCAAGGATGATAGTCGCTAGTTGGTCACTTGCCATCTAACAAGCAAATGGGTGGGTTGGGACGTCACTAAATGAATGGCTGTTGCCAGGAACTCCCTGATAGTTTCCTGGTTTTATGCATAATTTAAATATAAAATACAATTTATGCCTTGACACTTTATATCAGGGCAGGTTTTGACCCTCTGCAGGCTAAAAACACTTTCATCTGTTTCATTTGGAATTAGCATGGTTTACTCCAGCCACTTTCCAAATTGTAATTCGTAATGAAAATAACATGCCAATCATACCCAAAATGTTATCAGCAGAGATGCCAAGATTAAGGTATTGTCGTGTTAGAGTTTGCAACAAATTCTGCTTGACATTTTAACTTGTCATTTAAAACTTCAGCACCCATACAGCAGCTCATTAATCTGACCTGGCAACAACGGTCATTTCAGAGTGTTCAATTAAATGTGATACCAGTTCCCAGGAATCTAACTTGTAATATTATTTAACAAGAATCTGTAGTCCTGTAGCTCAGCGGTTAGAGCACTCACCTTACAAGAGTGAGACGTGTGTTCGAATCCAGGCAGGTCAGGGCGAAAAACCTTGGGCAAATTTCCTTACTCCACACACCCAATCATAATCCCTAAAAAAAAAAAAAAAATTGGTCATTTCAACACAGCTGTGTGCAATTGGCTGCTTCGTTCTACCCACAAACATACAGTCAATTCACTTTAAAGTACATTCGGTGAAGCGTTTCGAGACGTCTGGAAGACATGAAAAGCGTGATATCAAAATGAAACGATTATTATTATTATAAGTCACCCGAAAGCGCATTAATTCCAGTAACACGGTATACGTGAAGCTCACCCATGAGGAAGTCTGCTCCAACAAAACCTATTTCTGGAGCAACTTTCCCATGTGTTGACACCTATTGGAATTGGAGTGGATCCCAGCATTTCAGAAAAGGGACAAAAATGCAGCAGCTTGTTATGTCGCTCACTTTGGCATCACACCATTACACCAGTTCCAGCCAGGTTCCACTGGCTCCCTACTACCACCAAACAGCTTGATTTCAACATCCTCACACTTGTTTTGAAATCCCTTCATTCCCTGACACCTTCCAACCTCTACAACCTGGAGCTCCTGTGGCTCAGTGGTTAGAGCACTTGTCTTGCAAGCTGGGGAGACCAAGCTAGGGAGACCTGTGTTCGAATCCAGGCAGGTCAGGGCGAAACCTTGGGCAAGTTTCCTTCCTCCACACACCCAATAATAATCCGTCCAAAAAAACCACAATAATAAAATTGGTCATTTCAATCCACGACTGTGTGTGGGACACTGCTGTGCGCAATTGGCTGCCGCGGTTCGCCCACAAATATACAGTCAATTCACTTTACAGTATATTCTGTGAAGTGCTTTGGGACGTCCGTAAGATGTGAAAAGCGCTATATCAAATGCAAGGATTATTATTATTATTAATAACCTGCTTATCCCCAGCTCACAACTCGCTGCTTCCATTTGACTGGATCCAGCCTTCTGCATGTTCCTCATGTCCTCTGTTGCTGCAATTGCTGCACATTCAGCCACTATGCCTCAAAACTCTGGAACACACTTCCTCTATCCTTCCATCTGGCCCCTAGCTTCCCCATCTGCAGGTCACATCCCACTCCCCCCGGCTCTGCGTCATGCTCCCCACTGTCAAGCACTCTGGGATGTTATACTGCGTGAGGGGCACTACATAAATGCAAGTTGTTGTTGTTGGCAGCGTACTTGGCTCTGAGCCAGAAAGCCTTGTACTGTATTAGCAATTAATCTTATATTCTAACATGACATTAGTGTGCGGAGGGAGTGCTGCATTGTTGGAGCTGCCATTCTTCAGATGAGATATTGAACTGTGGTCCAGTATTCTTGCTCGAAAAGAGAAGGGCATTTCTCCCTGTGTCCTGACCAAAATTCTATATATTGATCATACATTTCATTGCATTTTGTGAGATATTGCGATGTGAAAACTGGCTGCCGCAGTTGCTGCCTACAAAATTCTGTCATTATACATGACAACAATTACCTGTGAAGTACTGTTAGATGTTTCTACATTATTGGCACTTTATTAAATGCAAGGATAATTATTATCAGTTGCCATAGACTTGAGGCAATTTCAAACTGAAATCAACTGTTCAGGGTGTCACTTGATGTAGTTATTATTCTGATTGGTTTGGTGGTGATTACATTTCATAGCCGCTATTGATCAAGACCACTACACGAATCCAGCTTGCACAGTAAATAAGTTATTGAATATTTTCTTATGTAACATAGCCTAAAAGATATGGAAAGCGCTATATCAAATGGAAGGATCATTATTATTATACACTGTATTAAGGATGATAATCCTATTAATAAGGATGATCATTATTAAAGATTAGAAAAACTATCAATACTGGAAATTAAAGACAGAAAAATAGGTTGCAAATTAGATTCTGCCATCAGCATCTGAAAGAGAAACAATTGAGGTATTGTTGCTTCAGGCAGCCCTTTTCATGACAAGTGAAACAGGATTGTGAGACTCTGTAAATGGGCAGATTAATAATAAACTAAAGATAAAAATGCTTTTCAAGAAAATTGGAACAATTGCACAGATTGACTGAATGGCAGGTGATGCAGGTGATGTAGAACTACAATGGTCTGTTGCAGACCATTCGACCCGAACCAGTAATAATAATAATAATCCTTGCATTTGATATAGTACTTTTCATGTCTTCGAGATTCAGAGATTCATAGATTCATAGACTTTTACGGCACAAAAGGAGGCCATTCGGCCCATCTAGTCTGTGCTGGCTCTTTGAAAAGAGCGATTCAATCCCACTGCCCTGCCCGCTCCCCATAGCCTAATAGACCTGTTCTCCCTAAATAAAGATCTAATTCCCTTTTAAAAGTTGTTATCGAATCAGCCTCCACCACCTTTTCAGGCAATGCATTCCAGATTCGAACAACTCGCTGAGTGAAAAAAATTCTCCTCAGCTCCCCTCTACTTCGCCTTGAAACTATTTTAAATCTGTGACCACGAGTCACAGATTCGCCCACGAGTGGAAATAGTTTTTCTCTATTTGCCCTGTCGAAACCCCTCATGATCTTATAAACCTCTATTAGGTCTCCCCTCAATCTTCTCTGCTCCAGAGAGAATAACCCTAGCCTATCTAGCCTCTCCTCATAGCCGAAGTCCCTCAATCCTGGCACCATCCTAGTAAATCTTCGTTGTACCCTTTCCAATGCCTTCACATCCTTTCTGTAGTGTGGTGACCAGAATTGAACACAGTATTCCAGCTGAGGCCTCAACAAAGTCTTATAGAGGTTAGTCAGCACTTCCTGACTTTTGTACTCTATACCCCTATTTATAAAGCCTAGTATCCCATATGCCTTCTTAACAGCCTTGTCTACCTGTCCTGCCACCTTCAACGAGTCACTAACACAAATCCCCAGGTCTCTCTGTTCCTTCACACCATTTAAAATTGTACTATCTAGCCTATATTGCCTCCCTTCATTTCTTCTCCCAAAATGCATCACCTCACACTTCTCTGCATTAAACTTCATCTGCCATGTGTCTGCCCACTTTACCAATTTGTCTATATCCTCTTGCAGATGGCTACTATCCTCCTCACTGTTTACTATTCTCCCTAACTTAGTGTCATCTGCAAACTTGGAAACTGTACTCCGTACACCCAAGTCCAGATCATCGATGTAGATTACAAACAGCAATGGTCCCAAAACCGATCCCTGTGGCACACCACTGCTCACTTCCCCCCAATCTGAAAAACAGCCGCTCACTACAACTCTCTGCTTTCTGTCTCGCAGCCAGTTGTGGATCCACGCTGCCACTGTCCCTTTTACGCCATGGGCCTTTAATTTCATAATAAGTCTCTCATGTGGCACTTTGTCAAATGCCTTTTGAAAGTCCATGTAAACTACATCAACTGCGCTACCATTATCCACCCATTCCGTTACCTCATCAAAAAATTCTATCAGATTTGTAAGGCAAGATTTGCCTTTAACAAATCCATGTTGACTCCTTTATTAGCCTATATCTTTCTAAGTGAAGATCTACCTTGTCCCTGATTATGGACTCTAGAAGTTTGCCCCCTACCGACGTTAGACTGACTGGTCTGTAGTTACCAGGCTTGTCCTTCTGCCCCTTTTTATACAAGGGAATAACATTAGCTATCCTCCAGTCCTCTGGCACGACCCCTGTGTCCAAGGAAGATTGAAAGATCGTGGCCAGAGTCCCTGCTATTTGCTCCCGTACCTCCCTTAGTAACCTAGGGTGCATCCCATCCGGACCAGGTGACTTATCCACCTTGAGCGACATCACCTTGAGTGATGTCTCAAAGCGCTTTACAGAATATATTGTAAAGTGAATTGACTGCATATATGTGGGTGAAATGCAGCAGCCAATTGCACACAGCAGTGTCCCACAAACAGTCATGGATTGACATGACCAATTTTTTTTGAGGTATTATTATTAAGGCATGTGGAGTAAATAAACTTGCCCAAGGTTTCAGCCTGACCTGCTTGGAATCGAACCCAGCATCTCTGTCTTGCAAGACAAGTACTCTAATCACTGAGCGGCAGGACTCCATTATAAGGATTATAATTGTAGTCTGTATTACTATTTATTCTCCTCATGATTCCCAACCCCTCTTCTGTCCCCCCACTATTTTTTATCTTTCTGCCTCTGCCCTCGATTTCAAGATAACCGCTGTCCTGATAATGCCCTGCTTGTCGCTCTTCCCAAGTTCTCCCTCCATAGGCTGCAGATCATCCAGAACTCTGCGGCCTGTGCCCTCTACCATTCCAAACTCCGTGACCCCATCTACTCCATTCTCTCCCAACTCCATTGGCTCCCCATCACCCAGAAGATTCAATTCAAGATCCTGGTCCTCACCTTCAAACCCCTCCATGGCCCATCCCCATGCTACATTTGCACCCTGTAACAACCTGTCTGCTCCATATCCCCCAAGGCACCCACTTCACCATCAGCAGGTGAGCCTTCATCCACTCTGCCCCTAACCTCTGGAATTAGATCACCTTGCCCCTTCCTTTTTCAAGTCCTGTCTTGAGACCCTCCTCTTCAACAGTCCTGTGATCCCAAATCTCCTCCTTTCCCTCCACCCTCCCCGATCCCGAACCCAGCTTGGGTCCAAAACATTGACTGGCCAGTGCCTTGGGACATCCTCCTAATATGAGAGGCTCTATACGAACGTAATTTTGTTGTTGTTGTTCACATAAATAAAAATTAGGAATAATAAGTAAATACAATTGGTTTAACCAAATATTAATAATCCTTCACTTGCGAAATCAATTTATTATATTGTTGCAATGCCTTAGGTATTTCATAGGATATAGTGTATTGTAAAATGAAGTAGAGAGGGTGTATGAAGATAGTGCAGTAGTTCATATGGATTTTCAAAAAGGCATTTGATAAAGTGCCACATAAGAGACTTGTAAGCAAAATAGTAGTGCATGGTATTAATGGGACAGTGGTAGCATGGATACAGAACTGGCTCAGAGACAGAAAGAAGAGAGTGATGGTGAATGGTTGTGTTTCTAATTGGAGGGAAATGTGCAGTGGTGTCCTGCAGGGGTCAGTACTGCAACCACTACATGGGTACAGGGAGTACATGGGTACAGGGAGTACAATTTCCAAGTTTGCAGATGGTACGAAAGTAGGAACACTGGTAAACAGTGAGAAGGATAGTATCCAACTGCAAGAGGACATAGACAGATTGGTAAAATGGGCAGCCACATGGCAGATGAAAATTAATGTAGATAAATGCAAACTGATGCATTTTGGAAGGAAGAATGAGGAGAGGCAGTATAAACTAGATGGTAGAATGTTAAAGGAAGAGTGAAGGAACAGAGAAACCTGGGAGTTCATCTTTGAAGGTGACAGGACAGGTAGATAAAGCTATTATGATAAACATTTACTAAACACGGTTTAGGCCTCAGGTGATCCACTGTGTTCAGTTTAGGACACCACACTTTAAGAAGGATGCCAAAGCGTTAGAGAGGGTGCAAAAAAGATTTACCAGGATGGTTGCAGGAATGAGGGATTTCAGTTATCAGGAGAGGCTAGAGAAGCTAGGATTATTCTCCTTGGAACAGAGAAGGTTAAGAGGAGACTTAATAGAAGTTTTAAAAATTATGAGGGAATTTGATAGGGTGAATAAGGAAAAAACTATTTCCACTGACTAGTGGGTCAGTAACCCAAGGACACTGATATAAAATAGTTGTTAAAAGAAACAAAGGGGAGGTGAGGAGAATTTTCTTCACGCAGCAAATTGTTCAGATTTCGAATGTATTGCTTGAAAGTAGGGTCTGTCGATATGGAAAATTTCCGATTTAGATATATCGATGTGTTCATATCGAGATATACCGAAATATCGATATTTTCGTGTTTTTCGTACTGCGCATGCACGCATAGCGCGCGCATTCGGGGTGCGCACGCGTTCCAGGTGCGCTCGCATTCCGGGTGCGCACGCATTCGGGGCCTATCTCCTCAAGAGGTAAATATATTTCTCTCTTTGTGTCTCTCACTCTCTCCATCTCTCTGTTTTTCTGTCTGTGTCTCTCTCACATTCCCCCTATCTCTATCTATCTGTATATTATCACATCCACCCCATCTCTCACCACCCCCAGCCGTCTCTCTCCCCCAACCCCCCCACCCCAGCCGTCTCTCTCCCTCCCCACACACCCCCAGCCGTCTCTCTCCCCCCCCAACCACCCCCCAGCTGTCTCTCTCCCCCCCAGCCGTCTCTCTCTCCCCCACCCACCCCATCAGCTGTCTCTCTCCCACCCCACCCCAGCCATCTCTCTCCCCCCCACCCCCCACCCAGCCGTCTCGCTCCCCCACCCCAGTCGTCTCTCTCCCACCACCCCCAGCCATCTCTCTCCCCCCCATCCCAGGCCCAGCCTTCTCTCCCGCCCCCCCCCCCCCCCCCCTTGCATACCTGTATATTGTATTCGAGGACTATGAATACAATATGGCGGCTTTGCACCTCGGTCTGTGCATTGTGTATAGAGATGAGCATTCTGGGTCTTGTAGTTCAGTGTGCGCGCGTTCCGATTTTTTTATATCGACTTTTCGATATATCGATATTTTTGAAATGCCTATATCAGCATATCAATATGAAAATTATATCAGGTTTTAGCGATATATCAATATATCGCCGGACCCTACTTGAATGTATGTAGAAGTCAATTCAATAACAACGTTTAAGAGAGAAGTAGATAATTATTTGAGAAGGACAGGTTTGCAGGGCTATGGGGAGAGAGTGGGGGAGTGGGATTGATTTGGACAAATCTTTTCAAAGAGCCGTCACAGATACGATGCACCTAATGGCCTCCTTCTATGATGTATAGTTCTATGATTCTGATTTGTAGGCAAAGGTGGCAGCCACTGTGTACAGCAATGTTTCACAAACAGCCATGAAGTGAGTGGTCAACTTTATCATGAGGATTGTTGGCCAGGAGAAACTACCTTCTCGTTTCAAATAGTACCAAGGGATCTTTAACATCCACCTGAACAGGAAGATGGGACCTCAGTTTCTTGTGTTATCTGAAGGAAATCATCTTCAAACAGCTGTGCACACCCAACACGATACTGGAGACTGAACTGAAAGTCCTGATATGGACTAGAACTCAGAACCTAGTGACTCACAAAGTGAGCCAAGCAACTGACTTTATACAGCAAATTATTTTATATCCTTAGCACCACATACACCTTGTTCGTCACAACAACAATAACAACGAATTATATTGATAGAGTGCTTTTCCTTTGGGGGGAACCCAAATCATTCTGACTAAATACACAACACTTTTTAATAGAAGGAAGCAGCTTTCATTGAAACAAATGAGGCTGAACTGTTAGCACTGTGATCCTCATGTGCAATTAGTAAACATTAGCTGCTGCAAGTAAGGCTGTCATTCACTCTATTGATTGGTCACTGATTAAAGCACTCACACACAGTTTCTCTGATACTACTCTTGTAGGTCAGGAGTCCAGAATTCCAATGTGAATGATGAGGTGCTGTTGTGTTTCATGGCTCTGTCACTTTTACACATTAGCTGCCTTGAACAACGAGCCCATGGATGTTACAGACACGCATGGGAATTCCACTCTAATAGTAAATTAAGTTGGAAGAAATTCCCATGTGAAATATTTCTAGCTTAGTGCCTTAAGGAATCCCATTTGAAACCATCAGATTTTCATTCATGTTATTTACATTTGGTGTATCCAATTGTTTTCTAAGTGTCTCTCCATTGTTATATATGTCTCTGTTCCTGGTCTAGCCAAAGATATCTCGAAGTACTTCACAGGATTATACTGTAAAATGTAGTGACTGTGCGTTTGTAGGTTATAATGATAATACTAATCCGTGTATTTCATATATTGTGTTATCACGTCTTCGAGACATTTCAAAGCGCTTCACAGAATATACAACAACTTGGATTTGTATAGCGCCCTCCATTCAGGATGGCAGCCAATTCCACACAGCAGTGTTCCACAAACAGTTGTGGATTGAGTGATCAAATTTTTTAAAAAATTTGAAAGAACTATTAACCTGGGGAAAGTGATCTACCAATCGACGAACAACCGTAATGTAATGCTAGGTAAGAAGAGGTATAGGATAAGGAAACTTGCCCAATGATTTGCCTTGATAGAAATTGAACCCAGGTCCTCCCGCTTGTGAGGCAAGCTCTCTAACCACTCAGCTACAGTGCTCCACAGGTTAACACAGTAGATAATATGCACAAAGCAATGTGTCACAGGTATGAAGTAAACTATAAATTTTATTCTGGGAATTGTTGACCAGGACATTGGGAGAAATTCTGTACTCAGTTTTTGAATAATGCCATGGGATTTTTAACGCCCACCTGAACAGGTAGATGAACTCTTGGCCTCCTGCCCCCAACTCCCTCCCAGTTCAGGCTTCCATTCAGACTTTATAAAGTTCTTTGAGATACTCTGTAATGTGTATTGTGCTGTAATTCCCCGCCTGAATAACGGCTGCATCTCACTACCAGACGTCACTTTCCGATACCATAATAAGTATACACAATTATTCCTTTGCTACATTGTCCTCTATTCTGATCCCTTGGACATGCATGCCATCCCACCTACTCTCTCCTTCCTCTCTTCAGTCCCCCTACCCCCGTGCAGTCTTCCGTAGCCCACGGGCTTGATGCTGTCCCACAGATTGCTTGTTCCCCATCTCTGCGTGCACGTTTTTGCTACTGCCCCAAGCCACACCCACTGGAAATGCCCTTCTCCTACATTTCCTCCCTCTATTTCTATTCGCACTCTGTCTTTCACTGTCATTGTCCTCCCCATCTTTTCTCTCCTGGAACCCACCATTACCTCCCTCTGCTCCAAACTGGGCATCCTCCAATGGGCCCATCATTGCTTCAGGCACTGCCTGTCCAAGAGTAGCCACCCCAATCCCAATCGCTTGCTCTTTTGAACCAACTGCCTCCAAAGAACAAACATCCCTTCAAGCTTCCTCATCCATACAACAACAACAAAATTACACTGTATAGCACCTTTCATGTCAGGAGAATGTCCCAAGGTGCTGGACTGTCACTGTTTCAGACCCAAGCTGGGGACAGGGGCGGGAGGAAAGGGGGGATTAGGAGTTGCTGATGGGGACATTGAAGAGGAAAACCATCTTTCCGCCACCACCCCAAAATTCTCTCCATACCAATCTTTACTCCTTCCCCGCCCCACCAGCAAACCTATTTGCATTTACAAAATGTCTGCTCCATCTCCAATAAAGCCCTCATGACCCACAACTTCTTCCTCGATGAGCACATGGAGATTCTTGGTCTTACGGAAACCTAGACCTCTCCCAGTGACCCCGTCCCCCTTCCACTACTACCCGTGCCCTAACCAACATATCATTTGGGTGGCCCTCATCTCCCAAGCTTCCCTCAGGCTATCCCCTTAATCCTCTGGTGGCTTCTCCTCGTCCTCCTTGTACTTTCGCTCAGAACACCTGCTCATAATGGGTGAATGCAATCTCCACCTCAGCTCCCCTTGCTCCACATCTTCTAGTTTCACTTCACCCCTCTCCTCCCTAAACCTCTCCATCCACATTAACTTTTCAACCACAACCATGGCCAAGCCCTCGAGCTTGTCATCATATATGGCCATGACATTTCTGACCTACAAGGCCATCTTGGACCACTTCCTCATCACCATCTCCTCTCGCATCCCTTTCTCCTCCACCAAGCTCTCAACCATACTTTTCCGCCAATGGAAAAGGCTTTCCTCTGAGACCTTCACAAAGGCCCTCTCAACCTCAGACCTCCAATCCCTCTGGCTATCCACCCACAGTGACACTGAAACAGCTCTCGAGCTGCTCTAAAATCACCTCTCCTCCACCATTCTCCAGCCATCTCCACTCACTAAAATCCCAAATCTTGCTGCTCAAGCGCAAACGGCAAAAAACCAGCCTCTTGGTGCATCACCAGCCATGGCTGGAGCATTTTCACACCTACCAATATTCCCTGTTGCAAGCAGATACTGCACAATACTCATGCAATCATCCTGATTTAAAAGGCGCGATACAATGTAATTTTGTTGTAATTTGTGTTGAGCTGATTCAAACCTTTGCTGCCCCCATTCTCACCCATGGCAAACTTTGTATCTCGATACCCCAGTCCTTGCCAAACCCCATGGGCTCCCTATCACAGAGCGGTTCCACTTGATGATCTTCACTCTAGTGTTTATATTCCTCTATCTCTCTAACTTTCCCTCTAACCTCTCCTTACAACAGTACACGCTCTACAGATTTCATCCTCCTCCATGATCCCTGAATCCTCCACTTGACCATCGGTGGTCTTGCCTTCAGCCACTGCATCCCCCAAAATTGAAGATCTCTCCCTCAACACCTTTGCCTCACTTATTGACTGTCTATTTGTGGGAGAAATACAGCAGCCAATTGTGCACTGCAGTGTCCCACAAACAGTCATGGATTGAACTGACCAATTTTTTTTTTTTTTTGAGGATTATTAGGCATGTGGAGTAAGGAAACTTTCCCAAGATTTCGCTGTGCCTGCAATCAAACCCAAATTTCTCGCTTGTAAGACAAGTGCTCTAACCGCTGAGCTAAAGGGCTCCACATCTTCTATTCTGTAAAGTTCTATTGTTCTATGGTATCTCTTAACTCCTCTTTCTCATCCCCTCTCTATATGTCTTCATAACCTATCTCTTCGCCTTACCCATTGTCACCTCCCTCACTCACTACTTACTAGGCTATGTCATCACCTCTGCAAAGCACTCCACACAATAATCTTTGTGAAGGATCTAGACCATGTCGATGCCATGAGTTGGCATGACACGAAATTAATGTTAAATCGCTAAAACTTGTCTATACGTGTTCCCATCCTGTTGTACCTTACTCCAAAATGTGTATTTCTGCTTTGATTTTACAGTTCTCGGTCTAATCAATCTACAGTACTTAAAATAATAATTATTGTATTTGATGTAGTGTTTTTCACATCTTCTAGATGTCTCAAAGCGCTTCGCAGAATATACTGTAAAGTGAATTGACTGTATATTTGTTGGCAAAATGCTGCAGCCAATTACACACAGTAGTGTCCCACAAACAGAGGTTGATTGAAGTGATCAACTTATTATTGGGTTTTGTTAGGGATTATTACCAGATATGTGGAGTAAGGAAACTTACCCAAGGTTTTCCCTGCCGGAGTTTCCAGGTGTCTCGTTTGCAAGGCGAGTGCTCTAACCACGGAGCTACAGTATTCATTAATAACTTGCAAAACTGGATCCTGCCCAGATGATTAAATGTGTATATGGAGTGATAAGGGTTTGAATGTATTTTCTTCACAGTTTCCTGCATCCACAATTCTCAGATAATTTCTTTGGCCAAAATCTACCTGAGAGCTGAATGTCATGATGTCCCTGAGATTGATCCACGATAACACACTTCCCTCTCTCACTGTCAATCAAGAAAGTGTTCAACTTCCATTTGCCACCCAGATCACGCACTCACTGTGGGGCCAGATGCATCAGTGAACCAGTTCATCTCTTCATAATGTATCAAAGAGCAGAATATTTATAACAGTAGGGTGCTGCTTATGAAATTCAAAATTACAGTAGAATAATATTCGGAGCAACGAGTATTCAAGACTACCTTGAGGCAATTTCCACTCAATGCTTTTTGCCAAAACAAATTGCATATTTTTGACATAATAGATGCTAATGCTATATCAGATTGTCCAACTTCTAATATCTACACTTTCTTGCATTCTCCACTTCCCTGTTTTCTCCTGTAGTCCTAGTACCCCCATCCCGTTTCTTCCATTTTGCCAACGCTAGCCTGTTCTGTTTCTTTTGCCCCCTTTGTCCCACCATCGGTGTGCAAGTATTCAGCCAATATAACCTTACACCCTCGTTTAGCACCCTCCTTCTCTGCTTATAAAACCATTTTGAAAAAGTATCTATATGATGGTGCCTTTAATCAGTTTGCCATCTGCCTGCCACACTCCCCCGTCCCCCACCCATCTCCCTTTGTATCTTTGTAAAGTACTTTGAGACATTCTATTGTTTTAAATAATAATCATTGTACAGTATTTGATGTAGTGCTTCATCATGTCTTCAAAATGTCTCAAACAGCTTCACAGAATATACTGTAAAGTGAATTGACTGTATATTTTGCAGCAGCCAATTGAGCACAGCTATGTCCCACAAACAGTCATGGATTGATGCATGTGGAGAAAGGAAACTTGCCCAATGTTTTACCCTGCCCAGGAATTGAGCCCAGGTCCTCTTGTTTATGAAGTGAGTTCTCTAGCCACTAAGCTACAGGACTCTGTGTACTAAAGGTGAAAATGGCTATCACTTTGGGAATTAAAAAAATGCTTTGAATGCATGAAATAATTAATGAATACAAACATTTATTATTTTTGTCTGCAGGTGGTCAACATTGCAATTGTTTGTTTCTTTGCAATGTGAGGAAAAAGACATAAGATAACCTCTATGTGCATGTTTACATTGACCATTGACCTTCAGGATTTCATAGATCAACTGACAAATTCCCACTGCCAGTAACTTTAGTTAGGGTGAATTCTTTAGCTTCGGTGCAATGTGATATGAGTCCACTAAGTTGTCCTTGGAGATGATGGCTATTCCATAAGGTCATGGCTGCTTCGATCAATCTAGATATGGTACTTAAATGGGCAACACACAACGAGAAATGTGGCAGAGTTCCTGATTGGGGTCAATGTTCATGGATATTTCAGAAATCGTGTCACAGTGACTGATGCAACTGCAGCTTGCCTTAAATACTCATGGAAGCAAAATAATAATATAATAAACTCTCTCTATCCAATTTTCTTGATGGCTGTGTGGTTTCCAAAGTCTCCATGTGCCTTTGGAGACACGATCTACATGTTTGAAGGTCACAGAAAATAAATGAATTCAGAAATTGTGGAGATTCTGAAAGCAGAGGATAGCTGATTTATTCTGGATGATTTGCATCCAACTGTGTCAGCCACCAGTGTATGGTAATAAGAAGAACATGCATTTATAAAGCACCTTTCACTTAACTGAATGTGAGTCAAAGTTTTTGACAAATGTAGCAGTGAAACCAAGCAGTAAAATGACAGCTAAAGATACGCTTGACAGAAACTGACTCTCAAGCTTCGAGATTTTTTGACATTTATAGGGGCTATATCAAATGCAAAGTTTTTTTTAAAAATCCAATTTCCCGCAGATGAAACATTAAAAGGTTGTTTTCCCTTAGAGTAGTGCTTCTATGCAACAGACTTCCAACACAAGTTTCAACTTCTTCCATATGATAACTACTAGGAATCTGATTGGAAACAACGCTGGCGGCTATAGGGCAAGTCTGTGTTGTTGAGAAGAAATTAAGGTTTGTCTGTAGAGGGAAGGAACAGAATGCAAAATCTATATAAGTAGTGGATTTGCTGACTTTTTTCATTCTGTGCTTCGCCATGTTGTGTTCACCAGACTAAAACTTTTATTTTGTAATCCGACAGCACCATTTGCTGGTAGGAACACAGTATTGCAGAGCCATCAACTGCTACTGTACAAAAGTACACTAGTTTAAGGCAAATGGTTGATTCACTGTGCTGTGCTTTTCACCCAAAACATAGAATTATACAGCACAAAAGGAAGTCATTTGACCCATCATGTCTGTGTTGGCTCTTGGAAGACTGTGAATGCTCACAGGGAGCTTCTGGTACCTTCCATCCACCTAGTGAGGTCTCAAACTTGTGTTTGTCAGATGTGAAATCACCAATTACCAATTACACCAACTGACTATTCTTCAGTTGATATCTGGAACTGAATCAATTATCGGTGGCGATCTCGGTCGTATGGTTCCTGAGCCAAACAATATGCAGTACTCCGCGATATTGCTCCTGTTAACCATGCAACCCAAGATCTATCAGGAAAGGTGATGCTGGCTGGACAAGCAGTGAAAAGTTTACCAGTTATGCTGTGCGAGTTTAGTTAGTTAACTCCAACATTATTTCAACACACACTATGGGACCACCAAACCTCTGATCTTGCTAACCTACACCAAATGTTCTCTGAAATGAGGTAAGAGTGGTGTGTCCCTCCAGGGAAAGAGTGTGTTCTCTATTCCAGACACAGGAACAGTTCCACGTGTAGGTGACATACAGATGTGGAATCCCAGTCTGATTTAGACACTGAAGCAGAGTGTTGGTTTTCCTCATATATAAGCACCCAGCTTATATATAATGTTTTTCAAAAAACAAGTTAGCAGTTGATCTCTCTGTCAAAGATTCAATTAAACCAGTGGGATTCCCTGCAGTGCACTCCAGATTATCACAGCACATTGTGTGAAGAATTGCATGAATTTCTCCACAGTCTTTGGCATAGTCTGCCACCATGGTCTTACACCAAAATTCTGTTTGTGGCTACCTCATTTCCTGTAAATTCACTCCCAACAGTAGCTCAACTCACACTCTAGGGTCCCCATGCCTTTACATGTACAATTCAGAAACAAGCCATCTGACCCACAAGCACTATGGACAGTATCCTGTTTGAGGGACATTATATAAGTGGAAGTTGTTGTTGTTCTGTGTCTATCCACTCCTTACTCCCCGTCATACCCTTCTATTCCCTTCTCCCTAGGCTCTCGCCATCCTGGGTCTAATACTCTGTATTTCATTAGCAGGCAGGCCTCAGCCAAGCTGCTCCCACCTTTTGGAACCCCATTTCAGTCTCCCCACCCTTCCCCCTCCCTTGTCTCCTTTAAGACATTCCTCTTCAACTATGTCTTCGAGATCTGACCGCCAGATCGGGTCTGAAACACTAATTGTCCAGTGCCTTGGGACGTCCTCCTGAAATGAAAGGCGCTATACAAGTCTAAGTTAAAGTTGAAGGTTTTATAATAATAATAATCCTTGGATTTGATATAGCAATTTATCACGTTTTCAAGACATCTCAAAGCGATTCACGGAATATATTGTAAAGTGAATTGACTGCGTATTTCGTGGTGGAAACTCTCAGGGAAAGGGAGATGCGAAGGCTCTCCATGATGGGGGTTCTGTGCAATGTGAATTTCACTCACGTTGAAACGCGGAAGCCAATCGCACACAGCAGTGACCCACAAAATAGCAGTGGATTGAAAATGACCAAATTATTATTTGAGGGATTAGTATTATCATTAGGCGTGCAGAATAAGGAACTTACCCAAGGTTTTGCCCAGACCGGGAATCGAACCCAGGTTTCTCGCTTGCAAAGGCGAGTGGTCTAACCACTGAGCTACTAGTCTCCATACACATACATAGACATGTGGCATACAAACATATAGGTGCAGATGTGATGCCCACCTGTGTGGGTGGGTGGGTGTCAATCTGAGTAGATCCTCTGAAGGGGGGGAGGGACCCAATGTGATGTTGCCTGTGATTGACAGCTCTTCCCACCTATCCCAGCTGGGGCACCGCCCCGTTGATGACGCTTGAGCCGCCTCACCAATGGTGAGGGAGCGAGGGCGGGACTTCTGCTGTTCCTCTTGTCATATGGTCGGTGATGGACCAGGTGAAGGAGCCGACGGCCCAGGTGCCGATAGACGGGATCAGTAACCTGCGCATCACCGGCGTCTGGAGCTTCCTGCTGTCGGTGAGTGGTCCCGCCCGAGGGCCAGAAACATGCGCTATTTTACTGTCGTTTTGGGGGTGGGGAGACGGCGGGAGGTGGGGACATGGCCTCCGCGGGTCCTCCTGAAGCCACGCAGGCAGACAGAGTGCTGTGAATCATCAGGGCCTGCCCCGTGAGGGCTTTTGGTTTGTCTTAATCACGTGATGGCGCTCTGGCCCCGCCCCGTGGTTTCAATCCTTACCGTATGACGACGCTCTGACGATTAGGTACGAGGTGCCCTGGCTCCGCCCCGTGAGGGCGCTTGTGCCCTGTCCTTTTGGGGGGCTCTGGCCCCGCCCAGTAAGGTTGGTCTGGCCCCGCCCAGTGAGTGCTGTGTGTAGCTCTTGTTCCTGATTGCCCTGGACAGGGATTCAGTGAAATGTCAGTTCAATAATAACACTGTAAATACTGATCATAATCATAATGATCTCTTTGATATATTATTATTCAACCGTATATTTCCTTTCGTGTCTCAGTGGCGGTGGGAGGCACTGTATCAAATGCAAGGATTATTATCCATATTAATTAATAACAACAACAACAACTTGCACTTAGCATCTCAGAGCTTAACACTAGCAGAGCCTGACTCTGAGCAGGTGGGGTTTGGGGGGAGGGTGGTGACATGGAGGTGTTCCCTCGTTTGAGGGCCTAGTGGCTGAAAACGTGACCACTGATGGTGGGGCGGAGGGTTGAGTGGAGGAGCTGGGCACTGAATTGGAGGTTTGAACGTGAGTGTGAGCCGATCCGTTCGGTGATGGGGAGCCAGTGGAGCCTGGGCCAAGACAGGTGAGATGTGGGTACGGAGTTTGGTCCAGGTCTATGAATCTATGAATCTAGGTCAGTATGTGGTCCACAGAGTACTGAATGATCTTTTTCAAAAGGTGGAGCTGGGGAGACCAGCGAGGAGCGTAGTTGAGTAATTCAGGCAGGTAGCAATAAACGCATGCACATGGGTCTCTGCTGCTTTTGGGGGTATAAGGTACGGTCAGAGGCATACAATGTGGCAGAGGTGGAAGAAGGCGGTACTGGTCAGGGACCGGATATGGAGGAGGAAGGACAGCTGGGGGTCGAACTGGATGCCGAGATTGCAAACTGCTACGTTGAATCTAAGCGAGAGTCCGGGGAAGTTGAGGAGTTCGGATCCGCAGGAATGAAGACGTTGAGGGAAACCAAGGAGTATGGATTCTGGCTTGTCCATTTTCAGCTGCAGGACATTTTCACTCCTGTGGAGTCCTGCAACTCAGTGGTTAGAGCACTCGCCTTACAAGTAAGAGACCTGGGTTCAATTCCAGGCAGGGCAAAACAAATCTTAGGCAAGTTTCCTTACTTCACACGCCTATTAATGAATCCCTAAAAAAAAATTGGTCAGTTCAATCCACGACTGTTGATGGGATACTGTTGTGTGCAATTTTCTGCCACGATTCGCCCCCCCCAAATATAGTCAATTCACTTTACAGTATATTCTGTAAAGTGCTTTGAGACGTCTAGAAGGTATGAAAAGCGCTACATCAAATGCATGGATTACTATTATCCAGGCCTTGATGTGTTGCCAGATAAGATGATAGAATATTGGTGGACCTGGACTTAGTACTGGAAGAGACAAAGTAGATTTGTGTATCATTCTCATACACGTGGAAGTTTACCCCGTGTCTGCGGATGACATCACCAAGAGAGAACATATAGATAAGGAAAAGAGGAGGGCTAATGATGGAGCCTGGGGTACCCCGTAAGTGACCAGGTGGGAGCGGGAGGAGAAACCATTTGCTTAGCAGGGGGGAGCTGGGTGGGAGAGAAGGTTGAGGAAGCAGGTGATGAACTTCATCCGGGTGATTGTGGTTGAGACAGAGGAGGGAGAAATTGTGTCAAATTAATGTAAGGGGTGTGGAGTGGTAGGAACTGTGGCAGAGGGAGAAGACGATGTGGATGGTCTGGGTGGAGTGAAAGGGGATGTGGGTGGGAGGACAATGCAACCAAGCCGATTGAGTCTTGGACTTCTTGACACTTGATGTTTGATATGAGAACAAAGGTGAGCTTGAGGGGGTTCACAGACGTGGTGATGGAAAACAGTGTCTTTGTTGTTTGTCTACATTGGAGTAAAAGTCAGTTTGGGCTGTGAAAGGGTGGTGCTCGAGCCACAGCTGGCAGTGAATCGTGAGGCCGGAATCCTGTCATCTGGATACGTTATTCGAGTGAGCGGAGATGACCAGGGAGAGTGGGTGAGTTTGGAAGCAGCCCTGGAATTGAAGGTTGTGGAGAGACGGTTATTCACCTGCTTGATGGCTGCATCAGGATCGCTGCAGGTAGAGGGCCCGAGGCAGAGGACGTACGAGGAAGAGAGAGCATTTGTGAGGGATTCAGGGAAGCTTTTTCCAGTGGGTGGATAGTAATTCATCATATATGTGCAGCAGCAGCTGCAGGGACAACCTCCTGACGTGACGGGTGCCACTATCTCACCCCTCGGTCCACTGAAACCCTCATCACATCCAGGCTCGACAAGGCCAAGGCTTGTCGCCTTCTCAATTCCTCCCTCCATAGGCTGCAGATAATCTAGAACTCTGCGGCCCGTGACCTCTACTGCTCCAAGCTTTGTGACCCCATCTTCCCCATCCTTGCCCGACTCCATTGGCTCCCCATCACCAAGAGGATTCAATTCAAGATCCTGGTCCTCGCATTCAAAGCCCTCCACGGCCTCACTCCACCCTACTTCTGTGACCTCCTAACCCCCTGCCAACCTGCCAACCCCCTGCCAACCTGCCCGCCCCCTCCACTCAGCAGGTTCTGCTCTCCTCCATGTCTCCTGACCCATCCCCACCACCACTGGCAGGCAAGCTTTCAGTCACTCCGCCCCTAACCTGCTTTTTGTAATTCACTGATGTGACACTGTACAATAACAGGAGAAAGGGAACAGCCAGAAGGCTATTCTGCTCTCCAAGCCAGTTCTCCCATCAGTTTATTAGATACTTTCATCTAAAGCCCATCTGCTGTATAGAATGCAGAATCCCTGTTTATAGCTCCTCTGTCCAAGTTTCTGGCATGATTTCTTTTAAATTTGCCTAATAATTTAACTTCTACAGCCTTCTGGGCCAGAGCATTCCACAACTTCACACCCCTCTGTTTGAGGAAATGCTTGTTTTAACAATTTTTGTTCAGATTTAAAGGCTATTAACATGGGTACAATCGACATTGGTGTGTTTCGCTTAAATGAGTTTAAATGGGTGCATTTTTTGTAGTGATAAATAATGTGACATGACATTTGAAGGGCTAACTGTAGAAAAGGAAGTAGAACTGTAAATGTTGACAGAACACAAAGTGGAAAATTCAACAGTTTCTACTGGGATGCTGAGAGATCAGGGAAGCAAAACAGAAGCTCTGACCACAATCTGGTAACCTTGCAAAGTTTTTTTTTGTAGGACAAGAGTCTCAAATGTTACAACTCTCTTCAAGAAAGGACAAAGAATTAAACTGGATAACCATAGCTTAGTCAGCCTAGTATCCAGTGGATGCAATACACTACAAATTTACATTTATACAGGTTTTGAATCAGTAGGATAAATTTATCCAGTGCATTTTGGCTTCTAACCAACCTGTCTGCTCAATGGGCTCCAGCCTGCTCCACGACCCCCTCCCAACCCGCCCCACCATCGGAGCATGAGCCTTCAGCCACTCTGCCCCCAACCTCTGTAATTCCATCCCGTGTTTCCTCGACACCTCCCTAGCCTCATTTAAGTCCTGCCTCAAGACCCTCCTCTTCGACGGTGCCATCGGTCACCCCAAATCCCCTCCTTTCCCTCCACCTTTCCCAATCCCGACCCCAGCTTGGGTCTGAAACACTGACTGTCAAGCACCTTGGGATGTCCTCCTGACGTGAAAGGCACTATACATTTATAAAAGGCAAATTGGTTTTGACACATGGAACAAGAGCACTTTGAAACTTGATATTCTTAGTTTAGTTTTGGACACTCCTGGAAAGCATGTTGAGGATCTCTGCATGTGTCAGACACCTGGACAACCCAAAAAAACCTGAGTTTGCTCCTAATTGGAATGGAGGAATGTGTGATTGGGTTTACAAAAAATGTTTGGTATGGTGCCACATCATTGTACACAATATTAAAGAAAATGTGGCAAAGAGGATAAAAATGTGGCTAAAAGTATGGAAAACGCACAGCAGGAGTACATGATTGTTTTCAAGACGGGCTATAAACAATTTTGAGCCCCAGGAATACAATAAAACCATACACTTTCTCAATATAGTACATAACTAAATGGTATAGATGTGATTAAAATGTTCTCTACAGCACGTTTATAGTTGTTTTTCTTAGTAAACAAGCCCTATATTTCAATCTTGCATGCAGATGTGACTACAAGCAGATGTGACTTCCAGCGTCTTGGGTCATTCTCCCGAGTGAAAGGCACTCTACAAATGTAATTTTATTGTTGTGGTAATGGAGTCCTTTAACTCAGCGGTTAGAGCGCCCACCTTACAAGCGAGACATCTGGGTTCGATTCCCGGCAGGGCCAAACCTTACTCCACATGCTTAATAATCATCCATCCCCCCCAAAAAGTTCATTTCAATCCATGACTGTTTGTGTGGATACTGCTGTGCGTAACAGGCTGCCGCATATCGCCCACAAATATACAATCAATTCACTTTACAGTGTATTTCACACTTTCAACCCCACCACCCCGTTTTCAGTCACAAAAATAATTACCTCCATGAAACCCACCACGTGCTCATTGGACCCCATCCCCCTCCTCCGCACCCAGCTCCATTTGTTAGCCCCGCTCATTTCTGACACCATTAACCTTTCCCTCACCTCAGGCACCGTCCCTACCTCCCTTAAAACAGCCACCATCACCCCTATCCTGAAGAAACCCTCCCTTGATGCGTCGCAACCATCAAGCTATCGACCCATCTCCAACCTCCCGTTTTTATCCAAGGTCCTTAAAAGAGTGGTTGCCTCCCAGCTCCGCTCTTTCCTTTCAACTCATTCACTCTTTGAACCCCTCCAATCAGGTTTCCGCCCAATTCATAGCACAGAAACTGCCCTGGTTAAGGTTACAAATGACATCCTAACCGCCTGTGACCAGGGCTCCCTCTGCCTCCTCGTCCTCCTTGACCTGTCTGCTGCGTTCGACACAGTCGATCACACCATCCTCCTCCAATGTCTTTCCTCCCACCTCAACCTTCAAGGCACAGTCCTTGACTGGTTCCATTCCTACCTGACCCACTGTTTATACTTTGTTTCTTCCAACGGTTTTTCTTCAAACCCCCGCACAGTTTCTCACGACGTCCCTCTGGGCTCTGTTTTAGGCCCCCTCCTTTTCACCCTTTACATGCTCCCTCTGGGCGATGTCATCCGCAAACATGGGGTAAATTTCCACATGTATGCGGACGACACCCATTTGTACCTTTCTGCCTCATCCCTCAACCCCCAGACCATCGATGTTCTGACAGCATGTCTGTCCGACATCGAGTCCTGGACGAGGGATAACTTCTTGCAATTGAACGTGAGTAAGACCGAGGCCCTCCTGATTGGCTCAAGCCAGCGCCTCCGCACATCGGGCGCTGCCAGCCTCAATATCCAAGGCTGTACTCTCCACCTCACAAAGCCAATCAGGAACCTCGGCATCATGTTCGATCAAAAACTTTCCTTTCTCCCCCACATCCGCGCCTTGACCGGCACAACTTATTTCCACCTGCGCAACATTGCCAGGCTCCGCAACTATCTTACCCCCCACGCTGCCGAAACACTCGTGCACGTGTGAAACTCCGATTCGTCTCAGTACCTTGGTTGGTGGTCTTGTTCACAAATATGTGACGCGGTGTGTGATTCAACAAGTTTAATCAGCGTTTGCAAAGCGGTACACTGGGTTGCTACAGACTCTCGTCCGTTGACTCCAAAGTGTACCCCAAATACTTTAACACATGCATCTTTATACCGTTTCAATCCTTTGTCTGCCAAACATGGGCATGTGGTACATATTGATTACCTTATCCGGTCAGTAACTCATTGTCTACCAAATAAGGACATGTTTATGCTATTTACATATGAATAATGTTAAGTTAATTATGTATGTATGGCCTTGCCATTGTTCTTGGGAGTATAGGAGATGTAGGCCGGCTGCGCCTTACAATGACAGGATAAGCATTCACAAAAACCAATTCACACATGAGCACACAAGAGCGTCTCACAATGATAAGCATTCACAAAAACAAGATAACAGATAAGCACACATCTCATTCCTTCCTTTTTGTCATTCCATGACAACCAGTTACTCGTATATAGGAAAAACATCACCTGGAGCCATTTGCAAATACACAGGGGGAACATCCTCAGGAGCCATATACATCAATGCTGCCGGAGCATTCCAGTCAGTCATTATTGATAGCATGATTTTCTTTACCAAGGGTATACAACAACACAATACTACCATCAGGATAATATTAAAACCAGATTGTTGCAGAGCCCGTATTGTCTGTATTTTGCTGAAAGGGACTATCAACATGGGAAACCCCCCTCCCGCACTGTGTGGGAGAGCCGCACACACCCAACAGCTTGATACTCCCAGCGTCACCGTTGTTTTGTACGCAGTGAGGAGGAAAGTATTTGCTATTATGGAGCCGTCGATTTTCGTGTCCATCATTGTCCCCAAAACCAGAAGGATCCCGATCCATTTTGCAAGGCTGAATTGTGGATATCTGAGGCCTTGCCCATCCAATCTCCGTCTTTCCGATTGTTCATCCCGTCTTCCGAAGGCATCGAACTTCGTCCACCAAAGTGACAGATAATTCTTCATCTTCAGTTTCTGCAACTTCTCCAAATGTGAAACTTCTTCGAGCCTGTAGGAACAAAATTGTGCCCTAGGACGGGACAGCGGTGAAGGCAATAACATCCTGTTGTTTCCACTCGTGTCGTTTACAATCATGTATGTGCACCCAATGATCTCTCCCCTCTAATTTAACCGCAGTTGGAGTTGAGAGGAGAACTTGGAAGGGACCTATCCACCGGGGTTCCAGGCATTTCCTGACCCAATTGCGAATCATAACATAATCGCCGGGGTGTAAAGGAGGATCAGGTAAACTAATATTGGCGGAGGGACTGGAAACCGTTGTCTGATTGATACGGAGTGTAGTAGAAAGTTTTTTTATATACTCAACCATGTCAGTAGACATATGAGTAAGTGAAGAGGAAACTGGAGCCGACCAAGGGCCTATCAAAGAGCGCCCATAAATAATTTCTGCCGGAGATAACCGGGCAGTCCCAGTGGGGGCCGAGCGAATCTGAAACAATACCAGAGGCAAAAACCGGACCCATGATGAGCCATGCCCCTTTGTAATTTTAGCCAGTTTTGTCTTAATCGTTTGATTGACACGTTCCACTATGTCCGCCGCTTTGGGATGATAAACACAATGAAACGACTGCTTAATGTCTAAATGGGAACAGAGAGAGCGGTTAACAGAGGCAATAAAATGAGGGCCGTTGTCTGAAACCAAACGACCAGGCACCCCAAAACGAGGAATTATTTC
Source organism: Hydrolagus colliei (assembly GCA_035084275.1). Lineage (NCBI taxonomy): Eukaryota > Metazoa > Chordata > Chondrichthyes > Chimaeriformes > Chimaeridae > Hydrolagus > Hydrolagus colliei. The sequence goes on from CM068744.1 coordinate 29,125,314, forward strand.
CCGTAACAATAGTCGCACAACCGTCTCAGCAGTGTTATTCACTGTAGGAAACGCTTCAACCCAACGGGAAAACACATCAATAATAACTAGGACATAATTAAAATTCTGACATTTGGGTAGCTGAATAAAATCCATCTGAAGCACTTCAAATGGAAGTTGAGGTACAGGAGTAGCTCCGGTGGCCACTGGAAACCCTTTCCCAGGATTGTGTTCAGAACACAACAGGCACCGGCTGACGGCCTTTTTAGACAGCTGCAACATGCGCGGGTGCCACCAGGTCTGGAGGAGCCATTCGGAGAGTTGTTTACCCCCTGAATGAGTCTGTTGGTGACCGCAGGCAACCACCCATCCTGCCAGCTCATCAGTCATGCAGGTCTGACCGACAGGGGTCATCCAGACCCCTTCCTCGGATAGGGCATAGCCTTCCTCAACCCATGACTGACGAGTTGCCACAGAAGCGTCTTGCTGAAATAAAACAATATGAAAAACACTAGGCATGCATGCACGATTTTGTACAGGAGCAGGAACCAGTTTTCACTGGATAGGTACCATGGGGGGCCTCTGCCACCAGTTTAGCACACCTGTCTGCGTGTTCATTTCCACGGGAGACCGGATCCTGGGCCAACGTGTGGGCAGAACATTTGACAACCGCTAATTGAGCGGGATGTAAAGCGGATTGTAAAAGGTCATTGACCTCCGCACTGTTTGAAATGGGATGTCCGGATGAAGTCAAAAATCCCCTGTTTTCCCATAAACGACCAAAATCATGCACAACTCCAAAGGCATAGCGGGAGTCAGTATAGATAGTCACTGGTCTTCCTACAGCATATTTACACGCCTCCGCGAGGGCAATGAGTTCACAGGCCTGTGCAGATTTAGGAGGAACCAATTTCTGCATACACACTGGCGTTCCATCTTGGAGAACCACCGCATAACCCGACTGGCGTTGTCCATACTCATCCACATACGAGCTGCCGTCGGTATACAAAACGAGCTCATCAGTACTCAATGGAGTATCTGATAAATCTGGGCGAGCCCGTGTCTGATCTTCAACAAGTTGGATACAGTCATGAATTACGTTATCCGTTGGAGTCGGAGGATGTGTAAGAAACATAGAGGGGTTGATCGTAGTACAATTCTTGAATGTCAACAACGGATTATTTAACAAATAGATCTCATATTTACTTTGTCTGGCCGCCGTTAAATGTTGCGTTTGCATCTGACCCAATAAAGCTGTTACTGCATGGTTGGTGTATATAACAATTGGTTGATGTAGAGTTAAATTTGCTGCTGATTGTAAAGAATCATAGACTGCTGCAAGAATTTGTGAGCAATGCGGCAGTCCCAGGGCCACCGGATCCAATTTTGACGAAAAATACGCTACTGGCCTACTTAATCCCCCATGATCTTGTGTTAACACCGATGAGGCACATCCATCAGAGACTGTGCAGTATAGTTGGAACTGTCGGTCATATAGTGGCCTACCCAGGGCTGGTGCTTGGCTTAAACTTTGCTGTAAGTATTGAAATGCCGCCAATTCAGTAGAATTTAGCGTAAAAGAAGAGGGATGAGTGGTGTATGGAGAGAGTAATTTTAAATGAGGCGCGACCTCAGGAATCCAATTTCGACAAAAATTCAACATTCCCATCCAACTCCTCATTTCACGCCCCGTCGTTGGGGCTTTCATGGATACTATGGGAGATATTCTATCTGGTTCCAATTGCCGTTCCTTACCAGATAAGAGTATTCCCCAAAATTTTACTGTCGTTTGTGCTTCCACTATTTTGTTTGGGGACACTACATACCCTAGTGAACCAAGGAAGTTTAACAACAACACCAATGCCTCCCTATTCTGGGCTTCTGAATCACTGGCCAACAACAGATCATCCACATACTGGATGATTACTGATCCTGTAGGAAGACATAAAGCAGTCAATTGATCATGCAAACAACGGGAAAATAACGTAGGGGAGTTCACAAATCCCTGAGGTAACCTTGTCCACGTATATTGCTGGCCCTCAAAGGTAAATGCGAACAAAAACTGACTATCAGGATGTAAAGGAATAGAGAAAAAAGCATGTTGTAAATCCACCACTGAAAAGTATAGGCTACTCGCAGGAATTGTGGACAAAATGTGTGCAGGATTGGGAACCAGGGCATGTAAGGGCTTTACTATTGAGTTGACTGCCCTTAAGTCTTGCACCAACCTGTACACCCCTGGTCTCCCTTGTTTTGGAACGGCCAGTATAGGGGTGTTACATGGTGAACAACAGCGTATTAAAATTTTCTGTTCGACCAGACCTTTGATTAGTTCTTTCAAATAAGGAACAGCTTCTTTACGCAGAGGATATTGTCTTACTGAAGGAAATAGTTGATCGCCCAAGACCTTTTTTAATTCAATATATACAGGTGGGGAATCAACCAGTCCAACATGCGAGGCGTCTTGTGCCCATATTTCGGGTGATACATAATCAAGAATATGAGTACTTGAGTGATGAATCAGAATAGATTCCTCCACACCTGGGACTGCATAATATTGAACGGAGACCCCATGGCTGGGGAATTCCTGAATGTTGATACAGTCTGTGTGAGCCAGTTGAATAGCCTGATAGACCATCGGGCCTAGCTCCCGAGCTTTATAGGGAGGGGTGGTAGTGATAGTAATATGGGGGCTTGTTGGACCAGTCTGTTTCCAAATGTCTTGTGGAATTGAAACTATTAATGCAACTCCTTTAGTACTCCAAACTTTACCAATTACATATACTCGGTATGATTTACCCAAAAGGGGTTTAAAAAAATCCTCAAGAGATGCTGAAAATCCCCCAGAATCATATGCCAACGTAACATGCGCCTTACGAGTTTGTAATTCCAAAGTCCACCATTGAGGGACATTTGTAAGGTACATCATAGGGGAGGGGGGTGGCAAGATAGAAATCTTCTCGTCATCACACATTAATGAAAGGTTAAATGCACACATCAAATCCCTACCCATCAGATTACAACTCATTTGTTTTGATGATGTTATCACAAACGGATGGTACAGAGAATGGCCTCGCCATGTAACTTTAATTGGTTTAGAAATGGGACAATTAGTACGTGACCCTCCAAATCCAGCTAATTTCTCCGTGCGATTAGATATTGGGATAGCAGGTTGCCTATGGAGGGTGGAGAATGTAGCACCTGAATCCACTAAAAATGGGACTGATTGTCCCTGTATCTCTAGGACCAGGGTTGGTTCCGATATTAATTTTTGCTCCCCATCCCCGTGGTCTGGGAGCGGAGAACTTCATGACCCTGGGGAACAATACTCATTCGATTCACACCACTGACCCACAGGGTATTGTCCTGTTCCCTGAGGGTACTGTCCTTGAGGACACTGTGTAGCGGACTGCGGACCCATAGGGTATTGTCCTTGAGGACCCTGTGTGGGGGGCTGAGTGTGGGGACCATTGTAGTACAAAGGACCGGTGTAACCTCCCCTTGGGACCCGTGTCCCTTGTGGGCCTCCCCCTCCTCGTTGTAACCCCCCTCCACCCCTTTGAGGACCTCCTGAATTGTATGGTTGGGGATAATACGAAGAATATGAAGGGGGTGGTGGTGGGCCATATGGAACCTGTCCATATTGATCCTGTGGCTGTATATAATTTGGACATTCATTTCTCCAATGTCCGGGCTGATAACAATTAAAGCAGACTTGCTGTCCTTGATTCCGACCACCTTTACCTTTTCCTCTATACCGACTCCTACCTCTAGGGCAGTTACCGTTACCCTCCCGTTGTTCGCCGTGGAACCCTTGAGGGAACGTAGGCGCAGAATCACTTATTACTGGAGCCTGAAAGAATTGTTCCTGTTTTATCTTGGGAACAAGAACTCGTTCTTCCAAATTGTCCTTCCAGAAATGTTTTACAGTCCTGTTAATACCTGCCACCGACAATGCGACCCAATCCAAATTAGTTCTTACCAATGAAGAAACCGAGGGCGGCAAACAGTGCATTAACATGGAACAATACTGAGGAGACTTGCCATCACCATTAAATCCTGTCTCTCCTGAGTGTGTCGAATATACATCCTTAAACCTACTGAGGAAATCCTCAGCCGTTTCTCCTTTCTTTGGCTTCTGGTCCAGTATTTTACTTATATCTATTGGTTTTTGCAGGCATACAGCCAGGGCGTCCCTTATAGCCTGTTTTCTTGCTACATCATTATCTGCTACATGGGCCAGTAAAGCCTCGTAATTGGTCTGGTGAATAGATTCTTTAAATTTCTCATATTGACTTCTTCCCAAGCTACTCTGGACAAGACTCCACATATCCCTACTATTTCCCCCATACACTTGAATGACAGACTCTACATGCTCTATAAATCGTACTGGTTCGGTGTCCTTACTAGGTGCTCCCATTAACAAGGACATCATTTCATGAGGTTTCCATGGTGCATATACTTCTATTGTGAGCTCCTGGTTATCCTCACCCCCCCTGGGGTTAGGGACTGTTCGCATAGGAAACATTTTAGGAGTCGTATGACTAAGTTCCTTAACTGACTCATCTCCATCCGTATTACTATTTTGGCGCTTCTTATCATGTGAACGAGTGTGCTCCGCTGGGCCCCCTGAATATCCTTGCTCTCTAGGTTTTATTTGTCTGGGCTTGACCAATGGGACTATTGGGGCTGACGGGGATATTAAATTTTCAGTTAAAGGGGAAGCTGCATATGGTGGAGGTATTCCGGGATATATCGGCCGGGGCGGCAGACCCCAGCTGGTTAGTGAGTCATCACTGTCCGCACTATCTATGCACATTTGTGTCAATTGGGCGCTTAGCGTCCTACATTCTAACGCCTTCTGTTCTTCCGCGTCCCTCTCTTTCTTCTTACATACCTCTTCCCTTAATTTATCCAGTGGTTTACACACCCCATCATGGGTAATGCAAATACCTTGTTTCTCCGCGGTGTTCTGCCAACTAGATAATACTTCCTTTGCCTGTTTCTTTTTACTTTCCTCTAACCTTATCCGCATAATTATTCGACACCTTTTATACCTGTCTTTCTTCCATACTAATTCGTATACTTTTGTTAACACTGTCACATCATTTGAACCTCCCAGAGGCCAAACAGTTTCTCCTAGCTGATTGTTCAGCTGGCCCGAAACCAAACGTAATTCTTTTTGTTTTTCCGGTAGTATTTTACACATAGACGTGAGGGGACATGGCCCCTCAGTTTTATCCACAATATTACCCATATTCGTTCTTATACTTTAAATATTTTTCTTATGCTTTACTATTTTATTTGTCAAGACAGTAATTCCTTATACTTTACGGTAACAACCTTATACTCTAAATCAACAACCTTATACTCTAAATCAACAACCTTATACTCTAAATCAACAACCTTATACTCTAAATCAACAACCTTATACTCTAAATCAACAACCTTATACTCTAAATCAACAACCTTATACTCTAAATCAGTGCACCTTCCTAACCTGCTGCAACCAGCTTGTACGCCTTTTTTATTCCGTCGACGGTCCTTACCTCAGTAAGTTTTTAACCTGCTGCACTCAGCTTGTACGCCTTTTATATCCCGTTAACGGTCCTTACCCCAGTAAGATTTCAACTGAATCCACACCTACCAACCTTTTCTTATTTCGATCTCATTAACAACTACCAGTTACGAATACGGTTGGTGCATCCCCGGAAGCCTATTACATAGGTGAAAAACACTGAGAGTATTCAAAAATAAATGATACACTCACTGTGCTGGCCAATTTCACTTAGGTAAAAAAAAACGGGGATTGTCCCGCCGTCTACGCACTGTCTTAGTTGTCACGAGATCCCATCCTCGTCGCCAAATGTGAAACTCCGATTCGTCTCAGTACCTTGGTTGGTGGTCTTGTTCACAAATATGTGACGCGGTGTGTGATTCAACAAGTTTAATCAGCGTTTGCAAAGCGGTACACTGGGTTGCTACAGACTCTCGTCCGTTGACTCCAAAGTGTACCCCAAATACTTTAACACATGCATCTTTATACCGTTTCAATCCTTTGTCTGCCAAACATGGGCATGTGGTACATATTGATTACCTTATCCGGTCAGTAACTCATTGTCTACCAAATAAGGACATGTTTATGCTATTTACATATGAATAATGTTAAGTTAATTATGTATGTATGGCCTTGCCATTGTTCTTGGGAGTATAGGAGATGTAGGCCGGCTGCGCCTTACAATGACAGGATAAGCATTCACAAAAACCAATTCACACATGAGCACACAAGAGCGTCTCACAATGATAAGCATTCACAAAAACAAGATAACAGATAAGCACACATCTCACACGCATACATCACCTCACAGCTGGACTACGGAAACTCTCTCCTCGTCGGCCTCCCCAGTTCCTCCATTCACAGGCTGTAGGTCATCCAAAACTCTGCAGCCCGTGTATTATCCCGCACCCGCCTCCGCGACCATATAATCCCCACCCTCGCCCGTCTCCATTGGCTCCCCATTCTCCAGAGGATCGAGTTCAAGATCCTCATCCTCACCTACAAGGCCTTACACGGCCTTGCCCCGCCCTATTTAACCAATCTACTTTCCCCCTACACGCCCACCCGGACCCTCCGTTCAGCAGGACTTGGCCTGCTCCAAGCCCCCCGCCCGAACCGCCCCACCATCGGAGGCCGGGCCTTCAGTTTCTCCGCTCCCACCCTATGGAATACCATCCCTCAATCCCTCCATCTCGTTTCTTCCCTTTCCTCTTTCAAGGCCGGTTTGAAGACTTTCCTCTTCGACCGTGCCTTTTGTTCCACCCCGAAATTTTCGAACTCTCCTTCGTGTTTCACCCCTTCCTAAACACTCCCCTCCCAGCTCGGGTCAAACGCCTCCTGTGCAGCACCTTGGGACGTCCTCCCGACATGAAAGGCGCTCTATAAATGTAATTTGTTGTTGTTGTTGTTGTTATATTCTGTGAAGCACTTTGAGGTGTCTGAAGACGTGATAAGGCGCTTTATCAAATGCAAGGATTATTGTTATTGTGCTTGGGACGTCCTCCCGATATGAAAAGCGCTCTATAAATATTATTTTTTTGTTGTTGCTTTAGATTTTACCAAATCTCAAGAGTGATCAGTTGTTTGTTCCACAGTGTGCGGACATAGATTCTACAGCACTTTGAGAAATTATATAATTGTTGTGGATAAGAGTAGGGAAGAAATTTTAAAGAACAGATTAATTCTTAATGTCTTTGTTTATTTGTTGCAGGTCGAGTGGTCTGAGCCATGGCTGATCGGGCTGATAACTTTTCATGCCCTTTGCTTTCTTCTTGCCTTAGTTACAGTCCGGTTCTACAGACTACAGATTGCCCATTTCCTTTTTATGGGTAAGTTGGACTTTTCTTTGATTAAGCGAAAACCGGACACATGTGGAAACCTGTTCAGCATGTTTAATATTCTCCAAACTGAACTACTGAGATTTCCATGTATATATCGTTTCTGCTTGTCCAACAACAACAACAACAGCAAAATTGCACTTACATAGCGCCTTTCACGTCGGGAGGACGTCCCAAAGAGCTGAACATTCAGGTCGGGACCCGAGCGCGGGGGGTGAGGGTCAGGGTAGGGGGAAGGGGAAGGAGAGTGGGAGAGGGGGAAGAGTTAGTGGGGCAGCCGAAGGTGCGGTCGAAGAGGATTGTCCAGTATAGATGTCTCAGTTTTAGCACTATTGTCTCTGAGTCAGAAGATTGTGGGTTCGAGTCCACATTTGCCTATGAAAATATACAGTGGCTGTTTAACATAGTAAATCGTGTACTTTACGTGATGGGACTAGAGGGGTATTGGAGAATGGATTAGGAAGGAAGGCACAGGCTCTTGTGGAGTGCAAGCATGGTCTAATTGGTCGAATGGCCTTTTTTCTGTGCTGTAACATTCAATTTCAAGTTCCTGTTACTTGCTGACTACTCTCTTCATGCCCTGGTGCCACCCTCCCTTTCTAATCTCCTCTCTCCTTGCACCACTACCTGCTGCCTCCGCTCCATTGGCTGTGGCCTCCTACTTGTCTCTCGTCCCTTCCACCATCAGCAGTTGAGCTTTCAGCCACTTCACCCTGAAGTTTTGGAACGATCTGGCTCAATCTCGCTTCCTCCTTCCCCTCTTTTTAGATCACGACTGAAGACCTAACTCTTTGACCGTGCTTACACAAATCTCCTGCCTCCCCTCGGTTCAGGGTTGGGCTTTGACATTATGAAGTGCTCCAAGATGCTGCCATGTGTGAAGGCCTTGTTAGAAATGCAAGTTGTTATGTAATGTACAGTGCATTGAGTGTATTTTGTTGACAGTCTGGGCAGCCATTAGCAATATCTAGATTTGTGATGACCTCACAACCTCTCCTTTTGAAGCCAGTACAGCTGTGCTTACCTTTCCCCCAGAAAAATACCTTTTGACATCGTACTCATTTTATTGCCTTCAAAAGTGTTGACTGATCCTGCTGGGATTTGAACTCAAAATATCCCTGGTTCCAAGCCGAGCACCTCACTTGCTGACCTGGCCGTCCGAATGATATCCACAATTTTACAAAATAAATGCCGCATGTGTCGGTAAAATAAGCAATTTTTTTCCCCCACTCAGGTGGATTTGACAGAAAGTTTGTAGATTTATTTAGTGCTTGCATTGGTCAAATAAACTTTGCAAACTTTCATTGCCAATGTGCTTCATTACTTTGGTTGAGTGATCTTGCAGTACTATTTTGTTGCCACGAGAGGGCACTGTGATGCTGCATTCTACAGCTAATTGATACTGTATTCACACAAACGTCTGATAATGCAAACCTTTGGCATTCCTGGTGTGTGTCATTTTGCCCTATTCCTGTGATTTATTAAGAAATCACCTGATAGGACTGTGAAGTGCCCCACACAGTTTGCGAATGCCACCTTCCCTGTTGTCTCACATTCTTCTGCAACATCCAGACTGTTAATATGACTCCGTTGCCTTCAAGTGTCACCTTATCTGCCTCCTCTTCTCCAACTTTCAACCACCACTGAAATAGAAAGTACCACATTTTGGAAGTAAGAATATGAAACACATGTACTCCATGGAAGGGATAGAAATTGCCATGGGGGAAGCTGAAAAAGCTCTTGGGGTGTGAGTTGACTCATCTGCTGTGTCCAAACAGCATGAGACAGCAATAAACAAGACAAACAGGATGTTGGACTATATTAAATTAATTGAGTTCAGATTCCAAGAAGTCATACTCGGGCTGCACATTTCTCCGATTATAACTTGATTGGAAGCTGTTACTATTTCTTGATATGTCAATAAAATAATAATAATAATCCTTGTGTTTGATATAGCACTTTTCACATCTTCAGAATATACTGGAAAGTGAATTGACTGTATACTGGAACTCCTCTCTACAAGTCGTCACAATATACGTTGTTTCGATTATACATTGTTGATGAATTAATAAATAGTTAGAAAAAATAATTAGAAAATGGGATTAATTGAAGGGATATTAGCTGATTACTTTGTGGGTGAAATGCAGCAGCCAATTACGCTCAGCAGTGTCCCACAAACAGTCGTGGATTGAGATGACCAATTTTTTGGGGGGCCGTTTATTGTCAGGTATGTGGAGTAAGGAAACTTGAGGAAGATTTTGCCCTGCCTGGAATACGAACTCAGGTCTCTCACTTGCAAGGCAGGTGCTCTAACCACTGAGCTACAGGGCTCCACATAGTATTTGTCTATAAAATAAATTTTATAGCTACATGTACACTTTATTTACCTTGATTGCGGTAGAAGTAGTGGTTGCTATTATTGTTTTCCGTCTTAGGAATTACATTTGGGTACTGCTCACTGACAACTCCCTGGTTAAAGTGATGAATTGGCCCCTATCTGTATATTACCTGGCTCTCTGCTCCTTCTCCTCAATCTCTTTTGCCTTTGACATTCCCAACCATTCCTTGAATTCTATCACAGAGTCTCTCCCCCTTACCTTCTCCTTCCCGCCTTCAGAACCTGTCTTAATCTGATGTCCCTGTCAGATCCAGGCCACAGCTGACCTTGTCCCTCAGAATGAATCCTTTTGTCACCTTGAGGCTAGACTTCACTAATGCTCTGCTTGCTAACCTCTCAATCTTTACTTCGCACAGTTTCAACTCACCAGAAACCTGCAGTCCGTCTCCACTTCCACATTGGATTTTATACACCAATACTATACACCATTATACACCATTTATACACCATTCGGTCTTTGCCAGGCTTCAGTGGTTTATCCTGACCTTCAAACCTCTTCCTGATTCTTCACTACAAATACAATCTCTTCCAGCCCTACTCCTATCCATACCCTCCACGTTTCCAACTCTGAGTTAAGCTCATGCTTAACTGTTCATCTAACCATCAGTGACCAACTATTGTTCATCCACTAGACACCATTCACTGTAACTCCCCAAATCCCTCTCTGTATCTTGACTGTCCTAAAACTCTATATTTTAATGTAATATAGTTTAATGTAATATAGTTTTGGCCACAAATATACAGTCAATTCACTTTACAGTATATTCTGTGAAGCGCTTCGAGACTTCTAGAAGATGTGAAAAACGCTGTATCGAATGCAAGGATGTGTGAACATTCCTAGATTTGTATCTTATTGTTGTAACTCAACTAGTTGATTCCAACTAAACATGTAATTGCTTTTCACTGTATGCAATATGTCTTTACAGTACTACTGTACAGCGAATGGATGTTGTATGGAGATTACTTAAATAAAAATTAGTTAACTGGTCAGGGATACCAGTTGGTTAAGCTGTGATAGACACCTGAACAAGTCTAACTTGGTAGCTGAAGTTTACTTGTTTTTCCCTCTCTCTCTGTTACAGTTGGGCTGATTTATGGAGCAGAATACATTAATGAAGTGGCAGCGAGGAACTGGAGGTAAAAGCAGTAGGAACTTGTATAATGTTAGAAACTATTAATATGCAGTTCATAGGGCAACACCTCTGCCAATAATATTGAGTTAATAGCTCGCATTTTAGAAGTTTGAATATCCACTTAAAAAAGCCAATATTAGTTTGTCTCAGTACGAAGCAAAGCCACTGTTTAATCAAGTATTGTATTGATTTGCTGTGGACCCTAGTGGAAAGCTATAGCTGCGTGGGATCAATTCAGTTGAAAGTTTGCAAGCTGCTGATTACAATGAAATGGTACCATCGCTGGATAGTGACATCTGTATTGTTTCAGGAGCAACTAGGTTAGTGTTCAGCAGTAACAGGAAGGAGTCCATTACTTCAGGGGGAGACGTAAGGCACTGCACCAGAGTGTGCCCATATGTTCCCCCTTTCACACTTACTGTAAAGATGACAACATTCCTGCAGTTATTCTCTTTCCTTCATGGGTTTAGTGTTGCTTTGTAGACAATTTCCCTCTCCTCTTCCTCCTTTCCCCTCGCACCCAATCACCACTCATTGCCTTCTTTTCTCGACTCTTATTTAAAGGCTGTGAGCAGTGTGAGTCTCTCTGATTGTGGGCTACATTCCAGACAAATTGAAATTTCCATGCATATATGAACCTCTTCTCTGGTTTGCATACTTGCAGCAAAAGCAACAGAAGTTTACATTTAATGTTGTGTTTCAATGTCCTTCAGCTGGCTGACTGGCAGCCCGGGCTGAGGGAATTGGGCAAAACATAGCAGTAGGTTTCCATGTGTGTCGGATACTGTATCTGAAATAATAAGTATGTTTCCTTCCTTTTATATATGCTGTAATAATATGAGTCTGTAAACTGGAAGCAAGTAGATAGTGTTCTTTGTGGTAGGATGTGTTTATGTTTTGAGCCAGTTTCAGAAGTTACTAATTGTTTCTGTCTCTAATGTGTCTATTACGGACTTTCACACTTTCACCATATCTTCTGGCATGTTCTGGTTTCTTTATGACCTTTCCTATTCTGCCCACAGCCACCTCTTCACACTTGCTGCGATCACCTCTGAGCTATCACGCGCTTTGAGACATCAAAGTCGCTGGATCAGATGCACAATTTATTATTGTTGATATAATTCGTAATTCTCTCAACTTGAATGTAGTATTTGCTGTTAAGCGAATTCTTAGGAATTGTTTTCAACTTCCAATGGAAGTGAATATGTAAAAGGCTTTATTGTAACGAAAGTCAAGTATTCTGATTTGGAAACATTGATAATTTGTAACCTGTATTTCTTACTGTAGTTTGTTATTTAAGTTATCAATTATCATTTATACTTGTGAAGATCAAAATACCAGTAGGATAACTCAATGCAACGTTAATGTATTTCTGTTTCTTTTTAGCTGACAGCTTAAGAGACTTTGCTTTTTAAAAAAGTGAAATTTTTTTTTCCCCCCAGGTTATTTTCCAAGTATCAGTACTTTGATTCCGGTGGTATGTTCATCTCGCTCGTGTTCTCCGCTCCACTTCTGCTGAACACAATGATGATTGTGGTATGAATTCATTTCTGGGCTGTCGGTTCTGCAAATTACACAAGGAGCTTACATTGTCCTTTAATGCCACAATCCAACCCTTTGCTGTTGTCTTGTCAGATCGTGTGGGTGTACAGGACATTGGAAGCGATGACGGAACTCAAATCCATGCAGCTGAAGAGGAAAACAAACAAGGAAAAGGAGAAGAAAAATACATAACCTGACTGACTTTTCTACAATTTTATTTGAATCTCCCATGTTCACCATATCTTTTCAAACCCCTGTTGGTGGTGGTGTCAGTGGGGATCATATGTGTTTTTATATATGTATATCTATATATCTATATATATACAATATAAAAAAGTATGCAATATATGATAGGACAGAGTAATGCCAGGTGCAAGCATTGTGAGGCTCATGGTCTCATGAAATTGATTGTAATCTTGCTGAGAACAAGCATAGAGAGAACTGAACATTTTCTGCTGAGGTACCAAGCTCGCAACAACTAATGATTTTGTTGGTGGTGGTTTGGGCTTCGGGACGTGCTGCATGTCTTGAGGTGATATATTATGTCTGCTGCAATGATGGAGAGAGAATGTCTTCCACTGCATGCCCTTTTCATAAAGTGGTAACAAGGGACTTTGTACAGTAAAAGCTCGTTTATTGGGCACCCGTGGGACCTGGCCAATGCCAGTTAAAGCGCCTGCCAGATATTGGGGTGGTCCGTGGCCGAAAACCCACCACAAAAAAATTAAAGTTATTTTAATACAAACCATACACCCGCTTGGCGTGCTCCATTTTAAAAAGAATCGCTGGACTATAAACCTCATCTCTAAGGATGGCATCATGGCTTCAAGCGCAGCATCTACCAGCAAAGGTGAGAAGCACAAAAGAGTAGTTTTAACAATAAGTACCAATACAATATTCTGTTATTATGTTATTATTATGCATTTACAAATGCTCCACCGCTATTGTTCCGGATAAGTTCCGGTTTATCGAATGGCGACTTTTATTTTGGCGTGCCGGTTATCTGGAAGTGCCGGTTGATCGAGTCACGGATAAACAGGTTTCTACTGTATTTGGTGGTACACCTCTCCAATGTTCGAATCCAGGCAGGCAAAACCTCAGGCAAGTTTCCTTACTTAATAATCCCTTAAGAAAAAAACTGTAATAAAATTGGTCATTTCAATCCACGACTGTTTGTGGGACACTGCTGTACACAATTGGCTGCCGTGTTTCGCCCACAAATATACAGTTAATTCACTTTACAGTATATTCTGTGAAGCGCTTTGAGACGTGTAGAGGATGTGAAAAGCACTACATCAAATACAGTTTTTTTCAATGAATTTTTCCGGATAAATGCGATGCCGGTTATACGGAAGTTACGGTTGATCGGGTGCCGGATAAACAGGTTTTTACTGTACCAGGATTATTATTATTCCTCTTGGCCTCTTTTTCAAATCGACTCCCACCATTGTTTGGAAAATGGGGGTGGGTTGCGATGAACTATAAATTGCTTTCTAAATTTCTTTAATTGTTTACTGTTTTATCTTCTGGATTTTATCTGACAAGGAGCTGTGAGATTCATGTTCTTCCACAAAAATCAGAGTTTCCCCTTTGGCCTTTCAAGCACTCCAGAACTACCCCATATCAAGGGCACTATATACATGCAAATTGTTGTTGGTATCGGCGATAAAAGTCACACTCTTCACCTCTTTATTTCTACCTTTTCATCCAGAGCTGGCTTTAAGGCATCATCCTAAATTTATTGGTTTGTGGTGTTGAGTTAAGTAGAAACTTGTGCAGGGTGCTCACTGTGTTGTAAGTGAGCGCAAAGATCCAGGGAGGGGGAGAAAATACCGGGATTATTGGAAGACTTCGTTGTTGGTGGATCATGAAACAATTATTCCTGATATTTTATGTACATTTCAATGAATTCCATATTCACATGATTGAGGATATGCAGTTAATCATCATCTCCAGTATTGAGTCACACTTGGGAAATAGGTGATAATGTTTTCTTATAAATACTGTAAATATAGTGTCCTGTTTGGGAAAGAGTTGTACTTTTTTTATTCTTGTGTTCACTTTTACTGGCTAATGTAAATATGTGATGCTATATAAAAACAATGGCCCATTTTTATGCAGGATTTTTCTCAGTTTGTGCTGGTTTGTGAGGCAAAAGGTGCACCTGATAATTGCATTGCTTGCAACAGGAATCTCATTTTCTAAATTGCAAACTACTCAATGTTACCAATAGAGGTGTAACACTCAAAAGTTTCTGGGGTTTGCTGAAGTTAAAGATCTAATTTCATGGAATAATATATTCCTTCTGAATATTATGTCCATTGTGCAATCATTAAAGCTACTACAATACAATAAACTCACGTTAACAGTTCTGTTTACTCATAGAACACAATGGCAAGTTTCAAGGTGTATTTGTTTTGTAAAAATTATGTTATCTTTTGAGACATGCCTGCAACTACAAAGAAAAAATAATCACTGTATTTGATACAGTATCTTTCAAATCGGGAGGGCATCTCAAAGTATTTTACGGGATATACTGTAAAGTGTAGTCAGTGTAATTTGTAGACAACTTCAAAGTCTCAATGACAACAACACTTGTATGACAGTATCTGCATCTGGTTGGATGAACCACAGCGAGATTTCTCTCATCCCACTCTCTCATGTAGTAATGTAACTTTAAACCTGCTACTGATCAATGCTAACCAGATAGGTGAACCTACTGGAATTCTCAACTTAGGTCTGGTTCTTAATCAAAATTGTCCTGTAGCTCAGTGGTTAGAGCGTTCGCTTTACAAGCTTGAGACCTATGCTTGATTCCAGGCAGGTCAGACCGAAACCTTGGGCAACTTTCCTTACTCCACACAGCTAATCCTCAAAAAACCCAATAATAAATTGGTAATTTCAATCCATTACTGGTTGTGGGACAATGCTGTGCGCAATTGGCTGCCACGTTTAGCCCACAATTATATAGTCAATTCACTTTACAGTATTTTGGGAAGTGCTTTGAAACGTCTAGAAGATGTGAAAAGCACTATATCAAATGCAAGGATTATAATTTCTTAAGAGGTTAGATGGTGTTTAAAATAATGCTAGATAGTAAATGTTTCGCCTTGTAGAGGGATCCAGAATGAGGGACGCAATCTTGAAAATGAGAGCTACACTGGTCAACAATAAAATTGGAAAACATTTCACAGAAAGGATTACAAGAATAGGATACACTCATCGTAAATGAGGATCTGATTGGAATGTTGAAAAAGCAGATAGTTGTGGACAATAGGAAAATAAGGATAGAAGTAACATATAAGGATAAGGGAAAATAAGGATACAAGAGGAGAAGCTGGAGAAATGATTACAAATGATTGCATGGGTATAGAAATGGTGAAACCAGTTTGATGAGTCGAATGGTGCAATGTACAGTATCTTGCAGAGAAAAAAATAGATGGTAAGCAAATCATATTTCCCCAAGTGTAAAAATAATAAGTTCTGTAGATAAATAATGCCTAACACTGCACTGAATTTAAAATCATGATTTGTGTTTAGGTTGATAGAAGTTGCTCAGACATTGTTAGGGGAACCTATTTAAGTTTAATGACTGAAAGATTAGTCCAGTTAGTCGTCCCTGTTTTTTTTAATATCACATTATCACATTTGACGTGTCTAAAGCTCAGCACATTAAAGGGAATTTACTGTATAATTTGTGGGCAAAAAGTGGCAAACAATTGTGTGCAGCAGTGCAGCACAAACAGTCGTTGAATGAGTGACCAAATTATTATGTTTCTTTTTTTGAACAGATTATTTCTGTTGGATAGCAAGCTGCCAAACGACTGACAACCGATTCCCTACTTACTGTTAGGTAAACAGAGGTGTGGGGAACCTTGCCTGGGAATTGAACCTGGGTCCTCTCGTTTGCAAGTCGAGCGCTCTAACCAACACACTACAGGACATTTTGCTTTGGCTGCTTTTTTAAACTTGCCTCTAGGTTCCAGAAAATTTCATATTTAAAATATATGTGACTTCAACACCTTCAATATGATGTCTGGTTATTGGTGGTTGAAAATTAAATGCACGTTGAATAATTTATCCAGGATGGATAGTACAGTCACAATTTATGATAGAGGAATGCATCCTGCTTACGTAGTTCCAGAGAGTTATCAGATACAAGTTGGACAGTGTCAGAGTTTGGAGACCCCAGAGTATGCAGATGCATACTGCTTAGCAGCTTCCAGAGAGTATTAGGTGCAAGTCGATGAGAGTCAAGGTTTTGGGACCCCCAGAGTATGCGCTAGGGGCTACTACTGGAATCTAACCGGCTAAAACTACATAGTTTGCCATTAAAAGTACTTGGCAAACTTGCCAGGTTTTCCCACTGCTTGTCCAACTCGGACCAACCTACTCAGTTTAGCTCCAAGATGGTCCCACGGACCTCCCTTCCTCCACCCACCTCCCCAAAGAAGGATAGTCACCAGTTGGTCAATGGACCTCTGGCAAGCACGGATATGAACCTTCACTTGGTGGATGGTAGGTACCAGGATCCTGGTGGGAATCACAGCTCGACATGCAAATCATAAGAACATTTCCACTACCTTCCTGCCCACAGCTCAGATATCCCTACAAGGAAATGTTAGGATATATTTACAGGCATTTCCAACACAAGGAAGAGTTATTCTGTTCGAATTCCTCTTTTGTGTGTATGTAAAAATGTGTCCAGTTTTCTCTGCGGTAAAACAACCCAAGAACACTGAACTGAAATTTCTACTTGTATCACAAAGAAGCTTCAAAGAAAACAGTCCATCAATTTGTCAATATAGTTTCTCCTGGTATCCAGGTCAATAATTGTCTGGATAAATTGTTCATTCACTTACTTTGTGCTTGTGGAATATTTATATATTAATGGATATAGCATTAATAGCATTGGAACACTCAACTCGCAAGAGGGAGGATCTGGGTTTGAGGCCCAGGCAAGGCACATTATTTTTAATATTATACATACGATTTGGCTCCAAGATTTGCCGACAAGTCACTGAACTTCACAGAAATTCTCTGTGAAGTGTTTTGAAATATTTTGATGTAATAGGGTTGGTATCAAATGCAAGGTTTATTTTTACTACTGTATTATTCAACCTTTGGTAACTAAATATTCTGCAGATTACACTTCCATCAGGAGTGAGAATATATGCAGACGTCTACAGTGCTTCATAAGATTTACTGTAAAGTACAGCGATTGTGCAATTTGTAGGCAACTTTCTAACGTCCCACAAACAGTCATTTATTCAATGACTAATTTTATTTGAGAGATTGTTGGTGATTCCCGAGTTTGCAGAAAATAAATTAAGCTAAATTCTCTCTCCCTGGAACCTTTCCACAGACACTATATTTGCTTGAATCTGGGTTTAATGTATGTTCCTGTTTAAAAATGTAACAGAAGAGATCTATAGTTTTCTCTACAAAGAGGTGAGAAAGTAAATCTGACGTGATATGTTCATGCGACCAGAAGGAAAACTATGTTTTTTTTAAGTTGATTTGGTCTTTTTTTTTCTGACATTTCTTATGTTCTTATGATAACCTCTATAAGATTGCGTTCATCCCCCACTTTGAAATTTGCAAATCTCATTAACTTGCTTCCCAGAATCACATCAATAGATTTGGTCGAGACAATTAGCCTGTGTGGCTGAGTGTTGTACGTTCACGAACCTGGACTGATAGGATTAAATACAATTTGAAACACAATTTGCATTTATATAACACCTTTCACTTCTGGAGGAAGTCTCAAAGCACTTAGTATATTGAAGTACTTTTCTACAGTATATAAGCATATCCAGGTCTCAGTCCCTCCCCTTCACTTCCTCTTCATCTTTAAATCCCACTGTAAGAATTTCTTCTTTGATTGAGCCTACGGACACCTCCCCATCCCACTTTTCCTTTCCTCAGTGTCAAACCAAGTTACTGTGCCTCAAAGGGCTCTGTAAAAAATGCAATTTTGTCAACAAAAAATTATTAATTGACCGAAACAAAACAGTCAACTTAAAAAAATGCTCTCACACCATCTGCTAATGGGAAATTTACTTTGCTTTCATTGCGTTCCATGTAACATAATTCAATGAAAATGCACACATAGTTCTTACTCTTGTACAATCAGAAGTAGAATGAAGGTAGAATAGGAATGAGAGACGTATGTGACAGATAATTTTCTGCAGAACCACACAGGGTTTCACTCTTGCTGTTGCTCCTATGCAATATGAAATTAAGTGAATTAATATGTGTTCGGAATGAACAAGTCCTTCTTAGGTTGTAATGTTTGTGGTTCAGGACGTTCCAATGTGTAAACTGCTTAAAAAAAAATAAAAGCTGCAAACTTTTACCAAGTGAAACATGCTAGATGCTACACAATGACCACAGTTCGAACAGATTAAAAACATGTCAATACTATCATGCATGAATGGCTCTATATAAATGCAAGCCTTTGTTGTAGAGAATGACAGACACATTAAGTGGAATTTTGTTGTGTAGTGGTTAGAGCACTCGTCTCATAAGCAAGTGGACCCGGGTTTGATTCCTGGGTGGGGCGAATTCTCAGTCAAATTTCCTTACTCCACAAGCCTCTGTCTACCTAGTAATAAGTGGGAACTGATTGTTAGTTAATTGGCAGATTGCTTTCCCAGCTAATAATGCATTCCAAAAATGATTAAATAATAATAATTTTGTCACTCAATCCATGAGTGATTGTGGGACGCTGCTGTGCACAATTTCCTGCCACATTTCACCCACAAAATATAGTCAATTCATTTCACAGTATATTTTGTTATCTTTGAGACATCTCAATGACGTGATAAGGTACTAGATCAAATGCAAGGATTATTATTACTACAGTAGAAGCCCGTATATCCGCCACCCTCGGGTCCTGGCCAGTGCCGGTTAAAGCATCTGCCGGATATTCGGCAGAAAACACAACACCATTTTTTTTACATTAAAAAAAATTTGTTTTAAATATAGCATATTAATAATAGATTAAATAATCATTTATATAATATAATGTATAAATAATAATTAGAATCATTTTACACACAGCGACCAGGCAGTTCAGAGAGATCTTTAAACTAGTGCAAAAGTTACGTCTGAATGACATTGTTCTCATTGGGGGCAGAAGAGAGGAAAGCAAACATGTTATTGAGAAAGCGTAAGTTCTCAATAACGACGCTGTCACTGTTCATTAACTTCCAAAAGATCCAAGGATTGGCATTGAAAGCCAACTCAGTTTCATTTCACTTTTAATGTTAGATTTGTTTTTAACATCAGACTGGGGTAAGTGGAGGTGCTGAGTGTGTTTCTGATATACACTGCAGCTTCCCAAGCTTAAAGGTATTTGTAAAATAAACCAGACTTGAGATGTGTTGCAGGGGTTTGAGTTTTTTTTAAATTAATTTATTAAATTTATTAAAATTAAAGCCAAGGCTGTGATATGCATTGATCTGCAAGCTTT
Source organism: Hydrolagus colliei (assembly GCA_035084275.1). Classification (NCBI taxonomy): domain Eukaryota; kingdom Metazoa; phylum Chordata; class Chondrichthyes; order Chimaeriformes; family Chimaeridae; genus Hydrolagus; species Hydrolagus colliei. The sequence goes on from CM068744.1 coordinate 29,145,238, forward strand.
GCTTGTGTGTTTTGCTGCTTTGTGGCTAAATTAATGAACTGACCCTTGCTCTCCCTCCTCTCTCAAACCCGGAGAGTGTATCTCTGTACACTTTGCAGAATGCTGTACCAGCAGCATTCTGAGCTAGCCCCACCATCAGGCACCTATTAGCAGCATTCCAAAATACTGACGCAACACAAAACACCAAAAAAATGCATTTTTCTGGATAAATTCCAGTTTATCGAATGCAGACTTTTTTTTTGCGGTGCCAGTTATATGGAAGTTACGGTTGATCGGGTCACGGATAAACGGGCTTCTACTGTATTATTATTATTATTATTATAACTTGTGTCTTTCTAATGTTATTTGCGGAGCATGCTAGATTGCAGCAGCATTAAAGAAGCCAAACCATAAAGGGATATTAGTAATTACCCATTTCCCTGTAAGAAGCATTTGATTATGTTGATTATATAGGTTACTTATTCGTTCATCCACCCAAGTGAGCATAAATAAAATTGAATGATTTTGTCATTGCTTAAAGAGCATGTAGTGGGCCAGCAAACAGTTGGCTTCCTGAACAATTCAAGAGGATTAAAAGGGTTAATGGCAGACACTATAAATTGTTCATGCTAATGTTCACACAAGGGGTGTTAATCATATAATGGTTAGAACACTTGTCTTGCAAGCTGGGGAGACCAAGCTGGGGAGACCTGTGTTCGAATCCAGGCAAGTCAGGGCGAAACCTTGGGCAAATTTCCTTGCTCCACAAGACTAATAATAATCCCTCCAAAAAACCCACAATAATAAAATTGGTCATTTCAATCCACGACTGTGTGTGGGACACTGCTGTGTGCAATTGGCTGCCGCGATTCGCCCACAAATATATACAGTCATTTCACTTTACAGTATATTCTGTGAAGCGCTTTGGGGCATTGATAAGATGTGGAAAGCGCTATATCAAATGCAAGGATTATTATTATTATTTATTACATGAATCACACGGTGACTGACTCAGTCCCGCCTCACATTTCAACGCCATGATGGTGTGGTTGCATGGCAGTGTGACTGGGGCTTTCGCAATCAGTGAACTTACACTCATATCTATTCTGACAAGCAAAGATTTATAAGAAGGAGAGTAAGGTTCTTTTTCACCCACAAGGTCAATTGTTGTTATTCCGCACGCTCCAAAGTTATTTCAAGGAATTTAACTCCCAATTTGTTCTGCTGTTTCCTCAGTGTTTGCTCCCACCATTTTGCTCAGTTCCCATTCTCACAGAATGATGTACAGAATGAGAACACGAAAGAACAGAGAATCAATATTAATAAATAAAGTTATTCAAAGATAGAAGCACCACTCATTACCTAATAATGAGAGAAGTGAGAACCACAGCTACTTGGTCCCTGTTTATACTCTACTAAGATGCACACAAGAGTACTGGTACTCCTCTCTATTCGTCATCTCAATATATGTTGTTTCGATTATACGTTGTTGGTAAATTAATAAATAGTTAGAAAAAAATTGGAATTTGGATTAATTGAAGGGATATTAGCTGATTACATTTTATAATAGTTGTTTAGCAAATATATAAATAAGATAATGAATACAATTGAGAACACTTACTGGAGGTGGTTGATGTGGTCAGTGGGAGGGGGTGGAGTCATTCAGATGAAGGGTCGGGATTACCTGCCTTTTGTACGGATCCCCAGAGGGGCCTACCTCACACCTTGACCTCAAACAGTTGTTCGCTGGCACGCGTTTGCTCATTCGTACATTTCTTCAACTTTAGAAAAAATGTACGAAGACACAAACGTGTGCCAGCGAACAGCTGTTTGGGGAGGGAGGTAGGGAGGGGCCCCTCTAGGGATCTGTACAAGAGGTAGGTAATCCTGCCCTTTCATCTGAACGACTCCACCCCCTCCCACTGACCACATCAACCATCTCCAGTAAGTGTTCTCTTAATTGTATTTTTACCTTATTTATATATTTATGAAACTTTTATTTAAATTTTCAATCCTAGTGTGTTTTGGGTCTTTATTTAATATTAGTGTAAGAAAATTTAGCTCAGGAATGTACTGAAGTAACCTCTATTGATAGCATTAGAGCCAATGGTAATTTAGGTTTTGCTATACATTGTTTCACTTAAAATCACACTTTTCAAGAACACATCCCCAATGTTAATCGAGGAGTCCCAGGACATTAGTACTTATTCTGTTTTCCTTTGTTTCCTCTCCATTGTCTTCTTTTTCTATCCATATAATATACTAATAAATCGACAATGTCTGTCTACACTTCAAGAAGGCACTCAATAATCGATTGTGTAGGGACATGATTTATACTTCATCAGAAAAGTGTTGTTGTTGTTCAGCAATTGGGAGTGACAAGGCATATTTGGTTTCAAGAATTTCCTATTGTTTTTGCATTTTTTGCTGCAGTTACACCTGGTCGCCATACTGTGGAATCATGATTCACACAGCACCCGTGTAGCCAAGCAACAGGAACAAAATAAAGAACATAGACAAGCTAAGACAAGCATTATTATTATTGGTAGTAGTAGTACTGTTATTAGTATAGCAGCACCTTCTTATGTTGTCAAAATATCAAGGTGCTTCAAAGGGTTTTACTGTGAAGTGTGGTGACTATCCATTTGTGGGTGAGAGACAATTTGCACATAGCAATTTTCCATGGACAGCCATGAAACGAATGATGAATTTTGTCTGGGGGAGTGAGAAACCTTTGGTTTAATAGAGAACAACAACGGGATCGGAATTCCTGGGCGGACTTTGTGACTTTTGCAACTTTGTACCAGAAAAACACAAGGAAAACAGTGAAATATCGCAAATGTGAATTGTTTCATTTTATTGTGTTCAATCTTAATTCTTTACTCCTCCCCCTCCTCCCTCTTTTCTCTTCTTTTCACTCTTACTTAGTGTCCAAACTTGCCCTTGTAACGTGCTGTGGAACTCAGCCTCAATCCCTCCTCCTTGCCTGTCTTTAAATCACAGCTGAAGACTTGCCTCTTTGACCGTGCTAACAGTCATCTCTCCCCTCTATCCCCGACTCGGCCACTTTTAAATGCTTTGAGATGGGTGGTGGAGACCAATTCGATAACAACTTTTGAGAGAGTAACTTTTAAGTAAAGAGTTATTTGGGGGGGAACAGGTTTGCACAACTGTGGGAAGAGAGAGGCAGAGTGGGATTGATTTGAACAGCTCTTTTCAAAGAGCCGGCACAGACATGAAGGGCCAAATGGCCTCCTTCTGCACTATATAATTCTATGATATTAAGTTATGGGTAGGGAGGAGGAAGAGGGGGAAAGGGTGGAGTGGGGGGTTACGAGGAGGGAAGTGGGGAGTGAGGGATTCTATATAAATGCAAATTGTTGTTCTTACTTAGTTGATTCATGGGCATTAAATAACTGACAATGTTCCCTGACACCAAAATAGTAATACTAACTTTGAATTTAATGGCTCATCCTCAGAAGCATTGTTTAAAGCAAAATTATTCAAATTGTTTAGATGACTCAGTTGGCTTATATCTATCCCAAGACGCATACCAATGACTACATTGAAAAGTCATTTCCTCTTCCAGAGATTTGGTAGTGAAGACATGTGCATTGCATGCAATATAATCTAACTACCATATGGGAAACAATTGATTACAGTTGAAGTATTTGCGATAAATATTGTTTGTAATGAAAGAGCAACAACTGGAGGAGATATTGCACAACCACAGACTTCTAATTAAACGAGCATAGGACGATCCAAAAATACTGGCTTACTGAGTTGATGTAGTGGAGACAAACAGGTCATGGAGGTTCCTGGTTCAATCTATGAACCAGAGGAATCTGCAGTTATACATAGAATCCAACCTGTTTCATCGACAGGACTTGGAGGGACAGGCCAGTCACAAGGGTTTGACTTTCTACCCACTCGTCTCCTATTAACGCTTCAATCCAAAGCCCCTAATGACTGGGGGTGGTCCATACTCAAGAAATCTGTTCAGTTTTGGGAACCACACCTCAGGAAAGGTATAGTGACACTAGAGGGAGTGCAGCACAGTTTCACCGGAATGTAATCTAGCCTAAAAGGGTGAAGTTATGAGGAAAGGCTGTGTAAGATGTAAATTGTATTCCCTTGAGTTGAGATGGTAGAGGGGTGATTTGATTGAGGTATTTAAAATGATAAGGGGATTTCATTAGGTAGATACAGAGAAGATATTTCTTCTGGTGGGGGAATCCAAAACAAGGGGACATTATCTTAAAATTAGAACTAGGAAGCCATTTTTCATTCAAAGGATGGTAGAAATCTGGAATTCTCTTCCCCCAAAAGATCGCGGATGGTGGATCCATGCATATCTTCAAAAGTGATTTTGATAGGTCAAGGTATTAAGGTATATGGGGAGACAGTGGGAAATTGGAATTGAAAGGAATAGTTGAGGTAATACCATGAACTCATTAAATGGCGGAACAGGCTTGATGGGCTGAATGACCTACTCCTGTTCCTATATTTCTATACAAGAATCTTTACTCTGAAGCATTTAGAGATGCTTCCTTCCTTTTACAAGATCACAAAGATCACAAAAAATTGTTCTCACCTACAAGGCCTTACACGGCCTTGCCCCATCCTACCTAACCGATCTACTCTCCCCCTACACGCCCACCCGGACCCTCCGTTCAACAGGACTTGGCCTGCTCCAAGCCCCCCGCCCGAACCGCCCCACCATCGGAGGCCGGGCCTTCAGTTTCTCCGCTCCCACCTTATGGAATGCCATCCCTCAATCCCTCCGTTTCGCCTCTTCCCTTTCCTCTTTCAAGGCCGATTTGAAGACTTTCCTCTTCGATCGTGCCTTTTGTTCCACCCCGAACTCTTTTACCTCCCCTTTGTGTTTCACCCCTTCCCAAACACTCCCCTCCCAGCTCGGGTCACACACCTCTTGTTTAGCGCCTTGGATGTCCTCCCGACGTGAAAGGCGCTCTATAAATGTAAATTATTGTTGTTGTTGTTGTTGTTCTGGATGAAGAAATCCATTCAGCCCATCTAATGCCATGCCTCCAGAACACCCACTCCACCCATCTCACCCACCATTGCATCAAGCTGCTTTTTAAATGATTCCAATGCCCTGGCCTCTACCACCTTTCCTGGCAAGCTGTTTCAGTTGTTGATTACCCGCCTGTGTAAAGAAAAATTCTGGTTATTTGTCCTGTAATTGCGTTTTACAATTCTAAACCTATGTTGCCTTACTCTACTGTGGTGGTAAATCCTATGCTGTAAACCTAGGTTTACAGCATTAACCTGCGTTTCCTTTATTATGCTTTGATGAACTTGGAAGCGTCTAACTCCAGCATGTAGTCCACATTTCGAAATGTAAGTCAGTAAAACAGAGTTAATGATTTGTCTACTTGCTGCAGAAATATTAATTAGCTTCGTCACAGAGGCAGTTTAACATTTTACTGAGACACAAGAACAGCAAGATGAAATTTAATTAAGCAATAAATTGTGAATATACGGTGAAATAATGGTCTGTTCATTTAATCCGGAAATGAATCATGAAACAGAATATTAGGCAGATGCTATTTTAGATTCAGGATTTTAATCGTTCACGAGGGGCTTCTTTGATGATACAATGGATAGTACTACAAACTGGTTGGTTCAAATCTCAGTCCATAATGAGTTTGCTGGTCTCAGCCAAAAATGGCATGGGGAAGCTAAATTAGTCCCAGCTTTACAACGGTTAAGTAGTAGGTGAAAAACATCCAGGATTCATTACCCTCAGCCAAGGAGCTCCCATCTTAAAATTATAACTAGAGAATAAAGGAATGAAATCAAAAGCCACTTTTTTGCACAAATTTTCAAGACTCGTGATAGATTTTTCTTAAGTGAGGGTATTGAGGGAAATTAAACAAAGGTGGATATTTGGAATTGAGGTACAGATTAGCCATGATAATAATAAAATAATAATGTTATTATCAAATATAAGAATTATGATCAAATAGGAGGGCAAAACAGGCTTGAGGCTGGATAGCCTACTCCTGTTCCTATGTTCCTATGATTCCTGCTCCTGGTCGCCCTTCATAACCCTTTACTAGGTGATTGCCTGTGGCATCTGAGTGAAGAGAAGTTAGGCTCACCTGTGATGCCTCCCAAAACTCACTGCCGTGGCTCATATATAAACAATGGTTATGTGGAAGGTGAACTGGATGAACCTTGATCTTCTTGTGCCTACAGTTTTCCTCTCTCATTGTTCCTCAGACTATCTGTGGCAGGCAAGCGACTGCATTTTATTTCCTTTTAATGAAAATACATGTTTTCGAGCTGTTTCTGATCCTGTGGTGATTATAGAGATGACATGTTGAGAAGTTTTGTGCTCCACATCAATCACTTGGAAGAGTGGTCAGAAATTTATTTATACAATAAAGCCAACTCTTACCGCAGTTATCATTATCTGTACTTTAGATGCGCATAATGGAGGGTGGGTGGTGGGGGCATAATGGGTGGCCAGCTCTGCAGGAACCCAGATGTGAGGGAGCTCGATAAGCTTTAACTCCACTCATACACTGATCTCTCCACTCAACACTGATCTCCGTCCCGAATCCAGGATTCTCCCTTACACACGATTGTTGCTTCAGAGCAGTCAGACCTGAGGCTGGTTTTCTGGTGAAGTTACAACATGTCGGGCTCCAACATATCCAGGTACTTGTGGGTCCCACAAGATAAGAATCATTTTGGGACACTTGAAAACTGAAATCCTATTCCAAACTTCTTAAAATTACAGCTATAGTAAATGTGACAATATAACTAAGTTTGATTGCTCATCCCAGGCTTGTTTGACCTGACCTGTGCTTATCCCTGTAAGTTCCTATATAATTTCCAAGCAATTTCTTATCTAGCTTTGTTCTGAAGGAGTTAACATCTACAACCTCAGATATAAATGTTGGGAGGCTGATCCACATATCGACTACTCTGAGTGTGAAAAAAAATATTCATTCTAATTCATAGTGCAATGCTTAAGTTAATTTTAAAATGCTTTTGTTCTGTGCACATGGTTTAAATCAAATAGTCTGCTTACGATAATTGTGCTTCTTGGCATTTTAAAGACCAGTGGATCATTTCTGAGATCAATTTTCTCTTCTCAATTCCAAACAAATTGAGTAAGTTCACCTCTCCACATTGCTCAGCATTCTTCAGGCTCTGAACCTTCCTTGTTCACTTCTTTGCAGTCTCTTCAACGAATTTCAAAGGTGAGATGTTAACAATTGGGTGTAAACATGGCCATATAATAATAATGATACAGTGATAATAATAATCCTTGCATTTGATATTTGATATAGTGCTTTTTGAATTGGGAACACTTAATAGGAATTACTATAAAGTGTAGTGACTGTGTATTTTTGGGATGAAAGTGGAGGCCAGTTTGTGAAGAACAACATGCCACAAACAGCCTTGAAGTGAATGGTCATTTTTATCTGGAGGCATAGTGGCTGAAAGCGCATCCTCCGTTTGTGGGGCGGAGGGTGCGAGGGACTGGTGGGAGGCCAGGGTCAGTCGAGCCTAGGAAAAGAAGTCTAGGACCTCTTTGTACTTGCTGTCTGATGTAAGGATAGAGGGAGATTAAGATGGTCCTTGGGGGAGGTGATGGATGTGGAAAACAGTCGTGGGATTATTGTTTACCTCCAAGATGACTATGGAGTAAGTATCAGTTTAGGCCTGTGAAAGAGAGGTGCAGAAGTGCTCAAGCCACAGCTGGTGGTCAATCGACAGTGCCTTTAGTCACCTGCCTGCCTCTCTGTCCTTCCTCATCCCAGCCTTGCCCACCCACGCTCGTAGCAGCTGAATCTCACATTACTTCATTCGACCTTTTGTCTTGTAATCCGATTGATTTACATACACTGTTTGCACCTAGCTATAATTTATCTGTGCTTCTCGTGATCAGACTCTCACATCCTCCACCTTGGTTTATTATTAGTTGCCACATACACTGTCTTTATGTCAGTCTATATTGAATCCACTGGCACTTCAGGTTTCTATGAAGGTCTTCTTTCTGATAGAATCACCCAAGTTGTATTTGTTTCCACATTTGAATTATTTCTCCAAGGACCAGTTATCTGCTTTACCCCTTAAACTCACAATATCTGCCCATGAAATTACAGCAATGGTTTAAACTAGAGTCACTGAACTGAAAGTATTTCAGCCACAATTCCTATATCAGTGTTATTTTTGATAAATGAACCAGGCAAATAGAAGTCACATTGTAATTGATGACTTATGATCGACATTTAACTAATGAGCACATTTTACTGTTGGATCAAATAAGCTGTTAATATTGTATGCAGAGTTTGATTTTGTCCTTTCCAAAAGTTTTGGGTCTTCCACTGTTTGCAAGGGATTTATTTTGTCGTAAGGTTCAAGTGATGTTGCAGTGATTTCTAGGTGCACTTTAGTGTTTTATGTTCCATACAATCCCTTCATAAAGAATTTTACTTGTGCAAATGGGGAATTGCTACTGGTAAGCATGTGATCACATGCCAGAGGACATTTTTATCGAGTTATAGAAAAGATAACAAGATTCCTTATTGTAGAGATTGGATCATAATGAAGAAAGCCATTCGGCATATTTAATATCATTCTTCCAGCATACCCATCCTACAGCCTCAATCTTCTGCCTCAAACCCTCTGTCTTGTCTTCTCCTTGCCTATTTTCAGATCGCCTTGAAGACCTTCCTCTTCAACCTTGCCTGTGGTCACTTCCCCTCGCCCCCCGACTTGGCATTAGGCTTTGTCACTCTTAAGCACTCTGAGATAATATCCCATGAATGGTGCTATATACATGGAAGTTGTTGTTGTCTTCCTACAACCATCTGGGAGGGGTTGATCATTTCAAATCTAGGTCTCCCCCCAACCTCACATCTCCCCATTTCTCATTATTCGGGTCTAGTTTGCTGCAATTATTTTTTAATGGCTTGGTTCAAGTTTGAAAACTGAGCATCCAAACTGAGCCCAAATGAATTTGAGTGCCAAATTATTAACAGAAGCTTGGCTGACTCACAACCTGTGAATTATTACTGTATAAATTAAATGCAGATGGGGAAAGATAAAACAATTGAAATAATGTCATTGGTTTCTTTAAAACAAAACACTGCCTGGTTTGTAACAAAAATTCCTTGCATTTCCTCCCTTTATTTTAAAGATATTTTCATCCATGTTTAAATCTTTCTATGGCAACTAAACAAGATCCTAGACTGTTTCTGCCAATGCATCTCTTATTCTAGCTGATACATTAATATATACAAATATATACAGTCAATTCACTTTACATTATATTCTGTGAAGCGCTTTGGGACGTTGATAAGATGTGGAAAGCGCTATATCAAATGCAAGGATTATTATTATTATTATTACACTAACTTGTCTGATCCACCATCACTGTTGGACAAGCTTTCAGTCATCCTGGCCCCATCCTCCAGAACCCCGTCTCATAGCCCCCTTCCTTCTCCGTCTTCCAAATACATCCAAAGATCTAGCTATTTGATTACGTTTTGGGCTGCTGGAACTCCTCTTTATCCGTCGTCCCACTATCCGTTATTTCGATTATACGTTGTTTATAAAATAATCACAAAATGCGGAAATTTTAAGACAACCATCGTAAAGTTTAGAAAAAATTTGTGCAACCACGTGCACAAGCACGTGGCAGCAATCAGCTGTGTGAGGAACGCAGCTCATCAACCAACAGGATAATAATGAGTGGCTTCAACTGCTACAAGCAGTTGTACCAGAAGAAAACGAAGCAGTTCAACAAACATTGGAGAGATTTTTTAAACGGTCATCCGCCCCTTCATCTGGATGACTCCGCTCCTTCATCTGAATGACTCCGTCCCCGCCACTCACCGTTGCCCATTACTGCATCAACCATCTCCAATAAGTTTTCTCGTTGTTGTATTATTATTTAATTGATATATTGGTACTTATTAAACATTTATTTCAATTCTCAATAGTAGTAGTGTTGTTTTTGCTCTTTATTTAATATTTGTGTAAGAATATTTAGACAAGAAATGTACCAAGGGAATGTAAACCCCTATTTATATCATTAGAACTATGATAATTTGGGTTTCATTATCAGTGTTTTCAATTAAAATCGCATTTTTCAAGAATACATCCCCAACGTTAACTGAGGAGTAGTAGTACTTTCTTCCAACTCCTGAGTGCCTACTTCCGCCCAGCTTGTGCTCCCAGTCAGCCGTGTAAAGACCCTCAAGATGTCTTTGCAAGGTACAGTATAAATATACATTGTGAATTTTTGGGATATGTGTGCATATGAATCATTGAGCCTCCAATGAAGCAGCAACAATAACAACAACTTACATTTATATAGCTCCCTTTATGCCTTTATGCAGGATAGTGAAAGTTGGCTGCTGTATTCACCTACAAATACTGTGTGTACTTTACTGTATAGTAAATCCTGTATCGTAAGTGCTGTGAGACATTCCAACAACATGATAAGATGCCATACCAAAGGATTATTATTGTTATTAAGAGCAGGAGTTTCTCCCTGTGTCCAGACCAGCTATTCACCCAATAAATTAATTATTCACTTTGTGGGAGCAACTTTATAGACTCTATACCAAATGCAAGGATTATTATTTTTATTATCTTTACTGAGTTATTATGGGTTATAAAAAGCAACGAACATTCCTTTATTCACAATATAAAACATAAAAGCTATAGTATTCCCTCGTCAGGCAGTACAAATGAATCTCAATACGATTCCATGTTCCAATCAACTGATTCAACAGTAATCTGTTTCTAATATTTCCATGGAGATTTCTGCAAAAACTGCCTGAAAGTACAGAAAATACTCTACTTCCAAGCACAGAAATAAATATCAATAATATTAATAACAATAATCCTTGCATTTGATATAATGCTTTTCACGTCTTCTGGAAGTCTCAAAGCGCTTCACAGAATAGACTGTAAAGTGAATTGACTGAACATATGTGGGCAAAATGTGGCAGCCAATTGCGCAGAGAAGTGTCCCACAAACACTTGTGGTTTGAAATGATCAATTTATTATAAGGTCCGTCGATATGGAAATTCTTCGATTTCGATATATCGATGGGCTCATATCGAGATATATCGATATATCGATATTTTTGGGTTTTTCATACTGCGCATGCATGCGCGTTGCGAGGTGCGCACGCATTCGGGACCTATCTCCTCAGGAGGTAAATATCTCTCTCTCTCTGTGTCTCTCACACTCACTCTCTCCATCTCTGTGTTTTTCTGTCTATGTCTCTGTGTCTCTCTCCTCTCTCACATACCCCCCCAGGTCTCTCTCTCTCTCTCAGTCAATCTGTCTGTCTGTCTGTCTGTCTGTACATTATCACATCTCCCCCGTCTCCCCCACACCCTGTCTCTCCCCCCCCCCGTCTCTCCCCACTCCCTCCCCCCTCCTCCCTGTCTCTCCCCCGCCCCCCCATCTCTCTCCCACCCGTCTCCCCCCCCCCGTCTCTTTCCCACCCCTCACCCCTTGCATACCTGTATATTGTATTCGAGAACTATGCATACAATATGGCGGCTTGCACCTCGGTCTGTGCATTGTGTATAGAGATGAGCATTCTGGGACTTGTAGTTCAGTGCGCGCGCATTCCGATTTTTTTCGATATATCGATACTTTTAAAATGCCTATATCGGCGTATCGATATGAAAATTATATCGGATATAACCAATATATTGATATATCGCCAGACCCTAATTTATTATTGTTTTTTTTGAGGGTTGGGGGATTATTATCAGGCATGTAGAATAAGAAAACTTGCCCAAGGTTCTGTCCTGCCTGGAATTGAACCAAGGTCTCTCGAGGTAGGATGGATTTCTGCTAGAATATAATATTTCAGAATACAGTATATAGTTTTGGAAACAATTTGTCAAGCGACTGCCAGGATGGTGGAAGGCGAACTAAATGGACCTTGGTCTTTCGCTTAGCAAATTCTTATGTTCTTAAATTCTATGGAGGCTGAGGCAGCCAAAGCCACTCACTATCTTCAAAGCCCCAAGGGCACAATCCTGAGGGCAAGTGTACGGTTCTCTCAGAGAGGGAGTATCCTTTGTAAAGGGAGAACATTATGCAACAAATGAGGGAGGAAATTGAAGAAGAAATACAACATTCATCTTTACAAGTAAAACGGTTTCTTAGCAAGTGAAAATTTCCAACAAATATGCTTGGTATTGTTGCATATTATCCATTCACATAGTTATTCATGCCAAATGTTCGTACAGATTTCCAGTATCTGCAGTATTTAACATTTTGTCCCATCATTTGAGATTGATCATATGTCCCAAATACAGTACATCAATATTGCTAATATAATTAGAGATATTGTATAACACATTAATTACAGAATCTTACAGGTCAGTAATATTCCAGCCGCTGATGACAGACTAGCCAACCTGGTTCATCATGTACTTGGATTTGTGGAGTCCTGTATCTCAGTGGTGAGAGCACTCGCCTTACGAGCAAGAGACCTGTAGAATGCAGTGACTGTGTATTTAGTGTGTGAATCCGACAGCCAATTTATGAACAGTAATATCCCGTAAACAGACAGCAACCTCTAATTCACTTCCCAAATCCCACTGTTATGATTCTTATCATTGTCTCCCAGAAGTTACAAAAGTGCTCTTTTGTTTACGCTCCCGCATGTCCCATAAAAATTTACTGGAAAAAACTAGCTAATTGATATATCCCTCCCTCTCAACTTCTCAGCTAAAGGTCGAAGTGGAGGGTCTTGAGTTGAGCCTTGAAGGACGCAAGGGATGGAGCAAATGGACAACTTGTTCACCCCCACAGCTTTATGAAGCTTGCAAACTTATACATCATGTTAATTTGTATCTTTGGGGATCAGCAGTCACACAATTCAGCTTTCAACGTCTTTGTTAAAGTGCTTTGAGTGAGAGATCTGCCTGTTCAGATGCTAGCTGAATATCCCATGACTAATTTGAAGCTCGGATGGCCATTGTGGAGTCCTGTAGCTCAGTGGTTAGAGCACTCGCCTTACAAGTGGGAGACCTGGGTTCATATTCCCAGCAAGGTGAAACCTTTGGCAAATTTCACCTAGTAATAATCCCTCAAAAAAAACAATAATAAAATTGGTCACTTTAATACATGACTTTTTGTGGGACATTGCTGTGCACAATTTGCTGCTGTGTTTTGCCCACATATATACAGTCAATTAATTTTACAGTATATTCCATGAATCGCTTTGAGATGCCTAGAAAACGTGAAAACTGCTATATCAAATGCAAGGATTATTATTATTGTTCCATTATTGCATTAAGAAGGATGTTGGTTGGGGGGAAAGGAGAAATTCTACCTCCAACACATATATTCAAGAGTTAATTACCTAAATTATAAGAGTTGCTAAATTATTGCAGTTGTTATCAACAATTGTTTGGCATATTTTTAAGCTCTCCACTCCATGTCACTTATTTACTCTTTCTAAGATATTATCCCTCTCTTTTTCCTATTCTAAGTTTTTTAAATTTATTTCACTTTAAAATGTTCGTTATCTTTCTTTTCTATATTCCCATCCATTTGATATTAATTGCCACAAAACTAGTGCAATAATTAAACAAAATGAAGCTAAATCCAGTGCGTCATTTGACATTTATCTTGACTAATTTGGTATCTAACATGAGATACTGAATGATCAAAGAATCAAAATGACCTATGAGTGTGTAAGACTCAGCCCGACTGCTATTTGTATAATTGTTCCCATCACTAATCTCTCTCTTTTAAATGTCTCTCCCCAGCTCTCCTCTCGTTTTGTCAGGAATGTTATCATGTGTTATCATTTCAACCCCAGAGAGACCATGTAATCTTCCCTCACAAGTTGGTTATAGGAGTTGTTTGAAAAGTGAAATGCCCTACCTGAAACCTCGGTTGAGCTAAAATCCACATTAGCGTTTAAGAGAGATTTAGATATATATCTGAAAAGGAGAACTATTAAAATGTTGTGGGAAAAAAATGCAAGATCATGGGATGAAACACATTATTCATTCAGGGAGCTAGGGCAAGCATGATGGGCCAAAAGGTCTCCGTTTCACTTTATGTTTCTATGGTTCTTCTTATTAAGTCACCAGAGATAATGCTTCCTCTGGTGACATAATAATAATAATCCTTGCATTTGATATAGCGCTTTTCATGTCTTCTAGACGTCTCAAAGCAATTCACAGAATATACTGTAAAGTGAATTGACTGTATACTTGCGGGCGAAACGCGGTAGCCAATTGCGCACACCTCCCTTAATCTCTCCCTTTACACCACTTCCGCACCCACATCCATGGCCATCCCCTCGACCTTGTGATCACCCGTAGCCTCACTGTTTCAGACATCAACATCACTGACAATGCCATCTCGGACTACCATTTCATCTGCCTTAACACCTCCATACCATTCCCCTTATTCAATCCTCTACCATCACCTACCACTGTTGGAAAAAAATCTCCCCCCTCTCCCTCTCTGTTGCCCTAGAGTCATCTGATTTCCCGCCACTTACTCCTGTAAATCCCCCTGGTACACTAGCCATTTCCAAGCCACCAAACGTGCCTGGACGAAATCTAAAGATTTGGTTGGATCACACTAAGACCTACCATTCCATTCTTGCCTCTGCCAAGTCCTCCTGTTACTCCAAGTTATTCTGGGTGGCCAAGGATAACCACAGGCTCCTCTTTTCCACCATTAACCATCGCCTCTGTCCACCTTCCCATTCCTCAACCATTATCTCCTCCAATTCCAAGTGCGAGGAGATGCTGGACTTCCTTGAATCTAAAATTGAGGGTATCTGCTCAGTTACCTCTACACCGTCTACCACTAACCCTCCATTACCTTTCCCTCAGGATCCACCCTTTACCCACCCCACACTGCACACCTTTGACCCTATCTCTCGCTCCACACTCTCTGCTCTCAACTGGAAAATTTAATTCATCACCTGCTCCTTCAACCTCATCCCCACCTCTCTCCTCATCTTCCAGCTCCACCTCCCAGCCTCCCTCTCCTAGCTGATATCATCAACTTCTCCCTACCCATTGGCACTGTTCCCAACCCTACAAAAACGGCTGTCATCACCCTCATCCTGAAAAAATCTTCCCAGGACCTATCCCCACTCTCCAGCTGCTGCCCCATCTCCAAACTCCCATTTTTCGCTAAAGCCCTGGAATGAGTCATTGCGTACCAGCTCTGCTACTTTCTCTCTTGCCATTCCCTCTTTGAACACCTACAATTCAGTTTCTGTGCTGCCCATATCATCATTCGGCACCTTTTCAATTAAAGATTCATTGGCACAGTGGGTCTACAGAACGGAGGATTCAAGCTTCCCTCAACCAACAACCACCCACCCATCTGCTGATTAGGAAAATGTCCTGGAAGGGAAGAACTGTATATCAAAATAATAATCTAGCTACCTGTATGAGAAACAAAATAACTGTAAAAGTACTTTTGCTAAAGTTTTGACTCCTCCGTGATTTTGCTTGTGTTGTGAGTACAGTATTTGATCCACTCAAATAAGTTGACAAACTCACAACCCCCTGATAGAGCTTACAATCTGCAGTGTTTTGAAATCTCCGTCTTGTTTAGCTACATAAACTTCAAAAACAGTGATATTCACAATAAATGTCGGTGTCTGTTGAAACATGCCACTCTGCACGCATATTACCTTGCAAGTTGTTGTGTTTATTGTCGAACCTTGTCATCCCCCCCCAAAAAAGTATTCTTCTTTATTTCTTTGAAAGATTGTAATATGTGAAAATAACCAGGGAGTGGAGGAAGCTTTTAATGGAGTATGCTTGTGGTGAATCTCTTATTTTACTGAGAAATACATTGGGACTGAATCATCCAAGCAAATGTTACTGAACATCCCATAAAGACACTAGTTAACAAGCACTGTTCTTTTTCATCACAACCTGTCTGAAAAAGTAATTGCCCATTATCACCTTAAACAGTTGTACTGAATTCATGAATGCTGTGACAACACTTGTTTGGTAAACAGGAACCAAACATTGTTGTGAATGGCCTGTTTGCTGTGAAACATTATTAACCATCTATAAATTATAGGGGTGACATTTGCAGTGTTCCCTAATTACTTAATTGGGAATTAGATCACTCTCCCATCAAACTTGGCATGATAGCATTGCCTGAGGGTATCCCTGATCTGAAACTCTGATCTAACGCAGAAGATTGGCTGGCAATTGAAGACACTGTATTCAGCTGGTTTTGTCTTCAGCTGCAATTACTTTTTGTCTCTCACAAGTTGCGTTGAAAGGAAATTTTCAATGTGGTGCCGCTATATTGCTAGATTAATGCTGAATTATTACTGATCTCAGCGCAGTTAAGTTAAAATATGGTGTCTATGTGTTTGTGTGGGGGGGATGGTTGGGGGGGGGGGGGGGGGGGGGAAGCAATTATAGAGCAAGATGCTAATTATCAGAGAGTAAGGTGCTTGAAAGTGATAATTATTGCATCGAACATATTAGGAAACACGGTGTGTTTTCAAGCCCCACCATAATAATAATTCTTGCATTTGATATAGTACCTTATCACATCTTCAAAACATCCCAAATTACTTCACAATGAAAGTGCTGTAAAGTGCATGTCAGGACTTAGAACTCAGACAGTCACTTCAACACAATGCAGTTGCATTGTCGGAAGTGCCTTCTTTGGATGAGGCATTAAATTGAGGTCCTGTTAGCCTGTTCAGGTGGATGTTACAGATCCTATGACACTACATACTACTCCAAATAGAAGGAAGCTTCTCCTGGTTTCTGACCAATAACCCACCAAATGAAATTGGCAACGGCTGTTTGTGGGGAGTTGCTGTGCAGAATTTGCTGCTGTGTTCATCAAGAAATACAGTCACTCCTATAAAATCCTGTGAAGCGCTTCAAAACGTCCTCCCAACTTAAAAGGCCCTATACCAAACGGACATCAAAGGCGCTATACAAATGCAATTTTATTGTTGTTGTTGTTTTATTATTCTTTAGTTATCATAATGTATTAGTCTGGCTCAGTTGGTAACACGCTTGCTTGGAGTCAGAGGTTTGTGGATTGAACCTCCTATCAGAACTTTGAGGGTTCTCAAAGTCTATAGTCTACACAGACTCTCCTGTACAAAGCTAGATATATGCTATATTATTGGAGGTGCCGCCCTTCGAATGAAATGTTAAACTGAGATTCCATCTGCCTATTAAACATCCAACGTCACTATTTGAAAAGTAAAGAGATTTTCTCCCTATGCCTTGGCTAACAATCTCCCCCCAAAATCTGTCATTCACTTCAAAGCTATTTGCAGTATATTTCTGTGTACAAATTAGATCCCATGTTTGCCTCCAAATAAATCCCTGAAATACTTTGAAAAACCTTCTGACATCAAAGGCGATATATCAAATACAATGCAATTTATATCGTGTTCTTCGTATCGGGAAGACAGCAATGCTGATTTTTTTTGCCTTAGAAATCAAATGAATCATGTTTGTAGCTTTATTACTCAGGGTAAACAAGGTGCATAAAATGCGGGAGATTAAAAAAAAACTTTTTCTTCAAACTTTATTCATGAACAGCCTCAACTTCCAACACATTGCTGTCAGTGCTGCCTCCCACTCCCACTAACCGAAATGCACATTGTTCACCGCTCTCAGACACTTGAAGGCTTATATTCTTCCCCCTCCCTTCCCCATCTTCAGATCACGCCTGAAGACTTTCCTATTCGACCATGACTACGGTTACCTCCCCCTCCTCCACCCACTTGCTCAGAGTTCTGCTCTGCACATTTGCCGGAATACAACTTTATCAAGGCCAGCTACCCCATGATACTTTGTGCACAATTTGTGCTATAGGCACCATTTATCATGATACCAGAAATGGTATGTGGGTAGAATGTATTAATTCTAATCCTTGCACTAGATACAGCGCCTATGACAGTGACGCGATGACGATTAAAGCGCTTCACAGGATATACTGTACAGCGGATTGATGGTATTTTTTGGCAAAACTCTTTTGCCAGTTTGCACACAGTAGAATCCCACAAACAACCATGGAATGAATGACCAAATTTATGTGGTAGATTGTTGGCATGGACACAAGTCATAGTAAAAACTGACATTCTAACCCAAACCATGTTCAATTGTCTGCCTGTTAAAGATCCGATTGTACTATTCGAAAAGAGAAGCGAGTTTATCCTCGTGTCCTGGCCAACAAATCCCCCAAATAAAATTGATCACTCATTCCATGGCTGTTTGTGTGACATTACTGTGTCCAATTTGCTGCTGCATTTGCCCACAAAATAGTCAATGCACTTTACAGAATATCCCGTAAACAACAACAGCAAAATTACATGTGTAAAGTGTGTTTCAATTCAGAGGTATCCCCCAAGGAACTGAGAATAATAATATAATAATGCAATAATGTGGAGCTCCTGTAGTTCAGTGGTTAGAGCCTTACAAGCGTGAGACCTGTGTTTGAATCCAGGCAGATGAGGACAAAACCTTGAGCAAGCTTCCTTAATCCACATGCCTATTAATAATCCATTAAAAAAAACAATTAAAAAAATTGGTCATTTCAATCCACTACAATTTGTTGGACTGTGCTGTGAGCAATTGGCTGCCGCGTTTTGCCCACAAATATATATAGTCAATTCACTTTACAGTATATTCTGTGAAGCACTTTGAGACCTTGATAAGATCTGAAAAGCACTGTATCAAATGGAAGGATTATTATTATTTTTGTAACATTCAGGGATCATTCTAGACTAGAGCATAAGATGGGGGAGCACTGCTTTACAGAAGGTGTCATCTTTTGAGATGTTAACTGTTATGGATGACTATTGGAAAAGAGAGTTGTGCCTGGACCGACAAAGGTAAAAATTATCATTAACTTCACGGGTGTTTGTAGAACATTCATGTGTGCATATTGCCTGCATGTTGATGTACAAATAAACAGTCACTACATTTTACAGAAAGCTCTCTGCAGCTTTCTTCTAAGATATTTTGATGTGGTCAGGCACTGAATGCAAGGATTCAGGGCTGCACTGGAATTTAATCAAAACTTGTTTTGCTGAAAAAATCACATATCCATTTTAAAGCTCCAGTTTGTCAGAGAACTAAGGCTTTGTTGGATAAAATGCTCCCAATCTCAAGTGTAAGAGCTTGATGAAGGATAAATTAACAAACACATTCTTGGGATAAGAATGCATATCCGAACAGCAACCTTAGTCCCAGGTAACACTTACTCTTCTATATCTCACAAGCCACTTCACTTGAGAGCAAGTTGGTTAAACTCATCCATTCTCACAGCAAAAAAATTGTCATAAATTCAACCCATTTGATTTGATTTATTTTCTTCAGTTTCACAGCAACTTCAATGACCCAGTGTGACCCTGAACTCATTATTTAATTTTGTAGCCCATCAATATTGTTGACTTCTGGGCAAACTTTTACTTACTCCTGAGCAAAGATTTCCTGCTGGTTATAGACATTTGCAAAGCTATTTACAACAGCAACATGATATCCTGACTAGTGACAATAGCTGAAATATGCTAATAATTATCCTAGCACTTGCATTTGATATAGCATCATATCATGCCAATAAAATATCTCAAAGAGCTTTAAAGAGTTGATTGTACTGAATGTGTGTTTGTGAGCAAACATAGCAGCCGATTTGCACACAACTGTGTGCCACAAATGGCCACACAATGAATAACCAATGTTTTATCTGAGGGATTATTGCGTAGGAACATCAGTTAAGATATAGGTGTAATCACTACAACAACCTTTATTTATATAGTGCCCCTTTATGCAGGGTAGTGCTTAACAGTGTCAACCCACCCACCCCACCATCAGCAGGCGAGCCCTCAGCCACTCTGTCCATAATCTCTGGAATTCCATCCCACAATCCCTCTGCCTCACTCCCTCCCTGGCATCCTTCAAGCCCCACCTCAAGACCCTCGCTTCGATGGTGCCATCGGTCACTCGCCTTCCCTTCCCCTCCCTTCCCTCCACCCTCCCCGAACCCGACCACAGCTAAGGTCTGAAACACTGACTGTCCAGCGACTTGGGACATCCTCTTGACGTGAAAGACACTATACACATGTAATTTTGTTGCTGTTATTGCTTAAGATCACTATTACATTCTTTGCCAACCTATAATTATACTCTCAGCACTAGATTTAGGTTTTTGAAACCGTGCTATGTATTTAATGAAACTGTGATCAACATGAGCTGGCGTGAAAGGCAGTACTGTATACAATGTAAATTGCTGTTGTTGATAGAAGGATCCTCAAATTGTTCTTGCAGGAGAAGCAATGGTGGAAATTCAAAGTAAATACTCAATAATGATAATACGTACACTGTAATCCTTATATGTGATGCACTACGTTCCATGCCAAGAGGATGTCACAAATCTCTTTGCAAGATATCTACAGTCAAAAAGTAAACATAGTTATAGATTAGCCTACAATTCAGTCACATTGATTGAGACCAAAGCCAACCAATCTACCAATAAACTTGTTGGTCTTCCTGCATGCTATCAGCTGAACTCTTAAATTTTTTCTGAAATAAAACCAGTTTGCAAGTTTAGCAGGTGACAATTTTCACCCTGATATCACTTGAAGAAAGCCAGCAATAGAAAATGTCACTGTATTGTATATGTTCAAACAATATTTTCTCATAGTCTGTATTTGAGCATGTCTGCAATTCACATGCATCTTATAGAAAAGTAAATAATGTTGAATTGCCTATAAATATTTTAATAGCACTCCCCAGCATTCCTTAGAAAATGCTCAGATTTCATGGAAAATAACTAATTTGCTCATTGTAGGCTGGTTAGTTTCTGAAAATGAAAGGGCATCTATCAAACATGCAGTGTTTACTGAAGTACAAGTAGCTGCCTACTGACGTACTGCTAAGATGAAAGCTCCATGTATGTGTGACACCTTTCATTTTTCAAATACTGTTCACCCAACACTGAAAAGGCAATGGGACATATTTCCTAAAAACAAACTGCTGAAACAAATATATCTGTTGCTCCGTCAGTCAAAATAAATTGGAGTCTGTTTGCACCATAATATTCAACCGAACCAAATTACAAATTAATTTCCAATGATCTAAAATATTTGCCCAACGATCAAAAAATGATTCAGAATGTCAGGTTTCATCCTTGGTCTAGCCTGAGTTACCTGTTCTCAGGAATGATAGAAGTAGGAATAGTATAATTGCCCTCAAGGGTCCTGGGAGAGAGAAGGGGGAAAATATTGCTTGAGTTCCTGTTTCCATCAGTAAACAATGAATTCTGCTAGATGTATCTGTACAGAGTCCTGTAGCTCAGTGGTTAGAGCACTTGGCTTACAAGCAGGAGGCCTTAGTTCAATTCCAGGCAAGGCAAAACATTATGGAAGTTTCCTTACTCCACAGGCCTAATAAAATTCCCTCCAAAAAAAATTGGTCGTTTCAACCCATGACTGTTTGTGGGACACTGATGTACACAATTGGCTGCCATGTTTTATCCACATATATATGGCCAATTCACTTTCCAGTATATTTGGTGAAGCACTTTGAGACGTCTAAAGACGTGAAAAGCGCTTATCAAATGCAAGAGTTATTATTAATACAGCATAATCAACACCGTCAACACTCACCGACCAAGTGAACCAATGATTTTACTATAAATTATACACATATCATTGAGGTTCAGTAATAAATTAGAGCACAGTTACTAATTAACTAGGAACTTTATATTTTAAGAAACATACTTATGAATATTAAAAGACAACATTTTCTGTGCAGCAGTAGTGAGCAGTAATCAGTTACCTCACCGTTGTATAATGCAAACACTTTTCAGCATGGAAATGCTACTTATACTTTATAAATCAAATTGTATGGCTGTGTTCGGTTTCACCATGACTGCAAACAGTGATACAAATTGAATCCAAAGCTTATTCCTTGCAAAGCAAAAAATAATAAAATATCTTGCAACCATTCCTAACAGAAGAGTGGGTGGAGGTTTCTGTCGCTACTTGTGATTTTGTGGGGGAAAACTCGGCTGAGTGTTAAATGCAACTGATTTGTTGCTGTACAATTATAATGGGAAATCCCTTCAGTGTCTGATAGCACAATAGGCAATGTGAGTAGTGCTCTATGGAATTTTTACCCATTGGAATGTACATTGAAGATTAATTAAATGTCACACTTGCTCTGTCACATTTGCAGCCCAGTGCTTGCCGGTTGAGTGCTTAATTCGCCTATTATTTGGAACAACAACTGGATCATGACATTTGGGCAGAAAAGGAATCTGTGTTATTATTTCACACCAGCTTCAATATTTAGAGAATAAGTAATCCTTTTTCAGTATATAAACAACCAAATTCGGGTAATAAAAAAACTATATTCGGTACTACAATTCCTATAATATTGGAATTTCTGTTCCTGGTAATATTCTAGTCAATGATTAACTCTTGGTGTTAAATCTGTGTTATATGAAAAGGAACTTAAATGCCTCCATCAGCAGAATGGCAAGTTCAATGACCTACAAGTGTGAGAAGGGATTATTTCCATTGGTGCTGGTTAACCCTGCAAGTCAAAGCCCTAATACTGTAGATAGCACACCCTACCTACAAGATAAGAATAATAATGCTTGCATTTGATATATTGCCTCATCATATTATTAAGACAACCACAGATGCAGGGAGGATGAAATGGGGTGAAATACAATCCGGCCCACGGGCCACAGATAGGACCACCCCAATCTAATAGAATGGCAGAACAGGCTTGAAGGGCTGAATGGTCTACTCCAGCTAGGTTGCTAGGAAATGGATGGGCTTGTGCCTGAGCTGAGAGTTAGAATCAAGAGGGGTGGAGAGCAAGGGAAAAGGGAGTGGGAAGCTGACCAAAGGAACGGTCATAAAGGAAGGTCTTGATACTGCGTTGAAGAGGTAGCTGAGGTGGCTAAATAAGGAGTTACAGGAAAATATATAATAATCCTACCATTTAATGTAGCACCTGGAATATTGAAACATCTCAAAGTGTCACACAGGGAAGGGAAATCAGCCAGTAAATTATAAGTCTGCCTTAGTTTTCTCCATTCTAAACAAACTTTTCATTTGAGAACTTTTCTGTTTGGTTCAAAGTTCCTGCATTATTAATATCTTCTGCATTATGCAGTATTATTACATGATGATAATAATCCTTTTATTTAATATACCACTTTTCACGTGTTCTAAAAGTATCAAAGTGCTTCACAAAATATGCTCCAATGTGAATTGACTGTATACATGTGGGCGAAACACAGCAGCCAGTTGCGCACAGCAGAGTCCCACAAACAGTCCCCAGGTAGCAAGCCCATGTAGGGCCCATATGGTCATGGATCCATCCCAATTTGTACCATATGGGACCCATATGGGCTTGCTACCTGGGGTAGTGGATTGAGTGACCAATTTATTATTTATTTATTGATAGGTGGATTTTTTAAAAGGATTTATATTACCCCTGGAAAAGTGATCTGCCAATTGACTAACAATCAGGTTGCTACTTACTGCCAGAGATATGTGGAGTAAAGAAACTGCTAACAACAAATGTTTTCCCATCATTTTGCCTTTCCTGTCATCTAACACAGGTCTCCTGCTCACAAGGCAAGTGCTACAAGCCTCCACAACTGCTGAATAATTATAGGATAAATTCCATGTTCAAATGTTTACCATTGAGCATTGCCCGAATGACTTTCTAAAAACTTACTAACAATACAGCAGAACACATCTGTTAAAGATTATTTAAAACATTATGACTTCCCTCTAGGAGAAGAAGGGAGTTATAATGTTTAGGAAATGCTTTTATGACTCTCCTCAGTGCAGGTTGGCAACATTTTTAATCAGAGTAGAATTGAGACTCATTGAAAGTCACACTTAGTCATCAATGAAGGACATCAGCACTGAATGAGTTTCCCAAGGTTACCAAGCTAAGCCATTCAAGAAATTACAGTACTTAGAAAATGGCCCACAAACCACCGCAATTGCAGTCACAAGCAGCATCCCATTAGCAATAATATGAAGGATACATAAATCAGATTTATATCAAAAAAGAAAGTAATCCTCACAGGTAGAAGGTGATATCTGAAGGGACAAATAATGATGTCAAAGAGAAAACAATTGCATGATTCCTTGTGTCTATAGCCTGCTCCCATTCAATTACAAGTGTGATTTTGTTGTTGTTTGTTGTTCTATTTCATAAGGATTTTAGACAATATAATCAAAAGCACCAATTAAAACATTTGAATGGGAACATTGAAACGGGAGTAATCCATTGAGCCCAAATAGACAGTTCTGCTATTCAATAATGTTATTTAATCTTGTTATTTCTTCATGGTGAATCTTTTAATCCTATTTTAATGTCTTTCCTCCATGCCCCTTAAGTTTCCCTGTTTACCAAGGAACTTTGCAACTTCCTTTTAAGAGTCTCACTTGATTGGCTAACTCAGCCCTCAAGGGACAGTGTATTCCACAGCCCTGCGAATGTTTGTGTAATATTTGCTGATTTCACTTCAGACATTTCGCTCTAACTTTGAAGATGTGAAAATAACTTTACATAATTAAAAATAAAGTAATCCTCATTGGCATAAAGTGACGTCTGATAGGACAAATCATGGTATGTCAGCAATAGAAAAAGTTCTAATTTTTCCTTTGGTTTGGATCCGTCCACTAGAGAGAAGATTCATCCCCTATCCAGTTTGTCAATTCTCTTTGTTACTTTAAGCAAGTCAATCAGATCACCCCCTGACCTCCTTATCCCTGGGGCATTTAACACAAGTTTCCCCAGCCTCCCAATGTAGCTAAAACCCTTTGTCCCAGGTATTAATCTGGTGAATTGTCACTGGACACTCTCCATTGGCTGCACATTTTGTTTTACTGATGATAGAAACGCAAACTCAATGCTTCCATAGCTACTATGGGGAATTGTACTTTGACCACCTTAAAGTGATTTGCGTGGGAAGTAGGCGAAGAATCATTGAGTTGTGCTGACACGAAAACCTCTTTCCTAAACTAAATCTCATTAATACTGGGTCATTTTTCAGCAAATTATTTGTTCAAGGATAAACAAACCACTGGGAAAAGATTCATTGGCCTTTTGAGGGCACAAGGTTAAAAACATTGAGGTTCTGAGAAATAAATGTTCTGTTGCGAACCTAGGATTTAGCAATGCACCAGACCAGAAAAAAAATGGGAAGGTCCATCTGGTCAGTTCCAACGTAAAATAAATATAATACCGTTAAAAAATAATAAATAATTCTACACTGTAGCATCTCTTAAAAACCCTCAATTAACTGTGTTGCCAAAGAGCAATTTAGTTCCCACTTGAACTTTCCAGCACCATCTGCATTTCTGGATAGTTTTTTCCATGTATTCTTACATGGAAAACACTTGCTGGTCTTTTGCTGAAACTTGTTCCCAGTTAGCGGAAGAGTGAAAACTATAGTAAAACCATTCAGTTCGATGAGGGTTATAGTTCATATTGCTAATGAATCAGGAAAACACTTCATGGACATTGAAAATTGTCCCAAATGAAAGGCAATGTATACATGCAAGTTGTATCACGGATACGCTTGACGTTGCTAACTCTCTGAGTACCGGACATTTCACCTCAGAGGTCTAAGATTGTGGATTTGAACCTCCTATTAGGACTTTGAATAAACTGTTTAGGTTGACATTCCAATGCATTGCTAGGGTTGTGTTGCACCTATGTTATTCCCTTTCGCAAGCCCTGATGTTCTTCTCATAACGGAGCACCACTACTCTCACACAGTCCTCTTGTGACACAGCCAACTTGTATCAATGTGACATTGCTTCTTTGCTCCCTGTTCCATGTCTTTTCATGTCTCGGCTGGACTATTCCAATGCCTTCCTCGCCAATCTCCCTTCCACCACAATCCACAGAGTGCAGCTGATTCAGAACTCTGCCCCCGCGTTCTCATCCGCACCAAACCTCGCTGCATCATTACCCCAGTCCTTGCCAGACTTCACTGGCTCCCTGTCCCAGAGAGGATCGACTTCAAGATCCTCACCCTTATCTTCAATTCCCTCCACTCCTCTACACCCCCCTACCTCTCTGACCTCCTCTCTCCTCAAATCGGCACCTGTTGCCTTCGCTCCACCAGGTCTGGCCTCCTCCATGTCCCCCGAATCCTGCGCTCCACCCTCGGCGGCCGTGCCTTCAGCCACTATGCCCCGAAGTTCTGGTATTCCCTTCCCCACTCCCTTTGCCTCACCCCCTCTTTTCTCAGCTTCAGGTCCTAGCTGAAGACCTTTCTCTTCGACCGCACCTTTGGTCACCTTTCTTCCCCTGCCCCTGGTTCGGTCCCGGGATCCACTATTGTGAAGCGCTCTGAGACACCGTCTAGCGTGGACGGTGCTTTATAAATCAAAGTTGTTGTTGTTGTTGCTTTGACAATTGCAAGTACAGAGTCAAATGGCCAATGTGATGAACTGCAAGTATTTTCCATGTAAACCATTATCAAATTTCAGTTTAAGCAAACCCAGCATACACATAGTCGCTGACATTTCATTATTTGAGATGTTTTTAATGAACTTTGGAGTACTTGCATTTGCTAATCAATCTGTGTTTGAGTGGAAATTGCTTTACTCTCTTTCAAACTCATCTGGAACTCATCTGAAATGAGTTAATCATGAGTGACTCCAAAACAATACAAATGCAGATGCTGCGGAAACAACTGACGAGTGTAAATTATATTTGAAAATACAGTATAACCATGTTCTGGAGGATGAATCCCTAGTGTCTGAAAACTTCCTATTGATGTAAATCCTCCAAAGCCAACATGATAATAATAATAATGATAATAATCTTGGCATTTGACATAGCGCTTTTCGTGCCTTCTAGATGTCTCAAAGTGCTTTGCAGAATATAGTGTAAAGTGAATTGACTGTATATTTGTGGGTGAAATACGGCAGCCAATTGTGCACAGCAGTGTCCCACAAACAGTCATGGATTGAAAATGATCAATGCTTGAGAACATTATATGGACTGATTTCAATGCTCACCTGAAGAGCACAGTTGAAATGGTCCATGTATCAAGATCGGTCACATGGATTAAAACCAAAACAACAATTTGTATTGATGTACCACCCTTCACATACCAGAGCATTCCAGATTGCTTAACAGCATTTTGTTTTGAAGCCAAACTGGAAAAATGGAGATGAGGTCCTAAGGGACAGTCGAGAAAGGAAGTCTTCAGGTGTTTGAAGCTGTGCAAATCAGAAAAGGTGGAGGAGTGATGACCCCAGGAATGATCAAAGAAAATCTTCAGGTATGAGGGACTGAGACAAGGAGATCCAGACATTCAGGAAATAGTGGATGCAAGCAGTACCACCAATAGTGGAGAAGAAGGGATGAAAAACATGCAAAATGCAGCTGAGCAAAGTGGATCATGGAGTGTGGTGTGAACACATTGAAGAGGTAGGGAGGTACTAGGGCACAGTGATTTGAAAGTGAGAGTGAGCTTTGAAATTGATTTGTTTTGGAGCAGGGAGCCCCTGAGGCCTGGCAAGAACTGAGGAAAGGAGGGGTGCAATGCCTGGCAAGGTGACAACATGGGCAACAGAGTTTTGAATCATTTGGATCTTGTTTATACTGGAGCTCGGAAGATTGGCAAAGAGTGCTTTGGAAAAATCAAGGTGGGAAATGATGAAATCATGAATGAGGGTTTCAGCATCGTTTGATGTAAGATAGTGTCAAAGGCGGGTGATGTCGCAGAAATTTTCAAGGCTGAGATTGATAGATTTTTTTTAAATGGAGGGATTAGGATTAGGGGATAGGGCAGATAATTAGAGTTAGGTCAGAAGATCAGCCATATTTTATCAAATGGTGGGGCAGGCTCGAGGGGACGAATGGCCTACTCCTGCTCCTAATTCTTATGTTCTTATTGAGGAAGGCAATCCTGGTCAAGGATTGGATGTAGGGTACATTGGATAATTGGGGATTGAACCCAATGCCAAACTTGTGTACAAGTTAATTGAAATCTGAGGGATAGGCAGGGAAGGCTATAAATCTATTGGGATGTTTAAGGGAAATAATTAAAGCCTGTTTAGTAAATATAGTTAAGAAGCAGTTCAAAAAATTCCTTATGTGTTTACCATATTTTTTTAAATATCAAATAAATCTGAGGCTTGTCTACAAGTGCAGTCACCAAGCTTTAGAATAAATTTGTGCAGCACTTTGAGATGTTTTGATGACATGGTAAAGCAAGGATTATTATTAATATTTTTATTAGAATGCAATGAGCAGAGTTATACAGGAATCTCGAAGACTTGATGAGGCTTGATATCAAATCCAAGGATTATTATTATTATTGTTAGTATTATTATTATGCTCTGTTGCATTCAGAACCAATCTCCTTTACCCAGCGATTACAAGACAAAAACATACCATCCTTGTCAATCTTCTACACAGTAGCTCTGCACAGCATAAGATGGTTTGGAAAAACATACACAGTTCACAGGGTCAAAAGCACTTCATTACAAGTCGAACCACAGGACGACTTGTTGATCATCTGTTAAAGGCACATTGTGAGCAAGGCAGCATGTGTATGTGATAACTTTTAATTTGCTTTCACGTCGTTCAAAGAAATCGGAGAATGTGCTGAAATTATTATTTGTGACTCCTCCAAGTGTAACAATGTCACGTGTGGGGCAGACTATCTCTCAACCCTAACTCTGATAATGAGCTACATCTCACTGCACACAAACTAACTTGTCTTAGAGACAGATTGTTACGGCTCTACCCTGTGATAGATTGAAAACAAAATTTCGCTGAAAGCAAAACCAATGATACTTTTAAACTACAGTATTGATATTTGATACTCAATATATTTAGTGATACTTGTTTCACCCACAAAACACACAGTCCACTTTATAAAATGTTCTGTGAAGAGCTTTGATACTTTTCAAAGACATGATAAGGTGCTATATCAAAAGTAAGGATTTGTACTATTTTCATTCTATCCCATTAGGGTTAAGGTTGCATAGCAAATAGTTTGCATAGCAAACAGCTGCTGATTGGTCAGCAGCTGTCAGACTCCAGCTTCTACTCATATTTACAAGGGAAGCTTCTTGGGAATCAAAATATGATATAGAGCATAAATACAAGATAACTGGTAATATATCCAATAAGGGGTTTGGGAGGAAATTCTTCACACAGGGAGTGGTGAGAATGACAAACTCACTGCCAGAACCTGTGATTGAAGCAAATAGAATCAATGCATTTAAGAGAAAAGTTGATACATCCACGAGGGGGAAGGAAAAGAGGGATACCGGAGAGAGTAATAGGAGGGGCTGGGACTTGTGTAGAGTAAAAGTGGACTAACAACAACAACAAAATTACACTTGCATAGCGCTTTTCACATCAAGAATATGTCCCAAGGCGCTAAGTGGACCAAACAGTTGGTTCTCATTCTATGTAATCCCATGTGACACATACCTCACCTTACTTACTGTGCTTACTAAATTACATTTATATAGCACCTTTCAAGAATGAACAGTAAATCATAACTGGTCTTTAGGCAGGCTAAAACAATGCAACTTACAAAGTAAACTAACAGTGGGTTGAACCTTGACTGTTAATGAGGAGAATTAAGTTTCTTTTTACATTGAACATCCCCACATTCTGTGATTAACATCTTTAACTTTCAGATTGTAATTTCAGGCCTTAACTATCTTTCAGCTTTTCATATTCTGTCCACAAAAAATGCTGGTTAGACTCCAGCAATACCCCCAAATGCACACTCTGGGGACGCCAAGCTTTGGTTCTTGCCAACCTGAACCTAATACTTTCCGAAATTAGGTAAACAGGTTGCATCTCTGCAGGGACAGAGTGTGCATTCCTTTCCAACATTCAATCTCTCAATTTCCATGTGTAGTTGGGAGGCATGGAATTCCCAGTATGGTTTGGCTATACTTAAGCATGGTGATGGGTCAGACAACTGGCTGACTAAAACAAATCCAAGCATTATGTATCTCCTGTTTAGCTTCCTATCAACAGTCCCGTGTATTTTTTATATTGAACAAAAGCAAGTATTTTTCATTTATGTGAGTTGTTTGCATATGGAATACATTGACTGGAAGGGTGGTGGAAGCCAATTCGATAAGAATTTTTAAGAGAAGTGGATAGATATTTGAGGAGGTCAAATTTGCAGGGCGATGAGGAGAGAGCAGGGGAGTGAGATTAATTTGGGCAACTCTTTCAAAGACATGATGGGCCAAATAGCCTCCTTCTGTGCTGTACAATTCTATGATTCTATGATTATATGAACTTTATTCACTTGCTGCTGATCAATTCTGCAAAACCTGTCAACTTTCAGGATGTAGGTCTGCCTTGCTCTGATTTAACATTACCTTCTAATTTGGTATAATTTGTGCCTTAAATTGAGGCAAATTGACTTGAACTGTGCCTGTGATCTATGAATCCAGGAGAGGAGCTTAGCACAGACATGTAAAGTACTCCTTAACATTTACATTTTAATATAGCTCCCTTTGTAATCTGCTTGCTTCACTTTCCAGTTACAAATGCTAATATGAAATAAAATGCCTTAAATATTCTATTTCTTCCATTGCTGAGTTCATCAAAACAAAACCAACAATTTTTTGAAATTGTCTACACTGCCTGCCTTCGCTGCTTCCCTGGATAGTCTTTTCGCAATGGTGGGTGACGGGGGGAGTGAGATTATAAAAAACAGACAAGTCATGTTCTAAACTGATTCCCTTCTTAATGACCATCGCAAAAGTTTCATGATAGAATTGAGTATATGTTTTACAATGGAATTGGTAATATATAAGACAAGGAGAGATGGTGTTTAAAAATTGAGCCAGCCAGATGTACTCCTCTTTTCTTAGTTTCAAGTCCCAGGCTGAAGACCTTTCTCTTCGACCATGCCTTAGGTCACCTTTCCACCCCTGCCCTTGGCTCGGTCCCAGGATCCGCTATTGTGAAGCGCTCTGAGATGCTGTCCGGCGTGAAGGGTGCTATACAAATCAAAGTTGTTGTTGACTACAGCAATCTTTTCTGATTCCTCTATTTCTATGTATTACAATAATAATCCTTGCTTTTGATATAGAGCTTTTCATATAGAGCATTTCATATCTTCTAGACATCTCAAAGCGCTTCACAGAATATACTGTTAAGTGAACCGACTGTATTATATGTGGGCGAAACGTGGCAGCGAATTGCACACAGCAGTATCCCACAAACAGTTGTGGATTGCAATGATCAATTTATTAATTGTGTTTTTTTTTAGAGATTATTATTAGGTATGTAGAGTAAAAAAACTTGCCCAAGGTTTCGCCCTGACCTGCCTGGATTTGAACACACATCTCACGTTTGTAAGGCGAGTGCTCTAACCACTGAGCTATAGGACTCCACAAATGTATTCTTATGGGTCAGAGAAGAGAATAGCATTTGTGAAGGGCATGAATCCAGTCGCTTTCTCCTTTCCTTTGTCAGGAGATCATTTTGAACCTTCTTCCAAAAGAGGTTGAAGAAGCATAGCTCATCAAATGTAAACGGGAAATTCTGATGAAAACCATAACAACAACAACAAAATTACACTTGTATAGCGCCTTTCACCACTGAGTAGCCACTATGCCCCGAGGCTCTGGAACTCCCTTCCTCACTCGCTACCCTTCGCCTCCTCTCTTCCCAGTTTCAGGTCACAGTTGAAGACCTTTCTCTTCGACCGAGCTTTTGGTCACCTTCCTGCCCCTGCTCCTGGCTCGGTCCCGGGATCCGCTACTGTGAAGCGCTCTGAGACGTCATCTGGCGTGGAGGGCGCTATATAAATCGAAGTTGTTGTTGTTGTTGTTGTTGACTGAAAGTCTCAGGACAAGATACCTGGCCTTTTTTACATCCTCTGTGCATTAAAATGAAAATGTAATTAATATAGAAAACCAAGAGCAACTCATCACATCAGAGGAGATTAAAATTACAATTTAAATAAATCTGTTACCAAAGAACAAAGTATCAGACATGAATAGCGTACTAGCTCAGTTTATGAAGCAAGGTGTAAATTACATAAAAAGGTAACTCTATAATGGAAGCTGCATAGAGTACGTTATTACTAATTTCCACCTTAGATACTCAGATTTTCCTATAAAAATTGTTTGGCAAAACTAGAACTATTTTAAAAATCTAGAATTCTCTTAACTTTTCTTCAGCTTCTGGGATATGTGCACTTCACAGAACTGCTAACATTTTGTTTCTCAAACACAACAGATGTCTGACAAATGCGGAAATCCATCGCCAAGCCTTAGATTCTCCAAACCTAAATACTGAGCTACAAATCATAGGTGACCCCTGAGTCCTGTGACAATGCACAAATGACCTCAGCATAATCCGTAACCGAGTAACATGTTTTGTGATACATTTTTGGCACTAGAATTAAACGTGTGTCTTACTAGCTATCTGAGAACAAAGGAGCTATTTGGAGTTGTGCTGTGAAAAGCATTATGAAGTTCTCTGACTACCCTTAACATAGGCAAAAAAAATCAATCGCAGATCACACAGAGAAGGTGGACAAGGCATTTGAAAGTTACAATGAGCATATTAAAGTTGATCTGCTGGGAACCACTGGGTAAAGAGAGCTAGTGAAGCCTGGCGCCAAATTGTGGAACCCTGTGTGGCAGACAATATGGGCTGTGGGACTGCAATAATCCAGCATCACATTGATCTGACTCAGATAGAATTATGGACATGTTGAGTAATGAGTCCTATTGTTGGAATGTGTACAATGGCATTCATTTCAAATGTAAATAACATTTTCTAAACCTCAAAATGTACACCTAATTTCAAACCATTTGTTCCCTGTGCATAGAACACTCGCCTCACAAGGGAGAGGAACCGGTTTCGATTCCCAGCAGGGCAAAACCTTTGGTGAGTTTCATTACATGCCTGTTTCCCTAGCAGTAATTAGGAATTTGGTAGTTAATTGATTGACAGATCATTTTCTCAGGGTAAAAATGGCTTCAAATAAATATAATAACAATAATAATTTGGTCACTCAATCCATGACTGTTTGTGGGACACTGCTATGCACAATTGGTTTCCACTTTTGCCACAAAATATAAAGTAAATTCACCTCACAGTATATTCTGTGAAGTGCTTTGAGACATCTCAAAAGACTTGATAAACCACTTTTAAGATATCAAATTTAAGAATCATTATTATTATATGGATGCACTGAATAAAAAGGATATGGATTCAGAATTAGAATTTTTATAAAACAAGGAAACATAAAATCCTTGAGACGACAACAACAACAACAAAATTACATTTATAGATTGCCTTTCACATTGGGAGGATGTCCCAAGACGTTGAAATATGATGGCAACATAGCTGCAAAGAGTACAGCACAAACATTCCAGTAGATAGATGGGATGTGCCACTTGGTTGATTTTCTCTGATATCTCATTTCTGCATTCTGCATTCTACATCAAACATTTCTGACCTGCAGTGATGTAATAGAAGATAATCTCCTGAAAAACATGGGCATGTCAACCAAGGTTGTGCCTAAATGGCTAGAATTGATTAAAGGTTTCCCTGTAGGATTATTAGATGTGAGAGGAGAGGAGTGACAATGAATCCTGCTGGAGTCCAGCCATTAAGTTTCTCCATCTCCTGTCAATTATAATTAATTGGTGCGAGTTCCTCTCTCTGTGCACTTACGTGATCCCAATGAGAGAAAGTACCACTATGTTTTATTTGCACAGGGAAAGGGGCAACTGTTATTAATCAACAGAATGCAATCCTTTAGTGATATATGTATGTCAGGCTCAATTGGTAGCAGTGTCAGCACTGAGTTACAATGTTGAAGGCTCAAGTCTCATGTCGGAAATATGAGCTCATAAGCTAGGGCGATGCTCCAATGTGTAGCTGGGGGAATTGGCTGAGGTGCCATTCTTCCGATGAGATGATAAAGCAAAGTCCTGTTTCCTTGTTTAGGTGGACGTTAAAGATCCTTTGCACATAAGAAAAGAGAAGGGAGTTTATCCTGGTGCCATGACAAACAGTCTGACATAGGAACATAGTACAGTAATTAGGAATAGGAATTGTGCATCTATCTTGCAGATAAAAAGTATTGTCATTCACTTCACAGCTGCTTGTGGGTCATTGCTCTGGTGTAAATTAGCCACCATATTTGCCTACAATGCATTGTCAATAGATTTTACACAAAAATAATTGTTTTTAACAAAGCTTTATGAAACATAGAGTTTCTTACTAACTTTGAAGATAATGAGGGTTAGTTTGCAATATTTTGTGATGGGATTCCTCACAAAGCAATACTAGTTACATTTCCTTTAGGCAATGAGAAGTACGTCAAACCGACCTTCGGGAACTTTAATCCGACACAATCTATGATCTACTTGCAAAGAAAGACAAGAATACTGGCAATTCTAACTGCAGTAAGGAATCCCAAGAAACAAATATTGCAAAATTAAACTACCATGTAATTTACTAAATCACTTGTCACCAGACTCACATAACCATTTCCTCCATTCTCATTTACTGCAAAACTGATTATTAAGGGTAAATATTTTTAATTGACTCCAATAACCACAACTCATTTGGGCAAAAAATATGATATCAACTTTAAAATGTCTACTTCATTCAAGATATTTACCAATCTTTATATAGCCAATATCCCTGGAGGGATATCTTACAGAGTAACATAGGTAGGAACTTGGAGCAGGAGTAGGCCATTCGGCCGCTCGAGCCTGCCCCATCATTCAATAAAATCATGGCCGATCTTCCAATCTAACTGCATCTGCCCACCTTATCCCATATCCCTTAATCTCTCTATCCATAAGAAATCTATCAATCTCAGTCTTGAATATGTTCAAGGACTGAGCATCTACAGCCTTTTGGGGTAGATAATTCAATAAATTACCCTCTGAGTGAAGAAGTGTTTCCTCAAGTCTATTCAAAAAGGCTGACACTTGGTGTCTTAAGTGTCTTAAGACATTCTCCCCCTGTCTATTCTATCATGCCTCCGAAGAATCTTCTGGGTTTCTATAAAATCACCTTTAATTCTTCTATATTCTAGAGAATATAGGTCTAGCTTACTCAACCTATAGGTCAACCCCCTCATCCCAGGAACCAACCTAATGAATCTACCTTTCTTAAATAATGAGACCAAAACTGCAAACAATATTCTAGGTGTGTCTCACCGAGGCCCTATACAGTTGCAGCAAGTCTACCCTACTCTTGTATTCTTATCTTTTTACAATGAACGCCAACATGCCATTAGCCTTCCAAGTTACTTGCTGTACCTGTAAACTTGTTGTGACTGGTGTACAAGGACAACCAAATCCCTCTGAACACTAATACTATCTAGTCTCTCCCCTTCTAGAAAATAATACGCTTTTCTGTTTTACTACCTAGGTGAATAACTTCACACTTCCCCACATTATATTGCATCTGCCATCTTATTATCCACTCACCTAACCTATCTATATCCCATTGCATTCTTTTTGTGTCATTCTCAGAGTTTACTCTCCCACCTAGCTTCATATCATCCGCGAATGTAGATATTTTAAGTTCTATGTCCTCGTCTAGATCATTGATATAGATTGTAAATAGTTGAGGCCCAAGTACTGATCCTTGTGGCACTCCACTAGTCACATCCTGCCAATCTGAGAAGGACTCGTTTATCCATACTCTCTGTTTTCTTCCCGTTTGCCACTCTTCGATCCATACTAATATATTGCCTTTAATTCCATGGGCCCTATTCTTGAGTAGCAACCTTTTATGTGGCACCTTGTCAAATGCCTTCTGAAAACCTACATACGATATAACTTGCAGCACCAATGAATAATGAAGTTGGCAGTTATCAAACCAATATACCTCAACTAATTAAACTAAATCCACTGAACTATAGTAAAAGTTCTCATCCAACAATAGGTTGACTGAACCCTCTTGCACCTTGACACAAAGTGGAGATTTCTGTACTCTTTGCATGGGTAAAAATGGATGATTGTTGAAAGCTCATCTTGGACTCCTATAGCTCAGTGGTTAGAACACTCACCTTGCAAGTGAGAGATCTGGGTTTGGTTCCCGGCAGGGTGATAACTTGGGCAACTTTTCTTACTCCACATGATCCACATAATCCCTCAAGAAAGAAAAGAATAATAATTTGGTCACTCAATCCACAACTGTTTGTGGGACGTTGTGCACAATTGGCTGCCATGTTTTGCCAACACAAATCTTCTCATTCAGTCCCTGCACTGACACTTGTTGTGTCCCTCAGGGCTCTGTCCTTCACAACGTAATACAGGTAGACCCCGCTTAACGAAGGAGTTAGGGACTATAACAACCCTTTGTTAAGCGAAAATTTCGTTAAGTGAGAATTTAACTGTATTATTGTATTTGGCCGCACCAAAATGCCACCCCTACCCGAGCCTCCCCACTAAAATCAGTTTAGTTCCTAGCGGTTCCTAGCGCTAACAGTTCCAGTGTACAGGTTGAGCGATGAAAATCCGGAGTTCCGGAATCCAGAAGGTGACAAAAATTGCAAGAATAAAAACCTCCAATCCTATTTGCTCCAGGCCAGGTCTTCACAGTCACCGCACCGAAATATCACAACCTGGGCCCTGGTATTTCCAGACACATGATGCGCTTTTGGCGTTCCGAAATACGGAAATACCCGAACCTGGGCTCAGCTATGGGCCCAAATTCAGGACGTTCAACCTATACTAGCGAAGGCCTAAGGTAGATACAACTGCTATTGAAGGCTACACAACTTTAAATACAACAATAACATATTAAAATGTTAGTAAATACAACAATAAACAGTAAAATACAGACAGTCCTCGACTTACTATTATTGAAGCCATGAAGTATCCTGCTGCTTAAGCTCCTCCCATATGGGAGGGGCTGCACTGCACTGCTTAACTGAGGCCGCTAAAGACTAAGCGTATGTTGTGGAGGCAATCGGAGAGACGCTACCCATGA
Organism: Hydrolagus colliei; assembly: GCA_035084275.1. Classification (NCBI taxonomy): domain Eukaryota; kingdom Metazoa; phylum Chordata; class Chondrichthyes; order Chimaeriformes; family Chimaeridae; genus Hydrolagus; species Hydrolagus colliei. The sequence continues at coordinate 29,182,249 of CM068744.1, forward strand.
GAAGCTGCCCAAGAGAAGCCCGCGAGATTTAAAGTGTGTGTAAACATTCATTATAGCGAACACAGACTTTGTTAAGTGGATAAGTGGTACAAATAGAAACCCTCGTTATAGTGAAGTTTTGTTAACCAGGCGTTCGGTAAGCGGGGTCTATCTGTATAGTCAATTCACTTTACAGTATAGTTTGTGCAGCACTTTGAGACATCTCGAAGATGTGAATAGCACTACATCAAATACAAGGATTATTATTATTATCTTGATTGCATAACATGACAATCAAAATAGATATTTCTCAACAGCTGCTGTGCAAAAGTGAGGTTGACCTCTTTCTGACACGCATTCAACAATAGATCATGGATTTTGTTGACTTCAGCCATGAAATATTGGGGATTTGTTGTTTTTGGTAGTTCTTAATGGGATTCCCTCATAATAAATCAAAGCCACACAACTGGGGAGTTCCTCTGGTAACAAGAAATACATCACAGTGACCTCCACTCCAAAGCCATCTTCTTCAAAAGCAGTATTCCCAAAGTCAATGTCAATTTTGTCAAGAAATCCTGTACGTTGCAAAGGCAGCTAACCTGCTCAGAGTACACCATTACATTTAACCAGCGTTTTGGGATGTCCTGCTGACATGAAAGGCGCAAAATAAATGTAATTTGCTGTTGCTGTTGTCAAGCAGAGAAATACTTCATAAATATAGATTTTCTAGGTTGATACCAGGGCTGACAAGACTACTATATACTGTTATACTGCTAACAGGATAGATTGGCTATCAAGGAGTCCTGTAGCTCAGTGGTTAGAGCACTTGCCTCATGAGCGAGAGACTGGGTTTGATTCCCGGCAGGGTGAAACCTTGGGAAAGTTTTCTTGCTCCACACGCCTGATAATAATCCCTCAAGGAAAACAAACAATAATAATTTGGTCACTCAATTCATCACTGTTTTTGGGACACTGCTATGTGCAATTGGATGCTGTGTTTCGCCAACAATGTACAGTCAGTTCACTTTGCAGTATATTCTATGAAGTGCTTTGAAACTTCCGGAAGCTGTGACAAGTGCTATATCAAATGCAAGGATTATTAATATTATTATTGTTTTTATTATTAGCTAGTTTGGGCCTTTTCCCACGGGAGGAAAGACAATTGGGAGGAGATCAAGTGAAAAAATTAGGATTTGTTATTTTTGGTAGTTTTTAATAGGATTCCCTAATAATAAATGACTATAAATACCAGCACAGACTTGTTTGGCCAAATTAGTTCGCTTCCATGCTGCATATTCTTCGTAAAACTTCTTTGAAAGTTATTCATACTATTAAGTTGCTTGCTCATAATGCAAAACTTTGCTAATCGCCTCTCTTGCCATACGAAATAAGAAGTATACCAACCCTGAATTTTGATCAGCAGTCATATAGGGCCTTTCATGTTCAGAAGACATCTCAAGCTGCTATATATAGCCAACCAAGAGCCTGAGTTAGGAGTGGGGGGATCCGAGGAAGTGAGAGGTGGGGATGGGGAGGCACCACCAAAACAGCAGCTGAAAAGATGGGTTGTAAAGTGGGTTTTAAAGTTGGGGAGTGAGCAGACTACAGCTATGCTCCATCTTTCTCTCAGCAAATGTGTTTTAATTTATTTTCCAGGCACTCTTCTCTGCAGGCAATTTCCAGCTCAGCATGTCTATGTGTTGATAGCCTTCCACTGGTGGTATATGCTCTTATTCCATTTCCGTGCTACTTCTATGTACCATTTAGATAATTGTTCTACAATCAGGTACGTTGTTGCTCTGTCTGATTTTGAACACTGGACTTTTCATCAATGTGTTCATCATTACACTTCACCATGAATTATGTAGGCTAAAAAACCACATCCTTTCTCTTGATGAAATGCAACAAATTCAGTAAGACCTTATGTCTGCCTTTCTACAGCTCAGGAACACAAACATTAAATGCAGTGAGAAAAAATGCAATGCTCACTTAGAGCAAAGAGCACATCCATTATTTTGTAAGCAAAATAGAAACAGTGGCAGGGACAGTGGCAACATGGATACAGAACTGGCTGGGATACAGAAAGCAGAGAGTAGTGGTGAATAGTTGATTGGAGGGAAGTGCACAGTGGCGTCCCCCAGGGGTTATTATTGGACCACTGTTTTTGATCTATATAAATGACCTGGACTTAGTTACAAGTAGTACAATTTCCAAGTTTCCAAGTGATACAAAGATGGGAAATGTAGTAAGCAGTGAGGAGGATAATAGCTGACTGCAAGATGATATAGGGAGACTGGGAAAATTTAATTTTGAAAGGAAGAATGAGAAGAGGCAGTATAAACTAGATGGCAGAATCTAAAAGGGGGTGAAGGAACAGAAATACCTGGGTGTTCATATAAATAAATCTTTAAAGGTGGCCAGACTGGTAGATTAAGCTGTTAAGAAAAAGGTATATGGGATACTAGGCTTTATAAGCAGAAGCATAGACATATTGTCAGGAAGTTATGATGAACCTTTATAAAACACTGGTTAGGCCTCAGCTGGAGTACAATGTTCAGTTCTGGGTACCACACTTTAGGAAGGATGTCAATGCATTTGTAAAGGGTGTAAAGGAGATTTACCAGAATGTCACCAGGAATGAGGGACTTCAGTAATCAGAGGCTAGAGAAGCTAGGATTATTCTCCTTGTAGCAGAGAAGTTTTCAAAATTATGAGGGTTTTCGATAGGGTGATCAAGGGGTAACTATTTCCACTGGTGAGTGGGTCAGTAACCCGAGGACACTGATTTAAATTAGTTGTTAAAAAATTTGGACAGCCCTTTTCAAAGAGCTAGCACAGACCCGATGGGCCAAATGGCCTCCTTCTGTGCTGTATAATTCTATGATTCTATATTCTAACCCAAAGGAGAAACACCATGATATACAACAGTATATTGCCAGCAAATTACAGATTTTCAGCCAAGTCTAAATAAGGCATGTCAATCGCATTGGAGGCATTGTTTTCCTTGAGGGATTATTATTAGGCGTGTAGAGCAAAGAAACTTTCCTGCCGGGAATCAAATCCAGGTCTCTCTTGTGAGGCGAGTGCTCTAACCACTAACTCCTTGATAGCCAATGTGATTTTTTTCTGTATTCCAAACTAGTTCTGAAAGATTGCATCTCCCTCTAAGTACTCTGTGTTCATTCAATGACCAGCTAGTAGCTTCCCAGCATTGCAAATGCCGGGGAAATCAATACAGAATATTAGGAAGCAATCTGCTGGTTGCTGAAGAAGGCTTTCAATGCGTTGAAAATCTCTGCATTGCAACGGTAACCTTTGTGGGCATTCTTTCAGCGCCTTGGGACTTCCTCTCGACGTGAAAGGCGCTTTACAAATGTAATTTTGTTATTGTTGTTCCCCAAACCTGGTATTACAATCAACAGCATTAAAACGTGTGCGATGTACAAGTCAGAGATTCAGCACCACAGATTTGGCCTCTCTGACTTCAGTATTGAAAATCCCATCAGAGGTCCACATGTGGTCGATTTGATGTGTGGTAACTATCACTTGGACTACAATTTCTAATGGAATTAATACCTGCAGTCAGGAATAGAATTGATATCCTCACAGTAACTGTACCAGCAGAAATTTACAACCCACTTTTGAGTTGGAGTGACCCAATGTGTTTGAGGGCCAAAAGAAGGTATCAACATTCAAAAAAGGAAATTAGAAAAAAATCTGAAAAGGAGAAATACAAAATGTGTGGGTAAAAGAGACAGTCCAGGCTCTTTTTTTCCTATATACGTGTGGGGCGAATATTTTCTGTCTACATGTGTTTACTCATGGTTCACACAACTCATAAACTAAGCCCAGTGACTTTCTAAAAATAAATGACTGGCCACTTGGTGGGAGTAAAGCAAGCTGCACAGCGATAGTTTCCAGTCACATCATACTTTATGCTATTGATTCTGTTTGGTATCAAGGACAGCTGACTATTTAGAATGCACAAAATCTTTTAATGTACCTTGCTTTACGGAAGCGATTTATATTCATCTTATAAATAACTTTTTGCTCATTGAATCCTGTCTTAAGGACTCACTGGATAGGTAAAATGTTAGTCAGTAACACTCTTGCACCTGAATTAGAAGGTTATAGGTTCAAAACCAATCTTGGGACTTGAATGTTTAATCTAGACTGACACCCCAGTAGTGTGCTACAGATGCACAATGCTGTCATGAATGTGACAGTGAATGTAAGAAATACTGTTGTTTGGATGAGGAATTAAACTCCACTGCCCGCATTCTCACCTGCACCAAATTTTGTAGCCGATTACACCAATCCTTGCCAAACTCCACTAGTTTCCAGTCACAGAGCAAATCGACTTCAAGGTCTTCACTCTTGTGTTTAATTCCCTCCACTCCTCGGCAGCCTCCTACCTCTCTAATCTCCTCTCTCCTCACAGCAGCACCCACTGCCTCTGCTCTACTGGGACCAGCCAGATAAATTGGTCATTCACTTCATGGCTGTTTGTAAAATCTTGCTGTGATCTGGATTACAAACCAACATAGGATCCTAAATTCTGAACTGAAAAGTAATTGTGAATCAAGAAAGCTTAATCAATAAAGGTCGAGAGTAATTCAATTTCAAATCACACTCCTGAACCAATACTATGTATTGAACATTAAAATGCCATGAAATACACAGTACAACAAGATTACTGCATATATATATTGCTCTTCATACTGACCACTGCATAATGGGGGATTGGACACTGACCAAGGAAGAAGGGGAGGTCACTATAGGTGCCGTTAAAGACATAAGTCTTTAGGTTGGATTTAAGGATGGATATAGAGGGGAAGAGGTGGAAGGATTGAAGGAGGGAGTTCCAATGATCAGAGGCATAGTGACAAAAAGCACAGCCATTGATGTTTGTGTAGAGGATCAGCAGGCTTGTGTCCACTGAGCGAAGTGACAGGCAGTGGAGTGGGGTGGAACAGGTCAAAAGGCAGGGAGATGCCAGGGTGTGAAACAATTACTGGGTAAAGGTGAGGATCCTGAAATTAATGTTTACAGATATGTGGTGCCAGTGGAGTCTGGCAAGGATTTGGGTGATTGCAGTGAAGAGTTTGGTACAGGGGTTGTGGGTGGCAAGATTTTGCATGAGATGGACCTGATGGATGGTGGAGCTGGAGAGAAAGACAAGTTGTGTGTTTGTGAGCACACAACATAACCTTAAAATAGATATCTGGGTATAAATACGATGCTTTCTAACAAAGAAACAGAAATATAATCCCATTAGATCATTGAGACTATGAATCTACAACAAATTGTATGCATACAGTGCTCTTTGCACAGGATAATGCCTCGAAAACATCACACAGGTGGGGTCTGACATCAAGTAATGAGAGAAGGGAGTGGGTAGGAGGTGAGCATATGAGAGACCGAGTTTTGGATTAGCCGGATCTTATCAATGATGAAACTAGGAAGACTGGCGAGGCGAGTGGGTGAACTATCGAAGCAGGAGGCGGCAAAGGTATTTTAATAATCCTTGCATTTAGCTTTTGGGCGTGGAATTTCCATTTGAAATTTACACACATTATGCCACATTATTATTAGGCTGGCAACAACTATCAGATGGAAGCAAAATGGTCCCTTGGCCAATGAATGCAAATTACAAGCAATTCCAATATTTGTGATAATCGTTCTTGATGCTTTAATTGGTGGTGCATCCATCTCACTGAATACCAGGAACTTTGTGGTTCCATCTGTCAATCAGCTCCTGTTCAGGAACAACAGCCTGATTGATCTCAGTCTGGACAAGAGTGTTCCAATAAAATAATCTGTCAATGTGAGACCTCCTAAGAGTGTAGCTACTTAATTGAAGTCCAAATTGCTACTTATTTGGTGCCTTGTGTTTCTTCAATAGATAATGATCATTAGCTTCTTTGTGAATAAGGTGAGGATGCTTGTGCTACATTTTATAATCTAATTGTCCAAAACAACGTATTCAATGACAAATGCTTAACATTTTCTTTCACAGATTTGTACTGTATTACCTTATTACTGTAGCAATGGTGAAAGTTTGAGTCCTGGGTGTGACGGCTCGTTGAAGCACCAGTGCCCTTGCTCTGCGCAGTCGACCTCCACTTGGCACAATGACGGAGACCACGAGGTTTCTCACAAGGGAAATCATCGCTCAAGGGTGTGTTTTGAGTGGCTAACTCACTCTGCAGTGGAGTTCCCGGGGGAATAGGAGGGGAAACAGATCTTTCCAATGGGATGGCCAATGCACACCCTGGACAGACCACCAACCCCCCACAACAATCCACAAATAAAGGTGGTCAATTATTTCAGTAAAATTTGTTAGCGGGACATTCCTGTGCACAAATTGCCTGCGTATTTCATCTGCACAATACACAGTCAACACCCCTTACATTATACCAGGGCTTTTCCTCTGCCTCCTTATCCTCCTGGACCTCTCTGTTGCATTCGACACAGTCGACCACGCCATCCAACTCCACCGTCTATCCTCCGTCATTCACCTCAGTAGGACCGCACTTGCCTGGTTCGAGTCCTACCTCACAAACCGCCAGCTGTACATCTCAACAAATGGCTTTTCCTCCCGCTTTCACCCGGTTACCTGTGGGGTACCCCAAGGATCCATCCTTGGCCCCCTCCTCTTCCTCAACTATATGCTCCCTCTTGGGGATGTCATCCGCAGACACGGGGTACACTTCCACATGTTTGCGGATGACATCTAACTCTATTTCTCCACCTCACTTTGCAACCCCCCAGTCCCCTGATGTTCTGGGTCCCGACCTGACTGTTCACCACTTTGGGACGTCCTCCCGACGTGAAAGGCACTATACAAGTGCAATTTTTTGTTGCTGTTGTTGTTGTTCTGTCAGCCTCCCTGTCAGACATTAGGAGCTGGAACCTCCTGCAGCTGAATGTGGACAAGACGGAAGCCATACACTTTGGCTCTCATCAATGTCTTCAATCACACGGCTCTCACCTCCTGCACCTTCCCGGCTTGCCCCTAAAACTCTCCGAACCCATGCGCAACCTAGGCGTCAGGTTCGACCCCCACTGTCCTTCCTCCTCCACATCCGGTCCATTACCAGCACCACTTTTTTCAACCTCCGATGGATTGTCCCTCTCCGGCAATATCTCGCCCCAAAAGCTGCTGAAACCTTTGTCACCTCTCGGCTGGACTATTCCAATACCCTCCTCTCTGGTCTCCCCTCCACCACAATCCATAAAATCCAACTCATTCAAAACTCTTGCTGCCACATTTTCATCCGCACCATACTTTGCTCCCCCATTACCTCAGTCCTTGCCAGACTTCACTGGCCCCCTGTCCCGGAGAGGATCAATTTCAAGATCCGCTCCCTTATTTTCAAATCCCTCCACTTCTCTGCAACCCCTACTTCTCCAACCTCCTCTCTCCTCAAACCTGGCCTCCTTGTCCCTCAAATCCTCCGCTCCACCATTGATGGCCGTGCCTTCAGCCACTACACCCTGAGGCTCTGAAACTCCCTTCCCCACTCCCTTCGCCTCTCCCCCTCTCTTCCTGGTTTCAGGTCTCAGCTAAAGACCTTTCTCTTCGACCATGCCTTTGGTCACCTTCCCCCACTGCCACTGGCTCGCCCCCGGGATCTGTTATTGTGAAGCGCGCTGAGACGCCGTCCGGCGTGGAGGGCGCTATATGAATCAAAATTGTTGTTGTTATTGTTGTATACGGTGTGAAGTGCTTCGAGACCATGTCTGGAATTGAAAGGAGATCTACCAAATGGAGTGATTCTGCTGATTGGTATAATCTCCTCCAGAATTAGTTAAACACGATGTGTCCCTCCAGGGAGAAACTGTGCATTCCATTCCAATAAATATCCACGTGTAGGTGGGATGCATGGAACTCTCAATTTGGTTTGGATTCTCTTGAGCATGGTCATGGGATTTCACATATGTCAGGCACCTGGCTGACCAAAACAAAAGGCTGCTTGCAATGTGTTTCCACCAACAATTCCACATAATAAACAGATGAAGATCAATAAATACCCAAGGTGCAATAAATTGCACCAAGACATTCGAAAGAATTCTGAGCAGAGGAAGACTATTTGTTGGATGACAGATGTTTAATGAGATCTATCAGTGAAGCTCAATTCATGGCTTCAGTTAGGGTGGTACATTGTACAAGTCAGAAGCAGATGTGGATTGCAAACACCATCTGTAACCTGCAATGTAATTACAACATCAAAATAAATTGTTCCCTTCTACCCACTGCTTTATCTATCTATCTATCTATCTATCTATCTATCTATCTATCTATCTATCTATCTATCTATCTATCTATCTATCTATCTATCTATCTATCTATCTATCTATCTATCTATCTATCTATCTATCTATCTATCTATCTATCTATCTATCTATCTATCTATCTATCTATCTATCTATCTATCTATCTATCTATCTATCCATCTATCTATCCGTCCATCTATCTATTCATCCATCTATCCATCCATCTATCTATATAGATATATGTGTGTGGGACAATTTAAATCAGCTGAATCATTTTCATTTTGGCTACAGACCTGCAGCCAGAAGATGTAGAAGGTGAGTGATGAGGAAACTGAATGCAAGTACAGTATTATGCTTTGATATTTGTTTTTCAAAAGTTTTCTCTGGTCTCCAGCTGGTAACATTAAATGTATTGGTTCTGTTAGTAATTCCCCTACAAAAATGTGCAGTCACTACACTTTGCAACTTATCTTGTGTGTGTCCTTTGTGTTGATATCCTTTTTCATATCTTCCCAATGCTATATCAATATACATTATCCATATACATTGCCCAATCCTCATGAAGCACCATTTTGTAAAATAAAAGTAATGGTGAAATACTTAGTAATGGAATATCGGAATTGTGTCAATCCTACGTGGTGGTCTCCTGAGCTGCAATTCCAGACTAGCCAGCCTACCTCAACAGCTGGACTTGTGGAGTGCATTGACTGTAATTTGTACAAAAATACAGCAGCCAATGTGTGCATAGCAATGTCTCGCAATCAACAATGAAGCCCACGCAGCATTATATTTGGGAGATTATTGGTAGATCGCCAGGAAAAATTATTTTCGAATAGTGCCATGGGATCTTTGACATCCATCTGAACAGGGAGTCGGGACTTCAGTTTAACATCTTATCAGAAGGACAGCATCTTCAACAATGCAGCGCACCACAGCGCATTATATTGGAGTGTCACCTTAGACTCTATGAGTTCAGATGGGATGAAGGGTCTTCATCTAAACCTCTCTTATTTTTATATTAACAAACCTTATATTTGATACACCATCTTATACATTGGGTAGATTCGCATGGGCTGATAACTGGCAAATGACATTTAATACAGGTGAATGGAAATTGCTGCATATAGGAAGTAATAATAAGAAGGAGAAGTACTCCATGGAGGAAATAAGTTGCTAAAGGAGAATGCTAAAATGCAGAGGTGTTAAATTCACTCATTATCCACCATGTCAAAACAGGTGAGGCAGTGAGCACCTGGGAGCCAACACAGTTCCAAGTTTACCTTAATCCTCCCCCAGTATAACATGAAAATGAAAAGTAGAATAATTTGGAGGAGGGGAAAGAAAAGAAAATTAAGAGGAGACATTAACTCAGCTGACCTTATATTCAAAGCATACCTTATCCTTAACCTTATCCTCTTGCTAATGTATAAGTGATCCTGTCTGTGCTTTGTCTGTTGTCCTGTTGTTGTATTGCGGTGAAGAAATATTCTGAAAATGAGATGATAATATCATGCTGTCAGCTTGGGGACAGCTCCCTTGTGCAGTGACATTTTTTGGGTTTTAAAAATTTTAAAAAAATCAAGATTCCTTGAAACGGTTTGTGTACAGCTCCAGATTTAGAATGCAGCTGTACGGCAGAAGTCACGATTTCCAGAAGGGATTGAACGAGGCGGAATCAGCAGGATTCCCCAGCTGTGGACAAGAACTGGTGACATTCGCTATATATCAACCACAAATCAGCAGCAGCCTGGTTAGAGACAATTGGCAGGGGAGTGTGTGTGAGCAAACTTTTAATACTGTTGTGAACTGTACAGTGAATATTTACATCAATGTAATTTTACTTATTTGGGTCTATCAAAGTGTCTTAACAGTAGCCAACTTTCCATGTGATGTTTCTAATGGGATTTTCCAAAGCGGTAATCTTTTCTCGAGGCTTCTGCTTTTATTTGTGGCGAGTACAGGTATGATTGCCTTTAATTGAGAATGTGTGGATGGATTCGTAAAAATGGATTGGATAAAGATTGGATACTGCAGAAAATCTGATCTCATCTTGTCTTAATTCATATCTCCAGAATACCTATACAGTGTCCTGGCCTCCACCACTCTTCCTGGCAACCTGTTCCTGTCATTAGTTCCTGTCATTAATATGAACAAAAACAGAGATTGCTGGGAACACTCAGCGGGTCAGGCCACACCTATGGAGAAAGAAAAGTGGATCTCTTCGAGGAATACATCCTGGGGTCTAACCTGTCATTTCATTACATCAAAGGATGTAAAAAAAATACTGACATGGAATCATTCAATAATTGTCACCCAGAGTTTTGCTCCTTAAATTTTTAGGGACCTGAACTTGTGGCTTCCTAGTTTTTGGCAGACCCTTTGAATCTACTCAGAAACAGGATTAAGTTACTTTATTATTACTTTTGGACTTTTTCTGATCAGTGTGGTGTCTGATACAAAGAGAAACCCTCTTAAACTACTCTTAAACCATACTCTTAATTCCAATTTCTGCCATAACACGAATGCCTTGTGATATATTAAACACTGACCTTTCAGGCTGGATTTTCAGGCTGAACAACAATAACAAAATTACATTTGTAGAGCGCCTTTCATCCTGTGAGGACGTCCCAGGGTGCTGAACAGTCAAGCATGAGGTGAGGTGGGTGGTCAGTGTTGGGATGAGGAGGGCAGAGAGGTGGGAGGACAGCTGAAGGCACGATCGAAAAGGAGGGTCTTGAGACTGGCCTTGAAGGAGGTGAGGGAGAGAGAAAGGCAAAGGGATTGTGGTATTCCAACAACAATAACAACAACAACTTCAATTTATATAGTGTCCTCCACGCCAGAAGGCATCTCAGAGCTCTTCACAGTAGCGGGTCCCAGGACCGAGCCCGGAGCAGGGGCAGGAAGGTGACCAAAAGCTCGGTCGAAGAGAAAGGTCTTCAACTGTGACCTGAAACTGGGAAGAGAGGGGGCGAGGGAAGAGAGGGGGCATCGAGGCTGAAAGTCCAGCCACCAATGGCACGGCAGGTTGAGCGGGAGACATGGAGCCTGCTGAATTTATAGATTTATGAACTTATGGAGCAGATAGATTGCTAGGGGTTCAGTAGGTCAGAGAGGTAGGACGGAGAGCTGAACGTCAGCGAACACAAATGAAATGCACAGCCCAAGGCTGGGCTTTGTTACAGATTATCTGTCACACCTTATATGCTTCAGACACATAGGATTTTATTATAAAGTGTAGTGAGTATGTATTTATTTTGGCAATCAGAATTAGATGTAATACTTTCAATGCTGTCTGACTAAGTATGTCTTCTGGAAATCTGAACTCAATTGATTTGGCAATTATGTCCAGTACGGTAGCACAATCACCTGAGTCAGAAACTGTGGCTTCAACAAAACAACAAAAAAACTTTATAGAGGATGTCCCAAGGCGCTGAACAGTTAGGTTGGGACCTGAGCTGTAGGGGAAGGGTAGGGACAGGGTGAACAAGAGTAGGAAAGGGGGGAGAATTAAGAAGGCAGCAGAAGGCACGGTCAAAGAGGAAAGTCTTGAGACTGGCCTTGAAGGAGGAAAGGGAAGAAGCGAGGTGAAAGGATTGCGGGATGGAGTTCCAGAGTATGGAGGCAGGCAGGGGAGATGGATTAGGCCACAGCCCGCTGAATGGAGGGGATGGGCAGGCTGATAGGAAGACAGCAGGTCGGAGAGAAAAGCGGGGGCAAGACTGTGAATGGCCTTGAAAGTGAGGATGAGGATCTTGAATTCGATCCTCTGGGGGATGGGGAGCCAGTGGCGAGGGTGGGAGTGATGTGGTCGCGGAGCTTGATGCGGGAGAGCACACGAACTGCAGAGTTCTGAATAATCTGCAGCTTGTCAAGGGAGGAGCTGGGAAGGCCGACGAGAAGAGAGTTCATGTAGTGGAGCCTATATGTGATGAATGCATGGCTGAATGTTTTGGCAGCACGGGGCGTGAGGTAGTGGCAGAGTCTGGCAATGTTGCGGAAGTGGTGGAAGGCGGTACCAGTCATGGCGCGGATTTGGGGGAGGAAGGACAGTTCAGGGTCGAACAAGATGCCTGGATTCCTGACTGACTTCATGCTCCATGTCAAGACTTTGAACTCATAGTCTAAGCTGACATATTAAAAGAGTTTTCTGAAAAATGTTTCTAATGAGAACACAAATCAATCAAGTCAAATAATCCTTGTATTAGAGTATCTTATTACATTGTAAGGACGTCTTAAAGCACTTCACAGGATTTACTGTAAATTTGGATTCACTGTGCATTATGTGGTCAAAAGCTGCAGCCTGTTTGTGCATAGCAATGTCCAACCAACAGCTTTGCATTGAGTGAACCGAATGAACCCTTCTCTCTCCACTTTGTTAAAAATAGAGTCTCAATTTCTATTTGTCATTTTTTTCCCCCAAATCAATAACTTGATGGTTTGCATTCCTGCCTTTCAACAAAGGAAGGCAGGCAGGCAAGCACTTATAGTGCATTGAAATGTTCCAACAGCAACAACAGCTTGCATTTATATAGCACCCTACCCACCAGACAGCGTCTCGGAGCACTTCAAAGTAATCACTGTTGATGGAAATGTTTGCTTTCTGTAAGCAAACACAGCAGGCATTTGTGCCACAAAGTTCTATAAAGAGCCACGTGAATGATCGATTAATCTGAAGAATTGCTAGACAAACACTCTTTTCATAGGATCTTTAGCTGTTTACTGAAAATAGGGCAAAGGGACTTCAGTTTAATAATAATAATCCTTTCATTTGATATATTGCCTTATTACATCTTCGAGAAGTCTCAAAGTGCTTGACAAATTATACTGTAAAATGAAATGAAAAATGAAACGAAAAGACCACTCAGCTGGTCAGGCAGCATCTATGGAGAAAGGAAAGTGAATCAACATTTTGACTTCACGGCCCCTGGTCAGAACCTTCAACAGAACTTTGAGTTCTGATGAAGGCTTATGACACCGAAACATTGACTCACTTTCTTTTCTCCATAGATGCTGCCTGACCTGTCGAGTGTTACCAGCGACTGCTGTTTCAGATTTCCAGCATCTGCTGTATTTTGCATACTGTAAAGTGAATTGACTGTATATTTTCGAGGGCAAAACATTTGAGTGACCAAATAATTTTTATTTATTTTGCACGAATTAAAGTTTAATGAATCATCCTTCCCAAATTAGAGGAGAGTCAGCCTATACCATGAGCTGAAGTCCAGAAGAAAGACATTTGAAATCATTTTCTGATCCAGGCAATAGTGATACCAGTTGAACAAATTAATAGAGGTGCTCAATCTATGATAAATGATAATACATTGTCGGACATCTAGAAAGATGTCCTGAAAAGAGAACAGATACCAAATCAATACAGGTTAGAGTAATTGCATTTGTGTTGACGCAATATAAAGTAAGCATATCAGAAGCTAAGGTAGGAATAATATAAAAATACTTATTCAATTGTATGTTTGTCAGAAGCCATGTAGAATTACATCTAACTATTATGAATGCTAATAATACGTATAAACTGCTGATTCATAGTTTTAATAAAACTAAATTTTACTCATGGTCGCTGTGAAAACAATTACAATATTTCAATGAAGCAATTATTGAGCAAATTACAATTAGGAAATCATTTGCTTTGAAAGGGGAAATGTTTAGAAGGGAATGTGGTCAGTGAGTTAACAAAATAACAATATTTTAACCATTTAGACTAGGTTTGGAGTTAGGGATTGTGATGCATTGTGCTGAACCTCCTTAATGTAGTGAATAGGTAATAATTCTTACATTTGATATGGGGCTTTATCCTGTACAGGATACACTATAAAGTGATTTGAATGTGTATATTTTGTAGGTGAACTCAGAGGCCAACAATAATAATAATCCTTGCATTTAATATTGAGACATCATTGAGATAATAATAATACTAATCCTTGCATTTGATATAGCGCTTTCCGCATCTTATCAACAACAACAACAAATTACACTTATAAAGCGCATTTCACGTCGGGGGGACGTCCCAAGGTGCTGCACAGGAGGCATGTGACCCGAGCTGGGAGAGGAGTGTACGAGAAGGGGTGAGACAAGTAGGGGAGGTCGAAAAATTCAGGGTGGAACAAAAGGCACGGTCGAAGAGGAAAGTCTTCAAACCGGCCTTGAAAGAGGAAAGGGAAGAAACGAGACGGAGGGATTGGGGGATGGAATTCCATAAGGTCGGAGCAGAAAAACTGAAGGCCCGGCCTCCGATGGTGGGGCGGTTCGGGCGGGGGGATTGGAGCAGGCCAAGTCCTGCTGAACGGAGGGTCCGGGTGGGCTTGTAGGGGGAGAGTAAATTGGTTAAGTAGGGCGGGGCAAGGCCATGTAAGGCCTTGAAGGTGAGGATGAGGATCTTGAACTCGATCCTCTGGAGGATGGGGAGCCAGTGGAGACGGGCGAGGGTGGGGGTTATATGGTCAACTTCCCAAAGTGCTTCACAGAATATACTATAAAGTAAATTGACTGTATATATTTGTGGGCGAATTGCGGCATCCAATTGCACACAGCAGTGTCCCACAAACAGTCTTGGATTGAAATGACCAATTTTATTATTGTGGTTTTTTTGGAGGGATTATTTTTAGGCATGTGGAGTAAGGAAACTTGCCCAAGGTTTCACCCTGACCTGCTTGGATTTGAACACGGGTCTCCCAGCTTGGTCTCCTCAGCTTGCAAGACAAATGCTCTAACCACTGAGCCACAAGAGCTCCACAGAACCACTGAGCCACAGGAGCTCCACAGATGTCTCAAAGCACTTCACAGAATATACTGTAAAGACACAAAGAATGTCTACTTTGTGAGCAAAATGTGGCAGTCATTTGCACACAACTGTATCCAATAATCAGTCATGGATTGAGAGAGCAAATTCTTTTTTGATTTTTGGGGTGGGTGGAGGGAGGGGGCTGACACATGTGGAAATCCTACCCATTAGAGCCTTAGCTTCAAGGGTTAACAAGAGCTGGTCCCCATAACCAATCTGCCACTCCAAGTTTTACCAGAAAGCTAAGCTGTCTGGTCTGTCACCAGCAGTGCCCTGGAGTTCTGTCTGGCTCAGGAACCAGATTACCGAGAACTCCAGATAGCATTGCCTGGATTTGAACATTGCCTAGTGTGTCATGTTGGAGCCAGCTCATTTCGAAGGAGATCCTATTTATCTCCCCACTAAGGATGAAAGAGGAAGGAAGGAATTTAGAAATCTATTCCGAGACATTGATTGAAGCAGTGTGAGAGTGTGTGATCAAATATATCTGTTTCATTTCCACATCAGTGTAACAACCTATGATGTAGTCATCTTCATTGTTACAATATCCAGTCATTAAATTCAAAGGTTATTCTTCTATCTCATTGCTGAGGGGAAGTGCAGTGGCCTCAGGTGGCTAATTTAATATGCCATGAAACTCCAGCCAGTTAGTGGTGTTGCTGCATCAACTATTACAAGTGACAGCTAGCTGGCTGCAAATTGTTCGGTGATCAGGAAATGCAAGAATATTTATCTTCCCACTTGACTGTGACAATGTTAAAGTTAAGACGAAACTGTACCGTTCAAGGCAATTTCCATTAGTTAAGTACACACGCTAAGAATGCCAGATAGATTTTAATATAAGTAAGTGGAAGGTTATAAACATTGAAATAAGAACCGTTGTTCCATTGGGGATAAGGGATTTTGTTATGAATCCAATGCCACGGATACGCCAACTGATTCATCTTCCTGCCTTCTTCTTGTTCTTCCCAGCTAATATGGATTGTGTTGGGAGGTTTAAACTCATTGATCTCTGCAGAGTAACTTCTCTCTCCTTCTGAGATCTTTCAAGTTTTCTTCTCCCAACCACGCTGTTCCCCCACTTTAGGATATCTCAAAATGGCTGAGAATGTGTTAAAGGTGGTGGGTATTAAAAAATTGTCATGGTATTAACCAAATTAATATATATAATAGTGAATATATAGATTCTGCAGCGAGAAGCTAAATTATCTTGTCCCTTACCTCATTGCGCTCCATTTTATTGCTCCTGTCACAAAACATTAACACAACTGTACAGACGAGAGGAATTGTTTGTTTTCCAGTAATTAAGAACATTGATCTGTCTCAGAATTATTGTGTTTTCATGGAAAGCTCTTCAAAATAACATCTGTGAAGCGAAAAGATGCTTTGACAAGTGGCTGGAAGTAAGTTACAAGGAAGTAATACAATTGAGTAATGCTGATGATGCCGTATGCCACGGGTGAGACACGATATGAACGTCTTAGAAAGTGTCAGTTTTAATAATTGTTTTTGAAAAGTTTTTTGACTCTAGCAACAACTCTATGGAATTTGCCATTTCCCTAGTTGAGCCATTCTATTTGTTTTCAGCTAACTCAGTGCAGAGCTTTAGAAAAAGTGGAGATAACTAGCCTTCAAAAATCAGGATAAATTTACTGCTGCTAAATGTTGGTGAAACTTGAGTAGTATCCTGTTTGGACACTATAATGTCCCCAAGCCTTCAGTCTCACCAACCTGCACCAAATACGTTTTGGAATTAATTAAACAGTGCACGTCCCTCCAGGGAGAGAGTGTGCCTCGCATTCTAGACCATGGGAATGCCTCCTTGTTTAGGTGACATACATGTAGAACTCATATCAGGTTTTGATTGGTAGACATTAGTGATGGGGGAAACACTAACTGTCCAGTGCCTTGGGACGTCCTCGCGATGTGAAAGGCGCTATAAAAATATAATTATGTTGTTTCCGTATACATGTAAGGAAATCCATAGTTCTTTAAAATGTACCAGATTTCAATCAATATTTGGTCAGTTTATCTTTATCCTGCTTTCTACATACATGTACAGTAATTTTAATTAGTTTTGTCTTGTTTAAACTTAAAAACATAACAAGCAGCTCCTGGAAGGAGTCTGGAAGGGCACTGATCCTAGGGAAACAGGTCAACCCAGCAATTATCGGTAAGCAATGATGATTGAATGGTTTTGTACTGTTGGAACAAGGGAAGCAGGTGAACAGCTTGGCTTCATGTGATACAGAGAGAAATAAATAGGGTATGAATGTGTGTGTAGTTGTTTATTGATATGTCTTTCTATGTTTTGTGTGTGGGTGTATGTCTGTGTGTTTTTGGGGTGTGTATGTTTTCAGGGGGTGTGCATGTGTGTGCAGGCATGTGTGTCAATGACTGCATATGTGTTTGTGTCTGCATCATCATGAATATCATCCTGATTCAATTAGTAGCACTCTCGCCTCTGAGTCAGACGATTAAAGGTTCAAATTCCCTGAAGGGACTTTGAATTCAGAGTCTAGGACTCACGCTCCTGTAATATTAGGGTGCACTACATTGCTGAAAGTGCTGTTCTTTGGATAATCCATTATCCAAGGTCCTTTATGCCAGATGAAGTGAATGTTAAAGATCCCCTGGCACTATTCAAAAAGGGAAGAGAGTTTCTCCTTGTGTCCCTGCCACACAACTTTCAAATAAAATTGTTCATTCACTTTGTGGCCATTGGTGGGGCATTGCTGTGTGCAAATTGGCTGTCATGTTTGCCTACAAAATGATAAGGTTTATAGCAGTTCCAGTACTACCATATCAAATTTGAAGATGATTATATATGGGTGTTTATTGATATATGTGAGTATTTGTGTGTATGTCCATTTTGTGTGCAATTTTTGGATTTTAGAAGTTATTCAAGTTATGAATACGAATTAATGTAATTTTGAACTAAATACAGCAACTGTTACATAGTGCCCAGTTTTCAATATTTTTGATTACAAAAGGTAGTGTTGCATTATCAGCTATAATATTATTAATGATTAACAGTCAATGTTTAGAAAGATGTACACATATTCTACAACAGCAACAAAATTACATTTGTATAATTTCTTTCACGTAGGAGGACATCCCAAGGTGTTGGACAGACACTATTTCAGACCCGAGCTGGGGGTCAGGATTGGGGGGCGTGGGGAGCATGGGGCAAAGGAGGTTGATCGAAAGCGCGGTCAAGGAAGAGGTCCTTGAGGTGGGTCATGAAGGAGGCAAATATTCCATTGCCTCAAATGCAATTTGTACATAATTGTAATGGAACATGAATAATATATTTTATGAAGAGTGCCTCATTCAACTAAAATAGTCACTTGCTACTTGCTCGGACATCCAGAATATAATCTGGTTGGCACATACTAGAAACTCCAACTGCAGCTGAGTTTTTACTTCCAGGTTATTGCTGATCTAACAAACATTCAACATAACATCCACCAAACACTCAACACAAAGTTAAACAAGCATTCAACAAAAGTCCAACAAATGTTTAATGCAAAGTCTAACAAACGTTCATCAGAAAGTTTAACAAAAGCTTCAACAGTAAAATGCCTGTCTTCAAACAATCTTTCCCAGGTTGCAGGATTGTGGGGGTTTTACCCCCCGAATTAGGCAGAAAATCCCCCAATTTAGTTTGTTAACTGGAAGATACAACAAGTGCCGTAGTTTAATAATGCAGTGTTTTGAACCTCAAAATGAAGTTTAGTTTTCAGTGCCTTTTCACATGAAAACATTCTCAAAGTACCTCATAAATCATTACACTCAAATGCAGTGACTGTTTTATAGGTAAAAGGCAGCAGTCATTTGTGCAAGCAAGATTTTACATACAGTCCAGACCAATTAATTTGATGAGTTGTTGGCCAAGATATGGGATATTTAGCATCCACTAGAACAAGTCAGTATGACCTTAGTTGAATATTGCACCTGTTCCTCTGACAATGGAACTCACTGCACCCCACCTCACCCACCCCCCCCCAACCCCCCCAACTCCCACCCAAAAGCATGTTGCTTGCTACACTGATGGATGAGTCTTGGCTGCGAGTGAGCTAACTCCCTTTTCAGGATTGGACTTTTATAGTAATAATAATAATCCTTGCGTTTGTTATCACAAATTCAAGATGTCTCAAAGTGCTTCACAGGATATATTGTAAAGAATATTTGTGGGTGAAACATGGCAACTACTTGTGCATGGCATTGTCTCACAAATGGCCATACAGTGACGGGCCAATCTTATTTTGGTGGAGATTGGCGAATAATGCAATGGGATCTTAAACATCTATCTAAACAGGCAGATGGAATGTCTCATCCAAAGGAAGGCACCTCTGGCCATGCAGCACATCCCAGCACTGCATCTTGGTCTAAATTTAGGCTATTCGATTCCATGTTCCAACGTGGGGCTTGAACCCACAATCATCTTACTCAAAGGCAAGTAATCTTCTGACTTAGAAGCAAGAGGTGTTACCACGAAGGCCAGACTGACAAAAACTGAATTGCATCACTGTGATGATAAGTTATAGATTGCTTATAACGCAACCATCACAGTGATGCAATTCAGTTTTTTATTGAAATCATGTCACCATATGATGCAATTGCCTGAAAAAAAACTGATATGTCTAACTCTTTCAAGGCTGTGGTTCTTTAAACCTTGTAGATGAAGGTTGCAGTTAAACATTTTCTGATTCATTATAAAATAATAATCCTACACAGGGCCTAAGGTGACAGCTCAGTTTAAGGTATCCTCTGATCCTCCAATTATCTAGTGACAGTGACAAATCAAGGCTGGTTAAATCCCATTCTCTTTGTTTTAATTACCAGCAGTGACGCACACAAGGAAGAAATGGATAACACATCTAGTAAGACACAAATTCTATCACAAAGCATAAATCCTATTTACAGTGAAGATAATTGTGACAAATTGCATTGCAAATCCTATCCATCAGATTGGATTAGATGTAAGGCACACAGAAAGCCCAGGAAGAATGATAATCATTAGCTTACACACATCGCAGCAGACTTTCATTCACAAACACAAAAAACAATTACAAGTATTGACCTATTGGTGTTCAAGAGGCAAGTATGGGTTCCCTATATCCGGAGTCAAAAGCAATCAAGCCACTGGTAAATGTCATGGAACCATCTCATCAATTACCCTAGAAGGATGTAGAAGACTTTGTGCAGTGCTGACTAAACTAGTTTAATAAGACAGTCCTTTACAGTGTGTGAAGCAAACTACAAAATCATGACTCACCCTGGACTGATAAACACAACTATTAGTAATAAGGTGAAGATAATGACATGGTCATTGCTACTTTTCAGTGTCTAATATATACATATATATATATATATACACACACACACGAAGACTAAAGTTTGTGCAGTACAATATATGTTTTTTATTTTCTTATTTTAACATGCAATTTGTTGTACTGTGGAGCAAGCACTTGTTGTACTTTCTCCCCCAAGCAATTCTACAGTGAGTGGAATCAGATTTCACAGAGTAAGAAGTTCACCTGTGTTCTGTGCGTCATAGGAAACTGTGTCTCAACCACTGTGGATTCTATTTTTGTGAAAAAAGAAGTCTATTAACAAATATCACAAATTAGATCCTGTTGCCAGTAGTAGATATCAAATTTGCTTCTTTAGCCTTACTCTTAGCTTCCAGGCTCCTGCTTTTCCGTGTTTCCTGTCCAATAAGCTATTAAACAAAATGTCTCCCTTTCCCCCAAACTATTAGTAATACCACAAATGGTCCATTATTTCTTTCAACAAAAGTGGTCTGAGTGAGTACTTCCAGATTGAAGTGCTCTCCTTCTTAGAATCTTAACAATGCCCATTTCTCTAAGATACTGCATGCAGACAATTACTAATCCCCAAAACATTTCCAGCCAATGTGCTTTGGCATGGACTGTAGCTTTTGTTTTAAAAACACACACAATCCCACAATTGTTTGTTTCTTTGTTCCAGTTGCCCTGAAATCTGGCTCACTACCATTATGAATCAGAGTTAATGATGAACTAAACAAAATTAGAGCCTGTGTAGATCTATTTGGTTTTGTATCTGAATGAAAGCCAAAGACTGTTGAATCCTTCAAAGAAGATTTTAAGCATAGAGCAAGCTTAATACAACCTGCTTCACCTCAAGTGTGTCATGTTCATAAAAATTATGTAATGGAAAGGAACAGTTGAGAAATTATCTTTTCAACGCGATGTAATATTTACCCCTCAAGGTAAGAGACTGGGCCGTATTGATCTAGCCATAGAGACCTATGAAATGCCAGATGTGATGTGTACATGAGGTTTGTGAAGTTAATTGGTCACCCTCAGCATGAAAGTATGATAGCAGCAACTGTTTTCAGGACTTCAGGTGTGTTCAGGTGGAGAGAGAGGATGGGATTTCATTTCCTATCACTCTCATGCTGTAAATTGTCACAATTAAACACTTTGGTTTGGTCAGCCAGATGTTTGACACATTGATGGGAAACCCATCAATCATGCTTAAGTGTATTAATAATAATAATACTTGCATTTAATATAGTGCTTTTCTCATCTTATTGACGTCTCAAAGTGCTTTACAGAATATACTGTAAAGTGATCACACCAAAGTGGATGCTTGAAATGGAGTGAACAATCTATCTCTCTCCAGAGCTACGCACCTTGCTTACCTGAATCCAGAAAGTTCTTTCATTCATTGATTCATTTGTTTGTTTATTAGGCAGGTTAGGCACCTCAGCGCCTTGGGACGTCCTCCCGACGTGAAAGGCGCTTTATAAGTTTAAATTGTTGTTGTTGTTGAGGTATTGGAGAACAGGTAAACATCTTTCATATACAATACAATATAAAATTACATTTTTATAGCACCTTTCACATTGGGAGGATGTCCCAAGGCACTGGTGTTTGTTATTAATTTGCTTTATGTTGTCACCAATCTCTCTGCAACATTCGTATCCATCATCCTGGTGAGTATCACCTTTGCAAAGTAAAGCCAAGATGAATAGCAATATTCTACAGTTTGGCTCTGAGAAATCATAGGAAATGAAAAAAAGTGCAATCAATCAATCAATCCTTACATTTATATAGTGCCTTTCACATCAAGAGGACGTCCCAAGGTGCTGTACAGTCAGGTAGGGATAAGAGCAGGGGGGAGGGGTTGGGGCAGGACGAAGAAGACTAGGAAAATTGATTATATTTGTGGGCAAATTGCGGCGGCCAAATTGCACACATCAGTGTCCAACAAACAGTCATGGAAGGGGGATTAAGGGAAATGGGGAGGGAAAAGATGTCAAGGGGAGGGGTTGGGGCAGGGGGAAGGAGAGCAGGAAAGCCAACTGTAAACTTGTGGGTGAAACATGGCAGCCAAATTGCACACAGAAGTGTCCCACAAACAGTGGCAGAAATGGTGCCAGGGGAGAAAGGGGGAAAAGAGGGCAAGGGGGGAGAGGGAGGGAAAGGTGGTGTAGAGCAAGGTCAGGGAGGAAGAGGGGGGAGAAAGGGGGGGCAAAGGAGAGAAAGATGGGTGGGGGGCAAAATCAGGGAGAAAGAAGGGGGACAAGAGGGAAAAGGGAGAGAAGCGGAAAAGGGGGAAGAAAAAGTGGGGAAAGGGAGTGATGGAAGAATAAGAGGGGTGGGGGCGGGAAAGGCCAGGGGGCAAGGAAGGGGGTGGGAGGGAATCAAACAACAACAATATATTTCCTCTTAGGAAACTTGTTTTCTTACCTCTGCCCGCCAACCTCTTTCTTTTCATCCCATCCTATTAATACTACTAAGAATATTATTTTTCTGATCTGCCCTCATTTCTTCCTGTAAGCTCTAAATAAGTTTCCTTACATACACCTCCTGCTCTCAGCATGCTCACTCTATTGAAAGTTTCTTTGTATCGTCAATAACTCTAACTTAATCTTTACTTTTACATGGATTCAGACAGCAGAACAAGAAGGTATGGGTTTGGGATTGCAAAGGGAAATTTCAGGACAGATACCAAGGGCAGATATCAAGTATTGAATTACCCAGAGAGTGATTAACAACTGAAAAAGTATCCAGGACAAGTGTTTGAAGCCAAAACACGGTACTCATTTTAAAAGAAATCTGCCAATTTTTGTGTTGCCACCAAGATTGCTTCTTTATCCTGAGCTTGGAGTGGCTTCCTCCACCCCATTAGCAAAGTCCAGGATCAAGTGGTGAGGTGGATTTGTAACAAACATGGACCTTGGTTGCAGGGAGGGAGGGCTCTGGTCTATACTGTCCCGTCTCTAAGCATACTGGAGGTGGAATTGGCTTCACAGCATGCACATAAGGGCTTTGGTTGAGCAGCTGGTGTTGATTAAACCTGGAACGCCGCATTGGACTTGCAGCATACCAGGCTAACTCAACAACATCAAGGTAAGCAGCTGCTGTGTAAACTACACACTGATTACATTAATCAAGTGGCAGTTAATGAACCATTAATGGATTATGAAAAGCAGTAAAGTATAGTGGACTCTGGCATGGATTGCGTTATAAAACATGGGTTGGAAATGTGCACATTTTAAAAAAGGACTGGAAACATGGTTGAGAATGAGTGATATGAGAAAGGACCTGGAATATGGGACTCGGGATAGGAGTTAGGATTAGCACTTTTGTAGTGCAAGTACCAGCTGGACTGGATGGGTCAAATATAATAGCTTCCAAGCTGCACTTTTCACCAATCTATGAAACCACCGAGCACAATTTACATGTATAAGTCCCATAGCATAGTAGATAGCACACAAGCCTTACAAGTGAGGGGACTTGGATTCGATTCCTGGGCAGGGTGAAACCGTAGGCAAGTTTCCTTACTTCACATGCCTTTGTTTGCCGAGCAGTAAGTAGAAATCTGGTTGTTAGTCAATTGTCAGATCACTTTCTGGGAGTTTATGATCCTTCGAAAAGAAACAAAAGGGAACATTGGATACTGAATTCGAGGCTGTTTGTCGGATACTGCTATGTGCAAGTGGCTGCTGCATTTTTGCTCACAAAATACATTCAATCCAATTTACTCTATGTTCAGTGAAGTGCTTTGAGACCTTTCAATGATGTGATAAGCCATGATATAAAATAAAATATAAAATGAAGTTATTATTATTATCATTATTGTTAGATGCCTTCGTGTCAATGAAGTAATATGGGTAAGCAAAGCGATTGGTAAAACAATAATGAATTTGTAACAGTTCAGTAATGTGCTTTTCTTTTTTAAAAAAGAGGTTTTGAGATTCTGCACAACATTCTGTGGTGCACAACTTTTCTCAAAATTTAATTCAAGCCCCATAAGTAATTTAAGACTGTCATTCCAGGGCAGTGCATTGTTGGAGATCTCATCCTTCAATTTGTGGGGTTAGGATTAGGATTAGGGTTAGGGTGCTGAGTTAGCCTGGTAAACTGGATTGGAATTGGATCTCGAGAACATTAAGGTGGTAAGCACTCTGAGACGCCGTCCAGCGTGGAGGGCGCTATATAAATCAAAGTTGTTGTTGTTGGTACGTCACAAGCTGTCACTTCAAATTAAAGGGCAGTTAGACATTAAATATCCCATGGCACTTGAAAAACGAAGTCAGTTTCTGTCCATGTCCTGGCCAAAAATACCCCAGATAAAATTGATCATTCAGTTTGTGGCTGTCTGTCTATGGAACATTGCTGTGCATAACATTGACTGGACACTCACTTACAAAATACAGTCACTCCACTTTACAGTGAAACAATATGAAATGCTTTGAGGCATTTCAACAGCATAATAAAGTACTATATCAAATGCAAGGATTATTATCATTACTATTACATATTCCTTAGAAACTTAACAGTTCAAAATAGAACATCTTTATATCTGCTCAATAACAAACAGTTTAAGTGCTTTGGATCATCGTTTATCTTGGTTCCTTAACTGAAGTATTTGCTTGATCAAGGCACAGCCTGTTTATCAAGCTGTAACTGGAGAGGATTCATATTTTAGAGGTGAGGTCTTCTGTATGAATTGTTGAACAAAGATCCCGTCTGTCTTTTGAGAGGGGTGTTAAAGATCCATTATAAATTGATCCACTTTACACCACAATATATAAAATTCGAGCCTGACTGATTCCATTCCAGTGATTGCTTTTGTTTGGCAATTGTTTACTTTGCAATGATGATATGTTCAAGGCTTTCTGTGCCTTGAACACATTAACATTTGATGGTCGAAGTCAGGAGTGGCAAACTGCAGGCCGTGAGCTGCATGCAGTCTGGATTATGCATGCTTAGAATAGAATAATAGCCTTTTCTAGGCCTACATTACTCGAGTATTTAATTCTCCTGTTTTTATTTTCTTTATTAACATTGTCTGTGTAAATCTGTCATCTTCATTTCAAAATTCAATTATATATCTCCGTGTACATGTAACATCTAAACAGTTAAGTGATATTTGATAATATTATCATTCCTTGCATTTGGTATAGCACCTTTCCCATCAGGTGAAACTTCTCAAACTGCTTCACAGTATTCGCTGTAAATTGAATACAACAATGTCCCACAAATAGCGATGCAGTGAATAATCAATTTTATCTGGGGGACTGTTAGCCGAGACACCAGGAAAAAAATCCTTCTCTTTTTGAATAATCCTATTGGATCTTTACCATCTTGAACAGGCAGATGGGATCTCGGTTTAACATCTAATCCGAAATATAGCAAGGTTATTGTGGAGAAATGTGAGGTGATTATCAAAAGTAACATTTTGGGAGGAGGAATGAGGGGAGGCACCCCCTCCCGCCACTTTGTCCCTGCCTACTGACCACAATATTTCCGGCAATACCTCACCCCAAAAGCCACTGAAACCTTGGTCCATGCCTTTGTCACCTCTCGGCTGGACTATTACAACAACAACAACAACAACAACTTAAACTTATAAAGCGCCTTTCACGTCGGGAGGACGTACAACACCTTCCTTGCTGGTCTCCCCACCACCACAATCCACAAAATCCAGCTAATTCAAAACTCTGCCGCCCGCATACTCACCCGCACCAAGCTTCGCTCCCCCATTGCTCTAGTCCTTGCCAGAACTTCATTGGCTCCCTGTCCCTGAGAGGATCGACTTCAAGATCCTCACCCTTGTTTTCAAGTCTCTCCACTCCTCTGCACCCCCTACCTCTCTGATCTCTTCTCTCTCCATAACAGCACCCGCTGCCTTCGCTCCATGTGGTCTGGCCTCCTCCATGTCCCTCGACAAGGCCGTGCCTTCAGCCACTACGCCCCAAGGCTCTGGAACTCCCTTCCTTCACCCCCTCTCTTCCCAGTTTGAGGTCACAGCTAAAGAACTTTCTCTTTGATCGCGCTTTTGGTCATCTTTCTAACCCTGCCCCTGGCTCGGTCCCAGAATCCACTACTGTGAAGCGCTCTGAGATGCCATCCGGTCTGGAGGGTGCTATATAAATCAAAGTTGTTGTTGTTGTATCAACCATCTCCAGTATTTGTATTTATTATCTTAATTGTATTTATTATCTTTATATTATTTACTAAACAACTAATATAAAATATAATCAGATAATATCCCTTCAATTAATGAAAAATTATTTGGGGAGGACGGGTTTGCATGGTTATGGGGAGAGAGCTGGGGAGTGGGATTGAGTTGCTGTTTTCAAAGAGCTAGCACAGACTCTATGGGCCAAATAGCCTCCTTTTGTGCCGTAAGATTCTATGATTCTACAGCAACAACTTGTAAATACCTTACTGGTCGGCCTTCCTAAT
This sequence comes from Hydrolagus colliei, assembly GCA_035084275.1. Taxonomy (NCBI): domain Eukaryota; kingdom Metazoa; phylum Chordata; class Chondrichthyes; order Chimaeriformes; family Chimaeridae; genus Hydrolagus; species Hydrolagus colliei. The sequence continues at coordinate 29,209,060 of CM068744.1, forward strand.
TCCTCCCTCCACATGCTGCAGATTATCCAGAACACTGCGGCCTGTGTCCTTTACCGTTCCAAACACCGTGATTCCATCTCACCCATCCTTGCCCGATTCCATTGGCTCCCCATCATCTAGAGGAACCAATTCAAGATCCTGGTCCTCACATTTAAAGCCCTCCACAACCTTGCCTCAGCCTACATCCGTGACATCCTATCCCCTTACCAACCTGCCCACCCCCTCCACTCAGCAGGTTCTGGCCTGCTCCCCACCCCCGACCCATCTGCCCCACCATTGGTGGACGAGCCTTCATCCACTCTGTCCCCAATCTCCCCCCAAAGTCCCTCTGCCTCCCCCCTCCCTGGCCTCCTTCAAGTTTCACTTCAATACTCTCCTCTTCGATGGACCCATCAGCACTCCTTATCTCCCCTTCCCCCCCCCCCCCCCCCTCACCTCCCTGTCCTCAGCTCGGGTCTGAAGCTGTAACTGTCTAGGGCTTTGGGACGTCCTCCTGATGTGAAAGGTGCTATACAAATGTAATTTTGTTGCTGTTATATAGGGCCATCCACGCAGGTTAGCATCTCAGAGCGCTTAACAGCGACGGAACCTGACTCCGAGCCGGGTAGAAGGAGGAGATGGCCATAAGCACGGTCAAATAGAAACACCTCCTCTCGGCACCTTCCATAAAGCAGCACATTCCCAGCATTGACTTAGAGTATCAGCCCAGACTGTGAGTTTGAAACCCTGACTTGAGGCTTGAACCCACAAGATTCTGACTCAGAAGTGAGAGTGCTGCGAACACTGTTAGGCTGATACATTATAGTAATGGGTCATGTGCCAATTTTGTGCAAAAAATAACAGTAATGTTAGTTTCAGATCCAGATTTCAAATCAGCCCTCTCTCCCCCATGAAAAATGAAATCCACTCACATTCTGGAACAACGGAAAAATACGTGCTCATATGTAATCATAAAAGAGCCTTGTTGTAAATCAATATACTGTATTAGGTTACTTGGCCACATGGCTAGACTGCTAGGAAAATTGGATGCTTACACCACTGCAAATTGCCAGGAAAATTTAACATATAACCCCAATAAACTCCAGAGAAGTTAGATGCTTGCATCAGGACTACATTGCCAAAAAAGTTAGATGCTTTGACTGCCAGAGGCATTTCAGACCTTCTATCAGTGTGTATGCATAAATCACCATTGCACTCACAGAAAAGTTGGATGCTTGAGGCCTTAAATTGACAAATAGCTTGCAGAACACAATGCAAGACATGTTGTAAATAAACAGACACACATGAAAACGGGATTGGTTTCCAGAATTACTGAATCTCAGAATGTTGCTGAACAGAGCTGCCCATTAAGCCCATCAAGTTTATGGTTTTCTTCACCATAATAATAATAATCCTTGCATTTGATATAGCACTTTTCACATCTTCTAGTCTCAAAGAGCTTCACAGAATATACTGTAAAGTAAATTGATTGTATATTTGTGGGTGAAATGCAGCAGCCAATTGCGCACAGCAATGTCCCACAAACATGCGTAGATTGAAATGACCAGTTTTATTACGGGTTTTTTATCGGCTGTCTGTGCGGCTGCTGTGCCAATGTGCTCTAAATCACCCTCAAATCAATATTGATATTGCTTCATATTTCTCTTTTCATGAATCTGTCTACTTCACTGTGTCCCCACAAAAGTTTTAATTTGAAGAAAATTGTGGGTTTCTGAGATTATCCAATTTTCTTTCAGTTTAAACAATCGATGTTCAATTTGGCAGTAATTTACTTCCCGAAGCTCCTTCTATTGATATGGTGTTTTATGTTTCAAAAGTACAAGAAATATATATGTAGCAACAATGTTGCTTAACACATAAAATATTAATAATAATGATAATCCTTGCATTTGATATAGCGCTTTTCACATTTTATCGACGTCCCAAAGCGCTTCACAGAATATACTGTAAAGTGAATTGACTGTATATTTGTGGGCGAATCACGGCAGCCAATTACACACAGCAGTGTCCCACAAACAGTCGTGGATTCAAATTACCAATTTTATTATTGTGGTTTTTTTGGATGGATTATCATTAGGCATGTGGAATAAGGAAACTTGCCCAAGGTTTCGTCCTGACCTGCCTGGATTTGAACACAGGTCTCCCCAGCTTGGTCTCTCCAGCTTGCAAGACATGTGCCGTAACCACTGAGCTATATTAATACTAATATAGTAATATAGGAATGTACAGATAAAGAAAAGATAATCTATCAAAGATTTTTTATTTAAAAAAATACATTCCTCTAATCACCCATTCCCCTCAAATAACTTTCTTCACCAAATAGCTATCAAAGTTTCTCTGGAATTTACTTATGCAATTTGCCTCACACACTATTTTGCATAATAATAATGATTTTTTTAATATAGATATGCTTTTTGCTCACAAAACACTCAGTCAATCCAGTTTACAGTATACCCTGTGAAGAGCTTTGAGATACCTCAATGATATGAAAGGCTATATCAAAAGCAAGGATTATTATTATATAGCATCTCAGTACATTGAAGCATCTCAAAGTGCTTCAGCGTCTTTCTCTAAAGCGTAGTGACTGTGTATTTCTATCTGAACACGCAACCAATGTGTACATAGCAATGAAATTACAAATTTTATCTGGGGGCTGGGATTATTAGCCAGGGCACTGGGAGAAATTTGCTTCTCTTTTTACACAATGCCATGGGACCCTTAACATCCATCTAAACAAGAAAATGAGACTTTGGTTAAAGTCTTGCCCAAAGATGACAAGACTAACAATGGAGTGCTCCCTCAGCAGTGTACTGGAGTGTTAACCTAGACCTCAAAGTCCCAATGTGGGATAGTCTGTTTCCACATGTTCTCTAGACTTTGACTATTCACCTTTCCTATTTTGAGCTTGTGGCTGTGATAATATTCATTGAAATGGGATAATGTGTCTTGGATACTTAATTTTTGTTTGCCATTCAAAGCTGCACTATAAATTCAAATCAAGAGGCCTCAGGAAGTTCTGAATTTCTTGAATCCTAACAACATTCAACATTCAAAAAGTATCAACTATAAGTTCACAATAACAACCACAACAAAACTTGCACTTATATAGCTCCCTCCACACAGGGTGGCGTCTCAGAGCGCTTCACTATGGTGGAGCTTGAGGCAGAGCCAGGGGGAGGGGGACGGTGACCATCAGCATGGTCTTGAAGAGAAAGGTCTTCAGGCACAACCTGAAAATGGGAAAGGAGGGGATGAGATGAAGGGGTTGAGAGAGGGAGTTCCAAAGTTTTCAGAAACAGTGGTGGAAAGTATGGCTCCCGATTGGAGCGGAGGATTCTGGGGACAAGGAGGAGGCCAGACCCTGTAGAGCAGAGGCAACGGGTACCGCTGAGCAGAGAGAGGAGGTTTGCAAGATAGGAGGTGCCAAACAGTGGAGGGATTTAAACACAAAAGTAAGGATCTTGAAGTCGATCTACTCTGGGGCAGTGGAGTTTGGCAAGGACTGGCGTATCTGGGTATGGAGTTTGGTTTGGGTGAGAATGCGGGTAACGTATGTGCTGGATTTCGTGAATGGTGGAGGAGGGAAGACTGGAGAGGAGGGCATTGGAGTAGTCCAGCCGAAAAGTGACAAAGGTATGGACCAGGGATTCGGCAGCTTTTGTGGTGAGATATTAACAGAAACGAGTGATGTGACAGAGATGAAAGAAAGCGGTGCTGGTGAACTGGGGATGTCGCAACTGGAGGTGGAAAAGTAGAGTTGGGGGGTCATCCATGTGGATGTGGGGGAAGGAAGAATAACTGAGGATCAAACCTGATGCCTAACTTGCACAGAGGTTTGGAGTGTTTTAAGGACCGGTTAGATAGGATGAGGAGGTCAGATCCATGGGACAGAAGATGTCAATGGGAGCCAAAGTGTATGGCTTCTGTCTTGTTGACATTTAACTATAATAATAATAATAATCCATGAATTTGATTTAGACCTTTTCACATCTTCTAGACGTCTCTAAGCAGTTCACAGAATATACTCTGGAGTGAATTTAGTTATTCTTCCTTCCCCCACATCTACATGGATGACACCCAACTCTGTATATTTGTGGGTGAAAAGTGGCAGCACAGTACAGCAGTGTCCTACAAACAGTCATGGATTGAAATGACCAATTTTATTATTGCGCTTTTTTGGGGAGGCATTATTATTAGGCGTGTTGAGTAAGGAAACTTGCCCAAGGTTTCATCCTGACCTGCCTGGATTCGAACACAGGTCTCACCCTGTAAGGTGAGTGCTCTAACTAACCACTAAGCTACAGGACTCCACTAACTGCAGGAAATATGCACTCGTCCAGCTCTTGATATCTGACAGTCAAGCTGACAGAACATCAGGGGACTGGGGATCGCAACTGAAGGTGGAAAAGTAGAGTTGGGTGTGGAAGTTAACCTGGAGATGATATGTCCTTCTGTTATATGTAGCTATCACCAAGTCAGTTTCTTTCATTGGGACCTGTCACCAAAGGACAAAATAATATATATCAGACTTATAACGAACATATTTAGACAATGTATTTTGTATATTACAACACACATAAAAATGTTAAGATCTGAAGCCAATTTGGCTGAACCTTCTCTTGCTTGGCAGATCAACTGGAATTTAATATTGTAATGATGTGATCCTTGTTATTTAATTTATGTATCTCAATGTATTTTTAGTAACTGCACTGAGCACAATAATCCTTCATTTTGATAAGTTTCTGTAAAATGTAGTGATTCTGCATACGTAGGCTCTGAGAAGCCACCCCACATGAAAGGTGCTGTATTGTGTAACTTGTGGTCGTCTCCATCACAAACTGTCTTCTCCATCCACCCTCCTATGTCTCATCCTTCCTATCCTCCAATTCCAACTGCAAGGAGATGCTGGACTTCCTCAAATCTAAATTTGAGGGGATCCGTTCAGCTACCTCTACCCCATCCTCCACTACCTCCCATTACCTCTCCCTCAGGACCCACCCCACTCCCACCCCCCACTACACACCTTTGACCCTATCTCTCCCTCCGCCCTCTCTGCTCTCATCTGAAAAATGCACCACCTGACCTCTCGACCCCATCCCCATCTCTCTCCCCAACTCTCACTCCACCTCCTAGCCCCACTCCTAACTGATGTGATCAACCTCTCCCTGTCCACTGCCACTGTTCCCACCGCTCTAAAAACTACTGTCATCACCCCTATCCTGAAAAACCTTTGCTGGACCCATCCCTCCTCTCCAGCTACCGCCCCATCTCCAACCTCTCATTTCTCTCTTAGGCCCCGGAATGAATTATTGCTTCCCAGCTTCGCTCCTTTCTCTCTCGCCATTCCCTCTTCAAACCCCTGAAATCTGGCTTCCATGATGCCCAAAGGTCAAAGTCTCTAACAATATTTTAAACATCTGTGATCAGTGCTCTCTCTGACTACTTGTCCTCCTTGACCTCTCTGCTGCCTTCAAATCTATCGACCACTCCATCCTCCTACACCGCGTCTCGACTCCTACCTTTCTCACCGTCTCCACTTTGTCACCACCAAAGACTTCTCGTCCAGCCCCCACACTGTCACCTGTGGTGTCCCTCAGGGCTCTGTCCTCGGCCCTGTAATACATTCGATTAACTTTATAGTATATTCTGTGAAGCGCTTTGAGATGTCTAGAAGATGTGAAAAGCGCTATATCAAATGCAAGGATTATTATGACATATTTTGTGGGCGAAAATTATACCCCACAAACACCATGAAGTGAATGACCAATTCTATCTGGGGGCTTGTCAGCTAGGTTATTTGGAGAATTCCCCCTTCTCTTTTTGAATAGAATCCCAGGATCGTTAATATCCACCTGAATAAGCAAATGGGACCCTGATTTAACATCTCAGCCAAAGGTGGCACCTCCAACAATGCAGGTGTTTTTGGAGTGCAAGACTGTGTTGAAGCCTCAGCCTAAGTTATCAACCAGCATAAAACTTGTACCATCAAGTTTCTAACCCATAGGAAATAATTATTCCAACTGGGTTAGGCTGTGCAGAGAACTTCTGTGTATGGTATAAATGTGGGATTTTAAGATTCACCTAGATATAAGCCAATGATTTTAATAATAACATGTAATAATCTGTGTAATTGATATAGTGCCCTTCACATCAGGAAGATATCTGAAAGTGCTTCTCAAGATATACTGTAATGTAATGTCATGACTTTATATTATGTAGACACAATCAAAGTCAGTTTGGGCAATCCCACACATTGTCATAAAGTAAATAACTAATTTTATAAGGGGTGTTATTGGCCTGGGAACTAGGAGAAACTCCCTTCTCTTTTCATTCACTTTTCGAATAGTGCCATAGGATCTTGGAGTGCTGGGGGAGTACTATATTATTCGAAGTTCTATCCTTCAGATGAGACATTAAACATTTGCCTGTCTGAGTGGATGTTAAAGATCTCATGGCACTATTCAAAAAGAGAAGGGAGTTTCTCACAATCCCTTGGCCAACAATCCCCCAAATAAAATTGGTCACTCTCTCCATGGCTGCTTGTGTGTGTCTACAAATTAATGAAATTTCCTTCTGAAAGAGTACTTTAGGCAAAGTGGTTCAGGGATGGAAGCAATAAAAATAACCACTGTATCAGCACAGGTTGGAGCAGTAATCTGCTTTAAATGATTCAAAGCATCGAGGCCGTATTCGGGGAAATTAGGAGAGTTTCCCATATGCAATGAATAAATTGTAGCTACTTTTTACCACTCATTTAAGTGTTTGAAGCTAGATGTATTCTTGTCATTAGTTTATAGCCTTAAAAAGGCGATACAGAGATATGTATACAATTCTAAATGGATTGAGAAAGTAATCCCAGAACAATACTTTCAGTTGTGCCAAGATGGGCACAGATTCCGGACTGCAAAGGACAATTTTAGGACAGATACCTGTAAGTATTTCTTTACCCAGAGGATAATTAACAATTGTTAAAAGGCTATTGGGAAAGGTGGCGGAAACCACAGCACTGAGACTCATTTAAGAAACATCTTGATGCTCCAATGGGAAATTGGTCAACTGAGTATTCTGAGATTAGGATTAAATCAGACAAAAGGTTTTCTTCACCTGATCTTGTGAAAATAGAATGCATTTGCAAATTTGGAACTGATTTATTGCTATGATTTCGTATTCACAAATAAACTTCCTTGAACAGTACACGTAAACTTCTCTTGTCCATTATTACTATGTATATAAGGCAACATTTTTTTTTCTCTTTTTGGAGAATGTAACAAGGCTCACATCACATTAAGGGAACTAGAAGACATCAAACTATTATCTAAAAGATGAATCTCCGATGAGGATGAAACTGATTAGAAGACCCTGAAGCAGTGGTACCTAGCAATGTATCAATGACAGAGAGTGGACTGACTGTCATTGACTGACATAGTCAATATAGTTGTCAACCCATCTCCGCGCTCTGCTATCCAGGTTGACTCCAGGCTCAACTGTTTATGGGACACTGCTGTGCCTAATTGGCTGCTGCGGTTCACTCACAAATATACAGTCAATTCACCTTACAGTGTATTCTGTGAAGCGTTTTGCAACATCGAGAAGATGCGAAAACCATTATGTCAAATGCAAGGATTATTATTATTATCTAAGTGCGATTTGGTGTTGTTATTTTTGTTTTCTCAGAGCCAGAGGTGTCCGTGGGAACCCTACCAAATAAAAGCCTTTTGCGGCGTATAAATTACACATGCATATTGCTCAATGAGTGGTGTTAGGATATTAAAATTGTAAATCAATGAGGAATTGTTTAACCCTTTACTCCCATTAATGTCAGATCTCCAGAATATGAGGTTCTAATTTCCCTATGATTACAGCCAACAACTACAATCTACTGGTAACGATAGCATATAACACACTAAATCATCTGGAGACTCTGGTAGCGATAATTTAGAGTCAGCCTATGGGTAAGTTTATAATCAACAGTATTAACTTGCTGAGCTGACCCCAGCCTGCCTTGAAGGCAGTGAGAAAATAACAGGAATGAAGCATAAAAGTTTTAAAAGCATCACTGAAAAGAAACAATTATCCAGATAGGATAGAATATGAGGGTTATTCTCCTCTCATTAGTGTTTTCATAGCATTTGGTGAGTGAGAGTGTTTTACTGATCAGTAATTATATTGACCCGCTGGCAGTTGTCATCCACAGTGTGGAGATTTATCAGCAAAAGAATCATTAATTCCACCTTTTCATCCCTCTGCCATCATTATAGAGGTTTTCTAATACAATCTTCAAAAAAGAACTTCAAGTAAAAATGCAATTGTATGGAAAGCATATTATCAACAGCATGCAGTAGTTTGAACCATTCTCAACTAGAATAATGAGTTAACTTTAATCATTTCTCACCCCCTGTGTATAATAGACATCAGATGGTTATATGGCAAGGATTCAAAACATAATAACTAGGAACAAAAACAGAAGTTGTTGGGAAAACTCAGCAGGTCAGGCAGCATCCATGGAGAAAGGAAAGTGAGTCAACGTTTCGGGTCCACGACCCTTCATCAGAACCCGGACCCGAAACGTTGACTCACTTTCCTTTCTCCATGGATGCTGTCTGATCTGCTGAGTTTTCCCAAACTTTTCCCAAACTCCCAGCAACTTCTGTTTTTGTTTCAGATTTCCAGTATCTGCAGTATTTTGCGTTTTGATAATAACTAGGAAGATTAGTTTAAAAAAGGGTGAGTGTTATCTGTTAATCTGCAGGGCAAATTAACAATCTTGTGAAACTCTTTGAGATGTTCCCCTGACATGAAAGCTGTTATATTGATTGCAAGGATTATTATTATTATAAGTTTAGTAGAAATCTCCCTCTGCTATAGAGGGAACCAATCAATACTTATTAGTGCTGAGGCTACATGTTCAAAAGCACATCAAATTAGTTCTGTCAGCTTGATTCAGATGACTAGTACCTTTGACTCTGGATCAATAGACCATGGGTTCTAGCCCACAGAATCCATCTCAGAGGAGACCTCTAAGAGACATGTAACATTTTAAATGGGAATGAAAAATTATATCAAACCAATAATTATTATGCACCATGGCAGGAGAATAAAAGGGACTTAAATTTGGAGTTAGAGTCGGCTCTCTATTTTGAGGAGGAGTTAAAACATCGATTAAAATTAATTAACAAAAAATACTTGATTTTCTTCATCGAAAATTAGAAAAAATAAATCATTTTTTGCCAACTCTAATTGATACGGTGTGCATATCTAAGATATGTTCACAGAAAGTGGCAAACAAGCACATTTTATTTCCCAATAATAGATAAATCTACTTACTAACTGAGACTGATTCCAATCCAAGGTCTGTAAATATATCAGCGGTTGAATAATTACAACTTGCCTCTCAGAAAGTCTATAGTATATGTCTGTTTGAGAGACGTGGCAAGCAATTGGGTTGTGATATGGAGCTTATAGATCGAGTACCAGTATGGTGAAAGAAACATATGGATCGATATTGTAACATGTAAAATATGAACGTGGCACTTCTGTTAAAAGCACTAAAAGGCAGATTTTAATACTGTATTCAAGAAGAATCCTGGCAGTTAACGCGGCTAAAACATTAACATTAGCTGCAGGTTACACAATGGAATGATCTACACATAAGGAAAGGTTTTTTGTGGATTTATGATGTGGAAGAAAAAAGTTGTCACTGAAGATAAAGGAAGAATTTGCAGCATTGTATGAACTCCGCCGCCTGCATTCTCACCTGAACCAACATCGCTCTCCGATTACCCCGGTCCTCGTCAGACTTCACTGGCAACCTGTCACAGAGCAGATCAACTTCAAGATCCTCACACTTGTGTTTAAATCCCTCCACTCCTCTGCATCCCCCTACCTCCCTAACCTTTCTCCTCACAACAGTACCCACTGGCTCTGGTCTACTGGATCCGCCCTCCTCCTTGTTCCCCGAATCCTCCACTCCACAATCAGTAGCCATGCTTTCAGTCACTGCGTCCCGAAATTTTGGAACTCCCTCCCTCAATCCCTCCACCTCACCCCCTCCTTTTCCATTTTCTGGTTGCGCCTGAAGACCTTTCTGTTCAACTGCGCTTACGGTCACCTTCCCTCTCCCCCTGGCTCAACCTTGTGCTCCGCTATTGTGAAGCACTCTGAGACACCGTCTGGCGTGGAGGGCGCTATATAAATCCAATTTGGATTTTTAATCAGCTGTATGTTTGCCAGATTCAAACTAGACTGAGAATTCCGTGCATGCCACCTTTTACATGGAATTTTTTAGATGTTTGTCAAATTTGGGTCAATTTAGATTTTCTGTATCTTTATGAAACTGGTTCCTTGCATCCACAGAGAAACAATATTTATTCCTGGATGAGTTGCACATTTTTATTTCACTAAAATTAAATTATGCTCGGTGAGAGTAAGTAGCAAACTAAATTAAAGATTTAAAGCAGTCCAAATGTGGTTATTTTTGGTTTGTTCATCAGAAATTTGAGGGCTGCTCAAATTATTGGCTACGTATTTAATGTTAAATCTGAATTACATTTAACAATCCCAGGAACTCATAACAGCTGCATGAATAGAAACATTGATGTAACTATCCAATTTAGGAATCAATTTTATCTTTTCGCACAAGCCACCAAAACTATAGAAAAAGAAAATGGCAAAGAATAACAAGTACCTTGTTATTATCTTACCAAAAACCTCTCAGCATTGGAGATATGTATGACAGTGAGCAATATACAGTAGATGCATGTCCATTGTTTATCACAACATGGAATCTACTAATGCACAACATGTGTACAGCAGATTTGTTTTCAATTCTAAACACATGCAGTTGAACTCTGTTCTTTTCGTGTTAAAAACCGACGCTGTGAAGTTAATTTTCTTGGTAGAGTTTCAAAGTGGGGTTATCAGAGTTTAAAATTGAATAATATGTAATAAAAACATGAAGCAAGTCTCAAAATATATTGATTTCAGAAACACTGTCCCATATTCACCTTTGTTGCAAATCGCTTTAAGGACCTAAATGACAATTGAACATGGATGATGAGAATCTGGGAAAGTGACTGGGCAGATTTGAAGGAGGTTGATTTGTAAAGTAGGAATTAAAGAACCATGTGAATCTACATTGTGTTTTGAATTCAAGAACATTACACCTTAGTATTTAATATACAGGAAAGTTATGAGCTTGTATCTTAGAAAAAAATTACTGTGCGCAATTGGTTGTCGTCCTTCAACCACAAAATACACTGACAATCCACTCTATAATATATTCCTTGAAGCACTTTGAGGCTATTCATTGACATGATATTATATCATTATAATGTTGCGTAACAAAGTTTGCCCAACATTTTGCCCTGCCGGGAATCAAACCCAACTCTAATCACTGAACTGCAGGTAAGCCTCTATTTAGGATGCTTCTATTTGGGATGGTTCAATTGAAGGAACATAATTTTTTAACACCTTTTGATCAATACATGACACTTGGATTCATTTTAACGAACAAAAAGTATTTTGCGCATGCGCAGTACATATTTTGGATACCTCGGTCACATTTCATGCATCCTTTTTGAACTGGCCAATAGCATGTCGCTACGTCATTGTTTAAAAGCCAGCTGATTTTGAAGCGACACCATGCCACATCAGTATTACAGTAATTTCCGAACATTCCCAAGCAACTTTGAGCGATTTACAGCCTCTACCATGATTCTAGCAAGTCGGGAAATGAGCAACGGTAATACCGCTAGTGGCAAGAGACGCCGCAAAGTCAGCACTTGTAGGTGATAAAGCGCATCAATTCTGGTGAAAAAGGTACGGATGTCAGGAGGTCTTTAGGGCTAGCTAGATCGACGGTGGCTACTATAAAACAGAATAAGGACAATATACTGGCAAGTTCAAGGTGTGTTACAGGTATAGGTGCAAGCAGATTAGGAGTGATGCGATGGAAAACATGGAAAGAAAGCTGAGTGTCTGGATTGAGGATCAGAATCAGTGTAATATACCACTCAACACCCTGGTTATCCAAGAGAAGGCAAAATCATTGTTTAAGGAATTAAATGATCAGGAAGGAGAAGACTCAATGGCACCATCTTTCAGTGTTAGTAGAGAGTGGTTTCAAAGGTATAAAATATGCTATGGACTCCACAACATCAAGATGAGTGGGGAAGCTGCAAGTGCTACTGCCATTATCATCCCGTCAATATTAAAGTTTGCCAGTATTAAAGTTTGCCAATACTAAAGTTTGCCAGTAGTGTACTGTATTAAAGTTTGCCAGTATTAAAGTACAATTCTGTACAGTTACCCCAAATACCCTTTCTTGGCTATGTGTGTTAATTTTTGTGTTATGTTGTGTGGTTTTGTGTGTTATTTAGTGGGTTTAAGGTCTGAAAATTTTGTGAAAAGAACGCATCTCTGGTTATATAATGGGACAGCATGGGAAATCGTGTTTCGATTTAGGACATTTTGATCTAGATACAGTTTTTAAGGAACGCAACCCCGTCCTAAATAGAGGTTTACCTGTACAGGACTTCAGGAGAATATTATATTTTAGACAGGCAATACCCAACTAGACAGTGTCAGAAGTTCTTCATGAAGGTCAGCAGGTTTAACTATTTATTTCCTAAACCACTGCATCCACTAAAAATGCAAAAGCAATTCTAAACCTGAATTCCACTAGCACTGCAAACAAAAAGCAAAATACTGCAGATGCTGGAAACCTGAAATGAAAACAGAAGTTGCCAGGAAAGTGCAGCACGTCAGGAGAGAAGAAGCTAGTTAACGTTTCAGGTCTATGGATCTTTCTTCAGAATGATTCCAAACATTAACTCATCTTAACAAATAGATTACTTAAGTCACTACATTCTGACCGCACCAATCTTTCAACTAAAATAATTAATTATGAATAATAAACACCAACATGGCCTGTTTTGTTTTGTAACACACATCTCTCATCTTGCCTCTTGCCCACCTGCGTCCAATGCTCTCCAGAATCAGCTAAGCAAAGTTGGTCCTTTCAGTGACAGAGTGTGAATTCCATTCCGGACACAGGGAAATTTACAAGTGTAGGTGGCATAAACATGGGAAATTCTCAATCTTCTTTGAATAGTCTTAAGCATGATTAAGGTGCCAGACACAGGCCAGAAAAAATATATATATTTTCTGAACTATGAAGTTTGGCCCTTATTTTGGAAGAGGGTCAATGGGAGAAAATGGGCTTGATTATCATAAATATGATTACAAAGACATGTTTTTGAAATTCTGTCAATCAGATCCTTTAGAATAGCAAGGTCAGATAAAGCCATAGTTGGAAAGACTACTACAGGTTGATAAATCTGCACCACAGACAGCAACCTTATCAGACTTGGACAACATAGGAACATAGGAAATTGGAAGAGGAGTAAGCAATTTAGCCCCTTGAGCTTATTCTATTAGATCATGGATGATCTGTACCTCAACAACAATTACTCACCTTTGAGACATCTAGAAGATGTGAAAAGCACTATATTAAATGCAAGGATTATTATTATTATTATGGAGGAGGAGGTGGTGGAGGACAGGCGATGAAAGAGGATGGCATAATCTACTGTGTCAGCAGCGGAGAGGTCCGGGAGGACGAGTTAACCAAGGGAGTCCAGGTCAAAGGTGGAGAGCACATTCTATCATAATATTCTCACTCAAAAGGGTGCTGTCAACTGAGCTAGGCTGATAATATTATATGTAATTGGTAATGTGCAATTAAAATAAACTCTTTTTATCAAGAGTTCAACATGTTTCAAAATAGGATAATTGAAGTTAATTAAAGCACTTGGCTGTACCTCATGCCTATTGTCAGTTCTTAGTACATTTATCTTTTGAAAAGTATCTTTGAATATTAATCCATGGATTACACAATGCTAAGAGTTTCAGAATTAGAATATCTAATAGAACGTCTATCATCTTTGGACGTCCTCACGACATGAAAGACGCTATACAAATATAATTTTGTTTATGCTGTAGAATGTCACTGATCCTTAATTGAATACATTTGGAATAAATAACAAATTCTTCATTTCTTAACAATCACCAGAAAAGAGCAGAACAAGATCCATACGTTCTTGGAACACATTCACAGGTGTTAATTGTCAACAGAAATTAAATGTGTGCCTTTTATTAATATATATGTAACTGTTAATTGTTTGTGTTAGAAGAGGCATATTTGAGCTAATAAGAGTGTTTAGCTGTAGCTTGTGCTTCAATAAGCTTTCAGTTCATTATATATAATAGTACAACATTTTAAAGTGAGTAGGCAGTCCCAATAGTGTAATCAATAGACCATGCTGGTTTGTTTTTTAGTGCATGCTGCAGTTTGCTATCCTCAGCCAGTACATAGGAAACAAAGTTAGCTCAGGGCTTCACAGGAAAGGAAAAAATCATTCAGGTTTCTCTTTCTCGTCCCTATGTAACGCTTTCTACCGGAAGTGTTGATAATAATAATAATAATCCTTGCATTTGATATAGCGCTTTTCACATCTTATCGACGTCCCAAAGCGCTTCACAGAATATACTGTAAAGTGAATTGACTGTATATATATATATTTGTGGGCAGTTCACGGCAGCCAATTGTGCACAGCAGTGTCCCACAAACAGTCGTGGATTCAAATGACCAATTTTATTATTGTGGTTTTTTTTGGAGGGATTATTATTAGGCGTGTGGCGTAAGGAAACTTGCCCAAGGTTTCGCCCTGACTTGCCTGGATTCGAACACAGGTCTCCCCAGCTTAGTCTCCCCAGCTGGCAAAACACGTGCTCTAACCACTGCGCCACAACAACAACAAAATTACATTTGTATAGCGCCTTTCACATCAGGAGGACATCCCATGTGCTAGGAGCAGCCATGGATTGCCTGCACTCACTGCCAAGGCTCAAGCATCAACAATGGGGTGGAGTGCCAGAGAGCAACTTTTAACTTTCAATTTCAAGATCCTCACACTCGTTTTCAAATCCCTTCATGACCTAGCACCTTCCTATATCTCCGACCTGTGAAACCTAGCAATAGGAGACTGGGGAACAAGCACAGGCCAACGGGGAGTCGGTCTCTAAAGGTGAGTAGGAGGCGGTTGAGTAAGATATTGTATATTGTTTCAAAGAACATGGGGAAGAACAGCTGAAACCTTTCCCAATTTGTATATTGAATTAGCAAAATAAGAATAAAATAAAAGTTTTTAAAAATAAAAAGTTGAGATTATCCATTGTTCAATATCTGTCATATACTTGAGAACAAAGAAAATTGTCTTCAATGAACATCTCAGGGAGGCAAATGAAGATATCTGGAACAATTATAGAGGCAGAATCAATTACATAAAGGAATAGATACAAAACACATGACAAATACCCTTATGGGAAGAAGCACACAAGAAATGCATGACTCTCACAGAACTAACCAGACAATGTGTATACCAAGTACATGACTAACTTCAAGAAATGCTGCAAACTTTTATATCAAAGAAAAAGCAATGAAATCGAATAACCTATTATGTCGAGAGCAACAGCAATTCACAGAAACCTCCCACACTAAAACAAAAACACAAAATTGTAAGAAAATAAGAAAAGGAACAATAGGAGAGTTTGGGAGGATTTGGGCAGATTGTTTCCACCAGACAATTATTAGGATGTGGAATGCCCTGTTGGGGATGGTAGTTGTAGAAACACAGAACAACAATACAAATTTACAGTGTAGGAGTCCATTCACCAATGAGTCTGCGCTAGCTCAGACTAAGCAATCCATTCAATCCCACTGCCTCACCCTATCCCCATAAGCTTTTAAGCCTTTATATACCTATCCACATCCCTCTTGAAACTCATATTGGACTCTGCTCTAGCACTTTACTTGGCAGGACATTCCACATGCTAATAACCCTCTGTTGAGGTAGAATCCGTATTACCTTTGAAGAGGGAAATTGATAGAAAACTCAAAATAGGAATGTACAGTATTGCAGGGTTATGAGGATGGGGGGGGAAGGAGGTTGATCAAAAGCATAGACAAAAATGAAGGCCTTGAGGTGGGACTTGAAGGAGACGAGATACGAGGTGAAGCCGAGGGTCTCTGGAATGGAGTTCCAGAGGGTGGAGGCAGAGTGGCTGCAGGCCTGCCTGCCAATGGTGCGGCAGGCAATGCAGGGGCCTGCTGAGCGGAGGGAGCAAGGCCATGGAGGGCTTTGAAGGTGAAGACCAAGATCTTGACCTGTGTCCTCTGTGTGATGGGAATCCTGTGGAGTCGGGAAAGGATGGGGATGATATGGTTACAGAACGTAGTGTGGGAGAGGATATGGACTGCAGAGTTCTGGATTATCTGCAGCCTGTGGAGGGAGGAGCTGGGGAGGCTGACAAGCATTGAGTTAGCATAGTCAAGCCGAGTGATGGTGTGGATAAGGAACATGGCAGTGCAGGGGCACAAAATAATTTTTTTAAAAGCTGTTGAACCAACTGGGAACTTCATCAACAATTTGGCGTTACATAAAACAATTTAGATTTGTTTTGTCCACTGATCAAATCTCAGCATACTGAGGTTTACAGCAATGCTGCAACATCTATAAATTAGTCTATAACCTTATAGAGGTTATAGACTAACCTCTATAAGACTTTGGTGAGGCCTCAGCTGGAATACTGTGTTCAATTCTGGTCACCACACTACAGAAAGGATGCGAAGACATTGGAAAGGGTACAAAGAAGATTTACTAGGATGGTGCCAGGATTGAGGGACTTCAGCTATGAGGAGAGGCTAGATAGGCTAGGGTTATTCTCTCTGGAGCAGAGAAGATTGAGGGGAGACCTAATAGAGGTTTATAAGATCATGAGGGGTTTCGACAGGGCAAATAGAGAAAAACTATTTCCACTCGTGGGTGAATCTGTGACTCGTGGTCACAGATTTAAAATAGTTTCAAGGCGAAGTAGAGGGGAGCTGAGGAGAAATTGTTTCACTCAGCGAGTTGTTCGAATCTGGAATGTATTGCCTGAAAAGGTGGTGGAGGCTGATTCGATAACAACTTTTAAAAGGGAATTAGATCTTTATTTAGGGAGAACGGGTCTATTAGGCTATGGGGAGCGGGCAGGGCAGTGGGATTGAATCGCTCTTTTCAAAGAGCCGGCACAGACTAGATGGGCCGAATGGCCTCCTTTTGTGCCGTAAAATTCTATGAATCTATGAATCTTCTGAACTGGGGCATTATAACATTAAACATAGGTTATAATGGAACAAATATCTGCTGGAATCAGCTTTGGAGAGACAGGATAAAAACTGACACAGAAAGCAATTCAAGCAACAAGTAAAAGCAATCTCAAGCAAAGAAAGCAACAGAGTAGAACTGCCAATAGTGTACAAGAATGAATCACCATTAAATTTGTGTGACAAACAAACAACATGCAGAGGTAAATGTTGGTTCAATACCCAACCCGTGAGAATAAATACAACTGCATCTCTATAAAAGGACATAATGATCAGTGCATCAATTACTTCCGGTAAATGACAGCTGATGAGTGCGTACAACAAGATTTAATCCCACAGTTAACCTAAACATCATATTTCATCTGAAAGTAATAGTTATCCAGAAACCAACATTTACAGCATGAGAGCCTCAATCATACATTGAATGATGAAAACATAAACACATCCACCTTACAACAACAACAAAAAAAAAATTACACTTGTATAACGCATTTCAAATCAGGAGGATGCTGCAACGTGCTGGACGGTCATTGTTTCATAGGGAAAAGATAACAATTACACCTGGAAATTAAGCTTCTAACCAATATACAGCCACCATATTTGTCAACAATTCAGTGATTTTTTGGTTAGCTAGGTATTTGACACATGGACATGTGGAGTTCTGTAGCTCAGTGGTTAGACCACTTGCCTTGCAAGCATAAGACCTGTGTTGGAATCCAGGCGGGACGAAACCTTGAGCAAGTTTTCATACTCCACACATCTAATAATAATCCCCCCCAATAATAAATTGGTCATTTCAATCCACGACTGTTTATGGGACACTACTGCGTGGTAAAGGCTGCCACATTTTACCAACAAATATACAGTCAACTATTCTTAGAAGCGCTTTGAGACGTCTAGAAGCACCTGACAAATAAAATGAAAACATTCCTTGCCCAAGACAAAAGGGTAAACAATAAATGAAAGCTAATTGTTACTAAAAAATTAACATTACTAATTTTGAACCAAAACTTCCTCTTTCTCTTGTGCTTCAAGTGTATTTAAAATAAATCTAAGGATTCTTTCATTTAAAATCATTCAAAAGGACTAATTTAGTTACAAGGGAGAAGGACTAGCTGATGAAATCTTCAATACTTTGTTTTTCCTGACTTTGAGTTGCTTTGTGTTCTGTATTTTGTGATTATGTGGGTGTTTTGTTTATACTCCCTTATTGTTGACATTCTTTAAGCATTGAAAGAAGGCAACTAAACACGTTGACAATTGTTATGTACAAAAGTTTGTGTTCCTTTATCCATAGACGTAGAAGCATAGATGAAAGTCGTCATTGATACTTATATGTCAACTACTTTTAGAAACAGTCTAAAAATATTATTCATAATTAATGTTTATCTTCTTAGTTAATAAGCACTTCAGCACCTTGGACAGTATTTTTAAGCTTTGGAGATCACTCCACTGCTAAACTCAAAATTCTACATGTTCACTTAGGCTGTTATTTTATTTTGAAAGCTTTTATTTATTGTATATTCAGTGGAAATGGGTTTTTCTTTCATCACGTCAAATTGAATCAAGTCAATGACTCTTAGAATTTCATTCAGATCTGTTTTGGGGAGTTTGGGAAATGTTGGTGTCTATCAAGGAACATTTTGAAATTAATTCTTGAGACAGTGGTTCAATCCACTGAAACAAGTTGGAGCTTCACCTTGTACGTTCACAAGTTTGGTTTGGATGAAGGAAGTCCTTTGATACATCCGATCTCATCCTTTTAGAACTCCCACATCACACATTTGCCACTTTTCTTTGCAACCTGTCCCAGTTGATTACCCTCTGAGTAAAGCAAGCTTCCTTGTAACTGCCCCGTAATTGCCCTTTTAACTCTACACCCATGTTCTAAATTGTTTTTGTTGTTGCTTATTTGTGAAGCAGCCATGAATGATGCAGAGTAAAATAATAATCATTCTTTCATTTGCTATCATGTCTATGCTGTCTGTAATGTTGGAATATCACAGGTAACTGCTGTGAAGGGTGGCAACTGTGTATAATGCAAGGTGGTATATCATTTCAACATTATAATGATGTACAGTGTATATTTATTTATTGAATTTCAAGTTGTTTTGCTTTTCAATGTAATAAATGTCTTTGTTCTTCCCTCACGACAGAGAGAATCCTCTGTTAAATATTAAAGTGGCACCTGCAACTGTCATTTTATGAGCTGTCATAGAATACAGAATCCCTCAAGTAAACTGCTTTTACATATATAAGATACTTTCAGCACTTGTCTGCCCAACACATCAGGATCCATTCATAGCCTCCAGCATAACACTAGGGATACACCTCAGGAAATATCTTTGTTTAAGAAGCATAGCAAACGATCACATTGGAGTTTGCATGTTACTGTAGATGGATGTCCGTTTATGATCTCGCTTCCAGTGGTTCATTCATTTCCAAGCAAGTGGACAGAAATTAAATTGAAAACAAACTCATTCATATCTAAAATCCTCCAGGCACTTTTAAAATATGTGTTCCAATGAGGTGATGGCACTTTGGATTGCCCCATTAAGTTAGTATCAATTTGGTCTCAGCCTGGTTTAATTGGCAACGCTCTCATTCTCATTCTAATTCTCACACTCTCATTCAGGCCCTGATGAGGACTTTAACCTCACATAGTCCAAGCTGATATTCCAATACACTCTGGTTAATGTTGTATTATTGGAGGTGCTGTCCTTTTGAATGAAGCACCAAAGTCCTGTAGCTCAGTGGTTAGAGCACTCACCTTAAAAGCATGAGACCTTGTGTTCGAATCCAGCCAGGTCAGGGTGAAACCTCAGGCGAATTTTCTTACTTCACATGCCTAATAATAATCCCTCCAAAAAAAACACAATAATAAAATTGGTCATTTCAATCCATGACTGTTTGTGGGACACTGCTGTGTGGAATTGGCCGCCGTGTTTCACCCACAAATATACAGTCAATTCACTTTACAGTATATTCTGTGAAGCACTTTGAGATATCTAGAAAATGTGAAAAACGCTGTATCAAATTCAAGGATTATCTTATTGTTATTATTATTATAAGTCACATCTGTCTGTTTAGAAACAATTTTATCTGGGAGATTGTTGGCCAAGATAATGAGAGAAAATCCCTTCTCTTTTCAAATAATACCATGGGTTCCTTCAAATCCCAACAAACTTAATCATTTACTTCATGGTTGTTTGTAGGACATTGTATACAAATTGTTTGCCCTGTTTGCCTGGAGTTACGCAGTCACAACATTTTACAATCGAATTCTATGAAGCTGTTTGTGAGGTGTAAAAATAAAAGCAGTATTATCATCATTATAAATAATAGTTTGCCCTATTTGCCTAGAGATTCGCAATCACAACACTTTACAATAAAATTCTGTGAAGCTGCTGTGATGTCTAAAAATAAAAGCTTTATTATCATAATTATTAATAATAATAATATTACTGAGTTATCTTTCTAAACTCATTTTGATGTCTCTATTTCAGATCTCCACTTCTTCAAGCCGTAATGACTTAATCCTACAAACTTCAGACGTATTAAAATTGAACACAATAACTATTAACAATTGCAAGTCTCTGGTTAGGATGCAGTAACAAATTGCTTTACTACTGAACGTATTCTGTGCGATCACTGTATTGTAGATCAGTCCCGTTAACCCAAACTGTGGCTACACATAGAAATATCGGTTGACAATAGCTTAAAGACCATACGCTGTGCAGCATTAGTTAATGATTTTTTAAAATGAATTAAAACAGCTATATCTACATAGCAATTTATTGTTACATCAAATGACATATATAAAAATGCATTAATAATAAAGACAAGTTATATAAAAGTCTGCTTAAACAGATCACTGAAGTAGTGCTAAGAATCAAATATTAAAGAGCAGAGGCCAGGGACAACTCTTCCATTAACCAGATCAGTGGAGGCTGGGGAATGAGTCAGACGAGAAGGACTACAAGTAAGTGTGTGGAGGCGATGTGGCCCATGTAGAGAGTGGAAAACTGAAAATAAGGTGATGGAGTTTTCACTGGAGTACAGTCGATTTATTTCAAATTGAGAATCCGAGCCTGGAAACAACTAGAAAACTACTGCAAAAAGCCATTTTGGTAACGATAGAGCAGAGACTCAGCCAATCTCAGCCAGGACTATGCCTTGCAAGTGAAGCTCATTGACAGAGGCTCTGTCGTGAATTTTTAAAGCTAGAGCCGGGATTCCCGTTCATTCAGACCCACATGAGATGTATGTGCAGCATCTGGTGCCTTACAAGGGACATCCAATCTTTCAACTACATTAGTTCACTTCAGAGCTAAGCAATGAAATAGAAACAGGCCATTATATTTGGGCATGAAGGGGAAAAAGCCACCGCAAAATAAACAGTCACAAATGCTCTTACATTCCCAATGCAGAAGGAGGCAGTTTAGCCCACCGAGTCTTCATTGCTCTCAGAGCAAGCTGTACATTCAATCCCATCACCTTGCCCTATCCCCAAACGCTTTCACGCCCCTGTCTTTCATATACCTGTCTATTTCTTTCTTGAAACCCACAACAGGCTCTGCTTCTATACCTGTCTGACAGGGCATTCCACATCCCCACATATCTGTATAAAATATGATATCACATGTGTAAATAAGCCCATGATTTTCCCCAGTGTATGACAGTAAGTAGTTTTGGATGCTGTGTGCGCTACCACTGACAAATGTTTCAAATCTCTCCTCACCAGTTGTCTTGCTCTAATTTGAATATTCTAACACCCACCCAAGCAGGCTGTGCACTGGAGCAAAGCTGTTGTATTTTCCCTTTGGACTCACCAAATCACTGAAGTACAGTCACAGCTGGAGTGCCTGCATCCCGCAGCATCAATCGTAAAACAAAGTCAGCTTCCAGCTGCTCACTAGGGTTACCAGAGATACCACCTGAGAGAATGGAACACAAGGCTCCTATGGTTCCTATTGATTGACCGTCTGTCTGCGTGTTGACTGGAATATCTCACCAACCTACTGCCATCACTTCACTGCCTTTGCTCAGTTGATAGCATTTGTGCCATTTGGTCATAAGGTTGCGGGTTTATTTTTCCCGAAAAAACTTGAGTCTGACACGCCAATGCAATACTGGAGTGGAAAACTATATTTTCTGTTGTCTACCAGGTGCATTATTGAAATAAAGTCAGGTTGGGTGTATGTTCAAGATCAGGTCATGTTCTTTTAAATCACAAGGGAGGTTTTCGCTCTTCTGTCCACCAGATGCCGTGGCAAAATAATAAATAATAATAATTGTTGCATTTAATGTAGCACTTTGCACGTCTTCTAAAAATCTCAAAGTGCTTCACAGAATATGCTATACAGTGAATTGATTGTAGATTTCTGGGCGAAATGCGGCAGCCAATTGCACACAGCAGTGTCCCACAAACAGTTGCAAATTGAAATGACCAATCTATTATTGTATTTTCAAAAAACTATGAAGCGTTGGTGTTTGTGGGCTCCTGCTGTGTGTAAAATTGAGATGTTTCCTACCAGATCTGGTGTGTTAAAGATCACAGCAAATCTGCTATGAAACATTGCAAATCTAGCCAGTAAGTGCAGATTGGCTATGGGTCCAGACCTCACCCCTTCACCAACTCACCATCTCACCACATTCAGCACCAATAAATGCTACAAAACATTATTTTTATGAATGGTTAGAGCACCGCAGCAAATTTAAACTCCAACTGAAATATTCTCACCAAGCCAGGTTTTAAATTCACTTTCCTATAAGTTTTAACTGTGTCTTTGTTAATATGCTTGTCCCTTTCTGCCTAATGGTACATCTTGTCATTCTGACTAGCTTCTTACTACTTATGTAAATCTCAATTTCCCTGTGCAGCATCATACCTCCCTGCTGTATATCTTACCCTTGACATCTTCACTGCCATTGTTTTATGTGTGTTTCTTTCCTACTGCCCACACCTTTATTGATTCATCTCTATCTATTTTTAATGGCTTAGCTTGACTTGACTGGTGAGTTATTGATGCACTTAAGGTTAAATTTTAGGGTGAATTTTATGTTCATAGAGTTCACGAATGCCAATGATAATGAATGGAAAACATTTTCAATTTTGGCAATATATTCAGCAGGAAGCTCTCCTAGGTCACGTACAGTATGTAGCACAGCAGAGGAGTGGAACTGTATTGCTCTACCCTAGGAACATGACTTAACCAGTAGCAGACATCTCTTACACACCAGGGGGTTGTTCGACCATCCCCACACCAGCCATACTGGGTGAGATGACCAATTTGTAATGAACTCAGCAAAGTTTGCACTATGGGAACAAACCAAATGGGTTCCAATTGATTAAATCATTTAATTTCAGATCCTAACAGCAACCAAGACAAGGGGCACTTTTCCACCCATTCGCCGGCCAAATTCAAGTACCAGAAGTGAAATGGCTGAAGTGCTTGACAGTGTGACTTTGCTGTATTACTGCATTCGCTAATTTCCAATTCAGTAGAGAGACAATATCCAAATTTATTGGGATTGTGGATTTTAACACAGTGGCATAATCAATTCATTACCCAAGATTATAATAACAATCCTTGCATGTGAAATAGCGCTTTTCACATTTTCAAGGCATCTCAAAGCGCTTCACAGAATATACTGTATAGTGAATTGACTGTATATTTGTGGGTGAAATGCTGCAGCCAATTGCGCACAGCAGTGTCCCACAAACAGTAGTGGATTCAGTGACCAAATTATTATTAAGTTTTTCTTGAGGGATTATTATCAGGCATGTGGAATAAGGAAACTTGCCCAAAGTTTTCCATGCCGGGAATTTAATCCAACTCTCTCAATTCCAAGGCAAGTACTCTAACCACTGAGCTGCAGAACTCCAATAAGATGGGCTGTATTTAAATAAAAACTTGTTTCATCAAGAGCTGCCCTGACACGGTAGTACTGTACCACACTTGATCAGTCCGTATCTGTATCTCTCAGGTCTCCCTTACCATAGTCACATAGTCTAAGCTGACATGTTAATACAGTATTGTGTATTAGAGTGCTGCATAGTCAGAGGTGCTGTCCTTCAGATGAGATGTTAAACCAAGGTCCTGTTTGCCTGTTCAGGTTAATGTGAAAAATCCCATGGCTCCATTTGAAATGAGTCTCCCAGTTTTCTAACTAACAATCCTCTACATTAAATTGAACATTGAATTCGTAATTGTTTGTGAGACATTGATGTAAAAAATTGGCTGCTTGATTTGCCTCCACTTTACACTTGTCAGTCTTGAATGTAAGTTCAAAATCCTGATGTAGGACTGGGACCCACAATGTTCTAACTCAGAAGCGAGAAAGCTATCCACTGAGTCAGGACTAGTTGGTAGCATTGACTATGAGCAGGTAGCGCTTCAGCCTGACTAAGCAATGTATTCCATAGATTGTAATAGGTATTGTTTACTGTTTTTATTGATGGCATTACACTTTACAATATATTCTATGAAAAGCTTTGTGACATTTCAAAGATGTGATAAGGCACTATATCACATGTAAGGATTTTTAAAATTAAATCCCCTACATGAGCAGCATTATATCAACAGCTAGGATTGTTTTCTTAATGTAACTCCCTGAGCACTATTAAAAGGTGATGCCTTAACCTGATTTATATCTTCAATTTGTATTTCAGCACATTTTCACTGCAGGACATAGTTCAAACAGTTTGAAATAAATAATAGTTTTCCGCCTTCAAGCGGATTTCGCTTTCAGTGCAAACCTCAAACAAAAGAATTACAGTACATGGCAATTAGCCTTTTGCATAATTAGAGAGTAGGTGAATATTTACTTCTTGTATTTCATAATTTTAGATTCTTTAAAACCAAAGCTTCGACACTCATGCCTACAAATAAGCAGTCACTACGCTTTACAATAGATCCTGTGGAGCGCTTTGAAACATCTTGTTGACATGATCAGGTGCTATCTCAAATGCAACAATTGTACTACATTTTATTGTCTTTTCCTCTGGTTAACTGTACACCATATTTCGTGTTTAAAAATGTTTAACATTGTTTTATTCATATCCCAAAGGTAAACCATCTTTGCCTCTAAGATTTAGCTATGTATGTAGACTTGCCTGACTTTCATCTCAAATCAATCCACTGTTCCTCGACAATCCTAATTTTAAAGAGTGTGTAATTTCGACGTCCTAATCTTTGCCTCACCCTCTCTTTATCTATCTTGAAATCCCACCTTAAAAATTACCTTAAGACCATGCCTATGGGATCATTAACAGAGCGCCTTGGGACATCATCTCGACGTGAAGGATGCTCTATAAATATAATTTTGTTGTTTGTTGTATGGCCACCCTTCCCTTCACTCGAGGCTCAACTCCACCATTGTGCTGGGCTCCAAGATGCAATCCAGCATGAAGAGCAAGTTGTTGATGTAAATTAGCCCAAAAGATGCACCTGAAAGTGACAAAACTAGACTCACATTTTTCTTTCTTATTTGTTTTCATTTGAAGGTACGACTACCCCTTATTTATCTGTTTGTTGCCGGGTCGACCTGGTCCACACACTGACCACACCTAAGAGAATGAGTAGGCAACGTACTCAGAGACGTGATTATTATAAAGGTAACTAGCAGTAAATCTAATAGGGACGGTATATGAGGAATTTCTTCATACAGGGGATGGTGATAACATGGAACATTTTGAAGAGAAGAGCATCAATGTATTTAAGAGAAATAAAGTTACTCTTCAAGAAAGAATTATGTCTGAATTTTACAAATGATTCAATTCAGCAGATGAAAACAGCGTTTGGGTTTTCATTAAAGTCCCCAATCCCCAAATCCATCCAGTCTTAGTCCATAACATTATTTTAATAATAATCCTTGCATTTAATATAGCATTTCTCATATCTTCTAGATGTCTCAAAGTGCTTCCCAGAATATACTGTAAAGTGAATTGTTTGTATATTTGTGGGAGAAACCCAACAGCCAATTGTGCACAGCGGTGTCTCACAAGCAGTTGTGGATTGAAGTGACCAATTTTATTATTTTTCTTTTCTTGAGGTATTATTATTAGGCATGTGGAGTAAGGAAACTTGACCAAGGTTTCGCCCTGCCGGGAATCAAACCCAGGTACCCAGATGAAAGTTCTAACAACTGAGCTACAGTACTCCATTTCCTGAATTCATTTTGCTTTAAAATGTAAAATTCCACAAGATCGTGGACATTTCTTCATTTCAGGCTTAATTGGTTTCCTACAACTTTTCAAAATAAATCCCCTTCTAAATGAACTCTGAATGAAACAAAACATTAAACTTCCACAACTTGCAGTGTTAATGTTTGAGCTAAAATGATTTACAGACCAATAAATAGGTCAATTTTCAGGCCTATTGAGTTTCTGAGGTATATCCTATGGATGCACAATGAGATTATTCTGATGAGTAAATAATATTCATAATAATAATCCTATCATACATGTATTTGATATAGTTCCTTTCATGTTGGGTGGTTATCTCAAAGCACTTCATAGGATTTACTGTAAGGCATGGTGATTGTATATTTTTGGAGGCAAAGGTGGATTTTTGGAGCACAGTACTAAGTTATGTTGGATCACAGCATTTTCACAATAAAAGGAAACTCATGGTCAATAAGAATTGTTGTTATACTGTAAGTGTTGGAACTGACGTCAATTTCTGAATTAGAGAAGGTTATCTGCAGAGAGAAGCCGGTGAGACCAGAACAATCCGGTGGAACGTCAAATGAGAAACAAAGTGATACTTACATGACTGAAAAATTAATCTCAAAAGACATTCCAAAATTTGCAAACTTGTATAGTTCAATCCTGATTCACGCCTGAAACATTTCCCCTAATTTTCTACCCACTCTCGGCTTTAGAGATAGGGAATATAAAACTAAAGAGGTAATATTTGCAGTGGTTCTTAACCTATTTCCTAGTGTTAAATATACAGACTGCACATCTTAAGAAACATTGGTAATATGATGTTTCATTTCCTCTGCTGTTAACACTCACCCCTGTAATCAGTCCTGCTCCCGACCTCTGCTCTCTCACAGTCTGCTCTTGCCAGTAGGTTGCTAACATTCCTGTTAAAAGCAACTACAGGGAACCAACTTTATACAGTTTCTGTTTCCCACCCCCCCTTTCCTTCCTGCAACATTGGCACAATGGTAGAGTCCGAGAGTCAAAGTCCATTTTTGGAGTTAATATAATAATAATCCTCGCATTTGATATCGCGCTTTCCACAACTTCTAGACGTCACAGAGTGCTTCACAAAATGTGGTGCAAAGTAAATTAACTGAATATTTTGTGGGCAAAACGTGGCAGCCAATTGCGCGCAGCAATATCCCACAAACAGTTGTGGATGGAAGTGACCAATTTCTATTATTGAGTTTTTTTCTTGAGGGATTATTATCAGGTGTGTGAAGTACGGAATCTTGGCCAAGGTTTCACCCTGCCAGGAATCAAGTGTAAGTCTCCTGCTTGCAAGGCAAGTGCTCTAACCACTGAGCTACTGAAATAGCCACTGAAATATGGCCCACATCGGTATACTTGCTAAGTCAAGTCACTTCGTTGTAATGTTTCTAACTGGGATACAATCAGATTAACAACAGGTGGGGGTTTCCTTAGAACAATCGCCAGAAGTAACACTGGGAAGATGTTAACATTAGCCACAAATTAACCAAAGCATTTCCACTGCTGTTTAATACACTTATTTGGACTATTTAGTACAATAAACATTGTCATTTTTTCTCATATTGGGTTGAAATATTATTTTGACCCCATTATACAATAGAATCACATGAAAATATACTTTTTAACCATCCCACACAATGCCCCTAATTTCCCCTGCCACTGTTAATTACTGAGTGCTGTATATTTTTGATCGATGTTATAATTATCATCTCTGAAAATATGCCACTTGCATGTTCCTCCCATTATTCCTTGTATTTGATATGGCACCTCATCACGACTGAAGACATCTCAAAGCACTTCCGGGAACATACTATAAAGTGAGTTGACTATATATATTATGAGTGAATCGCAGCAGCCAATTGCGCACTGCAGTGTCCCACAAACAGTCATGGATTCAGTGACCAAATTATTTAGATTCTTTTAAAAACAAATTTGAAGGTATTATTACTCCCGGAAAAGCAGTCCCACCAGTTGACAAACAAACGGGTTCCTACTTATTGCTAGGTAAACAGATGCATGTGGAGAAAGGAATGTTTGCCCTGCCCATGAATGGAAATGCCTCACTTGAGAGGCGAGTGCTCTAACCACTAAGCTACAGGATTCCATATAGTCAGTGCATCACCTGTTATGCCACACAGGCCAGTTTTTTTATTGTAATTTTTTTTGTAGTTGTGAATCTCACCCAGTAGAGGCCTAAGTTCCATCCAGTAATAGTTTGTGAGACAATTTCATCTTGAAATTCAAGCCCATGGAGAATTGTGGAAATTTTTTTAACAAATTCATACTAAATTAAACAAATTTGCACAAATCTTCAAGTTTACGAGCAAGTGATCTGTCAGGCTGGGACAAGGTGAAATTTCTGGCCTCTTGTCACTTGACAGACAATCCCGAACTGAAGAGACTCGCCAGCTGTTGATTTAGCTCAGAGAAGGTAAATAGATTCAGGGTTTGATAATTGCATGAACTCCCTGAGAGTCGCAAGGGGAAATTTGCAGATATCTTTTATGGGAAAGTTGGAATTAAAAAAAAGATGAAAAACAAACTTCACAAAGAAAACAAACAGTAACGGAAAGGCGGTTGATTCCTGATAAGTCACAAAATCCAGACTCGGAATTATTACTCCTGGGAAAACATGAACCCTTCACACAAAAAGCAAAGTCTTTGTTATATCTATATACATATATTAATTGTAAACAAATATGAAAAATATTTGGGAAAATACACTTGCTTAAAAATTAAAATAAGCTTGTTTTCGTTAGATGAGACATTGGCGAATTAATGGGATCACGGCTTTCCCTGGAGTTCATGGAACAGTCTAAATTTAGACTGAACTAACATCATATATAAAGCAAATACAAATTTTGTGGTGGTAAATTTCATAGATGTGCTTCCTGGCTACCTCTTACAGACTTGAAGCCTGGGAACAAGTCATTTGTATATAATATGAGGGTATGTTTTTGAATTAAAAAGCGACTTAATCCTGATCACTCCAATGTTGAGGAATCATTTACTTGTTTAAGGTCAGGACCTGTATGCTTCCATAATAATAATCCTTCCATTTGATGTAGGGTCTTATCACGCCATTGAGACATCTCAACGTGTTTCATAGAGTATACTGTAAAGTAGATTGTGTGTGTATTTTGTGGACGAAATACAGCAAACAATTGCACATAGGTTTAACCATCCCTTACATACATATTTTTAATAGTAAAATGCAGCTGTAAACTCGTCAATGCAAGATCAGCTGCATGAAAAATACAGTAATGTCAAAGTCTGTACTCGGGGCAAATACTTTCCCTGATGGCTCTGACCTTGCCCACTTCAAACAGAGGAAAGCATTTCCGGTGGACCATTTAAGGAATTGGAAGTATAATTTGGACGGTTAAACAATGCAAACCATGCCAAAGAAAAACAAGAGAAATTCTCAAACCACTTTTTGTAAGGTGAGAAAAAAGTTAGTGAAGTGTAAGGACTGATCCATTAATCTAAACCACACCCAAACTGAACAGTCCGGGACTGTCAACTCAAGTACTACCGGACTCCACTAGTTCCTTGGTTCCCACTAGAACAACTCCAAGATCCGCATCTTCATCTAGAAATCCCTCCATGTCCAATCATCAACCTGTCGCTCTCTCACTCTGCCTGCAACGGAACTCCTATCAATGCCACCATCAATGGATGGGCCTTCAGCCACTGATCCCCTAACCTGTGGAAACGATTTCCCTCTATCCCTCATTCTCACTCACATTAAAACCCACTTTTTCAGCAGCACCTTTGATCACTTATCTCTACTCCTCTCTACCCCTCTACCGGACTCCAGAGTGTGTGTTGGAGTACTGCTGGAGTCTAACCAGCTAAAACCTCATAGCTTGACATATTGCTGTCCAAAATGCTTTCCCACTGATTGTTCAGCTTGTACCATCCTACCCGTTAGGGCTTTGGCTTACAGGGGTACATGGGAGCTGAGTGAGACACCCATCTGACCGCTCCTCACCAAAAAAAAATCTCAATCTGTTGTAAAATTATAGCAGGCAAGTATTTTCTTTCACAGTGCAAACTATTTGTATATTTATCTGGCAAAGTCACTGATCGGTGATGGAAAACGTGCTGATCAGTAAGGCAGAGTCAATAATGAGAGGAATCCAAGGTTGGCTACATTTTGCCCTTTCTGTGCTCTGGGAAAAACAGAAAACTTTTTTAACTCGTAAAGGCTGGCACCTCATCTCCTATTTTGCAAAGTTATTATTTCAACAAGGGTGAGTCACAGAGCACGTCTCAAAACACATAACCAGCCAACTGTTTTGCTGTGGTTCCTCAACATAAAAAGTGTACAGATAGATAAATTTAAGGCCCATTTCATTTCAGTAAAAGCAATTTTGTTTTTTCACACACTGGTATCGTACCAACTTCTCCCTTTATCCTTTTACAGAATGAGATGAGTATCTTAATTGATTGGGATATGCCCTCTCGATTGATATTCCAATTGAGCTTCCACTTTTTGTTTGACAAGGAAATGAATTAAATTGAATTTTAATACATGTCAAAGCATTTTCCTCCAAATTGTGAAAGCTTTTTTTTAAAAACAATAAAATGTTGTGACACACAGCTTTATATATAATATTACACCTTAGAGCGTGAAATCCGATTTGAAGACAACATACTGGGGATGGGGAAGACAGTCTGGCTGACCTCAGATCATGACTGTCATCACTTCCTGTGCCCTGCAGCCACCTCGTTGCCTGGAATCGCTATGCACAATGTGGCTGCTGCATTTCCCTACCAAAATGCAACTACTTTTCACAGTAACCGCTCATGTCAGCCTGGCTCAGGCCTTAGCATCTGGCTGGAATGTATTGTGGAGCTTGGCGCAGGAAAGGATAAGGGCTGTGTAATTTGGATAAACTGATGCATATGGAGAGTTGAGCTAGGAAGAGAAATCAAGTCTGGAAGTGGTGAAGGCATGATTGAGGGTTTTGGCTACATTCTGTTTGAAATAGTGATTCAGTAAACTGATATGAGGAGTTTTGTAGAGTTAATAAGGAAAAATTGTTTCCACTGGTGGGTCTGTCGATAACTAGAGGACACAGATTCAAGATTATGATAATTGGCAAAAGAACCAAATGGGAGATTAGGAGAATTTGTTTCAAACAGCCCAGTTGTTCTGGAAAGCACTGCATTGGTGGAACCAGATTCAGTAATAACTTTCAAAACGGAATTGGATAGGTACTTGAACAGAGAAAAAGTTCTAAAAGCAAAGGGGAAAGAGTGGGGAACAGGACTGATAAGTATTCAAAAGAGTCTGCATGGCACGATGAGCTGAGCTGTCTCTTCTGTGCTGTAGACTCTTTAATTCTGTTCTATGATTCTAGCTGGATGAAAACTGGATGAAAGACTTAAAAGTAGAGCTGGGGTTCAAACAAAATGCTAAGATTGTGCACAAGATTTGTGTAAAGCGAAGCAAACAGCCGAGGTGGTTGATACAACAACAACAAAATTACAATTATACAGTGTAAATTAAACCATACCTTATAACAGTTACTGATTACGAGCATCTATGTGTACTTTATCTCCTATTCCCCTATTAAAGGAAATCATATAGAAATAAATGCTAATGAGCTCAGATCTGCAGCCAACAATGGAAAGCGAGATACCACCACCCTTGTGTAACACATAAATGTTACATTTACAGAAATAGTGCATCATGTCCTAGCTATCTGTGGTGAAATACTTTCCTATTCATTTTAGTGGAGAACACAGATAACTTTATAACCTCAGAATATAATTGCTATCTGAACATAATAATAATAAAAATAATAATCCTTGCATTTGATATGGTGCTTTACATGTCATCTGGATGTCTCAAAGCGCTTCACAGAATATACTGCAATGTGAATTGACT
This sequence comes from Hydrolagus colliei, assembly GCA_035084275.1. Taxonomy (NCBI): domain Eukaryota; kingdom Metazoa; phylum Chordata; class Chondrichthyes; order Chimaeriformes; family Chimaeridae; genus Hydrolagus; species Hydrolagus colliei. The sequence continues at coordinate 29,241,370 of CM068744.1, forward strand.
ATATTTGTGGGCAAAATGCGGCACGCAATTGTGCACAGCAGTATCCCACACACAATCGTGGATTGAAATGACCAATTTTATGATTGTGTTTTTATTTAATGGATTATTATTAGGCTGTGGAGTAAAGGAAACTTGCCCAAGGTTTCGCCCTGACCAGCCTGGAATTGAACACAGGTCTCACGCTTGTAAAGTGAGTGCTCTAACCACTGAGCTACAGGACTCTATATACTGTATACCTCCCTATAGCTTACTAAATATACTGTAAGGTGCAGTGACTGTTTATTTTGTGGGCAAAAGCAGCAGCCTATTTGCACACAGCAAAGTCCTGCAAACAGTTATGAAATTAATTACCTTTTTTTTTATTGGGGGTATTTCTGGCCAGGACAGTAGGAGACATTCCCTCCTCTAGTATTGAAAGATCAGAGGCCTGAACCATCATCTATTCTTAACCTGTAAAAACATTTTGCCTTGAGATTTAATGAAGAATTCTGGAAGATTATTGTTAGTCGATTGGTGGATTGTTTGCTGGGTTAATAGTCCCTTCAAAAATATATATTTTTTAGAAAATAAATGCAGTTACTCAAGCCAAGACTCGAGGTCACAGATATAAAATAGTTTCTAAACGAAGCAGAGGGGAGATGAGAAGAAATGTTGTCACTCAGCGAAATGGAATGCATTGCCTGAAAGGGTGGTGGATTCCGATTCGATAACAACTTTTAAAAGAGAGGTGCATTGTTATTTGGGGAGGACGGGTTTGCGGGATTATGGGAAGAGAGCAGGAGAGTGGGATTAACTTGATTAGCTCTTTTCAAAGAGCCGGCACAGACTCGATGGGCTGAATGGCCTCCTATACTATACTGCAAAGTGAATTGACTATATTCGTGGGTGAAAAATGGCAGCCAATTGCGCACATCAGTGTCCCACAAACAGTCATGGATTGAGTGAGCACATTAATTATTGGGGGTTTTTTAGGGATTTTTATTGGGTTAATAAACCCAAGGTTTTGCTTTGTTGGGAATCAAACTCAGGTCTCTCACTTGTGAGGCGTGTGCTGTAGCCACCAAGCTACAGGACTCCACAGGACTAATTAAGATCAAAGACACTAGCTCGTACAGTTTTGTAATGTCATAAAGCAGTTGTAGTATTGCCAAAACCATTACATGAATGTTTGAACCTAGAGACTCTAGATGTGCTTTGAGGCATCTTGACAATGTGATAACAACAACAATAAAATTACATTTGTATAGCGCTTTCGAGAGGACATCCCAAGGCGCTGGATAGTCAGTGTTTCAGACTCGAGCTGGGGTTGGGATTGGGAAGGGTGGAGGGAAAGGAGTTGGATTTGGGCTGACCGATGAGACCGTCGAAGAGGAGGGTCTTGAGGCAGGATTTGAAGGAGGCAGGGGAGTGGGCGAGGTGGAGGGATTGCAGGATGGAATTCCAGAGGTTGGGAGCTCAATGGGTGAAGGCTCGCCCACCGATGGTGGGGCAGATGGGTCGGGGTACATGGAGCAGGCCGGAGCACACTGAATGGAGGGAGCGGGCAGTTTGGTAGGGGAATAGGAGGTCCCAGAGATCGGGTGGTGAAAAGCCATGGTGGGCTTTAAAGTTGAAATATCAAATGCAAGGATTATTTTATTATCATTTGCATTTTTTAAAGCCGGTCAGGGACCTCCTTGACAATGCAGCTCATCCTCAACACTCTACTGGATTATCAGCCTGGACTTTATATGCTCAAAGTCTCAGCATGGGGCGTGAACACACTGCCTTCTGAATCAGAGTTAAGAGTGCTACCAACTGAGCCAGGCTAACTCCCCATTTATCATCTAATAATTGCTTGTAAATCAAGCGGAGACTGTATAAGATATTCTGAGCAGTCCATAGCCATGACAAAGCATCAAAATAGGCTGATGAGAGCACTGCAAGAAATGAAGCTCTACTTGGGAGTTTTCCATCCTGTGTTTAAACGAAATCGGCACTAAGCAGGAGGCTCTGAAGAATTAAATCATGGATCCTCATTTCTGCTCAGTTCTCCCTTTGACAAGGCTGAGGCCCAGTGTGGACTTCAGATGATTGAGAGGCTCATCCTTCTGCTGCTGCTTCCTGTTATCCTCGCCTTAAAATGTCTCACATTTAGATTAGTGTTTCATCAGAAATAAGACCGGGGGATCTGTCTTCCAATTAACTCTGTCAGCGAGATCAATGAGTGGTGCAAACTAACTGGTGAAACTTGCAGGAATCCCCTGATTCGAACATAAAAAAAGCCTCTGCTGTATTGATGAGTCCCAGTTCTCGAAAACAAAATCACCTCCATCTGCATGTTTTCCTGCAAATAACTGTGCTGGCAACAGATGAGTTGACGTATGCTGAAACTTCCTGTCGTTAGTTGTTACAAATCTTGCCCACAAACAGGTGTCAGTGATGATTTGTATCAATGTCATCAAAGGATCTATCATTGAAGCTGATTTTGTATCTGCCCACACAGGTACGTTGCACACATACTAACACATCTTTTCCTTTCGAAAACTATTTTTTTAATCCTATAATTGGCTTTGTTCAGAATGAAAGAAAAGAAGCTTAGGACTGTACTTTCACCTTCGTTTTCATAGGACGTGAGCTCCTAATCACTAAAATCAGTTGACTTGAAAACAGGCCTCATGCACCCTAGGTTACTGGGATGCACCCTAGGTTACTAAGTGAGGCACGGGAGCAAATAGCAGGGACTCTGGCCACGATCTTTCAACCTTCCTTGGACACAGGGGTCGTGCCAGAGGACTGGAGGATAGCTAATGTTACTCCCTTGTATAAAAAGGGGCAGAAGGACAAGCCTGGTAACTACAGACCAGTCAGTCTAACGTCGGTAGTGGGCAAACTTCTAGAGTCCATAATCAGGGACAAGGTAGATCTTCACTTAGAAAGATATAGGCTAATAAAGGACAGTCAACATGGATTTGTTAAAGGCAAATCTTGCCTTACAAATCTGATAGAATTTTTTGATGAGGTAACGGAATGGGTGGATAATGGTAGCGCAGTTGATGTAGTTTACATGGACTTTCAAAAGGCATTTGACAAAGTGCCACATGAGAGACTTATTATGAAATTAAAGGCCCATGGCGTAAAAGGGACAGTGGCAGCGTGGATCCACAACTGGCTGCGAGACAGAAAGCAGAGAGTTGTAGTGAGCGGCTGTTTTTCAGATTGGAGGGAAGTGAGCAGTGGTGTGCCACAGGGATCAGTTTTGGGACCATTGCTGTTTGTAATCTACATCAATGATCTGGACTTGGGTATAGGGAGTACAGTTTCCAAGTTTGCAGATGACACTAAGTTAGGGAGAATAGTAAACAGTGAGGAGGATAGTAGCCATCTGCAAGAGGATATAGACAAATTGGTAAAGTGGGCAGACACATGGCAGATGAAGTTTAATGCAGAGAAGTGTGAGGTGATGCATTTTGGGAGAAGAAATGAAGGGAGGCAATATAGGCTAGATAGTACAATTTTAAATGGTGTAAAGGAACAGAGAGACCTGGGGATTTGTGTTAGTGACTCGTTGAAGGTGGCAGGACAGGTAGACAAGGCTGTTAAGAAGGCATATGGGATACTAGGCTTTATAAATAGGGGTATAGAGTACAAAAGTCAGGAAGTGCTGACTAACCTCTATAGGACTTTGGTGAGGCCTCAGCTGGAATACTGTGTTCAATTCTGGTCACCACACTACAGAAAGGATGTGAAGGCATTGGAAAGGGTACAACGAAGATTTACTAGGATGGTGCCAGGATTGAGGGACTTCAGCTATGAGGAGAGGCTAGATAGGCTAGGGTTATTCTCTCTGGAGCAGAGAAGATTGAGGGAGACCTAATAGAGGTTTATAAGATCATGAGGGGTTTCGACAGGGCAAATAGAGAAAAACTATTTCCACTCGTGGGTGAATCTGTGACTCGTGGTCACAGATTTAAAATAGTTTCAAGGCGAAGTAGAGGGGAGCTGAGGAGAAATTTTTTCACTCAGCGAGTTGTTCGAATCTGGAATGCATTGCCTGAAAAGGTGGTGGAGGCTGATTCGATAACAAGTTTTAAAAGGGAATTAGATCTTTATTTAGGGAGAACGGGTCTATTAGGCTATGGGGAGCGGGCAGGGCAGTGGGATTGAATCGCTCTTTTCAAAGAGCCGGCACAGACTAGATGGGCCGAATGGCCTCCTTTTGTGCCGTAAAATTCTATGATTCTATGATTCTATGTAACACTTTGTGAATGGGTGAACCACCTATATCCTCACTGGCAATAAACTATGCACATTAATCACTCCAATCTTCACTAAGCTTCACTGACTCCCTTTCGCTGAACAGATTGACTTCAATGTCTTCACCCTCACATATAGATTCCTTCACCTCTGATATCTCTGAAGGCCTTATATCCTCTTCCCCTGCCAACCATCTCCACTCAGCTAACATGGGAGCTAACATTGATTGACTGAGCATTCAGTCATTATGTCCCTAAACTTGGAACTCAGCCTTAACCCCGTTTATCTATCTTTAAATCCCAATTTAAAACCTACCTCTTTGGACTGGGGCTATAGTCATCTTCCTTGCTTTGTGTCTAAAGCTGCCATTATGGAGCACTTTGTGATATTATCTTACATGAAGAGTCCACTGCCATAGAAATACAAGTTGTTGTTGCTGTCTCTGGCCTATTATGAGGTGTACTTATTCAGCCATCTGAGATCAAACCTAAATCCAACTGAGCACACAATTTATTGGTCATTATAGCATATTAAGTCCAATGTTGTTCTTTTCGTATTTACATATCTTTTCTGTTTGCCCAATATATTCTTTATTTTCCTAGCTTATCTCTAATATTCCATTTACTTATATTACATTGATTAGGTAAAACATTTGGCAAGTTCATTACTTTAAAGAAAAACATATTTCTTTGGAGTTGTCTAATTGTTTTTGTTGGTAAATATCAACAATCAGGGTGGGATTGTTGACTAAACTGTATAGGATGTAAAACAGTAGATCATATGATTGCTTTGGATGAACAAGACCTTTTGTTCAGAGGGTTGTCTAATCTCAACCCTCCTCACCTGGCTCCATGACTAAATCAAGTTTAAGATCATTGTCCTCACCTTAAATTTACCACCTCAGTCCTGCTCCAATCTTTCTCCACTCTACGCCTGCAATATCCTTAAAACATATCAACCTGGAGGCTCCCTTGGCTCAGCTGGCACTGGCCTGTTTAATGTCTAGCTTCATGTGGAGCTCCAGTATGACTCAACATTGCTTATAGGTTAGAAATCTTAAAATGATTGGAAACTTTAAACATTCAGCATTTGCAAATGTTGATTTTTTGACAATGCTTTGTCAATGAGCCATTGTATATTAAGTTAATGGAAAAATAATGCAAACACATCTAGAAATCCTAATGATATCTGTAGGAGAAGATTTAGAGGAATACCTTCATGAAAAAAACGCTGTTATTCCCAATCAAATTGACATTGCTATGTGCAAAATGGCTGATATGCTCGCCCATTCCAATTAACAGTATATCCTGTGAAGCACTTTGAGATGTGCTCCCAATGTAAAAGACGCAGTATCAAACTCAAGGATTTGTGTTATTGTTAAGAATAAACGAAATGATGAGTCCATAATCTACTTGATGATTTAATCATAACTAATAAGACATTATAAGTAATGTTAACTAGCAAAACATATTGGACCTTCAAGGCTATGTGGCAAACACACAAGAAAACAAATGTGAGAATAATCTGTAGGCTTTAGAATGAGTAGCTCATCTTAAATAAACAGTGTGGTGGATTTACAATGATATCTCATTCTCTCAATTTTAAGTATTGGACTGCAACCCTAAGGATAGTGGCCATAAAAATGGCCGAAGAGGAAGATTTGTAATCAGGATTTGAAAAGGGGGAGAGAGGAGGCAAAGCAGAGGGATTGAGAGAGATTGTTGCAGAGTTTGGGGGCATTTCGTAAAATATTACTTTTATCAAATGCTCCAAAATTCTCCCCATAGTTTCTATACTTTTTGGTGCTTAATATGATGCTCACTGGCAAATAGAGAAAATGATAGGAAAGCAGAATCAAAGTCATTTACAAGACTTCCGATGTTCTTTGAGCTCTGTGTGTGGATCAGAGTAGTGAGCAGGTTTGCATTTAACAATAATAATAATAATCCTTGAATTTGATATAGAGCTTTATCACTCTATAAATTTGATGTAGAATTATTGAGATGTCTCAAAGCACTTCACTTTGTAGCATTGGATTCTGAGTGAAGTTGAATGAAAGCAGAAGATATATGCACACAAATCAATGTGTCAGCCAAACTCATCTGGCAGCAGTCATAAAACTGGTGTTCAAGCGTCAAGCAAGTCTTGAGCTCAATGAAGGTTGACACTCAGCACAGTGCTGTGAGCTTGGGGAGTACAGCTTTGTTGGAGGTGCAGTCTTTCAGATTAGACTATCATGATTCATTATTTATACTTTATCAACATTGTAAGATGATCATTGAGAACCCTTTAAACTTTTAGCTCTGATGAGAACATAACAAAATCCTTGCATTGATACAGTGCATTATCACGTGGTCAAGATGTCTCAAAGAGCTTCACAGGATAAAAGCATTGTGTATTCACTGTATTTTGTCAGTGAAGATGGCAGTCAATTTGTGTGCAGCGATGTATCACAGCCATGAAGTGAATGAACAATTTATATTTGGGGGGATTTGCTGGCAGGACACCTGGAGAAACTTTCCCTTCTCTTTTGGAATAGTGCCATGAGTTGTTTAACAACAACAACAACAACAATTTACATTTATATAGCGCCTTTCACGTCGGGAGGACGTCCCAAGGCGCTATGTTCAGGTGGCATGTTCAGCCACCTGAACATGCCAACATTTGTTTCAATGTCTGATGCAAAGGTGAGACTTCTGATAATACAGTGTTCCCCAACGCTACAACAACAACAACAACTTTGATTTATATTGCGCCCTCCATGCCAAACTGTACACAGATTCCATGAGCTGAAATAAGCAGCAGGGGAAGTTGATAATGTCACATCAAGAGGTCAGGGGCACCATCAGGAACCAATTAGTTGAGCTCTGGTTTTGTCAGCTTCCAGTTGAAGTTGATGTCAAGGAAGAAGGCAGAGAGTTACAGGAGAGAAGTAGATAATTATTTGGGGAGGACAAGATTTCTATGGGGAGAGCGCAGGGGAGTGGGATTGACCTGGACAGCTCTTTTCAAAGAGCCGGCACAGACACGATGGGCTGAACGGCCTTCTTCCGTGCTGTATAATTCTCTGATTCTACGATTCTATGAGGTGGAATTTGTCGTCATCAGCATACATATAGAAACTGAATCCATGTTTGTTGGTTTTGTCAAGGTTGACCAAGTAGAGGTAAGGAAGACCGAGAATAGATCCCTAGGGAACTCCTCAAGTGACTGTACTGGATTGAGCAGTGAAGTTGTTGTGGCAGACATTGTGCAGATGTTGAGATGGGTAAAAGGGAAAGATGTGGAGCCACAGAATTGTAATAGGAGGATAGATGGCTGAATGGGCTAAAGTGGTTAACAGTGTTGGTGACACCCTCCATATATCAATGTAATTTTGTAAAACTTTTCAGAGGTATCTCGGAGACATGGTCCACAGAATAGGAATTGATGGGACTGTAAACAACAACAACCTTCACGGTCGGCGTCTTGGCGCCCTGTTGAAAAGGAAACGATAGGGGATTTTGAGTACCCCGCACTTTTCGTGCTGCATTTTCAGCAAAGTGCCAGACTTTAATTACCCTTTGTGTCTGAAAATTTATGTAAGTGATGTAAGGATGGGGGCTGTGATTTTCAATTATGGCAAAGAGATGGATAGGGCAGCCTGTTGAAATTGACGCACTATCTGTAATGAAGGGAAATGCAGCACTCCTGAAACCGGGTGCTTGTTTGGTTGTTGTGTGGGCAGTGAAAAAGTGACACCAATACCCAATTATAACTTATCAAAGGACCTGAAAGGCTGGGAGCAACAAATTAATGAGACGTACATTGTACAGGAAGTTTTACTGCAAAACATATCACAGTTCAGGCAAGTTGGGAACTTCTTAGGTGCACTATATGAAACTGAGCCCTATAAGACTACACACATAACAAACTTCATCACTGGAACTTACTGAAAAGTAGTTAGCCTGAATACTTAGGTTATCTCATCGTAAGCTTTAATAGCAGTCTTGTTATGGAAGCCAAGTCCCTTGGAACATCCTCCTGATGTGAAAGACGCTCTACAAATGTAATTTTGTTGTTGTTGTTATTTTGTTGCTTTTTGCCCACAAAATATACAGTCAATTTACTTTACAATATATTCTGTGAAACATGTTGAGACGTTTCAAAGATGTGATAAGGCACTACATCAAATGCAAGCATTATTATTTTTATTATTTACTGGTGGATTTCGTGTCTCTTTCACTCTTTCTAAATCTAAAGATATGATTTTATAAATAAGTTGAGTTTTAAATTGTATCCTGACAACAATCTAAAGAGGATTCATTATAGCTGATACTTTAGATTGAAGTACTCTTCTTACCTTTTCTTCTTCCGTCTGTTCTGTCCACTGGTTTTTTTTACGAACTAGGTCAACTGTTAAATGCACACTTCAAATAATCTCAAACCAGGCAAAGAAAGCTTCCAAACAGACACAGTAATTGATATTTTTTGTAAGATTGTTTAAAGTATTATGTTAAATAAATTGCTTGGATTATTTGATCACTATTTTTTTGATCACCAGTTCGCAAAAATATTTCTGTGAAAGAATTATGCATTGATGTTGTTAGGGTTGTATATTGTGTGAGGTGAAAAATAATAATCATTGCATTTAGTATAGTGCCTTACCATGTTGTTGAGATGTCTCAAAGCGCTTCACAGAATATATAATAATTAATAATAATATAAATGATAATGAATGGTTGTGGATTCTGGCATGAGGGAGATTGGTGAACAATACATGAGGGAAGTTGGGTCGAGATATATCAATGGCATGAATGAATGTTTTAGCAGAATTTTGGGGTATCTATTCATATATTAGTAGATGTAAGCATATTGAAATAATTTATAAAAATCATAACTCATAGAAAGAAGTACAGTAGTTTTACAGTACAATATTTTCACATCAAAGTACCTCAAAAATCTTCACAGGAACATACTAACAAGTGTTGTAATTATTCAGTATCACAATATTACACTATGTTTTGAATGTCTTGACTTCAACCTGCTTTCACAGTTAAGTTTGAGCAAAACTCAGAAGTTAGTTCATATTGTCTGAGATGCCTTCAAATGTTTACTTGAGGTTTGATGTTTGATTCACTCGCAAAGAGGTAACTGCAGACTTCTTTATAATTAAAATTGGGTTTTCTAATACCACGTATTAGAAAACCCACTCTCCCAGTGAGTCATATGGTTCCTGTATTGACAAACAGTCTGTCTTTTTCAGAAGTCAAGCAAGTTGGAGCACTGTATGTTGCCAATTAGGTAGTCCATGAAGCGATTTGTAGATAATCAGAAGCATCTTGGATAGCCCTATCAAATTCCCTTGAAGGTACAGACACACAAAGTTGTTTCTCATAGCTCACCATGCATCAATCTCTTTGTTCTCCTTTACAGCCAGGATCTGAGCAGCCACCTTGTGTCACGGTGACCAGATCTCAACTGTTTATATAGGAAACTGTAAAAGACAGTTTACTATAGACCCCAGCCTGAGTTGGCTGCTGTTTCAGCCACATGCATTGATGGTTAGGCTGAATTCTTAGCAGGTTGTGCTGATGGGCTTAGTTGAGGAAGAGCAGGAGGAGGCTCATGTAGAGCATAAATGCCAGCATAGATCAGTTGGGCCAAATGGACGGTGTCTGTACTATATATTCTATATACTATAATTCTATTGAATTCTATTTGACATTTGAAGGAATTTCCCTTTGAGATAGCATTGCACAGCCTGAGCCTGGTTTCGTTTCTTGAAATGTAATAATGTGAAGGAATTCTCCTTCCCCAGTTACTGTAGAGGCCACTTCTACCCACGACTACCACTCACTCCAGATAAATCAAACATAAACTGAGGAACATAATGTAAAATAATTAACCATTGTGTTTCCCTGAAGGAAGCACAAAGTGCGTAAAATCAAGTGAAATATAAAATTTTTGAAGGAATCCTGTGATCCAAGGTTCAAATGAATATCAGTGATGGTTTAAAAATCTAATCTGGATGAAAAGACCTCAGCTGGTTATTGATTTGAACACTGTGTAAAGTAGTAAACAAGGTAAAGTAGCAGTTCTGGTTGATGAGACATTCACTAAGTTCCCGAATGATTGTATCATAGTCGTAACCAATCTATAACAATAACAACAATAACATTAATAATAAAAATCCTTGCAAACAAAACAGAAATCGCTGTGAACACTCAGCAGGTCAGGCAGCGTCTATGGAAAGAGGAAAGTGGGTCAACATTTCAGGGCCATGTTCCTTCGTCAGATTTCCAGCAACTGCAGTATTTTGTGATTTTGGTAATAATTCTTGCATTTCGCATAGAGTAGTCATCAAGGCTTGACAACGGAAACTCCATCCTCATCGGCATTCCCAACTCTTCCATTCACAAGCTGCAGATCATTCAAAACTGGTGTGTTCTCCCACACCAGGCTCTGCGACCCCATCATTCCCACCCTCGCCTGGCTTCATTGGCTCCCCATCCACCAGAGGATAGAATTCAAGATCCTCATCTTCACTTTCCAGGCCATCCCCCTCCTATCTCTCCGACCTGCTGACTCCCTGCCAACCTGCCTCCTCCCTCTGTTCAGTGGACTCCTGTCTGCTTCATGCTTCCCGTCCGACCTGCCCTATCATTGGTGCCCAGGCTTTCAGGTTCCCTGCCCCCACACTCTGGAACTCGATCCCACAGTCCCTCCACCTCGCTTCCTCACTTGTCTCTGTCAAGGCCAGTCTCAAGACGCTTCTTTTCGACCGTGCCTTCAGCTGCCCTCCCACTTCTCTACCTCCCCTCACTCCTACTTGCTCGGGTCCTGACTCCTGACTATTCAGGACCTTGGGATGTACTCCCAATGTGAAAGCGCTCTATAAATGTAATTTTGTTTTGTTGTAGAGCCTTTCACGTCAGGATGTCATCCCCGAGCACTTCACAAAATATACCGTAAGGTGCAGTGAATGTGCATTTTGTGGGCAAAAGCAGCAGCCTACTTGCACACAGCAAAGACCTGCAAACAGTTATGAAATTAGTTACCATTTTTTTAAATTTGGGGTATTGCTGGCCACGACACTGGGATAAATTCCCTCCTCTAACATTGAAAGATCAGAGGTCTGATCCTTCTTAGCCTGTAAAAACAGAATATACTTAGCCTGTAAAAACATTTGGTTTAAGATTTAATGAAGAATTGTGGAAGATTATTGTTAATCAATTGGCGGATTGCTTTTGGGGATAATAATCCCTTCAAAAATATGTATTTTTTAGAGAAACAAATGCAGTCACTCATTCCAAGACTTGAGGTCACAGATTTGAAATAGTTTCTAAAAGAAGCAGAGGGGAGGTGAGGAGAAATGTTTTCAAATCTGGAATACATTGCCTGAAAGGATGGTGGAAGCTGATTCAATAACATCCTTTAAAAGAGAGATGGATGATTATTTGGGGAGGATGGGTTTGTGGGGTCATGGGGAGAGAGCCGGGGAGTGGGAGTGACTTTAAAAGCTCTTTTCAAAGAACTGGCACAGACTCGATGGGTTGAATGGCCTCCTTAATTGCTGAAAAATTCTATGATTCTAAGGAATATGTAGATTTTGAAGAGGAGGGTACCGAGGATGGAACGCTGCAGGAGATAGTGTTTCGGCTAGAGGAGAAACCATTTGTGGAGATGAAGTGGAGATGGTGTGAGAGGTATGAACTGAACCTTTCAAGGAAGGACCATGAAGGTTGAGGTGAGAGGAGAGGTGGTGGATGAGGATAGACTAGTTGACTGTGTCGAAGGCAGCAGAGAGAATGACGAGGAGGCAGAGGGAGCCCTGGTCACAGATGGACAGAATGTAATTTGTCACTTTGACCAGAGCTGTTTCTGTGCTGTGGGCAACATGGAAACCCAGTTGGAGGGTTCATGAAGGAAGTTGCGGGAGGAGAAGTAGCGAAGCTGGGAAGTAACAACTCATTCCAGGAATTTGGAGAGGAAGGGGAGGTTAGAGTTGCTTTGGGGGTGATAGATAAGGAGAATTTTGATGGAAAGGTTGGAGGGGTGATACATGGTAAGGTGCTCAAAGGAGGGGAAAGTTCCAGAGGAGGAAGAGGATATGCCGAGCAGGCACCGGGTGATGAGCACTTGCATTTAAACAACGCTCCTCATTCACGATAGTGTCCCAGAAAACACGCAGCCAAATTATAGACCACACACACTCCACGTTAAGTTGTATCACATTGTGCCTTGTGAGCTCTGCAGAATAAAATACATGTAATAATAATAATACTGAAGTTGCTGCATTAAATCCATGCAGAGATTTTGTGACTGCAGAAGCATTTCCTATTGCCATCTCCTGCTGCATCCTCCTCTTCCAATATGAGAATAACACTTTCAACACCTCCTCTGTACAAGACTTGTTGATGCAAGAGTGACTTTGATGCTCGTGCTGTTTTGATCAAGTTTACTCAAGAACTCTGAGGAAAAGCACACGTGGAGCTTTTGATAGCAAATGTGTCACGGAAGATAAAGACCTGGATGATGTAGTGGGTAAAAGAACAAACTCTTTCCGCTGTTTCCTGCTATTTCTAGCTAACCATGGCCGCTTACTATTGTCAGATTTCAGAGTCTCAGTTTACTGCCACAGTTTCTTCCATCGATGCACAGTGAAGGGCCATTCAAGTGTGATTTTGTTGTTGTTAATGTCTCCCTAGTAAATCCTCTGAAACACATTGAGACATCCGCTTGATGTAAAACGTGCTGTATGAAATTTAGAGGATTCATTTCTATGCAAGTGCATCATAGAAGTATCATTTATGTTGGCAGTTACAAACAAATCCTTTTTGACTTGATTTTTGTAGCATCAAAATGTTGCAAAGTCCTTCACAACAGATCGCCCTCAAGTGCTTGTTTACAACAACCCATTAGTCACTCGCATCTGTGTGAGAAATGGATTGTGCATTTCCTGCAGAAAAGGCGTTCAAACTCATTGGCGTTATAGTTCCGATGAACCTTATTCAACAAGAAAAGAGAGTTTCTCCCAGTTTCATGGCAATCAATTCCCCAGATATAATTGATCATTTATCTCTTGTTTGTTTGTGGAACCTTGATCTGTGCAATATGGTTTCTGCATTTAAAAAAAACTACACTGAACAACAACAAAATCACATTTATAACAATTATTATTGTCGAGGGAGGTATATAAATCTATGTTGTTGTTGTAATAAAGTGTTTTGAGACATTCTGGTACAGGACGTCTCCATGTGAAAGGTGCTATACAAATATAATTTTGTTGCTGTTGTTGATGTTAATGCGATACAAAAATGTGGGTTCTCCCTTCTTTGAACCTTTCAATGTTTGACCGTCACTGTTCAGCATAGTTAGATACTGTACTCAAACACATTCAAAGGATACGGCAGATGATTTCTTCACAATGCTTCCAGTATTTAACAAGAGGAGATGGATTCCAACTGCACAGGAAGGCAATAGCACATATGTAGCAAGTTAGCTGTAAGATGTTTTCTCAGAGTTTCTTAGAATTAATTACAGTGAGTGTTGCATCAATGCCTGAATAACTAGCTTACCACTCTTCTCTTCTAGTGTTAATATAAAGGTATTCCTCTGTGTTGTTCCATAATATCAGTGGAATCATTGAATATGGTGAGGAAAAGGAGAGTTATTTTTCATTTGATTGTGTAAAAGCTCACAGTTGAGGCTGATAGTTGAGTACAGTGTTGGGGGATCCCATTGTTGGCAATGCCATCCTTTAAATCAGATGTGAAACCAACAACAACCTGCATTTATATAATAATAATAATCCTTGCATTTGATATAGCTCTTTAACATCCTCTAGACGTCTCAAAGAGCTTCACAGAATATACTATCAAGTGAATTGAATGTATACTTGTGGGTGAAACACGGCAGCCAATTGCACACCCCATTGTCCCACAAACTGTTGTGGATTGAAAGGGCCAATTTTATTATTGTTTATTTTTGGAGGGATTATTATTATTATTAGGCATTTGGAGTAAGGAAACTTGCCCAAGGTTTCGCCCTGAGCTGCCTGGGAATTGAACCCAGGTCTCTAACCATTGAGCTACAGGACTCCGCTTGTGACTTGCACAAAGCAATAATATTAATACTGATAATACTTTTATTTGATACAGCACCCTGCCACATCATCGAGGCGTCTCAAAGCACTTTAGAGAATATACCGTCAATGTCATCGCCAGAGTAAAGCATTAAGCAACACAGGTGTGAGATGTGCAGCGAGCACCATTATCCCACACATCAGCCCCTTAACATTCTCTTCTAAAGGTGGGAAGGACTGAAGGGACGCTTTGCAAAAGAACTGAACTGAATAAAACTCACAGAGATGTGACTGTGGACCTAGCGTACTGAACACCCAGACAATAATCAGCCTTGGATTTGACACAGCTCCTCATCAGGTTGTTGGCAAACCCCATGGCAAACCCCATGGTTTGCGAGCATAATAAAAATAACAAAAATAATTCTTGCATTTAATATGGTGCTTTATCACGTCTTTGAGATGTCTCAAAGTGCTTCACAGAATATACTATCAAGTGATTTGACTGCATATTTTGTGGGAGAAACGTAGCAACCAATTGCGTGACATTTTAATTATGTTTTGTTGTAGGAATTATTACCTCTGGAAAAGCAATCTGCCAAATGGTTGAAAACACTGCTACCACCACCAACAACAACTAAATAGCATCTTCCATATAGGACAGGTTGTAAAATTACTTAACAGTGGCAGAGCCTGACTCCAAGCCAGGGAGCACACCAACATCAACAATATTATATTTATAGAGCACCTTTTTCATCGGGAGGACCAGAATTGGAAACAGTACTCTAGCTGAGGCCGAAACAAAGTTTTATAGACGTTAGTCAGCACTTCCTGACTTTTGTACACTTTACCCCTATTTATAAAGCCTAATATCCCACTACCACCCCCATCACATCCCCCTCATCCCCCCACCTTCAGCTCCTACCTCGACCCCCTTCCTACACTCCTTTTCCCCCATCTCTCCTTCCTCCCTCTCACGCATTCTCACCTCTATGAGGCCAACAACCTGCTGCCGTGATCCCATCTCCACTAACCTACTGCTCACCCAACTCCCCCTCCTCTGCCCACTGCTGGCTGATATCATCAACCAGTCCCTCTCCTCCGGATCAGTCCCTGCCCCCATCAAAACTGCCGTCATCACCCCAATCCTTAAAAAACCCTCCCTAGATCCCTCAAACCCCAGCTACTACCGCCCTATCTCAAACATGCTCTTCCTCTCAAAAGCACTGGAACGTGTTGTCGCAAACAAACTCCGCACCCACCTCTCCTCCCACTCCCTCTTCGAATCCCTCCAATCCGGTTTCCGCCCTGCCCATAGTACAGAGACTGCATTTGTGAAAGTCACAAACGACGTCCTCTCTATCTGTGACCAGGGCTCCCTCTGCCTCCTTATCCTCCTGGACCTGTCGGCTGCCTTTGACACAGTTGACCACACCATCCTCCTCCACTGCCTGTCCTCCGCCATCCACCTCAGTGGGACCGCACTCGCCTGGTTTGAGTCCTACCTCACAAACCGCCAGCAGTACATCTCCACAAATGGTTTTTCCTCCCGCACTCACCCAGTTACTGCGGGGTACCCCAGGGATCCATCCTTGGCCCCCTCCTTTTCCTCATCTACACGCTTCCTCTTGGGGATGTGATTTGCAGACATGGGGCACACTTCCACATGTACGCGGATGACACCCAACTCTATCTCTCCACTTCACTTTGTGAACCCGAGTCCCCCGATGTTCTGTCAGCCTGCCTTTCAGACATCAGGGGCTGGATGAGCACAAATTTCTTGCAGCTGAATGTTGACAAGACGGAGGCCATACTCCTTGGCTCTCGTCAACGTCTCCATTCGCAAGTGTCTCACCTCCTCCACCTTCCTGGCCCGCCCCTAAAACTCACCGAACCTGTGCGCAACGACCCCCAACTGTCCTTCCTCCCCCACATCTGGTCGTTACCAGCACTGCCTACTACCACCTCCGACGGATCGCCCGTCTCCGGCAATACCTCACCTTAAAAGCCGCCGAAACCTTGGTCCACGCCTACGTCACCTCTCGGCTGGACTAATGCAACACCCTCCTCGCCGGTCTCCCCTCTACCACAATCCACAAAATCCATCTTATCCAAAACTCTGCCGCCCGCATACTCACCCACTCTAAGCTTCGCTCCCCCATTACCCCAGTCCTTGCCAGACTTCACTGGCTCCCTATCCCAGAGAGGATCCACTTCAAGATCCTCACCCTTGTTTTCAAATCCCTCCACTCCTCTGCACCCCCCTATCTCTTTGATCTCCTCTCCCCCCAACCCAGCACCCGCTGCCTTACCTCCTCTGGGTCTGGCCTCCTCCATGTCCCCCGAGTCCTCCGCTCCACCCTCGGCGGCCGTGCCTTTAGCCACTACGCCCCGAGGCTCTGGAACTCCCTTCCTCACTTGCTTCGCCTCGCCCCCTCTCTTCCCAGTTTCAGGTCACAGTTGAAGACCTTTCTCTTCGACCGAGCTTTTGGTCACCTTCCTGCCCCTGCCCCTGGCTCGGTCCCGGGATCTGCTACTGTGAAGCGCTCTGAGACACCGTCCAGCGTGAAGGGCACTATATAAATCCAAGTTGTTGTTGTTGTTATCCCATATGCCATCTTAACGGCTTTGTCTACCTGTCCTGCCACCTTCAAAGAGTCGCTAATACAAATCCCCAGGTCTCTCTGTTTCCTCACACCCCTTAAAATTGAACTATCTAGCCTATATTGCCTCCCGTCATTTCTTGTCCCAAAATGTATCACCTCATACTTCTCTGCATTAAACTTCATCTGCCATGTGTCTTCCCACTTTACCATTTTATCTATATCTTCTGGCAGATGGTTACTATCCTCCTCACTGTTTACTATTCTCCCTAACTATCATTTGCAAACTTGGAAACTGTGCTCCCTACATCCAAGTCCAGATTGTTAATATATATTAAAAAGAGCAGTGGTCCCAATACCGATCCCTGGGGGACGCCACTGCACACTTCCCTCCAGTCTGAAAATCAGCCGCTCACCACAACTTTCTGCTTTCTGTCTCGCAGCCAGTTGTGGATCCACTCTGCCACTGTCCCTTTAATGCCATGGGCCTCTACTTTCCTAATAAGCCTCTCACTTTGTCAAATGCCTTTTAAAGTCCATGTAAACTACATCAACTGCGCTACCCTCGTCCACGCATTCCGTTACCTCATTGAAAAATTCTATCAGATTTGTAAGGCAAGATTTGCCTTTAACAAATCCATGCTGGCTGTCCTTTATTAGCCTATATCTTTCTAAGTGAAGATCTATCTTGTCCTTAATGATAGACTCAAGAAGTTTGCCCACTACCGACGTTAGACTGACTGGCCTGTAGTTCCCAGGTTTGTCCTTCTGCCCATTTTTATACAGGGGAGTAACCTCCACAATCTTCCAGTCCTCTGGCACCACCCGTGTGTCCAAGGAAGATTGAAAGATTGTGGCCAGAGTCTCTGCTATTTGCTCCCATACTTTCCTTAATAACCTAGGATGCATCCCATCTGGACCGGGTAACTTATCTAAGGCGTCATCAACCTTTGAGATAGATAGATATTTGGGGAGTACAGATTTTCAGGGCTATTGGGAGAGCACGGAGGTGTGGGATTGATGCGCGTGCATCTGTCCCCCCCACCCCCCCTTAGATGGATGAGGGAGGAGAGCTGGTGGAGGAGGTTGGCATGATCATCAATGGTGGAACAGATGGGATGAGGGACTTGCAGGAGGCCGGAGCTAGCTGAGCACAGGTAATGGATAGTGGAGTGGATTGAAAGCATGTCAGAGAGATAAGGAGGTGCCAAATGATTTGTACACGAGTGTGAGAATCTTGAAATAGAGCTGTTCTGCAATCAGGAGCCAGTGAATCCTGCCTAGGACTGGATTGATGCCACTGGGTAATTTGGTGCAGGTGATGATTTGGGTAGGGGAGTTTTGATTTAATTGGATAAACCAAGATCCTACCTGCATGTTCACATAAATGTGCAAGCACGATGCTAGGTTTCCACTGGACAGATTAAGTGTCCTATTTATTGCCGAACCAAAACAAAAAGACAAAAACTAATATTTCTTAAAGCAAATTGATTGTGATGCAAGGCACCGAGCTGCAAACCAGCCAGACAAGCAACGAAAGGTCAACCAGGTAAAGATGTTGTCAGCATGACAGAGGAGATTGGCATCCTCCTGTGCGATCAATTAACCTGAGACAGAATTATTCCGCAAAGTGATCTGATACCAACAAATAAATCAGGGGCTTAAACCTGAATGTCAGGTTGGTAGTGAGATTCCATCTTTGCTTCCAAATGAACAATTAACCCTTAATGCAGTAGAGGACAGTGGACATTTAAGCAAACACATTTGTATTGCTTTGGTCGCTGGCTCAATCCTGCAGAAAGTAAAGTATGGAATATGTACAGTACCACAATATTATAATTCAACATCTGAATTTTTACAGATTTAGTTTGCCGTCATCTCCACCTCCACAACATCTTCTTCCTATGTGAATTTAAGTCCTCTGGGATTTCCTGATGGAAAGGCATTTTTCAAATACCCTGCTCGCCAAACTTCCCACTCCCTGAGCTATGAGCAATAATTTGATAAGATAGGGTGCGTCAGGCTTCAAAAGAGGGAATCTTCTAGTGCTATATTAGATTTTCAATGAGATTGAGAAGGTAAACGCCGAAGAATATTTTCACATAGACCCAGGAAGCAGAAAAAGAGGACACCCTTTTAGAGCCAAGGCCAGTTTCAAGACAGGCACCAATATGTATTCCTTTGACACAGGAGTAACTAATGAGAGGTACAGGTCTTCAGGAGGATGGTTACTGATGGGACACTGGACTCATTCAAGAAATTGCTTGATGCTGCATTGGGAGCACTGTAGGATGAGATTCAAAAGGGACTCTGTTTTTTTTACTGTATTTGAACTGCTCTTGTGATCCATGCCTTGGGATGTCCAGCCAACGTTAAACATGCTCCACAAATGTAATATGTTGTTGTTGTGATCTTGTGAGTGAGACATTTTGTTTAAGGTCAACTTCCTTTCTGCATAGAAAACCCAAGAAATTGTTCAGTTACAGAATTGGTCAATATTTCCATTATTTATTGTGTGTATCTGGTTTCTCCATGGCACTCCTTAAACCATTCAAGGACACAGGTTCAGTAACTTATAATAATAATCTGTGCATTTAGCGCCATATCACGTCTTAAAGACGTCTTGAAGTGCATCACAGAATATAGTGGAAAGTGAATTGATCATATGATTTGTGGACGAGACGTGGTAGGCAATTACACACATCAGTGTGCCACAGGCAGTCATGTTGAGTGACCACGTTGTTATTATTTCTTTCTTTTTAAGGGATTATTACCCCCCAGAAAAGCAATCAGCCAATCGACTAACAATTGGTTAAAGTGCCATAAAGGGTTAATATTCACACAGTTTGTTTGGTTATTCCATTGTCTGGTTTCTCTGTCTTCTACAGAATCCATATCTGGCCAATAACCTTATTACTCGCCCACACAATGAAGGAGAAACACTTTTAAATGATACGAAGTTAGCACAAGCACTCCCCTGAGCCAGACTGGAAAGTGTGCAAGAGAATTCCACTGTAGCTATTAATCTTTGATACAATGCAAATTAAGCTATTTAACATCCCAAATAAAGATATCAAAGCAAAACGTGGCCTGACCCATTCTGGAAAACAGATTTTATTGTTATTTCTTCTGTGAGAAAAATACTGGTGCAATTTAATAAATGTAATTGGTGAGATCCCAATGGTTTTATGATCGACTATAAAACTAAACATACGTTTTGTTTTCTTGCAGCAATAGGAATTTCCCTCATGATTTTGATTTTTTCAGACTACTGTATTTTGAACTTTTACAATGTGCAATAACAGAAAAACAATTACAGCTGCTGGCAAGAAAACAAAGACTGTGGTGCATGTTGCAGCCTTACAGTCCAACATGTTGCAGTAAAACAGCTAGCAATCAACTATGTTGCTTGGTCATTGGTTAGCCAGTGTTAGAACCAGATCAAATGTGGTCGGTGCAGGACTTGCAGAAAATAATTTTATTTTGAAGAAAATAAACCCCATCACTGTGCTTAAGAGTATCCAAATCAGACTGAGAGTTGCACATTCTGAGTGTCATTTACACATTGAAATTTTTCTGTGACTAAAATGGGATGTGCACTTCTCTCAGAACAGGGTTGTCCAATATGTTAGCCATGAGACAAATGTGGCGATTTGGCAACCCAATTGTGGCATAATCACATTTTTGAGTAGTAAATAAAAATTTTGAAAAGACACGGTTGTTGGGCTTGTGATCTCAATAGTCATATTTACATCCCGGCTCATATTTCATTACATCCCGGCTCGACTATGCAAATGCCTTGTTGGTCAGCCTTCCCAATTCCTCCCTCCACAGGCTGCAGATAATCCAGAACTCTGCAGCCCGTGTCTTCTACCGTTCCAAACTCCATGACCCCATCACCCCCATCCTTGCCTGACTCCATTGGCTCCCTATCATCCAGAGGATTCAATTCAAGATTCTGGTCCTCACATTTAAAGCCCTCCACAACCATGCCCCACCTTACATACGTAACCTCCTATCCCCTTACCAACATGCCTGCCCCCTCTGTTCAGCAGGCTCTGGCCTGCTCGTCGTTCCCCAACCGTTGACGGGTGAGCCTTCAGGCACTCTGCCCCCAACCTCTGGAACTCCATCCCGAAGTCCCTCTGCCTCGCCCCCTCCCTGGCCTCCCTAAGCCCTCTCCATACAATATTATTAGTGTTTCCATGGCTCTTTACTTGTGTTATGCTCCAATTTGGCAGATAACCAATCAGCAATAAACCAATAATTCACAATCCATAAAATATATAACTGTTTGCAATCCCTCCAAAAAACCACAATAATAAAATTGGTCATTTCAATCCACGACTGTTTGTGGGACACTGCTATGCACAATTGGCTGCCGCGATTCGCCCACAAATATATACAGTCAATTCACTTTACAGTATATTCTGTGAAGCACTTTGGGACGTCAATAAGATGTGAAAAGAGTTACATCAAATGCAAGGATTATTTATTATTTATTAGGGGCATATACATGTAAAAGTACATGTGAAGTATTGTGTGAGTGTATATAAGGCATTTTCTACTAATATTAGTGCATGTGGCTAAAATGGTGTCACCATAACCAAACGTGTAGCCGGTCAGTGATTTTTAGTTCCCTTATTACTTAATTTTAATATGAAATGCAAATTGTCAAATGCACAGATTAGGCGGCTCCAGTGCATGTATTTGCAGCACCACTGGAGATAATCCAACTAAAACTGCATGGCTTGCCATCGAGAACATTGTCTAGGGAGCTTCCCACTGTTTGCCCAGACAGGACTACTCTATCTCTTAAAGCATCAGAATTAACAGATAAATCAGAGACCCATTTGCCTGCAAATACACAATCACTGCACTTGACAGCAATTACCTTCGAAGCGCTTTAAGACATGATGACATTATTGCTTAAATGCAAGGATTACTTTATAGGATAATTATAGACTCATCAGATTTCATATTAATAATAAAAATGCTAATAATAGATTAAAAGTTACTAACTGGGTGTGTGACTGTTTATAGTTGTCTATCCTGGTATATCAAGCTGAATTGTTTCTTTGTTTTTCTGTCTTGATTCAGATGAAGAGAAAAAAAAACAGAAAATGAAATTTCATAAAATGTTACGTGAGTTATTTAATATTTGCTCAGTTCCACAGCAAAACGGAAAGCATGGCTAAACCAGTAAAATGCTTAACAAGAAATGTAGGTCTGTGTGGCGAGGGGTGTTTGCATTGTGAAGTGATTATTATGTTTCTAACAGTCCCACACTGTTATTTCTGAACAGCCTCTTACCTTGCTTAAGAACTCCGAGAGATTACCTCGCATGAAGGACAATAGAGAAATGCAAGTTATTGTTTGGTTACATCAATAATCTTTAGTGGTAAAACAGTGCTGAGGGTTTACAGGAGACATATGTTTGTGAACACAGAATTAAAGGAAATCATTCGCTCAAGTGAGGTAGAGGGTATCATCAGAGAATACCTTTACAAGATGACATTGATTAGATTCATTTACAAATAAATGGGGAGCAACATTATCTTTTTAATCTAGCTCCAGACAAATGTTAGTGTATTCAGAAGCAGAAAATACTACAGCAACTCTTGGTCACTGAGAACAGGGACTCCTCCCATTTGGCTCATGTTAAACCTGCAAGCCAAATCCCTGACTGGCAGGCTTGTCCTAGTAGAGCTGAGGGAGGAATCACATGATATGGTGTTAATAGGTCACAGTGGTAGGGAGCAGCAGGGTCTTGGAGGGCTTTAAAAGTAAGGATGAGAATTTATGGACTGCTTCATATCCCCTATCCTCTGATCCCGCCATTGGTGGTCAGGCCGTCAGCTTTTCTGCCAGTACCCTCCTGAACTCCATCCCGGAATGCCTCGGCCCTCCCTTGCCTTCTTCAATGTCACTCTTGACTTTCCTCTTTGCACGTGCTTTCGGCCAGCCCTCAGCTTCCAACTCTCTCGATTCTAGCTCCCGCTCCGGTGCAAACTTACAATTGTCCGGCCCCTTTGGATGCTCTTCCGACGGGAATGTGGCAATATAATTGCATTTTATTGTTGTTGATCCTCTGAAAGAAGCCGAGTCTCCGGTGGCCCTGCTGGCAATCTTACCTTTAGTGAACCGGGAAAGAAACGCCTTTTATCCTGAATTAAGCCATGAATCATCTGTCATTATTCTAAAAATTCCGTAAACTGATCTGAAGAAAATAATCCTCGCATTTGCATATAATGTAGATCCTAATCATAGCGCTATAACAACAATAATCTTTGCATTTGATGCAGTACCATATCACCTCTTTGAGATGTTTCTAAGCGCTTCACAGGATTTTTCTGTAATGTCTAGTGTCTGTGTACCGCAGATGAAAGCAAATGCAAAAGGATTTAGACAAAGCTTTTACTGTTTATTGGATGCAATATCAGAGGATCCCTCTTGTAAAACATTAAATTAATAGACAGGCAAGGAAAATCAAATCAGGATATATTTTTTAATCCATCCACTAACAGTGTAATCTTCTAGAACTCTTGGTCTGAGCCCATACTCTATGGGATCAAGAGATTTTAAATTGCTGTTTCTTCACCCCTCTTTACTCCACCACTGGAAGCCAAACACCAAACATTCAAACCCACCCTCACTGTTTGATACAATGGGACTATTCACCTACAAAGTCACAGTCACTTCACTTTATTGCAAATCCTGGAAGCGCTATGGCCTAATGTGGTGTGGCAAAAGTACAGTAGATGATTAAGTGGGAGTAACCCATGTCTCACTATCTCACCAGTGAACAGATGTTTTAAGATTAATTAAGTGAAGCCAGAGAAACTAACTAAACTTAATTAGGAACTGTCCCATGAAGATCAGACAGAACAAAATTATTGTAAAGGACAGAGAATTGCATGCTGAAAACCAAATGCTGAAAATAGCTCAAACAGTGTTTCACAAAAGAGTTTGTTTCAATGTCAACATGTTTATAGCATTTGGTGTGAAATATCAATCTAAGCTAAAACAGAAACACTGCACCGTTTCAGTAAGACTGAATCTTGAAACCCTTTTTATTCACTATTGTTTTCCACTCAGTGTGCAGCTGGAAAAGCAGCAACATTAATGCATTTCCTTTAGAGTTATAGCATCAAGCCTGGCTTACTGAGTGCCTGCCTAATGGATTTCTCTACACAAAATGGATTTACAGGATTTTATTTATCCCACAGGGGAGTATTGCTGGATTATAATCATTTATTCTTTCCATTTGCATCAATTATTTACATGGTGAAACTTTCCTGCTGCAATTTTCTATAAAAAAGGAATGTGTCTTCCTGGCAACGTGTTATGGCATGGTGGTAAACCTTGCTTTTTATTTTGAAGCTTTTCCAATTGTTTAGCAAGCAATGGGCATTAAAACAATCAGAGCCCCTTTACTGGCAATTCCCAGAAATAAATAGTGTGAAATAAACAGCACCATGGCTAATTTACAAACTGCCTTTCCCGGAAGCTGAGGGACAAGCAATATAATAAAATAAGGTTTCACAGAATAAAATATATTTAAAGAGTGAGTTTTGTATTTAAGATCCTTGGATTTGCAGAGCTGATGAATAATCAATGTACTGTATATTGGTATTGTGTTGAAACACATTACTTTCTAACGATCATCAGAATATCAACAACAACAAATTACATTTCTATAGCACCTTTCACATCAGAACAACATTCCAAGGTGGTGGACAATGTCCCAAGGCAATGGACAGTTGAGGACTTTGACCCGAGCAAGGGGTTGGGAAAATAATGATAATACGTACGTTTGATATAGCCTCTTATCATGTCTTTGAGATATCTCAAAGCACTTCACAAAATATACTGAGGGTAGGGATAGGAAGGTGACTGAAGGCGCAGTTGAAGAGGGGGATCTTGAGAATTGTTTTGAAGGAGGCAAGGTAGGTAACAAGACTGTGGGATGGAGTGTCAAAGAGTTGGGGCGAAGAGGCTGAAGGCCCAACCATTGATAGTGGTGTGGAGCTGGGCAGGGGATTTGGAGCAGGCCGGTGCCTGTGGAGCAGAGAGGTTGACATTGGTTCATTTTCAATTGAAGAACATCTGTTGGGTTTAAAAAAACATTATTCTGAACACTTTGTCTTATTGAATTGCTGCCGTTTCCCCTGAGCAAACACACTATCCAGTAATATGTTAGCATACACCTAAAAGCATTTATAGCAAGACTAAACTGCGAGATGTTTTGTTTCATGTGTATAAATGTTTTACTAGTAAGACTGGTTTACTGGCAAAACATTTACACCCATTTCTCCGAAACTCTACAAGTGCTTGTTTAGCACTTCGCTGATAGTAAAAATATGATCTTGAATAATTCATTTAAAATGTACTTGGCCAGTATTTTGAACAAAATAAATAAAAAATAGTGATTACTCCAGCCGTCAGCTTTAAGCAAAATAATAAAATAATAATCCTCATATTTGATACAGCATCTTTCAAGTCAGGAGGATGATTCAAAGTGTTTTACAGGATACACTGTTAAGTGCAGTGCCTGTATTTGTTTGGCAAACACAGTCAATTTGCAAACAGCCAAAGTCCTACAAACAGCTACAATCAATTTTACCTGCAGGATGTTGACAAGGACCCCAAGAGAAACTCACTTCTCTGAACTGGCAGACAGAACCGTGAGAACCGGTTTAATGCCTCACCTGAAGGACAGTATCTCCAACAAAGAGTCCCCCCAGCTCTGCACTGAAATGTCATCCTAGACCGTGGGATACAACATAAGGCCTGAACCTACAACCTTCTGATACATAGGCAACAGTGCTGCCAACTGAGCCTGGCTGACATTTCAGGTCTGGCCTTATTCTGAATGGGTGTGTTGTTCTATTACGCTTGTATCCTGCTAAACAACATTCCAGTATATAGCGTAGGTGTACCTAATGGTTTGAAGAAAGTAAACAGGGATGCAATGCTATCAGAAACCCAAAGACAAGAGAAAATATTTGTAGGTTTCAGAGCTGTTAATGACTAGTTTAGGACAGACACCAAGAAGTGGTTCTTTTCACAGGGGATAATGAACAGCTGGACCAAGTCACCAGGAAGGGTGAGTGATTGACGCCAGAGCACTGAACTCAGTTAAGAAACACCTTGATTCTGCAAAGGGAAGGTGCTAGGGTGAGTATGCTGGGAAGGTTGGGATCAAATTGGCCTTCTTTATTCAAACCTTCCTAGCAATTGAAACAACTAATACTGAGCTCTCGTAAGTTTCACAAGCTTTCAGTACTAGTTCTTAGAATAGTGTTTAGCTTCATTCTATCAGTCATTTATTGCAACACCCAAGAGGAGTCTGCAGTCTGGCCCTCTAATCTAACTAACTAATATTATCCTGCACATATCTTTGTGGTAAAACTGCAAGTAAAAGTATCTCTGTTTTTCTGTAACTTGATCATTTCATTTTTGCTATTGACATTCTGATTTTTGTCTCTAATACTTAGCAGTTGTACTGTCGCGGTTGTCGTAAAATTGCATCTTAGTAAGTTCACAACAAAGTGAAGAATTTGCAGGTCTGATCTGACCTGCTATTGAAGGAGCATTTATCAAAGAAATAGTCCACTCCACAAGACAGAGAGGTCAAAGAGTACATATTAGAAATCGGATTTGCCATGTAGCTGAGAGTAACAATTGATTCTCCATTTAATTAGTGTTACCATTTGGAAATTGCTATCTGACAGCTGACTGTAAAATTGAACTAGACTGAAAAATGCCAGGCTCTTTATCATATGTGTCTTAGAGGACTATTTCATGAATGCAAGTTATTGCTGTTGTATTTTACAAACCAAAGGCACCAACCAATGAGGTGACCTCCATTGTATGCTCAATATTTAAAACATGGAGTGCAGCTAGTTGTGTGATACACAGAAGCACACCCTATGCTTCAACACATCCCCCCCTTCTTTCATGACTTACCTCATAGACTATACTTTCAGTAATCTTTCGTTCATCCTTGGGTTGAGTGCCTAGTCCAGTATCTTCCAAACTTCAAATAGCGACACTCACCCTAACTCAGCAAAGTTTTTGTTGCGCCCCCCTCCTTCACATTCAAGGCTCGAGACTAAAGCTCTGCGCCACCTCAGCCAACGGTCCGTGCCCCACCAAGGGAAACCACTGGCCTAGTCAATGTGAAGTGCATTGAGACACCCACCTAACATGTAAAGGCACTATATAAATGTAAACTATACCATATCGGATCATGCCTCTCTCTAGGACCCTTGGTTTCAGGCCTTCCCACTCGCGGATTGCGGTTTCCCATTGATGGTTCATGGTTCATGGATCCACCCTTTTTCTCTCCCTTTGGTGATGCTGAAACTAAGCAAAGCTTAAAACATTAATAAGTTAGCAGCGATTTCTCAAAAAATATCATTTCACTTGTCACCCCATAGGCCCTCCAGTAATGCATCCACTTGGAACTTGAATTTGTTTCAATGTTTCGGCGCCTATTATCTTCTTTGATAAATTATTTCAAACAATCTTTTTCTGCCATCTGTTCTTAATGTACCTTTCTCTGACTTTAACTTGACATCTCCCTTCGTTCTACTTTCTTGATTTACCTTCTGAACAGCCAGGACTCACCATTTGTATCTTTAGTTATTTGAATTCTTTGGAGAGGATCCCTACATTCACCTCTTCCTGGAATGGAAAGGTTGAGTTTCTCTGATAATATTTAATTGGCTGCAATATTGACAGTGAGAACTAAAGGAAAAAAGGAAGTTAAGAACTGAATGCTAAAGTTGAAAACAGGAAGACAGAGAGCAATCAGGGGTGAAATATTACCTGCAAATTATACAGTCACTGCACTGAACAGTAAATCCTGTCAAAGGCTCTGACACACCTTTCCAATATGGAGGACTCTATATCAAATGCAAAGTTATTTTTTCATTAACAAGAACAGATATATGAAATAAGAGAATATAAAAGGAGAAAATTGAGAAAAACAGCAAGCGCTTGTAAAGTTTTACAACAGTTTTAGTTCAAATGATGGTATTATATTAGTGTGTCCTGGTTAAAATAGTAATAAAGCTGTTCTTATATTTGAACATCTTGTGGAGTACTATAGCTCAGTGGTTAGAGAAATCGCTTCACAAGTAAGAGCCTGAGTTTGATTCCTGGCAGGGAAAAACCTTGGCCAAGTTTCCTTACTCCATATGCCTGACAGTAATCTCTCAAGAAACAAAACGCAATAATAAATTGCTCAGTTCAATCCATGACTGTTTGCAGGACAATGTTGCGTGCAATTGGCTGCTGCATTTCGCCTACAAATGTACAGTCAATTCACACAGAATATTCTGTGAAGCGAGATGTCTAGAAGACGTGAAAAGCTCTATCTCAAATGCAAGGATTATTATTATTATCTTTATTGCTGTAATAAGAAATCTTCCATTTGATATTATGCCTTATCGTGTCTGAACATCTCAAAGGGTTTCACAGTTTCTCTGTAAAGTCTGGTGACCATACATTTGAAGGGAACTGGGAGAGACAATTTTGTGCACAGAAATGTCCAGCATAGTGTCCATGAATAGTGCCATGGATCATTAACATCCACTTGAACAGGAAGACTGGAACCGCAGTTTAAGGATGGTATCTCTGTCTACGCAGTGCTCCCCTAAATCCCCCTCTGTAGACTGTGGTCTCAAAGCCCTGAGCTTGAACCCACAAACGTCTGACTCTGAGATAAGAATGCTATCAACCCAGCCAGGCTGACATCTCTTGTAATATAACATAACTGTTCATTTCTGCATCACTGTGTGGGAGCTGAAAATATATAAGACACAGAGAGGTCTCCGTAGACCGCTTGAAATCTGAGGATTAATTGGCCTATTCATCTACCTTGGGGTATGTGGATTGTGTTGATCTTGAGGCACCTATCCTGGACACTGACCATTGGAGAGCTTTCAGCATTAATTCCTTTTTAAGCTCACCTTTTTAAAATCACACACATTTATCCTGCTCCTCGTTCATATTGATTGCTGGATAATCTGAAATACAGTACTGTATATCATATTTGTGGTCACAAATCTCCAGAGTTTCCATTTCTGTATCATCTGCGCAATCCTGATCAAGTGCTTTTCAATGTGATTTTCCTGTAAGCTCAATGGTTGGAGCATTCGCCTCGCCAGCGAGACAATTTGGTTCGATTCCCGGCAGGGCGAAGTGTTGGGCAAGTTTCCTTACTCCGTACATCTCTGTTTCCCTAACAGTATGTAGGAAACCGATTGTTAGTCGATCGGCGGATTGCTTTTCCAGGGGGTTATTAATCCTTCAAACATGACTGACAGACAGACAGACAGACAGACAGACAGACAGACAGACAGACAGACAGACAGACAGACAGACAGACAGACAGACAGACAGACAGACAGACAGACAGACAGACAGACAGACAGACAGACAGACAGACAGACAGACAGACAGACAGACAGACAGACAGACAGACAGACAGACAGACAGACAGACAGACAGACAGACAGACAGACAGACAGACAGACAGACAGACAGACAGACAGACAATAACTTAATCCACAAATTGGTCACTCAATCTCATTCCACAAATGTTTGTGGGACACTGCTGTGAGCAACTGGTTGCCACGTTTCGCCTAGAAAATATACAATCAATTCACATTACAGTGTATTCTGTGAAGTGTGTTGAGATGTCTCGAAGATGTGATATCAAATATAAGGAATATTATTTATTTGTATAATTTGATTAGATTTTTCTGAGGGACACATTTTATTTTAGTTTCTAATTGGTGGAATATTTTTGTCAGTGTGGCTCAATTGGTAGCACTCTTGCCTCTGAGTCAAAAGATTGTGGGGTCCAATGCTATTCTAGAGGAGCTGCCAATCAATACATGGGTAATTAAATCATTATTAATTGGCAATGATTTCAACAACAATAACAACAAAATGACAACTTAAAGTGTCTTTCACGTTGGGAGGACGTCCCAAGGCGCTGAACAGTCAGTAGTTGGAACCCGAGCGAGGATGGGCAAGGGTAGGAGGGCGACCAAAGGCAAGGTGAAGAGGACTGTTTGAGACCGGCCTTGAAGGAGGCAAGGGAGAGAGCAAGGCAAAGGGATTGTGGGATGGAGTTCCAAAGTGTAGGGGCTGAAAGCTGACGATGGTAGGGCTGGTCGGCAGGAGACATGGAAGAGACCAGAACCTGTAAAGTGAATTGACTGTATATTTGTGAGCAAAATGCAGCAGCCAATCGCGCACAGCAGTGTCCCACAAACAATCTTGGATTCAAGTGACCAATTTATTATCGATATTTTTGTTGAGTAAGTATTACCAGGCATTTGGTAAGGAAACTTGCCCAAGGTTTCGTCCTGCCGAGAATCAAACCCAAGTGTCTCGCTTGGGAGGCGAGTGCTCTAACCAATGAGCTACAGGACTCAACAATGAAGGTTGACGGAGACTTGATAGAGATCTTTAATTGATAGAGTCAAGAGGGAGATATTATTTCCACTGGTTGGTGAGTCAGTCACAGGAGGCATCAATTTATGTAAATTAGTAAATAAGCAAAAGCAGAAGTAGGAGGAATTGTTTCATACACATGGTTAAGACATGGAATGGCCCACTGGGAGTGGTGGTTGAGGCAGAATCCATATGAACTTTCAAAAGAGAACTAGACAAACACCTAAATAGAATAAACAAGGGTGTGGGGAAAAGCCAATAACAACAACAACAAAATTACTTTTCTAGAGTGCCTTTCCTGTCGGGGGACATCCCAAGGTGTTGAACAGTCAGGAGTCAGGACCCGAGCCTGGAGTGATGTGGTGGGGGAGTATGGTTGGGATGAAGGAGGGCAGAGAGGTAGGAGGGCAGCTGAAGGCATGGTCAAAAAGGAGGGTCTTGAGATATGAGGTAACAAATGTATGTGTAAGGGTTGAGGCTGTGGTGGAGATGGGCAATATTGTGGAGGTGGTGGAAGGCAGTGCTGGTCATGGCATGGATATACGAGAGAAAGGAGAGTTCAGTTTCAAACAAGACAACCAGGTTCCTGAGTGGTGGAGCCTGGTGTGGGACCAAGTAAATAGGCCTGAAGGGATTGCTCTTTAAAAAGCCAGTATGACCTTGTGTGCAGTAAATTTCAATGGTTCTATGAAAAGCATTATGTTAAAAGCAAGAATTATTATTATCAATGTTAATTAGCAATGTCTTCATCTAAAATAGGTTATTTATGTAACTGTTTATAATATGGACTGCCAGAATTGACCATATTATTTTGCCACCATATGTGGAACATGACTACTTAATTTGAATCATGTTAGACATTCATAGAATCACAGATCATAGAATTATAAAGCACAGAAGTAGACCATTTGGCCGATTGTGTCTGTGTCGGCACTTTGAAAAGAGCTGTCCAAATCACTCCTACTCCACTGCTCTCTCCCCATAGCCCTGACAACCTGTCCTCCACAAATAATTATCCACTTCTCTCCTGATATTTGTTAGATAATCAGTTTCCACCACTCTTTCAGGCAATGCATTCCATATTCGAACAACTCGCTGCGTGAAAACATTTCTTCTCACCTCCCCCATTTCTTTTAACAACTATTTTAAATCGGTGTCCTCAGATTACTGACCCAATTGCCAGTGGAAATAGTTTCTTCTTATGCACCCTGTCTATTCCCCTGTTAATTTTGAAAACTTCTGATAAGTCTTCTCTTACCCTTTGCTGCTCCCAGGAGAATTTAGCCTCTCCTGATAACCGAAGTCCCTCATTCATGGTATCATTCTGGTAAATCTCCTTTGCGCCTTCTACAATGCCTTGACATCCTTCCTAAAGTGTGGTGTCCAGAACTGAACACAGTACTCCAGCTGAGGCCTAATCAGTGTTTTATAAAGGTTCATCATAACATCTTGACTTTTGTATTCGATGCCCCTATTTATAAATTAAACATTTAATTAAATTTTCTGATTTAGAATTTAATTGAATATTTTATTGAATCTATGGTCAAAATTTGGAGGGGTGGCCATTTGGCCTTAGACAGCTAAAGACAACTCCATCAGTAAGTTACAGTATTCGTTTAAAAGTAATCATAGAATTCAGTTAATCAGCTAACATTACTCATTTGCAAAACACATTATTGATCAACTCTAAATATAGTTAACTGACCTAGTTGATGAGTTGTTTGAACAGAGAAAAAACATTAAAATCTTGTTGTACAGTAATGGATTTCTCTATTATACCTGTGTTCGAATCCAGGCAGGGTGAAACCTTGGGCAAGTTTCCTTACTCCACACATCCAATAATAATCCCTCAAAAAAAAACTAGGATCATTTGGTCACTTCAATCCATGACTGTTTGTGGGATACTTCTGTGCGCAATTGACTGCCATATTTCACCCACATATTTACAGTCAATTCACTGAACAGTATATTCTGTGAAGTGCTTTGAGACATCTAGACGACATTAAAAACGCTATATCAAATGCAGGGATTATTATTATAAAACCTAGTATCCTGTGTTTTTTTTTAAAACAGCCTAATCTGCTTGTCCTGCCACCTTCAAACATTTATTTATGTGAACCCCAGGTCTCTCTGTTTCTTCACGCCTTTAATATTCTACCATCCAGCTTGTACTGCCACTACTCATTCTTCCTTCCAAAATGCATCACTTCATATTTAACCACATTATGCGTCACCTATCATATATCTGCCCATTTTACTAGTCTGCCTATGTCCTCCTGCAGTCTGCTACTGTTATTCTCACTGTTTATTACTTTTCCCAGCTTTATATCATCTGCAATCTTGGATTGAACTCCTTACACCCATGTCTAGGTTATTTATATAGACCAAAAACAGCAGTGGTCCCAATAATGACCCCTGGGTGACACCGCTACACACTTTCTCCAAACAGAAAAACAGCCGTTCACCACCACTCTCTGCTTTCTGTATCCCAGCCAGTTCTGTATCCATGCTGCCACTGTCCTTTCAAACCTATGGGCTTCTATATATAATCTATTTAAAATAAAACAGCTGTTATAAATCTGACGGAAAGTAAAGTGAAATTTCTGGAATTTTTTCAAATTATTTAGCCTGGAAAAGCAAAATCAGGATTATAAAGTGAATTGCTATTAATTATTGTTCACTCTAATGCTCTACTGTAGCCATTGTGGGAGGCTGCACTTGCAAAACATGACTTTGACTCCATTATATAAAAAACAATATTTTTAGCCAACATTCACTTAATATGCTTTAAGGTGACATGCTTGGCAACAGAAGCTCTGAATAAAGTCAATCCTTTGTTGGCTGCTCAGTTCCTCCACCAGAAGGCTTTGCAGTCCTCCAGAGCATGGCTGACGGCAGCACAGTCAGTCTAACTCACAGTCTTAAAGGAGCAGACCAATAATTGGGAGCAAGAAATCTTTCCAAGATGTGTTCCGCATATGTATGCCCGTGGCATATGGAAATTTCCCTGTGTCTGGAATCGAATGCTCACTCATTCCTCTTCCGTCCACAAAATACACAGTCAATTTACTTTAACGTATATTCTGTGAAGCGCTTTGAGAAGTCTCAATGATGTGATTAAGCAGCATATCAAATGCAAAGATCATTATTCTTATGGTTTAATTCTTGGGAACACCAGAGTATGCATTCGGATACTGCTGGAGTTTAACCAATTAAAACTTCACAGCTTGCCACTGTCTGGCAAAGTTTTCACTGCTTGTGCAGCTAACAACCCTGCCCGTTAGGGCTTTGACTTACAGCATTGTATAAACACAAAACTTTAACAAACATGTAAAATGCTAAATAAAGTAAATTGGTTACGGAGATATAGCTCTTTAAAGCTGTGAGTTTATTTCATACCTTCAGGTCAATGGGAGATTTATCTTACACATTAGTCTGTTTGTGGATTAATCACCATCCTTCTCTACCCAAACGAGAATGGTAGAAATTCAACCGCCCACATTGATTTTTTTTTACTTTACAAAATTGAAAGCTGAAGTCTCAAGTCTTTTTTTTTCCCTCAAGCCAGTTTACTGCATGTTTTAAATCATTTTCAATGCAGTTTACCACAAATCTGATGTCAGGTTTTTTTTCTTTCATTTTTGTTATGAACTAAAAAAATGCTGATCGTCTTAAATGAGATTTGTTTCACTAAGTTACAGAAAAAGGTGTGCACTGCATGTTTCCATGATGTCAGGAAAGCAATGATATACCCAACTATTTGTCTAATTAAAATGGCAGGCTTAATTTATGAAGGTATTTAATAATTTATTATCTTATTTAATGAGAGGCATGTTTGACATATGCTATTTAACCTACACTGTGCAATGAAATGGGCTTGTTTATTGTTTCACTTTGCTCAGCGGGTACTGGCCTGCTATATCCACCCCACCATTGGCAAGCAGCCTTTTAGTCATTCTGCCCCTACTTTCTGGACCTTCCTGCAAGAGTCCTTGTGACTCCCTCCCTCTCTCCTCTCATTCCTCTCACTACCCTTTCCTTCATCCTGGCTCTTCCCACCCCATCGGGTCCCATTCCAGCACCTTTTCTGAACCTTGGGACTTCCTCCCGATGTGAAAGGCGCTCTACAAATGTAATTTTGTTGTTGTGTTCCCCAGCTTGCGATACAGCATTCTCAAGCACTTTGAGACATCCTCCCAATGTGAAAGGTGCTATGTAACTGTAAATTATGTTGTATTACTTCGACAAGTCTTCTTCCAACACAGCTAACAGCTAAAGTAGCCTCAAGCAGTAGTGGTAAACATTATTACATCTCCCTCCTAAACCACACTTTTTCTTAATTTATGCTTCCTCTTTCACGATGCTCACACCAGCAGGACAATTCATGGAGCCGAGAGACGTCTCACTATTAGCCATTACTCACTATATAGAACATAAAATAAACAGAAGTAAATCTGTTTGTAACCCATTGTATACTTTTCATTTCAAAAATGTGGATGAATTGTTTGTTTAAAACAGTTTTATTTATTTTTGAAAAAGAAAATCTGTGTCAGAGGTTCGGAACCAAACTGTCATGGGAACACAAATTCCATGAGACTATTTCCAGAGACAGACAGGAGAAAAACTGAAGGTAAAAGCAACTGAAACACATCCAAGGCTTTCTTCTCTGTGTGCTCCATGTACCATATATACTCTATTCATAGAATGGCATGGAATGTTATAGGACGGAAACAGGGCATTTGTCCCAACTAGTCAAATGGCCTAGGCTGTGCTAATGTTTATACTCCACTCAAGCCCTTACACCTCCTTTATCCCCTCTCCCACACCCCTCTATTCCCTCATGTACATATCAATAAAAATACAGCACTCAATCCACGACTATTTGTGAGACACTCTGTGCGCATTTTGACTTCCATGTTTCTCCCACAAAAGATACAGTCTGTTCACAGTGTATTAAGTGAAGCTCTTTCAGGTAGCTCAACAATGTGATAAGGCGCTATATCAAATGCAAGGATTATTACCATGTTTCCTCAATACAGAGATGTTTGACATCTCAATCACACTTTCTGGGAATGAGTTTCACATTCCCACCAGAGTTTCCTCGTAAACCACCATTTGTGGGCGAGTCTTCAGCCACTAACCTCTGAAATTCCATCCCCCAATCCCTCCGCCTCATCCTCTCCAAGTCCTGCCTCAAGACCCGTCTCTTCGACGGTCCCATGGGTCACCCCAAATCCCCTTCTTTCCCTCCACCCTCCTCAATCCCGATCCCAGCTCGGGTTTGAAACACTGACTGTCCAGTTCCTTGGGACATCCTCCTGACGTGAAAGACACTATGCGTGTAATTTTGTTGTTGTAAACTCATTTTTAGATTTGATACTGGCTATCTGATATTTATGCCCTATTGGTTTGGATGCACCAACAGTCAATTAACATCTACATTGGTAAGTTTTGCAACTGCTGATCAACACCAAAATGCAAAAGTAAAAATATACATACTAGTAAAGTGTGCCAGATTTAAAGTACTGTTTCTTTACATATACAGGGGGAAAATAATTCAAATGGAAGTGTTTCCAAGGAAATAGCTGCAACCCCCCCCCCCCCCCCCCACCAATCCCTCCATTTACATGACTAATGGTTAAAGAATTTAAAATTGCACAAGTACAATGAAGTGTGCAACACAGGCATCAAAATAAACATGCTGTGTTCTTTGTATTGAGATGTAATTGGATATTCTCTGACACAGGTATCAGCCTTGCTGGGTTGTTAGCTTGTATTATACTGTACTGAGAAAACTGGGTTGATTTCCAGAAGGGCAAAATGTCGTGTAAGTTGCCTCATAATAATTAAAATAATCCTTGCATTTGATATAGCATTTTCATGTCTTCTAAATGTCTCAAAGCGCTTCACAGAATGTACTGTAAAATGAATTGACTGTATATATGTGGGCGAAACACAGCAGCCAATTGCGCACAGTAGTATCCCACAAACAGTTGTGGATTGAAATGATCAATTTTTAAAAAACAATTTGAGAGACTATTATCAGGTGTGTGGAGTAAAGAAACTTGTCCAAGGTTTTACCCTACTTGGAATCAAAACCAGGTCTTTCGCTTGTAACCACTGAGTGAGTGGTTACAAGCGTGAGTGCTCTAACCACTGAGCTACAGGACTCCACAACCTTATTCTACAAGCCTCTGTTTACCTAGCAGTAGATAGGAACCCAGTTGTTAGTCGACTGGTGGGTCACTTTTCCGGGGGTAATAATACATTTTTAATTTTAAAAATTGGTCACTTCAATCCATGACTGCTTGAGGGACACTGCTGTGCACAATTGGCTGCCATGTTTCGTCCACAAAATATACCTAATTCACTTTACAGTAAGATGTGATAAGGCACTATATCAAATGCCAGGATTATTATTATTGCTGATAGAAACACTGAGCTGCAAATAGCAACTTCTGCCAGTAAGTGGGAGTGCTTCACTTATATTCCGAGGAACATCAGTAATACAAAGTAGATTGTGTCCAAGCAGGGCTTCTGTGGGCCATGTGATACCCACCCTTCTCACAAGAATCACCACATGTCGTCCTCTGTGCTGTCTTATCCATTAAATGCTGCATGAAAAAGATCAAAATCTCATTTACCCTCCTTTTCTGGATTAATATCAGAATTCGCCTACAAAATACACAGTCAATCTACAGTACATTACAATATATTTTATGAAGCACTTTGAGACATCTCAAAGATGTGATCTGGTGCAATATCAAATGCAAGACTGTTCTTCTTATGATTAGTTAATCAAGAAGTAGCTGTGATTTCTTTGATCGTGTTCTTTCAGAACCATTAATTCTGTCAGAAGTTTCTCGTGAAAAAAAGCCAGACACTTGGGAAATAATCCAAATTTACCAATAAACTGCATGTGTACAAGAAATGCAACTTGAGTGGGACCCAAAGCAGAAAAAGACTAAATGACCCACAGACAGGATATAGAAACTATAAATGTCACAACCAAATGTCAGTAAGATTGGGAGCAGATAGATTAGCTTTTTGGAGTAGAAATTTCACCTGAGTCTAGTTTTAATATATTTCCTCAGCATTCCAAGAACATCCAGAATTTGTCAAGTTCTTCAATACAGCCTTAATTTTGGGGCTGTTTTTCTACAAGCTTCTTTGGATACTGGCGTCTTCAAAGTTGAAACTGAGTTCAACAATTTGCCAATTTCAAAACTGTTGTGGAAAATAGAACAGATGTAGATAATGTACTAACTCATAAACCTTTCAATTTGAAACACAGCAATGTACCATAAACAGCCAAAATGTAAATGATCAATTTTATCTATGTGTTGTTAGCCAGGATACCGGGAGAGAGTGCCTTCTCTTCTTCTTCTAGTGCAATAGGATCTTTCACATCCACCTGAACAAGTCGTTAAATATTTCATTCCAAAGATGTCATTTATAGCAATGCAGTGTTCTCCCAGCAGCCTATACTAAGATTTCTAAAGAACAACATTGGACTTCGAAACCATAACCTTGTGTCTCAAAGGCTAGTAACTGGGGTAGGCTGGGAACCTATTTTACATCAGAGATGTTAAAAGTGTAGGAAAATACAGAATGCATATTCTCAAATCCCAATACAGTACTGAAAACCCAAATGTTAGTCGATTTAGAAAGAACGGGGGTAAGTGATGCGGTAAATACTTTACAGAGAAGAAGTAGTGGATGAAATAATCTACAGAAAATAAGTAATCAGTGGACGATATCATCAGTCCACAAAAGCGTAAAGATGACTTATGTCATGTTTGTTTATTTTTCAATAATAGCAGCACTCATGAATATTTTACCTACTTTATACCACACAGAATTCCTGACCAACCAGAGGTGTTCTCTGTAGCCTAGAAGGTCAGCTGACTTGCAGCTGCTAGGAACTCATAAAGAATAACCCCTGTGTTATAGTAACTGTTTAGAGGTAGAACTTTTATGCCTTCTGAAATATAGTAATTCCTGAAATCAGAATCTATTCTGTTACTTTGCCCACGATGATCCTTAACTTTGCTTCTCCGACCCGTGCCAGAACTGATGTCAACTGCAATGCCCTTCCCCTAAGGGCAAACAAACAGTAAACCATCTTTTACATAACTATTTGATTGCTATATAACAATAATAATTATCTTTGCATTTTATATCCATGGAGTTGCAAATCCTTCCACTAACCAAATAATAATAATAATTATAAAAAGAATACTAATCCTTGCATTTGATATAGCACTTTATCACATCATTGAAACATCTCAAAGTGCACCATATGATATACTGTAAAGTGAATTGACTATATATTTTGGGAGCAAAACGTGGTAGTCAACAGTGTCCTACATGCAGTCGTGAAATGAATAACCAAATTCTTATTTTTGCTTAAAGGATTATTACCCCTTGGTGGGGGATTGCCTTTCTCTTCCAGACTAGTCAGATTCTAGACATCTTTCAGGCTAATCCATGCAAATTGCCCTTTAAGAAAACGCCTACACTGACAGCAGATATTTTCTAATTGGTACATTTGGTGTTACATTCATTTCCTACCTTATGTGCACGTTAGCATATTAGTGTAATAGGAACAACAACCTGAGTTGATATAGCAGACAGTGTCTCAGAGCTTAGTGTACGGACATTAATTAACGGAACCATTGCACCAGTTATGTCCCTAGGTATTTTAACATGCTATGGTAATTGTATGGATCAAAATAAAAGTGGCTCAATTTGGACTTGCACTGAGTTTTTACCTCAAAACACCATTCGAAGGTTAAGTACCAGATTGGCCTACGTGTGTAGCACTCCCATTCACCTCACCCTCTGAATTAGAAGGTTGCAGGTTAGGATTTGAGCTTATAGTCCAAGCCCAAAAGCCGCTGAAACCCTGGTCCATGCCTTCGTCACCTCACAGCTGGACTTTTCAAATGCCCTCCTCGCCGGTCTCCCCTCCACCACAATCCATAAAATCCAACTCATCCAAAACTCTGCCTCCCACATACTGACCCGCACCAAACTTCGCTCCCCTATTACCCCAGTCCTTACCAGACTTCACTGGCTCCGTATCCCCGAGAGGATTGACTTCAAGATCCTCATCCTTGTTTTCAAATCCCTCCACTCCTCTACATCCCCCTACTTCTCCGACCTTCTCTCCTCAAACCAGCTCCCTTGCCTTCGCTCCACTGGGTCTGGCCTCCTCCATGTCCCCCGAACCCTCTGCTCCACCCTCGGCAGCCGGGCCTTCAACCACAATGCCCCGAGGCTCTGGAATTCCCTTTCTCACTACCTTCGTCTTGCCCCCTCCTTTCTCAGTTTCAGGTCCCAGCTGAAGACCTTTCTCTTCGACCACGCCTTTGGTCACCTTTCTACCCCTGCCCCTGGCTCGGTCCTGGGATCTGCTATTATGAAGCGCTCTGAGACGTCGCCTGGCGTGGAGGGCACTATATAAATCAAAGTTGTTGTTGTTGTTGTTCGACTCAAATTCAGAGGTGGAGCTTTGTTACTCTATCCTGTCTGATTGTTTACTGGGATGTTAACGGTCCTATGAAACTAATTTGCAAAGAGAACTTTACGGATTGTTTCTGAACCAACGATCCTCCAGATAAATTGAATAGTCATTCATTATTTGTCATTAGCTGCATTTGCTTAGAAATCCACACTTTTGTTAAGTAATAATAATAATAATAATCCTTGCAATTAGTACAGCATCTTATCACAAAATGTCGTATTTTGATGGTGTAAATACTGCTGATTGTAGAATTTATAAAAGACCTTTGCATCATGGAAAATCACTGAGTTAGAGACCTTGGCTTATTGCACTGGGTCGAAATACCTTATTCAAGCTCACCCAAAATAGATCATATTGGTTCCAGGCTGTCTTTCCATTCAGTAAATTTGCAGTGAGGAGCAATTTCAAGTCTCCTGAGAACTGTATGTATCTAGTTCTATCTGACAGCATTAGCGGAAATGGAGAAGTTAATTATTTAGCGGGAAATATTTTCAAAAAGAATAAATAATAACAATAATAATCCTTGGGGTTGATACACTGCCTTTCCCATCGGGAAGATGTCTCTAAGCACTTTACAGGATTTACCGTGAAGTGCAGTGTCTATGTGTTTTGTGCACGATAAATCAATAAATAAGTGAGGGGAAATATCCCAAACCCCATATATCAATGTAAGTCTTCAGAATAAAAATAAGTCTCTCTCTCTCTTTCTATAACCAACTCCTCCTTCAAAAAACATGCATTATTTTAGGATCCTTCAATACATAAAAAATAGTTTACTGGGAATTTCCTTTTGAAGCACATTAAAAACTATTCATCTAAATTTCCTATAAGCCTATCTCAAAGCAAATAATTTCTTTAAAATATAATCAAAACAGGTCTAGAATTTCAGCTCTACAGATCTAGATCACTTCATGTATTATTTGTAAAGTTCACTTCAAAAGAAGTATACGTCTGATCATCCTAATAAAAGGGTGCTGTTTCTAGAAAGGTTAGTTTAGATAGATTTGTTGGGTTCATTAATCAGATTTCTGTTAGGAAATAATGTCTTGGGATATAATATATAGTTTGGTTCATGACATATCAGCCGATTGTAGGGATAGTGGAAGGCAAACTGGATGATCCTCTTTCGTCTAGCAAATTTTTATCATAGAATTTTACAGCACAAAGAAGACTATTTGGCCCATCGAGTCTGTGCCGGTTCTTTGCAAAGAGCTTTTCAAGCCCACTCCCTGGCTCTCTCCCCATAACCCCAAAAACTCATCCTCTCTAAATAACCATTCACCTATCTTTTAATAGTTGTTATCGAATCAGCCTTCACCATTCTTTCAGGCAATGCATTCCAGATTCAAACAACTCGCTGCGTGAAAACATTTCTCCTCACCTGCCTTCTGCTTCTTTTAGAAACTGCTTTAAATCTGTGACCTCGAGTCACTGACACACCCACCAATGGAAACAGTTTTTCCCTGTTTACCATATTGAATCCCCTCATAATTTTGAAAACCTCTATTAGGTCTCCTCATAACCTTCTCTGCTCCAATGAGAATAATCCTAGCCTCTCCAGTCTTTCCTCAAAACCAAAGTCCCTCGTTCCTGGTACCGTCCTGGTAAATCTCCTCTGCACCCTTTCCAATGCCGTAACTTCCTTCCTAAAGTGTGGTGACCAGAATTGAACACAGTACTCTAGCTGAGGCCTAACCAAAGTTTTATAGAGGTTAGTCAGAACTCCTGACTTTTGTATTCCATGCCCCTATCTATAAAGCCTGGTATCCTGTATGCTTTTTTAACAGCCTTGTCTACCTGTCCCGCCTCCTTCAAAGAATTACTTACACAAAGCTCCAGGTCTCTCTGTTCCTTCACACCCCTTAAAATGTACTACCTAGCCTATATTGCCTCCCCTCATTTCTCCTCCCAAAATGCATCACCTCACATTTCTCTACATTAAATTTCATCTGCCATGTGTCTGCCTATTTTACCATTCAGTCTATATCTTCTTGCAGATGGCTATTATCATCCTCACTATTTACTATTTTTCCTAGCTTTGTGTCATCTGCAAACTTCGAAATGGTACTCCCTATACCCAACTCCAGACCACTAATATAAATTAAAAAGAGCAGTGGTCCCAATAACGATCCCTGGGGGACGCCACTGTACACTTCCCTCCAGACAGAAAAAGTCAGTTATGAAATTGATAACTGTGGTGACCAGAATTGAACACAGTACTCTAGCTGAGACCTAACCAGCATTTTATACAGGTCACTCATAACTTCCTGACTATTGTACTCTATGCCCCTATTTATAAAGCATAACACAGTGATACTTTGAGACGTCTAGTGGACATGAAAAGCGCGAGAGCAAATGCAAAGAATAATATTATTAGTATATTTAGGCAGTATCGTGTACCTGACCTCATTTATAATCTAAGAGGTGGATGCACATTTTTTCAATGCGTTTTTTCAATGAAGTTGACCTCTGCTATAACTGATCTAAAAAACTAACAGTCATCACCGGAGATAAAATGACATATACAATATTTAAGGACTATTAACCCCAGGGCTTTGGAGGGCAAGGAAGTCAGTTTTCCCACTGTTATTGTTGTTATCCACTTGTGGTGTAGAATCTGCTTGGAACTGAACTGGCAAGGTGACATTTTGGCAATGGAATATCGAAATCAAGTCAACACTCTGTAGAGCGAAAGGGATATTTAAGGTGCTATTTAGTGTGCTATTTAGGGCTTTTTTTTCTTTTACTACAGACATATTTAGGGTGGTACCTGTTATATTATAAGTATTATTATATTCTAATATCACTATAAGTATATATGTTAATACCTCTCCATGTGGAGTGTGGCAGTAAGAGTCTGAGCTGGTGGTAAAAGCATGTAACATGAAGGTAAGTGTATCGTTATTATTAGATTATCTTTAATTATTAAATGTTACCTTATTTTTATGACAAATTTCCATGTAAAAAAAAATAGATCTGATGCCAGAGAGAGGTATAGGAAGCATATCAAATTTATTCAGGGTAGAGTAGTGGTACTATGATATTTATGTTGCTTTCTGTCTTAAGCAATGTTCTATATAAGCAGAGAAAACAAAATCATTTTGTTCTACATAAAAATACTCCTATTTCTTCTTATTATTATAAAGAGGGGTTTCTGCATGGAACACAAATCTACAAAGGGTGAAGCAGCAACAAGCTTGGGAACCTCTAGCATAGACAATGCCACTCTGAAACACAGCTACCTCACAGCAATTCCATCCAGAAATGGGAGCCATCACAATGCTAAACCTTATGAATGTGCATTTTTGCACATGTGTATGTTTGATCCTCGTAGTAAGACCCTAGAGAACAAGATGATCAGAGGAAAAATCCACGGGCCTGCTGGGACTCAGCATTGATGATGATGGAGGCAATCTGGAGCTTCCTTGACCTATTTG
The DNA here is from genome assembly GCA_035084275.1 of Hydrolagus colliei. Taxonomy (NCBI): domain Eukaryota; kingdom Metazoa; phylum Chordata; class Chondrichthyes; order Chimaeriformes; family Chimaeridae; genus Hydrolagus; species Hydrolagus colliei. The sequence continues at coordinate 29,284,714 of CM068744.1, forward strand.
TGAGAGTGATGAGCAGGTTAGGGTTGTAGGGATCTACTAGGCGATGTTTATAGTGAGCATGTACACTGTAACTTATTGAAGTTATGACTGGCCCTGCCTTGTAATGATGAAGTTCAATGGGAAACATATGTTTTACGACTGAACAATGAACTTCTTTCTTCCAATGTCCTCACCACTACCCCTCCCATTCTCCATGTTATCGCCTCCCTTCATTGGCAGATAAGGCTCAAACAACAGCTAGAAAAGGGTGAATATTTATGTCCCTATATGTAGGTTGAATAAGGCCACTTAACCGAAAAATACAATTGAGTCCGTACAGGAATTTCAAATCTAAATTAACATCCAAATAATCTTTCTGGTTTGCTCCCCAAATTACCTTTAATTGATGCAAATCCACTAGTGTATATGGAATTTGTAGAGACAGCGTGGCTCAGTTGGTAGCACTCTCATCTCTAAGTCAGAAGGTTGTGGGTTCAAGTCCCGTGTGAGCACTGGGGGAATCTGTATTTTTGGAAGTGCTGTCCTTTGTGTGAAATGTTAAACCGAGGTCCCATTTGACTATTGAGGTGACTATGAAAGATACAGGAGCACTATTCAAATAGAGAATGGTGTCCTATCCAACAATCCCTCAAATAAAATCGATCACATACTTCACTGTCAGCCGTGTTCTCCCACAAAGTACACAGCTCTACACTTTACAGTTTACCCTGTGAAGCTCTTTGAGACCTGCTCCTGATGTGAAAGGCGCGATATCAAATATATCGATCATTAATTTCCATCGCATAACACAGTGATACTGGTCAAGAGAAACACATTATAATTATCCCAGTGGCTCAAAGAAACACAAGCAATAACAGCAAATACAACACAATTGTGCCAATCATTTATACTCAAGTGCATCTCTGATCTGCTATTAGATTTGGTGAACCTTAATCTATTAAGTAGGACTATGCCAAGTGAACCTCACATTTGGAGCCCAGAACATCATTAATATTTACTAAGAGTGCAATAGTAATCAAAAATATAGTTAATAATTAAATCTTAATCAATTATTAATTCATTTCGAGTAAATTTACCTTTGCCTGACATCATAACTGACTTTCCCATCTGTACCTTGTTTTTCCTTGTGCCAGAGACATATAGGAATTGACTCCTGCTACATAACTACCATCAGCCAAATTTCAGCCTGTCACGCAGAGAGGAGGGGAGTGAATAAGCTTATACTTATTTCCAATCAGAAATAAAACACTAAAAGATGGTGCATATACAGGAATGAATCATATTTTATCCTGAAATTTAAATATGATAGAATAATAAAAACCTAACAATATTTGGGGGAAATGAATGAGCCAAAAGATAAATGAGCAGTTTCAGCAAAATAGAATGTATGGAATAAAGTTAATGACTGAGAACATCTGTTGTGTTGAGAAGAATGCACTAAAGGGTTAATATTCCCAAACAAATATTTCTTAAATGCATATTAATAATTATTGTTTTATTTAATATATTACAAAATATCTCAAAATGCTTCACGGGATTAATGGAAAAAGTGTCACAAAAGTTTACTTGCATTCCAACATAGAATCAGAGAATCAGAGAATTTTATGGCACAAAATGAGGCCATTCGGCCCATCTAGTCTGTACCGGCTCTTTGAAAAGAGCAACTCAATCCCACTGCCCAGCTCTCTCCCCATAACCTAACATAGCTGCCAATTTATGCAATACAATGTCCTGCAAACAGCAATGAAATTAATGAGTGTTTTATCTGGAGGATTGATGCTCTTTTTGAATAATATTACGGTATCTTTAACATCTACCTGAACAGGCAGATATGCCCTTGGTTTAATATCTCACTCTAAAGCCTCCAGCAATGTATAACTCCCCTAGGTGTGTGTTGCAGTGTCAGTATCGATTATGAGCTCCACGTCCCTAACTGAGACATAGGGCTGGTCGCCCATAACCATCTGATTCACAGAGGAAAGAGCTCCTAATTGGGCCAGGATGACACCCCTATATACCAAATGATCATTTTTTATGGTAAGCTTTGATAGGAGGTTAAATGAATCAATCCTTTGTGCGAAGAATGTAACTTTTTAAAAAAGTATACACATATTTCTACCTATGTGAGGAAGGGAACAAAAGTTTATGGGGGGAGCTAGGCAAAGGGGTTTAGGAGTTGTGGAAGCTCATGTGGACTATAAAATACTATAAGCACAGACTACTTGGGCCGGATCACCCTTTTTGGTGCTGTCTGTACAGTGCAGTCTATTTAATATTATGTAACTCACTGTTTTTAACATGATTAAATAATTCACTGATCTAGTGCCAGTCATTTCTTGGTACATTCACCCGACAATTTTAACTTATACAAGCATTCAGAGGTAAAAGTTTGAAGCGCTTTATAGTATGTCCAGATGATGAAGCAACGTTAAATGTATAACACCACAAAGTGCTTGCTCCAAAATACATTTTGCTAGTATTCAAGTTTAGAATTTTGTTAACGATTTTTTTTCAGTGAACTGGACATCTCTGCAACTTGCACCTAATACTCTCCCTGAATTTAGAAACCAGGGTGTGTCCCTCCAGGCAGAGAGTGCATTTTACGTTCAAGTAAAAAATAATTTTATGTGTATACATACATCAATTATGTATACACCTATTACATGCCTAATAGGTTTCCACACGTGTAGGACACCAGGCTGACCTGCCCAAATTATATTGAATCGTTTAGTACAGAATCCAGTTCATGAACAAATCCTATGACTTTCCAGAATCAATCTATACGTGGTGCCTTCACCTTACGTCTTTCTATTTTTTTGTTACCCGTCTTGATTTTAAGGTTAAGATTCTAACGCCTTAAATGAATGAAAATGACAAAGCAAAAGTTTGCTTTTCTGACTGCTCCTTCAAAATAAGGTTAACTTGCCTCCTAACGTTTGCCTGAACGCTAGTGTTTATACATACCATAGGACTATTCAGAGCTGGGCTGAAATAGATAATCCCCAATTACTCTCAAATAAGACCAAGTGCACTAATAACAGTGTAAACACATGACTATTTTTATCAGTTTGTTTGTGTAGCGATGTCAGTTAAGTGTTATTTACAGACTCCCTCGATGGCTAAGTGAGTCACTGCCTCCTAGTAGACAAAGGGAAAAAAAGCAGTAAACTAAAGTGTAATTTGTGCTTTTCCCGTTTATTACCCACTTGTGTGGAGTTTCAGGGATCCACAGCTGGAATGTGTTTTGTTTGTCCAGTGCATGGTTGGGATGCACATGATGTGTATTCCTTTTCTTAACTCTTTGAGAGAGTAAAACTTGATAAAAAAAAAAGGGTTTCTCTTCATCTAAAGGGGATGTCAGCCATCGTAAAAACCTTTTCTCCTCACTTAAAATAGCGGCTGGTTGCCAGATTTAATTCCTTCCATCCACCTTGCCAGCTCCGTCCCCATCTTCAGATCACACCTGAAGACTTTCCTTTTCGACTGTGCCTCAAGTCATTCTCCATCTTCTCCCTGTCTCAGTGTCAGGCTCTGCCACTGTGCTTTTCTCTCAGAAGCTACCCCACAAATATAAATGCAAGTTGCTATTGTCTTTTGTCAGCTGGGTGCCTGATACATTTGGAAACCCATTGTATTATTTAGGAGTATCTAAACCAGACTGAGAGTTCCACATAGATATTTCAACTACACATGGAAATCTCCCTGTGAAATAGAGTGTACTCTCTCTGGAGGGACAATTTACCTAATTCTGGACAATATTAGAGACAGGTTGTCAAGAGGCTAGTCTTGGTGACTTTGGAGTGTGCTCCTAGAGATTAACTAGCTAAAAACACATAGATAGCACACTTTCTGATAATTGTCAGCAGGTTCGACCCCCAACTGTCCTTCCTCCCGCACATCCGGTTCGTCACCAGCACTGCCTTCTACCACCTCCGACGGATCGCCCGTCTCCGGCAATACCTCACCTTCAAAGCCGCTGAAACCTCGTTCCACGCCTTTGTCACCTCTCGGCTGGACTATTGCAACGCCCTCCTCGCCGGTCTCCCCTCCACCACAATCCACAAAATCCAGTTTATCCAAAACTCTGCCGCCCGCATACTCACCCGCTCTAAGCTTCGCTCCCCCATTACCCCAGTCCTTGCCAGACTTCACTGGCTCCCTATCCCAGAGAGGATCCACTTCAAGATCCTCACACTTGTTTTCAAATCCCTCCACTCCTCTGCACCCCCCTATCTCTCTGATCTCCTCTCCCCCCAACCCAGCACCTGCTGCCTTCGCTCCCCTGGGTCTGGCCTCCTCCATGTCCCCCGAGTCCTCCGCTCCACCCTCGGCGGCCATGCCTTTAGCCACTATGCCCCGAGGCTCTGGAACTCCCTTCCTCACTCGCTTTGCCTCGCCCCCTCTCTTCCCAGTTTCAGGTCACAGTTGAAGACCTTTCTCTTCGACCGAGCCTTTGGTCACCTTCCTGCCCCTGCCCCTGGCTCGGTCCCGGGATCCGCTAATGTCAAGCGCTCTGAGACGCCGTCTGGCGTGGAGGGCGCTATATAAATTGAAGTTGTTGTTGTTGTCCAGCTGGAAAGCACCCTATCAAGTAGGGCAATGATTTGCAAGATTATGAGGAGTTGAGTAGGATGAATCCCTGTCCTCAGTGACCAGTCTGCTCCTCCTACTAGGCTGGCTCGTCTGTTGTCAGCTGTGCCCTGGAATGCTGCGCTCAGGCTAAAGAACTGGACGATTCAGACTCCCACAAAGAGTTTACTCAATTTCAACATTCTGCTGCCATATCACTTTGCAGCCAGTTCAGCGCAAAAGAGTGCTTACCTTCCTCCCCTTCAAGCAGGATAATCGGTTGCAGATTTGTAGTACATTCAGAGGAGAATTAAAATACTGTAACTATTTGGTGAGGAATTTGATTTGGCTGGTGAATGCAGAACAGGATGTAAGATTTAAAAATATATTAATATAATAACACTCTTGACTATTTTAATTAATATAATAACACTCTTGACTATTTTAATTGAAGATTAACTGATTCTCTCATTGTGGTATAGGCCACTTTGACTGGCCATAATATACATGCATGGAGAACAACTCCATTCAAATTCCTTTTTGACACCTTAAACGGACTCGATAAAAATAGTATAGAAATAAGATCAAGTTATCTTACTTGTTGGATTACCAACTGTGCAAACCACAGACAGCTGGGCTAATTACAGCTATCTGTACAGCTAATGGGTGTATCTTTGCCAATCATAAAGACATAGATTTTTTTGCCTTTACCATCCTGTACAAAACACTGACTCGGAGGAAGGATTTGATTAGTTATATTTAGCGTAAAAAATCTTCCTTACCTTGATATTGTTGCCTGCCAAGCTTTCCAACTGCTTGTTCAGCTAGGACCACCCTACCATTAGGGCTTCAGCTTGCAGGGTTAACAGGAGCTGAGTGGATGACTCCCTGCTCCCAGTGACTGGTTGACCTTCTAGGTCCTGCCAATGAGCCAGGCTGGCTGTGCTGTCATCAGCAGTGCCCTGGAAGAACTTTCCTTACCTTGAAGAATAGGAAGCTGGAATCTTTGGAACCCATGTTATTTTGGTCATAACACCTTACAGGTTGGCCACACACTGATCCCTTCATCATCCACCTAGATCCAGACAAGACCTTTGATGCAGTGGAGGTGTTGAATATGTAGACTGGGTCTTTTTGTTTGATAAAATAGACTTGTGAGAAAGTCGTAGACATCTGTCCATGAAACATACAGTATACTGGAGCTCCTGTGGCTCATTGGTTATAGCACTCACCTTACAATCATGAGACCTGTGTTTGAAACTAGGCAGGTCAAGGCGAAAGTTTCCTTACTCCACATGCTTAATAATAATCTGTCCAAAAAAAACACAATAATAAAATTGGTCATTTCAATCCATGACTGTTTGTGGGACACTGCTGTACGCAATTAGCTACCGCGTTTTGCCCACAAATATACAGTCAATTCACCTTACAATATATTCTTTGAAGCGCTTTGAGATGTTGATAAGATGTGAAAAGCACTTTATCAAATGCAAAGATTATTATTAGCAGTATGCGTTTTGGTGGAGCTAACAAAATGGGTATAAACAGGAACATTTTATAACTTTGCTACAGGCCTGATAACCCCTGATGACTATCCTTTTTAATCTTGCAGTACTTAATACTGGGGAAAACATTGCACTTTCCATTCACAGGCGTTTCTCCAGTAAGAACAGAATAGATATGGCAACTGATGACAATAGTTGTATTCTCTTCAGCAAGCGTTTGGTATACAGACAATGCATTCGAACAAGATTGGGCTTCGCAGTGATATCAAAGTCTTCTGTAATGGTTTAATGTCATTCATAAAAATTTCAATAAGCAAGAATAGCATTTAATTCTGCACTCTGAACTAATATATACTGTATATTTACATTTAGCTGTCTCATTGCTAACCTCTTGGAGTTTTTCCCTCTATCTCTCCATTCTGCCTTCTCTTCACCTGTCTTTAAATCCTGCTTGAAAACCTACCTATTTGATTATGTTTATGTTTCTACCTCACATCCATGTCATGTCCCGCTCTGCCTTTCCCCACCTCCCCAACATCTTACATGTAGTGATGAGCACTGTATCATACTGTATACAACACTGATTCGGAGGAAGGAATTGATACATTAGTTATAGCCTTAACAATCTTCCTTACCTTGAAAAATCATGAAGCAGGGGTTTTTAAGTTGTTGTTTATATTTGTCATGGAACCCCATCTACCCAAATAAACTAATAAAACTTTTCATTTTGGGACAGAGTTTACAACAGTAAATTTTCAATTATATTGTACCTTTCACGTTGGGAGGACATCCCAAGGCATTGGACATACAAGCTAGAGGGTGGGAGCTGAGGGGAGTGAGGGGAGTTATGAAATAATGAAATGTCATCATGATAATAATAATCCTTTCATTTGATATTGTGCCTTATCATGTGATTGAGACCTCTCAGGCACTTCATGGTGTTTCACTGTGAAGTGTAGTAATTGTGTTTGTAGGTGAACACGGCAACCATTTTGCGCACAGCAATGTCAAACAAACAGTAATGAAGTGGGTGACCAACTTGATTTGGGTGGATTGTTGGCCAGGACACAAGATCAAAGTCTGCTCTCTTTTTGAATAGTGACAGGGATCTCTTTAACGTCCACCTGAACAGGCACATGGAAGAGGAAAACAAGATTGGAGGCCGCTCGCACAATCAGAAGTGGGCAACAAAGTGGTTCTTAGCCCACTCTAAATCCTTTTCCAGCTGTGCTGGAGACATGCAGTCGAAACTATTGAATAGAACATTTGATACTCACTCAAATCATACAGGTCTCTCAGTTTAAAATAAGCAAATGCTGAAACAAATGGAGCCTCAATAGAGTTAGACATCTCTTTATATGCTGGTCTAATTGTGGAGATATTAAGGAGACCCTGTTTATAAATGCTTGAATGAAATTTACAGCAATTCCCTGAATAGCCTTAAAATTCATCATGAAACATTGCCAAAGAAGGAACCCTTTGATTACATGTTTAGCTGAATTTCCTTTGAAACAGAAAAAAGAATAAAAAAGAAATTCCTCTGGTTTAGTCCTCTTTGAGAAAATATGACCACTGTTAGTAGATAAATGTTATCATTCTAAAAGCTTGTCTCCCACAAATATATAGTCAATTCACTTTACACTATAATCTGTGAAGCGCTTTGAGATGTTTCCATGACATGATAATATGCAATATCAACTGCAGAGATTATTACTATTTTTATTATTATTACAGTATTAAGCTTGTCTTCTGTACAGGCACATGAGGTTTCCTCAAACAATAATTTTCTTTGTGAGTGGTTGGATAATTGAATTTCAGGAGAATAATTAGATAAATACTCTAAATTGAGTCCACTGGATAGGCTTTTTTCTTAAATTGTGGGACTGTAGAAACATTAGGTGGAATAATACAGTATGTGACGTGATAATTCTCAATGCTGATATCATTTTTACCCCTTAGTTTTGTACAAAGTTAGGTATCTTTAGACACTGTATTACATGGTCACAAGCCAACAACTCTCTTTGAAAAGTGATCATTGCACAGAAAAAAAGCTGACAGGCTAATACTGTACAAGGTAATATGGCTACTTAAATCATACACTGTACTCCAGGGCAATGGATGACAGGTGAACCAAGACTTGGTAGCACTGCTGGTGGCAGGATTCTTTGCGCTCAGCTCCAGTTATCCCTATAACTCAAAGCTCTAACAGATAGGGTGATCCTAGCTGGAGAAGCAGCATGAAGCTAAGCAACAATGCTATGTGGTTTTAGCTGGTTAGACCTCAGCAATACCCCCAATGCACACTCTGGAACCCCAAGCCTTGGCACTCACTAACCTGTGCATAATACTCTCTGGGTTTAAGTAATCCAGGTGCATCCCTACATATATAGTCAATTCACTTTACAGTATATTCTGTAAAGTATTTTGAGGCATCTAGAAGACGTGAAAAGAGATATATCAAATGGAGGGTTATGATAATTATTATTATCCTTCTTGGGAGAGAGTACGCATTTTGTGTCAGATCCGTGCAAATTTTCTTGTGTAGTTGACAAGGAAATGTGGAATCTCAGTCTGGTTTGGATATCTTTAAGCACACGATTGGTTATAGGAACATGGAACACCTAGTTATTGACTTCTACATCAGATAACAGACAAAAATATATTTGCTTACCTAAAGTCAGTGTAAAAAATTAACAATGTAATTGTCACAATAAATCACAATACCAAACAGAAAGCGCTTAATTGACTATTGCCCCACTTTAAACAGTTTGATCCTTTTGTTCTTTTAAAATAAATTACGACTCCAGTTGTTAGCTGAACACACACAAAAGTATTTATTTTTCCTTCTCATTAGCCTCTTGCTCAAAGTTAATGTCAGGGCTCCATAGACACACACTCTCCAACCTCCTGCACATAGTTGGAAGTCACCAGTGAAGCGTGGGTGATGAATGACTACTTCTCTGACATATAGCAAGCAGGTAACTGATTATTCTCCAATTGTCTTGTGGTCCTTTATGTTAAACCAATAGTACTCACACAAAAGGTTTCTCTTTGCAGTTGTGTGCTTTCATTTTTAATTGGATTTTTGCACAGATAGCTTTGTCATATTGAGATAATGTGTGCCCATTTGATAATTTAGCCAAAATGCATGTATTCAATTCTGATTTCACTGTTCAATTCAAATGTACAAAGTAAAATGATCAGTTGTGTAAATCCAGTCATGTTCTTACCTCCAGATTTATGATACATTTAGTTTTCATCTAAGAAGCAATAAAACAAATATGCATTTTTATCTGTTTCAGGGAAAAGGTTAATTCTGATTTGTTGCAGTTTCATTCTTCCTCTCCCATAGGTACCTCACACATCACAAGGACTCTCTCACATACACCTCACACTTTCATGCACTCTCTCACACTCATCTCACACATACTTGCACGCATACACATCTCACAGTTATAAACGCCACATACTCACCTATTTCCCACACACTAAAAAAATCTCCCACACTTACATATATTCACAAATTCTCTTCCTGCAAACTACACCTAATACAATTTTAATTTCGAGATGTGTTTTCTGTAGCTCTTAAAAAGAAATGAGGGAAAAGTGGATTCCAAATTAAGCCTAAATTGTAGTTTGTTCCCAAATTCTCCACAAACTTAAATTATAAGACCAGGATCCTACGATTAAAACCAAGTACAATTTCAGGCTTCCAATGAGTTCTCAGTTCGATGCTGATTATCTGTTTATATTTCCAAATGTCAATACTATATTTGTCAGCCAGTCCCTGTTGGTAGCTATTTCACCTTTGTGTCAGCAGGTTGTGGGTTCAAGCTCTTATTGGCTTTTTGATCTTATAATTGACACTGTAATATGGTGCTGGGGGAACTATCCATTATGCATTAATGAGATACTAAACCAAGATCCTGTCTGTTTGTTCAGATCTTATGACACTGGAGTATTTGAAAAGTGATAGGAGTTTCTCCCAGAGCCCTATTCATCAATCCCTCAAATAAAATTGATCATTCACTTCACGGCTGTTTGTGGGGCACTGCTGTGCACAAATTGGCTGCTACATTCACCCACAAATAAAATCACTCCACTTCACAGTAAAGCCCTGTGAAGCACTTTGTGAGGTCCTCCCAACGTGAAACACTCTGTACCAAATGCAAGGATTCTTCTTCTTCTTATTATTATTATTAATTGTAAAGTGGTGTGACTTTGGGTATCTTGTGGATGAAAGCGGGAGCCAGTTTGCACACAGCAATGTCCCACAAACAACCTTGGAGTGAGCAACCGATTTTAGTTGGAGAAATTGTGGGCCATTACACCAGGAGAAATTCCCTTCACTTTTTGAACAGTGCCATTGGATCTCCCCCTAAACAGGCAGACAAGGCCTTAGTTTATCATCTCATTAGAAAGACGGTATTAATCCAGCTCGCTCTCAACATTGTATTCTAATGCAGTATTCAAGTCAAGTATTCAGTATAGACTAGGAATTCCATGTCTAAACAAGGGTTTTGAACCCACAGTCTTGAAGCTTTGGCAATTAATCAAATGCAAAATTATTATTATTTGCAGTTTTTTTAATCTCTGGTTCAAAATCAAATAGGTCCAGACATAACCCTAAGTTAGCGAATTCCAAAATTAAGCGATAGGATATTTTAAAAGCATATCAGTCCCTGGAGTAATCCAAGTTCATGAGTCAGTTACTATAACATTTATAATAATCAAACTAGGGTTTGGTTTGTAATGTAATAAAGGAGGAAAAGTTAAGAGATGGTATCAACCTCCATGATCAGAAAAATCTGGAACTGTGTCTTTACATGATTTTAAATCATGTGATTTTTGCCTCTCCAATGCATTGGTGTCTTGGGTGTTTACAAACTGAACGTTTTATTATTTGTATTGTCTCTCACGCCAACACATTTACCCTGTCAGTTAAATGCATCAGGCCGCTTCCCTTCTCTCAAGAGTATAATAAAGAATCAATCTGAGTGCTGTGAAGAATATGACAAGAAATAGGAAGAGAAAAGATTAGCTGGCACAGTGTTAGGCCCTTGTTTTATCACCTCTGCTCCTCAACAGCAGAGGAAAAGGAAAACATCACATTGGAACGTTACAGGAGTTTGGCTTTGTGAGGTTGGGTTAAACATAAGGGCAAATATACTTGAAACTTTAAAATGTGTTTTTATCTTTGATAAGTGTGGCATGTGAATTACTATCACTAAGTATAAACTGAGGATTCATTCTTTTTAAAGAGCTTCCCAAACAATTGCTTTCGAGCAATTCTGTATTTGTAGACTAATCCAATAGAAAATTTGCATATTGCAAGGCCTTTCAAATAATGAATAATAGGTATATCTAGACAAATGTTGGCTGAGTGAAATGTATTTCTAGTTTGAAATCTTTCATAGAGCCTTGAACATCCTCCCGAATAAGGTAATTCCACAAGCCACTAATTTCAACAAATTTAGAACTCTGCCCACTCACTCATTCTAAACTCTGTACCCCCATCACACCTGATCTCACCAGGCACCACTGGCTCCTTATCATAAAACAGAGTGACTTCAAGATCCTCACCACTGTCTACGAATCCCTTTCTAACCTGCTTGCTTCCCACTCCACCACGCACCGCCTCTGCTTGGCTGGCATCAGCTTCCTGCTTGTCGCTCATCTCCTCCACTCCACTATTAGCAGCCATGCTTTCAGCCTGAAACTTTGGAACTCTCTCCCTCAATCCCTCACTTTGTCCCCTCCTCTTCCATAAGATCATGCTTGAAGACCTTTCCTCTTTGACCATGCTTACAGTCACCAACTCCATCCCCATCCCCCCCCCCCCCCCCCCCCACCCCCGCCAGTTTGGTGTTGAGCTCCGCCTCTGTTAAGTGCACCGGGACATTACCTCGCGTTTAAGGGACTATATAAATGCAAATTGTTGTTGTTCTAGATGGGACCTCAGTTTAATGTCTCATCCAAAGGACATCCTCTCCGACAATGCATTATTCCTCAAGTATTGCGCTGGGGTGTCAATTTGCATGACAATCTCAAGTTCTGGCATAAGGCTTAAACTCACAACCCTTTGATTGACAGGCAAAAGTGCTACCAACCACTGACAAATAACAAGGCTGGAGGGCATGCAGGAAATTTACATTTGTTAAACATTTAACATTATTAATTATTGAAAACATTTGTATTGATTTGGTTAAACAAGGTTGGATTGGGTTTTATATCAGAGATAAAAGTGGGATATTTGCCAAACTGATTATTCACATTACTGTAAAGAACCACATTAATTGGGACCGGCTCATTGCAGATAAGAAAACAGTGTGGATAATTAGACACACATCAAATACAAATTAACTACGGTATTATCTAAGAAATGTTGCTTCATGAGCTGTCTTGTCAATACAGCACCACAATGTGCCAGCCTTTCTCTCTCTGGCACTCTCTCACTTTCTATCTCTTTCCCTCACTTTCTCGTGGAGTCCTGTAGCTCAATGAGCACTCTCAGAGCACTCACCTTATAAGCGAGAGACCTGGGTTCAATTCCTGGCAGGGTGAAATGTGGGTGAATTTCTTTACTCCACATACCTGATAATAATCCCGAAAAAATACAAAAATAAACTGATCATTTCAATCCATGACTGTTTGTGGAAAACTGCTGTGTGCAATAAGCCACCGTGTTTTGCTCACAAATTCAATTCCCTTTACAGCATATTCTGTGAAGCACTTTGAGACATCTAGAAGACATGAAAAGTGCTACATCAAATGCAAGGATTATTATTATGACTTGCTCTATGTCTATGTCAGTCTATTTCAATAAAATACCGTTGTGCACAGGGGTGTAAATTGCTGAAGCCTATACAGTGCTGGTATATAACATTCTGAGGAACATGGATCTATGTGCATATCTAGTTTGTTTCTGAAATCCTGAATATACAATTAAGTAGACTGTAGGACACTAAAACAGGCATTCGGCTCCTCTGGTCATTACTGGTGTGATACTTGTTTAAGCTTCGGTTATTTCCTATCTTGCATAACACTTTGAGACATCTCGTCAATCTGATAAGGACCAACACCAAATGCAAGGATTATTATGTCATTTTGTACTTGTTGCCTTCTGTGGCTACAATTCTGTAACTATATGTGCCCATAGTTCACATAAGCAGATAGTGTCTCCTTTATTAGGCCAGCAACAAAATCAGCAAAACAACATTGTATGTGGCTTTGGAGTCAGGTAGCAATAGTTCTTTTTCTCTGCTTCCTCAGGTGCCTTTGGGACAGAAACCCTATTTCTTCCAGTTGCATCACATTGGAAGGACGTTTCAAAACACTTCACAAGATTTATTTGGAAATGGAATTACTGTGTATATGTAGACAAATGCAGCCCTAAAATTGCATAAGCAATGTCCCACAAACAGCCACAAAGTGAATGGCCATTTTTTTTATGGGGTGGGGGGGTGGGGAGGGGATTGTTGGCCAGGACAATGGGAGAAAGTTCCTTCTCTTTTAAACAGCGTCATTGAACTTTAATATCCACCTGAACAGCCAGACTGGACCTCAGTTTAACATTTCGTCAAAAGAATTGCGCTTCTGATAATGCAACACACCCCCAGCACATCCTAGGAATTTCATCTTATACTATGTAATTCCAAGGCCGAAAGTGGGGTTTGCAACCACAACCTTCTACCTCAGAGGTGAAAGTGCTATCACTGAGCCAAGCTGATACACAACATTGAAAATATTCATTTGTAGATCATCTATTAGTAGTTGATGCATTTGTTTTTTCTGTATGGGTTGCTTCTCTGAGAGAAGGAATTTTGTCTTGCTTGGAACTCATTTCATGATCTTAACAGTTAAACTTATCCTCACTTGACACACAGTGGGAAGCTTGCCAGTGTTCTCAATAGCAAACTGCATGGTTTTACCCGGTTAAACTCTCAAAGCACACTCTGCGGTCTCTTGGCTTTGCCAATCAGCACCTAAATTCTTTGACATTAGATCACCAGGATACAGACTTCCAACAAGAGATGTGCACTCCACACCAGACAAATTAAAATTTCCATCCATATGTGGAACTAACTGTGTGCTGCTGCAGACATAATTCATGTTGTATACCATACACTGCACATTACTATAATTATATTACTTGAATTTTAAGTAGTGCTTTATCAAGTTCATCAAGATGTCTCAAAGCATTTCATAGGATTTACTGTAAATGGTAGTGACTGTGTGTTTGCAGGTGAACGTGATAACCAATTTGTGCACAGCATTGTGGCACAAAAGCCAAAGAAGTGAGTGACCAAATTTATAATAATAATAATCCTTACATTTGACATAGCAGTTTATTATGTCAACCGAGATGTATCAATGTGCTTCACATAATGTACTATAAAGTGAATTGAGTGTATATTTTGTGAAATGCCCACAAAATGTGGTTGGGGGATTGTTGGCCAGGACATCAGGAGAAACTTGAAAGCTGACTTGAAGAAGACCCTTTTCTGTGCTATTCTGTAATCCATGGTTGTCACACATTAGAAAGCAATGCAGTGCCAGAGATCTTGTCGTATGGTGCCAGATCTACTTTCTGCAGATGACTAACAAGATGTGTTAGCATTGTTAATAAATATTCCTTTTTGTCAGTAAACGATGGTTCCAAAAATATTTCTTTACAATTAAATAAAAGTCGTTAATATCAAAAGGTTAAATGCAATGCATTTGAAAAACAATATTGATTTCTCATCAAATGTGATTCACTTCCTTTGTGTTTTTATAGGAATTCAGCTGCCTTTTGATAATCCAATTGCATACGTGAAACAACGTTGTTCAGAAGAGACAATTTTCCGAGACAAAGCATGTTGTCAGTGCACACATGATGAAATAATTGAGATGTATGAAAACCTCTGATTGGAGGTCATCCACCCGTTTCTTTTGCTGAAATGTCATTGCTTGTGGAGGTTGACATCCTGTAGCTCGGTGGTTGGAGCATTCACCTTACAAGTGTGAGATCTGTGTTCAAATCCAGGCAGATCAGGACGAAACCTTGGGCAAGTTTCCTTACTCCACACACCTAATTAATAATCTGTCCCCCCCAAAAACACAATAATTAAAATTGGTCATTTAATCCACGACTGTTTGTGAGACACTGCTGTGCACAATTGGCTGCCGCATTTCACCCACAAACAATAGTAAATTCACTGTACAGTATATTCTGTGAAGCGCTTTGAGACAACGATAAAGTGTGAAAAGCGCTATATCAAATGCAAGGGTTATTATTGTTATTACAGTAATTTGTTATGCCAAGCCAACTATGTGCCCATTGAAGGATTGATATATTTAAGAGTACAGTAACACTGTAAGAGTTTCCTTGACAACAGGGTTATACAGCAATAAATAGCTTTCAAGCATCAGGCTCTAATTTGGTTACTATATGATGTTTGTCGCTCACCAATTTCATTCATTGTTTGGGAACTGCAAAACAGTTTTGCTCATTAATTCCCCATTGACCTGAAGACGTTCAAATTTAAAAAGTACAATATAAAATAATAATATTACTATGTGTGGGATTAAACCATTAATATGATGAATTCATCAGTATAATAAATGCTAAACAGGATTACTGATTCTTAAAGAAGGAGGAACCGATATTCATCACCAAATTTAAGAAGATAAGAACACAAGAATTTGCTAGGCAAAAGAAGACCAAGGTCCATTTAGTTCACTTTCCACTAACCTGGCAGTCCCTTGACATGGTATGTCCCAAACTACATACTGTATCACGAGAAATTATTTTCCAGCAGAAATTTATCCAATTTGTTCTCAAAACAAACTTTGTTTATTACAATAGCCAATTGAGCAATGGGTCTCCTGACAGTTACAAGCACCTTGCATGTGGTGTTGAAAACCTGCTGGGGGTTGGGTGAGGAGTGGGTGGTGGTTGGTTGGTGTTCAACTTAAATCATTTTTAATCAACAAAATGAATTAATTCTTGGTAAAAAGAAACTTGCATTTATATAGCACCCTTCATGCAGGATAGCATCTCAGAGCACTGAGCAGTGGCTGAGCCTGACGTTAAATTGGGGGTAGGGGGAAGGTACAGTAGGCATGGTTGAAGAATAAGGTCTTTAGATGCTATCTGAAAATGGGGAAGGGGAGAACAAGGCAGGGAGATTGAGGGAGAGGGTGCCATAGTTTTGCGATGTATTGACTGAAAGCACAGATGCAGATGCTGGAGTGGCGTGGACCAGCAACAAGCAGGAAGTTGAGGCGGGAAGTTGAGTGGGGAGTAATAATAATAAGCTTTGTGTTTAATTTAGTGACTTGTCACTTCTTCAAAACTCTCAAAGCACTTCACAGAATATACTATGAAGTGAATTGACTGTATATTTTGTAAGAAAATGTGGTAGTCAATTGCACGCAGCAGTATCGCACAAACAGTCTTGGATTGAGTGACTCAATTTATTTTTCTTTTTAAAGGGATTATACCCCTGGAAAAGCAATCTGCCAATTATCTAACAACCAGGTTTCTACTTTCTGCTAGGAAAACAGTGCCATGTGGCGTGAGGAAACTTGGCCAACACTTTGACCTGCCCGGGAATCAAACCTAAGTCTTTTGCTTGTGGAGTGAGTGCTCTAAAAATGTAGCTACAGAACTCCAGAGTAAGCAGGTCGGAGAAGTTGAGAGGTGCCGTAACATGAAGGGATTTGTAGGCAAGTGGAAGTACAGGAAATGGTGTTAGAAAATGTGTTATAATAGATTTTGTTATAATCTAACAAAATAATAATCCCTTAACAATAATTCAAAAGTTTAATAATAATCTCTCAAAAAAAACAATAATAAATTGGTCATTTCATTCCACGACTGTTTGTGGGACACCGCTGTGTACAATTGGCTGCCGCATTTCGCAAGGATTATTAGTACAGTATTATTATTATAAAATAGCAGAACAAGTTCAATGGGCTAAATTGCCTCCTGACGTTTTTATAATGCTAGGCATTTAAGCAGGTTCACCTTGTGAAAAAAAATCCCCTTTTTAGAAACAAAAAAAATCAGTTTTGCTTTACATTAATTTTATTACATTTATTCACCTATGGCGTGAGAGAGAGAAATTATCAGGATATCTCTTTTCCCCAAGGACTCCCTTTACACAAAACATTAATAGAACAACAACACCATTGTATTTATATAGCGCCTTTCACATCAGGAGTTTGTCCCAGGCTCTGGATTATTATTAATAATGCTAATCCCTGGAGTCCTGTAGCTCAATGGTTAGACCCCTTGCCTTACAAGTGTGAGATCTGTGTTCGAATCCAGGCAAGTCAGGGCAAAACCTTGGGCAAGTTTCTTTACTCCACATGCCTAATAATAATCCCTCCCCCCAAACATTGGTCATTTCAATCAATAACTGTTTGTGGGATACTGCCGTGCGCAATTGGCTACTGTGTTTTGCCCACAAATACATACAGTTAATTCACTTTAAAGTATATTCTGTGAAGCGCTTTGAGACGTCCAGAAGGCGTGAAAAGTGCTATATCAAATGCAAAGATTATTATTATTATTAGTTGATATAATGCCTTATCAAATTGTCAATATGTCTCAAAGCACCTCACCTGATTTTACAATATCAAATTACATTTGTAAAGCACCTTTCACATCACAAGGACATCCCAAGCCGGTAGGGTGAGGGTGGGGTCGGGGTGTGGGAGTTTGGGGGCTTGGAATCAGGGGAGATGGAGAACAGAAGGGGTAGGAGAGTGACCAAAAGCATGGTCGGAGAGGACGGTCTTGAGGTTTGCCTTGAAGGAGGCAAGGGAGAGAGCGAGGCAAACAGAATGTGCGATGGAGTTCCAGAGGATGGGGGCAGAGAGGCTAAAGGCCCGACCTCTCATGAAAGTTCTTGAGCAAGGAATTGTTTCAGAGTTCACCCTGAATTGTTTTGTATCTTATGCTGCATCAGTAGCACTGAAACCATTCCTTTCCAATGGTTTTCAGCCTGCTTCAACCCCAATTCAAGGTCCATCTGAAGGCGTATCGCTTTGGCCGTGCTTTTGGCTGCCTTTCTCATTCTAACCCGTCAGCTTCCATCCCCAGCTTGGGTGCTCAGCCAGTCATTTCCCCAAAGTGAAAGGCTCTATATGAAGGTAAACTGTAGTGTATTATAATTCACTTTCTGGTTGCACTGAAATAAACAGGATTCAGATTATGGGGTGGAGGGGGGTGAAATAAATACCTTGCTAACTTACTAGCAAAATTAGGCAAGACTAATATTCAGGGAAAATAAATTTGCCAGCACTGTCAAGGCACCAATTGGTCCCTCCCTATTAATGGGTTAAGTATAATTCAACATATATTTATTCTTTTAATTCTATCAATTGGGCTGTCCTGAAATTGTGGTGCTTGAAATTAACTAAAAATACATCAGATGGCAGCCTGGGCCACTTGGTTGCACTCTTGCCTCCGAGAAGGAGTTTTAAATTCACAGATGTTGTGGGTTTAAGCCCCACATTAGAACTTTGAATTCATATAGTCTAAGCTAACTCAGTACTAGGACTATTAGAAATGCCATCTGTCAGATAAGACGTTAAACCAAAGTATTGTCTGTTTGCAAGGATGCTAAAGTCCAGTAGCACTATTGAAGTAAGGAAGTGTTTTGACCAGTGTCCTGGCCAATAACCCTCCAATAAAATTTATAATTCACTTCATGCATCTTTTTGGGACATTGCTGTGTGCATATTGGCTTTTCAATTTGGCCTCATTGTACAGTCACTGCACTTCACAATAATTAAGACAGCTTTCAGACATGAAAGCTACATCAAATGCAAAGATTATGATATGATGTATATTAAGTGTTAATCTTGGGAAGATAAAAGAAATGTGTTAATTGTATATACATAATTATTCTGTGGTTTAGTTTTAGTGTCTGTTTTTTTCTGGCTATGGTACCTGTAGAATGGACTGGAATAATCACATTTTGAGGAGATTTTTGTTAGTCAGAAATGACTGTGTTGCGTCCGTGACCTAAAGACTACATTTATAAGGTTCTTTAGAACAGTGTCAACTATGGTTGTGTTAGTTGGGTACACTGCAGAAGTTAGTAAACAAAATCTTTGCAATAAATATTTCCTGTGCAAGGAGTCCTGTAGCTCAGTGGTTAGAGCACTTGCCTCACAAGCGAGAGACCTGGGTTCAATTCCCGGCAGAGCAAAATGTTGGGCAAGTTTCCTTACTCTAGATACTTCTGTTTACCTAAGTAGGAATCCAGTTGGCAGAACGCTGTTCTGGAGGTAATAATATCTTAAAAAAATAATAAATTGGTCACTCAATCCACGACTGTTTGTGGGGCACTGCTGTGCGCAATTGTCTGCTGCATTTTTCCCCAAAAATATACAGTCAATTCACTTTACAGTATATTCTATGAAGCGCTTTGAGACGTCTCAAAGACATGATAAGGTTCTATATCAAATGTAAGGACTATTATTATCAGGGAAGGACAACAGTTGGGTGCTCAAGCAAAATTATATTATAGTGAAAAAATTATAATATTGACATCCCTAATCAACATGTCTCCCATCAGTGCTCTGTGTTGGGTCCTCTCAAATGTTTACTTCTCTTTGTATGCTCACTACCTTGACGCAGTGGAACTGATACCTGTGTGAGACTGAAAGTGGTGGGGCCACTGATGGTGTGCACCCTCAGGGCAAATTTTTTTGAGGGATTGTTACCGCAGAATGCAAACCGCTAATTGCCTGACAACCAGATTTCTACGTAATGCTAGGTAAACAGAGAGATGTGGAATAAGGAAACTTGCCTAACTTTTTGACCCACTCGGAAATTGAACCCGGTCCTCTCACTTGTGAGTCAAGCAAGCTAACCACTAGGCAATCTAATCTGTGAACTCTGTGGTGCTGTGCTGTTACCTACATGCTGCAATCTTAGACTGATAGGCTGGGTGAGGGAGCCATTGCAAGGAGGATGTCAATGAGTCATTCTTACACTAGATATTCATATATTTATCCTTCTCTTCTTCCTCCTAAAGAAGGATGGGGCTGGCATTCTCCTCAAAATTTGTTATAGGAGCTTCTTGTGTTTTTGCAACTAAAATATAACCATGGAGAGAGAAGGGAGGGCATAACTATAGGATTTGGTGGGGAATCAAGTGAGAAGCATAGTTTTATTCACTAAGCAGATCTTCTGGATTGAATTTCAAAGCACAGAGAAGACATCGTCACACGCCTAATAATAATCCCTCAAAAAACCCAATAATAATTTGGTCAAGTCAATCCATGACTGTTTGTGGAACACTGCTGTGCGCAATTGGCTGCTGTGTTTCGCCCACAAAATATACAGTCGATTTGCTTTACAGTATATTCTGTGAACCGCTTCGAGACATCTGGAAAACATGAAAAGTGCTTTATCATTGGCAAGGATTATTATTATTAAGACACAGCATATCTTCCTTGAATGACAGCTATCTGACTATCAGCATCATATACCTGGTGTTTCCTGGTTCAAAGCTCAACTAGGGATGTTTTTCTTCTGAGATATAATCACATATAACAAATTACATTTGTATAGTACTTTTCACGTCGGAAGGATGTCCCACCTCTGCTCTTGTCAGTTATCTCCAAAAGTATGCCACTTACAAAGTGTAGGAAGACTGAAAGTTCATCTTACAGCTATCTCCATGAATGCTATAAATTCTATTCCTTCCAGTAAAATGTAACTGTTTGGTGTTGTGGAATTAGATTTTTTCCTTATTCTGTTATTCCCTTCTCTTCTTGAATCTGCATATCACAGCCAAACAAACTTGCTCTCTGACGTCTTCTAAGGTGCACCAGCATTTCTTATCCTTAGTGGAGCTCCTGTGGCTCAGTGGTTAAAGCACTTGTCTTGCATGCTGGCGAGACCAAGCTGGGGAGACCTGTGTTCGAATCCAGGCAGGTCAGGGCGAAACCTTGGGCAAGTTTCCTTACTCCACACACCTAATAATAATCCCTCCAAAAAAAATCACAATAATAAAATTGGTCATTTCAATCCATGACTGTGTGGGACACTGCTGTGTGCAATTGGCTGCCACAATTCGCCCAGAAATATACAATCAGTTCACTTTACAGTATATTCTGTGAAGCGCTTTGGGACACATGTGGAGGAAGGAAAGCTAGCCAAAGAGATACTCTATGGTGCAGAAGTCAAGCATGATGTGCCAGTAGGCTATTTAATCATTGATTTCCCTCTAGGATATTTTGTAGGTGATTGAGATATAATGTTGAGGTTCACTGTAGAAATTTCAATACTCAGCATTTGATGTCTGAATTAACCAATGGCCTTTCTATTTTCCAGTAGCTGTATATATATTGTATAGAGAGACAATATACCCTCTTATCACAATCAGACTTATTCATATAAACTTTCTTGCTCACCCATCTGTGGAGCAGAAATTTCACCTGGGCTTATATTCACTCTGTTTCTGAACATATCAGAGCAAATATTTTCTTAATTAGTAGGGGGTCAACTATGAATACAGTCTCAACACTTTACAGTACATTTTGTAAAGTGCTAATGAGATGTTTTTCAGATATGAAAGGCGCTGGAATAGTGTAAGGATTTGTTTTGAGTTATTATCAGGAACTACAAAAAAGCTTTCAAAATGTAGACTGAATTCAACAATTTGCCAAATTCTGGGCGGTGTTCTGCGGTGCTAAGAGAATAGAATGAATCTGACCTAAAGGCAAATTTTTCCTTGTTTCTAACCATTCCAAGGACTTTCCAACCCCCCTCCCCCCAACCACCAACACCACCCACCCAACAATGGGAATAGTTGAGTCAGCAGCTAATCGCTGAAGGAAATAGAAGAACATATTTCGAAGTCTGTAATATTGTTCACTGGTACTACGCAGAACAGTCATTGAATCCACAGAATAATTTGATAAGTCAGTTAAAATCCGTGGATCATATGGGATAAAATTAAATATAATTGCTTAATCAAATTTAGACAGCGCTGATCAATACAACCTACAAAATAGTACAGCCACGTGTTTCCCAGCAGTGAAAAGATCTTATGGTTAACGCATCACCATGTACTTTAGAGCTTCTGATGCCTGGAATACACTTCCTGACACAAACATACAGGATCAACAGTAATAGCTTTTAATGTTACATTAATCATTATCCTTCAACTCATTTCCAGCTCTATCTCATTTTTACCTCTCCAACCATTTTAAAAGCAACGGTCACTTTACTTTTTGATGATTTTGCTTTTTTATTTTACCTGCCTTTTCTTCTTCAATGCTGCCAGCTCAGTTGATAGAACGCTCCTTTCTAAGTCAAGGAATGTTCAAGCTAGAGTTTGGGCATTTGAACTCACAATCTAAGCTTCAGCACATTGGGACATCCTCCTGACGTGAAAGGCGCTATACAGCTGTAATTTTGTTGTTGTTGTTGCTATTCTGTTGTAGGGGGAGCACTGCATCATTGCAAATGTCATCTGGATGAGCCATTAAACTGAGGTCCCATCTACCTGTTCACCTTTAATAACCCTAAATAACCCTTGCATTTGGTATAGTGCTTTTCATGTCAGCAGATGTCCCAAAGCATTTCACAGGATATAGTGCAAAGTGCAGAGAAAGGGTGGGAAAAAGCCCTGTACCCCCATCACACCGCTTCCAATTACCAAATGGATCGTCTTCAAGATTCTCTCATTCATTTTCAAATCTCTTCATGCCCTCGCACCTCCCTACCTATCTGATTTGCTTACACCCCACTACACCACCCGCTGCCTCCGCTCGGCTGGCACCGTTCTCTATTTGTCCCTTGCTCCATCCGCTCCACCGTCAGTGCCATTGCTTTCAGCAGCACAACAACAACAAAATTACATTTGTATAGCGCCTTTCACGTCGGGAGGAACCCTTCCCCAATCCCTCCACCTTGCCCCCTCCCTCCCTCCCTCCCTCCCTCCCTCCCTCCCTCCCTCCCTCCCTCCCTCCCTCCCTCCCTCCCTCCCTCCCTCCCTCCCTCCCTCCCCACTTTCAAATCCCACCAAAAGAGCTACCTTTTTGATTGTACTTATGGTCACCTCCTCACTCTCTTTCCTCCTGGCTCAGATTTGGACTCCACCACTGACAAGAGCTCTGGGACGTTACCCTGCATGAAGGCACAATATGAAAGCATGTTGTTGTAGCTTTGTGATAGAGGACCACAAGATCCTAAGATTGGTTTGGTCATTTTGTGATATCATCCTTTGAGAACACCTCGTAACAGTTTTTGGGATCAGCCACGGTGTCTGACACATGCGGAAACCCATCACCGCGGTTAAGAGTATCCGAACCAAACTGAGAATACCATGCATCCCAGCTGCACAAGCCATCCTACGTGAAGGACACTCTGTAAATGCAAGTTGTTGTTGTTGGAAATTCCAGAGATATATTGTTGGAATGGAATGCTGGCTCTCCCTGGAAGGACACATCCTGCTGACCTAATTATGGAAAGTATTAGGTGTGGGTTGAGCAATGCGGAGGCAGTTGTATAAGGATGGCAAACACTTATCTATTCAAGCCATGACACCTACCCCTGATGGAGGTAATATGCTCCAATGTGTCTCCAGTCATTTATTTTAAATATTAAATTCAATATAGTGGTGACGCAGACACCAAACGTTCATTGCATCACTGTTCCTGTCATTATCATTGCAATCATTTGTCCACTGACATTGTGTTGCTAAGTACCATCTCTCTTTAAGATTAATTCTAACTTCAGATCAATTTATTCAGACAATATTCAACTAGGGCAATAGGCTCAAATATCATTCCCGACTTTCTATAGTGAAGTGCCATGCTCATCGCTTTACAGTATTCTTGTCAGATGGTTTATTGGTGAATGCAAATGAACTCCATCCGCACTTCTCGCCAATTAACATTCCTGAAACAAAATGTGGTTGCTTGGACTTCAGTAATGTTTTGGTTACAGGCAATGTTTTGGATCTAATATAACAAATGCTTGCATCTGATATAGCACCTCATCACGTCATCAAGACATCTCAACAGCACTTCACATGATTTACTGTAAAATGATGTGGCTGTGTGTATTTTGTGGGAAACCACAGCAGCCAATTTGAACACAGCAAAGTCCCATACATAATAATAATAATAATCCTTGCATTTGATATAGCACTTCTCACATCTTCTAGACGTCTCAAAGCGCTTCACAGAATATACTGTAAAGTGAATTGACTGTAAATTTGTGGGTGAGATACAGCAGCCAATTGCACACAGCAGTGTCACACAAACAGTCCTGGGTTGAAATGACCAATTTTTTTGGATAGATTATTATTAGGCATGTGGAGTACGGTAACTTGCCCAAGGTTTCGCGCTGAACTGCCTGGAATTGAACCCATGTCTCCCGCTTGTAAGGCGAGTGCTCTAACCACTGAGCTACTGGATTCCATAAACAGCCATGGAGTGAGTGACCAATTTTATTCGGTGGATTGTTGGGCCGAACACCAGTATTCTCTAATACAGTATCCACTTTTCCGAAACACATTCGCCACAAAGTGATATGCCTAGGAGGGCAATGTCTTTAACAGCAGAAATAAATTAACACATTGTATCACATTCACTAGGTGAATTAGTGACATCTAGTGGGGAGGAATGGGTGGTGCCCCAACTTCACTTCACATTAAAGCATAACATAGTGAAGATCAACCTTGGACAATGAACTAATCTTAAGAGAATGAGGTCAATTGAAACAGTAGTGGACCCCCGAGTAAAAAAAAAAGTTTCCTTAAAGGGATTCTCAACTGAATCAATTCATTTCATATTATGGTTTTTTGGGGGGGGGGACATTGCTATGTGCAATTGACTGAATTTCACTCTCAAAACAGCCAATCCACTTCACAGTATATCCAGTGAAGGGCTTTGGGATGTCTCAACCAAGGCAAAGGTGCCATATGAGATGGAAGGATTGCTATAATCAGCAGTAATTCTCTTGTTGATTAGAATCGTTCGCTTAAAGGAGAGTTATGTTAAAAAATAATAATCCCTGCATTTGATACAGTGCATGTCACGTCTTCTAGACGTCTCACGGCGCCTCACAGAATACACTGTAAAGCGAATTGACTGTACATTTGTGGGCGAGACGCGGCAGCCGATTGCGCACAGCCGTGTCCCGCAGACAGTGGTGGGATTAAATGAACAATTTATTGTTGATTTTTAAAATAAAAATAATGACATCTCAACAGCAAAACGCTGAAGCCTCCACGAGAAAGGTTTCTGTGGGGGCAGGAAGCCTCTCTGCGAGTCCATCCTGACCTCACTGCTGTGTGCCAGTGTGAATGGACTGGATGCCTCTCACCAGTCGCTGAATGGCGCTGTTGTAGGCTTTTTTTTCTCCTCTCCAAACACAGTAGTTATATTCTGTACATTGTCGATTCCAGTAGGCAACAAAAAATACAACAATCGCAGTTTTATTTCTCAGTGTCTGTGTGTGTGTGTGTCCCCCCCCCCCCCCCCACACACACAAACAGCTTTTTTTTCTTCATTTCAGCATTTGATTTAAAAGATGAGTTAGGGCTACATTGCAATGGGAAAATCAAAATTCACTGAAAAGCGGTTAAAAGCTAAACTGTAAGTTACCTGGGGGGAAAAGCGTTTCCCAACAGCGAAAATCGGTGTCTGGGTGGCTGAGATGCAGAGAGAGAGAGAGATGTGATTTTTTTTTGCTCCAACACAGTTTGCAACTTTAATATGCGTCTGAGCCTGAATGGAGTGGGAGATATATACGGTTTAAAGCGAACAGGAAAGGGTCGGACGGTTCCTATCGTATCCCGTCGCTCTCGGAGGCTGCTGGTGGGGGTATAGTGCAGATGACACGTTAGGACATTTTACTGTTAGTCCATCTCTCAGTACAGCAGGTCCAGTACCTCGCTGTGTCTGACTCCAGGCGTGTGTGTACGTGTGACTGTGTATGTGTGAGAGAGACTCACACAGAGAGAGAGAGAGAGAGAGAGAGAGAATAAAGCTTTAAGACTCTCTGTCACAATCCGGTTTGGTTTCATGCAAAATCTGCTAATCATTTCCCAAATCAGACATGAAGGAGTTGGGGGGGGGGGGGGGGGGGGGGGAGAGATGGAGAGGGGGGGGGGGGGGGAGAGATGGAGGGGGGGGGGGGAGAGATGGAGAGAGGGGGGGAGAGATGGAAAGGGGGGGGGAGAGATGGAAAGGGTGGGGGGAGAGATGGAGAGGGGGGGGAGAGATGGAGAGGGGGGGGGGGAGAGATGGAGAGAGGGGGGGGAGAGATGGAAAGGGGGGGGGAGAGATGGAAAGGGTGGGGGGAGAGATGGAGAGGGGGGGGGGAGAGATGGAGAGGGGGGGGGGAGAGATGGAGAGGGGGGGGGGAGAGATGGAGAGGGGGGGGGGGAGAGATGGAGAGGGGGGGGGGAGAGATGGAGAGGGGGGGGGGAGAGATGGAGAGGGGGGGGGGAGAGATGGAGGGGGGGGGGAGAGAGATGGAGAGGGGGGGGGAGAGATGGAGAGGGGGGGGGAGAGATGGAGAGGGGGGGGGGAGAGATGGAGAGGGGGGGGGGAGAGATGGAGAGGGGGGGGGGGAGAGATGGAGAGGGGGGGGGGAGAGATGGAGAGGGGGGGGGAGAGATGGAGAGGGGGGGGAAACAAAACTGTTTGATCAGAAATCATATCCAGTGAATCATTAAATAAATAAACTGTTGTGAGGTGACAGGAAAGATAACGTTGGTTATTTACCGGTTTGTACAGCAGGGAGGGAGGGAGGGGGGAGAGGGAGGGGGGGAGAGAGAGGGAGAGGGGGGAGTGGGGGGGGAGGGAGGGAGGGAGGGAGGGAGAGGGGGGAGTGGGGGGGGGGGGAGGGAGGGAGGGAGGGAGAGAGAGGGAGAGGGGGGAGTGGGGGGGGGGAGGGAGGGAGGGAGGGAGAGAGAGGGAGAGGGGGGAGTGGGGGGGGGGAGGGAGGGAGGGAGGGAGAGAGAGGGAGAGGGGGGAGTGGGGGGGGAGGGAGGGAGGGAGGGAGGGAGGGAGAGGGGTGAGTGGGGGGGGAGAGGGAGGGAGGGAGAGAGAGGGAGAGGGGGGAGTGGGGGGGGAGGGAGGGAGGGAGGGAGGGAGGGAGAGGGGTGAGTGGGGGGGGAGAGGGAGGGAGGGAGAGAGAGGGAGAGGGGGGAGTGGGGGGGGAGAGGGAGGGAGGGAGAGAGAGGGAGAGGGGGGAGTGGGGGGGGGAGGGAGGGAGGGAGGGAGGGAGGGAGAGGGGTGAGTGGGGGGGGAGAGGGAGGGAGGGAGAGAGAGGGAGAGGGGGGAGTGGGGGGGAGGGATGTAAGAGGGGGGTGGGGGGAAAGAAGAAGTTCCTGGTATCCACGCGGTGCTGTCAGTTGGGACGTCCTCATCCATCGCGGGCTGACTGACAACAGTAATGTGACTGAAGGAGGGACTGACCGGGAAGGATGTTCTTTCGCGAGCGGCGTTAACACGTTTCTAATTAAAGACGCGCCCGGGCCCCGGGGAGGGGGGGGGGGGGGGCAAACAGTGCAGTCAGTGAGTGAGTCAGTGAGTGTGAGTGAGTGAGTGAGTCAGTGAGTGAGAGGCTGGGAAAAGATGTGAGGGACTGACTGCCCACAGAGCGCTGCCAAGGGGACCTTCATTATTTACCACCCACCACCTCGAGTCGATAATATCGGGTTGAGCTGCCACATGCCTCGTGCGCTATATAAGGGCCCGCACTCGGGGGCAAGGCTGGGACGGTGCGGTTTGTGGAGTACAGTGCACAGGCAAAGAGGAAAGCACTCGTTTTGTGAGTAAAGTCTCCGGACGTTTCGTTTGATATATATATTTATATATATAAAAAAAAAGTGTAGGGGGGGGGGAGTGAGGAGTGAGCAAAGAGCACGAGTTTGCAAAGAGGCGCAGAGAGCGAGGGAGCAAGAGAACCCAGAGCAAGAGAGAAGAAGACTTGGGGAGTTGCGTCTCTGAAGGTAAAAAAAAAAAGCAAACCTTGCTGTTGTCTCCTCATATGGTTTGTTTTTATTTGTACTTTATTGCTATCAGGTTACTGGGGGGAATCGGACAGACACACACACACACAGAGAGAGAGAGAGTGTGTGTGTGTGAGTGTGTCTGTGTGTGTGTGAGAGAGAGGGAGGGAGAGGGGGGCGGCAATGCACACTTTCCTGGCTTTATTGAACAAGTTTAGCTCTTCGAAGCCAAACAGGATAGTCACGCCAAAGGCAAACCGTGTGCGCGTTTTGCTGGGGGTTTTTTTTAATGAAAAACGTGTCGCCTACAGTCAGCGACGCGTGTTCATCGCTTTGCAAGTTCAACAAGATTTGGAGTTGAATTTCTGCCTGTGATTTGCGTGTCACCCACACACCCCATCAAAACAAAATCACTTGAATTCTCAGCTAATCCAAGGGGAAATTCGACGAGACTCAACGCCGATGAGAGCGAAACTGCACAGTTACGAGTGGTTTGGCATGCGCTTGTGGTAGTGTAACGGCAAAGCTTTGCGAAGAAGATCATGAGAGTTTCCCCCCCCCTTTCTCTTCTCCCTTCCAGCTCCTACACAAGCTGAGGTCGGGAGGCTTTTCACCTGATCTGAACCGAAATGCAGTTGGCGAGATGCCCCTTATTCTTGGGACTTGTGTTCGTGCTAATCGCGGCGGGACATTGCAGAGAGAAGGCAAACCTCACCGAGCTGCAGGACAAGAAGAACCTATTTCACTTGATATTGGAGATTGTCAACCAGTTTAAGAAGCAGCACTCACAGCAGGGCAATGGGCTCAACGATTTCACCCAAAGAGGCGATTACACGTTCGATCCACAGGAACTACCTGACTATCATGTGTATCACAAGGACGAGAGGGTTGGTAAGTCTGGCTTTAATCTATTGAGTTTGTCGTGTGTGTGTGTTGTCAATATGAGAATGATAACTCCTATTCCCCTCCCTTACTCACTCAACTCCTCTGTCTATTAACTTGGGACTTTTACAAGTGAAGGTTTTTTGGGGAAAATTAATGATCCGATTGTGTTTTTAGCCATTGAAGTCTAACCCCATCCCTTAGATATACAGTATATATATTATCCATATATACACAGTGCATCTATATGTGTTATATATATATGTACAGTGAAAGGTTACTGTTAATCACAGTAAAGGATGTAGAGATTTGGGGGGTGTTGATCACTGTGAGACGGATTGCTGGAGTCCTCTCTCAGGAAAGCCACCAGCCATTGAGTGAGTTACCCTCACCCCCAGGCTGGCTGCTGTGTGGAGCTGACTGGCTGGTGTAGCATTGAGAGTGAGTGTCCAGGCGACACGACTGGGAGGGAGGGAGGGCGGGAGCAAAGTGCCATCATGGGGTATTTTATGAATGGATACTAACACGTAGCAGTCAGGGGGTGACTTGAGGACATGGGCTGTGCAGTTTTTAGCAGATGTCTGTCTTGTGTACAGTATTTTCAAAGCCAGTGTTTGGGATGTGTGTTGTGGACCTGTCTATACACACACACCAAAGGGCAGATTATTCCCACCTCATCATGTACTGAGTGGATTTGTTTGTCAGATCACTTCAGTTTGGGTTTTGTTGTACTATTTTGTGTTTGGATGTTTCATTTTGCCTGTGGCTGAAGGGGAGGGAGGTTTTACATCAATAGACAACAGTCCCAGTTGCCCAAACTGTGATTGTTTCTCAATAATAACAGGGATCAGTTTGTTTTACAAACCACTCACTCAGTCACTCACTCAGTGCCCTCTGGCACACAATTAGAATTGTACCAGGATCCGTGTTATTTGGGAGCTCATCATCCATCCGTAAATTATCTCACGTTTCTATAAACAAGAATATTCGGAATCCTGGGCTAATGGGCTTTATAGTGCTCCAAATTGAAACAAATGGGAAGGGCTGACGTCTCGATGCTTATGGTTCCTGTAAACTGCAATTTTGCTGGGTGGTTTGTCTGCCACAGAGTTGGCTAAGTCACAGAATTGAATCAATATTTCATACAAGTGCTCTGACCAAAAGTAGAAATCTTGAAACTCCCAGTCCAAACACGTGAAAAGACCTGTGTTGTGCAGTCAAAGGCTACAATACTCATTCAAATGTCTTGAAATGTTTATATATATATATATATATATATATATAATATATATATATTTAAATTTGTCTTGGTTGAAGAACTGTTTAATGTTGCCAAAAGCAAAAAAAAAAAAGTCTCTTATGTCTTGTTTTCGTTTCTCTTAACAGAAATAGTACCCAGAGATCTGAGGAAAATGAAGGACAAGTTTTTAAAACATTTAACAGGTAAGGAGCTTTCTTGTTTGCTCAGTCATGCCATTTTGTTTTTTTGCTGGGCTTGACACAAGCAGTGTTTAGCTCACTTTGCTCACGTTTTCTTTCAGGTCCTCTTTACTTCAGCCCAAAGTGCAGCAAACACTTCCATCGGCTGTATCACAATGCCAGGGACTGCAATATACCAGCATGTGAGTACCATCTACTGTAAGAATCCTCTCCTGATAGGCAAATAGTGACCAAAGTCACGGTAACAATAAGAAGATGATTTAAAGGGGGATAATTTGCTCCCACAGCTTTCTTGCAAGATCTCCTTATCCGTATCTACCAATGCTCTGGTGTAGAATGCGTCTCTCTGGTTTGGATGCTCTTAAGCACGGAGATGGGTTTCCACATGTGGCAAGACACCTGGCGGAACCAACAGAAATAAACAATCCTTCTTAAGGGCCAGTCACTGCATTAAAGTTGGCGCATTGCAATTGGGTAGAGATTTTTGTGCAAATGACACAAATCTTCTGTGATTAGGCTAAGATGGAACAAGGATATGACAAAATGCTGCGTAGAATTTGGCTCATGGCGCCTGGCAATTACAGGCTGACTTTAACCGGCGACGAAACACAGGCACGCAGTTTCATTTTCGGAGGGAGATTTGGGGCTTGATTCCAAATCAAGAGCTGAGCTGTTTCAAGTTGGTGTTCTCCTATACGATCTCTGTGGGACATGGTAACTTAAGACAGCTCAGTGCTGATTAGAAAGAGCTCCACATCTCCAATTAAAGCAACACTGCTCATTATATGGTGTGACCACCAACCCCCCACCTACCCCCAGTCTCCTGGATACAAATCTGTACTAAATGTGGCAGCCCAGCCTGGTAGTTCTGAAGAATTCATTGCTAATGCAAACATGCAGGTTATTGAGGATCAAGGGCAGACTGCAGAGCTGAATGCATTGATGTGGTGGGGAAACCAAAGGAATTTCAGGACAATTTAGGGAATATCCAATGGTTGCTTCTGGCAAACTCTGTTCACATGTCCTCACTGTTTCATCTAGGCTCATGGACTTCTCAATGTAATTCCTCGTATCCCTTGTCACCTGCTCCTCATGTAGAAAGAGGGGAAACCCAGCTATTTGTATCAAACATTCAATGTAGGAGCAAGGCAGATTAGGGAGACAAATCTATGGAATACCTCCATCAACATCTTTAGGATTATCGAAATGAACAAATCCTTAGTATGGCATCATGTGTAGCATAATCATTTACTTTTTATTGAAATAATTTTCTTACTTTTTATGGTGACTTTTCACGGTGAGGCGAAAGCTGCAAAATAGTCCAGTGAATGATTGACTATGGTTAAGCGATACGGAAATGACAGTACTCTTGTTTACACTTGATTCATTGAGAAAATGCTATCCAATTTGTATAAACCTCATGTTCTAGAGTACGTTCTGAGGAAACTCCATTTATAAAAACATAGACACAAGATTCTCCAACATATTAAAATTTGTAAATCTATTTAATGGGGATGAAAATCAAACGCTCAGGTTATTCTGAGCCTGAATTACTATCTGTAATCGACCAACAGTTTAGTTTTTCAGGGGAAGAACTTGACAGACAACAATCTTTGGGAAATAAGCTGTTCAGAAGCGGGGGTTTGATGAGACTGATTGGAGGTGTGTGCAGCACTGGTGACAATAATTCTGTTTCTTTACAGATTATAAAAGATGTGCCAGACTTCTCACACGGTTGGCAGTCAGTCCGATGTGTAGGAAAGGCTAACTTGGATTAAAGGTAAGAAGTCTGATTAAGTTAATGGCTTCATATGTTGTTTAAACAGCTTTGCTGTGGGAATTAGACGTCTTAACCATTCTCTTATGACACAGGTTTTTTTTTGGGTGGTGAGGGGAATGGGAGCTAATGATGCTTTTTTTTTCTACTGCAGCTGGCCATTCACAGCAAGTCTGCACATGGGAATTATCCTTTTAGGCAATATCAATTATCTATTTGTACCAATTTAATTGATTGGCATTTCTCAATAAAGTGTCCCCATGAAGCCTGTCTGTGCTACATATAATCAAAATTATTACATTAATTTCAGCTCCACAAAACATTTAAAACTCAAGTTTCAGAAACAATACTTTTTTTTTTGTAAAATGACTAGTAAAGCCTTTTCTAAACTGTGGGGAAAAAAGGATTTGTGCTCCTCAGTCTAAGTTTATAGATTAATAGATCTATTTTTTAAATATAGATTTACACTCAATCTAGTTACTCAATGTGGTAATAATACTCCTTGCATTTTATATAGTGCCATATCACGTCATTGAGACATCTCAAAGCGCTTCATATGATAGATTGTAAAGTGGATTGACCATGTATTTTTTGGTTGAATTTGTTGGGACAGTTGGAACTTATTCAATATCCAAGCAATCGCAGGTGTAAAGGCCTCTTGACTACACTTCGATGGCGTTAATGGGTTGGAAATTGCTTCCCTGCAACCTAATACTAATTGCCATGGTACACTTCAATAAAAAAATTAATAGGAATGTCAGCAGTAGGGCACATCATTTGGTCTAGCCTCGTAATCAATACCTCATCCCATGCATATTTGAAATAGTATATCTAGCATTTGATTAATTAGTATGAACAAAATCAATTGAATGTTGCTCCTTAATGGGCTTATTTTGCTAATTGACGAAAGACAATACTATTGAGCGCTCTAACCCATAGTTCAGTTTTAAAAGGCAATACATACTTGAAGGTAGATGTAGTTTGGGCAAAATTGCACTTTACAGTAAATGCTGTGAAACACTGAGACCTCTCCTGATAGGAGTCGTTATATCAAATGCAAGGATTATTATTATTATTAATTCATTAATTCATCTTAAGCAGACAGTTTGTAGGATTGGGAATAAATCTATTTTCCTTTTTTCCCCCCTATAAGCAATGATGAAAATGCCTAAAACAAATGCTTGGATAATTTCCAGTTATTGCTTGCATCCAATTGACAAAATATCTACTTATGTTTGCTCTGTAAAAATGTACATTGTTGTTGTTTAAAGCAGTAAATATGCTGATTTTCTACTTTATTGTAACATATTGCAAGCCTTTTGCTTACAGATGATTACATGAGATCATTTTAATCTACTATTTTATGCAGAGTAACAGCAGTGTAATATACTGGAAGCATAACAAATATAGTAGCCGATTGAGCAGACTAATTGGTGGTTTGTTTTTGGAGGGAATGTCCTAAGAAGTATTCCACCTGCCATGCTTTGCTATCTGGGAATTACCCCCCCAAAAAATAGATGTCCCAATACAACCAGCTTCTGCTGTTATACATAGTATAATGAATCAAACAATGAGATCACATATCTTAACACTTCCTTTATCTTGGTAGTTAAAACAACCAACCAAAGATGAGGGAAATATTAAGAGATGAAGCAAATAAGAGTCGAGGGGAAATCTTGTGAAATCTGGATTCATTTTGGAATACTCGTTTATTGACACAATGTACTGTAATAATAATAATCCTTGCATTTGATATAGCGCATTTCACGTATTCTAGACGTCTCAAAGCGCTTCACAGAATATACTGTAAAATGAATTGACCGTATATTTGTGGGCAAAATGCAGCAGCCAATTGCACACAGCAGTGTCCCACAAACAGCCGTGGATTCAAATGACCAATTTTACTATTGTGGTTTTACGGAGGGATTATTATCTTTAATGCACAGAAACTCTGCATCCACGGAAACAGTTTACTTGTATGCATATCAGTTGTTTGTGGTACATTATTGGGTGCACACTGTCTATCACCTTTACCAGTTACTTCACAAGACTGTGTGAATCACTTTTGAGATGACATGATAAGGTACTATACCAAATGCAAGGATTATTTTATATGCATTACCAGAATTGGCATGCATGTCCATGATCATACATATCACCTATTTATTTTTTGCCAAATTCAAGTTTTAAAGATTATATTTGGGTGACTATTGTTTAACCAAATAACTGTGAGAAATTTATTTTAAATAAAGGACTTTAATGATCCTTAGCAATTGATTACGTGATGGCCTAATAATTTACTACAGCAATACCTGCACATATTCCTGGAAAAGTCCATAGTGCACTTTTTCAACTGGGATTTAGGCTCATAATTACAAATATTTCATTCACAATTTGATAGACATGATTAGGTGATGAAGCCAGGTCATGGAAGCATTATCAATATCCCATAGATTATTATGTAGCAGTCTTATTGCCAATTCAAACAACTGAAATCTGTATGTGTATTGACATTTAAGTTGACTAATCTATTTCTGATCTTACAGGTGGGAACGATAAATTAATATCCCAAGAACCAAGAAAAGTGCCTTGGAAAACAACAGGGAAACAAATTGATCTCAATATCTTTATAACATATTCCATTGTGAACAAAGATTTATTTTTGCAAACTGATGGATTACTTCCATAAACTCCTTTATGTGCATTTTGTATGTTGTCAACATTGTTTCTGTAATTCTGTACATTCATATAAATAACTGCCAATGATACAAAGGCTTAACATTTAAAGAAAATGGTAACACTTCACTGTTCTTTTGTGTACTGTGGCCAAACATTGCACATATGCTGTCTTGTTCAACAAATCATGTTTGAACTTTATTTTGTATTAAACATCAGGACAGATATGGTTCATGACGAGACTAATGTATCCTAAATTTATCGTAGGATTTATTTCATGCTTCAGAGTGCTGGTTATCGTTACATGTCAAATGTGATGCTTCTGCAGTTTAATTCCATTTGCTGGGTCATAACAGCAAAATATTGATATAATAGAATATTTAGGGTAACAATGTACCCCAAGAGTTAAATTATGGTTTGCATGAATTTTTTCTTGCCTTTATCTTTAAAAAAAACATATTTCAAAACAATGCTGGTAGATTAGCGCAATGTTGGTTATAGTTTACATTCTCTGAGCTAAAAAAAAACGACATCTGTGAGCAATTATCTTTTCTCAAACACAGTGCAGTGTCATTTGTACATAAATATACAAGCTAATGTCATTAGTCACTGTACATTACAATTTATAAACATTCCAGCTAACATGTGCAATATGTATATATTGTAAAGACCTGAATATATATCAGTTACAAAAATAAAGTGTTTAGTATTTAACACAGACAAGTGACAAAAAAAAAGTGCTTTTTATATGCATGCTCTGGTTGTTATGTTTTTAAACCACTTCAATCATTAATTTATAGCAGTAGAATTTTTGTTTGTTTGAATTGTCAAAGCATGTATTGGCTGCCCTCGGTAAATTGAAACAAGGAAGTTTATCAAGATCAATAACCATTCAGTTATATCAACTTATGACATCCAAAGTTTACTCTTTACAGTAGTCAGAAACTATCACCTACAATACTTTTTGACATAAGTTCCTCGAGGATATTGATTTCAATTAGATAACAAATATCTTCTGTAAATTCCTAGCTGGGATCATCTCAACAACAATAAAATTACATTTGTGTAGTGCCTTTCACGTCGAGAGGACACCCCACCATACTTTAAAGAAATGTAGTTTTGCAACACTAACTTATTACTTAAAGATTATCTATTGGGTAATAAGCCCGCATGCCACCTGCAGCATCTTCCTTTGCACACCAACAGGTGCAGTATAATCTTTATAATTTCTATTAAAATGAAGTACAGCATCTCAGGAATGTTATGCATGTCCACAGTATCAAACTCGCCTTACAGTATTTAGTATTTAGTATTTACAGACCTGTTGTGTCTGAAATACAGTAACTTTGATATATCCAAGCTATTTTGTTTCAGCATGGAGGCCCATTTGTGCCCCCAACTTTCCAAATTGCTCAAGTGCAACATTTTCTATGGATTGGCACAAGCCTAAAGTAACATTACCATACACACAATTACTTGGTGCTTCTCGTAGGGTGACACATCATGTTTTAAAGCTTTTAGTCTTCCATATAGAATTGCAGCGCTCGGCCAAACTGCTCATAGGATATTACAAAAATAAGTTGATATACTTAGTTGTGTGGTGACACCCTCCCTCCTCTGGTATCATCTGCTTTCCTATACCAGAACCTGGTAAGGAAACATTTATGAGTGAGATAAAAGGACAACATATTGATCAACAACTTTGCAACATGATCGTTAGGATACATAAAAGGCCTGCAGAATCCCACACGGTCTTGTACATTGGGAACTTGCCAAGCAAAGCTCCAGGGCTTCTTGAAGTAATCCTTCTTCCACGTCTTGAGAACCTTATGTTCCAAACACATGAGACCCATATCAGTGAGCTAAAATAGGGATGTTTTCAATCCCAGTCTTGCTTCTTAATCTAGATCTGAGCTCTGCTGAGTGCAAGCATATTGGTTCCAAAAATCATGCCTTGTATAACCTGAAGGCATTATTGTCTTGAAATAAATTGACAAGCGCAAATGGGAATCTACTAATTATTCTAGGATTCGGATGTTTATTGGTGAATTTCCTGGCACTGTAGTGGCTAGAGGTACAATCCTATTAGAGCTTATATGTAGCTCTGTGAAGCAGTGGTGAATGTGAAGGTGGATTTTTGCTGAGATGGGAATCTTTAAAGATTAAACTTTGGACCTAGAGATGATTTTTAGTACAGGTCAGTTCACTCCGACATCAGTGATCATACCAGTCTTTGAGGCTGACCTTCATTTAGTAGTAGACCTGACTGTACTATTTGGTTCAGAATTTCAAGTTCCTTGAAACTACAAGGTTAAATTAACCTTGTATTATATACCTCCTCAACCATTTTATTTTCGTTCTCCAGGAGAATTCTAGAGACAGTGACAATATCCATAGCTGAATCAGATATCAAGTGGTTTGAAGTAAAAGCAAAATTCTTTGTAATGTAATGCTTCCAGCTCTGGCATATGAAAAACAATGAATGCAAAAATATGGTACAGATCATGAATTAAGAAAAAACATTTTTTTTTGCTATTACCTGGAGAACTGTGACATTCCTGATGCAAATTTGGCATGTCAATTAAATATATTCCCCCTCCTTCACATCATCTTTTAAGAAGATTATTTATGTTTCAAAATTTCAAAACAAACTTAAGTTGTGACACAAGCTTGCAACCTGGCAGATCTCTTCTGCAGAAGTACGTTCTTTGAAAAAAAATACTCACTTAATTCATCTGGAGTTTATTTCACAAGTTGCAAGTACACTGCAATATTAAAAGTGGGTAAACGGCACAGCAAATGTGTATTCTATCCAGTTAAAGTTCTTAACCCACTTGGCTCAGAAGTGTGGCTCTTAAAAGATGCAAAGTTTGAAATGTAAATCTTTGGTAAATGTTAGGAAAAGAAACATAATATTTTATACTACTCTCAAAGTAATTACTGTTGCCAAATCATAATTTTAACAACAACAAATTACATTTGCACAGCGTCTTTCATATTGGAAGGATGTCCCAAAGCGGTGGGATCATTTTAACTAACAGATTTATTTATGGAACAGTGTCACTTGATGAGAATCCTGGGTTTTATTATTTAAATGTAGCTTGGCCTCTACATATTGATAATACATCATCCAAATGGAGGGGAAAAAAATACATCAGAATGGGAGGATCAAATCATTGAGTGTCGAAGGCAACAGAGAGGTCAAGGAAGCCTTGGCCACAGAAGGAGAAAAAATATGAACTTGTGATTTTGACAAAGTTTGCCTTCGTGCTGCGGCCAGGAATGGGAACTAGACTGAAGGGGCTTAAGCAACAACCACAGCATGCATTTGTATAATAACCTACATGTGGGACAACGTCTTGGGAGTGCGAAACAGAGACTTGACACCAAGTCGGGGGAGGAAGGAAGTAACTGTAAACTCTCTCGTCCCCCTGAAATCCAGGTCCATTTCCAACTCCACCCGCTCCCCCTGGTACAACTCTCATCTCCGCACCCTCAAATGCCAAACCCGGCTGTTAGAGCGCAGGTGGCAGAAAACCGGCCTCATGGTTCACCACCAACTGTGGCTCGAGCAACTCCACAGCTACCGTCGTTCCTTGTGTGAAGCAAAAACAGCTTACTATTCCAACATCATCCTGGAGGCAAACAACAACCCCAAATTCCTCTTTTCCACCACCCACCACCTCCTCCGTGCACCCCCTCAGGCATCCTCAATCTTCACTTCAAATGCGAAGTGCGAGGAGGTCATGGGCTTCATTTTTTTCCAAGATCCACAACATCCGCCAGGCAACATCATCCTCCAGCCTCTCGTCTCCCACTACCCTCCCAACCTTCAGCTCCTACTTCGACCCCCTTCCTACACTCCTCCCCTGTCTCTCCTTCCTCCCTCTCACGCACTCTCACCTCTATGAGGCCAACAACCTGTTGCCTTGATCCCATCCCCACTAACCTTCTGCTCACCCAACTCCCCCTCCTCTGCTCACTGCTGGCTGATATCATCAACCAGTCCCTCTCCTCCGGATCAGTCCCTGCCCCCCTCAAAACTGCCGTCATCACCCCCCTCCTTAAAAAACCCTCCCTAGATCCCTCAAACCCCAGGCACTACCGCCCTATCTCAAACCTGCCCTTCCTCTCAAAAGCACTGGAACGCGTTGTCGCAAACCAACTCCGCTCCCACCTCTCCTCCCACTCCCTCTTCGAACCCCACTCCGGTTTCCGCCCTGCCCACAGTACAGACTGCGCTTGTGAAAGTCACAAACGATGTCCTCTCAATCTGTGACCAGGGTTCCCTCTGCCTACTTATCCTCCTGGACCTGTCGGCTGCCTTTGACACAGTCGACCACGCCATCCTCCTCCACCGCCTGTCCTCCGCCATCCACCTCAGTGGGACCGCACTCGCCTGGTTCGAGTCCTACCTCACAAACCGCCAGCAGTACATCTGCACAAATGGTTTTTCCTCCCGCACTCACCCAGTTACCTGCGGGGTACCCCAGGGATCCATCCTTGGCCTCCTCCTTTTCCTCATCTACACTCTTCCTCTTGGGGATGTGATCCGCAGACATGGGGCACAATTCCACATGTACGCGGATGACACCCAATTCTATCTCTCCACTTCACTTTGTGACCCCCAGTCCCCCGATGTTCTGTCAGCCTGCCTTTCGGACATCGGGGGCTGGATGAGCACAAATTTCTTGCAGCTGAATGTTGACAAGACGGAGGCCATACTCCTTGGCTCTCGTCAAAGTCTCCATTCGCACGGCTCTCACCTCCTCCACCTTCCTGGTCTGCCCCTAAAACTCACCGAACCTGTGCGCAACCTTGGCATCAGGTTCGACCCCCAACTGTCCTTCCTCCCCCACATCCGGTCCGTCACCAGCACTGCCTTCTACCACCTCCGTCGGATCGCCCGTCTCCGGCAATACCTCACCTTAAAAGCCGCTGAAACCTCGTTCCACGCCTTTGTCACCTCTCAGCTGGACTATTGCAACGCCCTCCTCGCCGGTCTCCCCTCCACCACAATCCACAAAATCCAGTTTATCCAGAACTCTGCCGCCCGCATACTCACCCGCTCTAAGCTTCGCTCCCCCATTACCCCAGTCCTTGCCAGACTTCACTGGCTCCCTATCCCAGAGAGGATCCACTTCAAGATCCTCACCCTTGTTTTCAAATCCCTCCACTCCTCTGCACCCCCCTATCTCTCTGATCTCCTCTCCCCACAACCCAGCACCCACTGCCTTCGTTCCTCTGGGTCTGGCCTCTTCCATGTCCCCCGAGTCCTCCGCTCCACCCTCGGCGGCCGCGCCTTTAGCCACTATGCCCCGAGGCTCTGGAACTCTCTTCCTCACTCGCTTCGCCTCGCCCCCTCTCTTCCCAGTTT
The DNA here is from genome assembly GCA_035084275.1 of Hydrolagus colliei. Lineage (NCBI taxonomy): Eukaryota > Metazoa > Chordata > Chondrichthyes > Chimaeriformes > Chimaeridae > Hydrolagus > Hydrolagus colliei. The sequence continues at coordinate 29,324,926 of CM068744.1, forward strand.
CAGGTCACAGTTGAAGACCTTTCTCTTCGACTAAGCTTTTGGTCACCTTCCTGCCCTTGCTCCTGGCTCGGTCCTGGGATCCGCTACTGTGAAGCGCTCTGAGACGCCTTCTGGTGTGAAGGGCGCTATATAAATCGAAGTTGCTGTTGTTGTTGTTAAATAGGAATGAATTCAGTTGTGATCTAAAAACGAGCAAAGGGCAAGGATTGAGGAAGAGAGTTCAGGGCATGGTGGCTCAAGGCAATGTCCACCGATGGTGGAGTAGAGAGGATTTAGGTCAAGCAGGCCCCTGGAGGTAGTCGAGTTCAGGCACGATCTGATGATTGTGTCGGGGATAAGCGGTTCAAAAAGGTAGGGAGGTGCAAAGGCATGAAGGTTTGTAGATTAGTGTGAGAATCTTGAGTTTGAGTAAGGAGTGAAGGCAGAGAGGGAAGTGAATTTGGGTAGCAACAATAGATATACAACAAGAAAATTATATTTGGATACTGCCTTTCACGTCGGGAGGACGTCGCAAGGCTCTGAGATATACAGTACAACACTAATATATAACATGCTTGTAACTAGGGTCCGGCGATATATCGATATATCCCTAAAACCCGATATAATTTTCATATCGATACGCCGATATAGACATTTCAAAAATATCGATATATCGAAAAGTCAATATATCGAGGTAAAAAATCGGGATGCGAGCACACTGAACTACAAGACCCAGAATGCGCATCTCTATACACAATGCACAGACCGAGGTGCAAAGCTGCCATATTGTATTCATAGTCCTCGAATGCAATATACAGGTATGCAAGGGGTGGTGGGGGGGGGAGAGAGAGACGGCTGGGGGGAGGGGGAGAGAGACGGCTGGGGGGGGGGAGAGGGGGAGAGAGACGGTTGGGGGGTGGGAGAGGGGGAGAGAGACGGCTGGGGGGAGAGAGACGGCTGGGGGGAGGGGGAGAGAGACGGCTGGGGGGAGGGGGAGAGAGACGGCTGGGGGGGGGAGAGGCGGAGAGAGACGGTTGGGGGGTGGGAGAGGGGTAGAGAGACGGCTGGGGGGAGAGAGACGGCTGGGGGGAGGGGGAGAGAGACGGCTGGGGGGAGGTGGAGAGAGATGGATGGGGGGGGGGAGAGGGGGAGAGACACGGCTGGGGGGAGGGGGAGAGAGACGGCTGGGGGGAGGGGGAGAGAGATGGCTGGGGGGAGGGGGAGAGAAGGGGAGAGAGACGGCTGGGGGGAGGGGGAGAGAGACAGCTGGGGGGAGGGGGAGAGAGATGGATGGGGGGGGAGAGGGGGAGAGAGACGGTTGGGGGTGGGAGAGGGGGAGAGAGACGGCTGGGGGGAGGGGGAGAGAGACGGCTAGGGGGAGGGGGAGAGAGACGGCTGGGGAGAGAGACGGCTGGGGGGAGGGGGAAAGAGACGGCTGGGTTGGGGGGAGAGAGACTGCTGGGGGGGAGGAGAGGGGGAAGAGAGACGGCTGGGGGGAGGGGGAGAGAGACGGCTGGGGTGGGGGGAGAGAGACGGCTGGGGGGGGGGGGGAGGAGAGGGGGAGAGAGATGGCTGGGGGGAGGGGGAGAGAGACGGCTGTGGGGGGGGGGGGGCAGAGAGACGGCTGGTGGGGGGAGGGAGGGAGAGATGGCGGGGGGGGAGGGAGAAAGAGACAGCTGGGGGGTGGTGGGGAAGAGAGACGACGGGGGTGTGGGGTGCGAGAGAGGGACGGCGGGGGGTCGGGGGAGAGACGGGGTGGATGTGATAATATACAGATAGATAGAGATGGGGGGGATGTGAGAGAGGATAGAGGGAGAGAGACACAGAGACACACAGACAGAAAAACACAGAGATGGAGAGAGTGAGAGACACAGAGAGAGAAAGATAGTTACCTCCTGAGGAGATAGGCCCGGAATGTGCGCGCACCCGGAATGCGCGTGCACCCGGAACGCGCCCGCATCCCGAATGCGCGCGCTGCGCGCGCAGTACGTAAACCACCCAAATATAGATATTTCGGTATATCTCGATATGAGCCCATCGATTTATCTATATCGGAAAATTTCCATATTGACGGACCCTACTAGTAACATTAATTCGGAGAATTCCTGTACTATATTGGCTCATTAAATGGTTTTGACGTAAGCAGAATAGGCCTTTGCTTCCTTGATGTGCTTCTCAATCGACTAAAGATTAAAATGTATTCCATCAAGCTGCATATATCTTGGAGCCTGATTTGAGCCTGATTAAGTTAGCAGCACTCTGGCCTACTTCAGAAGTTTGTTGGTTCAAGCACATCAGGACTAGTTTAAACAACTCCTAATTCAACTAAGCATTGTTGCTATCCAAACCTAGTTCAACTGGGTCGTCTGACACCAGTGAAGGTGTCAAGAGGATATACTCAGTACTGAAGTCTTGCCCCAGATCTAATCTGACTCCTGAAGTGTTGATGAATTTTAGCCAGAGTTAGAGGAGATTGTGTGATTCACAAAATACTCAACATTTTCTTCTTGATCTAAATTAATGCAGCATGCAACTTGAACCACATTCATTCTGAAGCAAAACCTCATCAAGAACCAAACACATATCCTGCTGAGATCCTATTCTGATAGATGGATCTCAAAAAACAAAACAGGGTACACCTTAAACACGATGAATTGTATAAGAGCAGATGAGATTAAGATTATTATTTTACTCCCTCTTGAATATGAACTCCCAAACATACTTCGGACAGCTTTTATCAATCAATAATTTATCAGGACTCAGAAATAACAAAATAGAAATGTAAAACTCAAAATGAGAAAGAAAATAGTCTTAGAACTGCTGTCAGTTTCACCAGTAGGAAACTTGTGCAAATATGAGTACAATACAATCAATTCTTTGGTGTTTTGATATATCATTTTAAGATAAAAGTTGAAAAATAGGTTTCATCATTCTACATAACCTCAGCATTTTTTCCCATTAATACGACAGAAAGTAGAAATCGATGGTTAACTGGATGAAAGATGGACTTTGGAAATGAGCTTTTCAGAAGGAAGGCATCACCGTTACCTTATGAACTCTTTACGAACATTAATTAGCTTGGAAGCAAGATTTAAAAGGCTACTAATCGAGAAACTGTGACAAAATCGTAAGGCAGGTTTGGATGAAGAAGTCCCTTCAGTGTATCTGATCTTACTCATACTTAGATACTTAGTACATCCACTTTGTCCTCTCCCTGGCTTCCTTAAAGTCTCGCCTCAAGACCTTTCTCTTTGAAGGTCCCATCGATCACTCCAAATCTCCCTCTTTCCCTCCACCCTCCCTGTCCCCAGCTTGGGTCTGAAACAATGACTGTCCAGCACCTTGGGACATCCTCCTGATGTGAAAGGCCTATACATGTAATTTTGTTGTTTTAACTCTTTACAATACCGACCCCACAATCTTTCGATAACAGCATCAAGCTGTTTCTTACATGTGTTCAGTGTGCTGGCCCCAATCATCATTCCTGGTAAGACTTTACAGTCCTCAATAATCCTCTCTGTAAAATACTATGCAATTCATTTATTTATTTCTTAGCACTATTTATTAATACAACCATTTAGACATGGTGTCATGACCTTCTGAAAATGTCAATCATTTGAGAAAGTGCCTAATTACAAAGATCAGTGTTCTGTCACTGCATAATACTTGTTTTCCAGTTATGTTCACCCCAGTGGTTTAATATTCTCATACGACACCAGTAAAATTGTGGAAGGACAACAGAGAAAGTCATCCTAATACACTCTTAGCCCAGTTATTCAGTAGCAGTGTGAGGGTTACTTACTTACCTTCTCATGGAGGAATACTGTTGTTTGCAGTATGGGGAGGAAAAAAATCTTCAAAACAGTGCTTTACCAAGAGTCAAAAGCATTCTACCAGAATCAAAAAGCTTCTCTTTTCAGCATGCATCTGACAGTGATAATGCTACAGCATTAACAAGTGGTTTACAACAATACTCATCTGAGTCAACATAATAATAGTAATGTGATCAACAAACTAGTCAGCTTGGTTCAATGAATGAACATTTTATGTTGCATGCAGACAAGTAACCACATAAAGACGAGTTAAAACGATGCCTGGTTCAATTAGGTCAGCTGATTGGTTGTGTTGGTGTTTGGTCGTGAAACTTATTTGAAAATTTAAGTTTGATTTATGATTTATTTGCTACACATAACCTAAGTATACCTGCTGCAGAAATAGGGATACATAAAATAATATAATAATCATTGTTTTGATATAGCACTTTTATCACATCTTCAAGACATCTCAAAAGCACTTCACAGAATATATGGTAAAGTGAATTGACCGCATATTTTGTGAGCAAAACGCGGCAGCCAATTGCGCTCAGCAGTGTTCCACAAACAGTTGTGATTTGAGTGACAAAGTTATTTTTTTTAAAAGGAATTATTATCACCAGAAAAGCATTACGCCAATTGACTAACAGTCGGGTTCCTACATACTGCTAGAGGCATATGGAGTAAGGTAACTTGTCCAACATTTCACCCTGCTCGGGAATTGAACCCTGGTCTCTTGCTTAAGAGTCGAGTGCTCTAACCACTGAGATACATGACTTAGAGTGGAATAGAAAAAGGGATGATCCAGGAAATGTTGACATTCATTAACAAAAATTGAGAATCACTGCTTTGGCAACAGCCAAAAAAAGAAAGCTGAAGCTTAAAGTAAAACAGATAATTTCCATAGAACAGAGGCTTGATGAAGAACAGGATTTTATTGTGGATAGCAATAACCAAACACTTAGCAGAATAACCAGCAGTTTCAACAACAACAACAAAATTACAATTGTATAGCGCCTTTCACGTCAGGAGGACGTCCCAAGGCGCTGGATAATTACTGCTTCAGACCCGAGCTGAGGACAGGGGGTGGGTGGGAGGGGAAGGATTTGCCGATGGGTTCATCAAAGAGGAGTCTCGAGGCGACACTTGGGAGGCCAGGGAAGGGGAGAGGCGGAGAGACCTTGGGATGGAGTTCCAGAGGTTGGGGGCAAAGTGACTGAAGGCTCACCCGCCAATGGTTGAGTGGGTGGGTTAGGGGACGTGGAGCAGGTCAGAGCCTGCTGAACGGAGGGGGTGGGGGGCAGGTTGGTAACGGAATAGGAGGTCACAGATGTAGGGTGGGGCAAGGTTGTGGAGGGCTTTAAATGTGAGAACCAGGATCTTGAATTGGATCCTCTAGATGATGGGGAGCCAATGGAGTCGGGCAAGGATGGGGAGATGGGGTCACGGAATTTGGAATGGTAGAGGACATGGGCTACAGAGTTCTGGATTATCTGCAGCCTGTGGAGGGAGGAATTGGGAAGGCCGACAAACAAGGCATTTGTTATGAAGGCGTGGATGAGGGTTTCAGTGGCATTAGGAGTGAGGTAATGGCAGAGTTGGAAAATGTTGCAGAGGTGGGGAAAGCAGAGCGAGTTATTGCTTGGATGTGAGGGAGGAAAGACAGTTGAGGGTCGAACAAGACACATAGGTTCCTGAATGGCTTGGTGAGGTTGAGTATGCAACCATGGAGGTTGATGCACCCAGTGCCTGATGCAATCAGTAGGGCCTTGGTGTTGTTGACATTCAACTGTAGAAAGTTAGGTCTCATCCAGGACTTGATGTCTGACAGACAGTCTGTCAGGCCAGTGGTAGTCCTGGAGTTAAGGCTGGGGAAGAGAGATAGAGTTGGGTGTCATCTGCATACATATGGAAGTTAACCCCATGTCTGCGGATGATGTCACCAATTGGGAGCATATAGATATTTGTTCAGTTTCTGATATTTGAAAAACTAAGCATTGTGTTCAGTAATTGTTATAGAAATAGAATTATGTGGTATAGGCCCACCTTTAACACTGATCTGTGAAAGTGAAATTCAAGATAATTGTTTGGTAACTACCAGAAAATATAGCATTTCTTCAAATGAAATTATGAATATGGTGACACAGCCATAAAAGGAAGCATTCTGCTGCAAGAATTAATAAAAGTTTTAGTCATGCAATTAACTTTTGATTTCTGAAGCAGATGTTTAAATCCTAAATTTTAAATTCAAAAGGTAAGCAACGTACCCAGCTGTAATTTCTCCCACTGGCAGTTCATAATAGGTGACTACCCAAAATAGTGAATTCAAGTAACTCTCCATTTACCTTTCACTCACCAGTTCCTATGACAACAGACAACTATTTACATGATTTAAACCAGATGTTTTCGTTTTTCCAAATATGAAATGATAATGTTAGATATTTTCAGATTTGCCTATCTAATTATGGAAAGGGCATTGCCTCTCCGGAATATTCTTCAGTGAGTAAAGCTTATAAATGACAAAACGTTTGCAGCAAATTACTTTATTTTTAATATTGATTTTCATTCTGAGATTTTTTCTTTTTGTTGTTAAGTCTGAAACCATCAATGCTGTCAGGGATTGTGCTAAAGAACTGACAATTTTTCTTTTCCTAACACATGATAAAATTAGCCCTTCCTTTGGTCCATTAGGAAGTGGCTGTCAGGAATGCTTTGCAACATCTTAAACATTGTTCATAAACTCTTTCAAAGTCTTTTTCACTGCCCTAGGAATGAGAAACAAAACATGATCAGAAGTTACCATGATGGGTTATTCACAAAAATACTACATTTCTTTTGACAGTTTGTTAACTTGAAAGTCTTGTACATTTTTAAATGTAAATGCTTGTTGTTTGGTATGAGTCAAAATAGGATACACTTTACATTTATATTGTGCCTTTGACATCAAGAGAGTGTCTCAAAAAGTCTAGTTTTTGCCAGAAGATAATCACAAGAGTACCTTTGTGATCTCAAAACTTTCAAAGTGTCAAGGGTTCATACTGGTAGGACGGTAACTGTGCACTACCAGCTATTTGTTGAGTTACAAAAGGTTTCAGAATTATAGGGAAAAAGCAGTTGATGAGATTTACAAGATAATTTTGTATGTCTGACATTAAAAGGACTGTACGGGTATCCATGAAATTCAGGTGGCATTCAAACACCCAAATGATGAAAGTTGAACACAAGAAGAGGTGACTACTTCCTGGTATAGGTGAATCTCTGATGGGTGACTGGATGTGAGGAAGTGCTCAACAGCATTCCGTGAAACCAGGTTATATTTTGCTAACTTGCACCAAGTGATGTGGCACTCAAATTGGAGTAATGACAAGATTGGAGTGGGGTAAGGGAATTACTTATACTGTTTAAGTAGATTTGAATGTAAGGCTGAAAGCCAGTGGTAATGGCCTAAATCTCTAGTGCACATTTCATCTGGAGCATAAACTAATGTGAATTAATATTATCCTGAGGAGGAATATAAACCGAGTCTAGCCTCCTCCATGTCCCCCGAATCCTCCACTCCACCCTCGGTGGCCGTGCCTTCAGCCATCATGCCCCAAGGCTCTGGAACTCCCTTCCTCACTCCCTTCTCCTCGCCCCCCTCTCTTCCCAGTTTCAGGTCACAGTTAAAGACCTTTCTCTTTGACCATGCCTTTGGTCACCTTTCTACCCCTGCCCCTGGCTTGGACCCAGGATCCGCTACTGTGAAGCACTCTGAGATGCCGTCTGGCATGGAGGGCGCTATATAAATCAAAGTTGTTGTTGTTATAATACAAATGTACAGTTATATAACACTTTTCATATTGGGAGAACATCCCAAAGTGTTTGACATCAGTAGCAAGGGCAGGGTTAAGAAAAGAACCAGTTTCATGGTCAAGTTGCCACCTCAATAAATATCTCTTGTTATTTCCCTCCCCCAGCAAAAACGTGATAACTGACAGTGATCTATGCAGACTAGCTCAAATGGAAGAACACTTTAGGTATTTACAAAAAACAATAGGTTTTGAAAACTTACATAATATGGATCTTCAATGACATCCTGGTGCTGTGGGTCATATGTTCCAAGAAGTTGTATTTTAGCCTTTCTGTCACTTATTTTCACAGCTTTTCTGTTTAAATCCCTGAAAAATTACCAAAATACTGAAATTGAAATGTATGCTATGTACTCACTCCGTTGTCCAACTTGTCTTCAGATTATAGAGCAAATCACAATGTCTTGACAGATTTCAATACTGTACTCTAAATGAGCAAACTAAGTCATTTGTTTTTATTGTTGCAAGAATTGTAAATCTGAAACTGCAGTGTTAAGCACGGTTGAGAAACTATTTCAAGAAAAATGTAACTTAGCTATCAAGGTAGATATTTCCTCAAAATAATACTGTACTCAGTTTGTTGCACCCTCACCTCCAATGCAGAAAGTTGTAGGTTTAAGCCCTACTCAATAGTCTAGGCTGACATTGCGAATACAGTGCCGGGAGAATGCCATTGGAGGTACCATTCTTCGTATGAGATGTTATACCGCGGATCACTCTGTCTGGTCAGGTGGACGTTAAAAATTCCATTTGAAAAGAGTTTCTCCCAGTGTCCTGGTCAGTAATCCCCCAGATATATAATTAGGTTGTTCACTTCATTGCTGTTTGTGGGATAGTGCTATGGAGAAGTTGGCTACCACATTTCGCCACAAAATACACAATCACTATGCTAGACGTCCTTTGAGAAGTCTAGAAAACGTGAAAAGTGCTATATCAACTGCAAAGATTATTATTATATTATTAGTTTACAATAACACATGAAAGGCACCTTACTAAATGCAAGGATTATTATGATTAAGTATCCATAGGCATGTTTGCTTTGTGAATACAAAGATGAAAACAGTCCCTCTGCAATTAAATTTGACAAACATCAATAGGTTTTTACTTTTCATGTAACCAAATGAACAGATTGATCATTTTTAAAAATGGGTTCTTACTAGAAACTGAATCGCATTATTAAATTAGAATAGAAAATAGCTGGAAGCATATTAAAAGAGAATTTTAAATCTTTCAAGGGGGTTTTCATGGGTGCTAGACTATCATTCAATTTAAATTATGATATTTATATCACAAAGATAATCAAAGGGTTTATGGTCAAAAAAAGTAAGTGAAGTACCGTTTTGGCCATGCATTATAACGAGTCTCATTTAATCCAATTTGTGAGATTTAATCACTCAAGGGTACAGACGAATAAGAAGATTAGGAATAAAATAGTCTGAGTAAGAACAAGATTTAACAGCACACTGGAAGTGTTTCTTTTAAACTGATCAGAATTTAGTAAAAATGGGATACTGGTTCCAACAGGCTTTTCCCTTCACTGATAGTAATAAGATTCTCACCCAGAGGGCGCAGGGTCACATTACATCAAATGACAACATAATGAAGTGGCAGGTGTACTTCTGAAACCACTTCTAGTCTTGTCCATGAAATGTCAGAAGTAATAATGGGATTTGTATAAACAGAGGATTAAGCAATTAGTGAAGCTTAAAGGAATGTAATGTCAGTTTAAGTCTCTTCAGAGTGAATAACCACAAGTTTAGAGTTACTGCTGAAGCACAAATGGGAACAACAATACCTTAAAATCTCAACACAGTTAACAATAATCTGGATGGCAAATACTGCTCTCTCTTGTGAGCTCCCCAAATTAACCAGATAGTTGTGGCAATGCCAATTTAATGTGGGGGAAAATTAACCTTTGACTGATATGAGGGAGAGGGCAAATAATAACATCTTAAGAAAGTGGAAAGGGTTTTAAAAGTTGGATTAATACTGCTAGAAACAATTTCCTCAATGGTTCAACCATAAGATCAAACCAAATATTGAAGTAATCTTAAAACAGGTTGCATTAAAAGCACCCTTGTCTTGATACAACAATTTGCATGATTTCACTAAATATTTTCTTGATCCTAAGTACTGTAGTTGCCTTGCAAAGAGTGGTTAAAGAATTCCTCTGCATATTGACCCATAAACTTTACATGTAAAATATTTTGCAACCTAACCAAACACGAACGATTGATGTTCTGTGCTATTTACTATACATTGAAAGCCAAACAGAATGATACTGTCAATGAAGTACACATTGGCAGTAAACTACAGCATTGGTTTTCCTAAGACATAGGCAACTCACAATGCAATTTACCCCCAAAATTATAGGTGTGGTCATATGACTACTCATCTATACATCAAAATATGAAATAGGCTGAGAGTTGAGACATCATTTTACTTGCTTACCATTTTGAAAATTAGGTGTAGTTCAGATGCAGAACACCCCACCAATACGTACTTTAAAAGATTGCTACAGCAAGAGGATAGTCAAACGTTAAAACTATGGATCACCAAAACAATAATAGAAAAACTAGTAAAATATAAAACAAATACTTTTTGGAGGTGATTAACTGAGAGGATACCAACAATAGTACATCTGAAACACTTCATGTGTGGTCTAACGCTTTAAACATCAACAAGACAGTTTTTTTTAAGATGGGCTTAAAACCAATAAATCCTCAGGAGAGATAAACTTTAGTCAGACAAAATCTGAAGTCAATTTGGCTGTAATTTATCAAAATTATTTTTAACCAGATACTCTTCCATTTTACTTCAATGTTGATTTTATTCGTTTTTCAAAGGTTGAGGTCAGCTTCACAAGTCTGCAGTTATCAGGTAAGCCTGCAGTTACCAAATATAAATTGTCACTTTCCTTGAATGTGGGATCCACATGGTCAGAGAACTTGTGCCAAGAATCCTGCCTGACCTAAACGTCACGAGAAGAATAAAGAATTCTCAGAACGGCATATCTGATTAACTGCAACGAGGTGAAATGAGGGCATCCTTCGATGTGAGGTTTATACAAGAAGAGCACTTAGTATGAGGGATGTTGCAAGTTATACAGTATATGCAAATTTTAGTCCTCTATTCACTTATGCAGGTGCAGTTTAACCCGTCAATGTCTGCGGGCATGAGACCTGGCCAGCGAAAACAAAACTAGCCTTTTCCTTGGTCACCACCTTTCCTTAAGTTTAAGCATGAAATGGTACTCATTCCTTCTACTACTGTACTTGCATATGGCAAGAGAGGCATTTAGCAAGGTTCACATAGCCTCACTCAATGTGAGTAACAATAAAATAACTTATTTCAAAGAATAGCACCCGGCCTGTAAAGTTTTCAAGAGTTTCAAAGACTCGAGTCTAACCCCTAGCAGAGAACAGCACATAATGTATATCTACTTATACATAGATTTAAGAGAAAAATAATCCTTTGATTTATTATTAAAACACATTCCACACATCTATATCAGTTTAGATTCATAAATCATAACTAAGATATACTTTGTTCTTAAAGCTCATCAGGTTTTAATTCTCAAAGACATCAGATTTAGCATTAACTTTACAACCTTGACATGGATCTCATGTTGATTTGCCCATCATTGCTTCAAATCATTCAATCGTATAAACACTATTACAAGTTGTTAAAACCACATCATTTATATAGAAGCAAATAGTTTTACAGGATAAGCAAAAATAAACACCGGTGTTATTGTATTTTATTAATTAGAAACAGACCATTTGACCAGTTTAGGCTGAGGTAGAGAAAAGAGATGAAAAGGAGATAACTATAAGTCCAAACTACCATAAACGTTAGCATGCAAGAATTCCACTTTACTTCATTTTATTTAGACAATGTGCTTCGGGCTGCAAAGCTGCAAAAAAAGCAAACAGCATATTGCTTCTAAATTTTAAGTACTTAATTTAAACAATCATTTAATGTGTGCATGCCTCCTCTCCCTCTTTGAGATGGATCTCAAAGAGGGAGAGGAGGCATGCACACATTAAATGATTGTGTGCATACATTGTGACCATTTTAAAAGATAAATTTTCCTAACAATTTGAATTAATAAGTAAGCAGTACAAATCAAAATGTCAAGCATTGGTTGTGGTCTATAGAAAGGAATACCATTGGCAAACACTTGTATGTATTGTAAAAGGCATGATAATCATACATGCTTGAACCATCATTTTTCCTGTGATCATTTCATCACTTATCTTTGGGAGAATTCTATGCACTTCATAAGGGATGGCGGCTGCGGAATACAACTATTTGAAATTACTATGAGGATATCCAACTCCAATTCAGCTCAGGTTAGATACAGGGAAAGGAAACGGCCACAGGAGGACATTTAGCCTATCTAGCTTCCTCCACTAGTTTTAAATTTTGGTAGATCTTTTAATCCCAATGCCTCATTCACCCTGTTGCTATATCCAAGCTTTCTTTATCTCAGCAATCTGTTACATTTGATTATGATGCAAATTAAGAATTTGGGTGGAATAACCTATCCACCAGATTCTTACATTTGAGCAAAAAATTAGTGCCCGTACAAAGGCATGAGAGTACAGAAGTTCTGAAGAAACTGTGGGAAAGGAGAGCATGTAGTGGGAGTTATATGCTATAAATCAGTCTCAGGATTCTGTCAAGAATCAAAGGTTTGATAGATATACAGCTTTCCAATCATCTCTAAATAAACTATTCGATAAGTTTCTCTTCTCCATCCCGTCAATGATGCTTGACGGGATGGAGAAGAGAAACCTATATATAAATATAAGTTGTATATGTATTTTAATTTTTTTTGTTGCATTGTTTTAAGGCAAATGTTAATCAAAGATTGTTACACAATGAGTACAAACTAAAATTATTATATACTGTATTATGTAAAGCTTAGTAACTATGTACATCATGCTGTTGAATTCATACATGAACAGAGCCCTTAATGACCTCAAATTGGGCTAGAATATCCAAACCATTTAACAGTGTAGGGTATTTCTGTAAAATACAAAATGCTAACACACTATAAAGTTTCTTTTTAACAGTAAATTTTCAGATAAATTATAGTGTTACTATAAGTTTTACAAAAATGTAAATATCGATTGAACAGTGCAACGCCAGCATACAAAAGTATCAATTAAAAATTAGCTGAAAATATTCTACTCACTGCAAATTGCTGTTATCCATACAAAGGATATAATCGAATGTTCTGAAATCGTCTTTGGTTACCTACAAGTTTTTAAATGAAATAAAAAGCTCAACATTAATTACTTTTTTAAATATATACATATCAACTACTTTAACCAAGTCATGAAGTTTATTTTAGCTATCAGATTTTCTTGATTTTATCTCCAATACCACAAGTTTCAGTTTTCTTAGATGATTACATACTCATGAACAATAAGTAATCATTCCTGCAAGCAGAAGCCTCATTTAATGCAGACTTGGAACCTGTAATATATTACTAGCCTGTCCAAGGTTGATGATATTTAGCTTGTACCGATTTTTCTGTACATTAATAACCTGAGCCATGACATCATGAATGCTTTATTTTACTAAAAAGAATATATTGTAACAAACACTGATTTCAGGAATCATTTTATGGTTCTGCTTCATATCATGGCTATAAATTGAACTGTTAATCTTCCCATTCAGTCGCATTGAAATTAAATTGAACTCTGCATAGTATAGGTGGGCATACACACCTCTCTTACTCTTCTCATACCCACATCTCGCAGCTGAGTAAGAAATATTTAACACAATTAAATCATCTCTTCCAGCTTTCACATTTTACTTTCAATAAGTGATGACGTTTGCTAGGACTTGATTCCATGTTATCAGCAGCTCTCAGAAATCTTTCTCAAGTGACAATACTTTATATTAACACTAAATATCAAGAGTGAGAATCCTCCTGAGATAGCTGCAAGGTAAAAGGAGATCTCCATGGAGCTGGATTGGCTGCAAGATGCCCAGATACATCAACTACTTTACAGGATTATCAGGAGCTGAGTGGAAAGAATCCAGTCTGTCCCTCCAAGGTTGGCAATGGAACATTGGAATCGAGTCAATTCTGAGCCAGACAGCTCTGCAGTACTTCAGGGCCAATGCTAATTAGAGAGACCAGCGAGCCTGGTTCATCAGCAGAACATGGAGGGACATGCTGGATTCTTTCCACTCAGCTCCTGATAAACCTGCAAGCCATGTTTTTTTGGTTGTTTAAACTCCAGCAAATGTTAATAATAATAATACTCCTTGCATTTTGATTTAGCACTTTTCACATCTTATCGACGTCTCAAAGTACTTCACAGAATATACTGTAAAGTGAATTGACTGTATATTTGTGGGCGAAACGTGGCAGCCAATCGCTCACAGCAGTGTCCCACAAATAGTAATGGATTGAAATGACCAATTTTATTTTTTTGTTTTTTTTGGAGGATTAGGCGAAACTTGCCCAAGGTTTCGCCCTGATCTGCCTGGATTCGAACACGGTCTAATGCTTGTAAGACGAGTGCTCTAACCACTGAGCTTCCCCCTCCCCTACTCTCCTTCCCCTTCCCCCTACTCCGACCCTCTCACCCTGCTCGGGTCCCAAACTTACTGTTCAGCGCCTTGGTACGTCCTTCCAACGTGAAAGGCACTATACAAGTGTAATTTTGTTGTTGTTGTTGAGCTACAGGAACCCACAACTGGATTAATTAACAACTGAACTGTTGGTTCCAAAAGCCTTGGCTCTTCCCAACCTGTGTCAGATACCCTGTCTGACTAAAGGAAAATGAAGAGTGAACCAGATTCATGTCAAAATGAGCATGATCTGCCCTCACCTGAAATGTTCATTAAGAAAAATGGATCAGAAACAGGAGGGGGAATGAAATTGATTTTCAGGAATCAGGAATTGAACTTTGACTTTCTGGGCAGTGGTTTGACCAACTGAACTTTCAGTGGAACTCAACATCATTGTCTAAAAGGAAAACTATTTTCTAATAATCCTAAGCATTTTTCACATACATATGAATAAAAGTTCTACATTGCCCCCAAAAAACTATTTTAAAACGCATTAAGGATATTCAACATGCTTACTGCAAAACAAAACATTGACCAGAGTATATAACGTCTTAGGAACCCGACAGTTTACATCACTAGCTGAGATTTACTAGATACTAAACCCCCAAAATGCATTTGAACGTGAGAAACAGTATAAGTCTCAATTTGCAAAATAGGGTATCAACCTAATTGGTGATAAAGTGCCAAAAACCATTATGTTTAAACACTTTAGTTTAAATCATTAAAGAAATACTCCAGTATAATGCCACTATCCTGATGTTTACCTTTTAATCTTAGAGTGCCTTGGATAAATTCATTTGTCTGGGTATGGTCAGTGCTTAAAGGCCACTGACGGGTTTGAATAATGCAACCCTCCACCCAGTTTTAAAACCAAACACACCAGAGTTGTGGCCCTATCAGACTTTCATCTTTAAACTTCTATCTCTGCATAGTCACTATGGAAAAGCCGGTTTTCAGACACTCCAAAAAGGTGCATTTTTCAACCCTTCCAAAATGGGCAGTGAGAGAAAGGAAAAAAGCAGAATGATAACTACACAATTTGCATTCACAATGACTTGCATTATAATTTTGATGTTTAGATTTATTTTTGTGAAAGCATCTTGTCACTTGAGCAGCTTTAATTTATAGAGCTTTTATTTGTTGAAAAAGTGTGTCACTGAATGAGCTGAAACTGCACACAACCAGTCAGTTCAAAACCACAACCATGCTGTAGATCTGCAGGCAAATTAAAATAGCAGGACATAGAAAAAAAACTTGTACTTTAAAAAACAGTAAATTGAACATGAAAAGATACTAAAAAAGAAAGCTCTAGTTGGAGATCCATCACAACGAATTATCACTCTAATAATTTGTATTACCACACAGACATTTCTTTGAAATCTGAACAGTCCTTAGTGGTTGAAAAATGCTCTGGAAAAGCTGGTGAGCATCAGAGAGGTTAGGGATGCATGATTAAACAGTTACAATGTCAGTTCTTGCACTGCAGGATCCCTGAAACAGGAAGGTTTAAGTTTTTGATCAATGTGCATACATTTTTAAAGTATACATGTACAATATATTTTAAAATGTACTTTTCTTTCAAAAAAGGAACTGTAGCTGCGACTTTAACCGTAAACCACAGATTATTCATGACCTGCAATCATCCTCAAATGACTTCTTAGGTGAAATACAAATGATCAGCATTTATCAGAGTGGTGCAAGTACTACACATCAAACATGTTCACGTGCACCAAGGCATTTTCCTGGATATATCACACAGTACAGTCGCATTTATATCAACTTGCATTTATATAGCGCCTTCTAAGACGGGGTGCGTCTCAAAGTGCAGAACAGTGGTGGATCCTGACTCCGAGCTGGGGTGGGGCACAAAACGCGGTCAAAGAGGAAGATTTTCAGGTGGGACTTGACAAAGGGAAGAGCGGGGGCAAGGCGGACGGATTGAGGGAGAGCATTACAGGATTTGGGGCATAGTGGCTGAAAGCGAGACTTCCGTCGGTGGGGCTGAAGGTGCAAGGGACAACAGTCGAGCAGAGTGACCAGGTGGTAGATTGCAGAGTGAGAAAGTTGGAGAGCTAGGGAGGTGCCAGGGAGTGAGTGGAGAGAACCTAGTTTGATGTATATTGATACATGTGAGGAGTCTGGATTGGCAGAAAAATTATTAGCAGAGAGCAAGAAGGAAGACAATAGACAAAGGAAAATGGTCTCCAATTTGGGAGAAAAAGTCAGTTTTCAACTGTATTTTCTTGTAAATCTCGTGGAAAATTTTAGTAAACCTTCTGAGAAAGATGTGCATCATTTTTCTTTTACTCGGTGACTAGTAAAGACTCTAAGTAAAGAGATTAAGAACAAAACATCTTTAATTTCCAAACTGGGCTTGGGTATTAATTATACCTGTGGGAAGCAGAGGACAACAACAACAAAATTACACTTATATACAGCCTTTCACGTCGGGAGGACGTCCCAAAGTGCTGAACAGTCTGGTCGGGACTCGAGCGGGGGTGGGGGGGGTGAAAGGACAACGTATTTTGGAAGAAACCATTTTGGGGCTGAAACTGAAAGAGATAATTCACCTTAAGAAAACAATGGCTATCTAGGTCATTTGATCAACTGAAGCAGATACAGACTGATGATATTTCAGGATTCATTTTAATTTTACAGGAAAACATAAGAGGAATTTAATTAACTATATACAAAAAGTAAAGACTTAAAAGTTTACTTGTGTTTGCCGTTTGATCTTCATATTGAATGATACTGTCTCAGTAATTTATGGAAAAGTCAAGGTGAGTTATGAAAATATTTTCAT
Organism: Hydrolagus colliei; assembly: GCA_035084275.1. NCBI lineage: Eukaryota > Metazoa > Chordata > Chondrichthyes > Chimaeriformes > Chimaeridae > Hydrolagus > Hydrolagus colliei. The sequence goes on from CM068744.1 coordinate 29,341,965, forward strand.
GTAACTTTTCCAAATACTGTACTATCTTAAATCCAGAAGGGTACCAAAAAGTCATTTAATGCACTGCAATCTCATCATACATTAATCAGCATGAACATATGTTAAATGGTATTTATTTACAGGACATAACATAATACATGGGAAGGATTTAGCTCTAGCAGTAAAGAGAGCAGAGAGGAACACAACTGTATAACTAAAGGGATTGGTCTGGCTATATCTGGAACATTGCATAATTCCTGGTGACATTGCGAGACTGACCACCTAAGGACAACTAAAATGAAAACTAGAAGTAGGCTACCTGACTTAAAAGAGAAACTATACAAAATAAGAATATTCTGGGAACACCATAACAATTCAAAATGCTGTGAAGGTCAAACAATAAACTTGAACAGGAATAATATTTAACACTCCCAAACTCTGCAAGAGCACTGGCTCAAAGCTCAGAAGAGGGAGGTTCAACAGATGATTTCAATTCAATCATTTTACATAGCGTTGAATAGGTAGTAGGGTCCGTCGATATGGAAATTTTCCGATTTAGATATATCGATGGGCTCATATCGAGATATACCGAAATATCGATATTTTGGGGGTTTTCGTATTGCGCATTCGGGGCCTATCGCCTCAGGAGGTAAATATCTTTCTCGCTGTCTCTCACATTCACTCTCTCCATCTCTGTGTTTTTTTGTCTGTGTCTCTCTCCTCTCTCACATCCCCCCCATCTCTATCTATCTGTATATTATCACATCCACCCCGTCTCTCCCCCCCACCCCCGCCGGCGTCCCTCTCTTCTCACCCCCCACCGCCGCTGTCCCTCTCTTCTCACCCCCCACCGCCGCCATCCCTTTCTCCCCCCCCCCCCCCCGCCGTCTCTCTCCCCCCCCCCCCACCCCTTGCATACCTGTATATTGTATTCGAGTACTATGAATACAATATGGCGGCTTTGCACTTCGGTCTGTGCATTGTGTATAGAGATGAGCATTCTGGGTCTTATAGTTCAGTGTGCGCGCATTCCGATTTTTTCCCTCGATATATCGACTTTTTTGATATATCGATATTTTTGAAATGCCTATATCGGCGTATCGATATGAAAATTATATCGGGTTTTAGCGATATATCGATATATCGCCGGACCCTAATAGGTAGAATGTATTATTCAAGAAGGTAATGGAGATACAATATGCTGGCAAATTCAGGTCCCCTCTCAATCTTCTTCAATGAAAATGCATTGATACATACAACTTCTCCAATCTCTCCATATGACTATAGCATGTGATATGAGAGTTCCATATGACATTAGCACTTTAGACGTGAATAGCGCTATATCAAATGCAAGGATTATTATTATTATTTGTCACTTCCATTTATCCCACCATTGGTCACTTACTCTTTAGTTACCCCTATAACTTTCCCCCACTAATCTATTTGCTTTTCTTCCTTTTCCCTGCCTTCACAACTCTCCCAAAGTATGTACATATTTTCAACCTTTATCTTATGACTACTGACTTTAGAAGGGAGGTAAGCATGGTCTGCTTGAAGTTGAATTGGCTGCAAGGTGCCATAATTGGCAACAGAATGTTGAAAAATCGAGTATATCCTCTGTGCCTTCTCAGTCATTTAGTTCCTGAGCCATGTGTGTCCGTAATATACTATTAAAGCACGTCAATAACAGATGAGTCAGCACAGATTATCGGCAGTACTTCAAAGGGCAAGGTTAAAGTCCTAATGGAAGGATGGTCCTAGCTGGACAACAACAAAATTACATTTGTAGAGGGTGGAGATGTCCAAGAGGAAGATGGGGAAGGGCTTGGGAGGACAGTAGACAAGTAGGATTTTGAGGTAAAGACTGGAGGGATGTAGAGAGTAAGGTTCTCAAACGAGGGGAAGGTTCTGGAGGAGTAAGGCATATGCCGAGGGAGGACAAGAGATGGGAGCCACACCGCCACCATGACGGATAGGCCAGGGGGTTTGGTAAAAGGCTTAGCCAGGTGGTGTGGCCCAGATCAGAGGGATGGTGGCTTGTGATTTATTGAGCGAGCGGACATTATGTAGACTAATGCATAGGGGACAGTTGGTGGTGCAAGAGTGTGGGAGATGAGGGGCTGGATTGATGGGGAGGGTGAGGATGTGGGAGGAGTGGCTGGCCCACAGGTTTGGGGACCCAGTGCGGGATGGAGAAGTCAGGGTGGCTGCTGTCGCATGGCCAGCGACATCTGCCCTGGACTGCACAACGTAGAATTCGAAGACTGGAACAGATAGGAGTCGGGGAAGGCAGAGGGAGAGGATTAATTGGGAGTAGTGGAGAGAAGGGGACAGGAATGGGAGCATTTTGGGGAAACAGCTTGGGTGTATGGCAGCAGCCAAAGTGTGTACGCTGAGACTAAGAGCAGATGGTGGGGTGGGGGGGAAGAGAGGATCCTCGTGGCATGGTTAGCCCTCTGGACTGGCGAGGATCATCATGGGGAGAGGTGAGAGACAATGTTGTAGATCCCAGAGGGGGGTGGATGTGATGTCGCGTGGCAGCCGGTTGCTGATTTAATGCACTCAGAGTCAGGACTTCGGACAGCCACACCACACCTGGTGGTCTCGGGTTTTGACGCCGTTGCGCAAGTCGAACCCTGCGCCAATCTTGTCCTTGAGTCCTGTTTGGCCTCCCTTCAGGTTCCACTTGGCTGTGAGCCTGGGGCCTTGCTCCAGGCACCAGTTCCAGCCGCGATTCAGGTCTTATTCAAATGTAAGCTGCTACCACTCCAGGCGCTGAATTCCAGCCTTATTTCAGGCCCTGCTCTTATTTCATGAGAATGCCCGATCCATGGCCTTTTAAGTGCAATAAACATGAATTGCTGGGAACATTTTCTGAGAAAATATTTAGCTTTGATCTCGTCTGTACAAACTACACAGAAAAGTCATCCAAAAAAAAAGGATCTAAAATTGATTACATTCCTGAACTGTCGTAGTGGTGGTGTGTAACAAAAGCGAATAGCTCTATTATTTTATGCCTGTTTGAAGTCACCAATTAAGAATTAAAATTAAATGGAAATAAAGCAGATATTGAACGTTAACACAGAATTATGGGCTCAGTACATGTTTGTGCTCTGACAAATTAGAAAGATAAATCCAGAAAACTCAATGGTGCTGCTGTTTCTGTAATTACCTTTTCTTTTATGAAAAGACACAATTTAATATAAAAATTTCAGGCTAACGTTTTTGATAAATTGTTAGTTATTATTTGTCATATCATTACATAAATAAAATCTGTAATCAAGTTTGGCCTTCAAGTCAGGTGTCAGCCGAGCTCAGCTGATAGCACGCAGAACCAAAAGGTGTGGATTCAAGTCCACATCAAGAATGTGAACTCACTCTAGGTTGACACTCCAATACAGTATTGGGGGGAGTGCTACAATGTTAGATGTTCTTGTGAATTAGACATTACATTGAAATCTCATCTGCTTGTTCATGTGTGGTGATATTTGAAAAGAGTTTCTCCCAGTGTTCTGGCCGACAATCCCCTAGTTAGAATTAAGATTTCACCTCATGTATTTTATAACTCTTTGTGGGACATTGCTGTGTGTAATCTATGCTTGTTTACAAAATAGTTACTTTACAGTAAATCCGGCAAAGGCATTTTGAGATGCTTCAGAGGCAAAAGGTGTTATTTCAAATGCAAGGATTCTTATGTATTAACAAAGTTGTGCTGGTACACTTGGGTTGCTTCACAAGTAAAATATTAGTAGCTGCATCAACACTTCAAAATGATAAATAAGATAGTTGCATTATTTTAAGAAATACAGTGGAAGCCCGTTTATCCCTGACCCGATTAACCGGATTGCTTGATCCCCTCCCGGGGCAATTCCCCATTCCAGCAATGAGTATGCTCAATCTGTGCATGCATGTGCATGCGCCCTCATTAAACTTATGAACTTGGAGGTTTTTACCGATCGGTAATTTTTTACTGAGAGTGCTGAAATCTTTATTGGTAAGTAGCTATACAATATTCTGTTACTATTTAGTATATTATTAATATACAGTAGAGGCCCGTTTATCCGTGACCCGATCAACCATAACTTCCGTATAACCGGCACCGCAAAAAAACAAAAGGTCCACATTCGATAAACCGGAATTTATCCAGAAAAATGCATTTTTTTGGTGTTTTGTGTTGCGTCAGTATTTTGGAATGCTGCTACTAGGTGCCTGATGTTGGCACTAGCTCAGAATGCTGCCGGTACTGTAAAGTAATGCACTCTCCGGAGTTACTCTTTGAGAGGCAGAGCGTGGTGAGTTGATTAATTTAGATTTAATTTAGCCACAAAACAGCAAAATACACACCCACCCTGAGCAAAGCTTGCAGATCAATTCATTGGCTTTTATTTTAATAAAAAACTCATCCCTGCAATGCTTGTTTTAGAGTGCAGTGTTTCAACTTAGTGCACACACACACACACACATACACAGGCATCGCAAGGCTTTTTGGAAAGAAAGTTAACTGAACTGAGCGGCCGCCGCTCACTCTCTGCTTTCTCAATAACAAAAGCTTTCCTTTCTGCTGCCCCCAATGAGAAGTGTCATTCACATGTGTAACTTTTGCACTAGTTTAAAGATCTCTCTGAACTGCCTGGTTGCTGTGTGTAAAATTATTATAATTATGATTTATATATCATATTATCATATAAATGATTATTTAGTGTATTATTAATATGCTATGTTTAAAAAAATTAATTCTTTAAAAAATATATATATTTTTTTGTGTTGGGTTTTCTGCCGAATATCCGGCAGGCGCTTTAACCGGCACTGGCCGGGTTCCGAGGGTGCCGGATAAATGGGCTTCTACTGTAGTATGTTTTAAAATAAGTACATTTTTTGTGTTGGGTTTTCGGCAACTTGCCACCTGATTATCTGGCAGTCAATTAGTCGATCCCCCCGAGCGTGCCGGATAAACGGGCTTTTATTGTATTTTTTTTATTTTAAGAAATACTGTGTTGTCCTATAGCTCAGTGGTTAGAGTACCCGCCACGCAAGCGAGAGACCTGGTTTTGATTCCCGGCAAGGCGAAATTGGGCAAGTTTCCTTACTCTATACTGGCTGTTTACCTAGCAGTAAGTAGGAACATGGTTGTTGCTCAATTGAGAGATCGCTTTCTGGAATAATAACCCCTAAAAGAAAAAAAAAAGGGCTCATTACTATTAAGCCATTTTCCCTTTCTCCCTCCTTCTCTCTGGCTCAGGTTCAATTATTTTTTCGTTGTCAAGACAATGGAGACTGTAGCATGATAGAGAAACTATCCATTTGATTTTGGGTTCCAGATATAGACATGTTCTTTCTTGAGGTGTGAAAAGTTTGGATCATATATGGGAACTACTGCAGCAAATAATTATTAATAATCCTTGCACTTGATATTGCCTCATCACATCTTCAAGACGTTTCAAATCACTTCACAGAATGTATGGTAAAGTGAAATGACTATATTTTGTGGGCAAAACATAGACCAGAATTTTTAAAAATATTAATTGCAGAACAATCTCACACATACAAAACACAAGAAGATTGAGAAAGGAATTTAAATCCATCTTCTATCAATTCTTCTATACTAATAAAAAAGCAATGTCTGCTTGGGCTTCAGGAAGGATCCAATGTCACTGTGGCATCGGAGGTCACAGAGCACATGCGCACTCAGGCAAAGCCAAGCCGCAGGAACAAGATAAGGATGCCTAAGCGAACATCAACAACAACAACAACAATTTACATTTATAGAGTGCCTTTCACGTCGGAAGGATGTCCCAAGTCGCTGAACAAGAGGCGTGTGACCCGAGCTGGGAGGGGAATGTTTGGCAAGGGGTGAAACACGAAGGGGAGGCAAAAGAGTTTGGGGTGGAACATAAGGCGCGATCGAAGAGGAAAGTCTTCAAACCGGCCTTGAAAGAGGAAAGGGAAGAGACAAAACGGTGGGATTGAGGGATGGCATTCCATAAGGTGGGAGCGGAGAAACTGAAGGGCTGGGCTCCGATGGTGGGGCGGTTCGGGCGGGGGGCTTGGAGCAGGCCAAATCCTGTTGAGCGGAGGGTCCGGGTGGGCGTGTAGGGGGAGAGTAGATCGGTTAAGTAGGATGGGGCAAGGCCGTATAAGGCCTTGTAGGTGAGGACGAGGATCTTAAACTCGATCCTCTGGAGGATGGGGAGCCAGTGGAGAAGGGCGAGGGTGGGGGTTATGTGGTCGCGGAGGCGGGTGCGGGATAGTACACGGGCTGCAGAGTTTTGGATGGCCTGCAGCCTATGAATGGAGGAACTGGGGAGGCCGACTAGGAGAGAATTTCCGTAATCCAAATCAAGCCTTTCAAGGACATAATAAAAATGAGAGAAGACCAATTACATGAATCTGAAGAACAAAGAAAACATGGCTAAATGCTGAAAGGACTGCAAGTGCATGGCAAAATGAACTGTCCGCCCAAACAGGTCGGCTGGATTTTTATGCAAAAGGGCATATGCAAGAACACTGCAAACTGATGTCCAGTTGTAAAGGAAATGCCATTTGACTACATTGAACTATGATCCAGGCAGAGATTATGAATCAGATGGCGCTCATCCTATAGGCAATATGTTGAACGTATGGGCCTACTGTGGAACCATGAAATGGGCAGAAGGAAGAAGTTCCTTCCATGTTTTGGGTGTTTGGCAAGGTGAAACCAGAGCAACTCACAGGGCCATCTGAACCCCTGAAAAGTCTGCTGGATCTCACATCAAGTGATTCTAAGCATTTTCTAGCAAATCTTAGGAAATATAATTAGTGCTTCCAGATGACCTATTTTGGTGCAGCAAGAGAAATTAAAGAGCCAGGCTATATGACAACATATCAAGTGCATCACAAGTGTATCACTTGCTTATCAGGATCTCTAACTGCTTTGCCTAGTAAGTTGCCAAAATTCTTACACATCTACTTCATGAAGAACCTGGAAGAACAAGCCATGTAGCGTGGAAGGAATGTTCTGGGGTTGAACAAAGTCCTCATATTAAATCTGCAAGACATGCTTCACAACAGTAACACATACTGTCAAGAGCTTTGAGTCTGCAATGGAAGGTATGACTGCAGAAGAATGCGGAATAATTGTCCATGCTATAAACATGTACTTTTAAACGGGACGCGCTTATAAATGATGGTGAAGCTAGAACTGGTCGCCTGGCCATCCAGTTTCACTGTGTGTGGGGGGGGGGGCACACATTGTGCCTCAAAGAACCCAAGATGCATTGTGCTATGTGCGAGCATATGGTTGACCTGACCTGATTATCACATTCACCTGGGAGGAGATCAAGCAGGTACTGTTGCCTGGAGAAGCCACCAGGACTAGCATGATACGGCCAAACTAAATCAACAAAACTATCTGTGCAGAATTGCCTAACCCAGATCGAGATCCTGTGCTCTTTGAAATCATTCAGAAACACGTGATTCATGACCCATGTGGACAATTCAACCAAAAATTGAAGTAGTAGTTAGAGTACTCGTCTTGCAAACTAGAGGCCCGGGTTTGATTTCTGGCAGGACGAAATCTTGGGCAAGTTTCCTTACTCCACACACCTGATAATAATCCGTCAAGAAAAAACCCCAATAATGATTTGGTCACTCGAACCACGTTTGTTGGGACACTACTTTGCCCAAATGGCTGTCACATTTCACCCACAAATATAGTCAAATCACTTTACAGTATACTATGTGAAGCACTTTGAGACGTCTAGAAGATGTGAAAAGTGCTATATCGAATGCAAGGATTATTATTATCAATATCTCCATGCAATGAAAGATGGGTCCTGCTCAAAGCAATATCCAAGGAGCTTCATACAGGAGACTCAAGCAGGTCATGCATGATAGGCATCCTTCGTAAAGATGATGGATTCCACGCAGTACTGACAAACAACAGATTGTCCCATTCAATCCTATCCCTAACTCAAATACGTGTGCAAATATGTGAACAAGGGATGCAACATGGCTATGTTTCGAGAAGAGGTAACATAATACTAGATGGGCAGATATGTGAGCAGAAATGAAGCAATATGGAGAATTTTGAGCTTCCATATACATGATCCGACATCTAGTGGTCCAATATCTTCAGGTTTAGCTTGAAAATGGCTAAAGGGTGGTTTTTACAGAAGCAAATCTTCGGGGATGTTCAGTTGAACCTCCCAAAACCACGTCAACTGCATTCTTTAAACTATCTCAACAGGACAAGTTTCCAAGAATGTTTCTCTACTGTAAGTTCCCAAAGTACAGTAAAAGCTTGTTTTTCCGGCATCCTCAGGACCTGACCGGTGCCGGTTAATTAAATATGCTGGATATTCGAGCGACAAGTTGTCGAAAATCCTACACAAAAAATTTACTTATTTTAAAACATACCATATTAATAATAGACTAAATAATAACAGAATATTGTATGGATACTGACCAACAAAGCATTCCAGCATACTCGGTAAATGATCGGTAAAATAAAAATCCCAGGTAAGTTTAATAAGTGTGCATGCACACGCATTGCAGGCATGTGCAAAGGGAGCATACTCGCGGGTGTCCCAGTATGAGATCCATTTGCTGGAATGGTGAATTGGATTGGGAGATATCGGTTGGTTGAATGTTCCGGTTGGTTGGGTGCCGTATAAATGAACTTTTACTGTATTTCACATGGAACTCCTAGACCAAGAAGTGGAAGAAAGAGTTTGAGTTACTCCTGTTGAAGGCTATCTTCGTGTCAAGTACAGAGACATATTCAGGAGGGTGTACACAGTGCATCCAAACAACTTATAAATCATAAGTGGTTGTGTCAATAAGTAATTCTTGCTTCAAAAAATGAGTCTACCAGTGAGCTCAATTCCCAGCTACTCAATGACATCCCTGGACAAGAGACTATGCACAAGTCTGTTGATACTGTTCCGGCCATCAAAAATTGTGTAAATTACCACAACTGCGTTTAGAAACTCTTTGAAACCATCTGCTTACTCTGCACAAATTCACATTAAACCTTTTATGCACAATCATGCTGCTGAGAAATCAAGATGTACTGAAGCTATGGAATGGCACAAGGTTTGTGGTAAAGCAGCCGATAACACATTATAGAAGCAGCCATTCTGACTGGTCAGTTCAATGGGGAAGATGTATTCATTTCTTGCATCCCACTGCTCTAAAGCGACTACAGGCTTGAGTTCAAAGACTCCAATTGAAGCTTAAAGATCGTAGCCTTCTCCTTAATACACCCTGCGTTTTCCATGGGCAATTCTATGTTGGATGCTCACATGTGGGTTCATCTCACCTCTCAACATGAAAGGCGCTCTATAAATGTAATTTTGTTTTTGTTGTACATCATGACCAAAGGAAGAAAAATATGGAAGCCTTGCAATAACTCAAGGATTTGCTAGGTCACACAGTAAACCCCTTCTGTTAGCGTAGCTTTGAAAAGATCTTCTATCGTTCATGAGCTAAATAAGCTCATCACACATGTTTGTCAGTCCTGCTTAAGATGTACACACTGTGTTAATGTCATGTTAAATAGATTGTGAGTGGTATCACTAAAATCTATATTGGATCCATTGGTTGCAAGCGTAGCTGCAACCGGTAGTCAGTGCAAGTAGCCCCCGCTTACCGAACACCGTTAACGAAACTTCACTATAACGAGGGTTTCTATTTGTACCCCCCTATGTGCTTAGCGAAGGCTGCGCTCGCTATAACGAAAGTTTAAATCTCTCTCTCTGTCTCTGTCTCAGTCTTTTTAACTCTCTCTCCCTGCCTTCAATAGCAGTGCTATCTACCTTATGCTGTCGCTGGTACACTGTAAATGTTAGCGCTAAGCGCTAGGCTAGGTGCAAGACATTGCTGGGAACAATTTTTTTCATCTACGGAAACACAGTAGGGAGCTCCCTCCCGCATGCTTAACGCAATGTTCGCTTAACGAGGAGTTTTGAAGTCCCTAACCCTTTCGTTAAGTGGGGGATACCTTTACTATATAAAATACTACAGCAGGAACACACAAGAGGGTTTGGCTTTTATTGTTAAGAGCACAATATAAATTCTACATTGCAGGTATTTGATAACTAACCAGACTTGAGAGACACTGACGCAGTGGTCATTGAGTATAGACTGAATACATTTTAATTCCACAGAAACCACCAACATTCTGTTAGGAGTAAAACATTTAAAATATTCAATGAAAATTTCCCTCAAAATGCCAAGCACTGTACAAGATTATAGGTAGGAACATTTCAAGTGCAATTCAGAAATGTGTGTAAAACTTCATTCTATTCAAAAGAGAAACCGAGACAGCAAACACCAGAGATAATGAATATGAGACTTAAATATGATTATAAGTGATGCTGAATAAATAATAAATTTATTGCAATTAATAGTGCCTTGCACATTGGGCGTACTTCTCAAATTAGTTCACAGGATTTACTGTAATGTGTAATGTCTACGCACTTTGTGGCAAACGCAACAGCCAATTTTACAATTTACAGCACTATCCCACACAGCCAAGACGGAAATCACCTAATTTTATCTGGTGGATTTTCGGCCAGGACACCATGAGAAATCTTCTTCTCTTTTGAAGTAATGGCATGGGATCATTTCATGTTTAACATGTGGCTCGGACCTTGCTCTAACCTTCAAGGCTCTGCCCTTGATTGGTTCCAGTCATATCTCTCACACCTTCACTTTGTCTCCTCCAATGGCTTTTCTTCCAGCCCTCGCAGTCTCATGTGGTGTTGTTTCAGTTTCAATAACTGTCAGAAATATCATAATCCACTGCCTTCCATTCCTGCCTTTTATTTATACATGGTAGGCATTTTATGTTTTCTGGTGAGCGATGTGTTTGGAATTTTATTCTCAAAATTTCTTTTTTGTTCTTGGACCTAAATGATTTTCCTAGGAATTAATAACAAATCGCAAACCAACTTCTATATCTTCAATCTTCTAAATATCAATTGCAACTTAATTATAAAATATATAGATAATAAAACTGCTATGCACATTAAAAATATATTATGTTCAATGGAATAAAAGTTATAGAAAAATACATATTTGTCAAGGTTTTTTGTCCTGCTATATGGTATTTCATTATCAGTATTATGTTTCTCCAACACATGTGTATATTATTCTCCAGATGAAACAGAATCAATAAGGATCGCTTAACATAGACCAAGATAGTTGGTCTAGTGAGTATCATAGAATCATAGAATTATACAGCACGGAAGGAGGCCATTCGGACCAACAATTCTGTGGCAGCTCTTTGAAAAGAGCTGTCCAAATCAATCCCACTCCCACATGTTCAACCCATTGCCCTGCAAACTTGTCCTCCCCAAATAATTATCTACTTCTCTGTTAAAAGTTATTATTGAATTGGCTTCCACCATCCTTTCAGGCAATGCATTCCACATGCGAACAACTTGCTGTCGTTTCTTTTAACAACTATTTTAAATCTGTGTCCTCGGATTACTGACTCACTTGCCATTGGAAATGGTTTCTCCTTAGGTCGTCTTCCTGATGTGAAAGGCACTATATAAGTATATTTTTGTTGTTATTTCTCCTTGATCACCCAATCCAATCTCCTCATAACTCTGAAAAGTTCTAATAAGTCTCCTCTTAACCTTCTCTGCTCCAAAGAAAATAATCCTAGCTTCTCCAGCCTCTCTTGGGAGTCTTGAAGCTCACTGGTTAGAGCACCCGCCTTACAAACATGAGACCTGTGTTTTGAATCCAGGTCAGGGCGAAACCTTGGGTAAGTTTCCTTACTCCACACACCTCATAATAATCCGTCCAAAAAAACCCTATAAATTGATCATTTCAATCCATGACAGTTTGTGGGACACTGCTGTGCACAATTGGCTGCCGCATTTCGCCTACAAATATAAAGTCAATTCACTTTACAGCATATTCTGTGAAGCGCTTTGAGATGTCTAGAAGACGTGAAAAGCGCTATATTCAAAATGCAAGGATTATTATTACTCTCTTAATAACTGAAGCCTTATTCCTAGTACCATCCTAGTAAATCCTCTTTGAATCCTCTCCAATGCTTTGACATCTTTCCTAAAGTATGATACCTCGAATTGAACACAGTAATCCAAGTGAGGCCTAGCCAGTGTTTTACAAAGGCTTATTATAAACTTCCCGACACTGCCCCTATTTATAAAGCCCGGTATCCTGTATGTTTTTTTTAAACAAGTTTTATCTACCTATCTTGCCACCATCAAGGTATAGCCTGTTGTAGAACTGCACCACATAGGTTGAATCTGAGTCTATACTGACTTAGCTGTGATCTTATAGAGAACAACAACAACAACTGGAGTGCCACAATCGGCCTCAGTGACTGCTTTAACAACAACCAAATTACATTTATAGTGTGCCTTTTGTATTGGGAGGACATCCCAAGGCGCTGAACAGTTAGGTCGGGACCTGAGCAGGGAGGGGGAAGGGTCGATGTAGGGGGGAGGAGAGTAGGAGAGGGGGGAGAGTTAGGAGGGAAGCAGAAGGCACGGTTTAGAGGAGGGTTTTGAGACCGGCCTTGAAGGAGGAAAGGGAGGAAGCGAGGCGAAGGGATTACGGAACGGAGTTCCAGAGTGTGGGGGCAGAGAGGCTGAAAGCTCATCCACCGATGGTTGGGTGGGAGACATGGAGCAGGCCAGAGTCCGCTGAACGGAAGAAACGAGCAGGCTGATAGGGAGACAGCAGGTCGGAGATAGGCAGGGGCAAGGCCATGAATGGCCTTGAAAGTGAGGATCTTAAATTCAATCCTTTGGGGGATGGGGAGCCAATGGAAACGGGCAAGGGTGGGAGTAATGTGGGAGAGTGGGAGAGTCGTGTGGGAGAGTTCACGAGCTGCAGAGTTCTGAATAATCTGTAGCTTGTGAAGGGAGGAGCTGGGAAGGCCGACGAGGAGAGAATTCCCGTAGTCAAGCCTAGATGTAATAAATGCATGGATGAGTGTTTCGGCAACAAGAAGGGTGAGGTAGTGGCGGAGTCTGGCAATGTTGTGGAAGTGGTATAAGGAGTATAGGCCAGTTCTCTTGATGTCTATCCAGAGACTCGTGGTGGAAAGTTGCATTGTGTGGCCTTCTGAAATGGACTTGGCTAAAATTGTCTACAATGTTGTTCAATTGGCAAATTAAATTTCAATCTTCTCCAAAATAGTTCAATTCAGCAAGAGCAAATGCTTACACGAGTTACTCAATGATTATGAACTAACTGAAATTATATCCCTGCGCTGTAAAACACAAATCTGGTGCTGGAAAAGTTGGATCATAAAGCACCCTACAAAGAACAAAATTTATGATTTTATAATTTGAATACAAAAGCACATGACACATATACATGGCAAAGAGCCACATGAGATGTCTTGGTTGGCTGTACAGACTTTGAGCACATGACCTAGGCTGACACTTCAGTGCACATGTTGGGGAAGCACTGAATGTCACTGACACTGACAGTCCTTCAGATGAAACATTAAACTGAGGTCCCAACTACTTATTCAGGTTGACAGTAAAGAATTCATGACACTCCAAAATTAGAATAATTTGCTATCTTGGCCAAAAATCCTTCAGATAAATTGGACAATCACTTGCTTTCTGCTAGTGAGATATTGCTGTGTATAAATTGGCTGGCATGTTTGCTTATATATATACAGAAACCACACTTAATAATTTCTATGAAGGGCTTTGAAAAGTTTGAACAATGTGTTGTTGTATTAGATGCCAAATCAAATGCGAGCACCATTATTTATATTGTTATACATTCTGCTCCATTGTGGATTTTTCTCACTTTGAATTTCCTGAGGGCAGTGATCATCTATAGGTAAAATTATGAAATGTTTTCTTTCCCCCCATATACCAGAGCAATAATATGTTGTAGTGTTTTCAACAACAAAATTACACTTGTGTAGCACCTTTCACATCAGGAGGACGTTCCTAGGCGCTGGACAGTCATTGTTTCATACCCGAGCCTGGGTTGGGGATGGGAGGGTGGAGGGAAAGGAGGGGATTTAGGGTGACCAATAGGTCCGTCAAAGGGTCTTGAGGCGGCACTTGAAGGAGGCTAGGGAGGGGGTGAGGTGGAGGGACTGCGGGATGGGGTTCCAGAGGTTGTGGGAAGACTGGCTGAAGGCTTACCCTCCAATGGTTGGGCGAGCGGGCGGTTGCGGTCAATGGAGCCTGCTGAGTGGAGGGGACGGGCAGGTTGGTAGTGGGTTAGCAGGTCGCAGAGGTAGGGTGGGGCGAGGCCATGGAGGACTTTGAATGTGAGGACCACAATCTTGAATTGAATCCTCTGGGTGAAGGTTCAACACGGGTTCTTCAATGCAGATTCCTCAGCAGTAAATGTGCAATGTTACAGTGCACTTCTTCAAAGAAAAAAACTTTCATTTATTTAAAAACAATAAAAATTTAACAAAAAAAATTGTTTGTCTACCTGTCTTGCCTTATGAGCGGTCTCAATACCATGCTCTTTTAAACAGCTTACAGCTCGCGAGTCTGGGGAGCTCCCCACATTCCAGTCAGATACACCAGCACCGTCTATCATCCACTGCAATAAAACAAAAAAATTATATCCCACAATAAAATATAAAAATTGAGGTACAATACCTGCCTGGCAATATGACTCATGGTAATGCCATATTTCCTCAGAGTATTCTGGCCCCTGTAGTCAGGAGGATTTCCTATTTCATACGTTGATGTTGCTGCACTGTCTATCCTCCACTGGAAGAGATACAAGCACCATGCAGTTTTTTGTTTGCTATTCATACACTAAAACTAATGCAATTAATCTTAAAATCCACAATGCAAAAACTTCAAAGCAGTATTTTCTTTAGTTGTAATGAAAATACAAGGTTTATTAGAAAATAAAAATGCATATTTTTTATTCAGGAGACTCTAAATAAACATTTGGGGTGGGGTCCTGAACAAAAAAATGATATATAAAATCCTAATTGTAAATCATTAATATTATCAACCTTGGACATCTTTTTCTATCTTTCAGGCAACGCAGAAGTAACCCAATGATGATCACTATCCAAAACGTACAAACAAATTTGGAACACATGACGAGATACAAGTAAACCCCGCTTAATGTTGCCCCTGTTAACGTTCTTTCGTTATGACATTGTTGATACATAAGGAACATATACAGGTATCCCCCACTTAATGAAAGGGTTAGGGTTGCATTTGATATCTGCAGATGTAATATGTGCAGGGTCACAGCAGACCCTACATTTGGGGTAAAACCATAGGATTTTAATCGCAGGTGGCCATTTGGCTCATCATGTCTGTGCTGGCTCTTTTAAGAATAATCTTTTAAGTTCTATTTACCTATCCTTTCCCTATACTCCTTTAGATTACTCCTCTTAGGTATTTATTGCATCCAAAGTTAAATTCACCTTTACGGATTCAGCTTGAAGTATTAAAATATAAGTGAGTATTAAAATATGTTCTGGATTTGCTCATTTATGAAAGAATGTTCCATTGAATCAATCTGTCAAATAACATTTTCAAAGAGAAAACAACACTTACTTTGTCAACGACACCTTGGTCTCTTGCCAGTTTCTTGAAGATTGCCTCGGCTATTGGAGACCGGCAAATGTTACCTTTTTTTAAAAAAACAAAAAGCTTAAAACATGCTTTTTATCACTTTGCTTCCACATTCTAAAATGTACTGTAAGTGTAGAGTAAGCTCTTATCGAATACTGTACCACGTATGAAATTCTTGTGGTTTACAGGCCTAAAATAGCTCAATATCTACTCTGTTAAAATTAAACTTGACTTAACACCTAGTTTGCAAAAGGGACATAGAACCTTTTAAATGGAAGTGTACTTCTCAAGATTGAGACATTTTTACTCTTGGATCAAATAAAACTCCATAATATCCCTTAAAACCACAGGTGAGAATTTCCATAAATACCAATTTTTTTTGCAGAACACGTTTTTTTGTCCCCCATTTCTTAATCCATTTGTTTTTTTTCTGTCTGCTGAGGTATTATTCTGTGGCGCCAGTAACTCTTTGGTTCCTCTAAACTGACCAATATTCATATGTGAGCATTGACAGTGAGTGTTAGCAGATGATTCAAACAGATTTGACAGCACAGCTGAGCCCAATCTTGTCCTCACGTGACACATGCAACTCCATCGGAGGTTGCTGGATAACCATCAGGAGCAGGAACCCGGACTGATTTCTCCTATCAATTACTGTGCCCCACTGCAGAGACTAGCTGAAAGCACAGACTGGAGATAAAACTTTTCTCAATCTGTATACAGTACTCAGCTACTTCATGAATAAACGTATTTAGCCGACAGAGTTTAAGTAATTATAACCTAAATATGGTAACATAAATTGAACACTGCACTGTCCAAATATGCTAAGTCTGTTTTGACACAAGTTAAAGAAATTGAAATTGCAAAATTGAAGACTTGTAGAAATTCATAATAAATAAACTGTCTAATTGACAGTTCTCAAAACTTCTAATTTGTGATAATTACAAATATGCCATCACGCCCATCAGCAATATGTTTGATGTCAAGGAGAGAAACTGGAAAAAATAAAATCAGCTCTGATCTTTCAACGTAAAAGGTGGCAATATTAATCATCATCCTTGTGATGGATATAAAGCCTTGTCATGTCGTCGAGACATCTCAAAGTGCGTTACAGAATATACTGTAAAGTGGATTGGCTGTGTATTTTGTGGGCAAAACATTAAACGGTACATACATAATAAACACTACAATAGTGTTGTACTGTACTATCAAACAGTTCGTCTAGTGAGTATGATTACACTGTCAACTACACTGCACTGTTGAGTTTTATTATTTGAGTTTCAAATGCAAGGATTATTATTATTACACTGCTGAACAAGACTTGCTTAACCTCATTTGAATTTCAGGCACAATTCCAGCAACTACTTTTTGAACTGCCATCCTGTATTCAATGGATACAATTTCATTCAATGTAAAATGAAATTGCGATGTTGGAATTGAAAATACCATCTTAACGATCATTTTGCTGCCAGTCTCCCCATCACCGCTCCTATCCCTGCACTTTGCTGACTTTTGCAACTGGTTGTTTTAGACTGCTTTTGTAGGGACAACAGAACATTTTATTCGTATCGAATCTCGATTGTGATTCACAAATTAGATTACATGTGTTGTATTATTGGAATACAATTTTGTGAATTTTCTCTTCGACCGCGTTTTTGGTCACCTTTCTGCCCCTGGCTTGGTCCCGGGATCCGCTACTGTAAAGCGCTCTGAGACGTCGTCTGGCGTGGAGGGCGCTATATAAATCGAAGTTGTTGTTGTTGTTGAATTATTCAGTACATAGAAAGCAATCTTTTAACATAGTACTGTACTGCCAATTCTTACATGGTCTCACTTTATGGTAGCATGTTCCTCGATTAATGTAAAAGTAGAGAGTTACAGTGCAATAGGTCTGTGGAAGGGGATAGCACAGAGGGATCAGATGAACCCATGGGTGCCCATGACATGTCAGAAGTGATAGATGTGCAGAAGCTGGACGCTCTGCGACAGTGCAACAGTTGCTTCTGGGAGCTTTGGGGGTAGGTAATGAAGGGGAGGAGCCAATATGCAAACTGGCATAACAGCCAGTGCCAGAGCATTTTGCTTTCCACAAAGGACTCTGAAAATTAACACCAGATATTTTTTGGGAAAGTCTTAAACTACTTTCTCCAAATCACTCTTCTCTTTCAACCCTCAGACCCATCAGGTGTTGCTAAACACAAAATCATCTATCCTTAAAAAGTTGAATGGATAATTTGGTTTGTACCATATTATAAACAGCAGTACTGTATACAGAAGTGGGTATTATTGAAAGACCCTATTGGGGTGGAATATTTTCAAATAGTGCCATGGGATCTTTAATGTCTACCTGAACAGGAAGATTAGACCTTGGTTCAATGACTCATCCTAAGAGCAGCATCTCTGACAATGCAGTTCACCACTCGCTAGAGTATCAGCTTAGACAAAGTCCCAACATGGGGATTCAACCCACAACATTCTGACTCAGAGGTGACATCAACTGAAAAGGCTAATGGCCTACTAAAAGTAAAGTATTTTCAATGTAAAATTTGGTCACTCAATCCACAACTGTTTGTGGGACACTGTTGTTCCCACCACAAAACATAGTCAATTCACTTTACAATATATGGAGCCTGTAGCTCAGTGGATACAGCATGCAAACAAGAGACCTGGGTTTGATTTCCGGCAGCGTTGGGCAAGTTTTCTTACTCCACATGCTTGCTTACCTAGTACAGTAAAAGCCTGTTTATCCGTGACCCGATCAACCGGATTGCTCGACCCACTCTCGGGTCAATTCCCCATTCCAGCAATCGCTAGTATGCTTACTTTGTGCATGTGCGCGCGCGAATAGGCACTTATTAAATTTATGAACTTGGGAGGTTTTTCCGATTGGTAAAAAGTGCTTTTTTACCGATCTTTTTACCAAGTGTGCTGGAATGCTTTATTCGTAAGTAGCTATACAATATTCTGTTACTACTTTGTACATTATTAATATACAGTAAAAGCCTGTTTATCCGGCACCCTCGGGACCTGGCCAATGTCGGTTAAAGCAGTTTTCAAAGCATTTTTCCAGATAAATTCCTGTTAATCGAACGTGGACCTTTTTTTTTTGCGATGCTGATTACACGGAAGTTACGGTTGATCGGGTGCCGGATAAACTGACTTTTATTGTAGTATGTTTTAAAATAAGTTAATTTTTTGTGTTGGATTTTTGACAACTTGCCACCCGGTTATCCGGCAAAGTCAACAACAACAACCTAAACTTATAAAGCACCTTTCACGTCGGGAGGACGTCCCAAGGCGCTGCACAGGAGGCGTGTGACCCGAGCTGGGAGGGGAGTGTTCGGGAAGGGGTGAAACACGTAGGGGAGGTCGAAAAATTCGGGGGGGAACAAAAGGCATGGTCGAAGAGGAAAGTCTTCAAACCAGCCTTGAAAGAGGAAAGGGAAGAAACAAGGCGGAGGGATTGGGGGATGGAATTCCACAGGGTGGGAGCGGAGAAACTGAAGGCCCGGCCTCCGATGGTGGGGCGGTTTGGGCGGGGAGCTTGGAGCAGGCCAAGTCCTGCTGAACGGAGGGTCTGGGTGGGCTTATAGGGGGAGAGTAAATCGGTTAAATAGGGTGGGGAAGGCCGTGTAAGGCCTTGAAGGTGAGGACGAGGATCTTGAACTCGATCCTCTGGAGGAAGGGGAGCCAGTGGAGACGGGCGAGGGTGGGGGTTATGTGATCGCGGAGGCGGGTGCGGGATAGTACACGGGCTGCAGAGTTTTGGATGACCTGCAGCCTGTGAATGGAGGAGCTGGGGAGGCCGACGAGGAGAGTTTCCGTAGTCCAGCCGTGAGGTGATGTATGCGCGCACGAGTGTTTCGGCAGCGTGGGGGGTGAGATAGTTGCGGAGCCTGGCAATTTTGCGTAGGTGGAAATAAGCGGTGCCGGTCAAGGCACGGATGTGGAGGAGGAAAGAGAGTTTATGGTCGAATGTGATGCTGAGGTTCCTGACTGGCTTTGTGAGGTGGAGAGTACAGCCTTGGATGTTGAGGCTGGCAGCGTCCGATGTGCGGAGGCTGCCAGCCTCAACGGATATCGAAAAACGGTATATCGAGGTAAAAAATCGGGATGCGAGCACAATCAACTACAAGACCCAGAATGCTCATCTCTATACACAATGCACAGACCGAGGTGCAAAGCCGCCATCTTGTATTCATAGTCCTCAAATACAATATACAGGTATGCAAGGGGTGGGGGGAGAGAGACGGCTGTGGGTGGGGGGGGGGTGAGGGGGAGAGAGACTGCTGGGGGGGGGGGGGGGTGAGGGGGAGAGAGACGGCTGGGGGGGGGGGGGGTGAGGTGGAGAGAGATGGCTGGGGGGGGGAGAGGGGGAGAGAGACGGCCGGGGGGGGGGGGGGGAGGAGAGGTGGGAGAGACGGCTGGGGGGGGGGAGGAGAGGGGGAGAGAGACGGCTGGGGGGAGGAGGAGAGGGGGAGAGAGACGGCTGGGGAGGAGAGGGGGAGATAGACGGCTGGGGGGGGAGAGGGGAGAGAGACGGCTGGGGGGGGGGGGAGAGGGGGAGAGAGATGGCTGGGGGGGAGAGGGGGAGAGAGATGGCTGGGGGGGAGACGGGGAGAGAAACGGCTGGGGTGGGGGGGAGAGAGACGGCTGGGGGGGGAGGGGGAGAGAGACGGCTGGGGGGGGAGGGAGGGAGAGGGGGAGAGAGACGGCTGGGGGGAGGGAGAGGGGGAGAGAGACGGCTGGGGGGAGGGGGAGAGAGACGGCTGGGGGGGGAGGGAGAGAGAGATGGCGGGGGGGGGGGGGAAGGAGAGGGGGAGAGAGACGGCTGGGGGGAGGGGGAGAGAGACGGCTGGGGGGGGAGGGAGAGAGAGACGGCGAGGGGGGGGAGGAGAGGGGGAGAGAGACGGCTGGGGGGGGAGAGAGAGACGGCGGGGGGAGGGGGGGGGGGGAGGGAGAAAGAGACGGCTGGGGTGGTGGTGGGGGAGAGAGACAACGGGGGTGGTGGGTGCGAGAGAGGGACGGCGGGGGGGGGGGGGGGGGGAGAGACGGGGTGGATGTGATAATATACAGATAGATAGAGATGGGGGGGATGTGAGAGAGGAGAGAGGGAGAGAGACATAGAGAGACACAGACAGAAAAACACAGAAATGGAGAGAGTGAGAGACACAGAGAGAGAAAGATATTTACCTCCTGAGAAGATAGGCCCCGAATGCGCGCGCACCCGGAATGCGCGCGCACTCTGATGCGCGCGCGCATGCGCAGTACGAAAAACTAAAAATATCGGTATTTCGGTATATCTCGATATGAGCCAACCGATATATCCATATCCGGAAAATTCCCATATCGCCGTTCCCTAGCGGAGGCGCTGGCTTGGGCCAATCAGGAGGGCCTCGGTCTTGCTCACGTTCAATTGGAGGAAGTTGTGCCTCGTCCAGGACTCAATGTCAGTCGATGCCCTGGAGCGTGCCGGATACACGGGCTTTTACTGTAGTAAGTAGGAAACCAATTGTTAATTGTTAGTTGATTGCCAGATCACTTTTCCAGGGGGAGAATAATTCCTCCAAACGTTCTTTGAAAAAGATAATAAATTGGTCACTCAATCCATGACTGTTTGTGGACACTGCTATGTACAATTGGCTGCCGTGTTTTGCCCACAAAATTCACCTTACAGTATATTATAATGCAAGAATTATTATTCTTCATCTTCTATGAATCGCTTTGCGATGTCTCAAAGACATGATATAGTTTTATCAAACAAAAAAAAGAGGCTTATGATACGTGTCAGGCTCAAAATTCAGAAGGGAACCAAGCAGAATATAGGAAGTGTAGGATAGAACTAAAAAAGGAAGTTAGAGGGGCAAAGAGACTGCATGAAAAACAATTAGCGAGTAAGATTAAGGGGAACCCTAAGGTTTTTTACCAACATATTAAGAGTAAAAGGTTGGTCAAGGAGAGGGTGGGGCCAATTAGGGACCTAGGAGGAAATCTCATTGTGGAGGCAGAGGGCATGGCTGATGTACTAAATGAGTACTTCGCCTCTGTCTTCACAAAAGAAAATGATACAGCCAATGCCATGGTATTAGAGGAGAGGGTAGGAGAAATGGATAGAATAATTATAACCAGAGAGGAAGTGCTAAAAAGGTTGACGTCGCTCAAGGTGGATAAGTCACCTGGTCCGGATGGGATGCACCCTAGGTTACTAAGTGAGGCACGGGAGCAAATAGCAGGGACTCTGGCCACGATCTTTCAATCTTCCTTGGACACAGGGGTCGTGCCAGAGGACTGGAGGATAGCTAATGTTACTCCCTTGTATAAAAAGGGGCAGAAGGACAAGCCTGGTGACTACAGACCAGTCAGTCTAACGTCGGTAGTGGGCAAAATTCTAGAGTCCATAATCAGGGACAAGGTAGATCTTCACTTAGAAAGATATAGGCTAATAAAGGACAGTCAACATGGATTTGTTAAAGGCAAATCTTGCCTTACAAATCTGATAGAATTTTTTGATGAGGTAACGGAATGGGTGGATAATGGTAGCGCAGTTGATGTAGTTTACATGGACTTTCAAAAGGCATTTGACAAAGTGCCACATGAGAGACTTATTAAGAAATTAAAGGCCCATGGCGTAAAAGGGACAGTGGCAGCGTGGATCCACAACTGGCTGCGAGACAGAAAGCAGAGAGTTGTAGTGAGCGGCTGTTTTTCAGATTGGAGGGAAGTGAGCAGTGGTGTGCCACAGGGATCGGTTTTGGGACCATTGCTGTTTGTAATCTACATCAATGATCTGGACTTGGGTGTACGGAGTACAGTTTCCAAGTTTGCAGATGACACTAAGTTAGGGAGAATAGTAAACAGTGAGGAGGATAGTAGCCATCTGCAAGAGGATATAGACAAATTGGTAAAGTGGGCAGACACATGGCAGATGAAGTTTAATGCAGAGAAGTGTGAGGTGATGCATTTTGGGAGAAGAAATGAAGGGAGGCAATATAGGCTAGATAGTACAATTTTAAATGGTGTGAAGGAACAGAGAGACCTGGGGATTTGTGTTAGTGACTCGTTGAAGGTGGCAGGACAGGTAGACAAGGCTGTTAAGAAGGCATATGGGATACTAGGCTTTATAAATAGGGGTATAGAGTACAAAAGTCAGGAAGTGCTGACTAACCTCTATAGGACTTTGGTGAGGCCTCAGCTGGAATACTGTGTTCAATTCTGGTCACCACACTACAGAAAGGATGTGAAGGCATTGGAAAGGGTACAACGAAGATTTACTAGGATGGTGCCAGGATTGAGGGACTTCAGCTATGAGGAGAGGCTAGATAGGCTAGGGTTATTCTCTCTGGAGCAGAGAAGATTGAGGGGAGACCTAATAGAGGTTTATAAGATCATGAGGGGTTTCGACAGGGCAAATAGAGAAAAACTATTTCCACTCGTGGGTGAATCTGTGACTCGTGGTCACAGATTTAAAATAGTTTCAAGGCGCAGTAGAGGGGAGCTGAGGAGAAATTTTTTCACTCAGCGAGTTGTTCGAATCTGGAATGCATTGCCTGAAAAGGTGGTGGAGGCTGATTCGATAACAACTTTTAAAAGGGAATTAGATCTTTATTTAGGAAGAACGGGTCTATTAGGCTATGGGGAGCGGGCAGGGCAATGGGATTGAATCGCTCTTTTCAAAGAGCCGGCACAGACTAGATGGGCCGAATGGCCTCCTTTTGTGCCGTAAAATTCTATGATTCTATGATTCTATGATTCTATATCAAATGCAAGAATGATTATTCTCATATTATTTGTCTTTATACGTGCAGCACTACCTCAATATTAGTCCCAACAATACAAAACCTGGACGTTGATATCGTGCAAGAATCTAAATAATATGCAGAGGTTAATGTCCAAGCTTCACACCCCACCCAACCACCCCCAACTCCTCCCTCCCCCGTCTACCACCTGAAATGGTAATTTAGCCCCTGAAACACAAACTTACATTTGCATAGCAACACTGAAGCAAAATATTGTCTCAAGCGCTTGCCATACACTGTGATTTTGCTTTGGTCAGCCAGGTGTTTGACATATGAAGAAATTCATCAACATGTTTACAAGTACCCAAACAGAATTCCACATACGTATAATAATAATAATAATCCTTGCATTTGATATAGTGCTTTTCACATCTTATTGACGTCCCAAAGCGCTTCACAGAATATACTGTAAAGTTAATTGACTGTGTATATTTGTGGGCGAATCGCGGCAGCCAATTGCACACAGCAGTGTCCCACAAACAGTCTTGGATTGAAATGACCAATTTTTATTATTGTGTTTTTTTTGGAGGGATTATTATTAGGCATGTGGAGTAAGGAAACTTGCCAAGGTTTCGCCCTAAGCTGCCTGCCTGGATTCGAACATAGGTCTCCCCAGCTTGCAAGATAAGTGCTCTAACCATTGAGCCACAGGAGCTCCACCTGTGGCTCAATGTATGCCATTTGTGTGTGGAAATGTTCATGCCTGGAGTTGAAATGTACACTCTATTCCTAGAGAGATACCCTGCTTACATAATTTCAGAGTAAAGGTACAATGCCAAGCCGATGGACCAGCTGCAAATTCTCTACCCCCAAAGGCTGCAGATGCTCAGTCCTTGAACATATTCAAGATTGAAATTGACAGATTTCTTATGGACAAAAGGACTAAGGGATATGGGGATAAGGCAGGTGGGTGGAGTTAAAAGATCAGCCAAGATCTTATTGAATGGCGGGGCAGACTCGAGGGGCCGAAATGCCTACTCCAGCTTTTAATTTTTATGTTCTTATAAATTAACCAGTCAACATATTACAGTTTGCTATTGAGAGCTTTTCCGGCAGGAACCAAATAATATTAATAATACAGTAAAAGCCCGTTTATCCATGATCTGATCAACCGTAACTTCCGTATAATTGGCACCTCAAAAAAAAAGTCCCCATTCGACTAACCGGATCTTATCCGGCACAATCACTGTGGCGCATTTAATGAGTCGATTGTTGCACGAGAGTACTGTACGATTAGTTCTGAATGCTGCCAGTAGTGTACTTCCGGTCTTTCTTCTTAAAGGGGCACTAATTTTTCTCTCCCTTTTCTCTTTTTCTTTCTCTCTCCCTCTCCTTCCTTCCTCTCTATCTCTCCCTCTCTCTTTTTATCTCTTCCCCTTTCTTGCTTTTCCTCTCTCTCTGACGGATAGTATGTTTTGCCTGTGTAGCCTGACGGTATTGTGGGTTTACACACTGTTTGGTGGAGTGGGAGAAGGGGAGAGATGCAAGAGGAGAAGAGGGGGGGGAGGGGGGGAAAGAGTGAAGGGGGGGAAAGAGTGGAGGGGGGGTTGGGGCCATTGAGATGCCAGACTGACTGAGTGTGTGCTTAAAAGAGAGAGGGGGAAGGAGGGAGAGAAAGATAGAAAAAGAGGAAGAAAAGAGGAAAAACTGACAGTGCCTGCCCCTTTAAGAAATATAAACAACTCTTCCATCCTCCTTTGTAGGAGTTTGCTTTGTGATTGTGTCCTGTGTTTATAGACTGTAATCGATATTTATTGCTTTATTGGTAAGTATCCATACAATATTCTGTTATTAATTAGTCTATTGTTAACATGGTACGTTTAAAAAAAAGTTAATTTTTTTGTGGTGGGTTTTTTGGCAGCTGGCCGCTCGAATATCTGGCACGTGGTTTAACCAGCACTGGCCAGGTCCCAAGGGTGCTGGATAAATGACCTTTTACTGTAATATGCGTTGCAATTGATAAAATGTCTTATCACATCTTTGAGATGTCTCAAAGTGCTTCACAACATATGAGAATATAAGAAATGGTTGACGAAAAAAGATCAAGGTCCATCAATTTCGTTTTTTTACCTTCCTAGTAGTCACATGCACATATGTCCTGAACAATGCTGTCCAATATAAATTCCAAAGCCATTTTTGTATGAACTGTGGAAACCAAGTAGCAAGAACGCCTTCCCAAAAACCTGTCTGCCCTCGTTATAATGCAATGTATGAGATCCACAAAATCCCAACCCATCTTGTAGCGAGACTGGTAGCTGGTTTCAATGTGTATGGGCACAGCCAGCCATTTTCCCACTGCTAACTGGCCGGTTCCAGTGCTAATAGTAAAATAATTTCTGTGTCATCAGCAATGTTATTTCCTACTTCCTGCTGAAACAGGTAAAAAAAGTAGGGCATTAAGTCTCATTGTGTACATGTATAGGAAAACAGATAATGACATCGATAGTGACAAATAGAGCCATAGAAACATATAGCAATGGTCGAACTTACGGTCAAAGCGCAGGGTCTTGAGACGTGGCTTGAAGAAGGCAAGGTATGCAGCGAGATTAAGGGACTGTTGGATAGAGTTGCAATGGGTGGGCCATAGAGACTGAACGTCTGATTGGTGATGGTGGGACTGGGCGGTGGACGTGGAGCAGGCCCAGAGCCTGCTGAACAAAGGAAGCGGGCAGTTGATATGGGGTAGCTGGTCACGGTGGTAAGAAGGAGCAAGGCAGTGGACACCTGAATTATATTTACAGATTTTCCAACAAAGGGCAAAAAATGGGTAGAACTATAGCACATATAGAAAGGACTTTCTAAAAACTAATTAAAACCTACCTATTTGTTATCATTGATGTTATAAATAATAAAAGCCATGTCAAACAGTATTAACTTGGAAGACTACAAAGCTACTTCATTCCTGAACAACAATCACAGAAAGTTATATTTTCACAAACCCAGTGGAACTAACCAAGCTAAATCAGGAATAATGCTTGGCGGGGATGTGCAATCAGCAAAAGTGTAAGGATTCTACAATTAAGTATATAAAGCCATGGGTTGCTCTTAATGCATACAATATTTCATTCCCCTTTGGAGAATGACAAATCAACTGCCATCAGCTTGTTAAAACAACAGACATCTGTTGGGGGGGGAGGGGAAGGGGTGAAAAGAGAAGAATGAAACCACTTAAGAAGCAAGCAAATCATTAAGTACAAAATCCTCAAAAACTGACTCACAGACTCAAAAACTGTTTTTATCCTAATTCAATATGGAAAAAAAATTAGGTAAAATTATTTTTAATCCACGTGTCTTCATTTGGAAGCACGTTCTCAAGTTATTAAAAAAAACAGGTTGCCAAATCAAGAAGCGCGAGTTTATAACAATTTTCCACATGACTTTTGAACAACAAAATTACATTTGTACAGCACCTGTCAAGTCGGGAGGATGTCCCAAGGCACTGAACAGTCAGGGGTCAGGACCCAGGCACAGGGACAGGATTGGGATGAAGGTGGACAGAGAGAGGTAGGAGGGCAGCTGAAGGCATGGTCGAAAAGGAGTGTCTTGAGTTGGGACTTGAAAGAGGTAAGGGAGAGAGCAAGGCGAAGGGATTGTGGGATGAAGTTCCAAGGGATGAGGGCAGAGAGGCTGAAAGCACAGCCACCGTTGGTAGGACAGGAGACATGGAGCAGCAGGCCTCTACTTGCTGAACAGAGAGATTGACAGATTGATAGGAAGTTAAGTAGGAGCAGGCAAAGCCATGGAGGGCCTTGAAAGTGAGGACAAGGACTTTGAATTCTATCCTCTTAGGGATGGGAGCCAGGAGGGTGGAAGTGATGGGATCACAGAGCCTGGAGACGGCACGAGCTGCAAAGTATTGTATGATCTGCAGCTTGTGGATCATTTAAATTTTAAGAATATCCACCTATTCAGGTGGATCTTAAAAATCTCACAACACTATTTAAAAAGAGAAGGAAACATCCTGGCAACAATTCCCCCAATGCATGTCAGCCTGCCCAGGTGATCACTCACTTATTCATTTTCCGACTTGCCTTTGAGTCATAAGCTTTTGGGTTCAAACCATATGGAACAACTTGGAATCCATTTGATCCATGCTGACACTCCCAATACAGTGCTGTGGTATGTTACACTATCAAAAGACAAAATGTTAAACCATAGTCCTATCTGCCTCTTCAGGTCAACGCTTAAGATCTTATGACACTATTCAAAACAAACACTTTCTCCCAGTATTCTGTCCATTCTGTCCAACTACACCAGTTGTTGGACAGAACCACCCCACGAATGTATTCCCTTCATGGATGTTTGTGGGACATTGCTATGGGTAAATTGGCTGTTGCACACACCTATAAAACATAGTTACCACAACTTTAAAGCAGTGATGTCTCAACAACGTGATGAGGCAATATATCAAATAATAATGCTTGCATTTTATACAGTGGTTATCAGGTCTTCAAGATGTTTCAAAGCGCTTCACAGAATATTCTGTAAAGTTTGTAAATACAGTAGAAGGATTATTATTCGTATGACTCGTAATGAAGTTAACTCAGCCTAGACCGAACTGGTATAACTCGTATGTTATTAATCTGCAAAGAAGTGCAACAAGCATCATCAGTGTAGTGATGAGTAACAAGAACAATTTACATTTCACATGTAACAACAACAACAACAACAACAAATTACACTTGTAGAGCGCCTTTCACATCGGGAGGACGTCCCAAGGTGCTGCACAGGAGGCGTGTGACCCGAGCTGGGAGGGGAGTGTTTGGGAAGGGGTGAAACACGAAGGGGAGGTCGAAAAATTCGGGGGGAACAAAAGGCACGGTCGAAGAGGAAAGTCTTCAAACCGGCCTTGAAAGAGGAAAGGGAAGAAACGAGACGGAGGGATTGGGGGATGGTATTCCATAGGGTGGGAGCGGAGAAACTGAAGGCCCGGCCTCCGATGGTGGGGCGGTTCGGGCGGGGGGCTTGGAGCAGGCCAAGTCCTGTTGAATGGAGGGTCCGGGTGGGCTTGTAGGGGGAAAGTAAATTGGTTAAATAGGGCGGGGCAAGGCCGTGTAAGGCCTTGAAGGTGAGGACGAGGATCTTGAACTCGATCGTCTGGAGAATGGGGAGCCAGTGGAGACGGGCGAGGGTGGGGGTTATATGGTCGCGGAGGCGGGTGCGGGATAATACACGGGCTGCAGAGTTTTGAATGACCTGCAGCCTGTGAATGGAGGAACTGGGGAGGCCGACGAGGAGAGAGTTTACATACTCCAGCCTCGAGGTGATGTACGCGTGCACGAGTGTTTCGGCAGCGCAGGGGGGGGGTAAGATAGTTGCGGAGCCTGGCAATGTTGCGCAGGTGGAAATAAGCGGTGCCGGTCAAGGCACGGATGTGGGGGAGGAAGGAGAGTTTTTGATCGAACATGATGCCGAGGTTCCTGATTGGCTTTGTGAGGTGGAGAGTGCAGCCTTGGATGTTGAGGCTGGCAGTGCCCGATGTGCGGAGGCGCTGGCTTGAGCCAATCAGGAGGGCCTCGGTCTTACTCACGTTCAATTGCAGGAAGTTGTCCCTCGTCCAGGACTCAATGTCGGACAGACATGCTGTCAGAACATCGATGGTCTGGGGGTTGAGGGATGAGGCAGAAAGGTACAGCTGGGTGTCGTCCGCATACATGTGGAAATTTACCCCATGTTTGCGGATGACATCGCCCAGAGGGCGATGTAAAGGGTGAAAAGGAGGGGGCCGAGGACAGAGCCCTGAGGGACTCCGTGAGAAACTGTATGGGGGTTTGAGGAAAAACCGTTGGAAGAAACAAAGTGAAAACGGTGGGACAGGTAGGAATGGAACCGTCAAGGACTGTGCCTTGAAGGTTGAGGTGGGAGGAAAGACGTTGGAGGATGGTGTGATCGACTGTGTCGAACGCAGCAGTCAGGTCAAGGAGGACGAGGAGGCAGAGGGAGCCCTGGTCACAGGTAGTTAGGATGTCATTTGTAGCCATCCAAAGGCGCTAAGCAGCCACATGGTGTCAATTCCTCCCCAAAAGGGTGAGACGGGAAAGGGCAGCACATAACAATAATAAATCTCAAAGCGCGTCACAGAACAAACTGTAGTTAGTTGACTGTATACTTGTGGGCGAAAAGTGGCAGCCAATTGCGCGCAGCAGTGTCCCACAAACAGTCGTGGATTGAAATGACCAATTTTATTATTGTGTTTTTTTTGGATGGATTATTAGGTGTATCGAGTAAGGAAACTTGCCCTAGGTTTCGCCCTGATCTGCCTGAATTCGAACACGTCTCACGCTTGTAAGACGAATGCTCTAAACACTGAGCTACAGGTTATTTGGAGTCTGATGTAGTCCTGTAGCTCAGTGGTTAGAGCACTTGCGAGAATCCTGGGTTCAATTCCCAGCAGGGAGAAACCCGGTTTCCTTACTCCACATAATAATAAACCTGCAAAAAATACAATAATAATGAACAAAAATGCAAAGTACTGCAGATGCTGGAAACCTGAAACAAAAACAGAAATTGCTGGGAACACTCAGCAGGTCAGGCAGCATCCATGGAGAAAGAAAAAGTGAGTCAACCTTTACAAGTCCACAACCCTTCCTCAGATCCCGACATGTTGACTAACTTTTCCTTTCTCCAAAAATGATGCCTGACCTGCTATGTGTTCCCAGTGATTTCTGTTTTTGTTTCACATAATAGATGGGTCCACTTCAATCCCCGACTGTTTGTGCGCAAACCATCAGCAGCCGCGTTTCGCCCCCAAATATATACTGTATAGTCAATTCACTTTACAGTATATTCTGTGAAGTGCTTTGAGATGTCTCGAATATGTGAAAAGCACTATATCAAATGCAATAATAATATAATAGTGCTTGAATTTGATATTAGCACTTTTCACGTCTTCTGGACGTCTCAAAGCACTTCACAGAATATACTGTAAAGTGAATTGTATATTTCTGGACGAAAGGTGGCAGCCAATTGTGGACAGCAATGTCCAATTTCAAGGATTACTATTATTAGTAGTAATAGTAGTAATAATATGGAGGAGGCCAGCGACCTCATGTGCAGTAAGACAACCCCACCGACACCGGCCGTGTATATGGAGAAGGCCCCCGCTACTCACACACACACGTGGAGACTGCCGCCGGTCACAGCCCAAGAGGAGGAGACGGCCGCCCTCCCCTGGGCCCAGGTGGAGGAGACCACACGAACACCAAACAAACGCCTTATATAGAGAGAGGGAGATAACAGAGGAGGGTAACGGACGCCGAGTTTTCTTTCTCGTCCTCCACCTCTTGCTCTAATTCTAACCCCCCACACACCGAACCGCAATCCCGAGGCGGGCGGGGAGTTGATTACCTAGACAGACGAAGAGAACCGACTTGTTCACGGCGGCCATGACAGGCAGACGGACAGACAGACAGACGGGCAGCGGGCGGCGGTGGAGGAGGAGGAGGGGGGGCGTGGCTTGGGCATAGTCACATGATCTGGTCGCCACGCCCGTTCCCCCACCCGGCTGATTGATTGATTGATTGATTGACAGCTGCCCCGTTGATCACGTGGCCTTTGCCTGCATGTGCGCTGTCCGGTCAATTTTTTAAAAAAAAACAGAAACGCCGACATTTCAAGTCTTAAATACAAAGATTGTTTATATTGTGAGCGAAAGGTGGAGGGGGATCGTGACCTGTGAATCACGCGGGAGGGAAGGAGGAGGTGAGGGTGGACAGAACAAATGGTGGTGAGGCGTCAACAGGGTGGAAGTTTCCGGAAGAGTCACGTCTATTGTTTGTGTTGGGGGGAGGGGGTGATCAGGGTGTGGGACTCTTCACTCCCTCTTTCCCTCCCTCTCTCACTCCCTCCAACCTCCTCCTGGGCAGGGTTTGGGTCAGGAAGAGACTGGGCAGGTGAGAGAGAGAGAGAGAGAGAGGGGTGTGTGAGAAGGAGGGGACAGGTGAGAGAACAGGTGAGAGAGGGAGGGAACAGGTGAGAGAGGGAGGGAATAGGTGAGAGGGAGGGAATAGGTGAGAGAACAGGTGAGAGAGGGAGGGAACAGGTGAGAGAACAGGTGAGAGAGGGAGGGAACAGGTGAGAGAGGGAGGGAATAGGTGAGAGGGAGGGAATAGGTGAGAGAACAGGTGAGAGAGGGAGGGAACAGGTGAGAGAGGGAGGGAATAGGTGAGAGAACAGGTGAGAGAGGGAGGGAATAGGTGAGAGAACAGGTGAGAGAGGGAGGGAATAGGTGAGAGAACAGGTGAGAGAGGGAGGGAATAGGTGAGAGAGGGAGGGAATAGGTGAGAGAACAGGTGAGAGAGGGAGGGAACAGGTGAGAGAGGTGAGAACAGGTGAGAGAGGGAGGGAACAGGTGAGAGGGAGGGAATAGGAGAGAGAGGTGAGAACAGGTGAGAGAGGGAGGGAATAGGAGAGAGAGGTGAGAACAGGTGAGAGAGGGAGGGAATAGGAGAGAGAGGTGAGAACAGGTGAGAGAGGGAGGGAATAGGAGAGAGAGGGAGGGAATAGGAGAGAGAGGTGAGAACAGGTGAGAGGGGGAGGGAACAGGTGAGAGAGGGAGGGAACAGGTGAGAGAGGGAGGGAACAGGAGAGGTGAGAGAACAGGAGAGAGAGAGGACGAATAGGTGAGAGAGGGAGGGACAGAGAAAGAATAGTTGAGAGAGAGAAGAGGTGAGAAAGGGAGCGAATGGGAAAAAGAGAGAGAGATCAGGTGAGAAAACAGGTGGGAGAAGGTCAGAGAGAGAGAGAGAAAACAGGAGGGAGAGGGTGTGAGAGAGAGACAGAAGGTGGGAGTGACAAGGTGAGAGAGAACAGATGAGAAAGAAGGTGTGGGATAGCAGATCAAACAGAGATCAGGCAGAGAGAGAGAAGGTGAGAGAGAACAGTTGCTAGAGACAGAGAGCTGGAGCAGGCCAGAGAGAGGGAGGAAGTGAATGAGAGGGAGGGACCAGGTGAGCAACTTCATACTGACAGCGGCACTCAACAGCCAATTCAAGATCATTCCTGCCTTTGTAAAAGTAAGTTAATAATCCTTAAATTGTCTTATGGTTTAGTTTTATTGTAGAACTTTTTTTTGGGGGGGCGCAAGTTATTGTAGTTAATTAGATGTCTTATTTAACAACCTAATGGCGGCTGATTTGCCATTTTCCAACAAAATGCATGGTCACTACACTTCACAACAACAAATTACATTCGTACAGTGTTTTTACGTCAAGAGGAAGTCCCAAGGTGCTGTGAAGATGGAAGCCATATTCTTTGGCCCTCGTCAATGTCTCCAATCGCACAGCTCTCACCTCCTCCACCTTCCTGGCCTACCCTTAAAGCTCTCTGAACATGTGCGCAACCTGGGCGTCAGGTTCGACCCTCAACTGTCTTTTCTTCCCCAAATCTGGTCCCTCACCAGCACCGCTTTCTTCCACCTCCGACGGATCGCTCGTCTCCAGCAACATCTCGGCCCAAAAGCCACTGAAACCCTGGTCCATGCCTTTGTCACCTCTCGGCTGCACTATTCCAATACTCTCCTTGCCGGTCTCCCCTCCACCACAATCCATAAAATCCAACTCATTCAAAACTCTGCCGCCAGCATTCTCACCTGCACCAAACTTTGCTCCCCCATTACCCCAGTCCTTGCCAGACTTCACTGGCCAGAGAGGATCGATTTCAAGATCCTCACCCTTGTTTTTAAATCCCTCCACTCCTCTGCACCTCCCTACCTCTGACCTCTCCTCAAACCAGCAACTGTTGCCTTCACTCCACCGGGTCTGGCCTCCTCCGTATCCCCCAAATCCTCTGCTCTACCATCGGTGGCCGTGCCTTCAGCCACTATGCCCCGAGGCTGTGGACCTCCCTTCCTCACTCCCTTCGCCTCTCCCCCCTCTTCCCAGTTTCAGGTCCCAGCTAAAGACCTTTCTCTTCGACTGTGCTTTTGGTCACCTTTCTGCCCCTGGCTCGGTCCCGGGATCCGTTCTTGTGAAGCACTCTGAGACGCCATCCGGCGTGGAGAGCGCTATATAAATCAAAGTAGTCGTTATTGTTATTGAAGTGAGCACTTGGACACATCCTCCCCTCCCTATGTGAAGTGACTGGTTTTATAAGACATGTAATGATTATTATTGTTTTTATAAATTACTCACAGAGAAAAGGAAGTAAAGAATCAGTGCATTTCTTACAATCTTATATTTGTAAGACGTGAAATGTAAAGTTGTGCAAATTGGAACACGAAGAGTGAACAAGTTGTTAGATGTGTGGAAAGCCAAGTAAACAATTCAGATATTACACTGGCAACTCACCAGGAACTCTTAGAACTCTTAGAAGACTGTCAAGAAGACTGTCTTTTGCAAAAAGGACTGCCTGACCTACTGAATGTTCCCAGCGATTTCTGTTTTTGTTTTAGACTTCCAGTATCTGCAGTATTTTGCGTTTTCCCTTTTGCAAAGGTAGTTGATATAAATTATGGAACTGTTTATTTTCAATTATTATAACTTTATTATATTTGTTAATACAATCTATTAATAGTCCTTACTTTTTTTGTATTGCGTTTCACGTCTTCTAAACATCTCAAAGAGCTTCACAGTAGGTGAATTATTGAACTACGGTAACTAATTTATAACATGATTTGAGGAGGCGTGGAGTAGGGCGGTTTTTTCAATATTGCAACATTTGTTTTTATAATGTCCTTTTGTTTGGTATAGTGCCTTTCATCATCAGGAAGAATCTTAAAATGCTTCACACTGTAAATTACAGTGATTATGTATGTGCAAGCAAACAAGAGAGCTGATTTGCACACAGAGTGTCTCACAAACAGCCATGAATCTCTCTGGGATACCACACTACCTGAGGAGCTCTATATAAATACAAGTAGTGTTATTATTATTGAGATGAATGACCAGTGTTATTTGGGGAATTGTTGACCAGGACACCATGATGAACTCTTCTCTTTTAGGTAGTGCCAAGGGATCTTCAACGTCCACCTGCACAGTTTAATGTTTCATCAAAAGGCTGAATTACAAATTACCAAGCTGTATTAATAGGTGTGAGGGCGTGGTGAATTATGAGAGGAGGATAAACGGAATAGCACCTTAGGATATCCTCTGGCATGAAATTGCTATACAAATGCAATTTGTTGTTGTTGAGTAACAGATTAATTTCATTGCATTGATGTAAGGTTATTATAATAATTATAATCCTTACATTCATATAGCGCTTTTCACATCTTATTGACGTCTCAAAGCGCTTCACAGAATATACTGTAAAGTTAATTGACTGTGTATATTTGTGGGCGAATCGCGGCAGCCAATTGCACACAGCAGTGTCCCACAAACAGTGGATTGAAATGACCAATTTTTATTACAGTAAAAGCCCGTTTATCTGGCACCCTTGGGACCTGGCCAATGCCGGTTAAAGCAAGTTCCCGATTATTCGGCCTCAAACGGGGGAAAAAAAAATGTAATGCATTTTTCTGGTTAAATTCCGGTTAATCGAATGCGGACCTTTTTTTTTGCGATGCCGGTTATATGGAAGTTATGGTTGATCGGGTGCTGGATAAACAGACTTTTATTGTATTGTGGTTGGACGGATTATTAGGCATGTGGAGTAAGGAAACTTGCCCAAGGTTTCGCCCTGATCGAACACAGGTCTCGCGGCAAGTGCTCGAACCACTGAGTTACAGGAGCTCCATGATCAAATATCTTTGAGACCAGACAGGTTTTTCTGTTATGCTTGTTAGATCAAGAGCGGTGAGCAAGTAATAATAATAAAATTCCTTGCATTTGATATAGTGCTTTTCACGTCTTCTAGCTGTCTCAGAATATACTATAAAGTGAATTGTCTGTACTGTATATTTGTAAGTGAAACGCAGCAGCCAATTGAGCACAGCTAGGGTCCGTCGATATGGAAATTTTCCGATATCAGTATATTGGTGGGCTCATATCAATATATACCGATATATTGATATTTCCGGGTTTTTTATACTGTGCATGCGTGCGCATTTGGAGGTGCGCGGGCATTTGGGGGTGCGCGTGCATTCGGGGGTGCGAGCGCATTCCGTGCTCTAGGCCCTGGAGGTTTGCAATGCCGGTGACAAGGTAAGTTGGAAAAGTTCACATTATACCGATAATACCAATATATCGATTATTTCGCCGGACATGATATACCGATATTTACGATATACTGATATATTTTTTTGATAATGAATTTTTCAATGTATCAATATATTTTAAATTCTGATATCGGCATATCGATATGAAAAATTATATCAATATAATCGATATATCGCTGGACACTACGCAAATTGCTCAAAGTATAACAAGAAAATACAACAAAATTACACTTGTATTTTGCCTTTTTCATCAGGATGGAAGTGGAGGTGTGTGAGAGGCCAGATGAACTAGGATAGTTCTTGTGAAGACCAGATTTGAGAATTATGTTCTTTCAGGTTTTTAAAAAAAATGTGTTTTGTTTTAGAGCTTTTCGTGTTTTCTCGTTCACCTTCTGACTTTCCGGCATAATCTCCAGATTTTGTTTTGTTTTCTGTGTGGCAATGTGCGTAAATCTCCCCAATGTTTCTACTTTTTTTTTAGTCGAAGATAATATCTGTTACTATCTGTTAAAATAATTATCTCTCTGCCTGGTGTCCTTATTTTTGTTTGCTTTTCCATGCTCTCATTGATTTCTTGTCACATCTGAGGCAACATTTACAGTTTAGCTGGTGTTTTCTGTAATCATGATGCTCTCCTTAATGTATTTTTTAAAAAAGTAGCTTGTGTCATAGTAACGGTCTCCCAACATTTCATAACTCGTTTGGAAGTTCCAATTGCTGTAAGTTCCAATTGAAAAATACATACAGTATTTAGTTCCACTTTGAAGTTTCTTGCTTACCTGTGCTGCAGTGGTAGTCTGTTATATAAGCCTGTCATCCTTTTAATCAACATAATCATTTGTACTTTTTAAAAATATATATATTTTCTTGAATTTGGCACAAAAACACTTGGTTATCTGAATTCAGAATTTCCAATCCTTCTTAATTATAATAACCATGATCAAATATCCTTAAAGAGAGAGATCTCTCACAGTTTCAAACCTATTCTCATGTTTCTTCTTAAATTCTGGTTGAACTTCTGCTACACTCCCTCTTACGAAAGTACTGAATGTCCACTGACTTCTGACCAGTGAATTTTGTTGTTGAAGTGATGAGACCAAAGCTGCATGTGGTACTCCATGTGTGGTCTCACAAAAGGTATAATATATAATGTTAAAATTACCCATCTCTATTTCTTGGCTGCAATCTGAGGTATACATCAAAACATTTTATTTTATAGTATACAATTTAGATTGATATAGTCCCTTTCACCATCAAGAGGATGTCTCAAAGTGCTTTACACAGCTGGCTGTATTTCTGAGCTGAGGGGTGTTTCTTGGCTAGTTCCTTAGGTACCTGAGAATACTGAATTGAACTGAATTTTAGTAAACTGTCCACCAAAACCTTAACATCTCCAGGCTAATCTGATACCACAAGCACATTCCTATTCAGTGCATATTCACACTACCTGCTCAAACTTCTAGGTTTATGTTTTTTTCTGTTTTAACTGCTTCACCTGGAACCATACTTGATGCTTTACACTTGTAATATTTCTCTAACTTTAGTTTTGCATTAAAATGAGACGTCACTAATTATTTAGTTAGTATTCAAACCCTGCCGAAGAAAGACATGAAGCAGAAAGTAATATTGAAATAACTTCTATCAGGAGGATTTGTGGATTGATGGAGTCTGAATGCAGTGATTAGTGAATGCTCACCTGGGATTGAGCTTCATTTCCACTTCCAATTGCTACTGAATGGAAAAGGTATCAAGTCTATGAGTCAGCTGCATAAACTGCACAGAAGGTATAGTGCAGAAATTGATCAAATATGTAATTTGTCATTATCTATGGCAATTGCGTCAACATAGACACTAATTTGCATGATGACCGAGAAAAATATATTGGCATGGTAGAGTTTCCAGGTAAGATATTTGGGGAAGATGAAAAATCTATTTGGATTTTCTTAAACTGGGTCAAGAAGATCATGCTGCAATAAGTTATACAGAATGTTCATTTAAGCTTCTGTCCATATAATCTTTGAAAGATGTATTGCTGTGGGTATCACACCAGTGACACTGAATTATAAGAGATCTTTCACTATTGAAGAATGATAAATCAATCATGCTGAGCTTAATTGATTTAGGATAGTCATTTGGATGATAAAGACCATGGATCTTGCCATCTATAGAGAGGTGTTATGAATGACCCTGGAGTTAAAAGCTGAAACTGTGATGGCATTGTTCCACAGCTTAGTATAGAAACTTTATAAAGTAATACAGGTAGACCTCGCTTAAGGTTGCTTCGGTCAATGTTGTTTCGTTATTACATCGCTGATAAATAGGGAAACATATATTCATTTAACGTTGCGATGTTCGCTATTACGTCGTCCGCATGGGTGGAAACAAACTACTTTGGGTAGCGTAGACGTGCATAGAACTGAGCTGTCCAAGGCAGGAAGGTCTCAAATTAGACGCCCAGTTTTTAATGAGTTCCTGATGTTTGTTGGGTCAGCTCCAAGATGCTATCTCATGATGGGTGCTTTATAAATGAAAATTATTGTTATTGGTGCCGTGTTCACTTGATTCAGCTTGTGCATGTGTGTAGATGTTTTTACACAGGATTGTTGTAAAAGTGTTACCACAAATCCAAAGTATCCAGGCTTGATTAGCTTCTTCAAGAATGAACTGACTAAGCATTGGGTTCAGCACAGGAATGCAGGATATGGAGAAAGTGAACAAAAATACTCTGTAGGACATATAGTCCTCAATTTCTATACATCCAGGGCTAGGTGTTAGGTAAATAATCTGCGTGGATTAAAGGTGTGGTGGCGATGGATGAATGTTTTGCAGTTTTTGCTTGATTGCCTTGAAGCTTCAGTGTGTGCCTGTATGGTGACTTTTTTTTCAGAGAAAGGAAAAATACCTACTTGCAGTATGAATGAAGTTATATAACCAATTTGTATCCTATTGTTTATTTGTAGAGTCCTGTAGCTCAGTGGTTAGAGCACTTACCTTACAAGTGTGAGACCTGTGTTGGAATCTAGGCAGGTCAGGTTGAAACCTTGGGAAATCCACAACTGTTTGTGGGCACTGCTGTGTGCAATTAGCTGCTGCGTTTTGCCCACAAATATACATTCAATTCACTTCATAGTAGGGTCTGGCGATATATCGATATATCGCTAAAATCCGATATAATTTTCATATCGATACGCCGATATAGGCATTTTAAAAAATATCGATATATCGAAAAATCAATATATCGAGGTAAAAAATCAGAATGCTGCACACTGAACTACAAGACCCAGAATGCTCATCTCTATACACAATGCACAGACCGAGGTACAAAGCCTCCATATTGTATTCATAGTCCTCGAATACAATATACAGGTATGCAAGGGGTGGGAGGTGAGAGAGACGGGTGAGGGGGAGAGAGACTGCTGGGGGGGGGGGGTGAGGGGGAGAGATACGGCTGGGAGGGGGTGAGCGGGAGAGATACGGCTGGGGGGGGAGGAGGAGGGGGAGAGAGATGGGTTGGGGGGGGGGGGGAGAGAGATGGGTTGGGGGGGGGGAGAGAGATGGGTTGGGGAGGGGGAGAGACGGCTGGGGGGGGGTTGAGGCGGAGAGAGATGGCTGGGTGGGGGGTGAGGGGGAGAGAGATGGATGGGGGGGTGAGGGGGAGAGAGACGGCTGGGGGGGGGGGGGGGAGAGAGATGGCTGGGGCGGGAGGGGGAGAGAGACGGCTGGAGGGGGAGAGACGCTGGAGGTTGGGGGGGAGGAGAGACAGCTGGGGGGGGGGGGGGAGAGAGACGGATGTGGGGGAGGGGGAGAGAGACGGCTGGGGGGGGACGGGGAGAGAGACGGCTGGGGGGGGGTGGGAGGGGAGAGAGACGGCTGGTGGGGGGGGGTGGGGGGGGCGGCGGGGAAGAGACGGGGTGGATGTGATAATATACAAATAGAGATGTGGGTGATGTGAGAGAGACACAGACAGAAGAGATGGAGAGAGTGAGAGACACAGAGAGAGAAAGATATTTACCTCCTGAGGAGATAGGCCCCGAATGCGCGCGCACCCCGAATGCGCGCGCACCCGGAACACGCACGCACTCCGAATGCACGCGCACTCGGTATGCGCGCGCATGCGCAGTACGAAAAACCTGAAAATATCGATATTTCGGTATATCTCGATATGAGCCCATCGACATATCTAAATCGGAAAATTTCCATATCGACGGACCCTACTTCATAGTATATTCTATGAAGCGCTTTGTGATGCCTCAAAGACGTGAAAAGAGCTATATCAAACGCAAGCATAATTATTATTACAGTAAAAGCCCGTTTATCCGTGACCGATCAACCATAACTTCCGTATAACCGGCACCTCAAAAAACAGGTCCCCATTCGATTAACCGGAATTTATCTTGAACAACTCTAGTTTAGAATGCACAAAAAAATGAGATCCTTGATCAACAACAGCTTGCATGATGAACAATCATAGTCTATTTCAAACGAAGCACAGCAGTGCACAGACACTTCCTGAATCCCCAAGGCAATCAAGCAAAATCTCCAAAATATTCATCTCCACCACACCTTCAATCCACTCCAACCTTATATAGGTTGAGTTGCATTTATGTTCAATCATATTTCCTGTGCATCTTTTTTTCTGACACTATTCCTTTGGCATTTTTGGCCCCAATCTTTTAGTTGCTGCCATGAGATGATGATGTGTTGCCCACAAAATATACATCAATTCGCTTTCAAATGTATTCTGTGAAGCGCTTTGAGACGTTTCAAAGTTGTGATAAGACACTATATCAAATGCAAGGATTATGACTACTGTATTATGTTACTTCCACACACTGAACTTTCAAACAATACAATTTTAAGGATGTTTATTTTTGTAGAGATGATATTTTGATGCAAATTGGGATTGTTGAGTTGGACACTAGGAGAAACCCCTTCCCTTTTCACATAGTGCCATGGGATCTTTAACGTCCATTTGATCATGCAGAAATCACCTTGGCTTAATGTTTCATCCGAAGAACATCACCTTCAATGCAGTATAGC
This sequence comes from Hydrolagus colliei, assembly GCA_035084275.1. Taxonomy (NCBI): domain Eukaryota; kingdom Metazoa; phylum Chordata; class Chondrichthyes; order Chimaeriformes; family Chimaeridae; genus Hydrolagus; species Hydrolagus colliei. The sequence continues at coordinate 29,382,425 of CM068744.1, forward strand.
ATTGCATTGAAGAGTTATCTTAGATTACTTGAATAGTATCCCTGATGTGGGACTTAAACCCACAATCGTTTGACGCAGAGGCGAGAGAGCTCCCAACAGAGCCAGGATGGCTCATTAGCACTTGACTAATTCAAGAATAGAGTACAATATGTGTGATTAATTAAGTATAGCCAGGATAATTACAAGTAATATAAGTTAATTATCAAAAGCAGAAATATTACAAGCATTTTAAAATGTTTTAGATGCCATAATTATTCGCAATTAATTTAGTGTGAAGTTAATGAATGACTTAGGATTCATTATTAGTTAAGAGTGGAACAAGAAATTCTGGGTCACGCTTGTAACTCATGTAGCTTGATTTTGTGAATGAATGTGTGAGTGTTTTGGTGGCCTGCGGTATAAGACAGTGGTGGGCGGAGCTGGGCGATGTTGCGGAGATGGGATAAGACAGGGATGTCGGGTAGAAAGATAGTTGAGGGTCAAACAAGAAGCTAAGGTTCTGGACTGGCTTAGTAAGGTGGAGGGTTCATCCTTGGATTTGCATAGACATACACATGGGTGTGGAGTGGTAAAAGCCAAGAGACCCTAGAGTCTGATTGCATTGTGATGTTTCTGGAACTGGCATATTGCTGGTACAAGGCACAAGTAAGCTTCCTGCTGTGTGTCCAGTGAGATTAAATCTACCTGTGAAGGCCTCAGAGAATACTGTATGCGTGATTAGAATAATGTTTCAGTCCATCTGACCTGTCAAAATTTTGAATATTCTGTTTTTCAATTTCACAATTCCCTCATGAGGCACCTTAAGATGTCGTGATGTAATAAGGTGCTGTATCAAATGTATTGATGATTATTGAATAGATCTAGTGCGCTCTTGAATTTTTGGTGTTAATCTGTCTAGTTGGAAAGCTATTGCTTCAAGTAACAATTCAAATTTCTATTCTTCTTCTCACTTTACATTGTCATACTTAGCCATATTGAAATGTTTAGTTTCCTGCAGAATCTAGATGACATTACAACAACAGTTTGCATTTCTATAGTGCTCTTCACACAGGGTAGAGCTCAAAGCACATAGGAGTTGCAGTGCTTGATGCCAAGCAGGATGAGTGGGGTGGTGACTGTTGGTGCAGTTGAAGAGGAACAACAGCAGCAAATTTACATTTTTAAAGTGTCTTTCACGTCAGGAGTCAGCATTTCCGACCGAGCTGGGGTTGGGATTGTGGAGGAAAGGGAGGAGAACGGGGAGTGACCGATGGCAACGTTGAAGAGGAGTCTTGAGGCAAGATTTGAAGGAGGCTAAGGTCTTCAAGTGTTTTAACAGTAATTACAATAATAATAGTAATAATCCTTGCATTTGATATAGCTGACTGATCACGCTCTTCCTATGTATCTAAGCGCTCCACAGAATATACTGAAAGTGAATTCACTATATTTTATGGGCGAAATATGGCAGCCAGTCGTTGATGATGGAGTGGAGGGCATCAGAGGCAGAGGCATCAGAGGCAGTGTGGGCTGAGTGAAAGGGGTGGGTAAAGTGGTGGGCATAAGCAGGTTGGAAAGGCAGGGGAATGCCAATGATTTAAGTGATTTGAACATTTGTGGAGTCCTGTAGCTCAGTTGTTAGAGCACTCACCTAAAAGTGAGAGACCTGGGTTCGATTCCAGGAGGGGCAACCTTGCGCAAGGGGCATAACCTTTCCCTACTCCATATGCTTCATAACAATCCCTTTTATGTAAAAAAAAAGGTAGTTTCAATCCACGACTGTTTGTTGGGATACTGCTGTGTTTAATTGGCTGCCGTGTTTCGCCCACAAAATATAGTCAATTCACTTTACAGTATATTCTGTGAGACGCTCTGAGACATCTAGAAAACGTGAAAAGCGCCACATCAAATACAAGGATTATTATTTGAAATCAATCAGTTCTGTCGTAAATGAACTCAATCATGCTCAGCTTCTGCATTCAGCAACAATAAAATTACATTTGTATAGCTCCTTTTATGTCCGGAGGTCCCAATCTTTTCTCATCGCTCAAATGCTCAATCCTGTCTATCTATAGATGTTATCAAAACAATAATATGAGAAATAAAAATAAAGTCTGAATACTGTCACTTCCTTTCAACAAACTAAATTTTAAAGCCTTACAAGCAGCCTTTTAATAATAATTGACTAATTTCTTTACAGTGAATCCAATTCCATCCAACCTCAAGTCTGAAGCCAAGAAGGCTGCAAAAATTTTGAGAGAGTTTACGGAAATAACTTCAAGAAATGGACCTGATAAAATCATTCCAGGTTAGTAAAACAGTTGTGCCGTGCAATTTGTTGTCTGTGTTTGTTACTTTTTTGATGCTGCCTACATTAGTGAAACAACAACTTGTATTTATGTAGTTCCCTTTCTTCAAGCCATATGTATCCCTACATTGCAAATTTTATGCAGATCTATTTAGGATTTCATCTCAGCTCCGGTGCCTTGGGACGCCCTTCTGACCTGAAAGGCGATATATAAATGTTTTTGCTGATTTCAACGTTAACATAGAGTACTTTAAAAAAAAAATGTAATTGAATTAATCCTTTTATAACAACAACTTGCATTTATATAACACACTTCAAGTGTAGTAGAATCCCAGAGCGCCTGACAGTAGCAGAGTCTGACCCCCTAGCCAGAGGGAGAAGGAGGTGACTATAAGTAGGATAAAAAAAAGTAGGTCTTTATTCGAGATTTGAAAGTGGGGATAGAGTGGGCATGGTGGAAGGATTGAGGGAGAGGGTTACAGAAAACAAAAACGCAAAATACTGCAGATGCTGGAAATCTGAAACAAATCAGAAATCGCTAGGAACACTTAACACGTCAGGCCGCATCGACGGAGAAAGGAAAAGTGAGTCAACATTTCGGGTCCACGACACTTCGTCAGACCCTTCTTGACGAAGGGTCGTAGACCCAAAATGTTGACTCACTTTTTCTTTCTCTATAGATGCTGCCTGACCTGCTGAGTGTTCCCAGCAATTTCTATTTATGAGAGAGTTACATAGTTGCGGGGCATAGTGGCTGAAAGGACACCCACTGATGGAGCGGAGGAGACAGGGGACAGGAGGCTGGAGTCACCCGTGCAGAGGCAGCAGGTGGGGGAGTGGGGGACAAACAACAACAACAAATTACACTTAGAAAGCGCCTTTCACGTCGGGAGGATGTCCCAAGGCGCTGCACAGGAGGCGTGTGACCCGAGCTGGGAGGGGAGTGTACGGGGAGGGGTGAAACATAGAGGGGAGGTCGAAAAATTCTGGGTGGAATAAAAGGCATGGTCGAAGAGGAAAGTCTGCAAACCGGCCTTGAAAGAGGAAAGGGAAGAAACGAGATGGAGGGATTGAGGGATGGAATTCCATAGGGTGGGAGCGGAAAAACTAAAGGCCCGGCCTCCGATGGTGGGGCGGTTCGGGCGGGGGGCTTGGAGCAAGCCAAGTCCTGCTGAACGGAGGGTCCGGGTGGGCTTGTAGGGGGAGAGTAGATTGGTTAAATAGGGCGGGGCAAGGCCATGTAAGGCCTTGAAGGTGAGGACGAGGATCTTGAACTCGATCCTCTGGAGGATGGGGAGCCAGTGGAGACGGGCGAGGGTGGGGGTTATATGGTCGCAAAGGCGGGTGCGGGATAATACACGGGCTGCAGAGTTTTGGATGACCTGCAGCCTATGAATGGAGGAGCTGGGGATAAGCAAATCGAATAGGTAGGGTCCGTCGATATGGAAATTTTCCGATTAAATATATCGATGGGCTCATATCGAGAAATACCGAAATATCGATATTTGGAGGGGGTTTGTACTGCGCATGCGCACGCGGCGCGCGTATTCAGAATGCGCGTGCATTCCGTGTGCGCGCGCATTTGGGGCCTATCTTCTCAGGAGGTAAATATCTTTCTCTGTGTCTCTCACTCTCTCCATCTTTGTGTTTTTCTGTCTGTGTGTCTCTGTGTCTCTCCCTCTCCTCTCTCACATCCCCCCCATCTCTATCTGTATATTATCACATCCACCCCATCTCTCATCCCCCCCCCCCCCACCGTCCCTCTCTCGCACCCCCTACCCCCGTCGTCTCTCTCCCCCACCACCCCCCCAGCCGTCTCTCTCTCCCTCTCCCTCCCCCCAGCCGTCTCTCTCCCCCTTTCAGCCGTCTTTCTCCCCCCAGCCGTCTCTCTCCCCCTCTCCTCCCCCCCCAGCCGTCTCTCTCCCCCTCTCCCCAGCCGTCTCTCTCCCCCTCTCCTCCCCCCCCCCCCCCAGCTGTCTCTCTCCCCCCCACAGCCATCTCTCTCCCCCTCCCCCCAGCTGTCTCTCTCCCCCTCCCCCCAGCCGTCTCTCTCCCCCTCCCCCCCAGCCGTCTCTCTCCCACTCCCCCCAGCCGTCTCTCTCCCACTCCCCCCAGCCATCTCTCTCCCCCCCTCCCCCCCCCAGCCGTCTCTCTCCCCCTCTCCTCCCCCCAGCCGTCTCTCTCCCCCTCCCCCCAGCCGTCTCTTTCCCCCTCTCCGCCCCCCAGCAGTTTCTCTCCACCTCCCCCCAGCCGTCTCTCTCCCCCTCCCCCCAGCCGTCTCTCTCCCCCTCTCCGCCCAGCCGTCTCTCTCCCCAACACCCCAGCCGTCTCTCTCCCCCTCACTCCCCCCAGCAGTCTCTCTCCCCCTCACCCACCACCCCAGCCGTCTCTCTCACCCCCCACCCCTTGCATACCTGCATATTGTATTCGAGGACTGTGAATACAATATGGCGGCTTTGCACCTCGGTCTGTGCATTGTGTATAGAGATGAGCATTCTGATTTTTCGATATATTGATTTTTTTGAAATGTCTATATCGGCATATTGATATGAAAATTATATTGGGTTTTAGCGATATATCGATATATCGCCGGATCCTAGTAGGGAGGTGCAAGGGCATGAAGGAATTTGAAAACGTGTGAGAGGATCTCGTTACAATACTGTCTAACTTTCAGCAACTGAGATTGTGGTGCTGTCCTTTTAAGAACTTGCTATGTTCAACCAGCTTGGCAGACGATCACACAGTAATGAATGCAACTCATTCATAACTGTACACTTCACTTTACCACTTGACAGTTGCCTTTGATTAAAGCATACACTGTTGGCATTCTTCAAAGCATATTTACATTAGGAGTTTGATTTCAATTTAGAGTTAGTTAAAAACTATTATTAAACAAAAACCAAAGATTTATTTTATCTCAGACAAACTTGATCTAATTATCCACAGAATTATATTAAATGGGCCACATGTAACACAGATTTATAATTCTAGTCTGACATGTACCGTGAAGCAGAATGCATCATAGGGTGTGAGAGAGGAATAGTATTCACACTAACCTGAAACATATCAATTAGAATAGTAAAGTGGTAGCTTATTAATTTTGAACTGATACCATTCGAACAAAATTGTAATTTGTCAACAATGTAGTCCACCTGTAAATACACATTCAGTACTTTAGATGCAAAATTGATTGATGGGGTACAAATAGAGATAAAGAAGATGGAGGAGTGATGGAATAGAAGCAGTGTTGTAAATGTGTATAACATATTTTTGCGTTACCTTACTACCTCTCCCCTCAGGCTGCCGAGACCCTGACCCATTCCTTCATCATGTCCAGGCCTGACTATGCTAATTCCCTATTTCTCAACACTTGTCTCCACAAACTAAGTGTTAATCAGAAATCTTGAGTTCATGTCCTCTCCTGCACTGAGATTGGTGACCTGATCACCTTCATCTTCCCTGGCTCCTCATTCTCCAAAAATTTAGTTTAGGATCCTTGTCCTCGCTTTTAAAGTGCTCTATAGTCTTTCTCCATCCTACCTCTGCAACTTACTAAAAACATAACAATCTATTGCCAGCCACCGTGCTCTCCCCACTATCAGCAGTTGGACCTTCAGCCTCCGTTCTCTGGAATTCCATTCCCAGAGTTCCGTTGCCTCACCCCTTCCCTTGCCCCCCTAAAGGCACCATCAAAACCTTCCTCTTCGTGCCTCCCACCTCTACCTCACTTGCCCATCGGACCTCTGAATACCACCCTCCAATTCGAGTGCAAACTCTTACCGTCCATTGCCTTGGGGCATCCTCCCAATGTGAAAGGCACAATATAGATGCAATTTGTTGTTTGTTGTCTTATCATGTACTAGAGTCTAGTGAAACCTTGAGTGAAGATCATGGGTTTGCACTTGTAATTCCCCACCAGCTCTTCATCTGAGAATTCAGCCGTGGGAATTTGCCACACAGAAGGTATTTTCCTACAGTAATAGAAGATAGCGTGATGAAAAACCTTTCGTTCTACTAAACTTCTCTCTCTTAACTTTAATTACTCCTTTCACTTCTATTTATGATGAGATAAGCCTGCCTTTCAATTCCCTTGCTTTCTCTCAGTGGACAATAGATGGCTGGTATTTCTGATTTCCTCCTCTGGAAACATTTCATAGTCCAGATATGTAGAGGAGCCAATGTACAAAGAGAGCGAAGCATTCTCTCCTCAGGCTTATAATGATAACAATTTGACGAATATTGATTATTATTTCATCTTCTATTTCTCAGCTTCAAATGCATCAAGTGAAATACTAAATTACTGACTTCTAAATATAGAAAAAACTAGAAAAAAGTAATAGAGGAGATAAAATAATGGATTAACAGCCAAATATGCACATCGGTGGATGCAAATGGTAAGATCATAGAGAACATGGAGTGCATAAACCTAGAGTAATAATCTTGCTTAGATCAGACACTTGAAGTAAATGCTCAAAGGAAATAGGGGCAATAAATTAAGAAATTCAATTCCACATAAATATTCATCGTATTCAAAGCATTGTAAAGTCAGCACCTTGGGACGTCCTCCTGACGTGAAAGGCGCTATACTGGTGTAATTTTGTTGTTATTATGAGAGCCAATTATGTTGGCTGGAATAAAAGTGGCAGAATTTAGTGCTAAAATATATTTGTTTACTTCTAGTCACAATCTTGACTTTATGAGCTTTAGTCCTTGCATTCCTGACCAGCGGAGCTCTTAATTATTCACCCTTCTTATATCCAACCCCCAGCTTGAGTACAAACTCTTGACTATCCAGTGCCTTGGCATGTCCTTTTGACATGAAAGGTGCCATGCCATACAAATGAAATTGGTTGTTGTTAACGCTGTGTAAAGCTACAATTATGCTCTTCTGCGTGAACCGCTGTTTGTCTTTAGATGTTGAAAGACTATTTTCACTTGTTGGCAAATTCAAAATGAGAGGGCATAAGTATAACAACAACAACAACAACTTCGATTTATATAGCGCCCTTCACGCCGGACAGCGTCTTAGAGTGCTTAAATATAAAATAGTCATTAGTGGATTTAATTAGGAATTTGGAAGGAAATCCTTCAGGCAGAGGATGGTGAGAGTGTGGAATTTGTTGATGGAAGTTGTGGTTAAACAAAAGCATCTATATATTTAAGAGAAAACTTGATAATAATAATTCTTGCATTTTATATATTGCCTTATGATATATTGACATCTCAAAGCACTTCACAGAATATCCTGTAAAGTGAATTTACTGTATTTTGTGGGTGAAAATGAAATTTTGTAGACATGAGGGAGCAAGGGATAGGGACATATCATAGAATGTTACAGCACAGAAGGATGCCATTCGACCCATCGAGTCTGTGCCGGCTCTTTGACCGAGCAAGTCACTTTCATTAACCTCAATCACTAGCTTTCTCCCCATAACCCTGCAAACCCATCTTCCCCAGATACCTATCCAGTTCTCTCTTAAAAGCTGCTATCGAATCGGACCTCACTACCCTTTTAGGCAGATCATTCCAAATTCAAACAACTTGCTGAGTAAAAAAAAATTCTAACCTCCCCTCTGCTTCTTTTGGTAGATATCTTAAGACTGTGACCACGGGTCACAGACATATCTACCAGCGGCAACAGCTTTTCCCTATCTAGCCTGTCGAAACCTTTCATGATCTTGAAGACCTCTATCAGGTCCCCGCGTAACCTTCTCTGCTCTAATGGGAAAAGTCCTAACTTCTCGAGCCTGTCCTTATAGCTAAGGTTCCCCATACCTGGTATCATTCTCGTGAATCTCCTCTGCACCCTTTCCAGTGCCTTAATGTCCTTCCTGAAGTAAGATGCCCAGAACTGGACGCAGTACTCCAGCTGAGGCCTAACTAGTGTTTTGTATAGATTAACCATAACCTCCCTACTCTTATACTCTATGCCCCTACTAATAAAGCTCAGTACACCAAATGCCTTTTTTTTTACTTCCTTATCTACCTGCCCTGCTACCTTTAATGATTCGCTTACTTGAACACCCAAATCTCTCTGTACGTTCACCCCACTTAAGATTGAGCTACCAAGTCTATATTGCCTCCCATCATTTTTCCTACTTAAGTGTATCACCTCACACTTATCCACATTAAAATCCATCTGCCACATGTCAACGCATTCCACCATTCTGTGTATGTCTGCTTGCAGTTGGTTACAGTCCTCCTCACTATTTACTACCCTACCTAACTTTGTATCATCTGCAAACTTGGAAATAGTGCTCTCTATGCCCAAGTCCAGATCATTAATATATATTAGAAAGAGCAGTGGTCCCAATACCGATCCCTGGGGGACACCGCTGCACACCTCCTTCCATTTCGAGAAACACACATTAACCACCACCCTCTGTTTTCTGTCACTCAGCCGGTTCTTAATCTAAACTGCCACTGTCCCCTTAGTATCGTGCGCCTCTAATTTTTTATTAATCTCTTATGCGGTACTGTGTCAAAAGCCTTTTTGAAATCCATGTAAACAACGTCTACCATATTTCCCTCATGAACCCTCGCAGTTGCCTCTTCAAAAAATTCTGTTAGATTTGTCTAGCAATATTTGCCTTTAACAAATCCATGTTGGCTGTCTCTAATTACCTCATGTCCCTCTAAGTAGAGATTTATTCTGTCCCGGATTATGGTCTCCAGTAGTTTTCCTATTACCGAAGTAAGGCTGACTGGCCTGTAATTTCCGGGTTTGTCTTTCTGCCCCTTTTTGTAGAGGGGGGTAACATTAGCCACTCACTCTCCAGTCTCTTGGCACCACTCCTGTGTCCAATGAAGATTGAAATATAATGGCCAGAGCCTCCGCTATTTGAACCCGTATCTCCCACAGCAACCTTGGGTGAAACCCATCTGGTCCTGGTGACTTATCAATTTTGAGCCCAGTCAATCTTTACAGAACTTCTTCTCTGTCTATAGTAATTTGATCTATTTCCTCTACCCTCTCATCCAATACTGCGGCATTTAGGGCATCCATTTCCGTTGTGAAGACAGATGCAAATTACCCGTTCAGTACATTAGCCATGCCCTCTGCCTCCACAACAAGATTGCCGTCATTGTCTTTGATTGGCCCCACTCTACCTTTAACTAACTTTTTTTCCTTTATGTGCTTATAAAATATTTTAGGATTCCCCATTATGTTATCCAGTAACCTCTTCTCATGCAATCTTTTAGCCTGCCTTATCACTCTTTTAAGATCACTCCTGCATTCTCTATAATGCGCTTTGCTATCAGTATCTTGCGTCTTACAATTGTTGTACATTGTCTTCTTCTTTTTCATCCTAGACAGAATATCCCTGGTCATCCAGGCTGGCTTGGTTGTCGCACATTTCCCTTAGACCTCTCCCCTATGGGAGAGGTGCAGAGGAAGGATGAGAACATGGATTAAATTAGAATTTTGGCCATTTAAATTACTTGGTGTGAACACAGCCTACATTTTTAAAAATACACAAATCCTTTATTACAATAATCAGTATAGATCAATGAGGCCTGTAAATATGGCATTACAGGAAAAAGTTTTCTTTCATTATTTCACAGTTTTCAGAAGGGAGTGTCCTGGTACATTCATAAATTCATACAGTGAATATTGTTCAAGTAATTTTTCAGTTCCCTTTTAAATACTTTTTAGTTCAGTTTGATGCAATCAAATTACATCCCATGCAATCGTCGGTCTCAAAGGAATGTTCTAATCTCCCCCTTTACTTCTCCTTTTTTCTTCCTGTAATAACCCTCATTATATGGGAAGCCACAGTATGTGCTTACTAATGATAAGTGGTAATACTTTCTGTCTATTTACTTTTTAGAAAAAATTGGGAGTTATGGAAAACTATTTGATCCTCAAAGTTTAAGCTTTTGAGACCTCTCTTCAGAACAATAATGTCATGGCCCATTTTAATGAATACCTCCTCTGTCCTCTGCATGGGTGTGATGGCTACTGTAACTATGGGCCTAACCAATCTCTTCTTCGGTAAAATGTGATTTAATTTTTTTTTAACAATCTTAGTCTCCATCTAACAGGTAGACCTTCCAGCAGAACTGATCAGAGTTTGGGATTAAAACTTCAACAAAGGGTTTCTGGATAGCTTTATACTGTGTATAAAGTGAGCTACACAGTGGTATCACACTGGGTTTATTATGTACTGGAGAAGAATACAGATGAAAAGAATGGGGAAGAAGTATGTGGCACTTATCAGTTTATCCTATAGCATTTTCGTACTGCATATTCCCAGCGATGATTGACTATCGTAGCTGTCACTCATCAGGGAGTGTTGGTTCTGGGCAACAGTTAGCTGGTCTGAGCTCTCACTCACCCGGATGTCAGGCTCTGAGCACTTCTGAGCACTTCCTTGCGTGAGCCGTGCTATATAAATGCAAATTGTTTTTGTTGGAAGTATTGAGAGCCAATAACTGGTTGCTTGGGAATCTCCCATGGAGGCACTCAGAAAATTTCCTGATTTCCCATATAGCCAGTCTGCCCCTAATTGAAGGGATTTGAGAAGGAGATTAGTGTAGAATTATGTTCACTTTAAGGTCAGTTGAATGGACCACAATGGTCTTTTCCTATCATACAGAGTCAATCATGTTAAACTAGCTATACCCCACCGTAACATACATGGCCTAGTGTTTTTGAATACGTTTATTCATTTACTGTATTTCAAAACTTTTTAAAAATAATGTATTTGTTATTTACAAAAAAAGGGTGAGCTTTAATCACTGGATTGTTTTTCTTTGTTTTTTTAAAGCTTTATTGGTTTTTGTTTTCCTTTTAGAAGTTCATTGTTACAATTTATTTATATATAATATATAAATGTTATATATATATAGATGGAGCTGTGCTTCAGTTACGTATTTTAACCAGTGTTTTTGACAATTTAGAAAGTGTAGTTTTTTTTTAAAAAAAGCAAATTCCTGGCCGGGGAGTGGGGGCTTGTGGGGGGGGTGAAGTGGGGAACAGCTTCTTATTTCTGGATTCTGTTTAAGATTGGCGTGAAACTTGGATCGTTTCTGGTTTCTTTCTTTTCATCTTGTATTATGACTCAATATTTCTTTGTCCATGCATTAATTCACAGAAATTGTGTTTATTTTACAGTTCACATCATAGCTAAAGCACAAGGGCTTGCTATCCTGTCAGTGATTAAAGCTGGGTTCTTAGTAACTGCTCGTGGGGGCAGTGGAATTTTAGTTGGTCGTCTATCAGATGGAAGTAAGTCATTATTGTTTTCTTTAAAAAAAAGGTTGTGTTTTGTTTGGTATTGTTGAAACACACAATTGTATTTTTTTTAACAAAAACTCTTCTCCTGGGATTTTTGTGAAAAAAAACTTTTTCAAAAAATAAATAATAATAATCCTTGCATTTGATATAGTGGCTTATCATGTCATTGAGATGTCTCAAACCACTTCACAGAATATACTTTTTTTAGGAGGGGAATGTTGGCCAGGACACCAGGAGAAACTCCAATCTCTTTTCAAATATTGCCTTGGGATCTTTTAACATCCAAACTGAACATGCAGACAGGAACTCTGTTTAACGTCTCATCTGAAGGATGGCACATCAACAATATAACATACCCCAGCACTGCATCGAGTGTCAGCTTAGATCGTGTATTTCCAAGTCCAGAACTTGGGGTTTGAACCCAAAACCTTCTGTCTCATGGACATCAGGCTATTTTTTTTTTAAAAAAAAGGTTTTAACTTGTATCGCTTAACAATGGAACTTTTTTAAGCAGTCCGTTGAAGATATTTGGAACACATATCTTATGACTTTTATTTTTTTCTTATAACAGCTATGCATTGGACTTAATGAGAATAGCAACTGTTGACAGAATATTTGCATTTATTAAGTGTTTATGTCTAATTTAAATTAGAAAATCAAATGGCTAAACTTTAGATGTATACAATATTAATAAAACAAATCAGTGGTCACAGATGAGCCTGTCACTCAAATCTACCTTTGAGTCTTAGATATCCCACTTCTTGCTGTTTTCAGCTAGGTTCTTTGGAGTCCTGTAGCTGAGTGATTACAGCCCTTGCCTCGCAAGCAAAAGAGCTGGGTTTGATTCCAGGCAGGGGGAAATGTTGGATACGTTTCCTTACTCCATATGCCTCCGTTTACCTAGCGGGAAGTAGAAACCCATTATTAGTCGGTTGATGGATTGCTTTCCTGGGGATAATAATTGCTTTATTAAAAATAAATTGGTGACTCAATGCACAACTGTTTGTGGGTCACTACTGTGCGCAACTGGCTGCTACATTTTTGCCCACACAATATACAGTCAATTCACTTAATAGAAGTGTTTTGAGACATCCTGAAAGGCAGCATGCGTAGTGGCAGTATATACTGGGATCCTCTGACACCAGACACTTATCTTAGTGTTGTATTTCACCATGAAATTAGGGTCTGCCTGCACACAAATAATACCTCTGCTAATGTTTTGTAGAGTAGCAGTTCTCATGTGGTACCATAATGATTAATTTTGAGATGCCTTGCCCCCTATGGTGTCCTTAGCATGATTTTGGAAGTAATCTCAGTGCAGAAGGGGTCCAGCTGCATGTGCATCCCAAACCTCTACTTGAGCAATTTACTCGAGTCTTATTCTTTTCTTTGTTAAAAAGTAGGGTATAAAATGCAACATGCATTTGCTTTAATTTTTTTAAAATGTCTAGAGCTCCTTGAGATGCTTCTATTGATGAGTAGAATCTATTGTCAGTATCCAGTGTTTCACAAGCTGCAGGCAAAACTGTCTATTTCTCTCTCTCTGCTGTGTCCTTATACAGTACTTGAATCAAGAAGAGCATCTCCATGTTCTAGTTACTCTCAGTTACTCTCAATGAACATGCTGATATAAACCAACTCTGGGCTAGTTTATACTGCAGCCCCGTGCTCACTCAGACTGGGATGGAGTCTGCTCAAGTTCATTTTGTGATATTAAATATGTTAAAAGATATGACAGTAGACCTGCAATGGCAAATGTTTAAAGATATAATACATAATTCCCAGCGATCACATATTCCCTTGAGAAATAAAAATATCACATGAAAAGTGGTTCAACCATCTCTCCCTCCCTCCCTCTCCTCTCTTCCTCTCTCCTTCTCTCCCTCCTGTCCCCTCGCTCCTTCTCTCCCTCCTTTCACCCTCTCATTCTCTCCCTCCTTCTTCTCTCTTCCTCTCTCCTCTCCCAACTTTCCCCCTCTCCTTCTCTCCCTCCCTCCCTCCTTTCCCCTCGCTCCTTCTCTCCCTCCTTTCCCCCTCTCATTCTCTCCCTCCCTCTCCTCTCTTCCTTTCTCCTTCTCTCCCAACTTTCCCCCTCTCCTTCTCTCAAAATAGAACACACACACACCAAAAACAAAATCTAGAGATTTATTCTCCTCCATTTCTTGTTTGAAAGTAGCATGTAATGTCCACGTGTAAATGAGATCTATTACAATAGAAAAGAGAGAGACAGACAGTCTGACTGTTAGAGTTAGAAGCCAGATTATCACTGCTGTGTGTGTCTGACTAGACACACACATAGAGGCAGTGATAGTTTGGAGAGGGGGAAAGGAGGGAGAGAAGGAGAGAGGAGAGGGAGGGAGAGGGGGAAAGTTGGGAGAGAAGGAGAGAGGAAGAGAGGAGAGGGAGGGAGAGAAGGAGAGGGGGAAAGGAGGGAGAGGAGACAGGGAGAGTGGAGGGGGAGGGAGAGAAGGAGAGGGGAAAGGAGGGAGAGAAGGGAGAGAGGGAGGGAGAGAAGGAGAGAGGGGAAGGAGAGAGGGGAGGGGGGGAGAGTGGAGGGGAAGGGAGAGAAGGAGAGGGGAAAGGAGGGAGAGAAGGAGAGAGGAGAGGGGGAGGTAGGGAGCAAACAACATCGTATAATTCAACAGACCTTGACACCAACATTACAAACTTTCTGGGCCTAGAGCAAGCATTTCGAAATGTGCGTGCACCGCGACTGCGCGCGTACCGTCAATGCACGCGCACTTTGAATGCACGCGCATGCGCAGTATAAAAACTCGATAGATCGGTTTAAGCAGGTATGAGCCAACCGATATAACCATATCCGGAAAAATCCCATATCGCCGTTCCCTAGTACTGGGTCCTCAACTATTTACAGTCTGTATCAATGATTCAGATGAGGAAATAGAGCATAACATATCTAAATGTGCAGATAATACGAAGCTAGGTGGTAGAATAAGTTGTGAGGATGCTACAAGAAGAATTCAAAGGGATACAGACAGGCTAGGTGAGTGGGCAAGAAGGTAGCAAATGGAGTATAATGTGGGGAAGTGTGAAGTTATTCACCTAGGTAGTGAAACTGGAACAGCAGATTATTTTCTAGAAGGGGTTCAATTGGCACACTGCCAGTGCATCCCAAACATCTGCTTGAGCAAATTACTAGAATCTTCTGGTTCTTTTCTTTGTTAAGAAGTAGAGTATAAAATGCAACATGCATTTGTTTTAATTAAAACAAATTCTTGTGCTTTTTGAGATGTTTCTATCGATGGGTGGAATCTATTGTCAGTATCAAGCACAGTATCATGCATTTCACAAGCTGCAGTGTGAAACTGTCTCTCTCTGCTGCGACTCCAGTAAATGTCCTTATCAAGAATAGCACCTCCATGTTCTAGTGAAATTGCTATTTTTGCAGTTACTCTAAATGAATATACGGATATAAACCAACTCTGGGCTAGTTTATTTACATCTATCCTTTGGCCAGCTTTCTTAAAAGTAACAAGGCATTGATTGTGATTATCATCCTTGACTCTGCATTTATCAAACTGTTCGATAAAGAGTGATGGGGGCAAAACATTTTTTTTAAAGTGAAAGTTAATAATGTAATTTATTTTTCCTGGGATATATAAACTTGCATTGATTTTTATACAGGATGGTCTGCTCCCTCTGCAATAGGCATTGCTGGTCTCGGTGGTGGCTTTGAGATTGGAATTGAGGTATGGTGCTTTTTACATTCTTATAACAATAGTAATAATCCTTGTATTTGTTACTGTGCCTTATCACATCTTTGAGACATCTCAAAGCTCTTCACAGAAGACTGCAAAGTGAATTAACTATTTTGTGGACAGCGCACAGCATGCCTGAATACTGTTGCAATGTAGCAATCAATTCATGCCAATTGTGTGTCATGATAATTATCGCTTGAATTCAAAATTCCTTGTGTTAATTTACAATTTACAATTCTACTGTGACCGTATCCATAGTATTTATTGGGTGGAGTTCATTGTGGAATCAAAGCCTTTGTTTCTAAAAATAAATTTGGTAAAATCGTCAATTAACCTTGTCCCACCAGCTGAACTGCTGCTGACCAGAACCACTTGGCAAAATCCAATCCACCAGCAATAATGTATATGGGTGTGGGGGAAAAAAGCACAGTCTAATAAACTTGGTCTAACTTGCGATAATTTTCAACGGGAATCCTTGGTGAGTAAATGGGGACTCTTTCAATAACCAGAGAAACATCACACCAACTTGTGCAAATAGCTCCAATCTATTTTACGAGCAGAGTTCTAGCTTGTCAGGAATTCAAGCAGGATTCCTTTAATTGAGAATAATTAGTTCCCAAAGTAATATTACACCAATCATTTTGATCCATTTCTGGTGCCCCTTAATATGCCTTTTGTCTGAAACAGTGACTGTCCAGCGCCTTGGGACGTCCTCCTGACGTGAAAGGTGCTATACAAGTGTAATTTTGTTGTTTGGTGTACTGATCCTTGCGTTTGATATAGTTTTTTACCATGTTGTCAAGGCATTTCAAAGTATAATTTTACGATAGAGTGCAGCGACCGTGTATTGCAGGGGAATTTGTAATTGATATGCAAACAGAAATAACCCCAAATAAACCTAGTGCTAATTTTAAACTCTACTTTCACAGTAGTTGTCACAGAAAACTGGAGAGAAGATTGCACCAGAGAGGGTTGCAGTTCTACAGTTTGTAGAACAGTATCATTGTGTTTGGTTAAGACAATTTGTTGTGCATTTTACACTACCAGCAACAAAAGTTTGCATTTATAATATCTTTCATATTGGGCCTTCAAAAGTGGGGTGGAGAGAGTATCCACGAAAGTGCAACAGAGCCATATTCTGTAGTTACATCCCTCTTCAGTGAATTTTAATTCTGTCTGTTTCCTCATTACAGTACAGTACATTATAGATGTACTGTAGCACAACTATAATGTAGTTAAACAATTGTAATCTTCAAAAATGTTATTAGTGCAATAATATCACACTATGTCTTTATAACAAATAATAACTCCTTCGCTGAGTTTTCAGTCAACAATAATTAGCTAAAAATAATAATATGCAGGGTCTATTGATTGTCTTTTAATTGTACATGAATCCTTTCTATTCATTTATTTTACGCAAAGCAAAGGCCCACTTGCAACATTAAAATAAAGGGCCTATTTAAAAGTACTGGGGTGGAAGGCAGAATCTGGAGAGGTTTTAAAATATATACTGGTATTGGATTTGTCACTGACATTTCAAATGCTTTCCTCTTGGGATCCTTCTGATTTAAATTGATCATTTCAATCCATTTTGTGGGACACTGCTGTGCAATTGGCTGCAGCGTTTCGCCTACAATTATACAGTCAATTCACTTTACAGTATATTCTGTGAAGTGCTTTGAAAAGTCTAGAAGACGTGAAAAGTGCTATATCAAATGCAAGGATTATTATTATTATTGTTTCTTTTATAAATGGCCTCAATGTTAGTGCATTATACTGTGAACTTCCTCATTTGAAAATTGACTTCATTTTACGACCATATCATTGCTTTGTTGTTTTTGCATCACCTCAAAACCACTTATTTGAACCGTGTGCAACAAGCACTGTTATTGCTATTCCACTTATCCTTTGTTATACTGTCAGTGTGTTCTATTGACTTGGGCAAAAAAACATGATGCGGGCAATGCAACTGAAACCCTCGTCCATGTTTTCATCACCTCCCACCTTGATTATTCCAAATTTCCCCTCACAGCCTTCCTAACTCTTCCCTCCACAAGCTGCAGATTATCCAAAACTGCAGCACGTATCCTCTCCCGCGGACCAGGTTCCACGACCCCATCACCCCCACCCTGGCCCGGCTCCACCGGCTCCCCATTCCTAAGAGGATCGAATATAAGATCCTCGTCCTCACCTTCAAAACCTCCATGGCCGTGCCGCCTTCTACCTCTCTGACCTGTTGACTCCCTACAAACCTGTCTACTCCATGTCTCACGCTTGATCCGCCATAATGTCTGCGGGCGGCCTTTCACCCTCTGCCCCCACTCTTTGCAATCCCTTCGCTGCCTTCCTTGCCTACTTGAAGGCCTGACACAAGTCCCTTACTTTTCGATCCTGCCTTTAGCCGCCCCAGTACCTCTACCTTCCCTCATCCTAACCTTACCCCCATCCCAAACCTCCCATGCTCGGATCCTGACCCCTGACTGTTCAATACCTTGGGACATCCTCCCAATATGAAAAGTGTTCTACTATGTAATTCAGTTGTTGTTGTTGGATGTTATGAATGTATGTATGAGAGGTTCAGCAGCCAAACGGTGTGAGACAGTGGTGGAGCCGAGCAAAGTTGCAGAGATGGGGCAAGGCAGAGGAGGTCATGGCATGGATGTGGGGTAGAAAGGATTGTTGAGGGTTGAACAAGACATCAAGGGTCCCGACTAGTTTAGTGAGATGGTATGTGCATCCATATGGACAGTGGTGCACCTGAGCTGTGGACGCGCTGATGGTCGCCAATCAGGAGGGCCTTGGTCTTGTTGACGTTGAATAGAAGAAAGTTATCTCTCATCCAGGACGATGTCTGATAGACAGTCTGTCAAGACATTAGTGAATCTGGAGTCGAGGGTGAAGGCATGAGAGCATAGGAACAGGAGTAGGGCATTCAGGCAGAGAGATAGAATTAGATGACATCCGCTTACATGTGGAAGTTCACCCCATGTCTGTGGTTGATATCAGCAAGAGGGAATATATAGATGTTGAAGATGAAAGAACCAAGGAGAGAACCCTGAGGAACGCCATATGAGACAGTGTGGGAGCTGGAGGAGAAACTGTTTGTGGAAACTGTATGAAAGCAATCAACTTCAAGATCCTCTCACTTGTCTACACATCCCTTCATACCCTGGCAACTCCCTACCTTTCCAACCTGTTCACTCCACCACCGCTTTTTGGCTCCGGCTTCCTACTTGTTCCTTGTCCCCTCCTCTCCATCATTGCGGCTGTACTTTCAGCTACTAAGCCCCAAAACATTGAATTATCTGTCTCAATCCTTCTATCTTGCCTCCTCCCACCTTTTCAGACATTTTTCTTTGACCGTGTTTATGGTCACCTTTTCCCATCCCCCAGCTTAGCATCGGGCTCCACCAATATTAAGCTCTCTTACAAACTGCTCCACGTGAAAAGTGTTATGTAAATGCAAGTTGTTGTTGAAGACTTTCCTTTTGAACTGCTTATCGTCAACTCCTCCCTCTCTCTGGGTCGACGTCAGGCTCCCTGTTAAGCACTCTTGAGATGCTACCCTTCGGGAAGGTACTATATCGACACAAGTTGTTGCTATCACCACCTCGCCATGTCACTCCCTCTGTAGTTTTGTCAATAAAAGTAGGAATGTGCATAATGGATAGCCATCCATGGTTCGTGTCTCTGTTAGAGTAATCTGTTTGTGGCACATGGAGCCTGATGTATTATTTTCAAGCCAATAACTTTTTTCCATAAACCGTATTCATCTGCGTAAAAATAAATCAATATGTCAAAACATTTAATTTGTGTCCTAGGTGACAGTCATGGTTGAGTCCCATGGGTTTCATTTCAACCGTAACTTTAACTTACTTTTGTTGCTGTAGTTTTCTGCCATGCATTGTCTTTTAAATGAATCCTACTTGATTCCTTTCTATATTGGAGCCAAAACTTCTGCTAATGTAGGTGTTTTGTTCAAACTTTTGTCCTAAATTCACACTAGTAGCAGTGTAAATCTGATGCAGAATATGCAGAACTCCTGAAATCATACTTGGATTTTGTTGTTTTGTTCCCACAAGGATTCAGGCAGAAAGGAACTTCATAACTGGAGTCGTTATGATATAACTGTGTTATAACTATTGAAGATGGTGCAGTGCATAGAAAACATTGAACCATTGTTCACCATGACCACCTCCCACCATCCCCCCACCACCACCCATTGAAATACATGTATCTACTAGCGTCCGGCGATATATCGGTTATATCCAATATAATGGATATATCGAAAAATCGATATATCGAAAAAAATCAGAATGTGCGCACACTGACCTACAAGACCCAGAATGCTCATCTCTATACACAATGCACAGACCGAGGTGCAAGCTGCCATATTGTATTCATAGTCCTCGAATACAATACACAAGTATGCAAGGGGTGAGGGGGGAGAGACGGGGAGAGATGGGGGGAGGGGGGGGAGAGACGGCGGTGGGGAGAGACGGCGGGGGGCAGGAGAGAGATGGCATGGAGTGGGGAGACAGACGGCAGGTGGGGGGGAGAGAGACGGCGGGGGTGTAAGAGAGACGGGGGTGGGGAGAGAGATGGGGGGGTGGGGAGGGGGTGGGGGAGTGAGATGGCGGCGGGGAGAGACGGAGTGGGGGGGGGGAGACACGGCAGGGGTGGGAGGGAGACGGGGAGAGAGACGGTGGGGGGTGAGAGACGGGGGGGAGGGGAGGTGGGGGGAGAGAGATGGCGGCGGGGAGAGACGGGGGGGAGAGACGGCGGGGTGGGAGGAGAGACGGCGGGGGAGGGAGACGGGGAGAGAGACGGGGGGAGGGGAGGAAGACAGGGGGGGTGAGAGAGACGGGTGGTGGGTGAGAGAGACGGGGGGTGAGAGACGGGTTGGGGGAGAGATGGGGGGGTAGAGCCGGGGGGGTGGGGAGATGGTGACGTGGTAATATACAGACAGACCGACAGACTGACAGACCGACCGACCGACAGGCCAACAGACAGACAGACAGATGGACAGATGGACAGACAGATGGACAGATGGACAGACGGGGGATGTGAGAGAGGAGAGAGACACAGAGACACAGACAGAAAAACATAGAGATGGAGAGAGTGAATGTGAGAGACACAGAGAGAGAGATATTTACCTCCTGAGGAGATAGGCCCCAAATGTGTGCGCACCTCCGAATGCGCAGTACGAAAACCCCGAAAATATTGATATATCGGTATATCTCGATATGAGCCCATCGATAAATCTAAATCGGAAAATTTCCATATCGACGGACCCTAGTATCTACAGGGATAGAATTGCAATCCCTGCATTTTATGTCTTCGAGAAGTCTCAAAACGCTTCACAGAATATACTGTAAAGTGACTTGAATGTATATCTTGTGGACAAAATTTGGCAGCCACAAACAGTTATGTTAAAATGTTAAGTTGTTATTTATTTATGTTCCATTACAATACATTGATTGGCTGACTTGGTGGTCATGTTGTCGCTGATGTTACAATTGTGTGGGGTTTGCAGAGCTGCCAACCAGTACGTTTTTGCCGTATTTAGTACGGTAAATTAAAGTAAATACGGCAGTACGATTTTTCTTGTTAAAATACATTTTTGGGAAAATCCGAATGTTCCATGCTCTGTCTGTCTGTCTGTCTCTCTCTTTCTCAGTCTCTCTCTGTGTGTGTCTCTCTGTGTCTCTTTCCCACTCTCTGTCTCTCTCTCTCCGTGTCTCTTTCACTCTCTCTGTCTGTCTCGGTCGCGCTCTCTCTCTTTCTCTCTCTCTCTTTCTGTCTCTTTCTCTCTCTCTGTTTGAGTCTCTGGCTGTCACAATCTCACTCACAGTCTCTGTCTCTCTCAGTCTCTTTCTCTTTAACTCTCTCTCCCTGCCTTCAATAGCAGTGCTACCTACCTTATGCCGTTGCTGGTACACTGTAAATGTTAGCGCTAGGCGCTAGACTAGGCGCAAGGCTACTGGGAACCATTTTTTTCATATACGGAAACACAGTAGGGACCTCCCTCTCAATGCAATTTTTGCCACACAGGGGATTTTGAAGTCCCATTTTACTTGGCATCTTTTCGCACTGTAATTTTTTCGTTAGGTCCCGATAGGTTCTGGGGAAAATATTGTTTTACTACAAAATACTGTTTTTAGCTTTCAGGAGTAAATTTTTTTGTTAAAAAAAAGGTTGGCAGCTATGGATTTGCATTCTGCACACGTGGTACTGACATTATCTTCTCTATGCTGCACATAGGTTCTATGTGCAGGAAGCAGCGTTTGACACAGCTCTGTGAAAGTAGCCACATCAGCAATGTTATTTTTGATTGGAGCACATGCGGGACTGAGGTCAACAGTGCCTGGTTAACAATGAACATGAGTTGCCATTTTTTTCTTGTATTCTTTACAGAACAACTTCTGAGATATTGGACTTGGCCTTCTATTATAACGTTTGCCCTGTACTTACATCAGTTATATCAGTCCAATTAATTTTTATTCTATTTTGAGGTCTCAGCGTGGCTCAGTGGTACTGTATTTGCCTCTGATGCAGAAGGTTGTGGGTTCAAGCCCCACATCGGGATTCAGAATCACACAGTCTAAGATAACACTCAAATGCATTACGAGGGTGTGTGTGGCATTGATGAAGGTGCCCTTCCTCAAACAAGACATTAAACTGAGGTCCCGTCTGCCTGTTCAGGTGGACGTTAAAGATCCCATGGCGCTATTTGAAAAGAGAAGGGTGTTTCTCCGGGTATTCTGGCTAACAGTCCCAAAATTGGTCACTCATTCAATGACTGTTTGTGGGACAACTGCTGTGCGCAACTGGCTGCTGTGCTTCAACCACAACATACAGTCAAACTTGGCATTAAGAACACTATGTACATGATAAACTATATAAGTGCTTTGAGATTGACAGCGTGATATATCAAATGTAAGGATTATCTTTATTTCTTACTCTTTACCTCCTTACCCCCTCCCCACCCACCCACACAAGTTTATATACGTCCAAGCTACTGGATACTGATACATACTGGGTGGCACTTGCTGGCTGCACTGGTTTCCTCTGAAACTCAAAGTGTTATCTCCCTACCTCCCTGTGCATGTATTGTGACACCTTACATTTTTCCAAAACAAGAATTGCTGTATTCGACCGATTATAATGTGGCCAGCGAGGAGAAGATGGAACTGTCAGCGTTTGCTACTCTTATAGGTTAAGAAGGCACTGCACTTAATCAGTCTTGTAAATGGAATTGTGACATCTGTATTAAGAAGCGATGCTAACCTGGAGTTTCCTCATTTAACTAGATCTTTGCCTGACAGATATAACCCAAACAGTTCCTGTGGTCCTGTTCCTCAGATAATCCATTTGCTTAGTTCTATATAACTCTTGCAGACATAGACTTATAAAAAACAAAGTGTTTTGTAAATTAACCAATTGATCACCTCTCTTCCCCCTCAGCTGGTGATCAAGTATTTCTGGTCCCTTTATTTTTTTAAAAATCCATTAGTAGTGTCTTCTTATAGTATAATTTGCTGTGTAGTATTTTTTTTTTTAAAACTGCATGATACAATATTTGGGGTTTCTGATAACTTACAATTGTCGTTATGCAACTTAATATTGTGTGTTTTATATTTTTATATCCTGTGTCACAGTTGCTAAAAACTGAAACTGTTTCTTGAATTGCCACACAACCAGAAGCTGTACCAGATTCTCATGATGAAATAACTTGCTAGTGTTCCGGTTAAAGTGAATTCAAGATTGGCTCTGATTTTACTGGATAGTTTTATTTATATAAAATAGTGTTAAGTAAATTTCTGAGAGGGAGGGGTTTAAACATTTTTACTCTGTGTTTGTCACCCTGCCTCAGAAGTATCTTGTTCTGTTTGCAAACTTTCCAAAATTCCACTCGAATTTGAAGTTAAAGAAAACGATCTTGGCCTTAAGAACATGAAGAATTTCAGGAACTAGCCGTCTTGCCTGAACAGAGTCTTGTTAAATGGTTTATGGCCTGTATACTATTGCAATAGCCAGAAATTAATGAAAGAATAATTAAATTAAACTATCTGAAGAGAACCAGCTGTTTTTCAGATATATCCTCACCGAGAGAAATAACGCATAGAATTATGCAGTGCTGATGTTGTTGGCAAATGGGAAATAAAGAAAAGTGACATCGCTAATCTGGCTGGTATAACACACAGTGTTTGAATCTCTAACAGTGCTTTCAGCACCTTGGCACGTCCTCACAATGTGAAAAGCGCTATACAAATGTAACCTTCTTGTTTGAAATACAGATAGATCCCGCTTAACGAAGGGGTTAGGGACTTTAAAACCTTTCTTTAAGCGAAAATTTTGTTAAGTGAGAATTTAACTATATTACTGTATTTGGCGGCAGCCAAAACGCTGCCCCGACATGAGCCTCCCCGCTAAAATAAGTTTAGTTTCTAGCAGTTCCTAGCGCTAACATTTTCGATGTACAGGTTGAGCAGCCAAAAATCCGGAGTTCCGGAATCTGGAATATGACAAAAATTGCAGGAATAAAAACGTCAATCCTACCTGCTCCAGGCCAGGTCTTCACAGTCACCGCACTGAAATATGGCAACCTGAGCCCAGGCATTTCCTGACTCGGGACATGCTTCTTTCTTCCTCCCCCTCCTCACTTTCTCTCTACCCCGCCCCCCCTCCGTCCCCTCTTTCTCTCTACCCCCCCCCCCCCCCCCCCTCTCTTTCTCTCTACTCCCCCCTCCTCTCTTTCTCTCTACTCCCCCCTCCTCTCTTTCTCTCTACCTCCCCTCTCTTTCCCTCCCTCCATCTCTATCTCTCTATGGCCCCTCCCTCTCTAGTCCCCCCCATCCTCTCCCTCTCTATCCCGCCCTCCTCTCTGCTCTCTATCCCCCTCCTCTCTATTTCTCTATTCTCCCCATCTCTCTATCCCCCTCTCCTCTCTATCCCTCCCTCCTCTCTATCCTCCCTCCCCTCTATTCCCCTTCCCCTCTATCCCCTTCCCTCCCTCTCTATCCCACATCCCCCTATCTCTCTATCCCCCCTCCTCTCTATCTCTCTATCCACCTCCTTTCTATCTCTCTATCCCCCCCATATCTTGACTTACTATTATTGAAGTCACAAAGCATCCTGCCGCTTAAGGTCCTCCCGTATGGGAGGGACTGCATTGCTTAACTGAGGCAAGCTAAAGACTGAGTTTGCAGTGCTGGGTCAACCAGAAAGAAACTGTGCACGAGAAACCCACGAGATTTAAAGTGTGTGTAATCGTTCGTTATAGTGAATTTGTTAAGCGGAGAAGTGGTACAAATAGAAATCCTCGTTATAGTGAAGTTTTGTTAACCGGGTGTTCGTTAAGCGGGGTCTACCTGTATGCAATAGCAGTAGGACATGAGGGAACAGGTT
This sequence comes from Hydrolagus colliei, assembly GCA_035084275.1. Taxonomy (NCBI): domain Eukaryota; kingdom Metazoa; phylum Chordata; class Chondrichthyes; order Chimaeriformes; family Chimaeridae; genus Hydrolagus; species Hydrolagus colliei. The sequence goes on from CM068744.1 coordinate 29,407,083, forward strand.
CACTTCCTATGAGTTTTTGTAATCGACTGTAGTACTTGCCTGATCCAGGACAGAGTCATTTGAAAACAATTCCATTTTTAATCAGAATACTCAGATAAACACAGTATACATTAAACATTTTATGTAAATAAAACTCAGAGTTATGATTTGCTGAGAAACCCCTGTCCCTCATTCATTTAATCTGTGTAATATTCCAAAATGTAGTTTTGAATGGATACATTGAATAGAATTATACTGAAGGATATTTTTGTTGTCACTAGTTATTGCCCATGTGTCATTAAGGTTGGTTTCAGTAAACCACATTTTCGTTAAATGTGAAGAATGCTGGTTGATTATGATCAGTTACAGTGATATCTCAGAAGTGCTCTAATTTTAGTGCTGCATGGATTGTCAATTTAACAAACGTTTTATCCATGGCCAACGACAATCAAGTATTTTCAGCCCCCACTAAATTGTGCTTTTTATACTTGAATTCTGTCGTCAGGCACAGATGTCAAAATAACGAAGTCTCCAGAGACTCAAAAACATTTGCAATCCGAAATAACAAAATCAGTCTTTGCGCAGTAGAAAAGCACAAAAGCTGCAACGAAGGCTAAGTTGTCCCAGGGTGCTCACTTTTTAATAGCTGCACGTTTTCCTGGGAAAACCCTCATAATTTTACGATCCGCATCAATCTCCATAAGTGTGCACCTTGACAAAAGCATCAGCAATCGTATTAGGTCGACTTCTACATTATATCAAAAATTTGAAGAAAATGAAGGCTCATGAAATTAATGGTCAATCACCTACTTGGATTGAAAATTAGCTTTCAAAGGAGTAGAAAGTAAAAGAGAATCATTCAACAAAGCTCTGTCAGTGATGAGTAGTGTTCTGAGGATTATGTACTATGTTCCCAGTCATTCAAACGTTTCCTAAATAATGAGGATGGCATCTGCTGATGCTGAGAAAAGTCGCCTAGTGATGGGTCCAAATGTTCTGGGTCAATTGATAACATTCAAAAGAACCTCGATAAATTGGGCAGATAAACTCAGGAACGATGGATACATTTTATTGCAAATAGATACAGTGGCCAGTGAATTACAAAGATGGATTATATGATGGAGAGCTGTGTATATGCAAAGTTACAAAAATTATTTGAGTTTAGAAATTGTGTGATCAAAATTGTGGTATTCACCCCATCCATTAATGTCTGGATAAATGTTAGCGCCTAAATCTGTCTGAAAATTTAACTAATACAGTGCTTGGGGATTTGTTTTTTTCTGCAAGCAAAAATTTATCAAGAGTTGTGCAAATGGAGAAAAGTTACCATTAACAAAAATAGTCATAACAGGTCTTTTGAAATTCTCCACTCCTTTTCATAGCAAAACTAGTGGGAGATTGCATGGAGTTCCCTTCAATAGTGAATCGCAGACAATATCACCACACAAATGTTTGGTAACATTTGTGAGTTGCAGTTATGTAAATTGTAACTGGCAGGCTACCGGCAGCATCAACATCCATGGACGCACACTCCATCTCATCAAGCCAGATAGCAACATGAGTGTTTGACCCTGAACTGTCCATTCTCCCCCATATCTGTGCCATGACCAGCACCGCTTTCCACCACCTCTGCAACATTGCCAGACTCGGCCACTTCCTCACATCTCTGGCTACTGAAACCCTTACACAAGCATTCGTCACCTCAAGAATCGACTATGTCAACTCCCTCTTTGTATGCCTCCCCAATTCTTCCCTCCATAAGCTGCAGATCATCCCAAACTCTGCCGGTTGTGTCCTCTCCTGCACCAGGCTCCGTAACCCCATCACCCTCACCTTGCCTAGCTCCACTGGGTACCCATCTCTCACAGGATAGAATTCAAGATCCTCATCCTTGCTTTCAAGGCCATTCATGGCGCCCCCTCATACCTCTCTGACCTGCTGACCCACTATCAAACTGTCCAGCCCTGGCCTATTCCATTTCTCCCGTCCGGTCCACCCCACCACACTACTTTCTGCTGTGCATAATTGGCTGGCGTGTTTCACCCCCCAAATATACAGTCTTTACAGTACAAGTAAGCCCCGATTTAGGACGCTTCTATTTACATCATTTTAATTGAACAAACACAATTTTTTAACACCTTTTTATCGATATAGGACACTTGGTTTCGTTTTAATGACCCCAATTATCTATTTTTGCGCATGCGCAGTACATATTGTATATTGCAGTCATATTTTGCGCGTCTTTTTTGTCCATACACAGAATACATAGTGTATTCGCGGGTAAATTGCGCTCGGACCTGATATAGTGTATCCAAGCGTTTGAACTGGCCAATAGAATGTTGCCACGTCGTTGTTTAAAAGCCAGCTGATTTTGAAGCGACACCACACTATGTCAGTATTACAGTAATTTCCAAACATTCCCGAGCAACTTTGAATGATTTACAGCCTCTACCGCATTTCTACCATGTCGGAAAAGAGAGCAGTAAGTGAAATGAGCAACGGTAATACCGCCAGCAGCAAGAGACCCTGCAAAAAGTCATCACTTTAAATACTAAATTGGAGGTGATAAAGCACATCGAGACTGGAGAAAAAGGTACGGACGTCGGGAGGGCTTTAGGGCTAGCTAGATCGATGGTGGCTACTATAAAACAGAATAAGGACAATATATAAAGATGACACTAAACTAGGTGGGAGCAAGCTCTAAGGATGATGTAAAAAGATTGCAACGGGATATAGATAAGCTAGGGGAGTAGGCAAGTAGGTGGCAGATGGAATTTAATGTGGGGAAGTGTGAAGTTATTCACCTAGGTAGCAAAAATAGAAAAACAGATTATTTTCTAGAAGGGGAGATATAAGATAGTGTTAGTGTTCAGAGGGATTTGGGTGTCCTTGTACACCAGTCGCAAAAAGTTAGTTTGCAGGTACAGCAAGCAACTAAGAAGGCGAATGGCATGTTAGCGTTCTTTGCAAAAGGTTTAGAATACAAGAGTAGGGAAGTCTAGCTGCAACTGTATAGGGCCTTGGTGAGACTGCACCTAGAGTATTGTGTGCAGTTTTGGTCTCCTTATTTAAAAAAGGACATACTTGCCTTAGAGCTGGTGCAGGGTAGATTCACTAGGTTAGTTCCTGGGATGTAGGTACTAATCTATGCGGATAGGTTGAATAAACTAGGGCTGTATTCTCTAGAGTACAGAAGAATTATGGGAGATCTTATTGAAACATATAAGATTCTTAAAGGACTGGATAAAGTAGACAAGGAGGGACTGTTTCCCCTGGTAGGAGAATCTATAACCAGGGGTCACAGTCTTAAAATTAAGGGTCAGCCTTTTAGAACGGAGTTGAGGAACATTTCTTCACTCAGAGGGTAGTGAATTTATGGAATTCACTACTCCAGAAGGCTGTAGATGCTAAATCCTTGAACATTTTCAAGATAGAGACTGATAGATTTTTTTTTAATTGATGGATTAGGGGATATGGGGATAGAGCAGGTAATTAGTGTTAGGTCAGAAGATCAGTCATGATCTTATCGAATGGTGGGGCAGGCTTGAGGGGCCGAATGGCCTACTCCTGCTCCTAATTCTTATGTTGTTATACTGGCAAGTTCAAGGTGTGTTACAGTTATAGGTGCAAGCAGATTACAATACTGTATAGTTACCCCAAGTACCCCTTCTTGCCTATGTGTGTTATTTTGTGTGTTTTGTTTGTTATTTTATGTGTTATCTAGTGGGTTTAAGGTCCTAAAATTTTGTGAAAATAACTCATCTAATGGGACCGCATGGGAAACCAGGTTTTGATTTAGGATGTTGGAAATCTGAAACAAAAATAAATGGTTGGGAACAACCAGCAGGTCGGGCAACATCTATAAAGAAAGGAAAGCGAGTCAACGTTTTGGGTCTACGACCCTTCGTCAGAACTGGGGCATGTTGGGATGGAGAGGCTTTTCAGGATTAACAGAGAGGGAGAGGCAGGGCAAGGAAGACAAAGGAGAAAATGTGTTAGAGGCAGGAGATGGTGGATTAAAGAGGTGTTAATGCTGTGAAGCAAAAGGGGGAATTGCAACAAAACTGAAGAGAAGAGGTGTGAATAAAAATGTTATATAACCCGAGATGCGTTCTATTCACTACATTTTTGGACCTTAAACCCACTAAATAACACACAAAACACACAAAATAACACACATAGGCAAGAACGGGTATTTGGGGTAACTGTATAGTATTATACTTTAATACTGGCAAACTTTAATAACAGTCCTATGTTTTGATAATCTGCTTGCACCTGTAGCGGTAATATACCTTGAACTTGCCAGTATATTGTCCTTATTCTGTTTTATAGTAGCGACTGTCGATCTAACTAGCCCTGAAGCCCTCCCGACGTCCGTACCTTTTTTGTCAGACTTGATGCGCTTTATCAACTCCAATTTAATATTTAAAGTGATGACTTTGCGGGGTCTCTTGTCGCTCACGGTATTACCACTGCTCATTTCACTTACTGCTCTCTTTTCCCGACGTGATATAAACGCGGTAGAGGCTACAGATCGCTCAAAGTTGCTCAAGAATGTTCTTAAATTACTGTAATACTGACATGGCGTGGTATCGCTTCAAAATCAGCTGGCTTTTAAACAATGATGTGGCGCATGCTATTGGCCAGTTCATACACTTGGATACACTATATCAGGTGAGAGCGCGATTTACCCGCAAATACACTATGCGCTATGCGTATGGACAAAAAAGACGCGCCATCGCATGTGCAAAAAGATAATTTTGTATATAGCAAGACCTTTTTCAACTATAGCTGCAGCCGCTCTCTGCCCTCCCTCATCCAACTCTGCACCCACCCACCCCCGACTGTTCAGCACCTTTTGAACAACCTCCTGATGTGAAAGTGCTCTACAAATGTTGTATTCATTGGATTTATGGAATTCTCAGTTTGAGTGGTATACTCTTAAGCATGGTGATGAGTTTATTATTGTGGAGTCCTGTAGCTCAGTGGTTAGAGCACTCACTTTACAAGAGTGATACCTATGTTCGAATCCAGGCAGTTCAGGGCGAAACCTTGGGCAAGTTTCCTTACTCCACACACCTAATAATAATCCCTCCAAAAAAACTACAATAATAAAATTTGGTCATTTCAATCCAGGACTGTTTGTGGGACACTGCTGTGCGCAATTGGCTGCCGCATTTCACCCACAAATATACAGTCAATTCACTTTACAGTACATTCTGTGAAGCGCTTTGAGACGTCTAGAAGATGAGAAAAGCGCTATATCAAATGCAAGTATTATTATTATTTATAGTCACTCTTTATATTAATCTTATTCTCCAGGACTTTCCGCTGATCCATTAACTTTTCTGTGTGTGAATTGCCATTCATTACGTGCTCAGAGATTCTTACTAAGGACACTGAATAAGTCTCTCACATTCGTAGTTAAGCCACTTTACAGTTTTGAAGGTATAACAAATCTTCCACTACTATATATTTTTAGAACAAATAGACAATCTCTTATTTTTAAAACGATTATGTCACTAGTAGTTTCTGATCTCCAAATTAACTGATCCTGTTTGCAATTGATGTGACACTTAAGGTTGTTCATTCTGCAGTTCTTTAACACTGTGAGTGTAGCATTGATCGGTACAAGATATTCATTGTAACTTTTATTTGAACAGAAGTCTTTGATTTGCAAGCCATTAAACTGCAATTGCTTCAAGAAAGAAAGAGGATTTACCGAACCCAAGAATCTGCCATAACTGCCATAAACTGGTGCAGGTGACTCTGGGGTCTAGTTTGTGACATATCTCAATGGATTCCTTAATAAAATAAAACAAAACTGAGTCGTGCAGAAGAGGACTCTATTCAGTAATTGGAAGTATGTCAACTCAACTCCATAAATTCTTCTCATTAATTTTTACAGTGTGAATTTTATTATTTGGTTTGGGGTACTGTGGACTCCAGTAACACCACATGCATACAGCCAACCGGTGTTGTCAGACTCTGCCACTATGTAGCACTCCAGCGCACTGCTCTGTGTGAAGGATGCTATATGAATGCAAGTTGTTGTGGTAGCATATTTTCGAAGCGCTGGTCAGCTTTATGTTAAAATGGCAAACTACTGGCTACTAGATACAATACAGTACAGATATATATTTATACTGTCCTTTTTCTATTCAGGGTACACTAGGGTCCGTCGATATGGAAATTTTCCGATTAAATCTATCGATGGGCTCATATCGATATATGAGCCCATCGATATATGGGAGCTGAGGAGAAATTTTTTCACTCAGCGAGTTGTTCGAATCTGGAATGCATTGCCTGAAAAGGTGGTGGAGGCTGATTCGATAACAACTTTTAAAAGGGAATTAGATCTTTATTTAGGGAGAACAGGTCTATTAGGCTATGGGGAGCGGGCAGGGCAGTGGGATTGAATCGCTCTTTTCAAAGAGCCGGCACAGACTAGATGGGCCAAATGGCCTCCTTTTGTGCCGTAAAATTCTATGAATCTATGAATATCGAGATATAACGAAATATCGATATTTTCGGGTTTTGCGGCGCACGGTTCCGGGTCCGCGCGCGTTCGGAGCCTATTTCCTCAGGAGGTAAATATCCTGTGTCTCTCACTCTCTCCATCTCTGTGTTTTTCTGTCTGTGTGTCTCTGTGTCGCTCTCCCTCTCTCACATCCCCACCATCTCTATCCATCTGTATATTATCACATCCACCCCGTCTCTACCCCACCCCGTCGTCTCTCTCGCACCCCCCACCCCCGTCGTCTCTCTCCCCCACCAGCCTCCCAGCCGGCTCTTTCTCCCTCCCCCCTACCCGCCGTCTCTCTCTCCCTTCCACCACCAGCCGTCTCTCTCCCAGCCCCCCCAGCCGTCTCTCTCCCCCCAGCCGTCTCTCTCACCCTCCCCACAGCCGTCTCTCTCCCCCTCCCACCAGCCGTCTCTCTCCCCTCCCCCCAGCCGTCTCTCTCCCCCTCCCCCCAGCCGTCTCTCTCCCCCTCCCCCCAGCCGTCTCTCTCCCCCTCCCCCCAGCCGTCTCTCTCCTCCTCTCCCCAACCCCAGCCGTCTCTCTCCTCCTCTCCCCAACCCCAGCCGTCTCTCTCCCCTCCCCCCAGCCGTCTCTCTCCCCCTCCCCCCAGCCGTCTCTCTCCCCCTCCCTCCAGCCGTCTCTCTCCTCCTCTCCCCAACCCCAGCCGTCTCTCTCCCGCCTCCCCAGCCGTCTGTCTCACGCTCCCCCCAGGTGTCTCTCTCCCCCTCCCACCAGCCGTCTCTCTCTACCTCCCCCCCAGCAGTCTCTCTACCCCCAAAGCCGTCTTTCACCCCCTCTCCCCCCACCCAGCCGTCTCTCTCCCCCTCTCCCCCTCTCACCCCCCTCAGCCGCCTCTCTCCCCCTCCCCCAAGCTGTCTCTCTCCCCCTCCCCCCAGCCGTCTCTCCCCCCCTCTCCACCCTGCCGTCTCTCTCCCCCTCCCCCCAGCCGTCTCTCCTCCCTCACCCCCCCCCCCCCCCCAGCCGTCTCTCCCCCCCCCCCCACCTCCACATCTTGCATACCAGTATATTGTATTCGAGGACTATTAATACAATATGGCGGCTTTGCACCTCGGTCTGTGCATTGTCTATAGAGATGAGCATTGTGGGTCTTGTAGTTCAGTGTGCTCGCATACCGTTTTTTTACTCAATATATCGAATTTTCGGTATGTCGATATTTTTGAAATGTCTATATCGGCATATCGATCTGAAAATTATATCGGGTTTTAGCGATATATCGATATATCGCCGGACCCTAGGTTACACCCTAAGGCACTTAACAGTCCTGGCTTTGTACCCAAACTGAGGAGGGGAGGGGTCGATGCGGAGGGGATAGATGCTGTGAAGCGCGGACAAACAGGTACGTCTTGAGATGGACCTTGAACAAAGCAGGGAAGACAGTGAGTCGGAGGGACTCAGATTATCCCTGACATCAGTTACTGCTTCTTTCTGAGAAATGCCACAATTTAAAATGCAAAAATTCTCCAGATTTAGGAAGCACAAAAACTTAGCAGATCATTTTTTTCAAATGTTGCAGTGAGATCTTTTAATATTAATTTGAATACACAGAAGAACAGGAAGTATTTCAACAGCACTTTTGGCTCAGTTGATGCCACTCTCAACCTCAGGTTCAGAAGTTGTGATTTCCAGCCACACTCTGACACGTGGGCACAGTCTCTGAGGTAGCATTGCTTTGTTGGAGATGTTCGTCAATAACATGATACTTGTTATACTCGCTCTGACTCCTGGTGTGAACTCGATGGCTGAGTGACGTCCTTCTGCCCTGTTAATTTCTATGGTTCTATAATACAGAAAATCACAAGTTCCTTGAGCGGAGGTGCTTTATATTTTATTAATAACACTAACCCTTGCATTTAGTATAGAGCCTCCTACCATCGGTGGCCTGGCTTTCAGCCTCTCTGCCCCCACACTCTGGAACTCCATCCCGCAATCCCTTCGCCTTGCTTCCTCCCTTTCTTCCTTAAGACCTTCCTCTTCGACTGTGCCTTCTGCTCCCCTCCTAACTCTTCCCCTCTTTCCTAGTCTCCTTCCCCCTGCCCCTACCCCGACCCATTCTCCCCTGCTCGGGTCCCGACCTAGCTGTTCAGCGCCTTAGTACGTCCTCCCGACGTGAAAGGCGATCTATAAATGTAATTTTGGTGGTATTGTTTTATGTCATAGAGACATCTCAAAGCACTTCACAGGATATACTGTAAAGGGCAGTGGCTGTATTTTCTGGGTGAAATGTGGCAGCCAGTTATGCACAGCAATGTCCCATAAACAACCAATTTTATTTGGGGAATTGTTGGCCAGGACAACTGGGAAAAACTCCCTTCTCTTTTTGAACAGTGCTATGGAATCCTTAACATCCACCTGAACAGACAGACAGCACCATGTCTTAATATCTTATTCGAAGGACAGCGCCTCCGACAATGCATCACAACCACAGCATTGCAATGGAGTGTAAGCTTGTACTATGTAGTTCCAAGTCACGACATGGAGTTTGAATCCATGACTTTCTGACTCAGAGGAGGGAGTGCTACCATCTCTTTCATATGAATGTTTACTGGAGCTAATGTTCAGGTCTCATATTTGAAAATGTGTGCAGTTCGACCATTTTAATGGAAATGTAAGCCTTATTATAATCCCTTCTATATTTTTAGCTTGTCTGATCTTTTAAACCTGCTCTATTACAGCTTCTCTTTTTTCATGTAGACTTTTCCTGGCCAGTAATTGTTCAATTAAAGTAGTGATAGTTTTTTGATTAAATGTGGCAAGGATGTATGATTTCAAAGTTAGCATTACATTAATCATTTGGGGCCAAAATAAAGCAACCTTTCAGTTATTCACAAATGACTGATGGTCACTGTCAGCTTGAGGGCAGTGCCAAGATTACCTTATTGGGTCTGTATTCCATCTTGGTGGAGAAAGTGACATGATTCTTAACATTATGCCCAAAGTGACAATGGTAAAGAGCCTTAAATTTAGTATGTGATTGAACTCTTTAAAATTAAAGAGAATATAAAAAATCAATAGTTTCTACGTCATTGGGCACAGTGGATGACTCAGTTACTCTTAACCCTATTATTTCTTGAAGAACTTCACAGCATAGTACTATAAATATCTCATTTAAAACTATCAATGCATTTCTGTGACTAACTGATCAGTCACTTTTGAGCATTGACATATGCTTTGCACTGAAAGCGTTGATTTTCATGCCATACACCTACCTCATGGGTGCGTACAACAAGCTTGACAAAATTATGCAACATAAAAATGTCCTTGCTTTAAAAGAAACTTAATGAAAGCAAGCAGAGATCTATTGTGAAACAGATTGTAGATATATTTTCCAAAAGGTACCCTTATAAGTAGATGATAACTTGCACTGTGTAATATAACTTAGATAGACGATTGAGACACGATAATTGGTTTAGGACTAGATGGTGCCAGGTCGTGTTAAAGGCTTTAGAGATGTCCAAGGTGATTACAGGTGATTTTCTGATTGTAACTATGCAGAAAAGAAGATTGACCATACTAGCTATGCATCATGCACTGTGTGTCGTAAGAAAGTGGTATGAACTTGCTTATGTGTTGCTGAATCCTTGTAAACACAAGATACACATTATGTTGAGCTAAAGAAAATAAAGCAATAGTGCCAATAAAATAGTGAAAACACAAAAATTCTTTAAAAAATTTAAACATTCACATAGTTCAACTATCATTTATTATAATATTAATAATAATCCTTGCATTTGATATAGTGCCTTTCGCGTCTTCAAGATTTCTCAAAGCACTTCACAGAATATACTGTAAAGTGAATTGACTGTGTATTCTGAATAGTAAACGTTTTATGCTTTTATATAACTTGTGGCTTCATCATTAGCAATATTAAAAAGGTATATATTGATATATTGTTTAATGTTTTTGTGAATTAGAGCATGCTGCTTAAGGTTAAAGTTTAATGCAAGCATCACGTTGGAGAGAATCTCACTAGCTATATTTAGTTCAGTTCACCTGCTAGTCTTATTTACTTGAATATTTTCCTTGAAGATTGTCACTGAAAATACAGTAATCAACAGTGTAGAATTAATATAGGAATTATTGAATGCAAGCCAATTAATATAAGGGTTGAATAATGTACTTTACATTTTCACGCTTAATTAATATACGGGTTGAATAATGTACAGTACATTTTCAATGTTGATTAACATGTGTTACAGAATTTGGAGAGTGGTTTGGGGGGGGTGTGGGGAAGAGAAGAGAAAGATTTAACAGAAGGCTAGTTTTCAAGGCTAAAGAAGACCGAAGATCCATCCAGTCTGCCTTCCACCATTCTGGCAGTCGCATGACATGTCGTGTCCCAAACTATATATTCTATCTCAAGATGTTATTTCCTAATAGAAATCTACTTGATTTTTTCTTGAAAGAATCTTCTTTCACCGTTTCCCTAGGGAGTCTGTTCCAAATGTTTACTAGTTGCTCACTCAAAGCATTCTGAGACGCCATCCGGCGTGGAGGGCACTAATATAAATCAAAGTTGTTGTTGTTGTTGAAGTGGTGTTTCCGTAGACTTGTTCTGAATTTCCCCCCCTTCAATTGCAGGCTGTGTCCTCTGGTTCTACTGTTCAGTACAGATACAAGAGCTTAACATGATCTACATTATCTATTCCCTTCAGAATGCTGAAGACCATAATCATATTGCCCATCAACCTACACTGCTCTAGTGTGAACATGTCCAGTTTCCCTAATTGCTCCTCATTGTCCAGTCCCTCCAACCCATCAATCATTTTGGTTGCCCTCCTCTGTATCCTCTTACTCAATGCATATCCTTTTTGTATTGCGATGACGAGAACTGTACTTAGTATTCCGTGCACACGTTGGACCAGTGATTTACTAGTGGCACGATTACCCCAGTATTTTGACTCACTAATATTTAATGTGGCCCAGCATCTGGGTTGCCTTACTCACTGTTTTTGCAGGGAAACCCCCAAGTAAACATGTCACTAATTTGTCCATATTAACTAGTGTTTATGTTAAGATGTTTATTTAAGACTTTTTGCCGTAAGAATGGGTACAGGCTCAATTACAAATTCCAGACAAGCGAGTGGGGAAAAAAATTATATCTGGGAGCACATCCTTTTGACAGATTACATTTTTTGAATATCATACCTATACATTTATTTTTCTTCAAATCAAGCAATATTAGCATTACCAAACTGCTCAATTTCTCCACTTGACCAGCACTGCTCCATGTCCCCACCCTGCCCGCCCCGGAATCAACAACAGCTTGGATTTATGCAGCGTCCTCCACACCGAATGGGGTCTCAGAGCGCTTCCCAATAACGGATCCTGGGACCAAGCCAGGGGGAGGGGTAAAGAGGACCGAAAGAGTGGTCAAAAAGAAAGTTATTTTTTAGCCGGGACCCGAAGATAGGAAGACAGGGGGTGAGGCGAAGGGAGTTCCAGAGCCTCAGGGCATAGTGGCTAAAGGCACGGTCGCCAATGGAGGAGCGGAGGATTCGGGGGACAAGGAGGAGGCCAGACCCGGTGGTGCGAAAGCAATGGGTACTGTTGTGAGGAAAGAGGAGGTCAGAGAGATAAAGGTGTGCAGAGGTGGAGGGATTTAAATACAAGAGTGAGGATCGGCGGTTGGGCCTTCAGTAAGAAAACTTGCCCAAGGTTTCGCCCTGCCTGGAATTCAACCCAGGTCTCTTGCTTATAAGGCGAATGCTCTAACCACTGAGCTACATATCCTGGATGGAGATCCAGTGGAGCCAGGGTGACAGGGTCATGAAGCCTGGTGCAGGCGAGCTGCAGAGTTTTGAACGATCTGTAGCTTGTGGAGGGAAGAGTTAGGGAGTCCGACAAGGCGGGAGTTTCCGTAGTCGACACTTGAGGTCATAAATGTATGAGGGTTTTGGCGACGGGTGAGGCAGTGGGGGAGTCGGGCAGAAATTACTACAATATTCATAATAATAATTCTTGTATTTGATATGGTGCTTTATCCATGGAGCTTTGAAATTTCTTGATTGAAGTTTCCATTAATTCAGTTCTTTTTCTAATTGTTATTCTAGGTGTCTGATTTGGTAATAATTCTGAACCACAATCGTGCAGTTAAGGCCTTTGCCAAAGGAGGCAATCTCACACTCGGTGGAAATTTCACGGTTGCAGTTGGGCCCTTGGGCAGGTGAGTTATTTTATTTTTTGTTATTGTTTAGTTCATGGATTTTTCTTTCATCAATTTCAAGTAATTTGATCAATGAATTGCTAACTCTTTCAGACAATGGCATGGTAAGGCCTTCCCTTGACTTTTCCAATGTTTCCCCTCCTCTGACAAGCTGTGACATATTTAAGAAAACAGCTCAGCTGGTGTGAGAACCTTAACTGTGAACTTCTAGTCAGTGCCTTTATTTCCTTAGCCATCCGGGCATTTCCCTTGTGTTTGCCCAACTATTGTAATAAAATATGCAATATGGTAATACCCTGCAACGATAAAAACGGCAACAAAATTATATTTATAGAGCGCTTTTCACATTGGCAGGACGTCCCAAGGCGCTGAAAGAATTGAACCACTCACCAATGGTTCTTCGAAGACTTAGTGTTTCATATCAGTTGTGGCCTATTCATGCCCTATCCATCCTTAGCTTGTAGGTGGCATAGCTGGAATTCAATGCCATCACACCTCTGTTGTCCATTGATAGAAATTCTGGGAATGCTTCAATATAACGACCAGCCTGATGTTTGTTTTTTCTCTTTTCCTGTGGTTGACTTGGCAAATGCCCAAAGTGGAATGATTGAAACCAGGAATTTACCATGTGGCAAATGTGGTCATGGACCCACACCCCAGCATTCTTGCAAGCAGTCACCAAGCGTTTCTGCTTTGGATTACAGTTGTTAACTTTCTAATAATAATAATCCTTCTATTTGATATAGTGACTCATCAAGTCTGCGAGGCGTCTCAAAAGCTTCACAGAATGTACGATAAAGTGAATTGATTGTATATTTTCTGGGTGAAAAATGGCAGCCAATTGCATAAAGCAGTGTCCCACAAACAGTCATAGACCGAGTGACCAAACTTGTATTAGTTTTTAAGGGATTATTACCCCCGGAAAAGCAACCCGCCAATCGACTAACAACCGTGTTCCTACATAGTGCTAAGTGAACAGGTGTGTGAGTAAGGAAACATGCCCAGTGTTTTGCCCTGCCAGAAATTAAACCCAGATCTTCTCACTTGTGAGGTGAGTGCTCTAACCATTGAGCTACAGGGCTCCACAATGTAACGCAATTACATTGTTACATATTTTGTTATTTTGTTTTAACAAAATATATTTTCTTGATTTGAATATTTCTTGATTTTTGCCACTGAAAACACTACCAATCAAAGACTGCCTTACCTTGAATCGTGAATGTTCTAGTGGGGTGGGTAGAGGTCCGCGTGGCTTTTTGATGGCCCCATAAGCTGCAGGTTGACCACCACTTGTGTAACAATACAGAAACCAGTCCCGCTGCTTCACATCAACATCTGGAACAGGTTAACTTCACTTGCTGTTGGGCTCTTGGGCAGATGGTAAGTTTATAAAAGCCAGTTTAAGAAGCAGCTTGATATTGTCATGGAAGAAGTTAGGGTGGGTACTCTGGAAATATGAGATGAATTTTCCAACTTATGCTTGGAATTGCCTGGTAACTAAAGCAATCAAATATTTGACTGTTAACTGGAAAAGTCTGTGAAGTATCTTTCATTCTCATTCACCAGGCATTGGTTAGATAAGAATCATCCTTTCCTTATTCTGCGTGGAGTGGTCTGATAACTAAAGCATTTGAATACTTGACTATGAACTATAGAAGGTTGTGAGTACTTTACATTACTCACCTGCCTTAGTTGAGATCATTTATCCATGCTTAGTAGCAATAGAGTTAGAAAGGAGAACCTCCAACAGCAAAGTGAGAGCTCACTCACAGCAAATCACTTTGAAAATATTATGCTGGAAGTATAGTAGTATTTCTTGAATTTTTTTTACTTTAGTCCTTGGTTTCTTTAGCCCATTTATGGCTTTAATAAATAGAGGCAATAGAGTACAAGAGCAAGGAAGTTCTGCTATCCCTTTATACATCATTGGCTGTCCAGCACCCTGGGACGTCCTCCCAACATGAAAGGCAAATTACAAATGTAATTTTGTTGTTGTTGTCGTTCCCTCTAGCACGATTCTAGTAGGAGGACAATTGTACTGAGGCAAAACCAAACAAAACCAAGAAGGAATGAATGACCAAATAAAGAGGGGAGTCTAAACAATAGTGGGGAGAAAGTATGACTGGCTGAAAACTAGGTTAAGAATACTGTTGATTGCACCAGTGGCCTTTCAATTAAATGTTAGACATTTTATAAGCAGAAAATGCTGAAACTGTACAAAGGCCAATTGGCTGCAGATTGGGCATTTCCAAAATTACTGTTGTTTTAGATTTCAAGCATTCAGTTTCTTTTTCATTTCCACAGTTTGAAGTTTCTAACCACATCTGGTTATGTATTTCACATTCGTGTAAAGTTTCAATGTAGTAATTATCTGCTGACCCATTTCTCTAATCAAAGTCTTAACAATTTGCATTGGTAGCATATTCACTGGATATGTTAAAACTTAACTTTGAGAGCAGCCCTGATGCCAAAATCCTTGTGGTCTTAGCTTTTAGAAGAGGGCTTTTAGATTTAACGTTCAGCAGAGTTTGGGCAAATTCTTAAATTCAGTTCATTTGAAAGCTGCTTTTAAAAACAAAAGCAACAACTACAAAACTACACTTGTATAGTGCCTTTCACGTCAGGAGAACGCCCAAAGGTGCTGGATAGACAGTATTTCAGATCCAAGCTAGGAATCATGAGTGGGGATGGTAGAGGGCAGTGGCGATGGAGATTGATCAGAATTATGGTCAAAGAGAATGACCTTGAGATGAGTCTTGAAAGAGGCAAGGGATGGGATGAGGCCGAGATACTGCGGGATGAAATTTCGGAGGGTACAGCCAGAGGTGGCCAAAGGTTCGCCGCCAATGCTGGGTCGTGAACCAGGCCAGAGCCTGCTGAGCAGAGGAAGCAGACAGAATACTTGAGGGATAGAAGGTCGTAGAGGTAGTGGGGAGCAAGGCCATGGAGGGCTTTGAAGATATCAACCACAATTTTGAACTGTATCTTTTGTGGGACGGGAAGCCAGTAGCAGAGCTGCCAACCAGTACTTTTTTCCGTATTTAGTACGGTAAATTGAAGTAAATACGGCAGTACGATTTTTCTTGGTAAAATAAGTTTTTGGGAAAATCCAAAATGTTCCATGCTCTCTCTGTCTCTCCTTCCTCCTTCTCTCTGTGTCTCTCTTTCTCAGTCTCTCTCTGTGTGTCTCTCTCTCTCTGTGTCTCTTTCCCTCTCTGTCTCTCTCTCTCTCTTTCTGTGTCTCTTTCCCTCTCTCTGTCTATCTCGGTCGTGCTCTCTCTTTCTCTCTCTGTCTTTCTCTGTATCTCTCTCTCTTTCTGAGTCTCTTTCTCCCTCTGTTTGAGTCTCTCGCTGTCACAATCTTACTCACAGTCTCTCTCTGTCCCTGTCTCAGTCTCTTTCTCTTTAACTCTCTCTCCCTGCCTTCAATGGCAGTGCTACCTAGTTTATGCCATCGCTGATACACTGTAAATGTTAGCACTAGGCTAGGCGAAAGGCATTACTGGGAACGATTTTTTTCATATACGGAAACACAACAGGGACCTCCCGCTCAATGCAATTTTTGCTTAACGAGGGGTTTTCAAGTCTCATTTCACTTGGCATCTTTTCGCGCTGTAATCTTTTCGTTAAGTACCGGTAGGTTCTGGGGAAAATACTTTATTTTACTACAAAATACTGTTTTTAGCTTTCAGGAGTATTTTTTTTTGTTAAAAAAGGTTGGCAGCTCTGCAGTAGAGGCATGCGAGGATGAAGGTGACAGGGTGACATAGCATTGTGCGGGAGAGGACCCAGCTGCAGAGTTCTGGATGATCTGCAGCCTGTTGAGGGTGGAGTTAGAGAGGCATACAAGCAAGGAGTTTGCATAGTCGAGCCTAAATTTATGAATGCATGTATAAGAGTTTCGAAGACTTGCCGTGTGAGACAGTGGCAGAGCCGGGCAATGTTGCGGAGAGAAGGCAGAGCAGGTCATGGCATGATTGTAGGATAGAAAGCATGGTTCAGGGTCAAACAAGATGCCAAGCTTTTGGACTGGCTTAGTGAGATGGGGCAGAGACATACAGTTGGGTGTCGTCCATATGTATGTATGTGGATAACGCCCAACTCTTATCTTTCTGTCTCCATCCTCGATTCCAGAACAACTGCTGCACTGATAGACTGCCTGTCAGACATCAATCCTGGATGAGAGTTAACTTTCTACAGTTCAATGTCAACAAGTCCGAAGCTGTCCTGATTGGCTCACACCAGTGCCTCCATACCTCAGGCACTGACAGCATCAACCTCAGTGGATGCACAGTCCACCTCACCAAGCCAGTCAGGAACCTAGGTATCTTGTTCAATCTTCAACTGTCTTTTCTCCGCCACATCCAAGCCATGATCCGCTGGAATCAGTGGATTCAATTGAAGATCCTGGTCCTCACCTTTAAAGCCCTCCATGGCCTTGCCCACCCTACCTCTGCGACCTCCAACCCCCTACTAACCTATCCACTCCCTCCGCTCAGCAGGTTCTTGTCTGCTCTGTCACCTCCCTCCCTAGCCTCCTTCAAGTCCTGCCTCAAGACTCTCCTCTTCGACCGTGCCATTGCTCACCTCCCTTTCAGCGCCTTGTAACATCGTCCCAATGTGAAAGGCGCTCTATAAATGTAATTTTAATTTTGTTGTTGTTCCCTCCACCCTTCCAAATCCCAACTCCAGCTTGGATCTGAAACACTGAGTGTCCAGTGCCCTGGGACAATCTCCCGATGTGAAAGACGCTATACAAATAATATTGTTGTTGTTATTCTTTGTGGGACATTGCTGTGCACAATTTGCTGCTGCGTTTCGCCCACAAAATATATAGTCAGTTCACTTTACAGTATATTCTATGATGTGCTTTGAGACATCTAGAAGACATGAAAAGCACTATATCAAATGCAAGGAATATTATTATCATCTATGTACATGTTTGAAGATGATGGCTGAAACAATTAGATCTTTTAGTTCTCAGATTTGTAAAAAATAGTTCTCATAAGATCTGTGCAAACTGGATAGTGTTTTTACATTAATGAGTATGTTATTCACACAAGCTGGCTGACTTTGATTAGCCCTAATTACATTTTGAAGGAGTCCAGGCACAAAAGTTAGTTTACCGATTTCAGCATCAATGACTCATATACTGACTCCTTCAAAACTCTGATCTAGCCACTGACAAGGCCATCTCCGATCACAGCTTTATCTCCTTCAACTGCTCAATCTCTCTCCCCAACGCCACCAAACCCAACCCCCACCCTCTACCGCCACTGGAAGAAAATCTCCCTACAATCCCTCTCCGCAGCCCCGGAATCATCTGAATTACTTTCCCTCTGGCCTGCCTCCCAAACTGACCTATTCTAACTCACTGTCCTACTTACTACCCTCTCCACCACCCTTGATGCCCTTGGCCCCCTCACCTGCTGAACCACCTCCTATTCACGAACCTCACTTTGGCTCACCAGCCACCTTCGCTCCCTCAAGGGTCAGGTGCGGGTGACCGAATGCACCTGGCTTATATCTGGTCTAATGTTCCACTGGCATATCTGGCTGGACCACATCAAAACATACCGCTCCACTCTGGCCTCTGCCAAATCATCCTTCTACTCCAAGATAATCTTGGAGGCAAAGGGCAACCCCGGTCTCCTATTCTCTACAACCATCTGGCTCCTCCGTCCACACACCTCGCCTATTCACTCCTCAAACACTCACTGCGAGTATATGCTGTATTTCCTCGAGTGCAAAATCGAGGCAATCTGTTCAGCTGCCCTCCCAACTCATCTTTCCACAACACCCTGTTTTTGTGCTGCAATGTTGTATGTAATTCTATGCAGTTTTCTTATCAGATGTAAACGTGCTTTTTGAGAGTTTTCAGCCAAGTTCGGTTTGTGAAAGAACATGGCACAAAAGTTCATCTGCACTGGCTCTTTGATTGTCTCGAAGCATGTCAGTGTTTTT
This sequence comes from Hydrolagus colliei, assembly GCA_035084275.1. NCBI lineage: Eukaryota > Metazoa > Chordata > Chondrichthyes > Chimaeriformes > Chimaeridae > Hydrolagus > Hydrolagus colliei. The sequence goes on from CM068744.1 coordinate 29,425,733, forward strand.
TTGTCCCTTTTAGCCTTCTGTTTAATTACTTAATCAATTAATTAATTATTTAATCAATTAAATGTGAAGGTGCTTTGCTTCAATGACATGATAGGATGCTATATCAATTGTTGGGATTATTATTATTAATTCAGAGAACCAGAAATATCAATGACATGAATATGTTTCCCTTAGGGTCCGTCGATATAGAAATTTTCCGATTTAGATATATCAATGGGCTCATATCGAGATATACCGAAATATCGATATTTTCGGGTTTTTCGTACTGCGCATGCGCGCGCGCATTTGGAGTGCGCGCGCATTCCGGGTGCGCGCGCATTCGGGGCCTATCTCCTCAGGAGGTAAATATATTTATCTCTCTGTGTCTCTCACTCTCTCCATCTCTGTGTTTTTCTGTCTGTGTCTCTGTGTCTCTCTCCTCTCTCACATCCACCCCATCTCTATCTATCTGTATATTATCACATTCACCCGGCCTCTCTCCCCCCTCACCCCACCCTGCCGCCGTCCCTCTCTCTTCTCCCCTGCCCCGCCGCCGTCCGTCTCTTCCACCTCCCCCCGTCGTCTCTCTCCCCCCACCCACCCCCTGAGCCATCTCTGTCCCCCTCCCCCCCCCCCCCCTCGCCGTCTCTCTCACCCTCCCCCCCCCCAGCCGTCTCTCTCCCTCTCCGGCTTTACACCTCAGTCTGTGCATTGTGAATAGAGATGAGCATTCTGGGTCTTGTAGTTCAGTGTGCGCGCATTCCGATTTTTTCTCTCGATATATCGATTTTTCGATATATCTATATTTTTGAAATGCCTATATCGGCGTATCGATATGAAAATTATATCGGGTTTTCTCGATATATCGCCGGACCCTAGTTTCCCTACATGTCCCTTTGCCCCCTTTGCACAAGTGAAATTGTTTATACGCTTGAAATGTAACTGGTAAAGTATGTGTTCTCTTCCAGGAACATGGAGGCAGATGTTGCCCTACGTAGTACTGCTGCAGTGTACACATACTGCAGGTCACGTGGCTTATTCGCTGGAATATCTCTAGAAGGGTCATGTTTAATTGAAAGGAAGGAAACAAATCGCAAGTAAGTTGCGCACAGATATCTGAAATGTTTTTCATTCAATTTAACTCTTGTTTACATATTTAAGAAGAAGGGAAAAAAATGCAAGGATTATGATTGACTTGCTATTTTGGTAACACTGTATCATTTTAAAAATTGCATGTGTTATTACTGTCAAATGTAGTGACTGTTTAGATGTGTCATTCTGGCTCAATTCATAGCACTCTTAAGTCAGAAGATTGTAGGTTCAAGGTCTGGACTGATGCCGATACTCCAAAGCCACTAACATCAAATGCAAAGATAATTGTTATTAGGTAGGCAAACATGATATGTATTAGCACTGATCAGAACAGCTTTGATGTGTTCTATATTTATGGGAAATTCAAGGTTTGTAACTTCACCAGCCAACAGTATCTCACCCTATAATTAAGTAATCGTAACATAACACATTTGTTTCTTATATAACCTTAGGTCAACGGTAAATACAGATCAGAGATTGAACCTACTACCACTTTCCCGCTTTGTGTAGCTCGACTACATATGGGATACAATCACAGATGCATCAAGCACTGCTCACGATAGCATTTATTTGGATTTGTGGATTGGCATATTATGAACAACAACAACAACTTTGATTCATATACGCTGGACGGCGTCTCAGAATACTTCACAGTAGCAGATTCCAGGACCGAGCCGGGGGCAGGGGTAGAAAGGTGACCAAAGGCGCGGTTGAAGAGAAAGGTCTTCAGCTGGGACCTAAAACTGGGAAGAAAGGGAAAGGCGAAGGTAGTGAGGAAGGGAATTCCAGAGCCTCGGGACATAGTGGCTGAAGGCACGGCTGCCGAGGGTGGAGCTGAAGATTTGGGGGACATGGAGGAGGCCAGACCCAGTGGAACGAAGGCAACGGGTGCTGGTTTGAGGAGAGAGTAGGTCAGAGAGAAAGGGGGGTGCAGAGGAGTGGAGGGATTTGAAGACAAGGGTGAGGATCTTGAAGTCGATCCTCTCTGGGATAGGGAGCCAGTGAAGTCTGGCAAGGACTGGGGTAATAGGGGAGCAAAGTTGGGTGCGGGTGAGAACGCGGGCAGCAGAGTTCTGAATGAGCTGGACTCTGGATTGTGGAGGAGGGGAGACCGGCGAGCAGGGCATTGGAATAGTCCAGCCGAGAGGTGACAAAGGCATGGATGAGGGTTTCAGCGGGTGAGATATTGGCTGAGACAGGCAATCCGTCAGAGGTGGAAAAAGGCGGTGCCGGTGAGGGACCGGATGTGGGGGAGGAAGCATAGTTGGGGGTCGAACCTGATGCCAAGGTTGCGGACAGGTTTGGAGAGTTTTAGGAGCAGACCGGGAAGGTGGAGGAGGTGAGAGGCATGCGAATGGAGACGTTGACGAGAGCCCAAGAGTATGGCCTCCGTCTTGTCAACATTCAGCTGCAAAAAATTTGCGCTCATCCAGCTCCTGATGTCTGACAGGCAGGCTGACAGAACATCAAGGGACTGGGGGTTGCAAAGTGAAGTGGAGAAATAGAGTTGGGTGTCATTTGCATACATGTGGAAGTGTGCTCCATGTCCGCGGATGACATCCCCAAGAAGGAGAATGTAGATGAGGAAGAGGAGGGGGCCAAGGATGGATCCCTGAGGTACCCCACTTAACTGGGTGAGTTCAGGAGGAAAAGCCATTTGTGGAGATGTACTGCTTGCAGTTTATGAGGTAGGACTCGAACCAGGCGAGTGCGGTCCCACTGAGATGGATGACGGAGGACAGGCGGTGGAGGAGGATGACATGACGGCGTTTATTGCTCGCGCTTTCTGCTATTCCCACAATGGAGTCCTGAATACTTTGAATCCTGCCATCTAGCTCAATGATTGCTTCCTGAGGGACCCACAAGTTTTCACCACTACGGATCCACCATCTGTTGCCTCCAAATCCCTGACTGATTGCCAGAGAATGTAAAATTAACTTAACATGCCAGTGTATAAACATATTTTCCTCCCACTGCAGAATATAGCCCCACAGTTTGGGAAATAAAATACAACTTTACTTAAGTGATGATATGTGATGATTTGTAAAGTATCTGGATTGTTAGATTGTTTTAAATAGTTTCCACATCTCATACACTTGCAATGGTAAACAGGTTTTTAAAGCTAGCAATGAAACAGCCATATCAAATCTAGTCTTACATCTATTTTTGAAAAGCCAAATTACATCCCACCTGTTCCAGTTTGTTCTTTTCCACTTTTTCAATATTCATTCAACTATTTACTTTTTCTTAACTTCACAGTGGAAGGAACAGTTTATGTGGATAAGGTGTTATCATATCATTATTTTGACATCACTGACATTACTGTTCAGTAACAATTCATATTTTGGTTGTTATTCTATGCTCATTACTCTAGGTGTCAGCTTGGCCCAGTTGACACAAGCCTCTGAGTCTCGTCACATCAAGGCTCAACTATGGAAACTCCCTCCTTGTTGGCCTTCCTGGTTCTTCCCTTCACAAGCAGCAGATCATCCAGAACTCTGCAGCTCGTCTCCCCACCCGCACCAAGCTCTGTGACCACATCACTCCCACCCTTGTCCGGCTCTATTGGCTCTCCATCCCCTAGAGGATCGAATTCAAGATCCTCCTCCTCACTTTCAAGGCCATTGCCTTGATCCCCCCACCTATCTTTCTGACCTGCTGTCCCCCTATGAACCTCCCCGCCCCTTCTATTCAGCGGACTCCGGCCTGCTCCATGACCCAGCCCTACTATCAGCGGATGGGCTTTCAGCCTCCGCCCCACATTTTGGAACACCATTCCACAGTCCCTTTGCCTCGCTCCCTTCCCTGACTCCTTCAAGGCTGTTCTCAATACTCTCCTCTTCGATCGTGCCTTCTGCTGCCCTCCCAACTCTCTCCCTCCCCTCCTGACTCTCTCCCACCCCTCCCCCTTACTCTGCCCCGCTCCCTTACTTGGGTCCCGACCTGACCGTTAAGCGCCTTGGGATGTCCTCCCAACATGAAAGGAGTTCTATAAATGTAATTTTGTTGTTCAAACTTTGAGCTCCTGTAACCTAGGCTAACATTCCCATCCTTGAAATCAAGGTCTCTTCTGCCTATTCAGTTCACATTAAATATCCCCAGGACATTTTCAAAAGAGAACAAAGTTTCGTCCAGTGGCCAACATTCACCCAAATAAAATTAGCTGTTCACTTGATGGCTGTTTGTGGAGCATTATTCAGAACAGATTGGCTACCATGATTGCCTACTACAATTTCCAGTAAATCCAATGAAGCACTTTGAGATATCCTACCAATGTGAAAGTTGAGCATTTTATTTTAAGCCATGAATACTTTATTTTTATTGTGTGCACTCTAACATACACTCACCCACAATCAATTATTTTCCATGTAAGTTAACATAAGTTCTTAATGCTGGTATCATCCTGGTCCATCTCTGCTATACCCTCAATATGGATATGATGCCCTTTCTGTAATAATATAATACACACTCTGTAAATATGTGCTTGGATTTTAGACTCTGTAGAGATAAGAATTTTGCACCATAAATGTTAGTGTCCGGCGATGTATCGATATATCGGAATAAATTTTCATATCGATATGCCGATATTGGAAATTCACATATCGGTATATCGTGTCCAGCATGCAAACCTCCTGGGTCTAGAGCACGGAATGCGCGAGCATATTGGAATGCGCGCGCACATCCGAATGCACACGCACACCGGAATGCGCACGCACCCCGAATGTGCGCACACCTCCGAATGCGTGCATACCTCCGAATGCGCATGCATGTGCAGTACAAAACCCCCCGACAATATTGATTTATCGATATATATCGATATGAGCCCACCGATATATCGATATCGGAAAATTTTCATATCGACAGACCCTAATAATTGTATAATATCTTATATACCTTGCCTGAAACGTTTTTAACTTAAAATGTAACAGTATAATGTTTATAGGTTTTACTGCCAGGAGATTCGAGCATGTGCAATTTTGGTGGGAGATGTGGAACCACCATCTGTAGCTCAAGATCTCTATGAAATATTGGGCACGTTTACTGAGCAATACAAAATCGATGAACAGCGAGATAGGAAGAAAAACCTATCCAGAATGCAACCAAAGGTTTGGCACATGTTAGATGCATATAAATTAAGGGTACTAAAGAAGAACTTGCAGCCTGAAATTCTACCTAGTTTTTTGTTGTTGTCTGAATTTAAGATCACAGAAAAATCTGAAATTCAGTCTCAATTGGCATTGATTTTCTGTAGGTCTTATTCTGGCTTCAAAATTAAGACTGACTGAATTGTTACACGATTCTGTATAATTACATTTTTTGGGCAAAATTATCTTGCAGGCTGTGACTAGTTGGAATTTCAGATTTTAAAGTCTGAGCTATATTTAAGTTAAATTGCTTTACTGCTTTTATAACATGTTTTTGTTCAAAATTGTTAAATAGCGCTTTGAATGTGACTGAGAAATTAATCTTATTTGGAAGCTGTCCATAATATTCTATTATGAAATGCTGCTAATTAAAGTTATTTTCCCTCCAATTTTTCAGCTACAATTACCATGCCTTTGCTTTTCCTGTTACTTTAATTTGCTCATAAAACATAATATTTCACAATCCTCGTGCTAAGCTGGTCTCTCTCGCTCCTGTCCAGTTGTAAAACCTGTCCTAATTATCACCAGTCAGTCTTAAGTCTTCAAGACAAAGACTTATTCTGCTTTCTAAAATCCTGCTCCATTCACAGAATTTCGGACAAAACAAATTTGCTGAGGTCAGGAGTGGGTGAGAGACTTTTTGTAAGTTGTTGACTAATTTGACTGCAATATTTACCAACGTGATACAACATGGTACATTTTTCACCGATACAAATATAAATTATAGAATCTACTAACTTTCATGGTAAGTTTTTACAGTTGTTTGTCCACAAATCTGAATTATTTATCAAATGAAAGATGACTTGTGTTGGAAACAAACAAAAAACTTACATTTATATAGCGCCTTTCACGTCGAGAGAACGTCCCAAGGCGCTGTACAGTTAGGTAGGACAAGAGCAGGGTGGGAAGGATCAGGGCAGGATGAAGAATAGTAGGAAAAGTAACTGTATACTAGTTACAGTATACTAGTTGCAGCCAAATTGCGCACAGCAGTATCCCACAATCAGTCATGGAAGTGGGACTAGGGGCAAAAGGGGGTAAAGAAGCAAAAGGAGAGGGGTCGAGGCAGGGGGAAGAAAAGCAGGAAAGTCGACTGTATACTTGTGAAACAGGTCTAACGACTATATCAATATCATATTTTCTCCTCTCTGAGGTCAGGAAATAGTATTTATGATTGTAATTTTGTTTACCAAAGTTGAGAAGGGGAGAGAGAGGACAAAATACTTCTGTCACTTTTAGACTACAGTGATCACTTTGTGGCAGGACATTCTATGGAAATTGGATGGTGATCAAAAAATCCAACAGTGCTGTTTATTTCCAGATTTCAGCTTTGAAGAGATAAAATTGAGAAAGGGTTAGTACTGGAATTTTTATATGATCCATGCACTGTAATTTGTGGGTAAAAATAAGTGTAATTTTGTGGTTTTAACAAGTTTTGTGCTGACTGAAATGAGTCCAGATCAACATAATGCTGAAACTAAAAAACGGAAAAAAATGTTGAAAGGCAAGGAATGTTATTTTTATGCACTTTTATTTTAATGTTGCAGGCTGAACAGCCCTGGAAACCTACATCCAGGCCACAACGATCACAATCATCGGTGAATGAAGAATTAAGAGGTACATCTTGACAATCTGATTATACAGTACTGTGATTTTCACTGTGGAAATGAGGAGAACCATTGCCTCCTGGGAATAAGAGAATTTTGGTTTGAATTATCTTGGCTTCAAACTCAGCCTTTCGTTTCTATTAAAAACAAATGCTCCAATTAATTTAGGTGTTGCAGGTAGCTATTATTGCAGTTATCTCACGGTAGTTCGGTCCGAAAGGTGCTATGGAAAGGAGGCCTTGTTACCATGTACGGAAAATAATTCCGAAAAAATCATTATTTGTGGAGGGCATGTTGTTGAATTGTGATTGAGACATAAACATTTTTTTTAAAATGAGTCAGCCCATGTGGTGGGACACCAGCCAACTTTTTAGCATTCAAGAATGCATTGCAGAAAGATGAATTGTTTCTAACTGCAATTTTTTTCTATTTGCAAAGTAGAGCAGAAAAACAGCGTCTGCCTTTATCCTGATCTATCCAGTTACCAATATGGGAAGTCAAGTATTCTTGGATATGAGTGAGATTTGGCTTTGGAAGATTATACTATTTTTTGCACAGAATTCATAATAAAACAAGGTGATGTTTCTGCAGCTGGTAGCTGTAAAGGTGTTGTGGGGGGGGGGGGGGATATTGAGCTAATGAAGAGCATTACTTTTACACTAGATCTACACTAGAGGGGAGCAGAAGGCACGGACGAAGAGGAAGGTCTTGAGACCGGCCTTGAAGGAGCAAAGGGAGGAAGTGAGGCGAAGGGACTGTGGGATGGAGTTCCAGAATGTTGGATCAGAGAGGCTGAAAGCCCGGCCGCCGATGGTTTGCAGCTAGGGCGGTGGATGCGGAGCAGGCCAGAGCCCGCTGAACGGAGGGGACGGGCGGGCTGATAGGCGGACAACATGTCAGAGAGATAGGTGGGGGCAAGGCTGTGAATGGCCTTGAAAGTGAGGATTAGGATCTTAATTCGATCCTCTGGGGGATGGGGAGCCAGTGGAGATGGGCGAAGGTGTGAGTGATATGGTCGTGGAGCCTAGTGTGGGAGAGTGCACGAGCTGCAGAGTTCTAAATAATCTGCAGCTTGTGAAGGGAGGAGCTGGGAAGGCCGATGAGAGAATTCCTGTAGTCGAGCCTAGATGTGATGAATGGATGGACAAGTGTTTCGGCAGCATGGTGGGTGAGGTAGTGGCAGAGTCTGGCAATGTTGCGGAGGTAGTGGAAGGCGGTACCAGTCATGGAGCGGATTTAGGGAAGGAAAGACAGTTTGTGGTCAAACAAGATGCCTAGATTCCTGACTGGCTTCGAGGGGTGGAGAGTTGAATGCTGATGTTGCCAGCACCTAATTTGTTAAGAAATATAAGTAGGAAGTTTGGGAAACGTCCATAATTTATATGTGCTTGTTTTGTGAGATTCAACACAAAAGCAGGTTGTTTTTTAAAAATGTAGAAAATTGGGTTTAGAATTCAATAATTTTTCAAATCTTTAAGCGAAAATAGTCCCAAAATCTAAGACTATGTGGAATGCTATGCTCTGAGATCACTGTTTTCTTAGCACAGTGATGGCCTGGCCAACCTTAACACAGTGGTGGTCAACCAAATAAACATTCTTGCTTGAATAATTATTCATTGATGACATTGATCACTAAAAATGAAATCAAGAAAAACCTGGAAACATACTACCGATCAAACACCGACGTACCACAACAACTGATTTAAATTTGTGACCCTGCATGAAGTAAGGACAGATGCAAATTTTGAACAAAAAAAAGTGTAATCAATTCAGATGAATACTGGTTATAAGTAATTCAGGGAATACATCATAACAATGCTTACGTATCAACACAACGATTTACATTGACCAAACCAAATACTGCGGGAGAGATAGAGTAGCAGTGTCCAATTGAATATCCATTTTAATCCAAATATACGTCCAGAAAAAGATATCCCAAGTATTGTACAGTTTCAAGTTCGATATCCAAAAGGATCCAGGTATTGTATGTTCCGCCATCTAAAATAATCCAGGTATTATGGCAATTCTATTAATGCTGGTCCAATTTGATCCCTCTTCTTCAATATTTCTTCTAGGTATCAATTCTTTCTTCTGATTATCTTCCGAATCGATCTCTGTTCATGTAGTTCATTAGGTAACATTTCACCTATTGTATTTGGCAAAATGTTCCTTTGTAAAAAAATAAATGCAATGCAGCTTTCTCTCCACTTGCAGACCATTTTTCCGTGAGAAAATTATTGATAAGCATTGGCAACAGTTTGTTGTTTATAAACAATCTACTTTCTCCTGCAAAAGTAGTCACAACCAGCTCCCATCATATATGATTGCTCATATGTCTTGAATATATATACTGTATGTAACTAATATAATTTGAGATATTATTTAATACATTCATTATAGAATCTTACAGTCCTTGAAGACATTACCGAAAACCAGCTTCAAAATTTGACGGAAAACTGAAGTACAGTAAAAGCCTGTTTATCCAGCACTCGATCAACCGTAACTTCCGTATTCCGGCATCACAAAAAAAAAGGTCTGCATTCAATTAACAGGAATCTATCCACAAAAATGCATGAAAAAAAAAAATTGGGGGCCTTTTTCGGCCAAATATCTGACATGCGCTTTAACCGGCATTAGCCAGATCCCGAGGGTGCCCGATAAACGGGCTTTTACTGTAGTTTACTAACCATCAACTCCTGGCCATTTAGACAAATTCCATTGTTTTGAACAACAGGCGATGCTACAGGAGTATTTGAGGAGCAAATAAATAGTTCCACTTCACCATATTTTTGGCAACCCAGTTGCCTCTCATGTTGACTTGTTGAATCCAACAAAGCCTGCACTTATATGCCCTGTACATTTTCCAACTTGGCACGTTTGCAAAATGGAAGTCATAAAAATAACAATCTTTGCATTTGATATAGTGCCCTTTACTTGACGACAACAGCAAAAAGTGCCGTACAGGATTTAATGTAAAGTGTAGTGACTGCATTTTCCAGGCAAATACTAAGTAATGATAATAATTCTTGCATCTGATATAGCATCTTATCATGTTCTTTGCGTCTCAAAGTGCTTCACGGAATATGCTGTTAAGTGAATTGACGGTGGATTTAATGGGCAAATCTAGTTATCGTTAGGGAAGCATCAAAATCAAGATGTTCATCACACAAGAGAGGCTGAGACAGATTCAAAGTGATTCCACACGTCCGGCACATGGCAGGGTAGGGTGCACACACTGGGATGACCATGTAGCCTTCAGTGCCTAAGTGACTCAAAACATTTGGAAGGAAATTCTCAACTATTTCATAAGACATAATCATGTGTTTCTATTGTTTCTAAGGCCACGGCAACATCAGCAACAAAATTACATTAGTACATAGTAGGGAACGGCGATATGGGAATTTTCCGGATATGGATATATCGGTTGGCTCATATCGAGATATACCTAAATACCGATATTTTAAGTTTTTTCGTACTGCGTATGCGTGCGCATTCCGGGTGCGCGCGTATTCGGGGCCTATCTTCTCAGGAGGTAAATATCTTTCTCTCTCTGTGTCTCTCACTCTCTCCATCTCTGTGTTTTTCTGTCTGTGTCTCTCAATGTCTCTCTCCTCTCTCACATCCCCCCCCATCTCTATCTATCTGTATATTATCACATCCACCCCGTCTCTCCCCCACCCCCCCCGCCATCCCTCTCTCGCACCCCCGTCGTCTCTCTCCACCACCACCCCCCCAGCCGTCTCTTTCTCCCTCCAACCCCCCCACCGTCTCTCTCTCCCTCCCCCCCCAGCCGTCTCTCTCCCCCTCCCCCCAGCCGTCTCTCTCCCCCTCTCCTCCCCCCCCCCCCCCCCCCGCCGTCTCTCTCTCCCTCCCCCCCCAGCCGTCTCTCTCCCCCTCCCCCCAGCCATCTCTCTCCCCCTCTCCTCCCCCCCCCCCAGCCGTCTCTCCCCCCCTCTCCCCCCCCCCAGCCGTTTCTCTCCCCCCCAGCCATCTCTCTCGCCCTCTCCCCCCAGCCATCTCTCTCCCCCTCTCCCCCACAGCCGTCTCTCTCCCCCTCTCCCCCCCCCCCAGCCGTCTCTCTCCCCCCCTCCCCCCCCAGCCGTCTCTCTCCCCCCCTCCCCCCCCAGCCGTCTCTCTCCCCTCTCTCCCCCCCCCAGCAGTCTATCTCCCCCTCCCCCCAGCCGTCTCTCTCCCCCTCTCCTCCTCCCCCCAGCCGTCTCTCTCCCCCTCTCCTCCCCCCCCCAGCCGTCTCTCTCCCCCTCTCCCCCCCCCCAGCCGTCTCTCTCCCCCCCCCCAGCCGTCTATCTCCCCCTCCCCCCAGCCGTCTCTCTCCCCCTCACCCGCCCCCCAGCCGTCTCTTTCCCCCTCACCCCCCCCCCCCAGCAGTCTCTCTCCCCCTCACCCCCCCCCCACCCACAGCCGTCTCTCTCCCCCCACCCCTTGCATACCTGTATATTGTATTCGAGGACTATGAATACAAGATGGCGGCTTTGCACCTCGGTCTGTGCATTGTGTATAGAGATGAGCATTCTGGGTCTTGTAGTTGATTGTGCTCGCATCCCGATTTTTTACCTCGATATATCGTTTTTTGATATATCGGTATTTTTAAAATGTCTATATCGGCATACCGATTATGAAAATCATATCGGGTTTTAGCGATATACCGATATATCGCCGTTCCCTAGTACATAGACTGTTTTCACTTATTGGGGAGCCCATAGTCGGGACAGAAATATAAGATAGCAATTTGGAGATCTAAAAAATAATTTTAGAGCAATTACTTCTTGTGTGAGATTGTGGAACTCAGTCTGAAGCAGTGGTTGAACAGATAGTGTAGATGCATTCAAGGGAAAGCCAGAACTTCACATGAAGGAGAGGATTATAGGGTGGAGTAATTCATGGGTGAAGGCTCATGTTGAGTATAAACACCAGCACACACTGGTTAGGGCGAGTAGCCTGTTTCCGTGCTGTACATTCTTTATAATCTTTGTAAATTCTTAATTATTGCTCTCGTGTTCAGACTTTTTAAAGACCTGCTTTGTGTTGAAAGAATGTTCGTTCTGGGCTTTTCTGATGGAGACATGCAGGTGCATTCTCAGAACTCCAGCAGTTCTTCAGAATGACTTATTTGGGAAATTGGTAATTTGAATAAAGACTCAAACTATTTACCTCCATTCCCTGGCAAAATGTATATCAAGTTGGCAACCCGTTCATATATTTCGAAACTTATACAGAAAAATACTATTAACAACTTGGTTCCGCGTTAATACTTTGTATTGTCAAGGCCTGTCAGGACCAGAACAGTGAGTCAGAGGAGCCTCTCATCGATGTTAAGTTGAGAGGCAGCTCTGATAAGAGGAGGTGCTCCTCATTACACAGACAATTAAGTTTTGTCCAAGAGATAACAATAACAAACAAAATTACATTGCTGAATACCTTTCACGTCAGGAGGACGTCCCACTTTTTTGTTGTAAAGCAATAACTCATTCAAAGGTTTGCAGTCCTTGTTCTCTTCCCACTGGGTTCCATACACTGATTGTATCTGTTCTCCATGTTCCACTGAATGCTTTCAGATGTAAAGTCGTGCAACTGACTCCCAGAAGCCCAGCACATTGATTTTAAGATCCTTGTGTTTCACTTCAAATCCTGATGTAATTTCGCTCCTCATTGTACGATTTCCTCCAGCCCTATTCTTCGCTTTTCTGATTCTGGCTTCCATTCCTCACTCATGTCCCACGATTGTTCCTTTAGGCAATATTCCCATGCCTGCATAATTCTTCCAAATTGTAAGCCTTGCTCCCTCGCTCCTTGCTTTCCAAATCCATTTTAAAAATTATCTTTGACCATATTTTTGGTTGACGTTCTGACATCCCACTTTTCCTTGCACAGTGCTGCTTATAACATTTGTAGGCTGTTTGTACTTTCATCCTGTGTGAAAGGCGTTATCTGTGATGGATCTACTTTGGAACCAAACAAGTGACTTTTACAAGGATTTTAATGTTAGCAAAAGCTTTTAACAGCTTCAAGTAAGAACATAGTAAAAAATAATAATCCTTGCATTTGAAACGGCGCTTTTCATGTTTTCTAGACGTCTCAGAGCACTTCACAGAATGTATTGTAAAGTGAAATTGACTGTATATTGATGTGGGAACAAGTGGAGGCCATTCAGCCCATTGAGCCTTTTCTGATATCATCTAGTACTACAGTATTATATTTTGCAGTGAGATAATAAAACTAACCCTTGCACTTGATTATAGCAACTTATATTGAAGTGTCTAAGAAGTTCATAGAGTTTTTCTGTGAAGTGTAATAATTGCATATTTTGTAGGCAAACAGGACAGCTAATTTGCATTCAGCATTGTTGCACAAATGTCTATGGGTGAAGTGAATGACCAATTTTTATCTGGCAGTTTGTGAGCCAGAGCAGCAGGAGGAATTCCCTTTTGATTTGGGATAGTGCTGTAGGATCGTTAACATTCCCTTGAACAGAAAGACAGGACCTCAGTTTAATGTATTTGTGAGAAGGATACCACCTCTGACAACTCAGTGCAGACTTTGAGATCAAATTCCCAACTTCAACCCACAAAGTTTTGATTCAGAAGCAACAATGATACTAGGTATACAAATATATTTTTGTTGTTGTTCAGCCAGGCTGACCACTTAAAGATAATTATTTTGTAGTTTCCTAGTTCATTTACTGAACTAATATTGACTACAGTTAAAAAATATAATTTGGAAACTGATTTCAATAGAAACAAATGGAGAAAGGTGTTTTTTAAATAAATCTACACTTGATAGATAAAGTAGATACTCATTAACAAAGTTTTAACAGCCATTTGTGAGGTTAAGGAGGAAATGTTAGCCATCAAAGTTAGGGCTGGATGTTTTACAGTAAGAGCACTGGTGTGTTATGATGGTCAGAAACAGAGACCAGTTAATGGTTGATAATTAAACCATGTGTGTTATTGGCATAAAACTAACCAGCGCTGCAGAGGTGAGAAAATATCAGCCACACGTACTGTATTTGGTCAACACTAATATTTCTTAAAGTAGTTTAACATTCTTTAACATAATTTAAAATGTCATTTTGGGTTCACTTACTGTTCTGGCAATGGAGGAATAATACTCAAGAAAGTCAGATGATGGGATCCAGTATATTTGTTTTTCAATAACAGTCTGAGGTTGGTCCTGAACAGTGATATTGTCCAGCACAGTGATAAAGCAGGGAAAATACAATTTGGCTCAAATTTGTACATAGTAGTACATATTGGTTTGGCTGAATCATGCAGTGTTCTTTACGATGTAAAATAAAAAGCAGAGCTGGTTAAAAATAAAATAAATAATCCTTTCATTTGATGTAGTGCTTTATCACTTTGTCAAAACTTTCCAAGATGCTTCACAGAATTTATTGCAGAGTCTAGCAACTGTGTATTTCATAGCCGAGTGCCGCAAACAATTCACACACAGCCATGAATTGGAAAAAAAAACTTAAATGGCTGATTCTCAAAAATTACCAAATAAGGTTGAGTTTGGGATTAATTTCAGAGATTTGCGTCAAATCAAATCGAAAACCAAAATGCTTTAAAGCAGCTACATCCTTTGTGATTTTCACTGTTGGAAACGGGTGTTCCGTTACTATGTGGAAGATGTCTCTGTTCATAGCTTGTGGGTGACTGCAGTGTGAACCACCCCCACCTTAACCAAAGTTGGTCATTTCAATGAATCACTCATTTTCTAGACAACAATGTGTGTGCCAGGCACAAGTGTGTAGTCTCTTGTGATTTGTGGATCATAATTAAATCCAAGAGCAAAGGTGATCACTACAAAGAAGAAGCATGGACTCCTGTAGCTCAGTGGTTAGAGCACTCGCCTGATAAGCGAGAAACCTATGTTCGATTCCAGACAGGGCAAAACCTTGGGCAAGTTTCCTTACTCCACACGCCTAATAATAATCCCTCAAAACAAAATTGGTCATTTCAATCCACAACTGTTTGTGCGGTGCTGCTTTGCGCAATTGGCTGCCTCGTTTTGCCCACATATATAGTCAATTCACATAACAGTATATTCTGTGAAAGGTTTTCTGACTTCCAGAAGACGTGAAAATGCAGGGATTCTGCCCATATCAAATGCAGGGATTATTATTATTATCTGCACTTTACTGCTCGTCTATAGTGCTTCTAACATAATATATAGACTTGCAGTGAAGTGTACTGAAGTTTGGTTTAATGGGGTCCAAGTCCATGCCTGGAAAAGTGTTAACCAGCAAGTACACTCAATACATTCCAACTCAAAGAAAACCACAGTTTAGCACTGTTGCAAATGTTAGAATAGAACATTGGGGCAGGACAAATGTTAGGTGTTGCAATTTTTTTTATTGAGTACATCTGGATGTCAATGTTCTGTGAGATCGTATAGAATGACACTACAGTAACAAACACAACTTTTGACCTGAATGAGTTTTAAAATTTTGCAGTACAAAGTATTTATCAGGTGAAAATATTCACATCATACTCTTTCCTTGAGAACTGAGGTTGCAAGTGCATTACTGATAAAGCAAAGAGATTGATTGACAGAAAGAAGTTGCCTAAGTGTTTGTGTTACAGAAAATTTCACGACAGACACCAGGAAGTGTTTAATTTATCCAGAGGGAATTTAACAACCAGAAACCATGACTGGGAAGAATGGCAGAGGCTAGAACACTGGGCTCATTTAGAAAACAGCTCAATGCTATAATAAATGGATGGTTGCATGATTATTCAGATGAAATGGGGTCTTCTTCATCTCAATCTCTCTAATGACTTGTTCACCATTGATACTATTCAGTAGTTTGATATTTACTATGGAATAAAATCCACTGGGTCCTAAAGGAAGACAAGATATCACAGCTTAATTCACTCAAGAACTGTCAATGGCATCTATGAGTTCCTTTGCAGTTGCAGGATAGTAAGGAAATTGTGCAGGCTAGAAATACTGTGCCCAAGATTCAAATGGATTAATACCTGAGCCTCTATAGGATTCTTTAATCATACAGTCAGGTTATATGTGAAAGGCGCTCTATAAATGTAATGTTGTTGTTGTATATACATTAACCTGTAGCAGCAGAACATCAGTCTAACAGATTTATTGCACTCATTTATATCTCATCACAATTAAATTCCATAACTAGTCTTAATTAATTTATTTATGCTTATCCTATCGAACAACAGTGGGGCAATAATTTACATAAGGAAAAAACAGATTATAAACATGTGTAAATTAGGAATTAACATTTGGCAGCACTCTGCAACATTCTGGAATTACTTTAAAAGATTCCAGGGACATTCACTGTCACAGAATAAACAGAATATCTCCAGTGGCAGTACCATTGAGGCCTGCTTTCTCTCATGGGGAAATATCCCACTATAACTCATTTGAACTCGCACTGCTCAAGAATTATTGCTTTTTCACAGTTGTGAAACAGTGACAACTCAAGTCAATGAGATTTATTCTCATGTTTTATAGTCTAGACTCTAAAGGGAAAACCTGTGCTCCCCTGACTCCGTTTTTTAAAATTTCTGGTGAAAATGTCAGCTCAACAACAACAAAATTACATTTGTAGAGCGCCTTTCACGTTGGGAGGACATCCTAAGGTGCTTAACAGTCAGGGGTCAGGACCCGAGCATGGGGGGTGTGGATGAGGGAGGGCAGAAGGGTAGGGGCAGCTGAAGGCACGGTCGAAAAAGACGGTCTTGAGTCACCTTGAAGGACACATGGGAGGGAGCAATGGGATGGAGTTCCAAAGAGTGGGGGCAGAGAGTCTGAAATCCCAGTGAACAATGGTAAGGCAGGTTGGGTGGGAGACATAGAGCAGGCTGTAGCCTGCCGAACGGAAGGAGTGAACAGGTTAATAGGGAGTGAGTAGGTCAGAGAGGTAGGAGGGGGCAAGTCCATGGAGGGTTTGAAGTGAGCACGAGGATCTTGAATACTATCCTCTGACGGATGGGGAGCCAGTGGAGCCGGGCAAAGGTGGGGGTGATGGGGTTGCGGAGCCTGGTGCGGAAAACGACTTAAGGTACAGAGTTTGGGATGATCTGAAGCTTATGGAGGGAAGAATTGGGGAGACCGACAAGGAGTGTGTTTTTGTAGACGAGAGTTGAGGTAACAAATACGTGTGTGAGTGTTTCGACAGCTCGAGGGGTGAGACAGTGGCAGAGTTGGGCAATGTTGCGGAAGTGAAGGAAGGCAGTACTGGTCATGGCACGTTTATTCGGGGGAAAGGATAGTTGAGCTTTGAACAAGATACCCAGGTTCCTGACTAGCTTGGCAAGGTTGAGTGTGCATCCGAGGATGATATTGTTGCCAATACCTGAGGTGCAGAGGCGCTAGCACGAGCCAATCAGGCAGGCCTCGGTCTTGCTGACATTCAGCTGTAGAAAGTTGTCTCTCATCCGGGACTTGATGTCTGACAGAATAATATCCTATTTGCTGTAGCAGTTATTATTTTTTCCTGATATCCTTCAGTTCTATTTCATTCAATGAGTGTGACAAATCTTTCAGTGAGCGAAAATCTCTTATGTGAACATAAGGTGATGCATTCATAGAATAGAGCATTCAGTCTAACAAGTCAGTGCTAATGTTTATACTGCACAAAGCGTTCCACTTATTATAATTAACTCCCCCCCCCCGCCCACATAACTCTCTTTTCCTGTCTCTTGTATATGCACCACTTTCTTTCACGTATATTGCTGATTTGTGTTTTGAGATGATTGTTTTTTCTTGATAAACCACTAAGGGAATAGAGCAAAATAACCTCTCTTTTGACCCCTTGTTACGAATCCAACTGTAATTCATGGTATCTTTTATCTTGAAGGATGTAAGTGATAGAGCATCAAGTAGTATCCAAACATTGATACAGACCAAACAGCTCAATCCACTTTAGTACTGGAGTAATATTCCTTGCATTCGATATAGCACTTAATTACATCAAAATTATCAAAGCATTTCCTACAGTGTGAATGTTTATTGGGCCATCCTCCCAACGTGAAAGGCACTCTATACATGTAATTTAGTATTTTGTTGTTGTTGATATTGTGGAGACCTGTAGCTCAGTGGTTAGAGCACTCACCTTGCAAGTGAAAGACCTCAGTTCGATTCCAGGCAGGGCGAAACCTTGGGCAAGTTTCCTTACTCCACATGCTTGATAATAATCCCTCAAAAAAACTATAATAAATTAGTCATTTCAATCCGTGACTGTTTGTGGGACACTGCTGTGCAATTGACTGCCTTATCATGCCTACAAAAAATGCAGTCAATTCACTTTACTGTATACATTGTGTGAAGCGCTTTGAGATGTCAGAAGACGTGAAGAGTGTTATATCAAATGCAAGGATTGTTATCTGTGATCTGTAAAGTGATATGATTGTGTACACATAAGTGAATATTGTAATGTCCCTTAAGTGTTATTGTGCATGATCAGATCTCCTTCAAAAGCTTGGGCAGCACCATTTGGAGTAAGAAGTATAAACTTGCTTTGTTTGCTACAAGTGATGCTTGTTTTCCATCAGTTTAAACAGGCCTGCAAAACAGTGACTGAAATAAAGGACATATACCTAAGTCTTAGTTTGTAAGACAATTTTTTGTCTTAAAGTTTAAGATCCTGTTGAATTGTGGAAATCTCTGAACCACTAAGATATCTCAAAGACATGATAAGGTGCAATATAAAATGCAAGTGTTATTATTATGGTTTCTGAATTAAATTAGATTTTAGAATTTTTCACAATTCTGTTCAAGATTTAGATCTTTTTGAACTAATAATGGGTTGATTTCTGTGCCTATAGGACCTTTACAATGATCCCATCTTTTGCAGCCCAAAAACTTTCTGTGATGTTTCAAGTTAACAAAAAAACATTTAAATAGCCTGTACTGTAGATTTAATTATGTCTTACTATTGGTCATATTAGCCAGATACAGACCACATTCTAATGTCCATAATTGGAAGTAATTTTTTTAAATTCTTGCATTTGATATAGTTCTTTATCACACTTTGAGACATCTTAAACGCATCCCAGAATATACTGCAAAGTAGAATGAAAGTTGCCTTTTCCTCGATGCTTGCTTGAAAGAAGGAAGTTTGGCACTAGGTGCCTGAGACTAGCCGAAGCAGTTCAGCTGAGATGTTTATTTACTTTGGTACTGGACTAAAACCTGAAAGCCTGGGTCAGTGTTCCTTCTATTTCTGTCTCAATAAGTAGTAGTAAAATGAGCTCAAGCTTGAGAAAAAAATTAAAATAAACAACATATGCTTTTCAGATTTTGTTTGATGAAGAGGAGCTGAAGATATATGTTTTTTTGTTCTTTGCTATACAGTAGTAGCTAGAAAAGTAAAGTTAAGAAAACATACTGTTAATCTCTGAAAGAGTAAGGCATCATAAAACTAACATAGCAGTTAAAGCAAACAATTTATTTGCCTTTTCTAAACTGTTTAGTTTTCAAAGTGATTCAACGTTCATCTGCCTGATTGAAGAATATCCAGCCATTTTGTGAACCTTACTTGACCATTTTCAGGAGATAAGGTGGTGTTCCTCTGTTTTAGTACTGAAAGAAGAGTTCATAAAATATTAAGATATAAGGAAGCATGACATTCAGATTTAAAGAACTCTCATTTTAATAATAATAATCCTTGCATTTGATATAGCGCTTTTCACATATTATCGATGTCTCAAAACGCTTCACAAAATATACTGTAAAGTAAATTGACTGTATATTTGTGGGCAAAATACGGCAACCAATTACGCACAGCAGTGTCCCACAAACAGTCGTGGATTGAAATGACTAATTTTTCTTATTGTGGCTTTTTTTGGACGGATTATTATAAGGCTTGTGGAGTAAGGAAACTTGCCCAGGGTTTTGCCCTGATCTGCCTGGATTTGAACACGGGTCTCACTCTTGTAAGGCGAGTGCTCTAACCACTGAGCTACAGGAGCTCTTAACCCCTTACCAATTTATATTTATACAGCCACTTTCATATCAGGAAGATGTCACAAGGCGCTTGACGGTCCTGATTTAGCATCCGAGCTGAAAATAGGGAGAGAAAAGATGATCAAAGGTGGGGTCAAAGAGCAAGTTGTTGAGACAGAGCTTGAAAGAGGTGAAGGAGGGTTGAGTGGAAGGGGCTCCAGGACAGAGTGGGGGCAATGGGGCTGAAAGCTCGACTGCTAATACAGTAAAAGCCCGTTTATCCGGCACCCTCGGGACCTGGCCATTGTTGGTTAAAGCGCCTGCCAGATATTCGGCCAAAAATGCAACAAAATAATACATTTTTCCAGATAAATTCCGGTTAATCGAACGCAGACCATTTTTTTGCAATGCCGGTTATATGGAAGTTACGGTTGATCGGGTGCCAGATAAACAGGCTTTTACTGTAGTAGGTTGGGTTACCTGAAATAGTCATGTGCCTGATGAATTAAGGGTTAGATCAGGTTGATATGGATCTTTGTTGCATTAATAATACTTTATCACATCAGAACCCCTCAAAGTGCTACACTATTGCAAAGTCTATGACTGTTTTGGAGACAATGTAACAGTCATTTGCATCTGTGAGGTCCCAAGTCAGGCGTCAAGTGAAAGGCCAATTATTGTGGAGGATTGTTGGCCAGAATCCTGGGAGAAATGCTGTTTTTTGAATGTTGTTGTAAGCTCTCTAATATGTGTGTGAAAACAGGGAGAGGAGTCCTCAGTTTAATCTCTCATCCAAAGAATGCAATTCAAATTACAATACAAATTTACATTTATGTAGTGCCTCCAACCATACAGAGCTCCCACCAGTAATGCACTGAAGTATTGGCCTTTAATAATAATTCTTGCATTTTATATAGCGCTTTTCACGTTTTCTAGACGTCTCAAAGCACTTCACAGAATATACTGTAAAATGAATTGACTGTATATTTGTGGGCGAAACACAGCAGCCAATTGCACACAGCAATGTCCAAGAAACAATTGTGGATTCAAATGACCAATTTATTATTGGGGTTTTTTGAGGGATTATTATTAGGCATGTGGAATAAGAAAATTTGCCCGTGGTTTTGCTCTGCCTGGAATTGAACCAAGATCTCTTGCTTGCAAGGCGAGTGCTCTAACCACTGAGCTACAGGACTCATTCCTATTATCAGAGAACTCTGCTTTTTTTTTTAACTTCACCAGCAGCTAACCAGAAACTCAACGTATCATTCTGTTAGTGATTAATGATGTATTCCTCCTCAATGGAAGTCAGATTTTAAAGTTCCAGCTTCTAGTTTTAATCTAATGCAAACTATGTCACAGTGTGACGGTGTCACTGTGTTATGACACTGTCTCAGGCAAGACAATTTGAGAGTGAATAATCAATGGGGGACATTTGGTCGTGACTGAAACACACAAGAGGATAAAACAATGCAAACATTCAGCCATAGAGGAAGTGCCAGCTGCCCATCATTTGTTAAGTGAACGGAGCAATGTCTGTGTGTAATACCTGACTTTATTAACGTGCATGTTTCTTAAAATAAATGCAAAATCTATGAGTCATAAAACTTGAGGATCAATTGACTTTGAAGAAGCTTCTGTTCTTTATGATCACATGCCAGCTACCATTTCAGGTGTGCAATGTCTAAATCACTGACTGATTAACATTTACATTGCAAATGTTCGCACCAGGGACGAAGGGGTCTTTGACCACCTTGAATCAGCTGTTTGAACTTTTAGTTCAGAAGGTCGTCGGTTTATGTCCCAGGTACACTTTGAAACCACACTCCAGGCAGTGTTTACTGGGAGAACCTCAGGTGTTTTGTCAGAAGTGCCGTCCGAGGATCCATCTCCCTGTTCTAGTAGACAGTAGGGTCCGTCGATATGGAAATTTTCCTATTTAGATATATCGATGGGCTCATTTCGAGATATACCGAAATATCGATATTTTCATTTTTTTCGTACTGCGCATGTGCGCGTGCATTCGGAGGTGCGCGCAGTGCGCGCATTCCGGGTGCGCGCGCATTCCAGGTGCACGCGCATTTGGGGCTTATCTCCTCAGGAGGTAAATATCTTTCTCTCTCTGTGTCTCTCACTCTCTCCATCTCTGTGTTTTTCTGTCTGTGTCTCTCTCCTCTCTCACATCCCCCCCATCTCTATCTATCTGTATATTATCACATCCACCCCGTCTCTCCCCGCCCACCTCTGCCACCGTCCCTCTCTCCCACCCGCCACCCCCGTCGTCTCTCTCCCCCCCCCCCACCCCCTCAGCCGTCTTTCTCCCCCTCACAGGCCCCCAGCAGTCTCTTTCCCCTCCCCCCACCCCCGCCGTCTCTCTCCCCCTCCTCCCCCCCAGCCGTCTCTCTCCCCCTCCCCCCCCAGCCGTCTCTCTCCCCCTCCCCCCCCCCGCCGTCTCTCCCCCTCCCCCCCCAGCTGTCTCTCTCCCCCTCCCCCCCCCAGCCGTCTCTCTTTTCCTCCCCCCCAACCCCAGCTGTCTCTCTCCCCCTCCCCCCCAACCCCAGGCGTCTCTCTCCCCCTCCCCCCCCCAGCCGTCTCTCTCCCCCTCCCCCCCCAGCCGTCTCTCTCCCCCTCCCCCCCCAGCCGTCTCTCTCCCCCCCCCCCCACCCCTTGCATACCTGTATATTGTATTCGAGGACTATGAATACAATATGGCGGCTTGCACCTCGGTCTGTGCATTGTGTATAGAGATGAGCATTCTGGGTCTTGTAGTTCAGTGTGCGCGCATTCCGATTTTTTCCCTCGATATATCGACTTTTCGATGTATAGATATTTATGAAACGCCTATATCGGCGTATCGATATGAAAATTATATCAGGTTTTAGCGATATATCGATATATCACCGGACCCTAGTAGACAGTAGGGAACGGCGATATGGGAATTTTCCGGATATGGATATATCGGTTGGCTCATATCGAGATATACCGAAATATCGATATTTTCAGTTTTTTCGTACTACGCATTCCGGGTGCGCGCGCATTCCGGGTGCGCACGCATTCGGGGCCTATCAGGAGGTAAATATCTTTCTCTCTCTGTGTCTCTCACTCTCTCCATCTCTGTGTTTTTCTGTCTGTGTCTCTCTATGTCTCTCTCCCTCTCTCGTCTCTCACAACCCCCCCCCCATCTCTATCTATCTGTATATTATCACAACCACCCCGTCTCTCCCCCCCCCCCCCCCCCCGCCGTCCCTCTCTCGCACCCCCCACCCCCATCATCTCTCTCCCTCACCACCCCCCCAGCCGTCTCTTTCTCCCTCCCCCCGCCCCCACCGTCTCTCTCTCCCTCCCCCCCCAGCCGTCTCTCTCCCCCTCCCCCCCCAGCCGTCTCTCTCCCCCTCCCCCCAGCCGTCTCTCTCCCCCTCCCCCCCCAGCCGTCTCTCTCCCCCTCCCCCCAGCCGTCTCTCTCCCCCTCTCCTCCCCCCCCCCCCCCGCCGTCTCTCTCTCCCTCCCCCCCCAACCGTCTCTCTCCCCCTCCCCCCAGCCGTCTCTCTCCCCCTCTCCTCCACCGCCCCCCAGCCGTTTCTCTCCCCCTCTCCCCCCCCCAGCCGTCTCTCTCCCCCTCTCCCCCCCCCAGCCGTCTCTCTCCCCCTCTCCCCCCCAGCCATCTCTCTCCCCCTCTCCCCCCGAGCCATCTCTCTCCCCCTCTCCCCCCCAGCCGTCTCTCTCCCCCTCTCCCCCCCCCAGCCGTCTCTCCCCCTCTCCTCCCCCCACCAGCCATCTCTCTCCCACTCTCCCCCCCCAGCCGTCTATCTCCCCCTCCCCCCAGCCGTCTCTCTCCCCCTCAACCCCCCCCCAGCCGTCTCTCTACCCCTCACCCCCCACCCCCCAGCAGTCTCTCTCCCCCTCACCCCCCCCCACCCACAGCCGTCTCTCTCCCCCCACCCCTTGCATACCTGTATATTGTATTCGAGGACTATGAATACAAGATGGCGGCTTTGCACCTCGGTCTGTGCGTTGTGTATAGAGATGAGCATTCTGGGTCCTGTAGTTGATTGTGCTCGCATCCCGATTTTTTACCTCGATATATCGTGTTTCGATATATCGATATTTTTAAAATGTCTATATCGGCATACCGATATGAAAATCATATCGGGTTTTAGCGATATACCGATATATCGCCGTTCCCTAGTAGACAGTGACAATCCTTTGATGCTATTTCAAAGGAGAAGGTAGTATCTCCTGGTCTCCTGACTAACAGTCCCCCAGGTAAAATTGTTCAGTTATTTCATTGTGTTCAGTTATGAAAGAAAACTGTTGGTTGACACTAGTGGAATTTCAGGCCTCATATGCAATTTATTGCACATTAGAACTAAGATTTTAATCTAAATCCCATTTTGTGATCGACCTTTCAGTCACCTCCCCTCACGAGTTTGTGTGGGAGAGAGTGGAACATTGTAGTCTATAATATCGGCTTGAATTAAGTTTCTTTTTAGTATTCATTACTTATTTATGTTGCAGCTGTTATTATCTGAAGATTTCATACATGTTAAATTTTGTATTCGTTACACTCCCACCAGAGAGCTAATATGTTTTCTCAAGCTGCTTATTTCTTACACAGCAACAAAGAGATATAACTTTGTGAGTGATGGTTTGGATGGCAGAAATTAAATAATAAATAATTATACAATCACTCTTAAGCTGTTATTGATATTTTTCTATCACCAGCCTTATCTATAGGAGTATGTACTCCTAGACCGGATGTCTTTTCACAGGAAGGAGATTGAGAGCAGGTTAGGGAATTTTCACAGACCTGTACCTCCTAGGTCCTGAACAATAATAGCATTGGTGGTAAGAAAGCTCCCTCCTCAATGTGTTTTCAGCTGTGGGAGTTGTATGCATAGACTAACAAAAGTGAACTAGGAATACACAATAATAAAAAAAACTTTGCATTTGATTTAGCACTTTTCACATCTTCTAGACGTGTCAAACTGCTTTGCAGAATATATTGTAAAGTGAATTACAATATTCACATATAACACCAAAAGGATAAGTACCTTTTAATAAAACTTTTATGTATCCATTGGTAAAAGTTCTCATCTCTGTATAAGCAAAATTCACTTTAGTGAATTATGTCCCTTTTACATTGCAAGCTGAAATTCATTTCAGCAGGAATGTTGAGCTATATCTGCAAAATACCCAATATCCAGATTGTGGCCTTTCTCCTTTGGTAAATTTCAAGTACATGTATTAGATGTTGTCCCAAATGGTTTGTTTCATTCAGCATGTTCCTTTCAGAACATTTGCTTGCTTTCTTCTATTCCCTTCTTCCCGTCTGTACAAAGTTACTGAGTTTATGCTTCTTTATGTCTTTTTCATCAGGTGGCTTCAGCATATTGCAGTTTATATGTTTCCCTCAGGCAATACCACTGAGTGTTACCACATAAACAAATGCTCAGCATGTTTGCAATGGTTCCATTGTTATGTACGAATCAGGTGTTTAATTGTGTAAAATGTGTCAAAGCTGCGATTTTTGGACAAATTGTGTATAACTGGAATAAATTTGGATGTCTATTAAGGAGAGTGATGTAAAGTGTAAATGCATGTTTACACGGAGTACAAGATGCCCTTACTAATGTGTTTAATAATGGTTACACATGGTTTACAACACATTGAATAGACCCCACACATGTGTTTATTTTTGCTGTGCAGGGTACTTCAGTGTGGAAAACTGACAGGTGAACTGTTTGCTAGTTTTAAGTATTTATTGCTTGTCCTAGCCCACTTGAGACAACACAGCCCTTATAATAGATTCCCATACAATGCTGTGCTGGGTATTGTCCAGGGCAACCAGTCCAAAAAAATACACTCTTCCTGCCTGTTTTTTGAAGTCAGCTGGATTTACCCTGTGCTCCTGCTGCTCTGCGACATACACTGGAATAGTAGTACTGATAGTTGAGGAAAACCAGCTGTTAAGATTATAACCAGATATGTTATTGAGATTTTTCCTCCAGTGGGTGTGTACACCAGCTTTCCCCTCGGAAGCACAACTGTACTTCAGTGCCAATAGCAAGCAGAGCGGAGGCATTACAGGCCGTCCTGTACCAAATGGCAGAACAAGGTCTACACACCATTCTTTTTTAGACTAACGGGATTAATAGAATCTAGATAAATCAATCCAACAACATCGGCTTGCTGGTCATGTTAATGCAGACAAATTGGTGAATATCACTCATATTCTTATGGGCAAAATCATGATCTAATGAGAGATGATTGAGTTAGCAGCCCTCAAAAATATTTATGTTTTTGAGGCATTAATCCCAACAGGTCTATTTTTGGGTCTCCCTGAGTTTGTTCCCCCCCCACCTCCCTACCCCCGCACCAGCTCTTGACATACTTAACATTCAAATTACTAAATATAAACAACCATCTGGTGGTGCCCACAGTATTATTCATGTAGCAGAATTACATAATGTGCCTTAATTCCAACAGGAAGACGGAAATCCCAGGAAATTGTGTTTAAAGAGTTTTATTTAGTGATTAATTTCATGTAATATACCTAAAATGTTAACTGGAGCAGGTCAGTCATTTAAAAAAAAATTGGGCAGTACTTGCCAACAGGTTTAAATCAGGAAATCATGTTCACTAAAGTCATAAAACCATTCATTCATCTTTAATAGAAAAAACTCCTAGTGAGAAATTTGTAGGTCAGGGATTGAGTAGATTGAGTTCAGAGGAGATTATAAATTGGGAAGCATGGTCCTTTTGGTGTGCGGTTGCTATCCGACTTTTCTAATTTGCTGATCTCCCAATAGAAACAAGCATTTTCATGTACGTTTATTTGTAAGAAGATAAAATTGGTCATTCTCACATGGCTGCTACTGCGTTTGCATACATGGCATTACAATTTACAGTAAATCCTGTAAAGCACTTTGACTTTTTGACGGCGTGACAAGCCACCATATCAAATGCAAGGATTATCAATATATGTGTGCATATACGAGCCCTAGTATTGTGCAGGCAATTTTGGATAATTATGCCTGTGCTGCTTTTGCACACGTAAAGCCACTGGCTGCGAAACATGCAACCAAGCATTTCAGTGAACAGGTGAAGTTGCACGTTGGTAATGATGCAACAACCAATCTTTTAGTACTATTCTCACAATTCTGTGCTTTTCATGCTTTGACATCACTATTATTTAATCACCTTATAAACAGGAAGTGCTATAATGAAGAGCATTACAATAGGCCTCCCATGTATGTCTTTATTTTTCGAGTGTTTGTCTTATTTCCTTTAATTGTCCATAGTTGGCTTAACTTCATTATTCCTATAACAGTAATGCTTGCATTTGATATAGGGTCTACAATGTGAAAAGCTTCACAGTTTTCAGTAAAGTGCAGTGACTGTGAATTTGTAAGTGAATGTGGCAAGCAATTTGCATATAGTGATGTCCCAGAAAGAGCCATGAAGTGAATGAATAACAAAATTGACCAATTTCACCTGGAGTATCATTGGGACACTGGTACAACACTGAGAGAAACTCCCTTCTCTTTGGAAATAATGCCTTGGGATCTTTAATGACCAATAGGCAGATGGGACCTTAGTTTAGCACCTGATACAAAGGATAGTATCTCCAACAATCTTCTGACCCAGGGCTACCATCTAAGCCAGGTTGACAACATAAATGTTGGAATTTATACCACCAAATAAAGCAATATGTTTATGTGGAGGATTGTCCGATCTATTCAGTTCTTCTCTTCTACTCTTGGTTGAGGGTTACTGTTGCACTAGTTCTTCTAGGCAGCTGACCTTGTTCGTCTAAGTGGCCATTCCTTAGACAGTTAATGCTGACAGTCTGATTGGCTGTGCCCAATATCAAACCAAACTCAATCCTTCCTCCGCCAAGGACTTCAAAATCTGTTTCCTTAGCCATCAGATCATTGTCTTAAAATTGAACATTGTGGAGGGATTTGGAATAGTTGTTGCAATAGACTCATTAAGAACAACCTAACTGGATACCATGCATTTGGTGTGGGAAGAACAACAACAAATTGCATTTATTAACAAAGTGCCTCTCATGCTAGGAAAATGTGCTAAGACACTGGATAGTCAAGGGTTTGCACAGAACTGGAGGTTGGATTTGGGTGGGTGGGAGCCAAATGGGATGAGAGCAGGAGAATACAATTGACTGTATATTTGGGGGGCGAAATGAGGCAACCAATTGCATAATAGCAGTATCCCACAAACAGATATGGTCTGGGTGACCAAATTATAATTTTTTTAAGTGATTATTATTGCTGTAAAGTTAATTATTTTGTTGCTGAAGCTCTGAAGATGATTTTTTTTTGCCATTAGTACACAGGTAGGTGTGTATAGTCTTACATGAATATACAATGAAATATGATGTACAATGAAAGTCACAGAGAAAGAGATTTGATCAGAGAGTGTGCGTATACACAGGGGCTGACAGTGTTACTATAGTGACAGTGTAACTCTTACTGAAGCATTTTTTATTAAGGTAGCAAAATTTTAATTTGCATGATATCCAATTGTATGTAGTCTCCTGGTCCCAGTTAGCACGGATAATTAACTTATCTTCTGTAGTCATTTACTTGCATTTTTTATAAAGTAATTTGAGAAAGTTTAAATTTAAATTAACATTTTTGTTATAATCAGTTATATGCTACCTAGTGGTGAATCTGTATATCTCCAATCATGCAGAGGAAACCCATAGTCACAGAATACCTACAGGTTAATCAATATCACTGGGAGTAGCTAAACATGTTGTACAATGACATGAATATTGCGGAGACATTCACTGTGGGGTTCTTGAAGTCTTCTTTATCAACATTTAAGCAACAATAATAATAATCATTGCATTTGATGTAGCGCTTTTCACATCTTAACGACGTCTCAAAGTGCTTCACAGAATATACTGTAAAGTGAATTGACTGTATATTTATGGGAGAGCGAAACACAGCAGCCAAATGCAAGAGTTATAAATCATGCATTTAAAACTCAAGTTCCAAAAAGCGAAAATGTTTGCCAGCTCAAAGGGTATAATTTGCAAAATTCTGCTACTGGATGTTTTAGAGGAGAAATGATGCAGTGCAGATGAGTAATGTGCTTCCGATGGTTAATTTCTTATTTAAAGGTTTTGAAAAGCAATAACTCCCTGACTGTAAGGTTGAAATTAGTGAATGTTA
The DNA here is from genome assembly GCA_035084275.1 of Hydrolagus colliei. NCBI lineage: Eukaryota > Metazoa > Chordata > Chondrichthyes > Chimaeriformes > Chimaeridae > Hydrolagus > Hydrolagus colliei. The sequence continues at coordinate 29,454,692 of CM068744.1, forward strand.
ATTATTCAGTGAAAGTAATGCAGAATACCTCGGGTACATCACGACCACATTTAGCGTGCTAGCGTAAAAATGATCAGATGCAGTACTACAGACGATTTTATGCACAAGATCTTTGCCATCTTATATTATGTGTTCATCTACATGACAATTGATTACATTAAATGTAAGTTTAAACTTTATTTCCAGATCAGGAGACATTTTCAATTCCGTATTAATTTATATCCCACTCAGTTTTGTCATTCAGGTGGATGTGAAGGGACCAACCCAGCCTTCAAAAACCATAAACTATTCATAAAATTGTGAAGCTTTTCTCACTGCAGCCATAGTTTGAGACATCTTGAAGATTCCATAAAGCACTATATCAAATGCAAGAATTATTATTATATTATTATAACAATGCTTCAGATAAAATTGGCCATTCAGTGCATGTCAGATGGATATTGTTTTGTGCAGATTAGATGTTCTGTTCACCTACAGAATGCCGTTATTACATTTTACAGTGAATCCTGTGAATTCCTTTGAGATGTGCTTTTTAAATGGAGGGTACTATATCAAAAGCAAGGATTTTTATTATTCCCAATCATCTCCTATTAACCCTGAAAGCCACACCCTAACAGTTAGACTGTTCATAGCAGAACAAGCAAAAGCAAACTTGTCCAATAGCGCTCCCTCCAGGGAGAGGGTGCATTCCGTTCCAGACATAGAAATTCCTATGAATAGATGGTGTACATATTTGGAACGCTGTGTGATTTGGATACTGATAAGCATAATGATAGGTTTCTGTATGTCAGACTTACCAAAAAGAAATTCTCTCTTCTTCCGAATTCATGCAAAAGTTCATTGACTACTCATCTCACGGTTTGTAGGATCTTACTGGCACAAATCACTTGTAGATTTAAATGTCCCTAGGAAGATTCCCTTCAGAATAATTAAAATAATTCTATAAAGAGTTGTTCCTATTAAGTGAAAGGTGTTTCACAAATATTGTTGTATGTGTAATAATATAGAGAGAGCATAGCCGTTCATTATTTAATATTCAGTATGATCTTTTAAAAATAGCAGTGGTCCTCTAGATATACCTTCCTACTCTGCATGATATTCCTAGTACCTTCTGTTTTGAAGATCTAAACATTGTTTGACAGGAGGCTAGTTTAGGTACTATCAAGTCTTTGTTAAGAATAGAACTCTAAGAAATGCAAAAATGAATAATAGATTCACAAGCTCAAACACTTGCCATTTCTGTATTTGACCAATGTAAAATGTGAATGTCTTCTCAGCGGATTTTATTTGGAAGAAAACTTTTTCTCAGGTAAGTAAAGGCAAACATTTAAGGTAATGACCAAAAAGAACAAAGCCAGGTCAGAAAAAAATGTTTACAGACAGGGGAAAATTGTCTCCGTAAATTGTTGTTGAAGAAGAGATAGATGTTTGATTTTTTTTATAAAGAAAAAAAAGGACTGGAGTTTGGGGAGTAAACAGGTTATTAAGATTAGATTCACTCGTGTAGAAAAAATCCCAAATGCAAACTTGTCAGAGGCAGATGACTTACTGTAGCATTTTGTGATTCCTATAAAAACATGCAGTCTCAGCACTTCACAGTACATCCTGTGAAGCACTTTGAGACTTCATCATTTTAAGTCTATTTGGTTCACATCTGTAGAAATAAAACGAAAATAATTTTAACAAGTTGTGGGGAATTTAGCGTTAACTCCTTTGTTTTACTGAAAACAGGATCCTAAACTCTCCTGTAAATTCCCTACTTTTGACAACAACAACAAAATTACACTTGTATAGCGCCCTTCACGTCAGGAGGACGTCCCAAGGCATTTTAAGACAAATTTCTGCTTAGGAAATATTCACCAGCTTCAGTTGAAAAGTTATTCTTCTGACAACCAATATCTCTGAAAAATGCTTATTAAAAGCAAAAAAGTTGATAAATATCCTCCTTTATTTGAAACAGTTATACATGATCTGAATATATTAAGGCACATGTAATGGTCACAAAGCTAAATTATGTTTATAACTGACCACAGAAATTTATATAACTTCCATAAATGTTGCTCAATGCCACTGTTTAAACTTGTAAGAAAAGTTGCTTGTTTTTCCTCAGTCTGTATTAATAACACGAAGTTCAAAACTTATTTCTATGTTAATTTTTCAAAAATAAAGAAATCATGCAATTCATGCTGTTAGGCAACACTTGAGGATATGAGCGTAAGACTGACTCACGGTATCCAGTGATAGGATCATGATTACTATTTTAATTTCTAATCAGGATGTAAGGTACAACATCGCATAATCTTTTTCCAAGATACTGTGACATCTGGTGTGGATGTAATAACATTAGCTTTTCATCATTTTCATTTAACTTGTTTTGCATCAATCTACCTAAGCCAACCTGGTGACACAGAATGTATTATAGTATGTGTCTGGCTGGTTATTCAGTGAAGAAAAGCAGCCCCTATGCTTGCCACCGATTCTCTGACTGTTTTGTGCGTGAAAGATTTACACACAGAAGTTTGGAGTAGGAAATGTTAAGAAATTCAATAGTCCCTTTCAGGTGAAGAACATGAAATGTTGCTTGTTTCAGAAAATTGCTTATGTAGCATGTAAAATTATTTGCACCAGCAAATGCCACAAACATCTACAAGGTGAATGACCAATTAATCAGGAGGATTGTTACCCAGAACAAGGCTTATTCAGACACATAACACCTGGGACTGATTTTGCCCTCGATATAAATTTTGAGCCCCGTGGAATTTTGAGAATATTAAGAATAAAAATAATCCTTGCATTCGGTATAGCGCTTTTCACATCTTATCAATGTCTCAAAGCGCTTCACAGAATATATTGTAAGGTGAATTGATTGTATATTTGTGGGCAAAACCACCACAAGAATACAGATAAACCACCAATTGTGATGATTATGACCTAATGGAGTGTTATTGAGAAATAAAATATGTATAATATATTAAATATACTTTGTGTGCCATTGGCTGCCATGTTTCACCCACAAAATATAGTCACTACACCTTACAGTATATTCCGTGAACCATTTTAAGATGTCTTAACGTGATATCAAATGCTAGGATTATTAAATAGACCGGGAATCCAAATTGATACTGATTTGAAGACTTTTCCAAAATTCCACATGATCTCAACTAGGGTCCGGCAATAGTACAGTATTATTACTAATGTTTTAGAGCAGTGATAGCCAAACGTATATATCGGTTATATCCGATATAATTTTCATATCGATACGCCGATATAGACATTTCAAAACTATCGATATATCGGAAAACCAATATATCGAAAAAATCAGAATGCGCGCACACTCAACTACAAGACCCAGAATGATCATCTCTATACACAATGCACAGACCGAGGTGCAAGCCGCCATATTGTATTCATAGTCCTCGAATACAATATACAGGCATGCAAGGGGTGAGGTGAGAGAGATGTGGGGGAGGTGAGGGGAGAGAGACCGGCGGTGGGGGGGGGGGGAGGTGGTAGGGAGGGAAGAGAGAGAGAGAGACTGGTGGGGGTGGGGGGGAGACAGGGGGGATGTGATAATATTCAGATAGATAGAGATGGGTGGTGTGAGAGAGGACAGAGACATAGACAGAAAAACACAGAGATGGAGAGAGTGAGTGTGAGAGACATAGAGAGAGAGAGATATTTACCTCCTGAGGAGATAGGCCCCGAATGCGCACGCGCATGCGCAGTACGAAAACCCTGAAAATATCGATATATCGGTATATCTCGATATGAGCCCGTCAATATATCTAAATCGGAAAAATTCCATATCGACGGACCCTAATCTCAACTTTGATTTGGCGTTGGACAATCGAGGATCTCAGACGATCTCTCGACGTTAAAGCAGCTGTACAAATGTAAATTGTTGTTCTTTATGACAATTGGCTAAGAGCAGGTGGAATTCCTAGGTTAAAATCTTTGGAAATCAATGCAGTCAACGCAATTATTTTGCTAAGAGATTTTCTCGGGAGCAAATAAATCACATTTTTTAAAATGCTAATGGCTGAGGCTGAATACTTTTGTTTGAGACTGGAGACATTATTGACATTGAGGTAATTTTTTAGAATCATAAAAATGATTCTGGTGTCAAACACCAGATGGCTTGTATGAATTTTCCTGCCAAAATTAAACACTTTCAAAACGATCAGATTGCTTTAAGGAAGAATTGTATAACTGAGTGACTAGTTGTTTTGTTTTAAAAGGTGAGGAAAGAGTAGGTAACCCTGGCTTACGTTTCTGCCAATTCTAATTTTGGATGTCTTCCAAAGGGTAACTTGAAAGTGGAGACACTCGTTCCTAACAGAAAGTATCCATTTACATCTATAAATTCAAAACTAAATACAAATTGTTATTGTAAGAATAATGCATTTGCGTTAAACGGAATCAAATGGAGTGTAACTCTAAAGAAGGAATGAAACGAATGGAGTCCTGTAGCTCAGTGGTTAGAGCACTCGCCTTACAAGCATGAGACCTGTGTTCGAATCTAGGCAGGTCAGGGCGAAACCTTGGGCAAGTTTCCTTTTTCCACACGCCTAATAATAATCCCTCAATTTTTTTTTAAATAAAATTGGTAATTTTAATCCATGATTGTTTGTGTGAGCAATTGGCTGCCGCGGTTCGCTCACAAATATACAGTCAATTCACTTTACAGTATATTCTGTGAAGCACTTTGAGACATTTAGAAGACGTGAAAACTGCTGCATCAAATGCAAGGATTATTGTATTATAAACTCACTTTTAAAATGCTAGCCTCTATATGGAAGGACAAAACAAAAAAGTATACTTTAAGGTAACCTTTCAAACATGTGGTTGAAGTGGGCCGCAAGATTCTCAAGTAAAATAATAATAATAAGCCTTGCATTTGATATCCTTAAAATCGATCTCAAAGCACTTCACAGAATATACTGTAAAGTGAATTGACTGTATATTTGAGGGCGAAACGCGGCAGCCAATTGCGGTATTCCACAAACAGTCGTGGATTGAAATGACCAATTTTTTTCTTTAACGATTATTATGCTGATCAAATCTTAACACAGAACAGTATTGAAAACTTTAAAAATCTGCTTTCCAGTAAGTTCAACTGTGGCACTCACACAGTTAAATGGAAGCTTTATGCACATGAGTCTTATGCACACGCACCTTCTACATTGCTACATGTGTGTTGATACATCAACCTAGTTGGCTGCAAGCATATACTAATAAACATCAGCACCTTGTACTGAATCATTTATTTGGTTCATCACATTTATATTCTTTTTGAATAAGGTATTTTTGTATGTCTAATTCATTAACGTATTAAAGAAGAGATGAAAACAACATGTTTCCATCACTCAGCTGCCCATTTTCGATTTGAGGAAGGTTTAGAATGTATGCAGCGCATTTTCTCCCAATGTGTGTTGCTATGAGATGATATCCTACGTAAAGCATCTATTCAAATGCAAGTTGTTACTTTCTGTTTCAAACCAATATTCTCCATGATGACTTTCATTCAGAGCCCACTGCTGGAGTCTGGCAGGTATAATGGAGGTATTTCACATTTCTGTCAAATGTTATATAGAGGCCTGTAGCCAAGAGGTTAGAGCACTTGTCTCACAAGCAAGAGGACCCGGTTTCATTCCCAGGCAGGGCAAATTGTTGGGCAATACCTCTCTATTTACCTAGAAGTAAGTAGGAACCCATTTGTTACCCAGATGGCAGATCACTTTTCCGAGGCTAATAATACCATTAAACAAAATTATTGAAGCAATTTGGTCACACAATCCACGACTGTTTGTGGGACACTGCTGTGCACAATTGGCTGCCGTATTTCACCGGCAAAATATAATCACGTCAATTCAGTTCACAGTATATTCTGTGAAACACTTTGAGATGTCTCAAAGACGTGTTAAGATGCTATGTCAAATATAAGGATAATTAATTAGATCATTAGATTATAATTCCAAAATTTAGCAGTACGAGAGAAGACTGACCAACCTGGAAAGAGAAGGGGCACATTAGATGCATTTAAAATTATTATACACCATGTATTGGACTCTAATTTGTGGTTAATGGTTTACCAATTTATCTAAACTTAGTTCTGTGAATTTGGAAGCCCCAAGTTCTGTGAATTGAGGGTTAATAAGAGACTCACAGAAAGGAACTTGTACGAAGCTACAGTAAAGAGCAAGAAAGTTTCACAAATATAAATTGGGTAAAGTTTTTAACTAACTTCCGCATTACATTCACCCAACAGAGCAAATATTAATTGCTCCAGGCGTCTCCTGAAATGCTGAATTTGTGGGTGGACATTAGGAGACAGATGTGCCAATTCATTTCGATCTGGTTGTGTGGGGGTGGTGTATTAATGTGATTTAATCAGCTTTAAATCTAGCTTTCTCCCTGTAAACTATGTGCGGTTTTAGACTCAAGGAAAAAAAATATCAATTTCAGAGACATTTGAAACTTGACAAAATTATAAATTCTACGTCATAAAACCAGTCTCTGAGGAGCATTTTATTTCAAATGAATCTCGTTGATGATCCTCATAGTGGTTGTGCTGCCGTCGAGTGGTTGTTTTATGAAGCACAGTAATGTTGGAATGGTGCTTCTGTTGTACATTTAATTAACACAGCTTAATTACACTGGCATCTGCTTAAAGTTAATAATCCTTGCATTTTGATATAGCTTTTCACATCTTCAAGATGTCTCAAACCACTTCACAGAATATATTGTAAAGTGAATTGACTGTGTATTTGTGGGCGAACCGTGGCAGCCAATTGCATACAGTTGTGTCCCACAAACAATCGTGGATTGAAATGACCAATTTATTATACAGGTATCCCTCCCCAACCGCAGCCTCGCCAAACACGAAACTCATGTATCCACGGTTTGCTAAATGCGACAACCCTCGCAAACACGTTTTGCGTTTTGCACATCCACGATTTAAATCCACGGGTTTAAATTTTCAAGTTTAGCATAGCGTATAGCACTAGGACCCAGTTGCTATATCGCAATCAACCAGCGAGATGTTGCTTCTCTTTTAGGAATAAGGTAAATCTCCGTTGATTTCCCCCCCACCCTCTGCGTCACCCATCCTCCCCCCAACCCTCCGTGTTACTCCCAGCCCCCAGTCCTCCATGTTACCTTCCCCCAGTCCTCCATGTTACCTTCCCCCAGCCCTCTGTGTTACTTCCCCCAGCCCTCCGTGTTACCCCCTCCCCCCCAGCCCTCCGTGTCACCCCCCACCCACCCTCCATCTCTCTCTCTCTCTCTCTCTCAACCTGACTGTCTGATTGCTGCAGATCCTGGCAGCCAACGCGCCCAAACTTACTCCCCCTGTGCCCAGGTATGTTATAACTGTATGTTTTTTTTGTGTTTAGTTTTAGTAAACGCAAACTTACTCCCCATATCCCCATGTTTCCTGTCGGCGTTGCATTTTCCAATCGCGAAAAAGCACACGTGCTCCTCTCTATCCCCATGTTTGCCATAGGGCCCTGCATTTTCCAAACACGATTTTACCAACCACGAAGGTTTACAGGAATGTATCCCTCGCGGTTGGGGAGGGATACCTGTAGTTTTTATTTTTGAGGGATTATTATTAGGCATGTTGAGTAAGGAATCTTGCCCAATGTTTCGCCCTGCCTGGATTCGAACACAGATCTCACGCTTCTTAGGCAGATGTTCTAACCACAGAGATATAGTTCCTAGTAAATTTCAATAAGCAATGATAGACTTCAGCTGTAGTCCAAAATGCCTTTATGGAAGCATTCATAATAAATAATAATAATACTTTAGGCATAACTTAGGTGTCAGGTTCGATCCACAGTTATCCTTCCTCACCTATATCCGTTTCCTGACTGGCACCACTTTCTTCTGCCTCCGCCACATTGCCCATCTTCATCAATACCTCACCTGAAAACCTGCCAAAACCCAGGTCCATGCCTTTGTCACCTCTCGGCTGGACTACTCTACAGGCCTCCTCACCGGTCTCCCCTCCTCACCATTCACAAAATCCAGCTCATGCAAAACTCTGCTGCCCACATTCTCACCCTCACCAAACTTGCATGCAAGTAAAGTGCAACCTTTATCTTAAAACAATGATTTTTTAAAAGCAGAATTCTTTATACCAACCCCAATTTCCTCAGCCCTTGCCAAACTCCACTGGCTCCCTGTCACAGAGCGGATCGACATCAAGATCCTCACTCGTGTTTAAATCCCTCCACTCCTCGGCACGCCCTTACCTCTAACCTCTCTCCTCATAGCAGTACCCGCAGCCTCCACTCTATTGGGTCCAGCCTCCTCCTTGTGCCCAAAATATTTCAGCCAAAGCCCCGAAACATTGGAACTCCCTCCATCAACCCCTTTGCCTCACCCCCTCCTTCCCCATCTTTAGGTATCACCTGAAGACGTTTCACTTTGACTGCGCTTATGGTCACCTTCCCCCTCCCTCTGGCTCACCCTCAGGCTCCACCACTATGAGCCCTCTGAGACACCACCTAGCGTGTATGCAAGTTGTTGTAGCAGTACCCTTATATCCTCCTGGACCTGTCCGCTACGTTCGACACAGTCGACTACGCCATACTCTTCCACCACCTGTCCTCTGTTATTCACCTCAGTGGGACCACACTTGCCTGGTTCGAGTCTTACCTCGCAAACCGCCAGCAGTACATCTCCACAAACGGCTTTTCCTTCCGCTCTCACACAGTTACCTGCAGGGTACCCCATGTATGCGGATGACACCCAATTCTATTTCTCCACCTCACTTTGCGAGCCCTCAGTCCCCTGATGTTCTGTCAACCTGCCTGTCAGACATCAGGAGCTGGATGAGCACGAATTTCCTGCAGCTGAATGTTGACAAGGTGGAAGCCATATTCTGGCTCTCATCAACGTCTTCAATCGCACGGCTGTCACCTCCACCTTCCCGACCTGCCCCTAAAACTCCAAACCCGTGCTGAACCTAGGCGTCAGGTTTAACCCCCAACTGTCCTTCCTCCCCTACATCCACTCCCTCACCAGCATGGCTTTTTTCCACCTCTAACAGATCGCTGTCTCCAGCAATATCTCAGCCCAAAAGCCACTGAAACCCTGGTCCATGTCATTGTCACCTCTCGGCTGGACTATTCCAATGCTCTCCTTGCCGGTCTCCCCTCCACCACAATCCATAAAATCCAACTCATTCAAAACTATGCCGCCAGCATTCTCACCTGCATCAAACTTTGCTCCCCCATTACCCCAGTCCTTGCCAGACTTCACTGACTCTGTCCTGGAGAGGATCGATTTCAAGATCCTCACCCTTGTTTTCAAATCCCTTCACTCCTCTGCACCCCCTACCTCTCCGACCTCCTCACTCCGCAAACCAGCACCCGCAGCCCTCACTCCACCGGGTCTGGCCTAATCCTTGTCCCCCGAATCCTCCACTCCACTATCGGCGACCATGCCTTCAGTCACTACGCCCCTGAGGCTCTGGAACTCTCTTCCTCATTCCTTTCACCTCTTCCCAGTTTCAGGTCTCAGCTAAAGACCTTTCTCTTCGACCGTGCCTTTGGTCACCTTTCTCCCCCTGCTCCTGGCTCATTCCCGGGATCCGTTATTGTGAAGAGCTCTGAGACACCGTCCGGTGTTGAAAGCACTATATAAATCGAAATGTTGTTGTTGTATTTGATCTAGTGCCTTACCACATCGCTGAGACGTCTCAGTGTTTCACAGAATGTACTGAAAAGTGAATTGACTGCATATTTTATGGGTGAATTGTGGCTTCCAATTACGGACAATAGAGTCCCACAAAGAGTTGTGGATTGAGTGACTGCATTTTTTTTGGCTAATAACTGGGTACCTATTTACTGGTAGATATACAGGAGGGTGAAATAAGGAAACTCGACTAAGGCTTCACCGTGCCCAGGAATCAAACAACAACAAAAAAATTACATTCATAGAGCACCCATCACGTCGGGAGGATGTCCCAAGGCGCTGACCCAAACCCAGGTCCTCGCGCCAATGTGATAAAGCACTATATCCCAATCCCGGGTACTTGCACTTTTGATGCGAGTGCTTGTACCCAATAGAATATAGGATTCTAAAGAGTTCATAGCATTTAATTTAACATTACAGTATGGTATAGTCCCGGTATTCTCAATTTACATTGTTGTATCTGGCGCAGTGTGTCACTGACAATTTGTTTAAAAGGTAGTTTGTTACATGTTGTTTTTTCTTTCCAAGTGAGGCCTGTAGCTTATTGTAATTATCCTGTGCTAGCTTCCAACCTCAGTTATCTGCACTCATCCTATTGTCCTGTTCTGTGACTATTCCACTGCATATCAATTTTAAGTTTAAATTACATTAATCCAGTAGTCTGTTTCCATTGGTGTCGGGGCGGCTCTGAATCAAACTGCAGTGGGGACTGTGAGCTAACATTTCACACTCCAATGCAATGCTGGGAGAGGGTTCCATTGTTGGAGGTCTCATTTGTGTTTGTTTAGGTGTATATTAAAGATCCCATGGCACTCTTCAAAAAGGGAATGGAGTTTACCCCAGGGTCCTAGACATCAATCCCACAGTTAAAAACAGTAATTCACTTCATGGCTCTTTGTAGTACATAGCTGTGTATAAATCAGCTGCCATATTTGCCTCCAGGTGGATGCATTGTCACTATTCTTCACAGAAAATCCGGGGAAGCTCTTTGAGACATTTTGGCGTGACAGTGCCTTGCATCAAAGCAAAGATTGGATCTGAAGCATTGACTCACTTTCCTTTCTCTATAGATGCTGACTGTTCCCCCCCACCCCCCTGCTCGGGTCCCGACCTAACTGTTCAGCACCTTGGGACGTCCTCCCTACGTGAAAGGCGCTCTATAAATGTAATTTGTTGTTGTCATTCCCATCGATTTCTGTTTTTGTCAAAGATTATAAATGGTCATTTGTGGTATTACATTCCACTAGGGTCCGACGATATATCGATATATCGGTTATATCCGATATCATTTTCATATTGATATGCCGATATCAAAATTTAAAATATATTGATATATCGAAAAATTCAATATGTAAAAAAAATGGATATATCACAAATATCGGTATATCGTGTCCAGCGATATATCGATATATCGGTATAATGCGGACTTTTTCAACTTACCTTGTCGATATCCGAATGCGCGCGTTCACCGGAATGCGCGTGCATGCGCAGGACAAAAAAAAATGCGCTATCGATATATCGGTATATATCGATATGGGCAAACCAATATATCGATATCGGAAAATTTTGATATCAACGGACCCTACATTCCACATGTAAGTAAAATGCAACCTTTATCTTGAAACACTGATTTTGATTTAACAGAATTGTTTGCAATTTTTTGTGCTCAGTGCAGACTTTTTGTTTCTGAGAATCGGTGGGCGATAGAATTTCCAAACTGCAAGGGAGGACTTGTTGTGCTGTCCAGTAGGGAATTAAATGCATTTGGTTTGATTGAAGGAGTTGACCCAATGGCCTTATCCCTCAATCCAACTTCCTATCCTCAATTTCATTTTGCTTAATGTAGCATAATAGATCGCTGGTCCTAAGCTCTATCATTTTGAGGTTAGCACAAGTTTATGTCAAGTCTGAAAGCTGAGCCTCGCGTTTCTAAATCTACCATTAATCTGGACTTTTGTCTCATCGTGCTCTGAGGTCAGGCATTTTTAATTGAGTTGCTTAAGCTGTTGAATTTTCTTGATAGATAGTGTCTAAGATACGATATTAATGTTCTCCGCACTTTTAAATCGACATGTGAATGCATGACATAAGTTGGTTCCTGCAAAATAAATTGTGCATTCACCTCCTGCCTGTCTGTAGAATATTGTTACGCTCTCATTGGCTGCCACATACACCCATAAATACAGTCACACCATTTAACATAAATGATTGTATCATTGGGTGTATTTATGACTATTTATGGGCGCACTTTAACGTTTAACAATAATGACTGTCAAACGTTAGGAGATGTAATCACAAGGTTATATGCAAGAATTATGTGTTACATTTATAGTGACATAGAGCTTCATGAAGGAACAACAAACTTAACATGAAATAAATTAGGGGTCACACAGGAAACACAAATTTCTATTTGTGTTTTATAACTTTGGTTTTCTGCATTGTGGTGAGTTTAGCTCAGTAGTTAGAGCACTCGCTTTACAAGCTTTACAAACGAGAGACCTGGGTTCGATTTCAGGCAGGGCGAAACCTTGGCCAAGTTTACTTACTCCACACACCTGATAATCCCTCAAGAAAAAAAATAATAAACTGGTTATTTTTAAATCCACAACTGTTTGTGGGACCCTGATGTGCACAATTGGCTGCCGTGTTTTGCCCATAAATATACAGTCAATTCACTTTACAGTATATCCTGTGAAGCACTTTGAGACATCTAAAGTGTTGTATCAAATGCAAGCATTATTATATTTTTAAAAATCTTTCTTCTTGCCTTGTTTTTCCTCACTCTTTAAAACATAATTGTTAATGCAATATTTAATTTGATCAAAATTTAAACAATTTAAAACTCAAATATTATTCAAAATGTATAATATCCCATGCATTTGTCTGCCATTTCCAAAGAAATTCAGTTCCCATGCAGCATTGCTGGTTTATTGGATTGATAGAGTTACCCAAACAGGAAAACCACAGCATAAATAGTGCTTTGTATCAGAAAAGATGCTTCCCCCAGAACAATAACAACAATTGCATTTATATAGCGCCCTTCTAGCCGCACGGTATATTTGAGGACAGACTAAATTGTGTTGTGTACATTATACCGAGTCATAAAAACACTGCAGTGAGTACTCTTCACTGTACTTGGGTTAGAGTATTCACAAGCAAGTGTGATGCAATGAGCTACCCTGCATACTATATGTAGGATGTCATTGAGTTATGTGAGGAGCAGTAATAGACCAAATAAGAATAAACCTTGCGTTTGCTATAGTGCCTTCTCATATCAGAGAGACATCTCAAAGCACTTTGCCGGATTTGCCATAAAGTGTGTTTTGACTGTCTACTTTGTGGATGAAATGCGGCAACCAGTTGCAGACAACAATGTCCCACAAATAGCCATGGAGCGATTGACCAATTGTATTTGGGACTTGCTGGCCAGGACACCAGGAGAAATTCCCTTTTAACGTCCATTTGAACAGGCAGATGGGACTTGGTTTAACATCTCATCCAAGGACACCATCACATCAAATGGCACAATGTTGAGAATGATGAAAATGTCAGCAGTTGATGCACCTGAAAGTATGGTGCAATCAGTGAGTGGTTTGTGGGCAAATCACTGTGGTTTACAAGGCCAATTTCATAGAATCCTAGAATTATACAGCACAGAAGGAGGCCATTTGGACAATCCTTTCTGTGACGGCTTTTTAAAAAGAACTGTCCAATTCAATCCCTCTCCCCTACTCTCACCCCATAGCCCTGCAAACTTGCTCTCCCCAGATAACTATCTACTTCTCTCTTCAAAGTTGTTGTCGAGTTGGCTTCCACCACCCTTTTCTGGTAACGTCTTACAGATAGAGTTTTAGTTTTCAGTTTATATTAGAACATTCTTCTTAACAATAACAACAAATTCCATTTTGTATACCACCTTTCATGTTGGTGGGGGTTTCCCAAGGTGATCGACAATCAAGGATTTTCACCCACGCTGGAGATTGGGATCAAGAGGGATGGACGGCAGGTTGGATCGGGGTAGGAGGGTGACCAAAGGTGTGGTCAAAGTGGAGGGTCTTGAGATGGACCACGATGGAGGCAAGGCCGTTACGAAGGCAAAGGGGCTGTGACTGTTTCAAAGTGTTTCACCTTTTGAAAGAGTTTCAAAGAGTGGGAGCAGAGAGACTGAAGGCCTGACTGTCAATGGTGGAGTGGGGCAGGTCAGGGAGGGCCGGAGCCTGCTGAGCCAGGGAGCGGACAAGTCAGAATGAATTAGCAGGTCACAGAGGTAGGGAGGAACAGGCCATGTGAACGACATGATACACTGCCACTGAGACCACCTTGAGTAGGATTCACTAAGTATAAATATATAAACATGGCAGTACAAAAATGATTCCAGCTTCGTTCCTGGGTGGTCCTACTTATAGCACAGGAGATTACTTCAGTATCAGGAAAAACGCTGTTCCCTGCAGTTGTCCATCACCATCCCCCAGGAGATCCAGTAAATTGGATAAACTGTACATAGTCTGTGGATACAGTGAGCTCATTGCGAAGCCTGTTTTTGCTCAATATTTTGTGTTCCTGTATTTTGAATTAAACGTGTTCTCTGTCTAACAGGAAACTCGTGGGATGACCTTTTAGTTGTGACAGCTTTACACTCGTTCAAAGGACAAGCACCATGTGACCTGGACTTCAACGTCGGTGACAGAATCACTGTGACATCTCAGACTGGCTCGCAGTTTGACTGGTGGGAAGGAAAATTACAAGGAAAAGTTGGAATTTTTCCAGCTAACTATGTATCTCTTCCCAAACACTGAGTCACTGTTCAATAAAGACAAGTTAGGCACTTATTGGGACCTGCCCCATTGCAGATAAGCATACAGTGCAAATAATGGGTCAACACACAAATTAATGTACTAACTTTTTTTAAAAAATCCATTAAGAATGATGCTGTGACTATGGTGCTACACTGTGCCAAAGTTTCCCTCTCTCTACCACTTGCTCTATTTCTCTATTTCCGACTTTCTATTTTGTGGAGTCCTGTAGGTCAGTGGTTAGAGCACTCGCCTCATTCGAATCCTGAGCAGGTTAAATGTTAGGCAAGTTTCCTTACTCCACACACACCACTGTTTACCTCCCGATAAGCAGGAACCTGGTTGTTATTTGATTAATGGATTGCTTTTCCAGGGATAATAAAATCCAAAAAATCGTGTCACTCAATCCACGGCTGTTTGTGGGATACTGCTGTGCGCAATTGGTTGCTGTTTATAAAACATAAAACATAGAGTCAATTCATTTTACAGTGAATTTCTGAGATGTTTCAGAGATGTGATAAGGTGTTATACAAAATACAACGATTATTATTGCTATTATCTCTCTCTGAATCTCTAATGCTTTATTCAATTCCTCAATAATGTATTTTGGTTGACACGTGGTACACAAAACTAAATTAGCAAATGTGTCCTTTTAACCCTTAAATGTGAATTACTCTACATCAGGCAAAAATTATTTCCATTTTTTAAAAAATCATTCCAAATTAAGACAGAATTTTTGACATTCTGCACCTTTTAAATTTGTAGACCAAATAGTCTTACCAGCTAAGACTCGGTGTAATTTTGTACCTTTAGTATCTGTTAAGTGGATTTTTTTTTAACAGGTAGTATTTTGCATGACATTGTGTACAGTATTCTGAAACCTACCAGTGCTCCCACATAGTGCCAAATGAGACTTCGTTGTGAAGGCAAGATTGTAAAAGTTTTATTTGAATATATTAGCATTTAGAGTAATGAGAAAGAAAAAAATATATTTTGGGGGCCTTGATGCAGTGGATTTTGTTGGGATTTACGAAATAAAGATTCTTTGAGTAAAAGAGAACTTTGTGTTTATTCAAAAAAAAAGTGAATGTGACCAATTATTTTTTCTGATGTTCGCTCTTATAGTCATATGTCTGTTTTGTTCCAGCCTCCTCTTGCTGGGCTGAAATTTCACAGTTAATATGTGAGTTTTGGCAATCAGTGTTGGCAGTTCTGTCAACTGCAATGATA
Organism: Hydrolagus colliei; assembly: GCA_035084275.1. Lineage (NCBI taxonomy): Eukaryota > Metazoa > Chordata > Chondrichthyes > Chimaeriformes > Chimaeridae > Hydrolagus > Hydrolagus colliei. The sequence goes on from CM068744.1 coordinate 29,470,417, forward strand.
ATCCAAAGTATTGCCAGGTTGGTGGAAGGCGAACTGGATGGACTTTCGTCGATAGAAGGGCCTGATGTGTCCCACCTGGTCGTCCCACACATACAACAACAAAATTACATTTGTATAGCACCTTTCACATCAGGCAGACATCCCAAAACGCTGGACAGTCAGTGATTCAGACCCGAGCTGGGGTCGGGAACAGTGAGGGTGGAGGGAAAGGGGGGATTTGGGGTGACCGATGGGACTGTTGAAGAGGCAGGCCTTGAGGCGGGACTTGAAGGCGGCAGGAGGGGGCGAGGCAGAGGGACTGCGAGATGGAATTCCATATGTTGGGGGCAGAGTGGCTGAAGGCTCATCCACCGATGGTGGGGCAGGGGTGTCGGGGGACATAGAACCTACTGAATGGAGGGGGCGGGCAGGTTGGTAGGGTGTTAGGAGGTCGCAGAGGTTGGGTGGGGCGAGGCCATGGAGGGCTTTGAATTTGAGGACCAGGATCTTGAATCCTCTGGTTGATGGGGAGCCAATGAAGTCGGGGGAGATGGGGTTACGGAGATTGAAGCGGTAGAGGATATGGTCCTTTCCACTAATCTCCGCCCCCACCACTCCAGTTATCCTGACGTGAAAAGCATTATATAAATGTAAAGATGTGTTACGTTGAATATTGTCCTCAGATATTTAACAAACACCTAAATAACCAAACAGGACACGACTAAGGTGAAGAGTGGCACACCAAAAAATATAAGGATCATTTAGCAAACTCAGGGTCAATGTAGCCCCTTCACACAGTCCTGGCTGAGATCAGCAAACTCATCACATTCCAACAAACTCAGCAAAGATCAAGGTTTAAATCAGCAAGTGGCTTCCTGTTTCATAAATTACAGCTGTATCTACTATCAGGCCAGCAATCCCCCACCACCACCCCGGTTATGCTGGTCTTGATTATCATTATTTACTTTTGTCAATCGGATTGTATAATACTTCATAACAACAACAACAAAATTAGCCTTATAGAGCGCCTTTCACGTTGGGAGGACATCCCAAGGTGCTGCGCAGGAGGCGTGTGGCCCGAGCTAGGAGGGGAGTGTTCGGGAGGGGGTAAAAGACGTGGGTGAGGTCGAAAGATTATGGAGGGAACAAAAGACACGGTCGAAAAGGAAAGTCTTCAAACCGGCCTTGAAAGAGGAAAGGGAAGAAACAAGGCGGAGGGATTGGGGGATGGAATTGCATAGGGTGGGAGCGGAGAAGCTGAAGGCCCGGCCTCCGATGGTGGGGCGGTTCGGGTGGGGGGCTTGGAGCAAACCAAGTCCTGCTGAACGGAGGGTCCGGATGGGCTTATAGGGGGAAAGTAGATCGGATAGGTAGGGCGGGGCAAGGCTGTGTAAGGCCTTGAACTCGATCCTCTGGGGGATGGGGAGCCAGTGGAGACGGGCGAGGGTGGGGGTTATGTGGTCGCGGAGGCGGGTGCGGGATAGTACACGGGCTGCAGAGTTTTGGATGACCTGCAGCCTGTGAATGGAGGAACTGGGGAGGCCGACGAGGAGAGAGTTTCCGTAGTCCAGCCGTGAGGTGATGTACGTGTGCACGAGTGTTTCGGCAGCGTGGGGGGTGAGATAGTTGCGGAGCCTGGCAATGTTGCGCAGGTGGAAATAAGCGGTGCCGGTCAAGGCGCGGATGTGGGGGAGGAAGGAGAGTTTATGGTCGAACATGATGCCGAGGTTCCTGACTGGTTTTGTGAGGTGGAGAGTACAGCCTTGGACGTTGAGGCTGGCAGCGCCCGATGTGCGGAGGCGCTGGCTTGAGCCAATCAGGAGGGCCTCGGTCTTACTCACGTTCAATTGGAGGAAATTGTCCCTTGTCCAGGACTCAATGTCGGACAGACATGCTGTCAGAACATCGATGGTCTGGGGGTTGAGGGATGAGGCTGAGAATTACAGTTAAGTGTCATCCGCATAGATGTGGAAATTTACCCCATGTTTGCGGATGACATCGCCCAGAGGGAGCGTGTAAATGGTGAAAAGGAGGGGGCCGAGGACAGAGCCCTGGGGGATGCCATGAGAAACTGTATGGGGGTTTGAGGAGAAACCGTTAGAAGATACAAAATGTTGGCGATGTGTCAGGTAGGAATGGAACCAGTCAAGGATTGTGCCTTGAAGGTTGAGGTGGGAGGAAAGACATTGAAGGAGGATGGTGTGATCGACTGTGTCGAACGCAGCAGACAGGTCAAGGAGGATTTGGAGGTGGAGGGGGAAGGGATAGAGGTGTTGAGAGAAATGAAAAAGTGGTCTGAAATGGCCTTGTCGATGATGGTGACGCCAGCGACGTTGAGGCCTCAGGTGATCACCAGATCGAGCGGATGGCCGTGGGTGTGAGTGGCAGTGTGAATGTGAAGGGAAAAGTTAAAGACGAAAGCAAAGAGGAAAATTCAGAGAAGGTGGAGCAGGAGGGGGTGAAATGGAGGTTGAAGTCGCCAAGAATGATAAGGCGATCAGTGGAGGCACAAAGGGAGGTTAAAAGTGAGGAGAAATCTGAAATGAAGGTGGGGGAGGGTTTAGGGTGGCGACATACTAAAAGGATTTTTAAAGAACTGTGGGAAGAGTGAGAGAGAGTTCAAAAAGGGGAAGGAACCGGAGGAGTAGGGGGATAGGGCGAGAGATGTCTTTGAGATGAGGGCCACACCACCGCCACAACGGTTGGGTCGTGCGGCATGGTGGAATGTGTAGTTGGGTGGTGTGGCTTCAACAAGGGGGAAGGTGTCGCCTGGTGTGATCCAAGTCTCCGTCAGAGCCATGATGTCAACGTTCTCATCAAGGATGAGATCGTTGATGGCCAGAGTCTTGTTGCAGACAGAGCGGACATTTTGGAGACCAATGTGGAAAGAGCAATTGGCCGAGGGGTATGAAGGGGGGCTGGGATGGTTGGCGGGGAGGGTGGGGATCTGAATAAGGGAGGAGAGGTTGACCCCCGGGTTTGTGTCCGGTGGGGCTGGCGGGGATGGTGGGGGACAGGGCACTTGGTGTGGCTGCTGTTGGACAGCCAGCGCCGAGTGCCACGGTGAGCCCGACGGAGGATTCCAATACTGGAACAGAGGAAGCGGTGGAAGGGACGATCAGGGACAGAAGACGAGGAGGGCGAAGAGAAAGAAGGGTAGAGAGGGAATAACGGAGACGGGGGGTTGGGGGAAAAAACATGAGGAGGGGGAGGGAAGCTCGGGTCATGGTGGCAGCCATATTACGCACGCGGGAGACCAGGAGCGAGGGATCAATGGGGCGGCATCATCTCAAAGGATGTGAGGCTGCGGCTGGGGGATGCATAGGCGCTGCGGTCTGGAGCCTGGCCGGGACTGAGGCCAAGACAGGGGCTGTGGGTTTCAGGGCTGGTTGCCGGGGCTGCGTGGGCCCGGGCCATGGGTCGCCGGGCCGAGGCTGGAGCCGGGACCGGGGCCGTGAGTCTCAGGGCCGGTGCTGTGAGTCTCGGGGCTGTGAGTCACGGAGCCGGTCTTGGAGCCGGGGCTGTTGTTCTCGGGGCTGGGGCCAGGGCAGCGGGACTCGGAGCCGGTCTTGTAGCCGGGACGATGGGTCTTGATCCATTTTTAAATTGTTGGATTATTGTAATAACAGCAGAAAATGCTGGAAATCCATTGAAGGTAAATTTTTTTGATATCTTTATACTGCACTCTGTGGAAAAATACCACAAAAACTGCAAATTCTTACTCCACATGCCTTTGTTTACTTAGCAGTAAGAAACCTGTTTTTTTATTCGATTGGCAGATCACTTTCCTGTGGGGAAATAATCCCTTAAAAATAATAATAATTTGGTCACTCGATCCCTGACTGCGAGATACTGCTGTGCACAATTGTGCTGCCACATTTTGGTCACAAAATATACAGTCAATTCACTTTACAGTACTGTATATTCTTTGATATTCTCTACATAAAATGCAGGGAATATTATTAATGTATATCAGGTATTGGTATTATACATTTTCCTAAATTTGGTTTGAGTTGCTTGCAGGATTTCTCTCTCACACATGCTTACATTCACTGCTTTTATGATAAATTGGTTTTCCTCCTTATTCTTGTTTTTCACACTCAAACACCTCCAGGATGTTTTCATTCACTGTCTTGGGTTTGTCTGTGTTCCTGACACAATTTCAGGAACTGCTGGCCTCACATTTGCAATCAAACCAAATGTCAAGAATGTGTGTCAGGAGTGAGTGCCTCATAACTCAGGAATGAGAAATCCAAGATACACATCTGAAGGTTTTGATTACATCGAGAAAGAAGTTGAGAAAGATTTCAGTTTGCAAATCAAACTATTCTGCAAGAAATTCCATGGACCGTTGAGGAGAGAATGCCCCTTTATTGATATAAAGTGACTGATCAATTTCAATAAACATTAGCTCTTATCACAACAGCATTTGAAAAATAAGCTCTCAGCTGTTTCAAAATGTTTAAACAGCAAACCGGTTTAAGTGGTTTTGACAATGACATCTGGCCTGTGCAGTCAAACAGAGAGGTACTATTACATTATTATTATTTAAACCTGTCCAAGCTATTGTATAAACATATTTCAACAGCGTTCAAGGTAGATAAGTCACCTGGTCCAGATAGGATGCATCCTAGGTTACTAAGGGAAGTACGGGTGTAAATAGCAGAGTCTCTGGCCACAATCTTTCAATCTTCCTTGGACACAGGGGTGGTGCCAGACAACTGGAAGGTTGCTAACGTTAGCAACCTGTACAAAACGGGGCAGAAGGACAAACCTGGGAACTACAGGCCAGTCAGTCCAACATCAGCAGTGGAAAAACTTCTAGAGACTATTATCAGAGACAAGATAGATCTTCACTTAGAAAGATATAGGCTAATAAAGGACAGCCAGCACGGATTTGTTACAGGCAAATCTTGCCTGACAAATCTGACAGAATTTTTTGCTGAGGTAACGGAATAGGTGGATGAGGGTAGTGCAGTTGATGTAGTTTATAAAGACTTTCAAAAGGCATTTGACAAAATGCCACATAAAAGGCTTATAAGGAAAATAGAAGCCCATTGCATTAAAGGGACAGTGGCAGCATGGATCGAGAACTGGCTGGCAGGACAGGTAGACAAGGCTGTTAAAAAAGCAGATGGGTTACTAGGCTTTACAGTAATATACAGTTACTTTTCCTACTATTCTTCATCCTGCCCTGATCCTTCCCACCCTGCTCTTGTCCTACCTAACTGTACAGCGCCTTGGGACGTCCTCTCAACGTGAAAGGCGCTATATAAATGTAAGTTTTGTTTGTTTGTTTGTTTATAAATAGGGGCATAGTAGGGTCCGTCGATATGGAAATTTTCCGATATCGATATATTGGTTTGCCCATATCGCTATATACCGACGTATCAATATCGGCGATATATCGATATATTTGTATATCGATATATCGATATCGCTGAGTTTTTTTTTGTCCTGCGCATATGCGCGCATTCCGGTGTGTGCGCGCGCATTCGGATATCGACAAAGTAAGTTGAAAAAGTCCGCATTATACCGATATATCGATATATCGCTGGACACTATATATCGATATTTGCGACATATCGATTTTTTTTCTCGACATATTGAATTTTTCAATATATCAATATATTTTAAATTCCAATATCGACATATTGATATGAAAATTATATCGGATATAATCGGATATAACCTAGGGCATAGAGTATAAAAGTCAGGAAGTTCTGACTAATCTCTATAAAACTTTGGTTAGGCCTCAGCTACAGTACAGTACTATGTTCAATTCTGGTCACCACACTTTAGGGAAGGATGTTAAGGCATTGGAAAGGGTACAGAGGAGATTTACCAGGATGGTACCAGGAATGGGGGACTTCTGTTATGAGGAAAGGCTATAGAGGTTAGGTTAATCCTCATTGGAGCAAAGAAGGTTGTGAGGAGACCTAATAGACGTTTTCAAGATCATGAGGGATTCGACAGAGTAATAGGGATAAACTGTGTCCACTGGTGGGTGTATCAGTGACTCATGGTCACAGATTTAAAATAGTTTCAAAAAGAAGCAGAGGTGAGGAGAAATGTTTTCACTCAGCGAGTTGTTCAAATCTAGAATGCATTGCCTGAAAATATGGTGGAGGCCGATTCGATAACAACTTTTAAAAGAGAGGTAGACATTTATTTGGGGAGGACGGGTTTGCGCGGTTATCGGGAGAGAGCTGGGGAGTGGGATTCAATTGCTCTTTTCAAAGAAATGGCACAGACTCAATCAGCCAAACTGCCTTCTTTTGTGCCATAAGATTCTATGATTCTTTGAATGGTTTGTAATACTCCATACACTATATGAATAACTTTAATATAATTCAAACCTACAAGTATATTCACATGACCCAGTGGTAATGTTGAATATTAAACCGGTAAATCTAAAGTGCAATAATAGGAGTGTATTGGAAATGGAAAGAAAACAACCTCAGGAATGTTAGAACATTAAAATACTACTAATAATAATCCTTAGATTTGATGTAGCGCTTTTCACGACTTTTAGACGCCTCAAAGTGCTTCACAGATTATGCTATCAAGTGTACTGACTATATATTTATAGTGACTGGGCGAAACGTGGCAGCTAAGTGTGCACAGAGGTGTCCCACAAACAAATACTGTAAAGTGAATTGACCATATATCGTGGGCGAAATGCGACAGCTGATTGTGCACGTTAATTTCCCATAGTTGTGGATTGCGTGGGCAGATTATTTTTTTGTGTGTGAAGGAGTTATTATCCCCCAACCCCATCCCCCACCCCACAAAAAGGGAAATGGCAATCAGCTAACAGACGGGTTCCTACTTTACTGCTAGGTAAACAGGTGAGTGCGTGTATGTGGAATAAGGAAACTTGCCCAAAGTTTCACCCTGCATAATTGGTCCTGAAACAATTTTGTTTACAGCAAGTGAACAGTATCGCTTAGGTTATTAGAAACATCTCATCTAACCTGGCTCTTCATATTGAATGCAGTTCTTGTGAAATGGTGAGATAACTCCCAGTTAAGACAATTGCCTGATTTCTTCTTGCATTTCTTGTAATTGATAACATTACACATAACACAGGACTAGTGTACAGACACATCATCAGTGTCATGGTGAAGTTGTACAGACAATAGGCACATTGTCACTAGTTTGACAGAAAGGACACTTAATTCGACAAGACTACATTTCGGATACATTGGCTGCTGCATCGTGAGCAGGCTAGTAACTACTAATAATAATCCGTGCATTTTACAGAACTCCACGGAAAGGAGATGCCCTTGGGTTGTGAGGTACTTACCCGCAAATCTGACAAGTAAAATGAATTGACTGCATATGTGTTCTCCCCACCTCTCGAAGCCAATCAGGAATCTGGGCGTCTTATGCGATCCCAAACTATCCTTCCTCCCCCACATCCGCTCCATGACCGGCACAGCCTTCCATCGCCTCCGTAATATTGCCAGACTCCGCCACTACCTCACCCCCCATGCTGCCGAAACACTTCACTGCGGGAACTCTCTCCTCATCGGCCTTCCCAGCTCCTCCCTTCACAGACTGCAGATCATTCAGAATTCTGCAGCTTGTGTACTCTCGCATACCAGGCTTCGTGACCACATCACTCCCACCCTCGCCCATCTCCACTTACTCCCCATCACCCAGAGAATCGAATTCAAGATCCTTGTCCTCACTTTCAAGGCCATTCACGGCCTTGTAACCACCTATCTCTCTGACCTACTGTCTCCCTACCAGCCTGCCTGCACCCTCCATTCAGCAGACTCAGGCCTACTCCGCATCCACCGCCCTAACCGCCCAACCATCGGCGGCCGAGCTTTCAGCCTCTCTGCTCCCACACTGTGGAACTCCATCCCGCAGCCCCTCCACCTCGCTTCCTCCCTTTCCTCCTTCAAGGCCGGTCTCAAGACCTTCCTCTTCAACCGCACCTTCGGCTGCCCCACTAACTCTTCCCCCTCTCCCACTCTTCTTCCCCTACTTTGACCCTCCCGCCTCCACCCCATCCCCCCCGCTTGGGTCCCGACCAGACTGTTCAGCACTATGGGATGTCCTCCTGACGTGAAAGGTGCTATATAAGTGCAATTTTGTTGTTGTTGTTGTTAATGTGTGGGTGACATTTTGCAGTCAATTGCACAAAACAGTGTCCCACAAACTGTGGTGGATTGAAGTGACCAATTTATCATTTTTTTGAAGGATTCTTATCAGGCTTGTGGAGTAAGGAAACTTGCCCAAGGTTTCGTCCTGCCTGGAATGGAACTCAAATCTCTCACTTGTAAGGTAAGTGCTCTAACCACCGAGCTACAGAACTCTACTGATTTGGTTCATATGGGCAATTTGGCTTCTCGATGGGCTTTTTTTTTGATGACTGGAAACTGAGAAACTCTTTATTAGTACTACTGTTTGCTAAGTTTAGTAAGGCTGCCTTGTTTATGAAGGTTGTCTTCATAATTGTTCAGGAATGTTCTCAAAGAGTCAGTCCCCATTTTGTGTAGGTGACATCGCAGAGCAAGTGGGTCCATTATTAAAAGGAACAACATAAATGACAAGATTTACATCCAGAGTTTAATTAATGTCTCGTACCCTGCTTGTTTCTTTGCCTCCCACTCAAACCCTTTCCAATGTTCGTGGCCATTAGCCCCACATGTGCTTTCAGCTGTTATTACTTCAACAATAATAATAAACCTTGCATTTGATATGGCACCCTTATCATGTTGTTGGGATATCTCAAAACGTTACATAGGATTTTATTGTTGATGTGATTTGACTGTATTTTATAGGCAGATGTGATAGTCAATCTGTTGGGATTTCTGATCCCTGAGGTTCGGATCAAATAACCAGACAATCCAATATGGTGCAACTCAATTTTATTAACAACAACACAGACAGTTATATACTTATTACAGAATACCTTGCAGCCCTTAATACTGAACCCTTCAGTCACAGATAATAACCCTGTCTAGCTCAGGACGCACAATATATAACAGCACTCCTCTTGTGCTTTGTTTAGCCTATTCACTGAGAGTAAGACAAGACCGTTACTTCTGTAACTAACCTTTCACTGCCTATAAAATGGAACAACTGAAACCATACTACCCGTTACAGTAGTTCTGGACAACAGCGGCAAGCTGGAGATCCCGGCTTCCACCTTGAGATATTCCCCAACTGTTGTGTTGAGCCATTATCTTTATACTCTCCTATCTTTATACTTCTCCACCAGCCTCACTTACTCTCAAACAAAACCCTTTTACATGTGATTATTCCTTCATTGGTCATTCTGGTGTCTCCTGATTCTTGGTGATCCTTGCGCTGTTTTTCATTAGCTTTTTCCTTATTTTGACTAGTAGACTTGTTCTCAAACATTCCTGTTTTCTCAAAGTATCATTGTAAAACACCTCCCCATCTACCCAGGCCTGTTTTGTCTGCCTCCTCGCTTACCCCATGACTTCCCACCCTTGGGAAGACAAAGAGTAGTTATATTGATGTCCTTAACTGAACATGTTTTCTATTCTCAGTTCTTCACACTTATGACATCTACTACAACTGGTGCCAACTTGGCTAAATTCAGTTCTGTTTTACAGACAGTGCTGGTTTCTGCACCTCTGCAACCTTCTCAGTTTTAAATCTCAATTTATAATTTTATACTACTAACTTACTATACACGTTGATTTACTTATTAAACATAAAATAAACCTAATGATTCGACTAAATCTAACAAATTTGTGCACAGCAATGTCCCAGAAACTCTAAAGAAGTGAATGATTAATTTATCTGGTAGATTGTTGGTCAAGACACCAGGAGAAACCAGTTTCTTTTTCACAGTGAGTTCAGTCTGGGAGATTTCAGTCTGGGGGTTTAGAAACAGTCACATCCCAGGTGTGGTGTGTTCAACTCTCTGGAACTTGGCTTGGATGACGCTTTCAGTGAAAGTAAACTGAGATCACAACCATAGCTGTGTTTTTTACATTGGGTCGACTGTAACACATTCTGGATTCACTGTTTACATATCTGGTAAATGTGATCCAGGTCTCAACCAATTCTCTGACTCATGCTATTAATAATTTGATTGCGGAATCATGTAGAATATTGGTTAGAGCTGGGTTTAATTCCCGGACAAGGTGAAACCTTAGGCAGGTTTCCTTACTTCACAAACCTCACTTCGCCAAGCAGTTAGTAGGAATCCAGTTGTTAGTCGATTAGCAGATTGCTCTCCAAGGGTAATAATCTCTTCAAAAATTATAATAATAATAATTTGGTCATCAATCTACAACTTGAATTTGTGGGACACTGCATTGATTGCCATATATTGAAATGCTGTCCCTTGTCAAATATTTAATAGTCATGATCCTAAGATATGATATAATATTTGCTCTCCTCGTTTGAAATGGTGACCAGGTGCTGGATTAACACCAGTTCTTGGTGTAGATATGGAAAAATCATTTGTGCTGGAAGCACACAGCTGTGTCCCACAAGCTGTTGTGGAATGAGTGACCAAATGATTATTGTTTTTTTTTAGGGATTATTATCAGACTTGTGGATTAAGGAAACTTGCCCAAGGTTTTGCCCTGCCGGGAACCAAACCCAGGTCTCTCGCTTGCAAGGCGAGTGCTCTAACCACTGAGCTACAGGACTTCACAATTTGCCAGACCTTATCGAGAAATCTACAATGGATGCTTTCTAAAAAGCTTCTTCCAATATTATTTCTTCTTTATGAGTGGATCTTTGAAAAGCACTATATGAAACTCAACATAATTGGAAACATTCAAGAATGTTTGGGCTTCTTGCCCATATGATTCCAAACATTTCCAATAATTTTTGGACTAAAATAATTTATTGTATTCCACCTAATTGTACTTCTGGGTTGAAAGTAATGTTATCTTTATTGGGTGCTATTTTGAAATATCCATACATGTCAAATCACCAGTGGTCTACAAGGATTATTATTTATTAAACATCATCTTTGGCCAACCATTCATTCAGTTTGAATGCCTCTGGTGGAATGTTTTACCCAAATCCCTTCACCTTGCCCTGTATCTCTGCCGTGAAAACCCTCTTAAAATCTAACAATAATAATCATCATCATCCTTGCATTTGATATAATGCTTTTTACATCTTCTAGACATCTCAAAGCGCTTCACACAATATATTGTAAAGTAAATTGACTATACAGTATATATGTGGGCAAAACGCAGCAGTCAATTGCGCACAGCAGTGTCCCACGAATAGTCGTGGATTGAAATGACTAATTTTATTAATGTTTTTTTTGAGGGACTATTACTAGGAGAAAGGAAACTTGCCCAAGGTTTCACTCTGCCTGGAATTGAACCCAGGTCTTTCGCTTGTAAGGCAAGTGCTTTAACCAGTGAACTGCAGGATTCTATCTCTTTATTAATAATAACAACAGGACTATATCACTATTATAAAAAATTTTAATCCTTAGATTTGATACAGAGCCTTACCACGTCTTTGAGACATCTCAACATGTTTCACGGAATATTCTGTAAAGTGTAATGAATAATTTGTGTGTATTTTGTAGGAAGAACACAAAAAGTCACTGCTTTCTTTTCAAAAGCTTTAATTTCTCCCTGCTTTCTCCTACACTCAGTGCTCCGTTTTTCTTACCTCTGTGAAGTGCTTTAAGATGTTAATCCTATGTGAAATTGGTTGGAACTTCTTGTTGTTGTTTGTTACAGCATTTGTTGTTTTGGTTCCAAGAGATGCATTGTGTATTGAGTCACTAAAATAAATAATTCAGCCTCAGTGAATGATGCTGTTCTGTGACTCTCCTTCAGCCACTATTTTCTTCCTACACTGCATTATGAACCACATTAATTTTCATGGGTCAAGTGGCTCACTTTGTCTCAAGGCATTAAATGTAAACGCCAATAATGATATTTAAACATCCCAATGGATGGCATAACTTCTGCACTTTTCCGCAGATCTAAATCAGTACCGAGAGAATCATTATTTGCCCACTATTTATTCAATAAGGTGGGATTTATTGATGCAACAGATTCTAGCATTTGAAAACAGAGTTCAGTGGGAAACACCTAAATTATTCCCCCTGGTTGTTTCAGTAAGACACCTACCTTTGCTAAAGCTCAATATTGCATATTAAAGACATTATTATTTTGACAGAGACTTATCAGGTCAAAAGCGTCCTTAAAAAAATGACTCTGTAGCCCATAGATTTTGTTTTACACAACTAAAGTAATGGAAGGACTGTCAATGGAGGCCATTGGGGTAACAAGGTCTCAATAATAAAATAATATAATATAATAATAATCCTTACATTTGATATAGCACTTTTCATGTCTTCTAAATGTCTCAAAGTGCTTCACAGAACTCACTATACTGTAAAGTGAATTGACTGTATAGTTGTGGGCGAAATGTAGCAGTCAATTGCACACAGCAGTGTCCCACAAACAGTCGTGGATTGAAATGACCAATTTTATTACAGTAGAAGCCCGTTTATCCATGACTCAATGAACTGGCACTTCCGTATAACCGGCACGCCAAAAAAAATGTCCCCATTCGATAAACCGGAACTTATCCGGAACAATAGCGGTGGAACATTTGTAAATGCATAAATAATAACAAATAATAACAGAATATTGTATTGGTACTTATTGTTAAAACTACTCTCTTGCGCTTCTCACCTTTGCTGGTAGATGCTGCGCTTGAAGCCATGATGCTGCGGTTGAGGTGTATAATCCAGCGATTCTTTTTAAAATGGAAGATGCCAAGCGGGTGAAAAAAACGGAGCGCGACTTTAAAGTCTTACTAGCGGCAAGCCGATAACCCTAGCCTACATTGTCGCGCAGGTACAGTATTTCGGTTTGCCGCTAATAGAGTCTGGGGTTAAAGGCTTGCCGTTTTAACATTCACCCGCACGGCATCCTCCATTTAAAAAAGAATCACTGGACTGTAAACCTCAACCAGTAAAGGTGAGAAGCGCAAGAGAGTAGTTTTAACAATAAGTACCAATGCAATATTCTGTTATTATCTGCCATTATTTCACCGCAAAACATGCAGTCGATTCACTTCATAGCACAGTATATTCTGTTGAGCACTTTGAAACATCTAGAAGGCGCTATATAAAATACAAGAATTATTCTTACTATAAGTTATTGTTGAATTTCCAAACTGATTTGTCATCTCCTCTCCAAACCTTCTGACATTACATTATTCATTTGGATGGTGTCCTGGCTGGCACCATATTTCATAAAGAAATGATATTAGACTTAGTCTGTTAGAACTGATGCTTGAGAAGATGTGGAATGCTCTGAATTCTTCAGATATTTATCTGTTTCCTTTAAAATATTGTAATTGATTTGACTTGAATAGCCACTTGTGCGCAGAATCACAATTTTCAAACACATGCTCGATAATGCTCTACATGTTGACCCAAGCGGTTAACCCTGAAGTGTTAGCAATTTTCATCTCCCTGATTAAACATAGTATTAAAGCTTGATTCTCATCTATACTCACAGACATTATACTGTATTACATCTGAACCAAGTGTAAATACATAAAAAGCCACATGGAATTTCCTCTGGGTGCAAGTCACTTATCCCTGACTAATTTTTTTTAATATTAACATGTTAACACTTTGTTAAGCGTATGTGGGAAAATGAAAACCACCATTATTACTGCCTAAAAGATTTCAGTCAGACATAACTTGTGTCGCATTAGGAGGATGTTAATATGTAACATCAGGCATATTATCACCCCAAAGCTTATATAAAAAAAAGCTTTACTTCTTGAACGACCTCTAGCTCATATCTTCAATTAATCATTTACAGCTACCGTACGTTAGTTTTGTGCTTATTGATTGTCAGATGCATATAATCACAGAACTTGCATTAAGGGTCTTGAAAGCAGAAAGATATAAACAATTATCATCTGATAGTACCTATTACAACCAAGTCCTTGAGGCTGGTTATGTGAGCAAATAATTCAGTAATTGGACACAAGGGGACTATTTAGCAGATCCCAGTGCGAGTTATGAACAAGATGTTGAACCTAAACTGCCATTATTCATTTCACACTGCTGTTACTTTAGTAAATAATATGCAATCTTTTTACATTACATTGTAGCTACAGTTTTAGATTTTCTTCAATCATTGTATCCTATGAAGCAAACTGGATGCATTTCACATTGTAACCTTCATTGTAATCTGGGTTTACTGTTACTTAGCAAAGTGGAAACAGGTTATGAGATTGACAGATGTGTGCTCAGGGGAGGAAGTGATTTGCAATTCTCCTCTCCTGTGGTTCAATCTTAGTCAGTTCTAATTTATTTTTTCCTTTACATAAATGGTGTTGACTTCAGTTGCAAAAAGCACAAGATTGTCACTTAAGATGCACACAGCAATGTCCCACACACAGTTATTTTATTCGGTAGATTGTTGGCAAGGACACCAGGAGAAACTCCCTTCTCTTTTTGAATAGTGCCATGAGATCTTTAACATCCACCTGAACAGGAATTTAACCTGTTCATGAAATGAGTTTAACATTTCATCTGAAGGATAGCACCTCTGACAATGCAGCAAACTGAGGCTATATTCAGGCCATATGTTCCATGTTCTTGTGTTCTGGAATACCCTGCCCCTATTATATTGCTTGTTAACTGGTTGTTCTAAAAACAAATATGAAGAGCAGCAAAGCTAGGCTTCCTATAGCTTAACTGTAGTTAGTTTTTAAATTAGTCGCAGGTTAGACTACAGCCGAATGTTCTGAAAAAAATGTCACCTCTTGAGGTCAATCTCTTGAACGTCAAAGTTAATAAAAATGGGGTTTCGCTTTAGAAAACAGCACAGTATCGGCAAGTTGAGTTGAAACCGTCAAAGCCTTCCATGGCCTTGCATCACCCTAAATCTGTGACCTCCTAACCCCCTACCAACCTGTCAATTCCCTCCGCTCAGTGGGCTCCGGCCTACTCCATGTCCCCCAATCAACCTGCCCCACCAACAGCCGACTAGCCTTCAGCCACTCTGCCCCTAACCTTTAGGATTCCATCCAGCAATCCCTATACCTCGCCTCCTTCTTCGCCTCCTTCACGTCCTACCTCAAGACCCTTTTCTTTGACCGTGCCATCAGTGACCCCCCTTCCCTCCACCACCCCCACCAACCCTGACCCAGCTTGGATCCGAAACACTGACGGTCCAGCACCTCGGGACATCCTCCCAATGTGAAAAGCACTGTACAAATGTAATTTTTTTGTTACTGTTGAAAAACAAGTTCTGTTTAATCTTTTACATTCTAGAACCACAGTCCCCTTGTGCAGAGTTGGAGAAATAGTGGCTGAAAGCATGGCTACCATTGGTGGAATGGAGGGCACGAGATACATACAGAAGATCGGAGCCAGTCGAGCAGCTGGTTTTGGAGGTAAGTAGGTCAGAGAGGTACAATATTGTTCCCAGCAACAGTATAACTTGTGCTTTCAGATACAGTGCTACATAACTGAATATAATTGGATACTCGGTCTACTTTATTATTGTTTGTAGGACATTGTTGTATACAACTGGCTGTTGTGTTTCACCCACAAAATACAGTCAATCCATTTTACAATAAATCCTGTGAAGCACTTTGAGACATCTCAACAATGTAGACAATGAAATTTAATTTGTGGGTAAATGTAGATTAGGAGGGCAGTATAAACTAACAATCAGGAGAAAGACTCCATATTCCTTTGAAATGTCAAGAGCCAGGTGGTTCTGTCTCCTGTCTCCATAATTAAGATGCTTGGCATCAAGCGCAGGTTCTTATATTACCTGATAAATAGCTAAACTCGAATTCCAAAAGGTATTTGACAAAGAACCACATGAAAGATTCCTTCACAAACTACAGTCACTGGGTATCTCTCACTTCATTACTGTTTATGGGGCATTGAGGGCACAAATTGACTAGCACCTTCACCTACAAAAATATAGCAATTGCGCTTTACAATGAAACATGTGAAGTGCTTTGAGATATTCACTTGATGTGAAAGCACTATATCATATGCAATAATTATTATTATTATATATGTCTATTCTCAATAATTGGAGCTGTTAGATCAGGCTGAATGATAATAGTAATAATCCTTGCATTGATAAAGCACCTTATCATGTCTTCAAGATGTCTCATAGCACTTCATAGGATATATTGCAAAGTGTATTTTATGGGTGAAATGTCGCAGCCAATTTCAGTGTCCCACAAACTGTCATGGATTGAGTGGCAAAATTATTATTGGGATGTGGAATGGAGTTCCTCAAGGCGGGTCAGAGAAGCTGAAGGCCCAGCCGCCAATAGTGGCGCAGGCAAAGTGGGGGACATAAAGCAGGATGGAGCCCACTGAGCATAGGGAGCAGACAGGTTGGTAGGCAGTTAAGAGACCACAAAAATAGGGAACCCATGGAGGGCTTTAAACATGAGGGCCAGGATCTTGAACTATACCCTCTGAATGATTGATTTTTCCCCACAGCACAGGATTGCTCTACCTACTCTTGCCAAAGGTACAAACAACATTCTCTCCATCTGTGACCAGGGCTCCCTCTGCCTCCTCGTCCTCCTGGATCTCACAGTTAACCACGCCATTCTCCTCCACCGCCTCTCCTCCCTAGTCTGCCTTGGTGGTACTGCACTCGCATGGTTGGAGTCCTACTTAGTCAACCGCCTCCATTTCTTCTCAGCAAATGGTTTCTCTTCCTTCCCCCACCCGGTCACCTGCAGGGTACCCCAGGGCTCCATCCTTGTCCCTCTTCTTTTCCTTATCAATATGCTCCCTTTGGGCAAAGTCATCCACAAACTTCCACATGTATATGGATGACACATAAATCTGCTTTGCCTCCTACAGCTGAGTATGGACAAGTTGAAAGCCGTACTCCTTGGCTCCCGTCAATGTCTTCACTCCTACGGATCTCAACTGCTCAACCTCCCCAGGCTCGCCATCAGACTCGCTGAACCACCACAGAGTCCACCTCTGACTACCTTACCCCAAATGCAGCCATAGCCCTTGTGTATATGTTTGTCACCGCCCGCTTCTATTACTCCAACGCACTCCTTGCCGGCCTCCCCAGCTCCACCATCCAAAAGATCCAGTTCATTCGGAACTCTGCCATCCCCCTACTGACCTGAACCAAACCACATCTCACCAGATCTGGTCGGGCTCCCCATCATCGAACAAATTAACTTCAAGTTCCTCTCACACATGTGAAAATCCATTACCTCCCTGGCATTTCCCTACTTCTCTAATCTCCTCACTCCCTAATTCACCACCCAGTACCTCCGCTCGACTGGCACTTCTCCCCACTCCCCACTCGGAGTCAAGCTCTTCCACTGTTAAGTGCTCTGAGATGCTACCCAGCATGGAGAGTGCCATATAAGTGCATGCTGTTGTTGTGATGGGGAGCACGTGTGGCCAGGTGAGGGTGGGAGTGATAGGGTCGTGGAACCTGTTGCGGGAGAGGACATGGATTCTACAGTTATGGATGATCTGCAGTTTTGGAAGGAGCAGTTTTGGGAGGCTGACCAACAGAGTAGTTTGTGTAGTTGAGGTGGATGTGGTGCGGGTCTGTTGGGGGTGAGAGATAGTGGAGGAACAAGGCAATGTTGTGGAGGTGGGGAAACGTAAAGCAGGTTATGGCACAGATGTGGGGGATGAAGGACAATTGAGGGTTGAACAGGACTCCGAGGTTCTGTATTGACTCCTGGAGGTGTATTATTAGAGTGCATTCCATGATGGGTGATGCCTGTCAGTGCCCAAGATGTGCATGTGTTGATGGGAGCCAAGTGTTCTTAATCAGAAGAATTCACTGATGCTTGTATTACACCTGTGTGGGGAATCCTACCGTTGCTGGATTATACACCTCAGCAGAGGTGAGGACCAATTTAAAACTCCATCAATGCTTTGCCTTCATTGTATTTGAAGTGCGTTGTGGTGTTCCCCTGGAAGACACTATCTAAATGTGAAATTGATTACATATTTACATTTAAAATAATTATACACTTGTATAGTGCTTGGGTGATGTTTCTTTCAGTCTGGAGCTTTGTTTGAGTTCTGTGTTGATGTCTTCATTCTCGTCACAGTTTTTTCTGCAGGAAAGGATAAAATTATTTGAACTTTAACATCTGACCTGGTGAAATAAACATGCATCTTTAATCCTTGTTCATTGAAGATGTATAACAATAATACTTAGAATCCAAGCTCTGTGTCCCAACGTGGAGCTTGATCCCAGATCCTTCTGAGTTAGAGGCTGAGTGTTACTAATCTAACCAAGTCAGGCTGACAGACTGATAATTTGAAAATGGCACAAAGTGTTTCACTGATAAACGCTACCAAGTTGACGGAGTCCTAGTTCAGTGGTTAAATCACTCCAGTCTCAAGCGGAAGAACTGGGTTTCGATTCCCGGCAGGAACCTTGGGAAAATTTTCTTACTCTACATGCCTGATAATAATCCCTCAAGAGCAAAAACAATAATAAATTGATTACTTTAATCCACAACTTTCTGTATGATAATTGGCTTCCGACTTTCACCCATATGTACAGTCAATTCACTTTACAGTATATTCTATGAAGCGCTTTGAGATGCCTAGAAGATGCCTAAAAAACACTATAACAAATGCAAGGATTATGATTATTATTATATGTTTGTACGCAAATAAAGCAGTCAATCTGATCTTGGCAAAATCCCAAATAGCCACGAAGTGAATGGGTATTTCAGATATTGGCAATGGGATCTTTAATGTCCATCAACAATGTACCCAAAAGAGGGAGAAGACCTTAGGTTTTGACAATGCATTTAATTGTATGCTTCCTTTCACCTCCTTGGTAGGTTTGGGGTGAGATTTTAAAACAGATAGAGATTATGTGATACAGAGGGCTAGAGGGAGGGCATTCCAGAAGTCAGGGTTTATTTCAGTGATTATTTTCCCTCCTATAACACAATCATTTATTTGTCTCTGTGCCTAATGAAAGTTTTGCTATTTTTAACCCAGATTTTCAATGGTAACTTTTTTGTTAAAATAGCACCCTCTAGTGGTTTGTCTCCTCTTTTTACGGATTTCCAAGCCATAATAATAATCCTTGCATTTTATATAGGATCTTATCATCTCTTCAAGACGTCTCAAAATGCTTCACATGATAAACTGTAAGGTGAATTGACTGTATTTTGTGGGTGAACCTCCGTTTCAGTCAATCTCCACTGTGAAGTTCCAATATCTGATTTTGTTTCAGATAAGTGTACTGTATGATGTGAAATTGAACCACGATTTTCAGTGTTCTCAGAAAGTCTTCTCATTCCCTTTCATTTTTGTTGAGTAAAAGTTCTAATATTGGGGAGGAAGTGTTTGCAGGGTTATGGGGAGAGAGCCGGGGAGTGCGATTGACTTTGAATAGCTCTTTGCAAAGCGCCGACACAGACTCGATGTGCCAAATGGCCTCCTTTTATGCTGTAAAATTCTATGATATGAGTTTGTCAAGCACTTTGAGATATCAAAGGTTGATGTATTTATAGAAATGTAAATTGCATTGTATTGAGCGTTTCATTTTCATTTGCCACTGTTTCAGTTCACTATATAATAATATTAATAAGAAGAAGAATTCTTGCATTTGATAGAGCACATTATCAGGTCTTCGAGGCATCTCAAAGCACTTTACTGAATATACTATAAAGTGAATTGACCTTTGTGAAATGAGATAGCCAATTGCACACAATTTGCATCCCACAAACAGTCATGGATTGAGTTTTTTTTAAAGAGATTATTATTCCCGGAAAAGGAGAACCACCAATCAACTAACAGCAATAATACTAATAATAGTAATAATAATCCTTGCATTTGATGAGGCTTACTTAGCTCTATTATTAAAAATTGTAAAATTCCTTGTGTTTAATATAGCGCCTCATTGCATCATCAAAATGCCGCAGAGTTCTTCAAAGAACTTACTGCACAGTGTAATGCCTGTAATCTTAAAGTATAATACTCTTAAAGTTTGTTTACTGCTTACCTTCTGTGACACAAAAGTAGGCCGGGCTGCCTCTGACAATCCTGGATAGTGTCTGGTAAAGCATGGAACTTTGTCTCTGGCAAAAATAGGCACAAAACTGCCCCAAG
Organism: Hydrolagus colliei; assembly: GCA_035084275.1. Lineage (NCBI taxonomy): Eukaryota > Metazoa > Chordata > Chondrichthyes > Chimaeriformes > Chimaeridae > Hydrolagus > Hydrolagus colliei. Next base: position 29,490,512 of record CM068744.1, read on the forward strand.
CAATGGCATGATAGCAAAACTGATCATAAAAGACATGGAAATGATGCCGTTTGGAGTGATCAATGCTGTAAGCATACTGCCGATGCGATACCAAAGTCCCACAAATCCAATACATTTCTGTCTATGTAAAAATAGAATATTCATATTAATATTAGTATTCAGGATATGTAATAGTAATCCTCAATTTATAATAATAATAATAATCCTCTATTCACCCACATAGTGTACAGTCTTTAGAGTATATTCTATGAAGCGCTTTGACACACAGCTCAATGATGTGATAAGGCACTATGTCAAATGGAAGGATTTTTATAATTGTTGTTATTATTATTGTTGTTATTGTTGTTGTTGTTATTCTTATTCTTATCCTGGCATTTCAGATAGTGCCTTATCAGATTGACAAAATGTCTCAAACCACTTCTTTAATGTTCCTAGCTAGCTTGCCCTCATAATCCATTTTCATGAGCTTTTGGGTTTTTCTTTGTTGGTCCCTAAAACACTCCCAGGCGTCAGGTTCAAGTCTGCGACCTTGTTCACCTCTGGGCTTTACCTCAGCCGTCAACAGAGGCAAGTCTGTGCTGGTACATTGAAATGCACATAATTTTTATTTCGCTGTGTCTCTAGCACCTTGGGAATCATGGAACATCAGGTAAGTGTAATAGTGGAAACCTTATGGTGGCAACTAAAGCTAATTCACTTTTTTTCTCTCTTTACACTCCAGAGGTTTGGCAACACTATGTGAACTATGTGATGTCCGACATCCAAACACATATGAGCCAATCTCTGGATCACATTGTAGGTTGAGACGGGAAGTAGTTAGGAACAGAGCCTGAGGTTTGATGAGGAAAGGACGAGGGAGATGTTGGATAATGTGGGATGAGGGATAATGTGGAGCTCACAGAACAGGTTGATATTAGAGTTGGTGAGCATGGAATGTAGGAACACAGACATTGATGCTATCCACTTGCCCAGAGGCAGTGCCCTTGGTTTCGTCAGGTTGCGTCAGTCGGTCGGTCGGTCGGTCAGCTCCACCCCTGGCCATGGGCCTGCCGACCCGGCAGCCAGTGGTTGAGTCAGTCAGCAGAGATTTACCAGAGATTACCAGAGGTCCCTCCCTCCCTGCGTCACAACGCATCCCCAAACAGCTGATCACTGGCACGTGCTCATTCATACATTTCGACAACTTTAGAAAAAAATGTACGAAGGTGCAAACGAGTGCCAGTGATCAGCTGTTTGGTGACGCGGCGTAACGCAGGCAGGGAGGGAGGGCCCCCTCTGGTGATCCTGCCCCTTCATCTGAATGACTCCACCCCCTCCCGCCACTCCGCCCTCTTATGACATCAATCATCTCCAGTACGTGTTCTCTTAATTGCATTTTTACTCTATCTATCTATCTATCTATCTATCTATCTATCTATCTATCTATCTATCTATCTATCTATCTATCTATCTATCTATCTATCTATCTATCTATCTATCTATCTATCTATCTATCTATCTATCTATCTATCTATCTATCTATCTATCTATCTATCTATCTATCTATCTATCTATCTATCTATTTATTCTAATTTTTAATATGAGTAGTGTTGTTTTTGGTCTATATTTAATATTAGTTTAAGAAAATTTAGACCAGAAATGTACCGAAGGAATATAACTCCTATTTATACCACTAGGGCCTATGGTCATTTGGGTTTCACTATATGTCATTTTCAATCAAAGTCTCACTTTTGAAGAACACATCCCCTTACATTAATTGATGAGTCCCAGTATACTGCACTATGTTTACTGTTACTTACTATTATGCTTTACCATATTTTCCCTAACTTTGTATAATTTCAGTAAAAGGTGGGCTATTGCAGCATTTATTTTAATAAGTAAACTGTAAAATGTGTTTTCACATGTTTTTATTGTGTATTACAATAAGTACATAATGTTTTATAAACTAATATTGAACTTTTCAAATTTTGGTCATTTCTGCTCAGGATGGGAGAGGCTCATTCTCAGGGGAGTTCAGGGTTCAAAAAAGGGTTAAATGAGTCTAGTGTCCTGGCCTTCAATACTCTTCCTGGCAATTTGTTCCAGTCATTGATTATGCATTAATTATGGAGAAAAAAAAGTTGGCATTAAGGTGACTCATTGTGGTGGAATTGCTACCACCTTATTAAAAACCCTTGCATATGGTATACTGTCTCTCACGTTAGGAGGTTATCTCAAAGCGCATCATGGGATTTACTGAAAAGTAGAGGTCCGAATGTTTTGTAGATGATCCAGAAAGGCTTGTAACTAGATTATTTGTCAAACCGTGAATTATATCTGGTTGATTCAATAAAACTTAATAATTTTTCAACATGCTCTGAAATTCTTCCCCCCACCACCCCTACCCTCATCCCAGCATATATCTCACTTTTACTTTCTCTATAGATCCTGCCTGACCTGCTGAGTGTTCCCAGCGATTTCTGTTTTTGTTTCAGATTTTCAGCATCTGCAGTATTTTGTGTATTTTTTTCCAATATGTATCTTACCTGATCACAGTAGGGAATAGTTCAATGTTGTATAATGTGGTCACAAATGCACTAATCTGCACACAAAGCTTCCCCAATAAAGCTAAAGCCATCATCAGAAAGGGCATATCTGAAAGTCAGAAAACAACATGTGAGTTAAGTGGTTGAAGATTAACCTTTTGATTGCTGAGGGCAGAATAAAATGTCCACTGGCTGCATAAGCAATATTTTTGTGTTTCCCGTCCAGAAACATAACATGACATTTATGGGTAAAGAAACAACGCTTGCATGAGCAAAATGCAAGCGTTGTTTCTTTACCCATAAATGTGGGTAAAGAAACACTGCACATCAACACTGCTTCCTGCATCCATGCAGTGTGCAAGTAGTGACATCGGCAGTGACTTGACAACCTGGTTGACGGTTCTTGAAAGATAATCTGCCTGAGAATTAAGCAGAGACACTGAGCAATCCACAATTTATAACTGAACTCGGTTGAACATATTTTAGCATAGGAAATTGGTTGGTCAGTGCTGGAAGTGTCCTATTCTACTAACCACTGGCGTATAGGACTCCAAACGAGCTCAGTGGTTAGAGCACTCACCCTACAAGCATGAGACCTGTGTTTGAATCCAGGCAGATCAGGGCAAAACCTTGGGCAAGTTTTGTTACTCCACATGCCTAATAATAATCCGTCCCCCAAAAAAATCACAATAATAAAAATTGGTCATTTCAATCCACGACTGTTTGTGGGACACTGCTGTGCACAATTGGCTGTTGCGTTTTGCCACAAATATACAGTCAATTCACTTTACAGTATATTTTATGAAGCGCTTTCAGACGCCTAAAAGGCATGATAAACGCTATACTAGATGCAAGGATTATTATTATTATTATAAATCCAAGCTCACCCTCTAACAAGGTGCTAATACAGTAATGAGCTCATCTGTTAAACATATAAAACAAACACATAATGTAATTCTAATTAATCATGGATCGCTCTGCAACTCGGTTTAATTCTCAGGCAGATCAGTCTGTGCCTTCTACTAATGCATTCCATAGCAAATAGATCATTAAGGATTATCCAAATAATTAATGGGAACATTCTGAAACTCTGATAAGTATTTAGGAATTAGCACACTGAAAGCCTAGTCAGGTGATATTACCTTTGACCTTGTGAACAATCTTCATATTGGGTATATCCAGTACAATTTGTATGGATTAAGCATGAAAAAATCTTGATGATAATGCATGAATCTCAACAAGAGTGGAGACAAAGATGGGAAGTATAATTTAACAGTTTGAACATACTCCCAGCTACTGTATTTTGTTTTAACAAAGTACTGTAATATGTAGAAACTAAGACAGCCCTGTGTCAGTCCGAAAACTGCATCCCAATGTCACTGCTTTGTAAAACCACATAGCTCATCTCCTCAGCTTTGTGATTTGATGTCTGTAATGAGAGTAACAATACTCCTTGTGTTTGATACAGCGCCTTTCATGTCAGGAGGATATTGCAAAGTGCTTCGTGGGAAATGCTGCACAGCACGACCATGTGCACAGCAATGCCTACTAATATCTATGAAGTGAGTGACCAATTCTTTAGGGTCTTTGGCCAGGATACAGAGAGAAACTTCCTTCTCGTTTTGAATACTGATACTGTACGTTCAACATCAAGCTGAACAGGCAGACGGGACTCCACTTTACTGTCTCTACATCTGCGGCCTTCTAAATCCTTACCAACCTGCCCGCCACCTCTGCTCAGCAGGCTCTGGCCTGCTCTAGGTCTCCTCACCCATCCGCCCCACCATTGGCGGGCAAGCCTTTAGCCATTCTGCCTCCAACCTCTGGAACTCCATCCCGCAGTCCCTCCACCTCACCCCCCTCCTTGGCCTCCATTTGTAGAGTTGCAATCATAAGAATTTTTCAGCACTGAAAAAAAATTATTTCCCTTTGTTTTGGCATCTATTTGGTAAATGTGTACCCATGAGCTTATAAATAAACTAAATGCAATTTAGAAGTAGCGTTGTGATATTTGAACATCACTTTATTTATGTTTTGACCTTGTGTTTGTGTGTTCACTGATGCACAGCAACAAATTTGAGAAAATCTGCGAGTGACTAAGAACAGTCTGACACAATAGAAATTTACAATTATACTATGGCTTGCACATCAGGACAGGAAAATGTCCAAAATTGCTTAATGATGGGGTCTGGGGACCAAGTTGGGGGGTGGGAGCTGAAAGGCATGGCGAACAGGTATATTTGCATATACCATAAATAGAACAATGAGTTGGATCCTTTTGGTCTCTTTCCTTCCTTTACTTCTACCTTTGTATCTACCAACTTGCAGGGCAAAAAATAATCTTTAAACCCATGTAAAGCTCGTAACTGGGCACTGTACATATATAAATCGCATTTTATACATTGCGTTGTGTTAAACTAGCGAAATGCTGGTTAAGATCAGGAACATTTCAGCAGTTGTGGCACTCAAATTGCCCTGCATATGTGACATTTTGGAAAGAGATGCTGGTATAATGATTGCTCTTACCAGTAAAAGTAGAAACTAGCAGTGACAACAAGCACAAGGATCCACTCAGGAACAAGGTAATGCAGGTAATCCATCTGCGGCCAAACCTGTCCAGGAGGAAGGGCACCACAATCTGAGGCGTTTCTACCAATCCAGAGAAAAATTGGGCGAGGAATATGTTGACATCAAAGCTTCCAACGTTGAAAGAGACACCATAGTACGTCATTGCTATTGCAAAGCTGCAAGAGACATAGCAGAGTAAGTCACGAGTTGTAATAAAACAGACACAGGTACATTCAGTAACTCTATTGTCTATCTTGTGGAGTCCTGTAGCTCAGTGGTTAGAGCACTCGCCTTACAAGCGTGAGACCTGTTCAAATCTAGGCAGGTCAGCGTGAAACCTTCGACAAGTTTCCTTACTCCACACACCTAATAATAATGTCCAAAATAAAATCTATAATAATTTAGTCATATCAATCCACGACTGTTTGTGGGACACTGCTGTGAGCAACTGGCTGCCACGTTTCGCCCACAAATATTCAGTCAATTCACTTTACACTATATTCTGTGAAGCACTTTGAGACATCTAGAAGACATGAAAAGCACTAAATCAAAATGCAAGGATTATTTATTATTATTATTATTATTATTTTTAACTGCAATGTCAATTTAACCAGAACCAAAAGCCTATAACAACAACAAAATTATATTTGTATAGCAAATGGGCACTATATATTATGTTACTTGCGCTTTTGGTGACATCTGTAAATCAGAAAATTTTGCTACTCTGTTGATGTTCTTGAATGTCCTGGCCACCAATCCTCTAGAAAAATTGAACTTTCACTTCATGTTAGCTGTTAGCACAACTTTACTGTTGACAAATCGATGGCTGTGTTTCCCTGCGACTAAATAGTCTCTATATTTGACAGCAATTCCCTGTGAAGCTCTTGGAGATATTTCAGCATTATAGGCTCAATATCAAATTTATGTATTATTTATTATATGTCATTATTTGCATTTCAGCAGAGAAGAGAAGTCGAGTTCTGTAGCTCAGAGATTAGAGCACTCGCCTCACAAGTGAAAGACGTGGGTTTGAATCCCCGTAGGGTGTAACCTTTAAAGTAAGTTTCCTCACTTTAAATGCCTAATCATAATCCCTCAAGGAAACAAAAGCTAGAATAAAATTGTATTTGTGGATACAATCCACAAATGTTTGTGGGATATTGCTGTGTGCTATTGGTTGTTGTGCTTTACCCACAAATACATAATCAATTCTCTTTCCAGTATATTTCGCCCACAAATATACAGTCAATTCACTTTACAGTATATTCTGTAAAGCACTTTGAGACATCGATAAGATGTGAAAAGCGTTATATCAAATGCAAGGATTATTATTATCTGAAGATGTGAAAAACACTATATCTAGATGTCTAAGAGCACTTCACAAAATATACTGTATATTTGTGGGCAAAACACGGCAGCCAATTGCACACAGCAGTGTCCCACAAACAGTCATGGACCAATTCGTTTTTTAATGCCCCCAGAAAAGCTATCCACCTATAGACTAACAACCAGATTCCTATCTACTGCTAGGTAAAAGGCATGTGGAGCAAGGAAACTTGCCCAACACTTCGCCCTGCCTGGAATCAAACCCAGGTCTCTCGCTTGTGAGGTGAGTGCTCTAACCACTGAATTACAGGATCCCACTTATCGTCTTATCACCCTCCTATTACAACATCAAATTGTTTCTTGCATAAGTCAACAACAACTTCAATTTATATACCGCCCTCCACGCCGGACGCGTCTCAGAGTGGCTTCACAATAGCGGATCCTGGGACCGAGCCAAGGGCAGGGGCAGAAAGGTGTCCTAAGGCGCGGTCGAAGAGAAAGGTCTTCAGCTGGGACCTGAAACTGAGAAAAGAGGGGGAGCAAGGTGAAGCGAGTGAGGAAGGGAGTTCCAGAGCCTCGGGGCGTAGTGGCTGAAGGCACGGCCGCCGAGGGTGGAGTGGAGGATTCGGGGGACATGGAGGAGGCCAGATCCAGTGGAGCGAAGGCAACGGGTGCTGGTTTGAGGAGAGAGGAGGTCAGAGAGGTAGGGGAGTGTAGAGGAGTGGAGGGATTTGAAGACAAGGATGAGGATCTTGGAATCGATCCTCTCGGGGACAGGCAGCAAGTAGAGGATGGCAAGGACTGGGGTAATGGGGGAGCAAGGTTTGGTTCAGGTAAGAATGTGGGCAGTAGAGTTCTGAATCAGCTGGACTCTGGATTGTGGAGGAGGGGAGACCGATGAGGAGGGCATTGGAATAGACCAGCCGAGAGATGAGAAAGGCATGGACCAGGGTTTCAGCAGCTTTTAGGATGAGGTATTGCCGGAGACGGGCGATCCGTTGGAGGTGGAAGAAGGTGGTGCTGGTGAGGGACAGGATGTAAGGGAGGAAGGACTGTTGGGGGTCGAACCTGATGCCTAGGTTGCGCACAGTTTCGGAGAGTTTTAGGGGCAGACCGGGAAGGTGGAGAAGGTGAGAGCTGTGCGAATGGAGACGTGACGAGAGCCAAGAGTATGGCCTCCGTCTTGTAAACATTCAGCTGCAAGAAATTTGCGCTTATCCAGCTTCTGGTGTCTGACAGGCACGCTGACAGAACATCAGGGGACTGGGGGTCGCAAAGTCCAGTATCCCGGCTTCAATGGCCTTCTTGGCAACACATTTCAGTTAATAGTTACTTCTGGGTGTAGCTTCCAGATGCCTTTCCTGAAATTGCCCTTTGGAACCCACACCCATGTCTTCTTGTTCTGCTACCTTTAAAATAATAATAATATTAATAAACCTTGCATTTATAAAGCACTTCCCACATCTTATTGACGTCTCAAAGCGCTTCACAGAATACAACAACGTCCCAAGGAAGGAACCAGAGCAGGGAGAGAGGGGTCAGTGTAGGGAGAAGAAAAGAGGGAAGAAAGGAGGGGGCAAAAAATAGGGACTAGAGTGGAGGGGGGGAGGTTGTCTTAGTAGGGGGCAGGAAAGTAGGAAAATTGGCTGTATATTTGTGGGCACAACATGACAGCCAATTTGCGCACAACAGTGTCCCACAAACAGTCGTCGAAGTGAGGATAGGGGAAAAAGGGGGAAAAGAGGGGAATGGGGTGGGGGGGTGCCGGGGTAGGGAAAAGAGAGCAGGAAAACTGACTGTGTATTTGTGGGTGAAACGCGGCAGCCAATTTGCACACAGCAGTGTCCCACAAACAATATGCCTTAGCATATGTTACATGTATTTTTCCTAGGTTTATTTTCTCAATCCCATTTAAAATCCTACATAATTTAATCTGAAGCCTTCCAAGCGCTTCACAGGATTTTACAGTGTTGTCAAGACACCGGGAGAAATTACCTTCTCCTTTTGAATATAGTAGAACCATGAGATCTTTAGTGTTCAGCTGAACAGTCGTGGGGGTATCGGTTCAGAATAAATAAGAGTTTTCCAACTGAGACGGGCATATTAATTAGTAAAATCAAGACAAACATACCTTATGTAACTCATGATGAACAGCCGTAAATTGATTGTGCCAGAGCTGAAGTTTTTCAACACTGAGAAACCTTTATCTGGAATGGTGTGTTCTATACTGTTATGTTCTTTATGGTTGTTTTCAAGCAAGAAGGAGTCAATGTTCTAGAAAATCAAACATAAAAAGATTTTATTATCATCCCAAACTCTCCAGCTTGTGTCCTCCCTGCACAGGCACCACAACCCTATCACCTCCACCCTCGCCCGGCTCCACTGGCATCCCTCAGAGGATCGAATCAAATATCCTCGTCCTCACGTTCAAGGCCATCCATGGTCTTGCCCCATCCTACATCTCTGACCTGCTGACCCCCTAACAAACTGTCTGATCCATCTGTTCAGCAGGCTCCTACCTGCTCCATGTCTCCCACCCGACCCACGCTAACATCGTCTCTCTGCCCCTAAGCCTTGCTCCATTCCTTGCTTTCTTCAAGACCTGTATCATGTCCCTCCTCTTCGATCTTGCCTTCAGCCGCCATCCTACCCTTCTGTCTTTCCTCATCCAAATCCTAACACCCCCACACCACTATGCTCAGGTCTTGACCCGACTCTTGGTACATCCTCCCAACATGAAAGGCGCTCTATAAATATAATTTTGTTGTTGTTTGTTTGTAACAATAATAATAATAAACATCCTTGCATTTGATATAGTGCTTTTCACATCTTCTTGACATTTCAAAGCGCTTCACAGAATATACTGTAAAGTGAATTGACTGTATATTTAGGGGTGAAACGCGGCAGCCATTGCGCACAGCTATGTTGCATAAACACTCGTAGATTGAAATGACCAAATTATTACAGTTTTTTGGGACGGATTATTATTAGGCTTGTGGAGTAAGGAAACTTGTAAGGCGAATGCTGTAGTCAATGAGCTACAGGACTCCACAATAATGCTTACATTTGATATTGTGCCTTATCACATTGTCAAGATGTCTGAATAATCTTAACAGGATTTAATATAAAGTATAGTGACTGCATTTTGTCGACAAGCGTAGCCGCCAATTTGCACATGGCAACGTCCATCGATAGCCTTGAATTACATTAATTATTATTTTATTCTTGGGGCAAAATAAACAACAGCAACAAAGCACTCTGGGATGCTACTCACCAGTGTGAAGAGTGCTATATATATATATCTCTAGATATATTGATATATATATGCAAGTAGTTGTTGTTATTGTAGGCCAGGACACCAGGAAAAACTCTTCTCTTTTATGAAAATGAATAATAATTACAAATTCTCCTGTTGCATAGTACAGTACCGCAAAATCTTCATCTGTCACCTGATTAGGAACCTTGGTTTAATCTCTGACCCAAAGAATGGATGAACCTTAGGAACATGCCAGATGAAACAAGACCAAGGTCCATCCAATTTGCATTTCACCATCCTGGCAGTCGTATGGCTTGCAATGCACTGAACTACAGTATCTCAAAATATTATCTGCTAAATCCAATTTGATTTGCGGAAGCAGGAAGTGTTGAAAGAATCAACGCGTTCTGCTTTCACCCTCTCCATAGGAAGTTCGTTGCATTGATTTACCATTCTGCAGATTTGCTTGGTCATTTCCCCTACCCCACCTGCTTCAATCGCAGGCCATGTCCAGGCAGGGCGCAGCAGGGCTATCGAGGGCTTTGAAGGTGAGGCCCAGGATTTTGAATTGAATCGTAGGCCATGTTCTGGACAAGATGGAACAGCTTGTCATGGTTTATAATCATTATCTAAACAAACCAACGGTCAACTTTCGCTCAAATCTGTTATGATGTAACTTGCTGCCTCCCCTATCACCCTACCCTATGCTCCCCCACCCCCACTCAATTCACTTTACATTACATTCTGTGACATGCTTTGAGACATCTCAAATACTTAATAAGGCGTTGTATCAAATTCAAGAGATATTATTATTATTACATTTTAAACATAATCCATCGTCAAAGTCATCCAGAGCTGCAAATTTTTAAAAGGATCAGTAGATAATGTTTCCAAAGAGGAGCAATTGCTCAAACAACATCAACAAAATTAATTTATAGAGCGTCTCTGACGTCCCAAGGTGCTGAACAATCAGGTCAGGACCCGAGCAGGGGACGTGGAGGGTCAGGGTAGGGGGAAGAAGAGTAGGAGAGGGGGAAGAAGAGTAGGAGAGGGGGAAGAGTTAGGAGGGAAGCCAAAGGCGCAGTCGAAGAGGAAGGTCTTGAGACCAGCCTTGAAGGAGGAAAAGGAGGACGTGAGGTGAAGGGATTGCGGGATGGAGTTCCAAAGTGTGGGGCAGCGAGACTAAAAGCCTGATGGTTTGGCGGTTAGGGCAGTAGACGCGGGGCAAACTGATACTAGCAAATATCTTCTCATTGAGGATCCACAAGAATTACACTACTTTCTCACTACTTTCAAATAAGCTCGCACCACTCAAAAACTGATTCAATATGACACAGAAACTTTAGAAGAAAATCTGGCTAGAAGACTTTGAATCGTCAAAGCAGCAAATCAAGGGTACAGAGCCTGACTTTGTCTAGAGTCAGTCAAGCCCATAAAATCCTCATGAGCTTGTCTTTATGATCCAGTCTGCGTCCTTTCTTTCGTAAAGAGACACTGAGTTCATACCTAAGGAGCCAAGTAAGCTGAACACCCACACAGAAGTTTCATTGCAATGTCCATAAGTCCATATGTAATAATTATTCTTGCATTTGATAGATTGCGTTTGTAAGGTGAGTGCTCTAACCATTGAGCTACAGGTCTCTACATGTAAGCACAAGGCATAAAACACAATATTATCTCTATAATACTGCAACAACAACAAAATGAAATTTGTGTAGCACCTTTCACATCGGGAGGACGTCCCAAGGCGCAGGAATAACTAATTTGATCTGGTGCATGGTTAGCCAGGACACCGGGAGAAACTCCCTTCTCGTTTTGAATAGAATCATGTAATCATTCATAGTTTAACATCTCAGGTGAAGTGAGGAAAGGTCTGTGAGTGCAGTGCTGCCCTAGCCAGCTGCAAAAATATCTGTCTAACCTAAACTTTGACCTCAAAATCCTGGGCTCAACCATCTGACTCAGCAGAGGTTTATAAATGTATAAGTGACTGCGTCCCTTAATATGTTTCCTTCTGTTAACAAACATAGGTCTTGTGGTTTACCAGTGAGATCAAACTCTTACCGCTTCTGAAATCGCATTGACGTTGGCCACTTTCATCAATAGTTCTTTAACGTTGTCTATTTTGTCATTTGCCAGGAGCCATCTTGGAGATTCGGGAATGTACCTGAAAAGACATATTACTGCAGTAAAACCAGCATCTACAGCAACAGTTCTGTCAAGAATACAATATATAAAGTTACATTTGTAAAGTACCTTTCACATCTGGAGGACATCCTAAGACAGTGAACAGTCAAGGAATAGGGATTAGGACCGGAGGTTGGATTAGGGAGGATGGACAGCGAAAAGGATGGGCAAAGGTGTGGTCAAAGATGAGTACCTTGAGGCATGCCCTAAAGGAGGCAAGAGAGGGAGCAAGATAAAGTGAATGCGAGGTAGTGTTCCAAATTAGGCAGAGAGGCTGAAGGCCCAAATACCGATGGTAGAGCCAGCTGGGCGAGGGACATAGAGCAGGCTGCAGCCTGATAAGCAGAAGGAGTGGACAGCTTGGTAAGGGGTTAGCAGGTCAGAGAACTAGAAGGGGGGGTAAAGCCATGGAAAGCCTTGAGATTGAGGATTGTGAACTCAATTCTCTGAGGGATGGGGAGCCAGTGGTGCCGGGTGTGGGTGGGGGTAATGTGGTCACAGAGTCTGGTGTAAGAGAGAACACAAGTTCTGGATGATGTGCAGATTGTGGAGGGAAGAATTGGGAAGGCCAACAAACAGGGAGTTGGCATAGTGAAGCCTAGATGTAATGAAGGCATGTATGAGGGTTTCAGAATGTAGAATACTAGCAAAGGGACACTGCTAGCTCCAGGAACCTGTAACAGATTGCAACCAATTACACTTTTGCAAGGAGGAAAGACCGTTTGGGACCTGTAAAGACTGAGGAACACTGACGTCAGCAAACCATGTTAACATAACATTTTGTTGTTTCATAATACATTCCTTGTGATAATGATTACAAGGAAGATACTAAGAAATGCTGCTACTGTCACCCTAATGCATTCATGATATCTCATCATTAAGATGAAACTCTCTGAACTCTCTATGTTAAAGATCCAACATAATCCTATTTTATGTGCAACAATTGGGACGCTGAAAAAGAAATTTCTGTAAATAATCTTAGAAGGATAGAAAGCTGGCCTGAAAGTGCAACATTCAATATAATACTTAACACATCATTGGAATCTCTGCTGCTATTGATATCCCAGCCAATGTTTAGCAAATAAACACTGCCTACCTTCTGGCCTTGTGAAAATACAGTAGTTGAAACTGAAGTGGGTTGTGTCGGCCAATTAGCTCACCTGTGGGGGTATTGACTCTGCGACCATGTGAATATCAGTGTCACTGTGCGGCTACTTTAAAAGAATCATCACGTTAAACATCATATGTTTCAATATCGGATTTGTTTCACTCTGTGGCCATTGCTAACTGTGCAAAAGACAGGCGAAAATAAATTTTAGGGACGTTGTCTTACCTAATTATCTCAGATTGTGTTTATCCAGTTGAATATGGGCTTACTGGACTCACATTCATGCCGGTACGCTGGCCTCTGACTCAAGGTACCTGGGAATTGACAATTGGGACAGACGGAATGAATTATGCAAGATGTATCGCATGATACACATGCTGTGACCTCAGCAGTCTGAGCTTGAGACACCTTCTATAAGGGACTTTGCAAACACACAGTGGTGATACGGCCTTTATTGACATTTTATGGAAATACAGAACATGTTATACGAATAGATTCTGAAGTAATGCACATATTTTAGCATGTGTGCAGTATGTTACCCCCAACACCATTAAAGTCTGGTTTAAGAATAATAATTCAGTTGTCATTCTATCGTGGATTGGGGTGGGGGAGCAGTTTCAGTCTTGGCTGGTAAAATCAGTCTATTGTCCAAGGTGTACATTAATAATAATAATAATAATCCTTGCATTGATAGTGCTTTTCACATCTTTTAGACATCTCAAAGCACTTCACAAAATATACTGTAAAATGAATTGACTGTATATTTGTGGGGGAAATGTGACAGTCAATTACACAAAGCAGTGTCCCACAAATAGTTGTGGATTGAAATGACCAATTTATTATTATTATTTTTTTTTGGAATTATTATTAGGCGTGTGGAGTTAGCAAACTTGCCCAAGGATTTGCCCTGCCTGGAATTGAACCCAGGTCTCTTACTTGTAAGGCGAGTGGTCCAACCACTGAGCTACAGGACTCCACAATAACACTGACATGTTCCTGTAAGCTGTCAGAGTAACAATTGAGGGTATCTTTCATCTTGAGTGTCACAAGTAGACGCTTCTGCTGCATGAATACTCAAGCTATATAGTGGTCATGTGGTCTCAACAGGCCACACCAAAAGGACTGATTGTAGATCAATTTGCCGCAACATAAGTGAGCCCTCCCAGCCCTAAATGCAGTGCTGAGGTCACCAAAAAGAATCAGCCCTAGTTTTAGAATGGGTTACAAGCAAACAATAAGATAAGGTAGTCTTGAAAGGATTTTAAATGGGATTGAGAAACTAAACCCTGTTTCGATATACCCAGACAATAGAACAAGAGCCAACCAATTTGGGTGTAAAACAGCAATTTTAGGTCAGTTGCTAGAAAATATTTCTTTACTCGGAGGATTAGATTTGAACTGGAACAGATTAAAGTAAAGTGTGATTAAGTCCAGGCCACTGGACTTGTTTAAAAATGCAGTTTGAAGGTATGATAGGGGGGTTTGGAGGGTGGGTATCCTGATCAGATGAAATCAGATGGGTCTTTTCCACCTGAACCAATCTAGTCATCTCTGGACTGGAAATAAAGGGGTGAAACATGCAATGTGTTAATTATCACGAATGATAATTATCGCATCATATGATATTATCTGATCAAGAAATGGAATTGGGGGCCACAAAACTCATGCTACACCTCCCACTCCACTTTCTTTCTCTCCCACACTTGGATCTCTTGAAAGATCTGAAGCTATGCCATTATTTCAACAACATTCATCACTGTGTTAATTATGGAATAACTGAATCGACAGCCATATGTCACTTCAAAACCAAGGTTAAAAAGGAATAGGAGCAAAAATGACACTAGAACCTGGGTTTGTAAAGTGTGTAAAGTCCAGGGGACATGCACCTGGCCTGTTTGTGCTCAGCAGAAAGGGGACGTGCAGAGGAATAGCAGATCAGGTTAGGACTTCCTTAAGGTCAGAAAGAAGGGTTAGATACAGTAGAAACTGATGAGATTAATTTTGATTTCAGTTCAGTGAGTGAGCAGACACTGGCTATCTGAAAGGCATTTACATAAGTACAAGTGTTGTTTTAGGCTAAAATGATGCCCAAGATAGATTTAAAGTTTGGCAAAAAGCAAAAGAGGAAAGTTTGAGGAACAATAGCCAGGGTGTATCGATTAAACAGAAGGCAGGAAGAGTTGCCATGAAGACTCAAAGGATATTTGTTTTGCCAGTGCAAAGTATCCCTGTTCTTCTGTTTACTCCATGAAGCCATTTATGCATGTCTGATTTGAAGATATGTACCCAGGCTCGCCCCTATATCAACACGGTGAGATTCTGGATGAACAGATTTCCCTTTCCTTGCTGAACCACAATTGTCGTAAAGTTATCTGGAAGCAGGATGCAAGTACAAAAGTATTCTGGAAAAGTCACTGGGCTGATAGTGGAGTTATAAGGTTTAAATAAAGAAACTGTCTTTTGGATTTACAAACATTACAGCAGGCTTGAAGCAATAGTATTGTGGAATGTGCCACATTACATACCAGTAAAATATTAAACACACAAGTTGAGGGATTGAAGTTGCCAGATGAAGCTGTTGCCAATCTGATGCTATGAAAGCGATACCAGCGAAGACCATCATGCCAGTGCTAAAGACCAGGGATAAGATTGCTGGTGGCCAGACACGATTGTCAGGTCTACTCCATTCCACCACTGTAAAAATAATAAACCAGTTTTGTCATTTACACTTGCATCAGTATTTTTCTTGCTGCTTTCAAAGCCCCTTTTAAAATCCTTTATCTTTCACCGATAACCTCTGATCTCTCGCTGTTTGCTGCTTCATATTATCTTATTATTATCTTGGTTCCTTTCATGTGAAAGGCAATTTGCATAGAATCATATTGAATGACATGATTTGGAACCAGACCCTTTGGTTCAACTAGTTTGTACCAGTGCTTATACTCCTTAGGAGCCTCTAACCCTCCCAGTCATATAGAAGAACAATCCATTCAGTATTGTACACTTACTTTTCCCCATACATCTGAAGTTCACTCTTTTTTAGATATACCTCCCAACTATAACCATCAATATAAGATATATGCCAAATGAGCAACAATAATAAAATTACATTTATAGAGTGGCTTTCATGTCAGGCGGACGAGAACAAATGGGGAGAGGTTAGGATAATGTTTGTCAGGCATGTGGAGTAAGGAAATTTGCCCCAGGTTTCGCCCTGCCTGGAATTTAACCCAGGTCTCCTGCTTGTAAGGCGAGTGCTCTAACCACTGAGGTACAGGACTCCATGTAGGTAGCGCTTGACAGTGGTGGAGTTGAGAAAGAGTATGTGACCGTACGCACATTCGAACAGGAAGGGGCAAGTTGGAGGGATAGAGGAAGTGTTCCAGAGTTTGGGGCTATAGTGGCTTGAAACCACCAATGGTGGAGCAGAGGGCATGAAGGACATACACGAGACAACAAAATGGAGACAGTAAAATGGAAAGCTGAAGTCAATTCGTTTCTGTTTACCTAAGCTAAACGATGTGATCATGATCCCACAGCAAGTCATTCCAGTCAGGAGGCGAGTGAGCAGATAAAAGATGGCATTAGGAATAAAGGCCAAAATCAGACCCAGCACTGCTTGTATAGCGACGCTGCTGAGCAGTAGACCTTTCCTGCCATACCTATTGGAAACCAATTTGCATAAATTAATTCACAATGTGAATTTCATCGCTAATTTTGCAATCTGAAATAAATTTGTGAATAGTGTAAATTAGATGCCTAACACAATTTCCTATGAGGTCTAAGGTATACTCTTACCTATCCGATAGTATCCCACCGACAATTGAGAAGAGCAGAAGACCAGTCGTAAACATAGTCTGGCCGTAAGACAGAATATGCTGTTCTGCACACTTCCCTTCCATCTGCCGAAGAAACAATTTCAGAAAGCAAACACCAATAATATTTTGAAGTTAGGCAGCAGTTGTCTTCCCATAAAACCAACCTTTTCTTGAACCAACAAATAAAACAATGAGAGATAAGATTAAATGGTATTTCAACAATGATGTAAAATAATATGAATATTTGGTTGTAAATAAGCATCACAAATCTTCCAAGAAATTGTTGTAATACATAGAACATATTGTACTTTACAGAACTTTCAATACAGTGTGCTCCTGCTTGTGAAATGTGATTAGCTTTAATTTTTCTTAGCAGAATTTGGCTCAGCAGAATGGTCCCTGGATGGGTCATTTCCAAACTTAAGCTCCACAGTCACATCGGCGCAATTGTTAATTATCCACCCCTTTACTCCTTTTTATCAAACCCCATTATTCTTCTTCCACCCGCTAACCCTTAAACTCAAATCAGCTATTGACTATCTTCCTTGGAGAATGGTCAATAGCTGACTTGGAGAACTGGCTCCAGTACACACTCTGTCCAAAGTATTATCTGTCAGTAACCAATTTGGACTTTACTCCTATTAATCACAAACAGAGGAGAGGGAAGGTTGCTAGACAATGGTATCAATAGCAGACTATGCAATTTTAGCTGGATAAATACCAACAACATCCAAATACAAACTCTCGGGTCCCTACATTTGGGTTTTACCAACCTCACCTACTACTATGCTGAATTAGGAAACAATGTAAGTCCCTCCAAGGAAAGTTTCCATGTGTAGGTGACAACAACAACAATTACATTTGTGTAGCACCATTTACATGGAAGTACCAAAGTGCTGAACAGACAAGGATGATCACCCCAACTTGGAGTAGAGGACAGAAGGAAAGGAGGACACAGAGGCTGGGGTAGGAGGGTGACCGAAGGAGCAACAACAACAAAATTACATTTGGGAGTATGTCTCAAGGTACTGGACAGTCTGTGTTTCGGACCCGAACTAGAGTTGGGAGGAGGGAAGGGAGGGGAAGTGAGGTGACTGATGGCACAGTTGAAGAGGAGAGTCTTGAGGCAGGACTTGAAGAAGAGTAGGGAAGGGGTGAGGTGGGGGAATTGTGGGATGCAATTCCAAAGATTGGGGGCAGAGTGGCTGAAGGCTCACCCGCCGATAGTGGGGTGAGTGGGTCAGGGAACTCGGAGCAGGCCGGAGCTTGAGTGCAGGAGGCGGGTAGGTTGGTAGAGGGCTCTGGCCTGCTCCATGTCCCCTGACCCATCCACCCCACCATTGGTGGGCGAGCCTTTAGCCACTCTGCCCCCAACCTCTGGAACTCCATTCCACAGTCCCTCTGCCTCACACCCTCCCTGGCCTCCTTGAAGTCCCTTCTCAAAACTCTCCTGTTCGATGGTGCCATCGGCAACTCCTAATACCCCACATCCCTCCCCACCCCATCCCCAGCTCGGTTCTGACACAGTGACTGTCCAGCACCTTGGGATGTCTTCCTGATGTGATGTGACAACTTTATCTACCTGTCCTACCACCTTCAAAGATTTACTTGTAGGAACTCCTAGGTCTCTCTGTTCCTTCACCCACTTTAAGATTCTACCATCCAGCTTATACTGCCTCTCTTCATTCTCCCTCCCAAAATACATCACTTGCCATTTATTCACATTAAACTTCATCTGCCACGTGTCCACCCAGTTTACCAGTCTGTCTACATCCTGTTCCATTGTTACAATAGGACAAGGAGTTGGAGCTGGAAGGGAAGGGCTGGCTTAAGAATGGGTTTGAGATAGGAGGTGGTGGGCTTCATTTTGAACATGAGAAGGCAGAAAAGAGAGGGAGACAGAGACAGGATCTAAGGTGTGAAGAGAGAGATAGGTCGGGGTCAGAGCGTGAGGGCCAGATTATCGTTAGAAAGGGCAGATGCAGCCCAGCAAATCTCTTCACAGTTGCAGTTGGAGGAGAGGATGGACATGAGAGTATGGGTGGAGGAGTCGGTTGTAGTGGACACACATTATTGAAACTCTCAGTACGTTTGCCTATCCTTAAGCATGATAATGGGTTCCCGCATGTATCAGTCACCCCGGCTGAATGATAAGTACAGTACAGTAATCTTATTTTTTCAGAAGTTACAGGTATGACTGATTCAGCAGAAACTCCTACTTACCAAATGAGATCCGTTCAGTGTTCCTTGTGGGATGCTTCCATTGAGTCTACAGTATGGTGTCTGTATTTTCTGGTGCGCTGGTGTGAGCTGAGAGAAATTGCTGTATTCCTCTTCATGCTGAAAATCATTCCTGCTTTCATTTGTGTTCAGACCTGAGCAGCATGGATACAAAGATATGCTAAAAAGGTCTAGAAAGTACTCGAATGCTGTAAAGATAAATATCAGACAAAGTCTGCAGAGGATAGTGATCTGATAACACCTCATTGAATCCGAACCAAGCACGTCGTGTAGTTCCATTGTCGAAATCTGTTACTGAGAAACATCAGCACTAAAACTCAGCATGCACAATATTCTGTTTTCCAAAAGTAAACAGTTAATCTGCAGTTAATCAACTAACCCTAAAAAAATTGTAGTTAAACATTTATCTTTGTAACTCTCCTGATGTTAATGGCATCAATAAATGCCAGCAAATAAATTGTATACAGCGTACTATCATAAAGTTCATAGGTTTCTTGACAGAAAAGGAGAAATCAGCTGCCTAACAGAGATCCACTTTGCTTCTGAGGGTGATAGGCTCGGATATTATAAAGGAACGCTCTGTGTTTGCTAATCCAAAGTTTTTTTTGATAAGAACTGAGCAGAGACACAAAGAACCAGCACTGAATGGCTATTCTTCAATTTATGATCCTCCAATGCAGTGTCTCAAATCTTGGCTAGGACCAGAACAATTGATTTTTGTAGATAGACGTGCAGATTTGTTGAGTCCTGTAGCTCAGTGGTTAGAGCACTTGCCTCGCAAGTGAGAGGACTTGAATTTGATTCCTGGGAAGAGTGAAATGTTAGTCAAGTTTTCTTACACCACATTACTTTGTTCACCTAGCACTAAATAGGAACAAAACAAAAAATACTGCAGATGCTGGAAATCTGAAACAAAAACAGAGAGAGCTGGGAAAACCCTCTGACGAAGGGTTGTGGACCCGAAACATTGCCTCACTTTCCTTTCTCCGTAGATGTTGCCTAACCTGCTGAGTTTTCCCATCTCTCTCTGCTTTTGTTATCAATTGGAACCAGGTTATTAGTCGATTGGCGGATCACTTATCCGGGGTGTTAATCCCCAGAATAAATAATAAATTGGTCATTTCAATCCATGACTGTTTAGGTGACACTACTGTGCACAATTGGCTGCTGTATTTCACCTACAAAAATATCACTTTACACTTAAGTGCTTTGAGGCATTTCGAAGACACTATATCACAAAGTGATGTCAGTGTCACTTCCTATAAACAGCGTGCATGTGCAGTACACAAAAGATGACATTAGCAACAAACTGATGATCCAAAGGTTGGCCAATTATGAGTGTTGGAAACCTGGGGGTACCACCCTGCAGATAAGTACATCGTATGGTATCAGTTATACTACAGTGTAATACAGGTACATTACACCTCCACATTACACTTATACATGATAGTATAAGTGATACAGCATGGTGACAGGATTTTCCTGTGCTCACTTATCCTCTCTTCATAACAATTCAACCCCCCCACCATACCCAACAATGTCAAGGGATCGGTTTCATTACATTGGTAAATAATTATTGTACAATCATCAATTGTGGTAATTATAACATCTCTTGCTGCAGTTTTCAACTGAATGTGTGACCAGTTGCAATTTGCACACTCCAGGAAGCATGGCACTCAACCTGGATTAAAACAAGCTGTCTTCAGGATGTGGGTCAAGATGTTCCTTGACATACAATGGAACTTTGAAGCTTGCTTGCAGATCAAAAAGAGTTTTATAATATAATGGAGCTTTTTAAATTAAATTGATTGCACTTGTAACTTGGTAAGATCATGGACTTCCTTACCTCTGAAATTGCGTCATCTTTCTGCCCCAGATTTGTCTCCTTCACCCACCCCACCCACGGCTCTTTCCATAGCCCCATCCTACATTTTTTCTCCCCACCATCTCTTCTTCCTGCCTCTCATCTACCATCACCGCAATGAAACTCACCACTTGCTACCTCGAAGCCCTCCTCACCCAATTACTGATCACCCAGGTTCCCCTCCTCTGCCCACTGCCGGCAGACAACATTAACAAGGCCATGGAGGGCTTTAAAGGTGAATTGTGAAGGGTAGTAGTTGTTGTTTGCTGTTGCTGTTGAGAATACATGCGGCGGCTGGGTGGAGAGAATTCAGTTTCAGGCGTGACACTCTTGTACAAATCTATGTCAATTCTGTCTGTGCTAATATCCATTGCCAAGGGTCACACATTAACATCAGCCACCAGGGTGGTGTACTGGAGAGCAACAAATTCCCTTGGAACTGCACCCCAGTTTGAGCTGGTCAGACCAGGTGCAGAGAGGCACATGCCAGCAAGAGGCAAATTTAGAACCAATACTAATTGGACACACTGAGATTTTTGAAGAATTTCAAGTATGTAAACCAGCCAAGTTCCCAGTCACTTTGCATAATGCATGCTCTTATTTCCTTCAGTCATTGACAGATAGTGGAGGGTAACAGAACCTGTTTGGACCAGAACTCTCAGTGTTTGCTGTTTCAAAGTTCCCCCCACCGCCCCCCTCCTTTTGGATAAACTCAGTAACAAAAACAACACATTGTGCAATGAAATGGATCAGATCTTGGTAATTGTGCTAATGATCATTTATGACCTGCACCATATTCTTTCTAGTAACAATTTTTGGAAACATTTATGAAATGTTTCCTTGTTGATTATAATATTTTTTTCAGTACAATATCGAAATGTCCTTATAGAGATATAGCATTGTACAAGATACAGTACACTTAAAGCTGTACTTTTGTTAAAATGAAATGTGACACAATCAAACAAGAGTAATTTCACTTGAATCTAGTTTTTTAACTCTATTTTTGTAGCATTTTAAAGCATCTAGAATTCTTAACCGCCACTACCTCACCCCCCATGCTGCCGAAACACTTGTCCACGCATTCATCACATCAAGGCTCGGCTATGGGAACCCTCTCTTTGTCGGGCTTCCCAGCTCCTCCCTTCATAAACTGCAGATTATTCAGAACTCTGCCGGTTGTGTATTCTCCCGCACCTGGCTCCGCGATCATATCACTCCCACCCTCGCCCTTCTCCACTGGCTCCCCATCCCCCAGAGGATTGAATTCAAGATCCTTGTCCTCACTTTCAAGGCCATTCATGGGATCGGTTTTATTACATTGGTAAATAATTATTGTACAATCATCAATGGTGGTAATTGTAACATCTCTTGCTGCAGTTTTCAACTGAATGTGTGACCAGTTGCAATTTGCATACTCCAGGAAGCATGGCCATTCATGGCCTTGCCCCCACCTATCCTCTCCAACCTGCTGCACCCTCAGTAGCCTGCCTGTCCCCTCCATTCAGCGGGCTCTGGCTTGCTCCATGTCCCCCGCCCGCACAGCCCCATGATCGGTGGCCAGGCTTTCAGCCTCTCTTCCCCATACTCTGGAACTACATCCCGCAATCCGTTCATCTTGCTTCCTCCCTTTCCTCCTTCAAGGCCAGTCTCTTCGACCGTGCCTTCTGATGACCTCTAATTCTCCCCCCTTTCCTACTCTCCTTCCCCCTGCCCTTGCCCCAACCCCGACCCTTCCCCCATTGCTCAGGTCCCAACCTAACTGTTCAGCACCTTGGGATGTCCTCGCGACATGAAAGGCGCTCTATAAGTGTAATTTTGTGTTGTTGGTAACCCCGATCTTCGTTTCAATAACTACAAAATATAGTTTCAATTAATACTGAAATAAAAAATGTGGCAAATTCTGAATTCTCTAAATGGGACTTAGTTTTTGTGGAGTCATGTAGTGAATTGGTTAAACAACAACAACAAAATTACATTTATAGAGCGCCTTTCAAGTCAGGAGGACATCCCAAGGCAGAGGGGGGGGGAGGGTCGGGGTGGGGGGAAGGAGAGTAGGAGAAGGGGAAGATTTAGGAGGGGAGCCAAAGGCGCGGTCGAAGAGGAAGGTCTTGAGACCGGCCTTGAAGGAGCGAAAGGATGAGGTGAGGTGAAGAGATTGCGGGATGGAGTTCCAGAGTGTAGGGGCAGAGAGGCTGAAAGCCCGGCCACCGATGGTTTGGTGGTTAGTGAGGTGGACGCGGAGCAGCACCGCCTCGCCTCGCAAGTGAAAGGATTCCAGGTTCAATTCAGGGCAGGGCAAAACTTCAGGCAAGTTTCCTTACTCCTTGTTTACCTAGCAGTTTGCTGGAAGTTAACAGTTAATCAATTGGTAGGTCACTTTCTCTAACAATCACTTAAAAACTTTTTTTTAAACAATAGTAACTATTTTGTTGCACAATCCACAACTGTTTGTAGGACACTGCTGCGTGCAATTACCTGCCACGCTTCTCCCATCAAATATGCAGTCAATTCGCATGACAGCTTATTCTTTGAAGCACAGAAGCAATTTGAAATGTCTGGAAGATGTGAAAAGCGCTATATCAAATGCAAAGATTACTATTATTATTATGATCAGGCACTGTATTAAATGCAAAGATCATTACTATTAATACTTCACAATGTCTTCTTGTGGGGACGAGAAACTGAGGGAGGTGAGGGGGCAGGGGTTTTAAGATGACCAAAACACGGTCTAAGAGATAGGTCTTAAGTCTGGCTTAAAAGTGGAAGGAAGGGGTTAAGGTAAAAGTGTTCCATTGACTGGAGGAAGGATCAGTGAAAGCTCATTGATGGTGGGGGAGTAGAAGCAATGACTTGAAGTGCAGTCTAGTCATGTGAAGTTACATTATTTGCAGTCAAACACAGCACAACCTCGGTGCATGAATTTGGAGAATAGCCAAGGCAACTTGAGAAACTACCTTCTCATTTTGAATAGTGTTTGCCAGAAGAACATTCAAATAGGATGTTGGTGAATATCTAATCCAAAGTTCAGCACTTCTGATAAAGCAGAACTCCTCCAGTACTGACTGGGAGGGTGAACCTAGGTGAGTTTAACTCCTAACATTGGTTTGAATTGCCGACCTTCTGACCCCAAAGCAAGAGAGAGCTGCTTCGTGAGTGAGCCAAGCTGACACTTCATATTGCTCAAATACACATCTCAATTCTAATGTGTGCAAACAGTTTTCACATGGAATTTGCACAATAAGTATGGGAAAATGGTAACTTTTCTGACATATGATGTTGTAACGCAGATTAGTTCTTGCACATGATAAAACTAAGATCGAGCCCTGAATTAAAAAGTGAGTTATGCTAGTATTTTGCAAGGTGAACTGCACAATCCATCTTCCCGATTTCTAGGAGAACATGCACCAGTAACCATTATTAAAATCATTGGATTTGTTAGAATCTTTTCATA
Source organism: Hydrolagus colliei (assembly GCA_035084275.1). Lineage (NCBI taxonomy): Eukaryota > Metazoa > Chordata > Chondrichthyes > Chimaeriformes > Chimaeridae > Hydrolagus > Hydrolagus colliei. Next base: position 29,514,856 of record CM068744.1, read on the forward strand.
ATTTGCCAAGTTCTGGATGCACATGATTTATTAAGCAGTGTATTACATGGATTCAGTTATCTCATTCAATTCCATTATTTGAAGGTTTCCACCAGCTGTGGCAATAAGGTTATGATTGCCCCAATTTTCCTTCAAACTCTGATGAATTTAAAGGACAAGAAATTATTATAATACTCCTTGCACCTGATATAACTCCTTATCACATCATTGAGACGTCTCAAAGCGCCTCACAGAATATTGTGTAAAGTGGATTACTGTACATTCTGTGGGTGTAATTAACCAATGTTAGTCAACACCTGACAGGTTGAAATTGTGAAACTTTATGGTGACTGTAGAATACAAAAAAACGTGGATGGATGTTTCAGTTCTGGTTTCTTTCATAATAACAATAACCCTTGCATTTGATTTACTACTTTACTACATTATCAAAGTCTCAAGGTTCTTCAAAGGGTTGTACTGGAGTGAATGTCTGTTTCTATGCTGTAGAATTCTAAAGGGTGTAGTTTGTCGAAGAGGTAGAGGTGTACACTTTAGAAACACATATTGATACCTTCAGGCGATTTGACCATGGGTAGTGGGAGAGCCAAACCATTATTGACCATTTTGTTTCTTCCATTTATGTTATGGAATCGATGGGAAACTTGCAGTACTGAGAGGTGATCCATAGAGGCTGCTGTCTGCTAACAAGGGACAAAGGGCAAACTGTTTTCTGTTGACAACTCAAAAGCAATTTTCCATTTGTTAAACACTTGGGATATTTTTCAGCCACAGTCATTCATGAGTCTTGATTGCCATCTGGACTGAGACTTATTCTTATTCTTATTCATGTCTTCCTGACGTGAAAGGCGCTATAGAAATGTAATTTTGTTGTTGTTGTTATTGATGGGTTCTTTCTGCCAAGAAAGTTCCCACTAATATGCTAGTTGAAATGAACTAATAGATAAATAGCTCAACTACACTTATGCTCTGACAATAGGTCACAACAATAATAATCCTTGCATTTGAGATAGCAGCCTATCACATCTTCGAGATGTCTTCTCAAAGTGCTTTACAGTACAAACTGTAAAGTGAATTGACTGTGATTTTGTGGGTGAAACACAGCAGCCAATTGCGCACAGCACTGTTCCACAAACAATTGCAGATTGAATGACCTATTTTGTTTTTCATTTTTAAGGGGCCATTACCCCCGGAAAAGCTATCCGCCATTCGAATAACAACCAGGTTCCTACTTACTGTTGGTTAAGCGGAGGTGTGTGGAAACTTGCCAAATATTTGGCCCTGCCCAGGAATCGAGCCAAGGTCCTCTTGCCTCTGAGGTGAATGCCGTAACCACTATGTTTGAAACATATTTAATATATTAATCTATCTTCCTCATTCAGGTACTGTTTGACTTGCTGTGGAAGGCAAAACAACTGAAAATCACTTTCTTCTTTCAACCTGCCAGTTTGTCTCAGCAGTCATCTATTGAAACCTTTCCTGCTGCTGCATCTTCTTGGCCATCCACTTCTGCCTTTCCCCAAGCATCTACTTCAATGGAGTTTGAGGCCGATGATTTCTCGGCCTCGGACTATTATGAGAGCGGGGGAGAGAGGGGAGAGCAGGGAGAGCGGCGAGAGAGGGGAGACGGGAGAGCGGGGAGAGCAGGGAGAAATGGGAGAGTGACGAGAGCGGAGAGAGCAGGGAGAGCAACAAGAGAGGGGAGAGTGGGCCAGCCGACTGTAGCCCACTCAGTATGTACATTGTGTTGGTCGGGTGTGGATGTGCCTGGAGGCTTGAGTTGGGCAGTCTGTACCTGGATTCCCCAATACCCCTTTTTCCATTACTTGTTAAGCTTATCGAATGCGATTTTACTGAGTGCGCAGTTTTCCAGGAACGTAACCCCCACGTTCGAGAAGGGTTAACTGTATTTGTAGGTCTAAAGACATCAAATTGGCTTTTGGAAGGCAAGAAAGAAGAAGTTTTGTACTTTCCCCCAGCGTGCCCTTGTTCAGAGTGTGTTGGTGTGGAGCAAGAAGGTTCCTATTGCAGGACTTTACAGGAACTCACCACAATGTGAAGAAGGAACAGATGTTCGCAAGAGGTGAAGGCTGTGGAGGCCACCAAGCAGTCAAGAAGGGAGTGACGGAAGGAACTGAATAAGTGCCACAGTAAGAACAGACACACATTAACAACATTGAGGGTCACCTGGCACAAGTTAAACCAAGAAGGGAATTTCTCCTGATGTCTTGGCCAAGAATCTTTCAGATAAATGTTTGAGTGGCCTCGCCATGTGCAAATTGGCAGGCAATTGTGCACAACAGTGTCCTGCAACCAGTCGCGGATTGAATGATTATTTTCAAAAAAAATATTTTGAAAGAATTATTATCTTGGGCAAAGTGATCCGTCAATCCAGTAACAACCGAGTTCCTAATTACTAGTAGGTAAATAGAATGCAACTTATCTGTACACCAAACTATCCACATATTTCAACCTTCCCTGGTCAGAGATTTATCTGTACACCATGATTCACTGAGCTTTTTTTTAAGTATAATGTAAGGCTAGAGATGGAAAGATAGAGAATAAAAATGTTGAGGAGAGAGAAAAAAGAGGAATAGTGAAAAAAAATAGTGAATTGCATTGTTTGTGGCAAGGCCAGGATTAGATATGTGGAGCTCTGATACCAACATGTGTACAATTGGAAGCTGATTCGATAACAACTTTTAAGAGCGAAATAGATAGTTATTTGGGGAAGATAAGTTTGTCGGGCTATGGGGAGAGTATGGGAGAGGGATTGATTTGGACAACTCTTTTCAAAGAGCCAGCGTTCATTGATAGGCCAAATGGCCTCCTTCTGTGCTGTATGATTCTATGATTTTGTCCTTCACATCAGTATCCTCTGTATCTTAATAAGTCCCGATTAAAATTGCTCACTTGCTCCATAGCTGTATATGGGATATTGCTGTGCACAAATTGGCTGCTGTGTTCACCTACAAAATACATTACTTTATAGTAAGGCCTGTGATGTGCTTTGAGATACGCACTTGTCATGAAAGGTGCCGTATCCAATGCAAGGATTTAAAAACTTATGTTGCCTAGGTTTCGTTCCAGGCAGGGCGAAACCTCGGGTAAGTTTCTTTACTCTACATGTCTGATAACAATTCCTAAAATAAAAAATTGGTCATTTCAATGCACGACTGTTTGCAGGGCATTTCTGTGTGAAATTGGCTGCCGCATTTCATCCACCTACAAACAATCAATTCACTTGGAATCCAGAAGCGGATACTCTGCGAAGTGCTTTGAGACTTCTTGAAGACATGATAAGGCTCTATATCAAAGGCAAGGATTATTATTGTTATTACTATTTCTATTATTATATAGTCGGCCAGGAGATGGCAGAGTTTAGTTGCAGCTTTAGTGGTAGCTGCAATTTTCTCAAACATTTCCTTCAGATTTTGGATTCTCTCAACTCCCAAGTGTTAAAATGCAGCAAGAATTGCAACCTGTGATGTGTTCATTAACACATTAGGGCACATGTTTCTGAAAAATGCAACCTATCAATGGCTTAATGATCCACTGGTCTGGAGGTGTAATGTCTGTCTGCATAATGTCTGTCTGTATGTGTCCCCCACCCCTACTTTCCTGATCCATCAGTGTTTGGGACTGAAGCCAGCTCTACCATAACATTGGAATGCTGTGGGCAGGATCACAATTCTGTTTTCGTTTTGTTGAATCAAGCCAGGGTCCCGTTAATTTGCAGATCTTCAAACAGGGTTGTCCAATATCTTGACCATTCGCCACATGTAGTGAATTTAGAATCCAGAATGGCAAAATTGCATTTTTGATTAGTCAATAAAAAATGAGAAATAGATCTCAATACTCATATTCACACAGCGAATGGATGAAGGGCGCTATATGAATACAAGTTGTTGTGCTCGTCGATTTCTACCCCTCTTATAAAACAACTTAAAAATTCAGGTTATATTCGCAACGCTCTAAAATATTAAGAAAGTAGAGTGTATGTTCAGGCTGGTAGAATGTCAAGCCCGATACGTTTGTGCAAAAGTTGGCAGAAATGCAGGTACAGACAGGATATAATTTGTTTTACTCCATTTTGGGATGCAGGAGATACTCGGCAGAGCCCATTGTTATCTGAAGTCACTTCCTCTCTTCGCCTCTCTTGGCATTAAGTTTTGCATTGTGAAGCATTCCGAGAGGGCATTGTATAAATTGCAAGTTTTTGTTGTTTTTGTTGCTCATCTCTGATTGCCCCCAAAGTGTGGTAGTGTCTGTAAGACGTTTGTAATCTTTTAGCTTTCGTTGACACCTCATTGTTGCTCATTTCATTCATTTTTGACTATTGATCAAAGAGTGACCGCAGCAAGTATGGTAGAGATTATGTGACACACTTAACAATTGTTTAGAATGGTATCACAAAGTCAGCATTCTTCAGGCCTCATCCAGGCCTCATGTGGAGTCCTGTAGCTCAATGGTTAGAGTACTCAGCTTACAAGCAAGAGACCTGGGTTAGATTCCAGGCAGGGTGAAACCTTGGGCAAGTTTCCTTACTCCACATGTCTGAAAATAATCCCTCAAAAAAAAATTGGTCACTCAATCAACGACTGTTTGTGGGACACTGTGGGTGCAATCGGCTGTCGCATTTTGTACAGTCAATTCACTTTACAGTATATTCTGTGCAGAGCTTTGAGACATCTAGAAGATGTGAAAAGCACTATATCAAATGCAAGAATTATTCAGATTATTATTATCCACTGTACAAAAACGGTCTCAGTTCCTCCCTTCCTACTTGAGGTTGAAAGCCTCATTTACTGCTTGCAATGCAATATTTTATTGCCTCCACACCTGCAGCTTGCTGGTATTTTGTTATTACTATCAGTTTGACAATTACCTCCACGAGAGGCCTTCAGCCTGTTGGCTGAGGATGTTTTCGCCAGAGCTTTAACCTGCAGAGTGATAAAGACAAAGCAAAGGTCATCAAAACCTCCTGTGTTTTTTTACAAAAGTTGCAGCTGATGGTACAAAAACAAAGTGCAGGGATAACACGTTGAGTAGAAAAACAAATGACACAACGTGATCAGGTCTGCTATTTTTTCTAGACGTGGCAACTTCAACAATGTACACTCAATGACTGTAGTCTGCTCCTTTTCTGCTTAAATTTGCTGAATTGTGGCTCTGGTTTATAGATGGAACTAATGAAATATTACATTTCATTTTTATATTCATTTAGAATGCCAATTTATTTATCATTTCAAATGATCTTATTATTATTACAATAACTAAACCTGGATTTTGCTTTTCCTCTCAGGCTTAGGGAACATATAGACATCTCAACCCAGTCTGACAACATGTTAATTCTCCATTTATTATAACTTTATAAACCTTAATAAATTCATAGAGCAGGCACTCTCTATACCAGGGAAATGGAAACTGCATGTGTGGAACACTCAGCAGTATGGTTTAGAGATTCTTCAGCATGGTATTGAGTTTTTTATGTGTGTTCAGACACCTGACTGACTGACCAACTGACTGCAATACGCACCCACCTACCCACTGATGCACCGACCGACTGACTGATTGACGAAAACAGCCTTGACGGTGTACATTCACTACATAATCATTCCTATATGTTTCATTTAGGATATTTCAATTCAAATATTTCATTTAATCAAGATCAGGAGACGGGCAGATAATAACACCCTACATCTCTGATTTGTATACTATTGATTAGTTATAGTTACATTTCCCTTACCCATGCATTCGTCACATCAAGGCTTGGCTATGGAAACTTCCTCTTTGTCTGCCTTTCTGGCGTTTCACTTCACAAGCTGCAGATCATCCCAAACTCTGCTGCTCATGTCCTCTCCTATACCAGGCTCTGTGACCTCAGCACTCCCATCCTTGCCCAGCTCCATTGGCTCCCCATCCCCCAGAGGATCAAATTTAAGATCCTCGTCCTCACTTTCAAGGCCATCCATTGGCTTGCCCCTTCCTTCCTCTCCGATCTCTGACTCCTGACCAACTTGCCCACCCGCTCCGTTCAGCGGGCCCCTGTCTGCTCCATGTCTCCCACCCAACCATCGGTGGCCAGGCTTTCAACCTCTCTGCCCACACATTCTGGAACACTAACCCATAGTCCCTTTATCTCACTTCCTCTCTTGCCTCCTTCAAGGCTGGTCCCAAGACCCTTCTTTTCAATTGTGTCTTCTACTGCCCTTCCATCTCTCTCCCTCACATCCCCTGCCCTATGCTCGGGTCCCAATCCCTGACTGTTCAGTGCCTTGGGACATCCTCCTGATGTGAAAGATGTTCTATAAGGGTAATTTTGTTGATGTTGTGATTGTTACAGTGCATGTAGGGTAATATCTCAGGTGGCTTCACAGGGATAGGTATGGGCACAGAGTGGGGAGAGGAAGGAGAGGATAGGGGAAGAATAAGGTGAACTTAAGCACATTCAAAGAGGCAGGATTTAAGGTATATTTTAGAGTGGTGGAGGGTATGGGTGGTTATAAACCTTATTACACTTCTAAGGTACTATAGATTTTGGAGGTGCTTTTAACTTTCTTCAAATTTAATATGGTGCAAACTTTTGTGCAAAGTTGTACCTGGTAAATGTTTAAGTGATAAACCATGGTGGCTGTTAACTTTACAGCAACTCAACTGGGATTGGAATGTTTGCTGTGTTGCACTTAAATAACTTCTGCTTATTTATTTACTCATAAAAAATTGTTAATACATGACTTATTTTAACTATGAATTTTATATGGCCTGTTTGTGCATCTGAAAGTGGGAGTGATATCTCTCCTTTCATTGCCTATTTGGCAAAGGAGACCTCTGCACATACACAAGTGAATACAGTTACAGCTTTTGCATCAGTAGTTTGTCTCGGTGGATGGGTGGAGGGTGGGGGGATGGATGGAATTGGCAATACAATGAAGTGTGCGATACATTTGAAACACAAACCAGTGCTCTGCGGAGCAATTAAGCAATGCGGAATGACTGCTTTTCCACAAGTGGGAGTCAGGTCAGCTAATTAATAATAATAATCCTTCCATTTGATATAGCGCTTTTCATATCTTCAAGACATCTCAAAGCAATTCACAGAATGTACTGTAAAGTGAATTGATTTTATATATGTGGGCAAAACGCAGCAGCCAATTGCGCGCAGCAGTGTCCCACAAACAGTCGTGGATTGAGATGACCAATTTTATTATTGTTGTTTTGTTTTTTGAATGATTATTACTGTATTAGGTGTATTGAGTAAGGAAACTTGCCCAGGGTTTCGCCCTGATCTGAAACAAAAACAGAAGTTGCTGGGAAAACTCAGCAGGTCAGGCAGCATCCATGGAGATAGGAAAGTGAATCAATGTTTTGGGTCCACGACCTTTCGTCAGAACCCTTCGTCGATGCTGCCTGACCTGCTGAGATTTCCCAGCAACCTCTGTTTCTGTTTCAGATTTCCAGGATTTGCAGTATTTTGTGTTTTGTTTCGCACAATTTGCCTGGATTCGAACACAGGTCTCAAGCTTGTATGGTGAGTGCTCCAACCACTGAGCTATAGGACTCCCTGTTTGTGCCAGGCCAATAGGTAAAAGAGAAGTGCCACTCCGAGGGTGAACAGTTGATCCCTGTGTACTGAGATCTCCGGGTAAATGGCTTCAAAGCCAGGTGAAGTCTCGGAGTGCTGACTTATGGTGTTGCCCCCTCTCTCGTGTTGCATTTGCATTCTCCTGAAATAATAATATTCCTTATTGAAAATGAAAATGATGTGAAAGAGGGATAAGAGCATTTAGAATCTGCAGAGCACTGGTTAATGTTTCAAATTTATCACATACTCCATTGTATTGCCAAGTCCACATGCACAAGATTGGTTTGGATGAAGAAAGGCCTTTGGCTCAACTGATCCCAGCTCACCAGGATATCTACCCTGGTATCTTCCCATCACCAAATACACACATTCATATTTACATTTTGGCACAGTACATCAATTCTGATTTTCTTGATGCCCCTGTTCCTATTTCCCTCGCTTCAACCCCACACCCCTCTCGCCCCCACCCAAAAAAAATTAGCTTAGAAAATAAGTTTGGAGGCTACTTTTCTGTTTACTTTTATTATAGTTTACTCCACATGCCTGATAATAATCCCTCAAAAAAACAATAACAATTTGGTCATTTCAATTCACAACTGTTTGTGGGACACTGTTGTGCACAACTGGCTGTCACATTTAGCCCACACATTTAGTGAAAATTCACTTTGCAGTATATTCTGTAAAGTGCTTTGAGACATCTAGAAGACTTGAAAATGCAAGGATTCTTATTATTATTATGGTTAGCAATCGGACATAAAGTGTAGTGCGTCTCATTGTGATAATCTCTTGAATCTAGAAACTTCAAAAGAGACGAGAGTTTCTCTCAGTATCCTGGCCAACAATCCCTCAGTTAAAATTGGTCATTCAATGCTGTTTGTGAGACATCGTTAGGAGCAAACTGACTGCTGGCATCGCCTACAGAAGCCTGCGAAGTTAGAGAAGTTCTCCCAGCATGAAAGGGGTGGTATGAAATGTGAAGATTATTATTATTGACCTTGAAATTCTTGACTCTGATCTAGAGTGTAATAAAATAGAAACTGTGCCTTCCTCATCCCTCGTGTTCCTGAGTTCCAGAGAGGAATTCTCATAGGATGGAGCTGATAATTTTGGTACATCTGTTGCAATGTTAGCATTGGTAATTTCCATCGTTACACACAAAATAACAATGAGTTACACAGAGTAACTGTTGGGATGACGTCTTAAACTCTGGGTAATTCAGGTTTGTGAAGGTCCTCCATGCTATCATGGGTTGCTGAGTCTTCAGTCACTGCATCCCTAACCTCTAGAATACCCTCCCTATACTGTTCCATCTCACTCCCTCTTTTTCTTTCTTTAAGTTTCGCCTCAAAATCTACCTCTTCATACACTTTTGTGAACACACTCTTCCCCCCAATTCCCTTGCTCTATATCCATCATCATCTCTGCAATGTGCCCCAAGTTGTTATACTATGTGAATACCATTATATTTAATAATAATCCTTGTATTTGATAAAGCACCATAGCACGTTTTGAAGACATCTCAAAGAGTTTCACAGGTTATACTGTAAAGTTCAACGGCCAGAGATAGAAATCCCCTCCTCTTTTCGAATAGTGCCATGGAATCTATGGAGTCCTGTAGCTCAGTGGTTAGAGCACTCCCCTTACAAACATGAGACCTGTATTCGAATCCAGGTGGGTCAGGGCGAAACCTTGGGCAAGTTTCCTTACTCCACATGCCTAATAATAATCTCTCCAAAAACAATAATAAAATAAATAGGTCATTTCAATCTATGACTGTTTGTGGGACACTGCTGTGTGCAATTGGCTGCCATGTTTCACCCACATATATACAGTCAATTCACTTTACACTCTATTCTGTGAAGAGATTTGAGACATCTAAAAGATGCGAAAAGCGCTATATTAAATGCAAGGATTATTATGATTTATCTTTAACATTCGGACAGATGGGACCTTGGTTTAATGTCTTACCTGAATGACGGAAAACAGTTGATAAGTCGTTGCTGTTGAGAAAAGCATTATATCAAAGGCAAGAATCACCTTCAGTTATTCAAAGAAAAACACAACATTTCATGTGAATGATGATAGTTAGCTCAGCACTGTCACCAGTCCACAGTGGGTGAGTTAGAGTACAGTAATGAACATGTGCACTGAGGTATAGCAGTGTCCTACAGCAGACGTGGATTAAATGACCAAATTATTACTATTATTTTGTTTTTGAAGGAATTATTATCCCCTGAAACGTGATCAACTGATTGACTAACAATCGGGTTCCGACTTACTGCTTACTGCCTACTTCTGGGAATCAAACCCAGGTTCTTGCTTGTGAGGCAAATCCTTTAACCACTAAGATACAGACTACAGGCATTAACATGTCCATAGCATTGCAAACAATTACTCTGCATTATTCAACGTCATGTGTGTGCGCAATTATAGAAATTACCATACAAACATTGCAACAGTTGTACTGTAATTCCTTCCTGGTTCTCTGGGACACGAGCGATGAGGAAAGGAACAATTTGTATTTTTCCACTCAGTCTGCATCATGTACTTCAAGGTCAATTCTAATCTTTACATTCGATGCAGCATCTTTCACATCAGAAAGGTGGCTCAGAGCACTTGGATTTATTGTGAACGATAGTGACAATGTCTTTTGCCAGAAAACGTGGCAGCCAACTGGCAGGTACATATATCCTACACATATCTATGAAGTGAATAATCAATTTTATCATGGGTATTGTTGGCCAGAACATCAGAGGAAACTCCCTTCTCTTTTTGAGTAGTGCTAAGTGATCTTTAACATCCAGCTAACAAGCAGGTGGAACCTCGGTTTCATATATGCAAGTTGTTGTTCTTGTTCAAGGACAACCCCCTTGACAAATCTGTCCTGACAGTGAACCATGAAACGCTGCTCTCACTTCTGCTCTCTCTCCTCTCACTCTCTCTCTCTGTCACTCTTTTTGTTCGTCTCTCTCCCTTTCTCACTCATACTCTCTTGCTCAATCATTGTTTTTCTCTCAGCACATTCTCTAACACACACCCTCTCTCCCTCACACACACATACTGTAGCTCAGTGGTTAGAGCACTCGGATGGCAAGCGAGAGACTTGGGTTTCATTCCCGGCAAGGCAAAACCTTACTCGAATTTTCCTACTCCACACACCTGACAATAATCCCTCAAGAAAAAAAACAATAATAAATTGGTCATTTGAATCCATGACTGTTTGCGAGACACTGCTGTGCACAATTGGCTGTCGCGTTTCACCCACAAATATACAGTCAATTAACTTTACAGTATATTCTGTCAAGCGCCTTGAGACATCTAGAAGATGTGAAAAGTGCTATATCAAATGCAAGGATTATTATTACAGTATTATATTCTCTCTCGATTATTCTTTCTCTTTCCCATCTCTTGCATCCTCACACAATATAAATTTTCCCTTCCTTCTCTCACACTCTCTCTCCCCTAATTGCAGTCTCTCTTTCTTCCCCCTCTCAAACACATTATCTCCTCCCTCTCAATCATTCTCTCTGCGTTCTCCTCTCTCCCCCCCCACCCCCCACCCCCCTCCCTCATTCTCTTTCTACCTCACTCTTTGAATCACTCTCTCCTCTCTCTTTCGCTCAATCACTCTCTCTTGATCACACTCTCCCCTCTTTTTAGCTTTCCCACTCCTGCACACTCTCTCCCACTCAGACCCTCCCTCCTTTCTCTCTTAATCACTCTCCCCCTCTGTCAATCACTTTCTCTCTCTCCCCATCCTGCCACCCTTTCCCCCTCCACCCTCTTTACCCTCCTCCTCTCTCCATCTCATCCCACCCGGAATAACGACTGCCATTATTTCCCCTCTCCTTGCTGTGTGCTCCCAACCTCCAGTTCCTGCCATTGCCGTGAGAATACATTAGCTGAGGAGAGAGGTAGCAGGCAGTCCGAAATTGGAAATGGTCTCAGGCCAGATTAAATCATCTGCCAGGCGAGATGCTGCCCATGAACTGACTTTTGGAGCACCCTGATCTTGGTATTGAAGGTGGCAGAGGGGTGCAAGAGCTCAAATAGGAAAAGGGAGCTCTGATTACTGATGGAGATTAGTTCATTGGTGACTTTGACAAGGGTATTCCAGGTGCTGGGTAGAGGCAGCCAAATGAATGCATTCAATTTTAATTACACCATCACCTTCTCGCATTTAGAGATTGAGTGTGGGAGTGCAAAGTACTGTCTTCCCCTCACAGCACCAGGGTGTTTTTAATTGACCTTGCATCAACCTGCTGTTAATTACCCTTGTGAGAAAAATCCTTCCTCGTACCTGCCCAGAATCTAGATGTCTAGAAGGCGTGAAAAGCGCTATATCCAAAGCTAGGATTATTATTTATTACCATTATTATAGAATCGCCCTTTCAAAAGGGAATTGGATATATACACGAAAAGAAAAAGTTTGCAAAGCTATGAAGAAATGACAATGACTTGCATTTTTATAGTGGCCTAATGGAGGGTAGCATCTTAGGGTGCTTAATGTCTTTGAGGAAAGAGCAGGGGGCCAAATAGGCCAAATCACCTCCTTCTGTGCTGGAGGATTCTATGGTATTTTGAACCTGTGCTCCTTGTACTGCTGTGCTAGAGATTTTGAAAGTATTATTCTGGGTTTACTTTCTCAATGCCATTTCCATTCCTTCAGACTGTTCTTGCGAACCATTCCTAAGCTTGTATGCCGGATATTAATGTATGAAAAATGTTTCCTAAATTCTCATCAGCAGAAATGATCACTGGTTACTGATCTGAAATGTAGCCAATTGGAGTCTATCCAAATTTCTGCATTCCATATCAGTCTGGACTTTAGCCACTAACTCTGCCCATTCCTGGTATTTCTTTTGCAACAAGTAATGCTGGAGTTGCCAGCAGCAAGCAGAAACCAAAGTAAAGCATTCAACCTCTCATGCCTGTTCTGTCATGCGGAGTTATATAGTATTTTCCTTTATGACATTGATTCTTAAACAAATTTTAAGTTCTGCATCAAATTGATTTGAAGAAATTGAGATGTAAGATTTGGCATCCGTGATTGATGCAACTTTAAATTCAGTTTGTGAATCTGCCTCCAGGAGATAGTTTCAAATGGACTTACAGACATGACTGCTGAGGTGCTAGAAAAACATGTCCATTCATTTTCTAGGTACAACAACAGCAAAATTTCATTTGTAGAGCGGTTTCACTCAGGGGGGATGTCCCAATAGCCTGACTGGGACAGTATATAGGCTAAGCGTAAAATCTGAGGAGAGAATACCCTCTTGAAACTATGGTATTGAAATGTAACATGATGCAGAATGTCAGAAAAGACTTAACTTTAGTCTCAATTTGGAAATTAGTTTGGCAGTTGGAGAGAGAGAGAGCTTCAAAGGATTTTCTTCACTCAGAGGATTGTAAGTGTATGGAATTCATTGCCAGAAATGGCTTTTAAGATTAGATCAATAGAACATTTCAAAAGGGAATTAAGTGAGTATAAACCATTAAAGGTTAGGGGGAAAGGCCTGGAAAGCGGGATTAATGAAAAGAATGACTGAGAAAAACAAGGAGCAATGGCACAAACACACTGGACCTAATGGCCACCCTCTATACTGAAAACCTCTAATGACCCAGACAACTCGATCACAATGCTGATATTTGAGTCTTTGCTTGGAAGAGATTTGTTCAATTGACTGCAAACTGAGTGATGTGAGTGTGTAATACAATACCATTCTGTCCCCTTGAATCACTCTACTACAATATACAGAAGACATTGAACCAATAGCATTATTAATACATCTGAATCCTACTTTTACACTCGGATATTCAAAATAGGTTGTTCTAAATCCTATAGTATTACCCAACATACAAAGTACAGATACACTTATTTAATTTGTTTCCTGCTCCCTTTACAGCAATACCACAATGCTTTTTGTCTTTTAGGAATTCCTTGGAATGTGAGGTTTTGCTTTCATATCTTTTGTTGTTCCTTTGACTTATTGCTACCTTTGTTCATCATTTCTCACATTCTTCCCTTCCTTAGAAAGACCCTAACCTGACAAAGAAAGCCCTTTCTCAGATCTGTAGAAGATTGTGTCTTTGTCTACATGCCTTGGGTCATGAATTGGTTGCTCACCCATTCTATTGACAGATTTCTCTACCTTGTACACAAGTCTGATTCTTGTGCAGTCAAACCTGCAAGACCATCTATACGGCCATGACTTTGGGTGGTTGTTAAAGGTGGTCTTTAATGCATGTTCATGTTCAGGCAGGGCGCAACCTTGGGCAAGTTTCCTTACTCCACACGCCTAATAATAATCCCTCAATAAAAACTCTAATAATTTGATCATTTCAATCCACGACTGTTTGTGGGACACTGCTGTGTGCAATTGGCTGCTGCGTTTTGCCCTCAATTATGCAGTCAATTCATTTTACAGTATATTCTGTGAAGCACTTTGAGACGTCTAGAAGATGTGATAAGTACTATATCAAATGCAAGGATTATTATCATGTTTGACTTTTTCAAGTGTATCTTTTTATACAGATGGTGTTTAATACTGTTTTGAATGAAGAGGTTACTATTATTATCAATTTCGCATTAATTTCTCAGTTAAGGTATTTGGAAGTCTGCAAGGTCAGAGTGCTGTGGCTCACATAATAGAGGGAGACTCCATTTGAGTTTGTTTATTAAGAAATAGGTTACTAAATACCACAAAATCGATCCCATTTATTATAATTAAAAATGTTTTACCATCAATTATACCACTAATGTTGCCACTCAAACTATGCTAACTATACCATCCAACTGTACTATTAATCTAACCACGACCTCTCCTGCTGTAAGTATATCCTAAATCCTAAGTATATCCTCCAGCTAAACGAGTAACTACACCACTAACTTTACCACTCTTTTATCTGAATTCTGATCTCTCACACATGGATTTGTGTTTTTCTTGCTCTCCCTGATACAGTTGAAGTGTTGCAGTTTGGTTTAGTGCTCGACTTGTTGGTTAAGGAGCAAGGGTCCTCTATTCAGGCCACCAGCTAAGTTGAAAAGAGTATGGATGAGGGTGAGCTACAAGGAGGAAACAGTCATCAGGCCAAGCTTGGGTTTAAAAAGTATGTGTGTTTTATATCCTGTTATGCATACTTGACTATATTCTTCCAGAACGGGAGACATGGGTACACAGCAATGGCATGTTAATAATGCGGATAAAAACATAATGTTTCCCATGAGTGCTGATGGATTTCCTGAGCCTTGAGGCTGTGAGCAGACCCAACCTCACTCACTATAGCTTTGCCTTTCAGAACTCTGTCCTAATGGTGGTGACTGAGTTACTGTGCATGAGTGGCAAAGCAAGGGTCGTTTGATATTCAGCTCTACCTTTCATGTTTTCTCCTATCGCCCCCCTCCCACCCACCCCCATAATAGCTTAAACCCCTGTAGATCACAGCATTTTGTTGTACCTTTTAGGGCAACTGCAGGAATTACATTAAGATGATGACAAAATATCTTTAAGGGCATGGAAATATAATTCACTGTGGGTGTTGTCAAATCCATCATTTGCAAAACAATGTCAATAATTAACTTTACATGAGAACTAAGGCAGGATACAAGGAAATGAAAAGTAAAAGCAAACGAACCTGACATGAGATGACTGCCGCAAGACTCTCTGTACCTGTTTTCAAAGTGCAGCCCCAAAGTTTTGATCAGTCTTCTTATTTCCTTTGCTAAGAAAATCGAGGATTTACAAGCATTTTGGTGAAAAGCAGGTGTATGACATCAGGTTTCTCAGGTTAGTTTTTCTGTACTGGCTGCTATGTTACAAGTGCATCATATGGAAAAGTCTTACAGCCTCATGATTTGTATCAGAGGTACATTCTCCCGGGCATACAAGCTTGTACGATAAAGAAAAATTCCAACTGGGTCTAGATTTATTTAGTCAATGTTCTTAACATTTCAGAGAATCCATTTGAGTTTTTAGCGAATTTTTAAACACAGACTTCATTTTGAAGCTGGGTATTCCTTGATTTATTTTAAAAATTGCAGAGAAGCAGCTTTGAAATGAAGACTGAATTCAACGTTTTGTTGAATTCAGGACATTTTGCTTTCTACATAAATAGATAAATCTAAACCCAGGGTGGAATTACCCCCCCTCCCTCTCCCTCCCCCACCCCACTGTGTAATAGAAATCAGTTTGTTTCACGTAGAATGTTTTCTGCTTGTTTGAAAATGTGAAGTAAAATGTGTACAAAGAGGTAGGTGAACTTAACCATTTCATGTTGAATCGTGGTTCCTAACAGTACCTTGAAGGTAGTAAATGCAACAAAGATTAGGAATAGGAGAGAGGCTCATGTGGAGTATAAACACCAGCAGGGAATAATTGGGCAAATTGGCCTGTTTCTGTGCTGAAATATTCATTTTAATGTTATGTAATATTGAACTATTGACAATTTTCTCTTTGCAAAGCCTTGAATAAATCTTAATAATAATTTTTGCATTTGATATAGAATCATAGAATCTTACGGCACAAAAGGTGGCCATTCAGCCATTCGAGTCTGTGCCGGCTCTTTGAAAAGAGCAATTCAATCCCACTCCCCAGCTCTCTCCCCATAACCGCAGAAACCCCTGTCCTCCCCAAATAAATGTCTAACTTTATTTCGGTATATTTGATATAACGCTTTTCACATCTTCTAGATATCTAAAAGTGCTTCACGGAATATACGGTAATGTGAGTTGACTGTATATTTGCGTCATAAATGCACTATTTAAATCACCCAATGTGTAAGGCTGCTGGGTTGGTGCAGCTACAATTATATTAAGACTTTAAGCCCTTTTAGAGCAATCAATCACATGATCTGTCCTCTGTTCAAGGTCCAACAATTTTACTAAAAGGATGTGGCTGTGGACAGCAGAATGAACGATTGAGAACAGCTCACTCTGTAGATAACACTGAGACATCATTCGCTAGATAACAGTGAGACGTTTTCTATTTACTCAGATTAGGGATGGTCTCTGCTAATAGGGTGTGTCTCTGTGATAACTTTATAAGTTTCCAGTTCAGGCCCGGAAGTTATTCATGACTTGTCCCTGACAAAAGGTTTGTGAGTGATGATGATTGTGACATTCACTCATGATTCAGAGTTTAACTCATTGTTAAGCTGTGACAAATCTCATATCAATGAATCCTCTCTGAAAGTCACTTCCGCACACAACCAAACTATCAATAAACCATAAAGTCTTCAAAGGTGAACAACAACAAACATAAAACACGGGAACCAAATTTTGAAATCAGATTTTCTGTTCTTTTTGTAAATTGAGCAAATTTCTTTCCCAAATGCTTTCAATAAATAAATAGTAAAAATTGCATTTTTAAATTATGAATCTTATTGTTGGATTATGAATGACATTTTGAAACTGCATTACATTTGTACATTGTCTAAACACATGGTAACAAATATGCTAAATTTACCAAATGGACAAGAATTGCCACAAATCCACAGCAAGATGAATGAAGCACATTCAGCAGAAAAGTCAAATTCAATTCTACAGATATGGCATCACCTTTTATTATGACAGAGCCTATAACCTATAACAATACTGTGGTTTGCAACAGATATTTATGCCACAAAGCTATTCTTTGAATTACCTAACATGCGTTTCGCCCACAAATATACAGTCAATTTTCCTACTCTTCTTCCCCCTACCCCGACCACTCCCCATCTACTCTGGTCCCTACCTGACTGTTCAGCTCCTTGGGACATCCTCCCGACATGAAAAGCGCTATATAAATGTAATTTCGATTGATTGATGTCAATTACTTCATATTACCATAGCTTTATTAATCTTGGATTGAAAAGGGCAACATCTCGTTAATAGATTTGTGTGATAATTACATCAAATGTGTCGGGAAATGTTGCTTTTATCAAATAGTCCTATTTTGACACTTTGAGCTAACAGTCTAGGCTGACATTCAAGTGTAATTGTGGGGAGTGTTACATTATCCGAGGTCCAGTGTTTAGAATAATTCTAAACTGAGATTTTGTCTGCCTGTTCAGGTAGATGTTAACGACCCATGGCACTATTCAAAAAGACAAAAGAGTTTCTCTTAGTTTCCCAGCCCAAATTCCTCAAATTACAATTGGTCAATTCATGGATCCAAGTGCTCTAGGAAGGCTACCCTGCTTGAAAGACATTAGATAAATTCATGTTGTTGTTGTTGGCTGTTTATGGGACATTGATGTGTGCAAATTGGCTGCCATGGAATAAATAAAATAAACGGTCAATGCACGTCCAATAAAGTCCTGTCCAATGCTTTTGAAACATTTCAACAACATTATATAAAATGTAATGTCATTTTTATTGCTGTAATCCATACCTACACAAGATAAACAACCTTTGGCTTCTCCTTTGGCTGAACAGATTCTATGACTTACAGTTGAACACACAGACCAGCAGGGTCTCCCATTTAGGATTTAAAATTGGGGTAACATCAGTCAGGGGTGTTGGGTTGGGCTGTGATACATTCTCACACTTGCAGAGGTGTTATCAGTACAGCACCAGCATAACAGAGGAGCTCAAGTGTATCCAACCTGGGCCTGAACTCCCAACCAAGCCATTGGTCTTAGCCTTCAACCATTGCTTCAAAATTCATGCCAGGCATCTATGTCAAGCTTTTAGAGACGTGCTCCCAATGGCGTTATATAAATGTAAATTGATGTTGTTGAATTTAGGAAAATACTTAAATTGGGTATTTGTTTGGAAGCCTGCACTTTTTAAAAACTACAGGAAACCAGCCTTCAAATTAAGGCTGAACTAACTTTTCCAAAATTTGATGCAACCTTATATTTTAAGACAATGATCTTAACATACTTAGAAACATAGATAGGTCATTCAGCCCTTTGAGTCTTTTTCGCCATGCTATAAGATTGTGGCTGATCTGTACATCAACTCCAATTACCTGCCCTTGCACCTTATCCCTTGATACCCTGATCTAACAAATATATGTCCATATTAAAGCTAACAGCATGAGAAATCTCAGCCCCAATGTATTTATTTATAGCTTTTCTCATTTAGATTCCACACTCATTTTCTCTGACACATCATCAAAAGTAAAGGGACTGAAGGGCCATGGATTGCTCTGAGCTTTGTTACAACGTTAAGAAAGTTAGACAGTACTTGATCTTCCAGTTTGACGTTTGTATGACACCCAGGGACTAGTGTTCCTCAGCCATTATATTAGTGACTTTCCAATCAACTGCTCTGCTATCTTGATGTCTTCAGATCCACATCTGGGAAAACATACCCATTGAAAACAGACAATAATAGTAATTAATATTATAATAACAATAATAGAAATCCTTGCATTTGATATAGCACATTTCACGTCTTCTAGACATCTCAAAGCACTTCACAGAATATATTGTAAAATTAATTGACTGTATTAATGTATTGACTGTGGGTGAAACGTGGCAGCCATTTGCACACAGCAGTCTCCCACAAATAGTTGTGGATTGAGTGACCGAATTATTATTGGTGTTTTTTAAGGGATTATTATTAGGCATGTGGAGTAAGGAAACTTGTCCAAGGTTTTGCCTTGACCTTCCGGGAATTGAACCCAGGTCTCTTGCTTGTGAGGCAAGTGCTCTAACCATTGAGCTACAGGACATGTACAAGAACAAAACTAAAGATGGAATGATGAAGGTCCTTTGGCCCATTTATTCTCATTCTTCTCAAGGATTCCATTCCAACAATCTATCTCCGAGATTTCCAAGTGTGGGTGAGATGCACTGAATTTTTACTTTGGTTTAGATATTCTTATGCATGCTGGTGGTTTCTGCAGGCATCTGACATCCAGCTGACAAAGAAAAATAGCCACCTTACCTTCCCACCATTACAACATCAAACTGTTCCTGAAATGACTTCTGTATCCTGCCTGGAAAAATTTACAGACATCTGTTATTCACTGCATTGATAAAGAAAAACTGCCTGGTGTTAATTGAACCTCAAGTTCAAACATAGTTGAGAAGCCAAGATTCACTGGGTCATTGCACTATTCACTGGAAGATAACTCAATACAGTGTTACTTCACTGGGCAATTTACTATGAAAATGACAGTAAGTCATGTTGAGTTTCCACTTAACTACTATTTTTCTTTATCGTGGTTTGACCAATGATTTGTTTGTTACCAATAAAACTTTCCAAATCAGGAACACGTATCAACAACAGAACAACAAAATTACATATAGCACCTTTCATGTCAGGGGGAATGTCCAAAGGTGACTCAAAGCATTGCGTACCAGAACAAAAAAGAATAATGTAGGGTCCGGCGATATATCGATATATCGGTTATACCTGATACAATTTTCATATCGATATAGGCATTTTAAAAATATCGATATATCGAAAAGACGATATATCGAAAGAAATCGGAACTACAAGACCCAGAATGCTCATCTCTATACATAATGCACAGACCAAGGTGCAAGCCGCCATATTGTATTTATAGTCCTCGAATACAATATACAGGTATACAAGGGGTGGGGTGGGGGAGAGACGGGGGGAGGCGGGAAGAGACGGGGGGAGGGAAGGGAGAGATGGGGGGAGTGGGGGGAGAGACGGGGGGGGAGAGATGGCAGTCGGGGGAGAGACGGTGGGGGGGGTAGAGAGACGGGGAGAGAGACGTAGCGGGAGGGAGAGAGACTGGGGTGAGGGGAGAGATGGCGGGGGGGGAGAGACTGTGGGGGTGGGGGGAGAGGCGGCGGGGGTGGGGGAGAGACGGCAGGGGGAGGGAGGGAGATGGGGAGAGAGATGGGGGTGGGGGGAGAGAGACAGGGGTTGGGGGAGAGAGACGGGGAGGAGCGGGGAGAGACGGGGGTGTGTGATAATATACAGATAGATTGATAGAGATGGGTGGGGGGTGAGAGAGGAGAGAGACACAGAGACACAGACAGAAAAACACAGAGATGGAGAGAGTGAGTGTGAGAGACACAGAGAGAGAGAGATATTTACCTCCTGAGGAGATAGGCCCCAAATGTGCGCGTACCTCCAAATGCACGTGCACCCCCGAATACGCGTCCACCTCAGAACGCGCGTGCATGCGCAGTACGAAAAACCCGAAAATATCGATATATCGGTATATCTCGATATGAGCCGATCGATATATCTAAATCTGAACATTTCCATATCGCTGGACCCTAGAAGAATGTATTTGCATTTTTATAGTGACTTTCCCAACAAAATGTCCCAAAGTGCTTCACAAGTCAATCATGACAGGAGTCATAATTTTTTTGGTAGCAAATATGGCTTTGGGACTTGAATTACAGTTCTGCAAGTACTGGCTCAAATCCTTAACTATTGTACAGTCAGTTGGGCTCAGTTGGAAGCATTCTTACTCCTGAATTAAAAGGTTGTGGGATCAAGTCCCTGGTTGGGACATGAGGTCGTAGTCTAGGCTGGGAGTTTTGTGCATTGCTGAGCGGAGACTTACATTGTTGGAGATCCAATCTTAGCTTGTTTTTTTCCGTAGAATGTTCAAGGTCCTTTGTTACATTTCACTTTGTTCCTTGGTCAACAATTCTTCTGAAGGAGTTGCACATGCAAAACACCTATTGCGTTTGCTTCGGAAACATTCAGTACACCCAACACGAACAGTGCTTTGAGAGGCTTTGATGATTTAAGGTGCTGTAAAATTGCAAGTTCTTTCTTCCTTCTGGTATAACTGAACTTATTAGAACCCAGTGGAAAGTCAGGATTAAAGGCTAGTAACACAAGTGCCTTGAGACAGGGCATGAACTTCCTAGCTTATGAAACAGGGTTGAAGCCAAATGAATCTGCTGACACTGTGTCAACATGTGATACAACTGGGTTTACACAAGACTATTCTGTGAAAAGCGAGGGACATGCTTATCTCTTGTTTTACCTGGTCATGTTAGTTATTTTCATATTGAAAATAAGTCTCAAAGTTTTACTAAGGTTTTGTAATTACTACGTTGCAATGTCCTAACACTAAATTACTTTGATTGAGAATCCGACAGACACTCAGAAGAGAATATTAAAGGTTATGGGGAGTGATGGAAGAGTGGGAATAGGTTTGCAATAATAATAATAATTTGAATTTAAACCGTGCCTTTTATGCATAGATATGTATCTTGAAGGCCTTTCCATTATATAATCTATCAAAAATGTAATGAATGTTGTTAAATGTCAAGCTGTATTGTAGAGTCTGGGTGGCACGGTAGCTAATGTGATCACCTCACAAGTGAGAGCACCCACACTCGAATCCCAGGCAGGGAACATTACTGTGTGATGTGTTGCCCACTAAATATACAGCTCTATGGGATGTTCTCCCGACATGAAAGGTGCTATATAAATGTAATTTTGTTGTTTTATACTGTCAATCCACTTTACAGTATATTCTATGAAGTGGTTTCAGATGTTCAATGACATGATAAGGCACTATGTTAAATGCAAGAATTATTATTATAGTACTACGGTCAGGCAACATTTTGATTTTTGCTTAAGGTTCTGATCATCCAACAACAACAACAACAACAACAGCAACATTACATTTGTAGAGCACCTTACACGTCAGGAGGACATTTCAAGGCACTGAACCATCAGGGGTCAGGACCTGAGTATGGGTGAGGGTAAATGTAAGAAGTTTCCAAAATCTTGCACTTTCTTAAGTGTCCCAATAATAGTTCTAAGGACAAGACCATGTGAAATTTCACCTCACAGTGTCCTGCAGTATCCTGTAGCTCAGTGGTTAGTGCACTCACCTTATAAATGAGAGATCTGGGTCTAATTCCCGTCAGGTCAGGGTAAAACCTTGGGCAAGTTTCCTTACTCCACATGCCTAATAATAATCCCTCAAAAGAAAACAATAATAAATTTCAATCCACGACTGTATGGGGACACTGCTGTGCGTAATTGGCTGCTGTGTTTCACCCACAAATATAGTCAATTCACTTTACAGTATATTCTGTGAGGCACTTTGAGACATCTAGAAGACGTGAAATGCGCTATATCAAATGCATGGATTATTATTCAGCACCTCGGGACATCCTCTTGGCGTGAAAGTTCTATAGAAGTGTAATTTTGTTGTTGCTGTTGTCTTATTGCATCCTTGACTTTAGTCTCCTAACCATCACCCCATTCCTTAGGTAATTATGATTTGAGTTCATATACATCTTTGGAATAGTCCTGAACTTTGTCAAAATTACGCAAATTATATAGACATACAATATATTGTGAAACTCTTCTCTTAACCTTGAGAACCAAATACCACCCTTTCTTCAAGTGACTCATTGTAAGACAATTGAATGTGATTTCAATGATTTATGTTACATTATTCATAATTTGAGATACAGAGCACCAGACACACCAAATATTTAAATATTTCTACATCTACTTCCACAAACCAAGGTGTGTCAAGCATTAATTCAGTCACAACACACCCACATGTTCAATGTTTATTTGGCATTTCACAGGGGCCTCATGTGGAATTCAGTGTAACAAGCTGTTACCCGTATCCTTGCCTATCTTGTACTTGTTTATTCCTGAGGAGAAATGTTGGATTCTGTATTTCCAGCATCAGAAAACACTCTGGGAAACATGTCCTGAAATATGAAAAATTCTGAGTGTTGAAAAATTCTGAGTGTTGAAAAATCCGGGTTAAGTGATGAGCACATAACATACAGAGAAATGATTTTGTCTGGTGGGAGAATCCAGACAAGAAAGCTTCATCTTAAAATTAGAGCTAGGCCATTGAGGAGTGAAATCTGGAAGCACTTTTTTGCGCAAAGAGAAGTGGAAACCTGGAACTCTCCCCATGTGCTTGCGGATGTTGGATCCATTTGCATTTTCAAGATTGAGATGGACAAACGTTTGTTCGGTCAGGTTATCAAAGGATATGGAGCAAAGGTAGGTAAATGAAGTTGAGGTACAGATCAGCCATGATCTAATAGAATGGCGGAACAGGTTTGAGGGCCTGAATGGCCTACTTCTGTTCCTATGTTCCTATGTATAGTAGGAACGGCTAAAAATGGCTGCCTGGTTTGCCCACAAAAATCAATGACCATTTTTGACAACAAATACTGTGATGTCTATTGAGAAATGTCGATTAACATACTAAAGTGCAGTAAACATGTAAGTTTGTTCTTTCTCATTGGATACAATTTGGGTTTGTCACTGGTTGTAATGTAATTTTGTTGTTGTTGTTGCTGTTGCAGTTCAACGTGCTTCCTTTTGTCTCTATAAATCTCTGAAGAGATTTGTACTGAGTTTGCACTCACCCACAGAAATACTGCCCAAGATGGAAAGTCTGAATTTACATAACTGATGTTCTGGGCCTTCCCCATTTTATTAAGCAAGAAATCTTGCAAATCAGACCCAATTCAGTCTGTTACATTCGATGAAATATTGTACATGTACTGAACATTGAAATGAGACAACTGTCAAAGTCCAGTTCTAGTTCAAATGCATTTATGTTTAAAGATTCATATCTATTATTTTAAATATGTTTCAGTACAGCTCAGTCCGCAGATCTATCACTGTGTGTTCTGAAGTGTGCTACGAAGTGCCACGCACAATTGACTCCACTGAGTCCATGATGTATTGATGCGCTGTTAGAATGTTGTTCGTTTCAAATTAGCCACTGCAGTCTTTTAAGTAAAAATGCTGGCGTACAAAGGAACTCTTCATTTTGCAGGTCACAGCTAGTCTGTTTCACTGCTCTGCTTGGTTTAACAAGCAAACTTCTTATCCTCTGACAGAGCTTGTGGAATATACGCTGCAGGCTGTTTCAACTGATATTCAGAGCTACACATCCTGATCTGTAAAGCCCTGTTGCTACAAGTGATATGCTGCCATTAGTGCTTTGGCTTCCAAACTTTGAATAGCAGCGCACCCCCTAACTCAGCAACATTTTCGTTGCCCCCACCCTCTCCTTCACACTCGGCTCCACTCGGGTCCTCGGCTCTGCCTCGGCTCCACCTCTCAGGTCCTCGGCTCTGCCTCGGCTCCACATGCACTTGGGGGCTCGAGACCCTAAAGCCCCCCAAAGGAGGCGTGCCCTACAGTTTGGAATCCACTGCATTTACTGGAAGAAAACACAATAAAATGTTACAATTTCTCACACGATACTCTTCTTTGCTACATAAAGTGAGTTTCAACAGCGTTGATCAAGTGTGAGATCTGAATCGATGTGGTACCCCAAGGTGCTTTGAATTAAGCAATTTTGTTTTAAATTAAGCAATCATCAAAACTTTTTTTTTAAATAGGATTACATGACTCTTACAGCATAGAAAAGAATCATTGGGCACAACTAGTCTGTGCAGGAGTTTATATTCCATATGAGCCTCCCGTCCACTCCTCATCTCTTCTCCTCACCCTCTTTTCGATAGTTTTAGCAAAATTCACCTACAAACACACTGTCACAGTAAAATCCTGTTAAGCATCTTGATAATGTGAGCAGGCCTTATATAAAAAGTACTAGTACTGTTATTATTATTATAAGTTAAGAGCACATCATTGATCAGGATATCTTATAAATGCGTCTTATAAATAACAGCAGTATTAAGCTGCACTTACAGAGCCTTTAAATAATCCTCTCTATATGTAGCACAAAACCCTTAGTTTCTTTCCTTGCCCAAGCACACCAATGAAGGTAGGTAGCAAGCAAGTGTCTTCCACTGTTGATGGAGCGACAACAACAGTGATTTGATGGTCAGAAAATAATTTAAAGCTGACAGGTTAAGTGGGAGCTTCTGAAGCTCGAAATTTCTCTTGGCCTTAGCCTTCAGACCATAAACCTTCGAAATTTGGATGTGGTTTCCGCAATTCTTACGGATTCTCCAAAGACTTTCTTGTGATAAAGATCTATGAGGAACCTTGAGCTTCAGATTGTGCGCAGAGCTTGTGCCCAGCCCTATGTTATCTGTTGATGGGTTGATCCGGAATTCAAGTTGGTGAATGGCATTTCACACCACTTTCTGGTTATCCTTGTAGCAAGGGTGGGTCGTCGTACCGTGGTTGGATTGTACTGTACAAATTCCTGAGGTCTAAAATTCCTGCCAATGTTAGTCAGTTTGGCCATTTTGTCTAACAGGTTTGGAGATACACACACACACACAGCACATGGTAATTGAAACACACACACAATTTACACACTGAAAAAGTGACCACGTACACAGAGCACAAGTTGCAAAACACACATCCAGCACAAATTGATACAAACACATAAACACAGAATAAAAATTCATACACAAACGTGTCACAAGTCCATTTACACACATGCGGGTCTCTCCATATCCACATCCTTGCAAGGCACAAGTCCATACACACATAACAGAAATCAATTAAAAATATTGCAATGTACCTTAGGTGAACAAACTGCTTGTGAAAATTCAGGGTTTGTTTTTATGGTTGTCTCCCCAGGTTATAACATGACACTGTAACATCAAGGACTTACTACATCAGTCATCATTGAGGGTTTATCTTTCAACTCAAGGCTGATGAGCCAAAGGTGTTACCGGGGAGCAGCCAATAAATCAAAACATCTGAAACCATTGTCAGTTTTGGGGGATATTCAGCAGATTTAGCTTTCAAATTAAATGCTGAATGTAAGACTGTTTTCCAAAATTCCACATTTCACGCAGGAAATTCTCCCACTCAGCTTCTGTTAACCCTGCAAGCTGCAGCCATAACAGGTCGGGTGGTCCCAGCTGGTCAAACAGTGGGAAAGCTTCCAGACAGTGATATCAATGGCAATCTATGCAGTTTCAGCTGGTTACACTCCAGCAGCACCCCAAAATACATTCTGGGGTCCCCAAGCTTTAACTCTTGCCAACCTGCACCTAACAGGAGTCCCGTAATGCAGTATTTAGAGCAAAAACAACAACAACAAAATTACATTTATAGAGCACTCGTCTTGCAAGCAAAAGACCTGGATTCAATTCCCGGCAGAGCAAAACCTTCGCCAAATTTCCTTAATCCACATGCCAAAAAAATAAAAAATTTGATCACTCAATCCATAGCTGTTTGTGGGTCACTGCCATATGCAATTGGCTGCAGTGTTTCACCTACGAATATACAGTCAATTCACTTTACCGGATATTCTGTAAAGTACTTTGAGACGTTTAGAAGACGTGAAAAGCGCTATACCAAATGCAAGGATTATTATTATTATTACAAACTGGCTGCCATACTTCCCTAAAATTATACAATCAATAAACTTTACAGTAAATCCTGTGAAGGACTTTGAGACATCCTCCTGATGTAATAGTTACTATAGTATATCAAATGTAAATATCATTATATTATTATTGTGATATTGTGATAAGTGCTGTAATTAATGTTGCACACTGATTAGAGTTTTGCAATGTTCTCCAACAACCCCAACAACAATAACCACTTGTATTTATATACAACTTGCTATCGATGCAGGGCGGAGTCTCAGGGTGTTTCACAATAGCAGAGCCCATGGCCGAGTCAGGGGAGGGGGAAAGTGATCTTAAGCGGGGTCGAAGAGAAAGGTCTTCAGGCACAACCTGAAGATGGAAAAGGAGGGGTTGAGGGAAAAGGGTTAAGGGAGGATATTCCAAATGTTTTGGGTCATAGTGGTTGAACGCACGTTGCCGAGGGTGGAGCAGAGGATTCAGGGGACAAGGAAGAGGCCGGATCCAGTATAGCATAGACAGCGGATACTGCTTTGAAGAGAGAGAAGGTTAGAGCGGTGGGGGATAGAGTGCAGAGTAGTGGAGGGATTCAAACACAACAGAGAGGATCTTGAAGTCGATCCTCTTGCCAAAGTGCAGTTTGGCAAGAACTAGGGTAATCGGGGTACAAAGTTTGGTGCAGGTGAGATTGCATGCTGGGGAATTTTGTATGATGTTTTGTTCTCCAGGTATTCTCCAGCTGTATTTCACCACTCGCTCAAATTGGCACACTATATAGATGTGTTGATGGAAGATTCCAATTCTACACATTCCAAACCTGTTTCGATCCAGTCTCATAACAACAATGTTGCAGCATATCTGACATCCTTTGGCTCATACAATTAACCATTTGTATGCATAATTTGACTTGAGTATGTAGATTTTTAAAAAAAAAATACCGCATTTAATAAATTTCTGCATTTAATTCAGCAGGACAACAGCAACAAAATTACATTTATAGAGCGCCTTTCACATCGGGAGGACGTCCCAAAGCGCTGAACAATCAGATCGGGACCCACGCAGTGGGAAAGGGTAGGGGGAAGGGGAAGGAGAGTTGGAGGTGGAAGAGTTTGGAGGGGAGCAGAAGGCACGGTCGAAGAGGACGTTGCAAAGCATATCACAAAATTTACTGTAAAGTGTATTTTTGTAGGTGAGCATAACAGCCAATCTGTTTGTTTGCAAGGGCTCACAAACAACCATGATGTGGTATTGCATTTTGGAGCAATTAATGGAGGTCTTTACAATATATCCCATGGTGAAACATGTTGACATATTCTCCTGATGTACTTTAAGAACTACAGAAAATGGATATCAATATTAGTGTCTACTAGCAAGAGAGTACACACTTCAGGCCAGAAGAAACAGAACTGTCCATGTACATGTTGAGCTCTCTGTAGTTTGATTTGGATGTTATTAAACATGGTGATGCGGTTAAAATGTGTCAGACGACCAGAAATCATCTAATGAGACTGTTTCTACAACCGGTCAGATGTTGTTCAGTGACTGTTTGATCTTAGCAGACGAGACTCCCTTATACCTTTTTTTTAATACCTACCTTTTGCTTTCTTTTCTTTTATCTTTTCTTTTAGTTCATCCACTCTGTGGTAAATTGACTGCCATGTTTTGCCCACAAATATTCAATCAATTCGCTATGTGGTATATTACTGTGAAGCACTTTGAGACGTCTAGAAGACATGAAAAGTGCTAGGCCTATCTCAAATGCAACGATTTTTATAATTGTTATTAGTCACACGCTCCCCATCTTCAAATCCCACCTTAACACCAACCTTTTTTGATCGTGCTTACGGTTACCTCCCCCCTCCCTCTCCCGTTGGCTAGCTGTCAGATTCTGTCACTGAAGCTTTCCGGGGCACTACCCCAAGCGAAGGACACTATATAAATAGTTGTTGTTTGTGTTATAGTTGGCGTTCAGTATTGGAGTTACAAGGAGTTCCAGAAGCTGGGAACGCTCACATTAAAGGGAAGGTTCTGGGAAGATTTTATTGAAATAATACATAACCTAAAGTATAAATTAACTCTGAAATAATGGGGTCGAAAAATCACTCTTCAGCAAAGCTGTGAATTTACTGCCGCCTCACTGTCGAGAAAAAAAAAGCATCTAACAATACAAAGCTGGCTCTCATCCCGATTTACTGTACATTGAAAGTGTTGTTTACACACAGCGTTCAAGTATTAGAAAACAAAGGGCTCTCTCTTTCTTGTTTCTCTGGGAAACAATTGATGCTGGCAACACCAGATCCATTTGCAACTAATATGTGAGTATTCAGCCTTACACTGTTTGCAGTTTACAATTTGAAACATGGGTAATTGGTAAAACAAAAGGCAACACATTCCGGAGACAGCACGTAAGCAGGTTGGGTATCAAAATGTTCCTGATTGAGGACATACAGACAGACAGCACACACAACAAACATCCAGCTATATCACTGTTTGTATCCTTTATTTTTACCCTCCAAAATTATATTTACTTATGAATATAATATTTGGTACAACAGAAATCCCAAACAAATACAAAGCACAATATCTTTCTCAATATATTTATGAAATGAATCCCAAACCAAGTACAAGAACAAAAAACGCAGACAGGTTGTGCACATATATCTCCTGCCAGGGTCAGGCCCCATCTGGCCTCTGCCGCGGCTGATCCGAACTTCAGCTTGTCCCTCAAACCATACTCCTTGATCCTCGTGTACGCAGGCCTGAGACAGGCTATCACTGTCCTTTCTTTCTGCCGGAAGATCACCTGGTTTTGGGAAAACCAAAGGGCTTCCTTTACCGAGTTTATGATCCTCAGGCCACTCGATGTGGGTTTTGCTGTGAGTGCCTGGGGAGAGACCGCACAGCAACGAGTGCCATAACCAGCGGACCCCAGGGACGAACTGCGAGAGGATCCACTACACTTTTCTCCAAATCATCTTTGCAAAACCATACTCCAGGAAGAGTCTCCTGGCACAGTCTCCTGGCCTCTGCAGTCGTCAACGAGCCGATTGGTCCAGATTGTGCATGAATGCCCTGAGGAGGAGGCCCCTTTAGTTGCCAGCCAGGTCATGTACTGATGATTGTTGGTCAGGGCTGGTGATGAGGCATTTTGCCAGATATAGCTGGCCATCACCACAGGGTAGCTACCAATCAGGTCTGCCCTCTCCCCCTTTCAAACCATTTTGACTACCTATCGTGCGGACTGATCTGCGACCAGGGCTCCTTCTGCCTCCTTATCTTCCTGGACCTGTCCGCTGCGTTCGACACAGTCGACCACGCCGTCCTCCTCCACCGCCTGTCCTACGTCATCCACCTCAGTGGGACTGCACTCGTCTGGTTCGAGTCCTACCTCACAAACCGCCAGCAGTACATCTCAACAAATGGTTTTTCCTCCTGCTCTTATACAGTTACTTGTGGGGTACCCCAGGGATCCATGCTTGGCCCCCTCCTTTTCCTCATCTATACGCTCCCTCTTGGGAACGTCATCCGCAGACATGGAGCACACTTCCACATGTACGTGGATGACACGCAACTCTATTTCTCCACTTCACTTTGCACCCCACCCCCTCTGATGTTCTGTCAGCCTGCCGTTCAGACATCAGGGGCTGGATGAGCGCAAATTTCTTGCAGCTGAATGTCGACAAGACGGAGGCCATACTCCTTGGCTCTCGTCAACGTCTCCATTCACATGGCTCTCACCTCCTCCACCTTCCCGGCCTGCCCCTAAAACTCTCCGAACCTGTCCGCAACCTAGGCATCAGGTTCGACCCCCAACTGTCCTTCCTCCCCCACATCCGGTCCGTTACCAGCACTGCCTTCTACCACCTCCGATGGATCACCCGTCTCCGGCAATACCTCACCTCAAAAGCCGCTGAAACCTTGGTCCATGCCTTTGTCACCTCTCGGCTGGACTATTGCAATGCCCTCCTCGCCGGTCTCCTCTCTACGACAATCCACAAAATCCAGCTAATCCAAAACTCTGCCGCCCGCATATTCACCCGCTCTAAGCTTTGCTGCCCCATCACCCCAGTCCTTGCCATACTTCACTAGCTCCCTATCCCAGAGAGGATCGACTTCAAGATCCTCACCCTTGTTTTCAAATCCCTCCACTCCTCTGCAATCCCCTACCTCTTCAATCTCCTCTCCCCCCAACCCAGCACCCGCTACCTTCACTCCTTTGGGTCTGGCCTCCTCCATGCCCCCCGAATCCTCCGCTCCACCCTCGGCGGCCGTGCCATCAGCCACTACGCCCTGAGGCTCTGGAACTCCCTTCTTCACTCCCTTCGCCTCGCCCCCTCTCTTCCCAGTTTCAGGTCACAGCTGAAGATCTTTTTCTTTGACCGGGCTTTTGGTCACCTTTCTGCCCCTGCCCCTGGCTCCGTCCCGGGATCCGCTACTTCCGGCGTGGAGGGAGCTATATAAATCGAAGTTGTTGTTGTTGTTGTTGATCTGGCATGGGTCTGGAATGGTGTTTTTCAGGAAACTATATATAGGACAGGTGTATCGGCTCAAATTGTATGGAATGCTTTGAGGCAGTTCTGCCAGACCCACCCTTCTTAGCACCGGGTACAGTGCTGTTGCCAGTGTAGCGGAGCTCCAGACACAGCCTCAGGCAGCTACACACACAGATAGCCATGAGGATCAGAACTAAGTTGGGGACCCCTTTTCCCCCCTTTTCCGGGGCTTTGTGCATAATTTCCCCGCAAACACGATCCATCTTGAACCCCAGATCAGTTGGAAGATCTCTCTGGTGACTGCAGTGGCATTGTTCTTGGTCAAAGGCCAGACCTGAGGACACGCACAGTAAAACCGAGCGTGCCTCACATTTTATTACAAAGATCTTCCCCGTGATGGAAAACGAGGGCACCACCACATCACCAGTTTTTCCTCATTGTACTTAAACGTTCCTCCCAGCTTTTTATTTGGCACACCCCTGCAGCCCTGAACCAAATGCCAAGGACTTTGATGTAATCTGGCTTCATTGCACATGTTATGTGACTGTGTTCTTTCCAATCTCCAAAACACATAACCTCGCTTTTCTGGTGGTTGACCTTGGTGCCAGAAGTTTGCTCAAACCGGCCGCAAATGTCTAGCGGGCATATCAAATGCAAGGATTATTATTATTATTGTTGTTGTTGTTGTTATTATTATTATTTGGAGGACATCCCAAGGCGCTGTGTATACAAGGAAGCCTTGACTTCTGGGATGGTGATACCATTGATGCTTTCATCCCTCCTGATGACCTGTGCAAAGCTTTCAATGCAACAGACAAACAGGGTGAGAGATAGGGGACAACCCTGTCTTACTCCCGACCTGATGGGGAAAGTTTCAGTCTCATACCCGTTTGCTATGACAGTGTTCTGTGTAGAGCAGCCTTATCCACTTGCGTATTTCCTCCCTAAGCCCCAGAGTACCTCACCCATGTAACTGTGAGACACCTTGACAAAGGTTTTCTCTTGATCAAGACTGATCAGACAGGCTTTCAACTCCACTGTCCTGCATGTAGGATAGTATCTCTGAGCAGCTCGAGGGCTGTCCGAGATCCTTAGACCTGGAACCATATATATCCAGTGAAGCTGTTTGAAACATCTCAATGACGTGATAAGGCGCTATATCAAATGCAAGGATTATTATTATTCCCACTTTTAATTTAACATACATACATGGAATCATGTTTACTAAAACTACACATCGGGCATTGGGAATTGAGAAGCAGCAGAGCAAAGAAGTTGTGGAAATGATAATGTTTACATGTGTAGTATGTGTGTTTTAGGATAAGAGCGGGGTGTAATGAAGCCTTCTCTGAACTGCTCAGACAGGCTTAAATCTTTGGAACAATAGAAACAGGCAGAATTAAACCTGGACTGTTGTATTTGCAATTTGATGACTTATTTTATGGTCAGCTCGGTGTCTGACACATGAGGAAGCCTATCACCATGCTCAAAAGCATCCAAACCAAATTATATCCCACCTACACATGGAAATTCCAGAGATATTTGTCATAATAGAATGCACACTAGCAAACATCCTGCTTACTTAATTCTGGAAAGTATCAGGTGCAGATTGGCAACAGCCAAGCTTTGGGACCCCCAGAGTGTATGTTTGGTTATAGCTGAATTCTAACTAGCTACAACTATATTGTTTGTCAATGAAAATGCTGCCTGGCAAGCTTTCCACTGCTTGTTCGGCTAGGACCACCCTGTCTGTTAGGATTTTGGCTTTGCAGGGGTCAAGTTGGCTGGGAAGATTCAGTGCTTCAGTGACTGGTCTGTCCTTCAAGTACTGCCAATGAGCCAGGTTGGATGTGCTATCAATAGCAATGCCCTGGAATACTACAGACCCACCTCACTCAGGCACTAGACTACCGAGACAGTCACAGAGGGCTGGTTCGATTTTGACATCCAGTTGCCAAACA
The DNA here is from genome assembly GCA_035084275.1 of Hydrolagus colliei. Taxonomy (NCBI): domain Eukaryota; kingdom Metazoa; phylum Chordata; class Chondrichthyes; order Chimaeriformes; family Chimaeridae; genus Hydrolagus; species Hydrolagus colliei. Next base: position 29,548,062 of record CM068744.1, read on the forward strand.
TGTCACTTGGAGTTATTTTAGCTCCAAGTAGACCCCATCTACCTCTTTTGCAGGGAATGCGATGTATTGACTGTAATGCAATGGTATTTTGTTAACTTGGGATGTCCTCACAATGTGAAAGGCACTCTACAAATGTAATTTTTGTTGATTTTGTTGTGGTAAACATCGGACCCACAATTTCACAAAGTGAAGCATAGATTATTATTTTTAAAAAGCCTATTCTCTGTCATGCAAATGATTTTAAAATTTCTTCAATTCAGTTTTGTCTTCAGAAAATTAGCTCTTCAAATTAAGACTAAAGCTGAGAAAATGATTGAAAGCAAGACAGATTAACTTGTGAGTGTAACGAGAGCCTCATGGAATTAACAACAAAAATTACACTTGTATAGTGCCTTTCATGTCAGGAGGACACCCCAAGGCGCTGAATTAACAGGTTTTTACAAACGGATAAAAGAAGATTGATGAAAGCCACAATCCATGGTCTTGAAAATAGTGAGAAGTTTTGGAGAACATTTAATTAAAGTAAGACTGTGATCACAAGGTGAGAGGTTCACCCTCCACTCTTCCACCAGAGGACAGGCTTTCCGCCACTATGCCCCCACATACAGGAACACTCTCCCTCAATCGCTCTTTCCACCTTTTCAAATCTGTCCTGAAAACCTTCCTCTTCACCGTGATTATGGCCACCTCCCCCCAACACTCACCCCCTCACAACGAGTGCTTGCTTGCTTCATGCCCCTTGTCCTATAAACTCTACCATCACCAAGTGGGGGTTTTAGCGTTTCTGCACCCAATCACTGGAACTCCATCTTCTTCTCCGTCCCTGTCCTCTTTTAAAACATCTCAAAACCTACCACCTTGACCACACCATCTTTCCCTTCCCCACCCTCTGAGCTCCTAACTCACAAACTCTGGTGTCCATCCAGCGCTGTTCAGTTCTTTGAGACATCCTCGTAATGTGAAAGATACTGTAAATTGTACTGTATCAAGGTTGTGCTCGCTGTGCAGAAGCAAGAATGATCATATTGGGAAAATACAAGGATAGAATAGAGTTCAGAGAATGATCAGCAAATGTTTAGACAACCACAGTGCTTAAATCTACAGATGAGATGTCAGCTGAGTTAATGGAAATTGCCAAGAGAGAGAAAAAAAGCAGGAGAAGAAGGGAACATTTTGCTGTTCATAAATCAAGGGAGGGAACCTTCAAATGAAAATACTGTATGTGTTTCAAGTAAATCCAATAAACCTGAAAGAACTGGACACAATGGGAGTTATAATCTGCTAAACAATGTGAGCCTGTGTCTGTAAATTGCACTAAATATCCAACAGAGAATCCATCATCTAATGAATCTACAAAGAACATTGCCTTCCAGCGTCACAGCCAGTCATTCATTCAACCCTTAAATTAATAATCCCACCACCACTACTGATTGCTTTATTGAATTGTTAACTTTTAAAGTGAAATAAGCATCTGATTAGACAAGCCTGAGCCCTTCAGGCTTGAGAAATTTCTCAGAGGAGAGCTTATAGAGGTGCATATGATTTTAAATGGAATTGAGAAGGTAAACCTGGAGAAATACTATCAGAAGTGACAAGACAATTGGTTTTGACTTGTAATGGGCAATTTCAGGATAGATATCAGGAAGTATTTCTTTACCCAGAGGGTGAACAATGACTAAAACAGCTGATTTACAAATAAGTTCAGGACAGTAGACTCATTTAAACATAGATTAATAATACTTTAATGGGAGTAAAACAAAAGTGAACTGGAAGGATGAGAGCAAATGGTCCAAATGGTTTTCTTCACTAGAACCAATTTTGTGATCTTGTAGACCAGAATAGGTGAGCCACACAAAAATATTATTTTTAAACGTTTGGATCAATCTTTTTATCGGCATGAGTTATATAGTATTGATAATCCATATTTATTCTAGGTTAGGCAGCAGAACTGTATTCTGACGAAGGGGCATGGACCTGAAAAGTTATCACACATTTCCATTCTCCATAGATGCTGCCTGACCTGCTGAGTGTTCCCAGCAATTTCTGTTTCTGTTTCAGCTTTCTAGCATCTGAGGTATTTTGTGGGGGGTTTTGTATATTATCTGGAATCGATCCACATTTATCATTGTGTCCTCCTATTTGGCAGCAGGAAGCGAGGCAAATAGTATACACAGTGGCAAACTATGTGGTTTTAGCTAGTTAACCTCCAGCAGTCCCTCATTCCACACTCTGTAGTCGCCAAGCCTTGACTCTTGCCAACCTGTGACAATTATTTTCCTGAATTAGGTAAGCAAGGAGAGAGTGCACTTTGTATCCCTTCCACAGGAAAATTTCCATACGTAGGAGACACACAGAGTTGAAACTCTCAGTGTGGATTCAATACTCATAAGGAAGGTGATGGCTTTCTACAAGTGTTCGACACCTCGCTGACCAAAAACATGTCCTCCTTAATATGAAAAACCTCCACTCTCCTAGTTTTTACTATTGATGTGCCTTGTCAAGTGCTTCAAACGTTGAGCTATTTGTGAAATGCACTTTATGTAGATGTACGTGTACAAATGCACTGAGGCTGATCTGTGCTAGTAATATTGTGGAGAATGTGTGTGTATGTGTGTGTTTGTGTTGGTGTGTGAGGAGGGGCTCCCCTATTTGTGGATACAGATAAGCTTTGATTAAGGACGCTTCTATTTAGGATGTTTCAATTGAACGAACATAATTTTTTAACACCTTTTTAGCGATATAGGACACTTGATTTCGTTTTAATGAACAAAAGTATTTTTTGCATATGCGCAGTACATATTTTAAATATCGCAGACGTTTTTGACATATCTTTTTTGTCCATATGCACAGTCCAGTGTATTCGCGGGTAAATAGCGGTCGCACCTGATATAGTGTATCCAAGCATTTGAACTAGCCAATAGCATGTCGCTATGTTATTGTTTAAAAGCCAGCTGATTTTGAAGCGAGACCACGCCACGTCAGTATTACAGTAATTTCCAAACATTCCAGAGCAACTTCGAGCAATTTACAGCCTCTACCACATTTATACCATGTCGGTAAAAGAGAGCAGTAAGTGAAATGAGCAGTGGTAATACTGCGAGCGTCAAGAGACCCCGCAAAGTCATCACTTTAAATACTAAATTGGAGGTGATAAAGAGTATCGAGTCTGGCAAAAAAGGTACGGACGTTGGGAGGGCTTTACGGCTAGCTAGATCGACGGTGGCTACTATAAAACAGAATAAGGACAATATACTAGCAAGTTCAAGGTGTGTTAGAGCTACAGGTGCAAGCAGATCATCAAAATATAGGACTGTATTAAAGTTTGCCAGTATTAAAGTACAATACTGTACAGTTACCCCAAGTACCCCTTCTTGCCTATGGTGTGTTATTTTGTGGGTTATTTTGTGTGTTATTTAGTGGGTTTAAGGTCCAAGCATTTTGTGAAATAACGCATCTCAGGTTATACAATGGGACTGCATAAGAAATTGCATTTCAATTTAGGACGTTTCGATCTGAGAACGTTTTTCAGGAACACAACCCCATCCTAAATAGAGGTTTACCTGTATAGGAGAACTATTAGCAGGACAATCGAAGATCTCTCTGCTTGAATTAGTGTAACCAGTAACTGTATCACTGGCCAGCGTTATGTATCCCACCCAAACCGACCCAGCATCAGCGGGTGGGCTTTCAGCCTATCTGCCCCCACTCTCTGGAACTCCATCTTAAATCCCTCTGACACATTCCTTTTCTGACCTCGTTCAAAGTCCATCTTAGACCTATTTGATTACATTCGACTAATTATTTTCGTCCTCACCCCTGTTGGTTCCCACCCCCAACTCGGATGCTAAGGCAGTATTGTTAAGTGCGTTGGGATGTCCTTCGATTATAAAAGACTCTGTATAAATATAGATTTCTATTGTAATTTGTATTTGTTATGTACCCCAATAGAGACTCTTCAGGAGATCAGGGACAAATTTGAGGAACTAGATTTCTTTTGTGAGATCACAACATTTAGTATAAATATTATTTTGATAATACCAGACACAGCTGTGTCTTCAATGGAAGATGTGTAAGGTCTGTCTTGTTATGACTGTTTTTGTCTGAGTTTGCATTTGGATAGATGATTGATAGACTAATCTTCACATCTAGAGCCATCCATGTCAGTGTATTATATCACAGGTCTGTGTGATACAGACAGCTCTAGAATCTGATTACAGTCTAAATCTTCTATCCTTGCCTTTATCACACTTTTACAAATGGAGAAAAATATTTGCAAGTTTACTATTGCCTTGAAACAAAATTTGTTTTTCCACCACCGCTCATTCAGCTCCAGCATCATGTTTGTCCCTCACCCCATCTGCTCAACCATCAGCGGCTGTGCTTTCAGTCTCTACGCTCCGAAGCTCTGGAACTCTCTCGCCTCCCCACTTTCAAATCCCACCTGAAGACCTCCCTTGTTGATCGTGCTTGCGATCACCTTCCCCTTCCCTTTCCCCTGGCTAGGAGTCAGACTCTGCCACTGTTAAGTGCTTCGGGATGCTACCAGTCATGAAGGGTGCTATATAAATCCAAGCTGTTGTTGTTGTTCTTGTTGGCTACAAATACATTGGAAGTGTGAAATCCCAGCTACTGTTAGCCAGTAAGATTAAGTTGAGATTTTGTAGAATTGTGGACATTTCTTCAAATCAGCCTTAATTTGGAAGTTAGTTTTCCTCAGCTCTTATAAGGGTGTGTGTGTGATGTGTACTATGTTAATTTATTACTTCCAGGGGCAGTGGGGGGACAATGTACAAGGTGGGAGATGGGAGGTTAGTGGGCAGAGGGGCAGTGTTAGCATTAAGCACAGGTGGGCAGTGTTCAGGGTGAGGGAGGGGGGTTAGTGGGCAGGTGGAGGTGGAGCTCCTGTGGCTTACTGGTTAGAGCACTTGTCTTGCAAGCTGGGGAGACCAAGCTGGGAATGATTGTACAGTTCCATATCTGTCCATTTTTATGCAGTTAATAGGGTGAAAGGAATGTTGTGCCAATTTAATGTTTCATGCATGGTGGCTTTTATACGATTTTAACCTTTTATGTACAAAGTATATGTAAACCTTAAGCTGCATAAATTTTCCTGGTGATCCAATTCATTTCTCTCTGCGGAATAATTAAATATATTTTTGCCATAGTATATCATTGCTGGTTTGGAAGGGGAATGAAAGGGTGAGGGAGAGGGCTGACATGCTCTGTTTGTGTGCAAGTGTTTCCCTGCTTATAATGACATAAAAATGAGAGCCCACTGTTATCAGTCATCTAACGAGCAGTCTTAATTTGGATCTTAAACTATCTTGCATACCTACATTTCACTGCCACCTGTAATCATATTCTGAATTGCCGCACCATAGCTTCATGTCTAGACAATAACTTCATTTATGTGGCTACTGCAGGTGCAATCGGAGCATGTTTGAAAAGCTTGGTTTGGTTGCTATGTTGCTATGTCTGCAGAGGATTTTTTGCCTTGCGAGAAATGAGGGGTGAAGACACGGAACAGGGATTTCTTTTCAACCATCTCTCGATCTTTAAACAGCCAGAAAAAAAGGCATCTTTCTATTGCTTGGTGATTGTCAAACCATTATTTGTCCAACCTGGTTGGAATTTTGCAGATCATCAAATGGGGCAGGAGTTGGGACTCTGTTTTGTCTATTATTTTTTCTGCAGCTTGCAAAAATGTTGAAGTTAGACCTCACATGGGGGTAGGGGAGGGCTGGAGGTGGGAAGAGACACAGCAAGGATGTATGGATGGAAAGCAACGTACTGTATATAATAATAATCCTTTCATTTGATATAGTGCCTAATCATATCGCTGAGACGTGAAATATTCCTGACATGAAAGGTGCTATAAGTGTAATTTTGTTGTTGTTGTTGTTGTTGTTGAGAGTCTTAAAAGTGCTTCACAGAATATATTATAAAGTGGATTAACAGTATTACAGGGATGAAATGCGGCAGCAGCAAATTGTGAATAGCAGTGTCCCACAAACAGTTGTTGATTGAATGACCAAATTTGTATTAATCTTTTTTTAAGGGATTATTACCCTGTAAAATTATCCTTCAATCGATAACTAACCAGCTTTCTACTTACTGCTAGGTTAACAGAGGATGTGGAGTAAGGAAACCTGGCTAAGGTTTTACCTTGCCAAGGAATAGAACCTGGGTCCTCTCACTTGCAAGGCGAGTATGCTAACTAATGTGCTGCAGGACTCCACAAGCTACAAACACTCAGCTACTGCAAGTATCCTTTGGATATGCAAGTGTGACGTGGGTGTCAAAGACATTGCATATTCAATTTGGTTTTGAAATGGGCATTCTGGTTAAACAACAAATATAATGTGGAACTCTTGCAGCTCAGAGGTTAGAGCACTCGCCTTACAAGCGTGAGATGTGTTTGAATCCAGGGAAGTTTCCTTGCTCCACACACCTAATAATAATCCCTTAAAAAATAATAAATTGGTCATTTCAATACACGACTGTTTGTGGGACATTACTGTGTGCAATTGCCTGCCGTGTTTCACCCACAAATATACAGTCAATTAACTTTACAATATATTCTGTGAAGCACTTTGAGACATCGATAAGATGTGAAAAGCGCGAAATCAAAATGCAAGAATTATTATTATTATAATAATCAAAATATTGGGGAAAAATAATATAACTTCTTGTATAAATATCACGCCCATCAGATCATCGTAACATTTTCACAAGATATATTGTAAAATGCCGTGATTATATATAAGCAAATTATCTAATTGACCAGAAAATGTACTTAAAATCCTTAAATAGTTGTCACAATAGTTGCCCAGCAGGAGGAGGGAGGTCACTATTTTATCCTACAATATTGACTACACTATAATATTGACTGCTTTCAAATTGATTCTTGTTCATATTGTCTCCAGTGATATAACTGGTGATAATATTTCGGTAATATAACAGTTTGTGGTATAACATTCTGTGTTTTTCTCCTTTACTCAATTTATTTAATTTTATTACAAGCATAAAAAGCATATGATGCCATTTACGATGTTAAAAATGTTCATAACACAAAAAAAGTCTTCAAACTAAATGTTAAACCAAGGTATTGTCTACCTGTTCAAGGGGGTTGTTTAAAATCTCATGGTGCTGTGGTAGACAAAGGAGGCTCTGTCAGTACATATCTTGATGAACAATCTTCCAGATAAAATTGATCCTTCACCTTGTTGCTGTTTGTGGGACATTGTTGTGCAAAATTTGGCTGTTGCTGCATTCACCTACACATACGTAATCCCCACATTTTACAGTATTTCCAATGAAGCACTTTGAGATGCCCTCCTGACATGAAAGTTATATTATCATTTTAACGTAAGGATTAAGCATTTCATTTGCATGCTCATTTTTGCTTTCAATAGTCTTATTTTCAGTAGGTGAGTTATGGATCTGGTCTGAACCAACAATGGGTTAAATACACGATTCAATCCTTTGTACATCTGCAATAAATCAATTAAACAAGCGAAGCTATCGATTCATACTTCTTTTAAGCCCCAGATTTTACTCAGCTTCCAAAATATGTGTGATGTTTTTCTAACTTAAAGAAAATTTGCAACTGCACATGCATGCTATCCTGTCATCTACGCTGCATGACTTGGCAACTGAATCCTAATAACAACAACAACAACAAATTACACTTATAGAGCGCCTTTCACGTTGGGAGGACGTCCCAAGGCGCTGCACAGGAGGCGTGTGACCCGAGCTGAGAGGGGAGTGTTTGGGAAGGGGTGAAACACGAAGTGGAGGTCGAAAAATTCGGGGTGGAACAAAAGGCACGGTCGAAGAGGAAAGTCTTCAAACCGGCCTTGAAAGAGGAAAGGGAAGAAACGAGATGGAGGGATTGGGGGATGGCATTCCATAGGGTGGGAGCAGAGAAACTGAAGGCCCGGCCTCCGATGGTGGGGCGGTTCGGGCAGGGGGCTTGGAGCAGGCCAAGTCCTGTTGAACGGAGGGTCTGAGTGGGCTTGTAGGGGGAAAGTAGATTAGTTAAGTAGGGCGGGGCAAGGCCGTGTAAGGCCTTGAAGGTGAGGACGAGGATCTTGAACTTGATCCTCTGTAGAATAGGGAGCCAGTGGAGATGGGCGAGGGTAGGGGTTATATGATCGCGGAGGCGGGTGCGGGATAATACATGGGCTGCAGAGTTTTGGATGACCTGCAGCCTGTGAATGGAGGAACTGGGGAGGCCTATGAGGAGAGAGTTTCCATAGTCCAGCCTCGAGGTGATGTACGCATGCACGAGTGTTTCGGCAGCGAATGAATGAATATAAGAGAGCTCGGAGCTACCGGACAATTAAACTGATATTGGCTCCAGGTAAAGTGACTCTACACTATTCTGTGGTTATGCACCAGACAGAAACTCTCAGTGGAAAGGTTCCGCAGACAGAAAATAAAACTGAGATCACAAGAGTGGTTCGGATAAAGAAGGCACTTCAACCCATTTGAACAAATGCATCTGTTAAATGCATTGACACTAGCAGTGATTAGTCAGGCCTTCAGTCTTGAACTGATGTCCCAGAGGATACTTTCTGCTAGAGATATGAATGATTTTAAATGGGATTGAGAAAGTGAACCCAGACTAATGGTTACAGATGCTCCGAGATAGCAGAACAAGAGGATGCAGTTTGACTTTTGTAATCAGAGGATATCGAGTGTAAGAATACATGATAATAAGCTGAAGGGTCTTTTTTATTCATACCTCTCTTATGATGTCACCCTTCCAGTATATACATCCTGCCTGACATCTAACTATTTAAATAGATGAAGTATCCAGGCCACAGCCTAGTAACTTATTATAATTCACAAGATCAGAAGGTTAATTCACAAATGGAAAGGCCCTTAGACCTATCTGATCTCATCCCTCCAGAATACACACCCACCCCTCCCGCCATCATAGCATTGGGCTCTTTTTCAAATTAGTCCATTGTCATGGCATCAGCCATCTCCTGGCAACCTCTTCCAGTCGTTAATTACGCTTTGTGAAAAACTTCCTGGTGTCTCCCCTGAAGTTACCCATTGCAAATCTAAACCTGCTTCCCCTGGCTTTACTGTCTTGGTGTATTATAAAGTATTGTTCAGGGTTTTCTAATTCCTAGTAAAATGTTATATAACTTGTACGGTATTCATCTTTAAAAATGTACGGTCCCCATGGGATCTGTGGGAGGGTGGAGTGAGAGGGATTTGAACATCAGAATAAGGATCTTGAAATTGATCCACTGGGGGATGGGGAACCATAACAGAGCAGAAAACTAATGAAGTGAGGTAAATGGATTTGGATTCACATGCTGTGTATCCAGAAGTCATCCTTTACAGAAATACCCCCAAACTAGATCCTAACTTAGTGTGTGTGTAAAGTGGTATACACACAGTGTTATTGTTCTGGATGTATTTAAAGCTTGTACACAGATTTCTTCCATTCCATCAGCAGTGTTGTCTGAGTCTAACATTGACACCACACCAAAAGTAATAAATAATGCTAATCCCTCCATTTGATATAATATTTACTGTGTCATATCATCTTAAAAAGCTTCATGGATAATTTCTGTTAAATGCATTGACACTACATTTGTAGGCAACTTTGTACCAGGTTAGTTCCGGCAACAAATCGATGTATAATCTAAATGGGTGCTTTTCTGCTCCTCCGTCCTGTGCACAAAGGGTCTGTGGAAATGTAGCTCTAAAACAAGGTTTGTAGCACTGTTTGTTTTGCCATTTGTCCTAATTACAGGGGTAAACCTCAGAGCCTTGTTAACTCCAGCAGTGCCTAAGATAATCAAGTCAGGAAATTGGTTTAGACTTTATCTGAAATCTGTTGACTTTGATCTCAACAGCACAGTGGGAAACACACTTCCAAGTGCTAGAAACCTGATATTGAGTAACTCTGAATCCTTTGCCAGATGTCAGAGTACATCCCCTTTGTTGCGACCAATATATCTTTCTATCATTCTCTGTCTATCCAGTAAAATGTGGGAGAAATGTGCGACATTTCCTTGTCTTGTTTAGCCCAAGGAATGTGTTACGAGATACGGCAAATTTTAGCCCATAGCCGGGAAATGAGAATCCATGTTGACACATTGCAACAGTACTTTACATTGTGATGATTGACAGTTAAGCTTGTTCGAGTAGTTGTTCTTGTAGTGTTTGTGTGCGTGTCTGTCCCAAATAAACGTTCTGTGACACCTGTAGCTGAGGAGACTTTGAAGTGTTTTATTACCAGCGAATAAAATCACAAGAGAGCCTGATTCCTAATAACAATGATCAGTTGTGCTGGGATCAGAGACACGACAGGTACTGTCAAGTCACCATCCAGTAATAACTTACTGCTGGCCACAGTGCCAGAGTTCACTCAGTCACAGACTGCAATGGCAGGGTGTGGGTCAGTAATAATAATAATCTTAGCTTTTGGTAAAGTGCCTTGTCATGTTGGAAGGATATCTCAAAGCACTTCACAGGATTTACTGTGAATGCCTTTGTGGACAAATGTGGCAGCCCAATTGGCATAGCAATACCCCTCAAACAGCCATGAAACAAATGATTTTCTTTTATTTTGGTGGGGATTGTTGGCCAGGTCACTGGGAGAAACCTCCTTATCTTTTCAAAAAGTGCGATAGGATCTTTAACTTCAACCTGAATAGGCAGATAGGACCTAGGTTTAACATCTTATCCAAAGGGTGTGGGTGTAAGTGAGTGCTAGTGACAGAGCTCAAAAATAGACTGGGTGGGAAGGGAATGAATGTACCCCTGGAAACAACCATGAGGTGTGCAAACTGGTTGGAATGCCTCCAATCTGGCTGAGGACTTGCTGATTGCTTGTCCCAGTATCAATGAGTTATAAAGTTATGGTGTCCAGTGTGTGGATTAGGGAATCATAGACTGGACTCGCAGGGCTATAGATTACTTGATCTATAGTAATACATTAGTAACTGCTTCATCGAGAACAATAATGTAGATAAAATAATTAAGACAGACTGTCTGTTTCCAATTGCACTATCCTTTTACATCTGACTCATGGTCCCATAAAAAAGCAGTTCAGAGACCCATGAGATCAAATGAAGAGTTGAATGATCTTATCAGTAGGTTTCATCATGAGGGAAGTTATTGTTGCTCAACATTTACAAACTGCCTTTGCTTCCCACCCCATTCAGCGAACCACATTAGCTTTGCAAAGCTCTTTGAAATGGTATCCTACTTGAAAGGTGCTCCATAAGTGTGAGTTATATTTTACTGTTCAAGTACAAGGTGACCAAAATGTCTTATTTTAACTGCCCTATTATCTAAAAGAAAATAATTACCATAATAATGGCATCACAACTGTTTGGTTACTCTGTACATACAAATCCTAAGTGATTGTCACTAGAATATTTCTGGCATTTTTCCATAAACTGGATAAAGCCCTCAATTCCACCACCTGTGGTCATGCCTTCAGCTACTACACCATGAAACTCTAGAACTCTCTCCCACAATCCCTCTGCCTTGTCTCAACACTTTAAATCTCACCTAAAGACATCTCTTTTTGATTGTGGTTATGGTCACCTCACCCCACTCTCCCAATGGCTCATTGTTAGACTCTGCCACTGCAAAATGCTCTAGGAGGCTATCCCTTATGAAGGGCACTATTAAATGCAAGTTGTTGTTGTTGTTGTGTTCAAGAGGTTCTGTTGGAGGAAGGGAGCTGACCAATAGCACAGATTCCCAGCTGTGACAATTTCCTTTCTTGGGAATTTCACATTGTGGCTTTTTGTAGGAAATTGCTGTGCCAAATTGGATGCCATATTCACCTACAAAACAATACCCAGCCATTACACTCCACAGCAGTTGTGGCTAACCTGTGGCCCGAGGAGTAATCAAGAACCAGCCCTCAAACATTTGCATTAGTCTAGGTAAGTGTGTGGTTGATCGGTTTCATTTTTTTCTTGATTGAATATTTCTTGGTTTATGGCATTAATATATGTATTTATACATATATACTTCACCAACAAGGTGAAATGTTAGGCAAGTTTCCTTATTCCACGCGTCTTTGCTTACCTAGCAATAAGTAGAGACCCAGTTGTTAGTAGGGATCACTTTCTGCGGGTAATAATTCCTTCAAAATAAATGAAAATAATTTGGTCACTCAGTCCATGACTGTTTGTGGGACACTGCTGTGCGCAATTGGCTGCTGCGTTTTGCCCACAAAACATACAGTCAATTCACTTTATAGTATATTTTGTTAAGTACTTTGAGACTTCTTTGTTATGTGATGAGGCGCTATTTACCAAAGGCAAGAAATATTACTATTGTAAATCAAGAAATATCCATTCAAGAAAATGTATTTTGTTGGCCAACCTTAAAGGCTGGATACCACTGGTCTACAGTATTTTCGATGAAGCCTGTCCACCTGATGTGAAAAGTGCTATATCGACTGGAAGGATTATTATATATTTGATTATGAAATTAACTAGTATTGTCTTTTTTGTGATTTCTTTTGGCCACATTTTCTAAATTTGAACTAAAACTAAAATAAGGGGAAGGAGAAAGGAACAATACATCGTCTCCTGAAGCAATGCAATATATTGAAAAAAAGGTGGGAAGAGGAATTTATAGCCCAGCAAGAGACAGAATGTGAGGTTTATTGCATTTCAACCCACTGGGAGTCTGCTTCCTGAGGAGTGAGGAGTAACAGACAGATTTTATTGTGTGGCTGATGGATGGCTGGTTAGGTGATACAATAGGAATTTGATGACAAGTTGTTGAGCTGGTTGAAGAGGTGCTGGAGTAGGGTTGTGTTGTGAAGGTATCAAAGACTGTGTTATTTCCAGGCTGGGCGAAACGTGGGCACATTTCCTTACTTCACATGCTTCTGTTTAAACTGACAGTAAGTAGTAAATTGGTCGATTGGTGGATCGCTTTTTCGGGGATAATAATCCCTTAAAAATAATAATAATAATTTGGTCACTCAATCTACAACTGTTTGTAGGTCATTGGTGTGAATAATTGACTGCTGCGTTTTGCCCACAAAACACACATTCACTACACTTTACAGTATATTTTGTGAAGCACTTGGAGATGGCTTGAATATGTGATAATAATCCTTGCATTTGATATTTACACGTATTCTAGATGTCTCAAAGCACTTCACAGTATATACTGTAAAGTGAACTGACCGTTTATTGTGGGCAAAACACGGCAGCCAATTGCACACAGCAGTGTCCCATAGACAGTCGTGGATTGAAATGAAGTTTATCATTGTATTTTTTGAGGGATTATTGTTAGACGTGTGGAGTAAGGAAACGTGCCCAAAGTTTTGCCCTGCCTGGAGTTGAGGTTTCTCGCTTGCAAAGCGAGTGCTCTAACCACTGAGCTACAGGACTCTACATATATGGCTTGACATCAATGGATTTAATCACGTGCACTTAAATGTCATCTTTCATGTTGGAAAATGTCTCCAATTTGCATTCTGTAGTTTCAGAAATTGAGGTACTTTGACTGCTGTATGTTTGAGTATTTTTAACAAGGGCAAAAAATTGTAATAATTTATCACATAGGAATTCCAACAATTTTCTTGCTATGAGGGAGTAAAGGTTTCTTTTGCCTGTGGTATTCACTGTAATGAAAAATGAGAAGGGTGGTGCTGCTGGATTGTATGGTAACAAGGTGTTTGTGTGTGTGTATGATCTGAGAGTTAGAACACACTACCTTTTTTTCAATTCATTATTTGCATTGCGTTAATTTACCCATGCAAGGATCACTAAGGGCCTATGGCACACAGAGACAAGGGAAAACATTTTACAAATAATATTGTTTTAAATCAAAAATGCTGTAAATCAAAAGGAGAGTTGAAGCAACATGAGATATTATTCCCAGTAATATTATCAAACATCAGCTCTATATGTGCTGCTGTTAGATTGGGAGGAACTCAAATGTCTTTACAAACAGCTTTGTTGGACATTTAGTGTCAATTTTCTGTGAAGTTTCAGCGAAGTTTAAGCGCTCTGAGACGCCGTCCGGCATCGAGGGCGCTTTATAAATCGAAGTTGTTGTTGTTGTTGTTATTGAAGTGATTTGTGAAGACTCTAAGATGTGGTAAGGCATTATGTGGTGCTTCTGTAGCTCAGTGGTTAGAGCATTCACCTTACAAGTGTGAGACTTGTGTTTGAATCCAGGCAGGTCAGGGCGAAACCTTGGACAAGTTTCCTTACTCCACATGCCTGTTAATAATCCATCCAAATAAAAACACAATAATAAAATTGGTCATTTCAATCCACAACTGTTTGTGGGACACTGCTGTGCGCAATTGCTGCCGCATTTCGCCCACAAAAATATATAGTCAATTCACTTTACAGTATGTTCTGTGAAACGTTTTGAGGTGTCGATAAGATGTGAAAAGCGCTATATCAAATGCAAGGATTATTATTATTTATTTATTATATCACATGCCAGGATTATTATTATTACTTCAACAAATAGAAAGGAACTTACTGTATAAGGTTTATTGTTACTGTATATTGAAAGAACGCTACTCCATTCATGTGCTGGGGTGCCAGCCTAAACAGCCTGAACATGGAGCTTAAACCTGCAGTATTCTAACTTGAATGCAAAGACTACTACTGTACTAACTGAGTCGAGCTGACACAGTATTTTTCTGAGAGGTATTTTTCTGTGAGGTTAGTGTATCAGTATTCTCTGTGTGCGGAGGTGAGAAGCAATATATTAACAATGGTTACAATAATGGCTTTAACTTGTCTTTCACTCCTGTGGATATAATTTTCATTGAAATTTATCCAGAACGTTTTGCTTTAATACGTCTGAAGATTTCTGTGGGGTTCTGAGTACTGGATTTTTTAATAAACCATCTCCTCTGTTGTAATAATAGTAACTATAATAATACTCATCTTACCTTTGGTATAACTCGATTAAAGTCAGGAGTATGTCTCAAAGCACATCACAGGATTTTCTATAGAGAAGCTGTGTCCTTGAAGCGATCTGAGATGCAGTCCGACGTGGATGGTGCAAAATCCAAGTTGTTATTGTGGTACTTGTAGGTAAATATACGTAGCAGTGGGAGCACAATTAACCTCAACTCCCTAATAGAAGCATGAAATATCATGTTCAAGACATCAGGGTCAAAAAAGGGGAGAGCGGGGAAAAAGAGGAATTAAGTTCAGATGTACATAGTGTCAAAAGGATTAACTATAGTACAGGTTTTTAGAATTAGTTATACCCTGATTTTCAAACTCTCAGATAGGTGTGAAGTGTTACTAAAAGCTGTCCAATACGCCACCACCCTTCTATTTTTGCTTATGTAGGTTGAAACATATATTCGTCACATCAAGGCTTGACTATGGAAACTGCTTCCTCATCAGCCTTCCCAGCTCTTCCCTTCACAAGCTACAGATCATCCAAAACTCTGCAGCTCATGTCCTCTCCTGCACCAAGCTTCATGACCCCGTCACTCCCACCCTCATCCAGCTCCATTGGCTCCGTGAGAGGATCGAATTGCCATCCCTCAGAGGATCGAATTCAAGATCCTCGTCCTCACTTTCGCCATCCATGACCTTGCCCCTTCCTACCTCTCCGACCTGCTGACTCCAACAACAACAACAACTTGGATTTATATAGCACTCTCCATGCCGAACGACATCAGAGCGCTTCCCAATATAAACTTATGAATTTTTACATATATATTTCACCACTCCCTACCATCCTGCCCTCCGTTCAGCAGGCTCCAGCCTGCTCTGCTCCATGTCTCCCGCCCAATCCGCCCTACCATCGGTGATGGTCTTTCAGCCTCCCTGCCCCCACATCCTGCAACTCCATCCCACAGTCCCTTCATCTCGCTTCCTCTCTTGCCTCCTTGAAGGCTGGTCCTAACATTTCCTCTTTGATCGTGCCTTCAGCCACCCTCCCACCTCTCTCCCTCCCCTCCCACTACCCTATCCCTCCCCCTTGCTCGAGTCCTGACCGCTGACTGTTCAGTGACTTGGGACATCCTCCCGACATGAAAAGTGCTGTATAAATGTAATTTTGTTGTTGTTATTCTTGACTCCTGAGCACCCATGCACAAAAATACACTGATAGGACCAACATCACCAAACCCAGTCACCATGGAACTATGTCTCCGGTCCTTTACAACAATACCAGCAGATTGCATTTATTTAGCACCCTTCATGTAGGTTAATATCTACGTGCACTTCACAGGAACAGTGTTGGACATCCAGCAAGGTTGGGGTGATGGTTGGTCAGGGGGTGCAGGGGGATGGTGTGGCCACTGGAAAATTACCATAGATGCATTCAAAGAATTTTCAAGAGTTACAGTTGTAGGAGGTAAGTTTTGAGGTGGGACTTCATGACAGAAAGAGAAGGCATAAACTGGAGGGGTAGAATTCCAGATGTCAGGATAGGATAACAAAACTCCTCCTCCAGTAGCTCTGACTTAATAATAATAATCCTTACATTTGATATAGCACCTTATCAGGTCTTCCAGACATCTCAAAGCACTACAGAATATACTGTAAAGTGAAGTGACCGTATGTTTTGTGGGCGAGCCGCGGCAGCCAATTGTGCACAGCAGTGTCCCACAAACAGCTATAGATTGAGTTATAGCATTACTATTATTAATTTTTTATACTTTTTTTGAAGTAATTATTAGTCCCGATAAACCAATCCACCAATCAACTAACAAATCACGTACCTATTTACTGCTAGGTAAACAGAGGCGTGTGGAGGAAGGAAACTTGTCCAACATTTTGTCTTGCCTGGGAATCAAACCCATAGATCTTGTCGCTTGTGAAGCTAGTGCTCTAACCACTGAGTTACAAGACTCCACTTAGACAATCAGGATTGAATAAGGTATATCTTTGCTCAGAACTACTGCTGTTTCCTAATGAGCTGGGTCAATAGAAATGTGCGGAAATATTTGCCGAACGTTGTGGGGCATTTAGCCGATTGTGCTGAGAAATTTGGTTAATTTTGTGGGAAATTAATATTAATCGTATTATTTGATATACAGCATTAAATATAATATTATTACTATTAATTTGCAGAGGGTTGATTGGTGCTATTGAGAAAAGCACTTTGTGAAACAACTCACGGTGAAACCATAGACATGCGTTTCCTGACTGTGTAGACGTGTTTCAAATGCTAACATTGTTCATTTGTATAGTTCAGTACAGTGCTTACCAAGAATTGGTTGCAGGAGTTCAGTTTAGGCCATGGGCACCGGGCAAAGTCCGCTTCCACAAACCTACAAACCACAAACCCGCTTTCAAAAACAAAGTCCGCTTCCAAAACAAAAGCATTAAATGCGTGACTGGAGCCTGCCCGCCCACAGTAGCGGCGTCGAGGAAGCAGCATGCCGAGGCCTGGAGCTAAGCTTTACTGAGAGCATGTACAGGTTTGTAGTGAGGTGGGTGTTTGCAACACATTTCTATTAACCCAGGTAATGAACCACTGTGTGGATAAAACCATGGAATCTTAGAACCACAGAGGTTTAGAGCAAAGAGGAAGGTCATACAATCTATCATGTCTACACTGGTTCTTTTAATCTTTTCAGCGAACGTTTCAGTCCCATTTACCTGCCCTTTCTCCATACTCCTATAATTTATAACACTATAAATGTTCTTGCAACATTTAAGTAAAAAGATAATCATACTTGCATTTGATAAACACCTTATGACATTGTTGAGACGTAAAGTGGTTTGACTGTGTATTTTGTAGGCAGCCAATTATGCACAGCAGTTTCTCACAAACAACCATGGAGTGAGTGACTAATTTTATCTGGAGTAGGTTGCCGGCCAGGACACTGGGAGAAACTCAACTTCTCTTTTTGAAAAGTGCATGGGATCTTTAACATCTAACTCCACAGGCAGATGGGGACTTCGGTTGCATAATGTAAGTTACAACTTTGCTTCAGGGCAGTTGTAGAGAGTTAGGAAGATATATTCAGCCCTACTCCCATATTTTCATATCAACAACACAAACTGTGCATTCCTCACTTGCTGATGCCTGTACGAGTCAGTACCTGCTCACACTTTTCCTTCTTGTCTTGTCCACTGTTTTTGGTGCTCCAGTTCATTAATCATTCGCCTGCAAAACAACAATAACAACAACAAAATTACATTTATATAGTGCCTTTCATGTCAGGAGGACATCCCAAGGTGCTGGATGGGTTACTGCTTCAGACCCAATCTAAAGACAGTGGGGGGTGGGGGGGGGGTGGGCGGAAGGAGTCGCCGATGGAACCATCGAAGAGGAGAGTTTTAAGGTGAGACTTGAAGGAGGCCAGGGAGGGGACGAGGCGGAGGGACTTCGGGATGGAGTTCCAGAGGTTGGGGACAGAATTACTGAAGGCTCACCCGCCAATGGTTGGGCAGGTGGGTCGAGGGACGTGGAGCAGGCCAGATCCTGTTTAACGGACGGGTGGGCAAGTTTGGTAAGGGGATAGGAGGTCACGGATGTAGGGTGGGGCGAGGTTATGGAAGGCTTTATATGTGAAGACCAGGATCTTGAATTGGATCCTCTGGATGATGGGGAGCCAATGGAGTCGGGCAAGGATGGGGGAGATGGGGCCACGGAGTTTGGAATGGTAGAGGACACGGGCTGCAGAGTTTGAGATTAACTGCAGCCTGTGGAGGGAGGAATTGGGGAGGCCGACCAGCAAGGCATTTGCATAATCGAGCCGGGATGCAATGAAGGCATGGATGAGGGTTTCAGCGACTTTAGGGGTGAGGTAATGACGGAGTCAGAAAATGTTGCGGAGGTGGGTAAAGGCAGAGCGACTCATTGCTTTGATGTGGTGCGGGAAAGACAGTTGAGGGTCGAACAAGACACCTAGGTTCCTGACTCGCTTGGTGAGGTTGAGTGTGCAACCAAGGATGTTGATGCAGCCAGCGCCTGATGCAAGTCACTTTACTTGACAGGAAATCCTCTTTGAAAGGACCTCCTGATATGACATATGTCCCAAGACATTGGGCCCAGGCGATCTCTTTATAAAATCCAGCTTTCTGTCACTGAGATTTTTTTTAGATCTGCAAATTTTCCCCACTCCACAGGATCATAGCTGATCTTTATCTTTCTCCACTTAAGACTTCTGTCTGGTCAAGCTCACAGATTCTACCCTGACAGTGTTCATTTCAATGGAATCACCACCTGGCAAGTTTGAGCCTGGATACTCTCAAATGTTTGAGCTACAGAGGGATAACACAATTATTAAAGGCGCTTTATCAAATGAAGGGATTCCTATTATTCATTATTATAAATTGTGCAATTTTGCTGGCAAGTTGAGAGTAGGAGGCTTTGGCGTGCCAACATCAGTTATCTGGGATCATCCAAGGAAATTTTGGGGTGAGATGTAAGTGACTGGAAGAGTGGGAGAGTTTGAGGTTACTGCAATGGATTAAAAAAAACTGGAATCTCCTTGTAAACGCCACAAACAGCAAGCAGCTGTGACTTACCAAATAAAACTGGTTTACAACCTTAATGAACCACCAAAAAAGATTATGTGCAGGCGGTTCCATTAATTTCACACAACCCTGCATACTTTCCAAAGAGATACAAGGCCCAAAACCCTCCATTATAAATCTTCAGAAATAATTACCTGTCGTCTTCAACAGCTGGCTGTAACATAGAAGAATTAGAGATGTATGTAGATGAAAATGAATCACAAAATTGTGCTCTTATTATATTTTGCTGGATGTGCTGAAAGGCTAGAGATTGCGGATCACACCGGTATCTCTTCATGCGTTACAGATGAACCTCAGCTCCACAATTGCCTCCTTGTGTTTCACCTCCTCAAACATGGCTGTGTTTTTTTTTCTCTCTCTCTTATCGCTGACAAACTCTCTCATTGTTTCCACGTGCATCAGTGAGAACAATTTGCTCGGTTTATTGCACTGTTTCTTGTTGCAGAAACTATAAGGCATTTATTTGCAAAGATGTACAAAGCATCAAACATAAATTCAATCTTGTTTGAAGCAAGTCGTTGTCAGGTTGATTGTTACTTTGTCAGTATAGTACATTTAACAACGTTTTGCTGGAAGAGTGCATCTTGCCTAAACCTTCGAGTTTATTGAAGAAATCTTCATTACGATGTGATGTAGCTTTTTTCCTGCCACTGCTCCATGTTATCCTTTTCCACGTCTCGGCTGCCTTTCACACCTTTCACCTTTTCATTCTCCTATCTCCATGAGCCGATCGGCCCCATCCTCGCCCAGCTTCACTGGGTCCCCATCCCTTAGATGGTCGAGTTCAAGATCCTTGTCCACATCTTTAAAGACCTCCACAGTCTTGCTCCTTCTTACCTTTACAACGTACTTAAACTTGTAACCTGTCCACTCCTTCTGCTAAGTGGGTACTGGCCTGCTCCATGTCCGCCACCTGTCCTCTCCACTGTAGATGGTCAGGCTTTCAGCTTTTTTGCCCCCACCCTCTCAAACTCCATCTTGGAGCTTCTCTACCTTGCCCCTTCCCTTGCCTCTTTCAAGGCCTATCTCAAGACCTTCCTCTTTGTGCTTTTGATCAGCTTCCCACCTTTACTCCACTTGCCCACCACCCCTCTTGCCTTCAACTCCCACCCTCACCTGTCCAGGACCTTGGGATGTCCTCCCGACCTGAAAGGCACCGTATAACTGCAATTTGTTGCTGTTGCTGTTAAGCCCCTGCCTCCAACCTTCCAAGTCTTGCCATTGAGCCAGGCAGAAATACTGCAGATCCACTTGCTTAGGTAGTGGACTACTGAGAGCACCACAGAGGGTTGGTTTGATTCTGACATTCCATTGCCAAAATGTCAACTTGGTGCCAGTCCAGCTCCAAGGAGGGCCTGCTTACCAGCTCCCAGGAAACCCATCTTACCAAAGGTACTAAAGGTATATAGAATTTACTGGTGATTATTATTTATTGATGTGTTGCCACACTGCATTATAATGCAAGGTTCACAAAATAATGTGGCCACCAGTCTCATTCCCATGTGGGCACTCTGTCACTGTTGGTTTACAGTTTGGTTGACTTTCTTCATGTGCACACCTGAAAAAGGTGCCTCACTGCATGTCCTGTAACAAGTCCGCAAGATATCCACGTTTAAAGCAAACTCTTTGCTTTGCTCTTTGCGGGGCACTTCATAACAGGACCCCATAGTTTCAAACCATCTTAACACTACCCTTAAGCGCTCTGAGATGCCGTCCGGCATGGAAGGCGCTATATAAATCGAAGTTGTTGTTGTTGTACCCTTCTGATTAAAAGAGACTCAGAAGAGCACATTGCTCAAACATCAGCAAATCTTGGTTGTGTAAATGTATGGTGATAGTATCAGCAGCACCTTCAAGATGTGACTTGCCAGCCTTGTTCAAGCTCAGACAAGGCAGCAATAGCTCAAAAGGTCAAGCGAATGCTATAAAAACTGGTATTTTGTTAATATTCATTATCACTTTCGTCAGATCATTTTCCAATACCCAGAGGCACGAGACTTATCAGCTAGTGTCAGCCAACTATGTAGCAGAGTTTAAAGTCTTTGAGTGGATGGTGATGACACTGGAAGGTGCACAGGCATGCTCGATTTCAATCATTTTCATCCAATTGCACAACCTTGAACACAACTCCTGATATATAATCTTCTAGTATGTTGTACTTTCTAGTGAGTACAAAAAACACACGGGTAGATGGTGTAGTAAAGTTGGTCATTACATTATTCAAATTAGCTGCTGTGTCTGCCTACAAAAGGGTCACTACACTTTACAGTATATCCTGTGAAGCGCTTTGAGACATTCTTCTAGGCACTATGCTAAATGCAAGGATTATTTATTTTTGTTATTATACTGTAGTATTGTCAGTTAGATAATACAAGGGTACAGTTTGCAAATTAGAAACTCAAAAACACCAGTCATTATTAATTTATTGTTATTAAAGCTGTACAGAGTTCTTGCTTATTCAGCTGCTTAAGATTTAATATTTGCATAGTCCAGTGCACAATGTATTTCTTCTCAAGATATGTTAGACAGAGGTGATCAAACAACATTAGGGATTTCACATGAATGGGAGGAGTGTTTTGTAAACTGTGTAACCATTGTCACTAGACTTTGCAGTAAACAGCGTAAAGTATTTTGGGATTGTTTGATGTGATAAGCTGCTATATCAAATGCTACGATTATTATTACTTATCTCAAAAGCTGAAGGCGATCAGTGGTGCCAGGTGACATTGTTCATAAAGGTATTATCTATGATGGATATTTAATGGAAGCATTGATGAGCATCACAAAAATCACATCAGTTTGTAATGAGATTTCCCAGGTTCCAAGTAATGTAATCTGACAGAATCGGCACCTCTCCAGTCTCAGTTTTCACCCAATCACTGTAATACTCTTATCATTAATGGTGCTGCTAATAAGATTATTGTTCGACAATCAGGAGACTGATGGATCGCTTGACAGCCGGATGATTGAACCCACCCACTTGCTCACTCCCTTACTCCCTCCTTCATTGCCAATGATGAGCTGCCATCCCAGAGCCCTGTGTGTGAGTGTGTGATTTTCATTTACTGAGGAGCATTCCATTGTTGTTCTCAGTGACTGAAGCTACCATCCAACTTTAGTACAATACAAAATTACATTTGTAAAGCAGCTTTCACGTTGGGAGGACGTCCTTAGGCACTGGATAGTCAGTGTGTAGAATGGGGTTGGGATCAGGTAGGTTGGAGGACAGAGAGGGCAGGAGGGTGTCTGAAGCCACAGTTGAAGAGGAGGGTCTTGAGACGCACTTTGAAGGAGGCAATGGAGGGAGTTAGGCAAAGGGAATGTGGGATGGAGTTCCAGATGGTGGGGGTAGAGAGGCTGAAGGCCCAACCGCCGATTGTGGGGTGAGGAACATGGAGCACTGCTGAGTGGAGGGAGCAGACAGGTTAATATGTGGTTAGCAGGTTGGAGAGGTAGGAGGGGGCAAGGCCGTGGAGGGCCTTGAAGGTGAGTACAAGGATTTTGAACTCGATCCTCTGAGGGATGGGGAGCCAGTGGCTAGGATGTGGGTGATGGGGTCATGGAGCCTGGGATTGGAGGACACAAGCTTTAGAGAACTGGATGATGCCATTTTTTAAAAATGATTTAACATATCAGACCATCTTAAATAAATATGAAATTGCCTTGTCAGGAGAGTGGCATTAAAAGTGCTCACTATCATCATTCACATCGTAAAATTAGTGAGAAGAATTGGAAAATTTAACTGAGTAACAAAAACATGGCATTCATTTAAATATGAAAAATCTGCAGGAGAATCTATAATAATATTCCTTGCATTTGATATAGAGCTTTATCACGTTGTTGAGAAGTCTCAAAGTGTTTGCTTTACAGAATAACTGTAAACAACAACAACTAAATTATATTTTATTTAGTATGTAACAAAATAAATAATTTGGTCAATTCAATCCATGACTGTTTGTGGGACACTGCTGTGCGCAACTGGCTGCCGCGTTTCGCCCACAAATGTACAGTCAATTCACTTTACAGTATATTCTGTAGAAGCTCTTTGAGATGCCAAGAATATGTGAAAAGCGCTATATCAAATACAAGGATTATTATTAGTAATATTATATTTGCGTGATGTCTTTCACGTCAGGAAGACATCCCATGGCGCTGGGAAATCAGTTTTGGGCCAGAGCTGCGGATCGGGATCGGGGAGGGGGAGAGTTGGGGGACATGGAAAGAGGTTTATCAAAGGCACAATCGAAAAGGAGGTTCTTGAGATGGGTCTTGAAAGAGGCAAGGAAGGGGGTGTAGTGGAGGGACTGTGGGATGAAGGGGGAGCAAAACCATGGAGCCTTGAAGGTGAGGACTAGGATCTTGAACTTTATCCTCCATGTGATAGGAAGCCAGTGGAGTCGGGCGAGGGTGGGGTAGTTAGATCATAGAGCCTGGTGCAGCTGAATAAGGCATGGATGTGAGGTACAAAGGATAGTTGAGGGTCAAACAAGACCCAAGCTTCTGGAGTGACTGAGTGAGGTAGAGTGCTTGAATGGTGATGCTGTCAGCGCCTGAGATGTAGATGCACTGATGGGAGCCAATTAGGAGGACCTCTGACTTTTTGACATTCAACTGTAGAAAGACTCGACAGCTGATGGGGAACAATTCAGTCCCAAACCTATTAAGCACTCTGAGACGCCGTCCTGCGTGGAGGGCGCTATATAAATCAAAGTTGTTGTTGTATTACCAAGGATTTGCCATTGAAGGCCTTAAATCTAACTGAATTTTAATTGACAAAACAACAACAAATAACTACAAATCATATTTGTATAGTGCCTTTCACATCAGGAGGATTTTGCTTAATTAAAATAGCTGTTATTTAAAGAATAGAATAGTTGAATGTTGGAAAAATAATAATAACACCCATAGTTCAATCCTTTTAGTTAGTTTGTTAGATGTTGTTAAGTTCAAATGGGCTTTATGCCAAATGCAGAATTGTTTTGTTATCAATGTTTTCCATAGAACTCGTGAATGAAATAAAATGTGACGGCTTTCTGGCTTTTGTGACAAGAATAGACAAGAGAATTTTTTCAAACTTCCGGCCACACTGTAACCATGGATACATCAACCCTATCCCGGAGGCAAGTTGTGTTAGTGTGAGCTGAGAGGCGTGGTGCTGACACACCAACCATGCAGTAAGGAGTGCCACTTAGTAACAAATGCGGTCCTTTCACTAACATGAGAGAATTCCTGGAATTATAAATCATTTTCCCACAGGAATTACAGCTTACGCGCATTGCACGATTAGTGAGATTAGAGGTTAAGTTTCAGCACTTTGGGACGTCCTCCCGACGTGAAAGGCGCTACTTAAATGCATTCAAATTAGCTAAATGTGACTTACTGTAAGTTTAAACTAAAACAACAAATCGGTTCAAGACCTGAAATGACACCCAGTTTTTCCCAGGAAGACCATTTATCCATACAACAGTTTGCACGTATACAGCACCTTCCACAATAACAACAAATTACATACGTATAGCGCCCTTCATATCGGGAGGACATCCTACGTCGCTAGACGTTCACAGATTTGGACATGAGCTAGAGATTGGCATGAGGAAGAGTAGAGGATCTGGAGAGTAGGGGTAGGAGGGTGACCGAAGGAACGGATCGTAAAACAACAACAAAATTGCCTGTAAAGCATCTTTCACATTAGGAGGACATTCCAAGGCAGTCAGGTAAAAGTTATAATGCGGATTTTAATAATTCACTGGGAATAGGCTACACACCTGGCACCTGGCGAGGATGTGTGTTATTTTTAGGAGCTTTGATCAACTAGTTTCCATATTAGGAGTGAAATTAAGAATTTTCCACACTTCTTTGCCATCGTAATTTTGAAAGCAAAATTGTTTTGCAACCTAAGACTTAATTAGGCTGGTCCCATATTTTGTAAATAGTTTCCTACTTTTATCTTAACAAGAATACACACAAGATATATTGCTTAAATATCAAGACATTTCAAAGCGCTTCACAGAATATACTTCAAAGTGAATTGATTGTATATTTTGTGGGTGAAACGTGGCAGCCAATTGGGTACAGGCATTGATCCAATTGGAGACACTAAGCAAAAATATAATTGTAATAAATATGAAGACACAGGTATCTGACCAAAACAGATTGCTCAATGTAGAACAGGAAGAAACAAGGTGATGAATATCAGTGGGGTCCAATGTACAACTGTGTGAAAATTGGCTGCCGTGTTCACCTACAAAATATCCAATCATTACACCTACAGTATTCTCCTATTAAATGCTTGGAAATGTTCTTCCAATATGAAAGATGCTATATCAAATGCAAGCATTATTTTCTTTTTTATTTTGACTAAAGTAATCCTGGCCCATCTTACTAAAGATAAGGAATAATAATAATAACTCCTGCATTTGATATAGCACCTTATCACATAATTGAGACATTTCATTATGTTTCACAGGATACATTGCAAAGTGAAGTGACTGTATATTGTATGGGCAAAACACCCATTGTGCACAGAAGTGTCCCACAAATAGTTGTGGATTGAGTAACCAAATTATTCTAGATCTATGGGTAAGGATTCACCCTATATAGAAATACTTAAAAAAGCAAGGTATAATTGATGATTCTAGCTAAAATTTTAAATGCAAAATTTCCTCAGTCTCTCACTAGCTCTCTCACACCAAGTTATCTGATGGTTGGTTGAGGAAAAGCAGGACAGCTACGTGAAACACTTGCCAAATGAACGTGTCTACGACACACATGTGTCACCTTCAGCATCACTTTGTTTAAAATCAAGTTCTGAGTCATCTGGTGGTATTGACAGTGTGCTGTTGTGCTAGGCTGCTAATGTGGGCATGCAGGGACATATCTAGAGATAGGATGACATTATTATCTCACCCACTGCTCGCGCCACACTGCACTGTAAAAAAAATCTTTATTTACAATTCAAAAATCTATTGGGAAAACTTTGCAGACTGATGTTGCAATGCAGCACACGTCATACCACCCACATAGTATTCATGGTGACAGGCAACCAGACAGGTTGTAATTGTAATTGTAATTCATCTATTGTAATCTATTTTTCTCAAAGACAGGACCATGTGAAAATATTGAAATTTCACCTTGCCTTCATCTGTATGACACGGTTAGCTTTTAAATTTAGTGTTGAGCAAATTTTTCAGAAGATTTCTGAAAATTCAGCCTTAATTTGGAAGTCCTTTTCCCGAAGTTCTTTAACACAACCGGCTTTCAAATAAAGTCTAAATTTAAGAATTTTGCACACATTCGCGAGATCATGCTTTTCAAGATAAAATGGTCTTATAGGCTCAGAACAGGTGGAATTTCAGTACGTGGGTAGGGTACCCGAGCTAACCTCAGAGCATGGACATTCACGGAAAGTTTTAGTGGTGAGATATACCCCTTGTAAGGAAGTTTCTCTCCTAAATTCTATTCTTCAGACTTTGGAACTCTATCCTGCAATTCATCCACCTAACCCTCTCTCTTGCTTCCTTCAATTCCTGTCTAAACACTTTCCTCTTTGACCGTGCCTTCGACCACTCTCCCATCTCCTAGCTTCCACCGCTCCTGACCCCAACTCCCAGTTCAGGTCCCAAACCTCTTATTGTCCAGCGCCCTGTGACATCTTTCTAATGTGAAGTGTGCTACACAAGTGTAATTTGTTATTCTTTTGACAAGGAAACTATGGCCACTCAGATGAGATGACTTCCTTAAAATTAATACTCCCGGAGATTCTTCTGCATCTTTTATCCAATTATTGTGCTTTACAGTGTCAACCTTTTAATGTATTGGCAATTTGGCTCAGTGGATCCCATTGTTACCTTTGGTTTAAAAGCTTGCGGTTTCAAACTAAAAAAAGTATATTGAATACATAATTTAGGATAATAAAAATAATAATCTTTTCATTTGGTATAGCGCTTTTCACATCTTCTAAACGTCTCAAAGTGTTTCACAGAATATACTGTAAAATTAATTGGCTGTAAATGTGTGTGCAAAACACTGCATAGCAGTGTCCCACAAATAGTCGTGGATTGAGTGACCAAATTATTATTGTTTATTTTTTGAGGGATTATTATTAGGCATGTGGAGTAAGGAAACTTGCCCAATGTTTCACCATGCGGGAATCAAACTTGTTTGCAATGTGTGTGCTCTAATCACTGAGCTACAGAACTCCACAAATCCACAAAAGATGGTACCACAATGCATTGTTAGAGGTGTTAACCTTTCGATCAGTGGATCCCAACCTTGGGTCCCGACCCAAATCTGGGTCACGGGGGTCCTCAGTTGGGTTGCGAAGGGGCATCAGAATTTTTTTTTAATGTTCAAAATGCTTTTTTAATGCTAAAAAAAGCACCTGAGGCGACACCGCCGACCAATTTGTATGAAAGAGAGTACTTACGAGTTGCGCTGAGTCCCAAAAGAATGGAGATAATGTTTTGGCTGAGCTTCGCTTCAGTCACGATGTCGCCCCCTAGTGGTGGGAGGACCGGTTGGAGGCTAATTTGGGTCGCAGCAAAAAAAATTGGGTTGTAGAGGATCTGTTGGTGATTAATTTGAGTCGCAGCAAAAAAAGGTTGGCAACCACTGTTTTAGATGAAGCATTACATTGAGGTCCTATCTGCTTGTTATCATAGTTCAAATTCACTTTAAGGGTCCCTTGTTATATTTCAAAGAAAAACCGGGACTGCTACAATCTCAGCCCAAATTTGTCCCTCTTCCAAATTAATCAAAGGATTCCTAAATGAACAATTCCCCATTGCTGTTTATGGGAATGATACTGGCACATATTAGCCAATTTTGCTTTCCTAACAACACTCTCAAGTCTTTGGAATGGTTAATCATGTGAAGAAGTTTGAGAGATTTCATAGAATCATAAGACAGTAGACTATTTATTGCAAATAAGAAGGGTGTTTGAGCCATCATGCAATTCTGTGCTCATCCTTCTCCCTCACTGGAGACATCTTCTCTAATCCCAATTCCTTGCTCTTTCCACATGTCCTTAATATTATTCTTTATCATGCTCCAATTCCCTTTTACATGGTGCTATTTTGATGTGATAAAGTGCCATTTCCTTCGCAAATATTTAAATGTTGTCATTATTAAGTAGCGTAAAAAGTAATGTATCTTAGCAGTGTGTTTTATAGATCAGGAAGGACTCGGGTTTGATGCCTGCTCTATTTTGTGTTAACTGCAACTGTGGCCTTGAACGTTCACCAATTGGACTCTGAGCTATAGAAATGAAAGAATTCTGCTTCCGACCACTACTTGAGATTTTACAGATGGGATGGAGATCAATTCTGGCCATAATAATGAACACTGGCTCACACATACAGAATGATCACATTATGTACATTATGCAACCAATTGGCAGTGAGAAAATGTGTTTCTTTACTCCACACATCTGATAATAATCCCTTAAGAAAACAAAATTGTCACTTCAAACCACAAGTCTTTGTGGGACACTGCTATGTGCATTTGACAACCGTGTTTCGCCCACAAATATATAGTATAGTCAATTCACTTTACTATATATTCTGTGAGGGCTTTGAGATGTCTAGAAGATGTGAAAAGTGCTATAGCAAATGCAAGGATCATTATTATTGTTATTTTATTATATCTTTCTAGTAGTTTACCTTGAATGGCTGCTTCACAGGCAGCAGTAATTTAACCAATTCCCTTCACAGCCCAGAAGTGCCGATCTGATTACCATTGATGATTTTAGGCTTCAGAAGATTACAGATAGGTAAACTGCCAGATTACCATTAACATAGGTAAATGTAGCAGCCAATTTGTGCTCCGCAATATCCCATAAACAGCCAATAAGTGAATGATCAATTTATCTGGAGGTCGTTAGCCAGAACACACTCTATTCTATTTTCAAATAGTGCCAACTAAACAAGCAGATGGATCTTGCTTAACATCCAAAGGACGGCACCTCAAAATAATACAACACGCTCCCAGCAATATACCAGAGAGTCAGCCCAGAATATGAACTCATAGTCCAGTTACCGACATCTGAACCCACAACCTTAGGACTCAGAAGTGAGATTCAAGCTTCTTTTCAGATTATAAAGTGTTATTGAAACGTATTATATCTAGAATAATAGAACAGTGAGGACGAATCTCCTTTCATACACAGTACTTCAGGATATGTAAACAATACATCGATAGCTCAGTCTTGATAATAGTGATGTGTTGCTTGTTTGTGAGTGTGACTGAAATGTGACACTTGTGGTCGAACAAAACAAATGACATTGATATGAGAGAACCTTAGGAGAAATGCTCTTCTGTTCCTTACACTGTAATCTCTTACTTAGTTAGTTACATTTTAATCACTTTTTCATAGCCAGTGACAAACATTTCATGGTTAAATAATAACAGTTCTTGTCTTTCGTGTTAGGAGGATGTTTCAAAGCACTTCACTGAATTTCCTGTAAATTGTAGTAACTGTTTAACATCTCATACAAATAACGGCACCTCCAACAATGCAGTGCATTCCCGCCACTGTTTTGAGGTGTCAGTCGGGATTGAGAGATCAAAGTTTGAATATGGGGCTTGAACCCACAAGCTTCTGACTCAGAGGCGAGAGGGCTGCCAATTTTCCCAATTGTGTAGAATCATTCATTTTAAAACAATGGTCTGAAGAAGTGTCCATGCATATGTGGAAACTCTCAGTCTGGTGTGGATGGGTTTTACAGGTAGCAAAGACCTGTCTGACTAAACCAAAGGCAAATAGCCTTCAGGCTGGAACTATGACATCAGGGACATTATATGTCTCAGTAACAATATAAATAACAATCTCACGGGTGCTGGAAGTAAAATACAGTAACATCTAATAATAATAATGCTTATGTTTGGTACGGCACCTTTCATGGCCGTAGGGAGGATGCCTCAAAGCACTCCACTAACACTGTTTTTGAGTATCATCTTAGATTAGACCATATGAGTATCTTCTGTTTCCAACCTTCATACATAACGATAAACAAGTGGCGAATGTCAATAAGTGACTAAAAATCAGGTTAATTCTGAGCCACCTTCAATTGCAATCTAACTTACCTGAGAGGATCAATTATTATTACAGGTTTGTGGACAGGTTAAAACTCACATTGGAATACAATTATTTACACTGTCAGAGTGCCTAGCTGTCTATTGTTCTTTTCTTGAAACTAATAGGGCTCTTTAAGTGATCAGATGTGAATGTACTCTAGCGGTAAATAACCAACCCCATTATTCTAACTTGATTTAATTATTATTAACCTAGACCTCGCTATCATGATCAAATTATAAAGAGAGGCTGGTCAGAAGCAGGATGTGCTTAGAGGGAAGTGATCAGAGGCTCCAACCATTCAATCAGTTTATTCATGACAATCTGTGGTTGACAGCTTGGTGATAATACTGCAATTAGCTGTAACACTGTATTTTCACCTCAGAGAGACCAACCCAGACTGATGGGATGTTGGATTCCTATCTCCGATAGCTCTGGGGTGAATGAAATCTGAGCAATTTCAACCGTATTCCCACAGTATAAAAGTATCGCTATTGTAGTAGATGATTAAGAATATGAACAACTTTAACACACCATTGATGTTTCACCAAACCACAGTGATTTAACTCATATTGTGCTACACTCCTGTCCTGTCACAAACCTGGTACATTGCAGATTAAAAGGCATATGTACTTGTACTCAGAATCAAAGAACATTACAGCACGGAAACAGATCGATTGGCCCACTAAACCTGTGCTAGTATTGTTCTCCACATGAGTCAAGTAACCTAATCCAGCCCTCCTAAAGATTTGACCAGTGGAAGCAATCTATTACTACTTATCCTAATGGAAACCTTCATAATTTTGACCTCTATGAGGCCACTGCTTATAAGACACTGGTCTTACCTGGAGTACTATGTTCAGTTGTGGGAACCACACGTTAGGAAGGAGATCAAGGCGTGAGAGAGGATGCAAAGGAGATTTACCAGGATGGTCCAGGAATCAGGGACTTCAGTCATCAGGAGAGGCTACAGAAGTTAGGATTTTTAATAATAATAATCCTTGCATTTGATATAACATTTGATATTGTAAAGTACCTGCACAATTGACTGCCGCGTTTTACCCACAAAATATACAGTTACAAAACTGTATATTATGTGAAGCACTTTGAGGCATCTCGAAGATGCGCGAAGGCACTGTATCAAATGGAAGGATTATTATTATTATAAAGTGAATTGACTGCATATTTGTGGGCAAAATGTAGCAGCCAATTGCATACAGTGGTGTCCCGCAAATAGTCGTAGATTGAAGTGATCAAATTATTAGTTTTTTCTTCTTGAGGGATTATTATCAGGCATATGGAGTAAAGAAACTTCCCCAATGTTTCGCCCTGGCCGGGAAAACAAACTCAGATCTTTTGCTTGCAAACCAAGTGCTCTAACCACTGAGCTACAGGACTCCACAGGACGCTTATTGTCCTTGGAGCAGAGACAATTAAGAGGAGACTTAATAGAAGTTTTCAAAATTATGAGGAGGTTCAATAGGGTGAACAAGGCGAAACTATTTTCACTGGCAAGTGGGTCGGTAACCCGAGGACACTGAGCTGTCCAAATCAATCCCATTGCTTCCCAAGTCTCCAATCATAACTGGAACTCTTCCTTCTTAGCAACATTCCAGATAATCTACATTGCATCTTTTCTATTACAGTACTTTTATATTAGTTGTTTAAAATAGTTGTGAAGAGAAACAGAGAGCAGGTGAGGAGAGATTTCTTCATGCAGCAAGTTGTTAGGATTTGGAATCCGTTGCCTGGAAGGGTCGTAGAAGCTGATTTGATAACAACTTTTAAGAGAGAAGTAGATAATTATTTTGGGAGGACAAGTTTGCCTATGAGGAGAGAGAGGGGGAGTGGGATTGATTTGGACAGCTCTTTGCAAAGAGCCAGCGCAGACATAATTGGCAAATGGCCTCCTTCTGTGCTGTATAATTCTATGATGATTGTATCATTCTCAGCTCTAGTGAAAACAATTATATCTTCCCAAGCGTCTGCTCATGACTAGAACTCTTCATTCTTGGCAACATTCCAGCTAGTCTACAATGCGTCTTTTATACTTTTATATTCTTCCTCTGATGTAACACACAAAACTAAATACAATATTCCAATTGTGGCCCAACCAAGGTCTTGGATAAGTTTAACACTGCCTCCTTTTTATTCTTATAAGTGGATTGTTTGATTACTGATGGCCTTATCTACAGTGCTGCCACCTTTAAAGACCTCTGTATCTGAACACCAAGGTTGTTTCCATCATCTTTTAGCAAACATGCTTCAACAAAGTTTCACATTTTTTTAATCATATTTTTCTCTCTCAAAGACCTTCCTCTTAATATTTCTAATCATGTTTGCAGCTTTCCTATATTCTTGATACTGTATTTGTCTTCGCTGTACTTTTATTATCTGTTCGGACTTTAACAATGCTTATTTTATGTTTATTTTATTTATCCCCGGCATCTAAGGACATCATCCTGAGGTGAAGTGCGCTCTATAAATGTAATTTTGTTGTTTGTATATTAATTCTAGATTTAATTCTGATCTCCTAATAAATGGACTTTGATAAACTACCTTTTTATTTCCTTGCTGGAATAAACTTGGAATTTTTTTTCTAGTCAAGTACCTTTGCCCTTGACTTTTTATTTGTGCACTGAGCCTGTTTCCCAAATGTTCCTCTGCTAACACCCTGCCTAATTCATTATCTAGAAATCAGGTCAAGTTGTGCATCCTTCCTTGTTGAGTTTAGCAATATGTTATACTGTCCCTGGTATATTGAAAGGAAGTCTGTTCTTCTGTGAGTTTGCCTCAGTCATAGAATTTCTTATTTAATTCCAAGCCATTGTTCAGTAAGAGTCGCCCCAAGCAAAAATGAAGAATGCCAACCTTTGTTTGACCTACTTTTAATAACTCACATTAAGGTGCAGTGGTGCTTGGAGGAGGGGGCTTACTTCTCAATAAAACATACTTTCACACAAAAACCATTGTCACCTTCAGGACCCCTTCTTCCAATCTTTTCAGGATCCCCAGGGAGCTGGGACCCCTTGACTCGAAGCCCTTTGTGAGAGGGGGAATTCAAACCCTACACAATAGCACCGTTATTGTGTCACTCATTATTGTGCTGCATGACACAAATATGTCATGACTCAAATTAAAGGTCTTTGGAGACAAATTGCTGATACAGAAAATTCCTGTAGGATGTTCTTGATACAAAAACAAGCCTAGAGGATTCATAAATCCTCCCGTAGGAATTGATGCTCACCACCTGCTAGAGTATTGTGAGAATGTATAGACATTTCATACAATGTTTTATGAAATATTATCTCCCAAACTTCTTCCAAAAGTGAGTGAATAGTTGAGCCTTATAGAGCTTTGATGTGAGATTTGATTATATGATCACTATTCCTGGTAGCATGAAATGTTGGGCTGGTTTCCTTACTCTACACTCCTCTGTTTACCAGCAGTAAGTATGAACCCGGTTGTTAGTCAGTTGGCGGATTGCTTTTCAGGGGGTAATAATTCCTCACCAAAAAGAAAAAAACTTGGTCACTCAATCCACGAATGTTTGTGGGACACTGCTGTTTGCAGTTGGCTGCCTCATTTTGTCCACAAAACATACAGTTAATTCATTTTACAGGATATATTTTGCAGCATATTGAGACGTCTTGAAGAGGTGATAAGGCGTGATATCAAATGCAAGGACGGTTAATATCATTATTCTGAGTTGCATTTGTTGATTTCAGCTGCCACTAGGAGTGCGCCAAATGGCCTCAAAATAATAATACAAATAATAATCCTTGAATTTCATTGTAGGGTCTTACACGTTGTTGAGACATCTCGAAGCAATTCACAGAACATACTGCAAAGTGGATTGACTGTGTGTTTTGTGGGCGCATTTGAAAAATACCCTTTTGGCTTTCCTGCTCTTGGGCATTTTATAGAGAATAATCCTGGACAGTACGAGTGAATAGACAACATGTGAAGCCAGCTTGACAGCAGTGACACTTGCAGTCACCAATCATGTCAACACTCATCAGCAAGGCTTGCACATAAATAATAGTTATTTGGGTGAGGGAACAGAGGGCAGCCAACACTCATAGAACCGTACTGTAGCAGAAGAAATAATTGTCAGGAGAGAAAAGTAATAGAAAATTGGTGAAGGCAAAAATACACTGTGCTAATAAAAAAACCTCAAACCTGTCACCAATAATTCCACATACCTTAGTAAAAGCTGGTTGAAAACATTAGATGCATAATTATTTCTATTAATAATAATTATGGTACCTATTGCGTAAGAAAGGACTTCACAGAGTGTTACTGTAAAGTGCATAGACTGCGTATTTAAAGGCAAAAACAGCAGCCAGGTACAAACAGTAGTGTCTCACAATCAGCCATAAAGTGAATGATCAATTAATCTGGAGGATTGTTGGCCAGGAGACCAGGAAAAACACCCTTCTCTTTCCGATTAGCTTCATGCGACCTTTACCATCAACCTGAGAAGGTGTCAATTTCACATCTCATCCAAAGTATGGGTACCTTCAACAATGCAGCATTTCCCAACACTACACTGTCAGCCTAGACTATCAACTCTCAGAGTCCTTGGTGTGGGACACAGCCATCTGACCCAGAGACATCAAGTGAACCAGGCTGAGAGTCTGCTTGATTCCCCCAAACCATTTACCATCTTTGAAAACTTCTAAATCAAAACACAAAGCCTGTGTTTGGATCCCACTCATGACAGGAAGCAGCTGTTGTGTGTTTGCCTGCTGATGGCCTCCATGTTTGGCTATTTGTTCTCATTACTCCCTCTCTGCTCAGCACTTATTGTGACTTGTTTCGATGGCAGCACGTGGAAGGAAAGTGCTGAATTGATGCTGAAGAATGGTTCTTAGAATGAGACACAAAAGTTTAACATGGAAATACACACCGTCGCCTTGGAAAGTGCTTGAAATTTAATTGATTCCTTTTTTGTTAAAAAAAATGTTTGTGTCGTGTTTAAAACAGTGTTTAAATTATCAGGTAAGGTGGCTACATGTACGGTAGAACAACACTCACAGGTGGCTAGATTAATCTAGGTGGCTAGATTGAGCAGTGCAAGAAGTAAACTAGCTGATCTGCTAACATCGCTTATTCTATACTTTGCAAAAAACACTCCCCACCCCCAAATTAGGCATGTTTTTGCCACCGCCTTTGTTCGGCTGATACCGCACTGAAAACCTGTTTTCAATTGGAGAACAGCTACACTGACTGAAATGAATAATTTACGGTATTTTGAAAGCATTAACACATAGATCATCAGAGGCAGGACTATCTATCATAGTTTGTGTCGACGCTTTTGGTCATCTTTCCTCTCCCCAGTCCGTTCGATTCCCATCCCCAGCTGGGTTCCAGTCAGCAAACCCAACTGAGAGTTGCAGATGTGTAAGCACTTTGCAAGGTCATTGTTTTGACTGTGAAGAAAGAACCTGTACCAATCAGTTTTTAAAACAGAAGCTCGCCTTCATAGAGCAGGGGGTAAAAGTCTATTTTTAATGCAAGTAAACAAAGTGGTTCTTTTGCAATCTGACTTATGATAGTTGGGAAGTCACAGCTGTGAGAATTCAGCATGTCTCAAGTTGGACTTGTGTGTTAGGCGTGATTCAACATCAGTCAAATAAGATTTCCTGCTGCATAATTTCCCGCACTAGCCTATGGCTTCATTTCCAAAAATTATACTGCCAGACACAATCTGACCTCCAATAATGCAGCATGTTTGCCAGTGAGGTCAAGGTCCTGACTCACGGGGCTTGAACTCACACTCTTCTGACTCAGTGGCAAGAGTGCTGGCAACAGAGTGAGGCTAAAAACATGCATCAAGGTATCATGGTGATTAATACACTCATGGCTCCACAAGGATCTGCCAGTTTTTTTTTCAGCCAGGTGATGCAAATGTTTGACTGTTCGGCGCCTTGGGTCATCCTCCCGACATGAAAGGCACTATATAAATGTAATTTGTTGTTGTGGAAACCCACTATTGTTCTTAACAGTATCCAAATCAGACCGAGAGTCCCACATACATAAGCGTTCTGAGACAGCCACCTGTTGAGAAAAACGTTTCATACCAAATGTAAATTAGATTGTGTACATATGACACCTATGCATGGAAACTTCCATGTCTTTGGAGTGAAATCCTCTGCCTTCAGGGGCGGAGGAGGTAGGAACAAATAGGTGGAGGAAAATTTTGAAAGAATAAGTGAACTTTTTAACAACGGCAGAGCCACAGTGAAGGGCCAATGTGTATGTATGTATATATATATATATATATATACAATATAATATTCAAGAAAAACAATATAATATTCAAGGGTATATAAAGGATATATATATCCTTTATATACCCTTGAATATTATATTGTTTGTCTGAACAGACAAACCTCCGTCTCCAGGGCTCACCGGCTAGCCCGTCTTAAAATTAATTCTCGGAAGGGATAGAGAGTTGGAAGACAAAGAGAAAGAAAGACATAAATAGAAAGAGAATTTGAAGGCAGATGGAATATTCTAAATAAACATTCATTAAGGTTTGTCCTTGCTGAAGGCGATGTTAAGTTGATAGAGGCAGACCCATCCCTCCTATCACATTGACACACACACACACACACACACACATATGATGTCATTGAGCTCAGGGCTAAGCCATGATTTGCTGTGTGCTTGTGTTACATGAGAGAGGGGGCGGGCAGGCAGGCAGGCAGAGGCAGGCAGTGTAGTTTGCAAAGGTGAATCAATCCAAACTCAGAAGGGAGTCAGCAAGCAAGCAAGCAATCCAGGCAGCCAGCTCCACTAGAGCAAACAGACAGCAGCAGGGCAAGCAATACAGTGGAGTGTGTGCGCCTGTGACAACTACCAGAAAGCAGAAGCCCAGCCACTGGGTAATCAACATTGCCCCTGATTTCCACACTGTCTCTCACACACACACACACACATACACTGTTCACAGGGCTGAACATTAAGGAGAAAAATACTTTATTTACCAAACCGTATCAAGAGAGAACCTGGTGTGTTTGGATTGGTTAAGTAACAGTTGGGGTAAGTGAGTTATTTTATT
Organism: Hydrolagus colliei; assembly: GCA_035084275.1. Lineage (NCBI taxonomy): Eukaryota > Metazoa > Chordata > Chondrichthyes > Chimaeriformes > Chimaeridae > Hydrolagus > Hydrolagus colliei. The sequence goes on from CM068744.1 coordinate 29,585,692, forward strand.
TCCCCTTACTGTAATAATATATACATACTTTGCTGGACATTTATTGCCAAACCAGATAAACAGTGAACGTGGTGTTTTGGAGGGTTTAAGTGATAGTGGGGTTGGGGGGTGGGGGTGTTTAGAGCCTATTATTTTATGGATTTCTATACCCTTACTTTCCTTTCTCCTGTGTGTCAAACACATGTACATAGTGCTGGGATTTAAGCAGAAGATTTTTTAAAAAAAAGAATTTAAAAAGACAATCCATGTTTGGAGGGTTTATGTGACTTTGAAGGTGAGTTATTAATTCTTGGTGTGTTTTATTTTGTGTATATTTATTATATATATATATATAAATACATATATCCCCAAGAAGTTTTTATTTATTGAGAATTTTAGAGAAAAATATTTTATACCAAACCAGATGGAGAGGGAACACTATGTGTGGGGAGGGTTTAAGAGACAGTAGGGTGAATGATTTTTTTTTTGGGGGGGTGTTTTATTTACAGCTATACCACCCAAAAGTTTTTTTTAGAAATTAGAGAAAAATACTTTTATAACCAGATCAAGAAGGGAACCAGGTAAGCAGTGTGTTTAAGTGACACAGCGGGTGTGAGTTTAATTTGGGTTGTGTTTTATTTCTAGATATACGGAAAAAAGCGTTTTCGTTTGGATCTGAAGTTGTTTTTTTGATTGGGGGTGTGAGAGGACTGGCGATGCCGATTGAAATCTCAAGCAGTCGAAGAATGCAGCCTCGCTCGGAGCTGAGCTCCTCTTTACCGCTGAGGATACTTCACAAGGGCCCTGGCTTCCTCCGCAAGCAGGTGGTAGAGGAGGGGGTGAGACGAGGTCAGCTGAGTGCTGTGGAGAGACTGGCTGCCGATAAAGCCAAGTACGTCAAGAGCCGCCAGGTGACTAACTCCCCTCAGCAGCTAAAGCAACAGAAGCCGCCGGCAGTCAGCTTGGGCTCCAACTCTGGGAGCAGCAGCAACAACAGTGACAGCAGCAACAGTAGCAGCAACAGGAGTTCATCGGTCAACTGCGCAGGTAACCCTCCAGGGGGCTTGGGTTTGGACTTGGGGTTGACCAAGCCGGGCGGCCAGAGACAACAGCAGCCACTCCTTAGCCGTCCCCAGCCCTTCCAGAGCCTAGTCTCCACCAAACGTTGCAGCACCAAGAGGCAAATACGCCCAGACTCACTGGTGATCTACAGGCAGAAGTGTGAGTTTGTCAAGGGAGCCACGGGCGAGAGCCCCAGAGGCAATAACCTGGTGCGGAGGCTGTTCCAGGGCTCCTCAGTCAGGGACAAGCAGATGTCAACCCCCCAAGCTGCCCCCCAGCCGGCCAAGGTCATCATAAGGGAGGGGGTGAGGTGTCAGGAGCCTGCCAGGGACACGCCAGTCGGGGATGAGCCTCGGGGCATCTTAATGGAAAAGCCTCAGGGCACCTCGACAGATATCACCGGCTCCCAGAACCTGGCAACATGTCCCGAGAACTGCCAGCCACATTTGGAGGTCCCGGGCAAAGTGATAACCAAGCAGGGATCAAAGGAACTTAAGAGGCGAGGGGTCCACCGGTCACAGTCCGATATCAGCTCCAGATACTCCAAAGCCTTCTCGGAGTTTGACAGCTTCTTCAGGTACTGCGGGCTGGAGCCTGATGTGGTGGAGGACATCGGGAGGGAAAACTTCTCTTCGGTTTCCGACAACGTCACCTTTAGAGGCCGGAGTCTGAGCACTACTGACTCGGACAGCGAGTTCTCCCGGCACAGCGGTGAGAACGACCGGCTGCTGGAGGAGGAACTGAACGATCAGATCTCCTCGTCTCTGTCAGTGGTGGAACGCAACGCCCGTGTCATCAAGTGGATCTACAGTTGCAAGAAAGCCAAGGAGTTGGGCAGTGCGCTACTTGTATAGGGTTTAGCTCCCAGAGCACTGGGATAGTCACTTGTCCTCAACCCTGGGCACAAAACTGGCTGCCGCTTTGTCCTGTAAACAGATACACTTCACAGTAAAATACCTTGAGCCACTTTGAGACGTCTGGGCCATGGGTTGAGGCAAGGATTATTAAGACTCCACCAACACACCAAACTTTCAGAGAAATGGGGATGGAATGAACCTGAACAGAGAGGATTGTTTATTTATTTCTTTGCGTGTTTCAAAAACGCGAGTGCATTTTACGCAGTTTTGCTTTTATTATGTGTGGAAAGGTTATCTGTGTACATTTCTTATAGGCTGAGATGTTGACTGCCCATGGATTACAATTCATTGCAACATTGCAAGTTCCTGTTCATCTGTTTGCACGATTAATGATTATTAATTATGAATTGATCCACCTTCATAATATGAAGCCAAAGGAAACTTGCAAATCTGACTTTTCTGAAGAATCCAGATTCTTTTTCTTAATTCAACAACCACCAAAAACAAAATTGCATTTCTAGAGCTCCTTTCATGTCGGGAGGACGTAATTCAAGTCACGTCCTTTATGCAAAACATAAATTTGGAAAACTTTTCATCCTGATGCCCGACATTTGTTTAAATTTTTAAAAAAACCAACAATCAATCATTGCTGTGCGTGTAAATTGGCTGCTAGGTTCCCTTACAAAGAGACACTTTACAGTGAATCTTGTAAAACCCTTTGAGATATTCTCCCAACTTGAAAGGCACAAAATCACCTGCAAAGATCATTATTATTAATAACAATAATCATTTCAAGATACATTCTGTAAACTACTGCCATCACAAAACTTATGCAAACGTCCCCAAACCCTCATTAAAATAAAATGTCTGAAAGCAGCAGTCTGCCTACGTGAAACCATCTTGATTGCAATACCTGTGTCCCAAAGTTATGTATGTAAATATTACGTAATTATTACTGCCTTTTAAACTGAATCTCTTAATACAGTATTGCATTTTATTAAAGAGATCACTACTATTTTCTGTGCTTCAATGCAGAACTGTAAAGACAAATGCTGGCAGTATTAACGTTAGCTGCTTGCTTACATCCTTGGTTATTGTGGGTCTTTGGTTCATTGCAGGAAGAGTGTTTTATGTTTAAAGATGGTTTCAATATGGGATAAGCCACAACATGTCCTTACACTTCCTCGTCTCACTGCTGCGTAATGTGGACAGGGGAGTGTCAACAGGACACTCCTGCATACAGTCAGTCATATATTGTTTAGCATAGGATTATACAGAGTACGTCTGTGTCATTTTCATATTGAGGATGTCTGTGGACAGTGGTGCAACACTGTGATCAGGCTACAGGTTGGATTGAAATATTTCCAGTTTGGAAATGGCCCCCAAAAAACCCTCAGTTTTTTTTGTTGAAAAAAATCATTAACTCTCTGCCAAAGGCTCACAGTGGTTGTTTCGAGTGGCTTTTCTCAACCGGTTAACCAGTTCTTTGGCCTCTTCAGATTTAATCTGCTCAAGCCTCTCGCCTTCTGGGGAAAAGCATTGGGCTTCATTTAATGCTCTCGTCTTTGAAGGCACACAGTTAACTCAATTTGCGTGGAACTGGATGCAAAGTCACCACTGCTGTGTCACATGGGCTCTTTCAACATTGTGCTTCCCCCTTTGAGTAAACGAAACATTTTTACTCAACCATGATCCTCAATGGGTGTAACTGACAACAGAGAGTGGGCATAATGGGGCTCACCTCTGAGGAATTCTCTTATATCTTCGCCATGTCACATGGTGTGAGGTCTCGCTGTAAATGGGCGAAGTGAGTGAGGTTGGGGGGGATGGTAGGTGGATGATTTTGAGGTAAAACAAAATGTGTCCCAGAAAAGGCATGTGTACCAAAAAGCACATTTGCTCACTGGCTCACGTGGCGTTGCATTAATATTAATCATAACCTTTGCATTTGATTTAGCGTCTTATCACATTGTTGAGACGTCTTGGAAATCGCTTCACAGTATACAAGGGAAAGTGAATTGACTATTGGGGTGCATTGTCAGATTTGCATTGGTGCATTAAGCATTCAAAGGCCTGCAGATTTTACACTGCTAGAGGATTTGGTTCTTTCTGATTGAATCCTATACCCCCAGCAGTAGGATAATCCTAGTGATCGGAAGCCCCTAGATTGACCTCCCTTGGAGAGATTACAGAGCAGAACTGGGCGGACAAGGCCTATAGCTAAGCCATAGAGTATAAAAATCATGTAGTGAGGAATTGGATCCACATGAGGGGAGAGGAAGGGGTGACTTTAACTTATAACATGATTCAGAATGGAGTCTTTCAAGCCAGAGACAATCCTGTACAGATACGGCAGCGAATGTGAAGTATTATACTTATATAGATATAAGGTCTCGTTAAGTTAACGAAAACCATGTAAAGACACCGGTTGCTATTTCACAGAAGAGAGAAAACAGAAAAAAAGAGTCAAATTAAAAAAAAATGTTATTTTCTCCCTTGCTCTGCGTCCACATCTATTGAATGCGGAATATTATGGTGCTTTTCCAATGGTACTGATGATATTGCTCAGTGGCCAGTAGGTTTACTTCTTTCCCATAGGAACAGACCGGAAATTCATGGGAACGCTCTAACATCCTTAGCAAAGTGTTTTATAGTAATAATAATCCTTGCATTTGCTATAGCACCTTATCACTTCATTGAGATGTCTCAAAGCGTTTCTCAGAATATCCTGTGAAGTGAACTGACTGTATATTTTGTGGGTAAAAAATATATTTTGAAGAATTGTCCCCCAAAAAATTGGATTTTTTTTTGGATAACTGGATAAAATTATTTGGGAATCCACATGTTGATTGAAGCTGTCAGATAAAATTATTGGTTTCCAAATGTTTTAAATAGTTGACTTCAATAAGAATCATAAGATCACAAAGGTGGATTGCATGTGAGAGGCCCTCTAAACCCATTAACCTCTTTCTTACAGAATACCAACTGTATCTAATGCCCTTGCATTATAACATGAAAGTTGAAAACTGTGTCCTGGCCTGGACTAGCCTCCTCAGTAACCCTTTCCAGCTGCTGCTTGCCCTCTGTATAAATAAACATTTTCCTGTGTCTGTCCGAAATGTGCCCTTCACAACCCCAAACGTGTTCCTTCTTGTCTTGGGCTAACTTGATCTTCACAGAAACAGCCTCTGTAACCTGCGGATCATCCAGCCTCACAGGTATCCTCTTTCATGGCATGTGCTGATTGGCATCCGTATGTTGAATTACTTTGTTTTTTTTAAAAAAGGTGAATCTGTTGTATAAACAGTAGCTGACGTTACCTTGCCAACAGCCTGTAGATTACAAACACGTATTCTAGTGCCTACAGACTGACTGCAACTGCTATTTCCGCCCCTTTTATGTGCAGGCATTTGATTACTGATTCACTATCATCTTCAGGTGTCCAGCGATACTGTAAATCTTTGAGGACCTCTGGTTTATAGTGTTGTACCTCATAATCATCCTGTTAAGTGATCTGTCAGCCACAGCATTGTAAATGAAGCAGGATTTCTTTACAAGGCAGGATGCCAATCGCTTAAACTTGGCAAGTTATAATTGCTGAAAATGAATACTTAAGAGGCTCCTTAAGAACATTAAAATATAAGTGTATCTATTTGAATTCATTTAAAGAAGATAATAAGTGGCGTGGCCGAGGTCAGTTATCGGTCGCTGCCTGGGAGTTCAAAATCTCGCTATAACTTTCAACACCTGTTTCTTAAAGTACTGTAAAACTGAAGAGCAATTGCCAAATGGTCGTAAATCTCTCATTTGCAAGTGATTCAAAGGTGCAGTCAGGAGTTTTCTAGATGTCACCCAACCTGAGGCTTGAAACGCTTTACTCTGTAAAGGTGGTCTGAATGTGACTTTGATACTGGATTATTTTCCTTTCAATGTCTGGTGCAAGAGAGGATGTGCATCCAGGTTGCCTCCTTTGCAGAATGTGTCTGCAGTCTAGTGTGACACGTGAAATATGTAAACAGGAGAGGTTGGGTTACCTTGTGGATCCTACAAACATGTGTCTGCAAGTTATGTTCCAGACCGAATTATGGAGGCAGCAGTCTGGGGGCAAAATGAGTTTAGAGAGAAACCCAATCTCTCTGTGCAAACAGGGATTTTATCCGGGTGAATTGCTATTTTTCTATCTGTGTGTGTGAATTCTTATTTTCTATTTCTAGATCCTACATCCCACAAAATTGTATTTTTCGATTCAGAATAATTTTGGTTGGAAAAATTGTAAGCTAAAACTAATTTGTTGCCAGAGTTACTCTCGAGCGCAAATTATGTAAATACTGATGTTTAATATAGGAAGGCGTCATATTGTTGTGTTATATATTGTGAAAATAAAGCAATATTTTATATTATAATATTAAAGTGTACTATTCCAATAAAGTTGGTTTATGTAAATAATTTGAGAATGTTGTTGTATTTAATTCTTTAATAAATTAATATATTTTTAAATATTTTATTTAATATTCCTTCGCTCATTCCTTTCCCCGTCCCCAAGTCTTAAGTCCCCTTGAACCACAACCCTTTTGTAAATTGAGAGCAAGAGTAGGCATCTTGTCAATGCGTGTCATCCTGTAACCAACCACAAGGAGGTACAGGTGATCAATTTCAGTTACTCTTCCCTCCTTATGTTAATGAGCCTTGGCGTCTATTCATTGCCTCGCACTTAAGATCAGGAACCCCAGAAGAGATTCCTGGGTGAAAAACCATCTCCTATCACTCCATAGCAAAGGGCATTCGATTGCTGCAATGGCATTGCATTGCATTGGATAATTAAAATATATATTTAGGATTGGTTATATTCTCCCACACGCTTTATGCTCCATCAGTGGGTGAGTTTCGAGTCCCCAATCTCTGGAACTCCATCCCTCACTTCCTCTGACTTAATCCTTCCCTCCCTGTCTCCCTCCCTCTTTATGCACAAAGCCCATCTCACGATTTACCTCTTCGATTGTTCTTTTGGTTATTGTTTCCTTCTCTGTCATATTCAGTTCCGATTCCCACCTCCCTGGCGTTACACTGCTGCTCAAACAGCAATATAATGCACATTAAGACATCCTCCCAAGGTGAAAGACCTTATATAATTGTAAATTATATTGCCAGCACTGCACTGTAATTCGTAAAGGTCCCAGGTCATCCTCTGTGGCATATGAAATACAGAACAAACAAAGGGATTTGACTCCCATCAAGCCTAACTCACTATAGGCTCCATGTGACCTTTATCTCCTGGAGGAATGTATTGCATGGATATTTCCTGAACTACAAAGACAATCAAGCAAACAATCCAAAGTATTAATCTGAAACAAAACACTACAGATGCTGGAAATCTGAATCAAAAACAGAAGTTGCTGGGAAAACTCAGCAGGTCACGCAGCATCCACGGAGAAAGGAAAGTGAGTCAACATTTCGGATCCACAACCCTTTGTCAGAACTGTTCTGATGAAGGGTCATCGACCCAAAACATTGACTCACTTTCCTTTCTCCATGGATGCTGCCTGATCTGCTGAGTTTTCCCAGCAACTTCTCAAAATAGTAATCTATCCTTGCGTCTCTGCTATACATCCCTAACTTGCTTGCTTTCACAGTCACTGCTTTCCCACTCTGAAACACTGTCCAGGATGACGGTCACTATCTAAATGCAAAAGGCAAAGTACAGTACTGCTGTTGCTGGAAATCTGGTATAAACACAAAGTCGCTGGGTACACGAAGCAGGTCAGACAGCATCGATGGAGAAAGGAAAATTAGTTAACATTTCAGGTTAATCACCTATCGTCAGAACTCAATGTAAATGCAATGTAAATGCAAGTTCTTCTTGTCAAGGCTCCAGTGAAAGGAAGTCATTCAGCCCATCTTGGCTTAACCACAACGAGGCCATGAGACTGCCCAAGTTTGACTGCAGCTCCAGAAAAAATCCCAGATCTAGAGATTGACAGAATGCTTTAACCTGCTGGACTGGGTGGAATTTTCCTTCCATTCATAACCCATGTCATTTCTACTTTCTTCAACAAAAGGCAGCAAGAATTTTAAATCCAAATAAACAAAAAGTCAGACTCAATTTATTCTGCACTCACAATTTCCAATCCCAGAGGTTAATTGTTTTTACTGATTGTAATGGAACAACTTTGTGGTTCTATAATTGCTGGAAAAACAACTGGGGACAGTACAGAGCTGCATCCTTGGAATTGTTTCAAGAACAGCACTGGCCATGTTAATAATAATAATAATAATCCTTGCATTTGATACAGCCCGATATCACATCTTTGATTTGTCTCAGAGTGCTTCACAGAATACACTGTGAAGTAAGTTGACTGTATATTTTGTAGGCGAAACGTGGCAGCCAATTGCGCACAGCAGTGTCCCACAAACAGTCATTGATTGAAGTGACCAATTTATAACTTTTTTTAAAAAGGAATTATTATCCTCGGAAAAGTGATCCACCAATCAACTAACAACCAGGTTCCTATTTACTGCTATGCAAACAGAGGCATGTGAGGTAAGGAAACTTGCCCAATATTTCACCCTGCTGGGAATCGAACCCAGGTCTCTCACTTGCGAGGCAAGTAGTTCAACCACTGAGCTACAGGACTGAACGCTGGCCATGTTAACTGAGACTTTAGCATTTTACCTGAATGATTTAGTCCTCCAATAGGTCCATTGTGACTCATTTATAAGAAACACTTGAAGCTGTAATGTAGGGAACAATAGGATTGGGAGGATGAAATGAAATGGGCTCAAGGGCCTTCTTCATCCAAACCTCTCTTGTGAACTCTTGTGACTAAATAGGAATGTCTATAAGAGATACTCATTTAACAATATCAGCTTTCTCCTAAAAAGCATCCAGAAGATCACAAGATTGGTTTGGTTAGATGATAAAAAGCCTTTGGGCCATTTGATCTGATCCTTCCAGCCTAGAGTCCTCCCATCACAGGATCCCGTGGATATTGTAAATGGGTTCAGCATCCTCGTTGGAACCACTGGAAATCCATTGCCTTCATTAATTACCCACTGGGTAAAGAAGAAATTAATGATGTCTGTCTTCAAATTGCACTCTGTAACTCTAATCTTGTTCTATTGTCTTGGAATATCCTAAAGAACTGCTCTCAGTTTACTTTTCAAATCGCATTTAGACCTTTATAAACCTCTATAAAGTCCCCTCTGAGATGTCTTCTCTCAAGACTGCAGAGCCCCAACTTGTATAATAATTGCTCTTAACTCATTCCTCTAATAATGGGGTTGAATCATCCTCATTACGTTCCCCTGCATTGACAGCACAGCTTGTGCTTACGTCAGCCCTGCCTGCCTCCACCCTCTGCATTGGTTACATAAGCAATTGAATTATCCACAGTGGATATTGAACCCTAAAGGGCATACAGTTCAGAACAGTGTGAGTACCATAATCTTCATTATACATTTGTGTACATAGAGTAATTGTACATCTCCAGATACATTTGTTCCAGTTAATGATAGTGAATGTTGGCAGGCTATTTCTCAATTTTTTATCCATTGCTCCTATTTCTCATTCCCTCTGTCCCACCATTTGTGGCTGAATTGTTGACCACCTTGTCCTGCCCTCTGGAATTCCCTCTGCCTTATTTTTCTCCCCCAAAATATGTTGTCAACCATTTCTCCCCTCCTTCATCCTTCTGTTCAATAGAGGAGAAATATATTTGCTAAGTGGTTCAAGGGTTTCATTCTTGTTCCCAATGACCCCCCCAAAGTCCTGCCGATGAGCCAGACAGGCTGGGAGGTTGTCAGTAGTGCCCTAGAATACTTCAGACTCACCTGGTTTAGGAACAGACTATCCAGACCTCCATTATACATTTACAGTATATTCTGTGAAACGCTTTGAGACATCTAGAAGATGTGAAAAGCGCTATATCAAATACAAGGATTATTATAATTATTATTACTGTATAATACATTAGCCATTATATTAACATCTCATCCAAAAACCGAATCAGCAATGATCCGGTATTTTCCAGTACTGAACCTGGGTGTCACCCTGTACTGTGAGCTCAACAACAAAATTACACTTGTATACTGTAGTGCCTTTCATGTCAGGAGGACGTCCCAAGGCACTGACGACCCAACATGGAGCTACCAAAGGCTACACCACCTCTGCAACCAACTGCTTCAGCCTGTTACAACATTCCCTTGTGCAACTAACCATTGTGGCCAAAGGTTTGGAAAATGTGATCCCCTTAAAACCCTGGCCACAGGAAAGCAGTTAATATGCATGTTAATCTAGGAAAATATAACTTACCTTTGTCATGAAAACAGGCAAGATTGGAACCCTACCGATGGACAATTGTGTTTGTATTTCTCAGCTCTCTAGGCCAACAGAGTAAAGGTAACTATAAAATAATAAAACAACCATCCATTATTACGCAAATTTCTACAAATAATAGGAGTCCTTGCTTAGCTCCATCCTTTCTCCATCTCTAACCACTCCCCCATTCCGAAATAAAAATATGATGGTGGCAAACAAAACACGAATTCTGTGGGGTGGGGGGGTTTTAAAGCTCCCTTTCATGCTCTGCCTTGGGTCTCTTTTTCTCATTTGTGTGTATCACTTGTGTGAATGTCTACCTGTTCAGGTGGATATTAAAGCACTTGTGACACTTTGCAAGAAGAGAATGGAGTCACTCCTGGACAGCAATCCACCAAATAAACTTGGTCATTCATTTCAAGGAGTTTGCGGGACATTGTTGTGTGCAAATTGCCTGCCATGTTCATCTGCAAATACAGCCATTTCGCTTTAAGTGTATGTTGGGAAGCAGTTCTGAAAATGGTCTGAAAATGATTTGAAAGGCACTATGCCAAATGCAAGGATTATTATTATTAAATGTTTTAGTTACAGGATCTGACAAACTCTATGAAGCATCAGTTGGTAGCAACAACAAGATCTTTTCACATGTCATGCCTTCAGCAGCTGGGAATACTTTGGATGTTTTTTGAGACAATGTTGATGGGAAAAAATAGATAATATGAACCAGGGATTATTCCTTTCATTGCAAGCCTCACTCTCAACAACTACTTGAACTAATACAGCAGCCTTCACACCAGACTGTATCTCGGAGCACTCTCCCACTATGAGTGTCCCATTCTCTGTTAATACTTTTTAATCCAGCTCCAGATTTTTTTTGATCAATCAATCCACGACTGTTTGTGGGTCACTGCTGTGCATAATTAGCTACTGTATTTCATCCACAAAATGTACAGTCAATGCAGTATACAGTATATCCTGTGAAGTATTTTGAGACATCCATATGTATTTTGAAGGCGTTATTACCCCGGAAAGCAATATGCCAATCAACTAACAACCAGGTTCCTACTTGCAATTAGGTAAACAGAGGTGTGTGGGGTAGGGAAACTCGCTGAAGGTTTTGCCCACCCTAGAATCGAACCTGAGTCCTCTCACTTGTGAGGTAAGTGCTCTAACCACTTCTCTACAGACTCCACATTAACATCTTCACTAGCCTGCACACTCACTAAAAGTTCCTTTGGATAGCACCTAAGGGAATACGGTAAGAATTAGACACTGCTGTAAGTTATGCAAATTACACAGTGAATGGTGCTAATTATTAATCAAATTGCCCCAGTCAGAACAAAGTAATCCTTTTACAAGGTGATTGAGTTCATTCGGGTATATCAAAATTAATGAGCTTGTCAAGTGATCACTTTATCTCTTCATTCTATCACTACAGCTAAAAGTTTCTCTCAAGCTCGTGACTGCTGATAGGTGTTATGTTTATCTCTTTGAATAATTGCTCTCTGCTGCATGTTTTAGCACATGTTTTACATACGCGTAAGCAGTTTTTCACTGTATGTGGGTCAAAGGCACATTTGTGATTTGAATTTGCGCAAATAAAAATGGGCAGCATTTCTTAAGGTTATCTTGCTGGTCGTCGATTAAAAATTATCCACCTGCCCTAAGAATAATAATAGTAAGAATCTTTGCAGTTCATATGCTGCCTTATAGCGTCATGTGGGACGTCACAAAGCATGTTACGGAATATATTGCAAAGTGAATTTACTGTGTATTTTGTGGCCGAATCATGGCAGCCATTTGCGCACAGCAATTTCTCACAAACAGTCATGCATTGAGTGGCAACACTTTTTTGGAGAGATTAATCCTCATGATAGGGTCCATCGATATGGAAATGTTCCGATTTAGATACATCGATGGGCTCATATCGAGATATACCGGAATATCGATATTTTCAGGGTTTTCGTACTGCGCATGCGCATTCGGGGCCTATCTCCTCAGGAGGTAAATATCTTTCTCTCTCTGTGTCTCTCACACTCACTCTCTCCATCTCTGTGTTTTTCTGTCTGTGTCTCTGTGTCTCTCTCCTCTCTCACAGTCCCCCCATCTCTATCTATCTGTATATTATCACATCCACCCAGTCTCTCCCCCCACCCACCCCCTGCCGCCGTCCCTCTCTCCCCCCCCCACCACCCCTTGCATACCTGTATATTGTATTCGAGTACTATGAATACAATATGGCGGCTTTGCACCTCGGTCTGTGCATTGTGTATAGAGATGAGCATTCTGGGTCTTGTAGTTCAGTGCACGCGCATCCCGATTTTTTCCCTCGATATATCGACTTTTTCGATATATCGATATTTTTGAAATGCCTATATCGGCGTATCGATATGACAATTATATCGGATTTTAGCGATATATTGCTGGACCCTACTTCACAATCCGCATATCAACTGGGTTCCCTCTGTTAGGTAATTAGAGTCATGCGGGGTAAGGAAACTTGCCTAAGGTTTCAAAGACAGATAGACACAGACAGGGAGACACCGGGAGACAGACAGGACACTGTCTGTCTCCCGGAGTTTGTCACCACTTTTTTTTAATTTTACGCTCTCCCATTTTTTAAATGTTCTCCGTTTAAAAAGATTATTATTTTTTAAACAATCGTATGCCCAGTTTACTCGTACCATAGTAGCCATGGCTGAGCTAACTATTCTGTAACTCACTCACATTCCCTTGGACAGTTTGTTAATCCCCTCCAATCCTTTGTTTACAATATACTGTCACTATATTCTGCAGTAAACCCCATGTGGCACTTTGGGACATTTTGAGAAATGTACTGTATCAAATCTAAGGATTATTTATCATAATAATCATGTTAGGAGGACATACGAAAGAGCTTGTCAAAGTACCTTATCAGGTTGTCAAGGTGCTTCAGTACTTCACTGCACTCATCCTTAAGGTCTCTGCCTTAATATGTAAGATTGTGCAGAATACTGTCAAATTGTTAAGTTTGTTTGCAAAAAGTTTCCGCAGTTCTTTGAAAATCAGCTATTATTTGTATAGGGCACTGGTGAGACCGCACCTGAATATTTTGTGTATTTTTGGTCTCCTTATTTAAGAAAGGATGTACTCGCCTTAGAGGGGGTACAACGTAGATTCACTAGGTTGTTACCTTGGGTGAGGGGGATGAGCTTGAGGATAGTTTGAGCAATCTAGACCTATATTCTCTAGAATATAGAAGAATCAGAGGTGATTTTATAGATTATTAAGGGGCATGACAGAGTAGATAGTGGGAGACTGTTTCCCCCGGTTGGATAAACTATAACCAGGGGTCACAGACTTAAAATTAGGGGTCAGTCTTATCGCACTGAGTTGAGGAAAATCTTTTTCGCTCAGACTGTAGTGAATTTATGGAACTCTCTACTCCAAAGGGCTGTAGATGCTCAGTTGTTGAACATATTCAAGACTGAGATTGATAGATTTCTTGTGGATAAAGGGATTAAGGGATATGGGGATAAGGTGGGTAGGTGGAACGCAAAAGGTACTATACAAATGTAATTGTTTTTGTTGTAAGAACATAAGGATAGTTTAGACCTCAGAGCTATCAAGTCCAGCCATACATTAGTGGACAAAAACCAGCAAAGAAGTCACAATGGGGAGAAATTCCACCTGTGATTAGATTTACAAACTAGCTTCAATATTAAAGAACATGGGGTTCCCTGGGTTAACTAGCTCTTCACTGTATTGGGATAAAAATGTGATATATCATTGGACTGCCACTAAGCAGAAACCAACAGAAATCAGTGGTTTTGTTTCAGAGTAGCAAGACACTGCCCTAGCGTGAAGGGTGCTGTGTATACTAAATGCAAGTTTTGTTGTTGTTTAATCAAGATGTTTGATTCGTCACTGTCTTTCAAGATGATTTGACATATAAACACAACAAATTTATCCCCATCATAAACAAAAGCAGGAAATATAATAAATACTATAGGGTGTGCGCTATCAAGGTAGATTACTGGAGTGAATCCAAAATGGGCTCTACAACAACAAAAAAAAATCTTTGATTTATATAGTGCCTATAAACTATCTCACCCCCCGCGCTGCCGAAACACTCGTGCACGCGTACATCACCTCACGGCTGGACTACGGAAACTCTCTCCTCGTCGGCCTCCCCAGCTCCTCCATTCACAAGCTGCAGGTCATCCAAAACTCTGCAGCCCGTGTACTATCCCGCACCCGCCTCTGTGACCACATAACCCCCACCCTCGCCCGTCTCCACTGGCTCCCCATCCTCCAGAGGATCAAGTTCAAGATCCTTGTCCTCGTTTTCAAGGCCTTACATGGCCTTGCCCTGCCCTTTCTATCCGATCTACTCTCCCACTATAAGCCCACCCGGACCCTCCATTCAGCAGAACTTGGTTTGCTCCAATTCCCCCGCCCGAACCGCCCCACCATCGGAGGCCGGGCCTTCAGTTTTTCCGCTCCCACCCTATGGAATTCCATCCCCCAATCCCTCCGCCTTGTTTCTTCCCTGTACTCTTTCAAGGCCAGTTTGAAGACTTTCCTTTTCGACCGTGCCTTCTGTTCCCCCCCTAATTTTTCGACCTCCCCCATTTCTTTTACCCCCTCCCGTACACTCCCCTCCCAGCTCGGATCACACGCCTCCTGTGCAGCGCCTTGGGACGTCCTCCCAACGTGAAAGGCGCTCTATAAGTCTAATTTGTTGTTGTTGTTGTTGTTGTTGCCCTCCACGCCGGATGGCATCTCAGAGCGCTTCACAACAACGGATTCTGGGACCAAGCCAGGGGCAGGGGTAGAAAGATGACCAAAGGTGCGGTCAAAGAGAAAGGTCTTTAGCTGAGACCTGAAACTAGGAAGAGAGGGGGTGAGGCGGAGGGAGTGAGGAAGGGAGTTCCAAAGCCTCGGGGCATGGTGGCTGAAAGCAGGGCCTCCGAGGGTGGAGCAGAGGATTCGGGGGACATGGAGGAGGCCAGATCCAGTGGAGCGAAGTCAACAGGTGCTGGTTTGAGGAGAGAGGAGGTCGGAGAGGTAGAGGGGGTGCAGAGGAGTGGAGGGATTTGAAGACAAGGGTGAGGATCTTGAAATCGATCCTCTCTGGAATAGCGAACCAGTGAAGTCTGGCAAGGACTGGGGTAATGGGGGAGCGATGTTTGGTGCAGGTGAGAATGCGGGCGGCAGAGTTTTGAAAAAGTTGTATGTTATGGATTGTGGTGGAGGGGAGACCGGCGAGGAGGGCATTGACGCTCTGGCAATGTAATCCTCTTGTCGGAAACAAATACTTGAATTTTATTACCGGTTTGCGAAAGAAGAGATTGTATTTAAGAGTTTGACAAATTCTGTAAAATACTGTATATAGATTCCTTGCGTTTGCTCCTTGCTTTATCGTGTCATCAAGATCTCTCAAAGCATTTCACCAACTAAAAAGTATTTAAAATATGTTTGCATATTTTGTGGGCGATATGAGTGAATATAGATCCAGATATAATGTCTCCTCCATGTTCCCTTGCTTCTCATGTTCCTTGTTTTCTGGAGACACTTGGCTGACTGGTGTAGTTCCAGACACTCCTCCCTACACAAACCAGTAATAACCCCCGGGGCCTAAAGGGTGTGTCCTACTTACAGAAGAAAGAGTTACACTGTAGTCTGGAACCCATCATGGATCCACTCCAGTAATATACCTAACAGTATATATTGGTTATTATCTATCACATTTCCTGCATTTGTTTAAGATAGGGTAACATGTATATAGATTCTTTCGCAACACACAGTTGGCTAAGAAACTGAGCTGGCAATGGGAGAGTTTCACTGATTAAAGGAAAGGGGGAAACATAAAAGCATGATCCTGTAGTATAATAGTTAGAGCACGAGCACTCGCCTCACATGTGAGAGACCTGGGTCCTAGACCCGGGCAGGGTGAAATGTTGGGCAAGTTTCCTTATTCCACATGCCTGTTTACCTAGCAGTAAGTAGGTGCCCAGTTGTTAGGCAATTGGCAGATTGTTTTCCAGGGGTAATAATCCCTAAAAAAAAACTGTTGTCACTCAATTCACGACTGTTTTGGGAAGCTGCTGTGTGCAATTGGCTGCCATATTTTGCCCACAAAATATACAGTCAATTCCCTTTGTAATATATTCCGCTTTGAGATTTCTCAAAGATGTGATAAGGCATTGCATCAAATGCAAGGATTAGCATTGTTATTATTCTAGTCAAAAAGATAGATGTTAAGGCAAGATTTCAAGGCAGAGGGGAGGGTGGCAAAGACCAAAACTGAGACCCTCTGGAATGGAGTCCAGAGAGCAGGGGCAGAATGGCTGGAGGTTTGCCCATTAATGATGGGGCAGATCAGGTGTAGGCATGAAGCAGGCTGGTGTTTGCCGGTTGCACAAAGACACACAGACAGATAGAGTGTTTAAGGTTTTGAAGGGATTGTTATCAATCCTTCCTATCAAATTTAAAATAGGTCCATTCTCAATTTGAGCAGATATTGAGCTCTCTGCGATATCCTTGTGGATGTTCACCCATAGAATACAGTCACTCCACTTTACAGTACATTCCCCATAGTGTTAAGAGCCTTGGGAAATCTTACTAATGTGAAAGGGACCATATAAATGCAAATATGTTTCTGCATTTGTGAGGTGCTTTGAGATATTCTCCCGACATGACAGGGCGCAATTTCAAATGTAAAGATGATGACTATTATTATTAAGTTTAAATGTTTTAAATGTCAGGCAGCAGCAGAAAAAAATAGCAGTTAATCTGCTGACATCAATGTCAATTGTGGAACATTAATTCATTTGGTCAACCAACAACAGCAACTTACATTTGTACAGTGCCCTTCACAAGGGGCAGCGCAGAGATCAGTGGCTCAGCACAGATATCCTGTGATGGTTGCCATCCGCAAGAGGACAGCCTCATAGACGTCAATTGAATTGAGAAGCAACGCAGACAGTCCATGGCTGGCAGCACATTAAGAATGAATTATCGCTGGAGCATTGAGTTGCTTCTGTGGAGTGTCTTAAGTCTCAATGGTAACTGTTCAGCGATGTGTGTGGAAATGTGCTGGAGAACCAAAAGCAGGCAATGACATCTCAGGAGAGAAAGAACAGTCGGGCTTCAAAACTAGAGCATAAATGGTTTCAGACATTTCAGAGGTGAATAAAGTTATTTTCTTGGCAGCTTCAACAGGGTACTTGAGTCCACTTCCACTGTGAAATTGCCAGTAAAACTGTTTCTGAATATATTAAACTGGTCATAATAACTAGGAACAAAGAGAAATACACTGCTATGGTAAAGAAAGGAAGGACTTGCACTGTTACAATAACTTTATAATATAATAATGATAATAATTCTTGCATTTGACATGGTGGTTCATCATGTCTTTGAGACTTCTCAAAGTTTACCATTGAAGCATGTCAAAGGGCTTCAATGTAATTACTGTGAGGTGTAGTGACAGTGTGTTTTGTAGGGACATGCGGCGGCCAATTTGCACACAGCATTGTCCCTTGAACAGCCAGGAGGCGAATGATCAATTTAAATGGAGAATTTGTTAGCCTTTACAATAGTGTTAGAGGATCTTTAATGACCAGCTGAACAGACAGTTAGGAACAAGGCTTAATGTCTCATTTGAAGGATGGTACCTGTGACAATACAATGCTCCCCAGCACTGTATATTTTGCCCACAAATATACTGTCAATTCACTTTATAGTATAAACAAAAATGCCAAATACTGCAGATGCTGGAAATGTGAAACAAAACAGAAATCACTGGAAACACTCAGCAGATCAGGCAGCATATATGGACAAAAGAAAGTGAGTCAATTATTATTATATTATTATTATCACTGCACTGCATGTCAGTCTAGAGACCATGAGCACAAAGTTTCCAATGCTGAACTTGCATCCACAACTTTCAGAGGCAAGAATGCTGCTGGCTTGAGCCATGGAACCACAGAAACATTGGAAGAATAATACAGATTTTGTCTTACTATTCAACATTGTGTAGAATTATGGAATGTTTTTAAATTAATCTTATTGAGTATCCAGGGGCCTATGATCCCATCATTACAGCATAGCATGATAGTCAAATTGCACACAGCAATATTCCATAAATAGCCATGAAGTGAATCACCAATTTTGTTTGAGGTAATTGTTGGCCAGGACACGAGGAGACGTCTAAAAAAAATGAAAAGTGCTATATCAAATGCAAGAATTATTATTATTATTATTAATCTCCCATTTCTTTTCTAATAGTGCCGTGGGAATTCTAGCATCCACCTGAACAGACAGAGTGACATTAGTTTAATGTTTCATCTGAAGGACGGCGGATCCAACAACAGAGCCCACCATCACCACTGAACTGAGATGCCATCTTAGAGTATATGAGTGCCAATTCCTGAAGTGGAGCTTGAAACTTCTGACTCAGAGAGCTACCAACAATAAGAAAATTACATTTATAGAGCACCTTTCATGTCAGGAGGACATCCCAGGGCGCTGCCAACTGAGTCAGTCTGACGCACAACTTGAATTGTAGGGTGTACAAACCAAAATGTTAATGAAAAGCATATATAAAAAAGCATAATGGAAGCATGTATCCAATTATCTACACAACAATGCTGAGAGGCGCCCATGTGCATCAAATAAAAGGATTATTATTATAGGAAGAATCTATCACAACCTATTTAACTCATAGCAACACGGCAGGTTATTATTTGTCGATGGTTTACACGTTTGTTTCTGTAGTTCAATTATTCAGGCTGTGTTATCACGGCAGCTGATTGCAGACATATGCACAACAGGAGGCTTTGCACCAGCACATAAAGTACAGAACAAAGATAACAACAAGTTTGACTTTGCAGATGGAATATTCTTCACTGGATCAACACAGACATGTACCCAAAGGCGCTGACAGGTTACAGATGGAAAGCAGAGATGGCTAAAACAAAGGCACACACCTGTGTGGGTGTGTGTTACACACCCACACAGGAAATGAAGAAAGGTTAATGCATTTCAAATATACGGATGCATTGGGAAATCATATCCTGTACTTTTCAATTGCCTACATTTATGGACAACTGCCAAAGGTAAGTGATAAGAACCTCGTGAACCAAAGAGGGTGTAGGGAATAGGAAGAAAAGGGCATGCTGCAATGTACAGATGTATTACAGTACTAATCTTTAAAATATTATTTCATAAAGGCTTTGTTTTCAATATGTGGCACAAACAAGCTGGCGACCTTGGATAAGAAGAGGTTTTAATATGAGAGAGCTTTCACGGCAGAGATATTTCCCCCTGTCACAATTGACAAAGCATCTCACACTAAATGAGCAAGTAGCCACACGTAATCGACAACAACACAACTTGCACTTGTATAGAGCCCTCCATGCTGGGTAGCGACTTGGAGCGCTTAACAGAAGGAGAGTCTGACTACGAGCCAGGGGGGGATTTGTGGGGATGTGGCCATAAGCACGGTCACGAGGAAATGTCTCAGACGGGGAAATGTCTCAGACGGGACTTGAAAGGGGAGAAGGGCCAGGCGGAGGGATTGAGGGAGAGTGTTCCACAGTTTGGGGGCATTGTGGCTAAGAGTGTGACCTCCAATGGTGGGGCAGAGTGTCCAAGGGAAAAGCAGAAGGATGGTGCCAGTGGAGCGGAGGCACCAAGTTGTGGATTGGGGAGTGAGGAGGTCAGAGAGGTAGGGAGTTGCCCGGGAGTGAGTGGATTTGAACACAAGTTCATCAGTAACTCACTGTGCAAGCCACATCTTGAACTCTAGCCTCAATCAGAGGCTATCAAAAGGGGAATGGCGAATAAGAAAGAATTGCATAGAATATCACAGCACAAAACAGCAATAACAACAACAAAATTACACGACTGTTTGTGGGACACTGCTGTGCGCAATTGGTGGCCGTGATTCGCCCACATATATACAGTCAATTCACTTTACAGTACATTCTGTGAAGCGCTTTGAGACATCTACAAGACATGAAAAGCGCTATATAAAAGGCAAGGATTATTATTATCGTTATTATTTGCATAACAAACAGGCCATTCAGTTATTATTATCGTTATTATTTGCATAATAACCAGCACATCCACATCGCTAGAAGATTTGTGACATCCTGTATTTTGAAACTTTTTGACAACATGATAAGACTCAATATCAAATGTAGGTATTATTACAGGATTTATTATGATTACTATTATTATCCTCCAATTGTGCTTGGGCATTGATACACAGTTACTACACTTTACAATAATAATAATCCTTACATTTGGTTTTAAGGCCTTTTAGGTTGTGAGAATGCCCCAAAGCGCTTCACTGAATTCACTGTAAAGTGCAGTGGCTGTTTTCTTTGCAGGCTAATAATGCAGCCAATTTGTGCACAACAATGTTCCATATATCCCATGAAGCACTTGAGATGTCTTAGTGACATGATAAAGGATGTCAAAATCATGTATTATTAGTATATTTTTATTTTGTGTGTATTCCCAAAACGCCAACACAGCAAGATGAGTCTTGAAATATGTGCTCACTCCGGGAATAAAAACATCTACAAATAAATTCAGGTGAAAATCTTTCTTTTTTTACAGATTGACTTTCCCTCAAAACAAAGTGGGTATTTATTGGTGAAAATCAGTAAAACAAATTGACTTAATGATCCTTATCTATCAATCAATTGACTTAACATATTAACATGAAGTGCTTTGAGACGTCGATAAGATGTGGAAAGCGATTATTATTTATTATTATTAACCATGCTCTAAGATCATATTTTTTTTACACACAGGAACATATTCATGCAAGACTAATGTTTGAAGTTGGATTGACAAGAGCATATCACCATTTAACGTCTTGGGATTCCGTACAATTTAACCATCACTGTTGAACATAAGCTACAGTGCATGAACTCTTTCCCCCTTTGTGGGTGAAGCTGTTGCTGACACAGGCAACTGATTTTTCTAAATGGGGACTCTGTTGTTCCCATGTCTTTTTACGTTGCAGCATGATGTCTCTCTATCAATAGAGACTATTCAAGCCTGTTTTGATTTGATTTTATGAAGTGAGCACTTAATACCTGATCCATGCTACTCTTGTACACTCCACTTGTGTTCAATATCCATTTCAGCAGAATTGCCAAAACAACCTATGGAATGAATACAACACCTATTTAGAATTTGGTTAATCAATCTGTGACTGGTTGTGGGACACTGCTGAGCGCAGTAGGCTGCCGCGTTTCACACAACAACAACAACAACAAAATTTCATTTATACAGCGCCTTTGACGCCGGGAGGATGTTCCACAAAATTCACTGTCAATTCACTTTACAGTGTGTTCTGTGAAGCGCTTTGAAACATCTCAAAGATACGATGAGGCGCTGTATCAAATGAAAGAATTATTATTTCCTATTGCGCAGGAGAAAGAGATTTGGTGTCTCAATTCTGAGGAAAATCTTAAATATTTTCAAACAAGCCTTGTAAGTTAAGATGGGTGAAACTTGGGTCCTCAAATATATAGATGCAGCTAAAATATTAGATGACATTATAGATACAAAGTACAGTAAGGCAAATACTGAAGCGATACCCAGAGAGCAAATGTATAGTCTACAAGGAATGTGTGTAGAAGCAATAAACAAAGAAACCGTCCCTTGACTGTTGTTCCAGCCATCACTGCCATTCTTCAGCTGCCATGAGGGGTAGAATAGTAAAAATAGTGTCACACCTGCAGAAAGGAAAGACATGTGAATTTGGTTCCATTTTCTCCCTCCATACTGACATCAAGCAGACAGGAATGATAAGATAACAGTTAAGGATAGCCCAAGCTGTTATGAAAAATACAGGCGCAATCTCACAGATAACACTGTTATCAATGTTAATACTTCTAAAGTGTTTGAGAAGCAACGTCTGCAGATAAAATCTTCTGTCTGAGGATAATTCAAGTTAAACGCTTCAAACAAAAGCCACTTCAAAATACTGCAGCAGAATCAATGTCTACCTTGTCAGATGCAATACAATTTGCATTTACGTGGTGCACTTCACATTGGGAGGATGTGTCAAAGTGCTTCACAGTGCTGGATGTACACTTGTAAATCCTTGTAAATCTACACTATATGCTCTCCAATGCTACACTATTGTCCTGTAGCATGGCAACCAGACTTTCAAATGTGATCTAGCCAAATATTATACAAATTTGATATTAGTTCCCAACTTTTGTTCTCACAAGATCACAAGATTTGTTCAGATGAAGACAGCCATTCAGCCCATCTGATTCGGTCCTCGCACCCTGCTATACTCCTATCACAACCTAAAGTTGTTTTCTTTTCAATGTGTCTAAAGTCCTGGAATCAACCACCCACCCTGGCAATGTGTTCCTGTCATATCTATTCCTCTGGACTTAAAGTGAAGGACTCTGTCTGCATTTTCCTTAAAGCTTTGTCTGCCTGTGCTGCTGCTTTTAGAGTCCTGCAAATCTTTTGGCCCTCGCGCAGAGACCCTACAGCATACCAATTCCTACTTGTGAGTCAGAGAAGCTGCCCTTTACTCCTAATCTTAGTTTCCTATTTTCTAGCCATCTCTCAATCCATTCTGTCTGTTATTGAGGTAGATTTTCCAAGAACTTCTTTTCAAGGGGTAGTCATGTAATAATAATCCGTCAGAAAAAGACACAATTATAAAAATTGGTAATTTCAATCCACGACTGCTGTGTACATTTGGCTGCCGCATTTCACCCACAAATATACAGTCAATTCACTTTACAGTATATTCTGTGAAGCGCTTTAAGACATCTGAACCTGTCCATAATTAAAGGCAGGTTTGGATCTCATTTTACAGCAGTGAGGTAAGAATTATTTCCCCCCATCCAGCATTGTTAGGAGCTTTGAAATTGCTTCAAATGTGAAAGGTGCTGTATAAATGTAAAAAGTAAAGTATTTTAATGCCCTGTTACTCTATTTGCAGTAATTCCTGTGAAGTGCTTTGAGATGCCTCCTACGTAAAGGGTTCAAATGATTAGTATAATAACAGAACATGAGACAATTCTGATTTCATTTCAGTTTCTCAGAAGCAATGTCTGTTTCTCAGAAAATACAGGCAGATCACCAATCCATGCAGGTGTGTGTTTGTTGCTTATAGATGATAGTTGCCAGCTTCTCTCACGAACCCTACTTTGCTCTTCTGCTAATAACATAATCATTTCAAAAGAAAAGAGGATTTCTCCTGGTGTCTTGGCCAACAATCACCTAAATAAAATGAGTTGCTCACTCCATGACTATTTGTGGAATACTGTATTGCTGTGTGCAAATGGGCTGTGGCATTTCACCCACAAAATATCCCATGAATTCACTCTACAGTATATCCTGTGAAGTGTTTACATACAATCATACAATATTACAGCACAGAAGGATGTCATTCAGCCCATCGTGCCTGTGCCAGTTCTTGGAAGAGCTACTCAATCAGTCCCACTCCCCTGCTCTTTCCCCATATACTGTACTTTGCAATTTTTTACTTTTTAAGTACCTACCTAATTCCCTTTTGAAAGTTGCTGTTGATTCTGTTTCCAGCATCCTTTCATGCAGTGCACTTCAGACCGTAACAGCTCTCTGTAAAAAAAAATTCTCCTCATCTCCACTCTAGTAATTTTGCCAATTATCTTAAATCTATGTGAATTGGTTACTGACGCACTGGCCAGTGGAAACAATTTCTCACTATCTACTCGATCAAAACCCCTTATCATTTTGAACAGCTCTATTAAATCCCGCTTTAACCTTCTCTGCTCTAAGGATAACAATCCCAGCTTCTCTAGTCGAAGAGATATGTTGATGACATAATAATGTGCTTTGAGACTCCACCAAATAAAAGGATTATTGTCATTATTCTTATAATATTCCACTTAAGCATCTGGATATACTAATGCTGGAAATTATGAATATCTTTAGTTTAGAAAGACAAAAACAGTGTAACCTCTGTTTACAGGGAATGCAGACTAGATGAATAAGCAAAAAAAAACTTGTTTTAAGACATGCCCTAATTGCAACAGAACTGTACATCTCCAGTTTAACATCATGATGAATCATGCAGTTTGTAGTCGCTGACTCCATAATTGAGCTTGAGCTGCTTCTCCTATAATCACACATTACCAGAATGTATTTTGTTAAATTTGTCAGTTATTAAATACAACTTTTTTACGTACCTCGATTAGGTGCTTAAAGACAATAATAATCTTTACACTTCATGTAGTGCCTTTCATATCGCGAGGACATCTCAAAACTATAAGGTGGAGTGACTGTAGTTTGTAGGGAAAACCCAACAGCTAATTTGCGTCCAGCAATATTCCACAAACAGCCATACAACAACTTGCATTTATATAGCACCCTTCACACACGGTAGCATCCTGGTGCGCTTGGTAGTGGCGGAGTCTGAGAGGGGGGCAAGATATAACCTGAGCACAATCAAAAAGGAAGGTCTTTAATTGGGGTTTAAAATTGGGGAGAGAGGGGCAAACGTTTGGGGGGATTGTTCCAGTTTCGGAGCATAATTGCTGACGGCGTTGCCATCAATGGTAAAGTAGAAGGGATGAAGAACAAACAGGATGCCAGAGCCAGCCAAGTGGAGGTAGCGGGTGGTGGAGTAATAGAGGTGGTGGTGGGAGAATCAAATTGTATCAGTAGGGTGGTGCAAGGGTATGTAGGGATTTGAAAACGAGGAAGTGAATGATCCAATTTTATTTGGGCAATTTGTTGGCCAGGAGAGCGGGAGGTAAATATAGATGCAAGTTGTTTTTATTCTTGTTGCCCTCTCTTCTCGAATAGTGCCATGGGATTTTTAGCATGCACTTGAAAAGGTCTCCAAAAATGGCACCTCTAACAATGTAATACACCGCAGCACTGTACTGAGGCATCAGCCTAAACTATGAGATCAATGTTCCAAGTGGGGCTTGAGCCAACAACCTTGTACCTCAGAGGCAGGAATTCTAGCAACTGAACCGGGGTGACATTTTTAGTCCTATCACTTCCATTTCTGTGATGTCACTTCAATAGATAAGTGTTTGCCCTCAGTGGTTCGGAAAATGTAATACTAAGAAAAAAAATAATCCTGGTAACATTTGAGACTTCTAAACTTTCATCTACAACAACAATAACAACAAAATTGCACTTGTATAGCGTCGGGAGCGTCACGTCAGGAGGACATCCCAAGGTGATGGAAGGCTGTGCCGGTCATGGAGCGGATGTTGGGGAGGAAGGATAGTTCGGGGTCAAAAAGGCACCCAGATTCCTGATTGGCTTCAAGAGGTGGAGAGAGCAGCCTTGAACGCTGATGTTGTCAGTGCCTGAGATGTGGAGGTGCTGGCGTGAGCCAAGTTCCGTCTTGTTGATGTTGAGCTGCAGGAAATTTGCTCTCGTCCAGGACTCAATGTTGGACAGACATGCAGTCAGAATGCCAGTAGTCCTGGAGTCGAGGGTGGACACAGAGAGGTAGAGTTCGGTGTCATCCGCATACATGTGGAAATTTACCCCATGTCTGCAAATGATGTCGATCAGAGGGAGAGTGTAGAGGGTGAAGAGCAGGGGGCCAAGCACAGAGCCCTGGGGAATGCCGCATGTGACTGTGCGGGGGCTGGAGGAAAAGCCGTTGGAGGAGATGAAGTGAAGGGGATGGGAGAGATAGGACCAGAACCATTCGAGGACAGAGCCTTGCAGGTTGAGGAGGGAGGAGAGGCGGTGGAGGAGAACTGCACGGTCCACGGTATCGAAGGTAGCAGACAAGTCATGGAGGACGAGGAGGCAGAGGGAGCCCTGGTCACAGATGGTCAGGATGTCGTTTGTAACCTTGACCAGGGCAGTTTCTGTGCTGTGGGAGGCACGGAAACCCGATTGGAAGGGATCGAGGAGTGAGTGTTTTGTGAGGAAAGAGCGGAGCTGGGAGGCAACCACTCTTTCAAGGACCTTGGAAAGGAAGGGGAGGTTGGAGATGCGCCAGTAGCTTGATAGCTGCGATGCATCGAGGGAAGGCTTTTTTAGGATGGGGGTGATGATGGTGGTTTTGAAGGGAGTGGGAACGGTCACAGATGAGAGGTTGATTGTGTTAGTGATTAGAGGGGCTAGAAGGTGGAGCTGGGTGATAAGGAGACTTACAACAACTTCCTTCTGAACCCATCCCTGATCACTAACTACCACTACCTTCCTTGCCAAGGTTTTTGAAAAAATTGTTGCTTCCCAGCTTCACTTCTTCCTCTCCTGTCACTCCCTTTATCAACGCCTCCAATCGGGTTTCCTTACTGTCCACAGCACGGAAACAGCCCTGGATAAGATGACAAATAACATTCTGTCTATCTCTCCATCTACTCTTTCTGTCACCTTTCCTTCTCGACTTCTCTGCTGCCTTTGACACTGTGGACCACTCAATCCTCCTCCACCGCCTCTCCTCTCACCTCAACCTTCAAAGTTCTGTCCATGAGCGGTTCAGATCCTACCTCTCACACCATCTTCACTTTGTCTCCACAAATGGCTTCTCCTGTAGCCCCTGCTCCTTCTCCTGTGGTGTTCCTAAGGGCTCTCTCCTCTTCAGCCTGTACACGTTCCCTCTTGGTGACATCATCCGCAGACATAGGGTCAACTTCCACATGTGCGTGGATGACACCCAATGCTATCTCTCTACCTCCACCCTCGACCCCAGGACCAATAATATCTGATAGCCTGTCTGTCAAACAACAAATTTAGAATGAGAGCCAACTTTCTAACGCCTGGAAGACTGAGGCTAGCCTGATTGGCTCACGCCATTGCCTCCTCAGCATGTGGGGATGCACACACCACCTCACCAAGCGAGTCAGGAACCTAGGCATATTGTTTGCACCACAACTGTCCTATCTCCCCCGCATCATGCCATGATCCACTTTGCCTTCCCCACATCCACAATATTGCCTGACTCAGCCTTTGCCTCACCCCTCAGGAAATGCTCGTACAAACCTTCATTACTATGCCAATGTTCTGCTTGTCAGCCTCCCCAACTCTTCCCTGCATAAGCTGCAGATCATCCAGAACTCTGCAGCTGGTGTCCTCTAACACACCAGGCTCCATGGTCCCATCACAACCACCCTCGCCTGGCTCCACTGGCTCCCCATCCTCCAGAGGATTGTGCAAAATCCTTGTTCTCATTTCCAAGGACCTCCATGGCCTTGCCCCCTCCTACTTCTCCAACCTGGTAATCCCTTATCAACCTTTCTGTTCTCTCCACTCAGCAGGCTCTGGCCTACTCCATGAACTTAACCTGGGCCTTCAACCTCTCCGCCCACCCCCCCCCCCCAACACCCCACCCTGGAACTACATCCCAAATTACCTTAACCTCACTCACTCCCTTACCTCCTTCAAGACACGCCTCAGGACCATCCTCTTCAACCTTGTGTTTGGCAAACCTTTTACCCCAACTCTCCCCGCCTTCCACCCTCCCTGATCCCATCATCCCTCTCCAGCTCGGGTCCTAAACCCTGGCTGTTCATTGCCTTCAGTCCCAAATTGAAAGGTGGTTTAGAAATATCATTTTGTATTGTATACATTAGTCGTTGCATGTGCTTTCGGCCACCATACGCTCTCCTTGCTCTCCCCTGTCCACTCAATAGATGAGGCTTGAGTGTCAACTTTGAAGTACTCTGAGATGCATTCCTCACAAGGAAGGTGCTAGATGAAATCAAATTGTTGCTGTTAGGTTAATTTCGCCCAAATAAAAACCCATTGAATTTTCTCATCTCCTAACCTTTTTTGATCCATTTCAATAAAACATTCTCCACTTTCCTGTCTTCCCCTTCTATTCATCTCATCTGACGCATCACTCTGAAGCCCTCAGAGACAATATCGTATCTGAAGGGCACTATATCCATGCAAGATGCTGTTGACTGTAACTACTGCAACTAGTGAAACATTGCATATATTATCATGTTTTATAATTGTGCTCATGCATTAGAAGAGAAAAATTAACTAAAGAGAGAAAAAAAGCGTGAAAATAAGAACAAATGGTCTGGTTGTTAAAGGCAAGTCAAATAATACATCTGCTAGACACAGATTTGTCAGCCTAAAAGCTATTTCTTCGTGGTGAATTATTATCCAGGCTCAGTTTACCACACATTCTGTAGAATCCTACATTCCCTTCATAGTATCATATTGCATGTTATGTATGAATAGAACGGTGACCACTGAATCCACATCCATTAGCTCAACACTGAACGAGATATCAATCTTGCTGTGACTCCCGACTTGACTTCTGTGGTGTGAAATTCCAATTGGTGTTAGTTTCTATGGTGTTGCCCTTGCCATGTGAAACCGCATAAAGGTTTGGAGTTTAAGACGTAAGGTCTTGATTAACATTTCACTTTAGGTTTAATTTACAGAAGCAATCAACAACAACCACAAAAACACATTGATATAACACCTCTCGGAACGACAACCACTAGACTATATTCATGCCAGATGGCGTCTCTGTGCATTTAAGGTCACCTCAATCCTTAAGACAGTGGACAGTTAAGGTTTTGCACCCGAACTGGGAGTTGGAATCAAGAGGGGTGGAGGGCAGGGGAGGGAAGGGTGGCCGAAAGAACAATCAAAGAGGAAAGTCTTGAGATGGGCCTTGAAGAATACAAAGGAGGGGTGAGGTGGAGGGACTAGAGGAAAAAGCTCCAGAGGACAGAAAAGCTGAATCATTATTGTGAAATCATTATTGTGACTAACGATATTGGAAATCTCTTTGCTGCCGGCAGGTAATCCATCAATGTTCCTCTACCTGCGTAATCTTGCTTTAAAATTTATCGTAGGATCTTCATTGGCCGAACCACAATTTAATAGCCACAAGCAAAGTTGTCTGAATTTCAGGCACACTTCCTGATCTCTGCGATTTGAGCAGCAAAGATTAACCCCATAAAATTCGGATTCTGCCTCAAACATGGCAGATGTCTTCAAGTCAACCATTACTCAGGAGGAGTCTGTTCCACCAATTGATAACTTCTTGGCGAGTCTTTCCTGATGAGGTTAAGATATCGGTGTTGGACTTGAAGCATTTTTGTTACCTTTGGGAGGCACCAGAGGTCCTGAATGTTGTCTAGCAACTTGGTTCTTCTTTCCCCATCGATTTATACACTTGGAAACTGCATTGTTAAAGTACTACAAGGTAACATATGATATTCCACCCTGCTAGTTTAGTTTACACTTAAATTTTATCGCAAAGCACTATAACGTAACATATGATATTCCGCCCTATTGTTTTAGTTTACACTTAAATTTAATGGCAAAGTCAAGCAACTATTTAATCATTCATTGAAATTAATGACCATAATAACTGATTGATTTTTGGTGACAAATCAATGCATACTATACAGTATTTAGCATATGTACTTAATTTTACGTTAGCACAGGCAATAAAAAGAAAATTCACGAAAGAAAAGCTAAAGAATTAATTATCCAGTCATACACCAAACAAGGTACAGTAAATGCGCATTTATCCGGCTCCCGCGGGACCTGGAAAGTGCCGATTAAAGCATCTGCTGGATATTCGGGCGGCCCACTGTCAAAAACCCACCACAAAAAAATTAAAGTTCTTTTAACACACACCATATACACGAGACTAAATAGTACCAGATAATAACAGAATATTGTATTGGTACTTATTGTTAAAACTACTCTCTGGTGCTTCTCACCTTTACTGGTTGGGGTTTATAGTCCAGCGATACTTTTTTAAATGGAGGATGCCCTGTGGGTGAAAAAAACGGCAGCACGACTTTAAATCCTTACTAGTGGCAAGCTGATAACCTGAGACTCTACTAGCAGCAAACTGATAACCCTAGACTCTACTAACGGCAAACCAATAACCCTAGACTCTACTAGCGGCAAACCGAAATACTACACCTGCGCAACAATGAATCACAAATGCTCCACCGCTATTGTTCCGGATAAGTTCTGGTTTATCGAATGGGGACTTTTTGGGGGGCATGCCGGTTATATGAAGTGTCGGTTCATCGAGTCACGGATAAACAGGCTTCTACTGTATTTATGTCAGCAGCGAAACAAGTAACCTATATTTTTGTAGCAGTTTACCATGTCAAAATGTCTCACAGTGCTTTATAGTAATTACTGTCAGGTATAGTGGCTGTTTAATAGGAACATATTCAAGACTGAAATTGACAGATTTCTTATGGACCAACGAATTAAGGGATATGGGCATAAAGCTGGTAGGTGGATTTAGATTAGAAGATCAGCCATGTTCTAATTGAATGGCAGGGCAGGCTCGAGGGGCCGAATGGCCTATTCCTCCTCCTAATTCTTATGTTCTTATGTAAACATGAGCCACTTTGTGCAGAGAAAATCCCACAAAGAGCCATCACATGAATGATAGACAAATCTGGATGTTGTTCACCCAGAACACTGTGCAAAATTCACTTCTCTTTTCGAATACTGTCACTGGATCTTTAATGTTCACCTGTTCCACACAAAATACATAGTTAATCCACTCAACAGCAACAACGACAACTTCGATTTATATAGGGCCCTCTATGCCAGATGGTGTCTCAGAGCGCTTCACAATAGTACAGTATGTTCTACAGTATATTCTGCAAAGTGCTTTGAGATGTCTCAATAATGTGATAAAGCACTATATCAAAGGAGTATGATTATTATTATTATTAAACTCAAGCAGATGGGATCATTTGCAAAGTCATCTTAAGTTCAGTGTCTCCAACAATGCTGCGCTCCTCTAGTATTGGACTGTGAGCTAAACTCCCAGCATTGATTGGAAAAAAAACTATTCTCTCTGAATAAGAATCTTTAATGTCGAGAAGATAGATGCCCAGAGTACAAACCAACCCAAGTGATCTTTCTCCAGGCCACATTACTCTTCAGTATAGTGTCAGCTGGAATGACATTAATTAAGCAATGTCGCTGGGATGTGACACAGGATCCTCAGAGAGTGCAGAGAGGAGACCTCTTGGTGTCATGGGTTATCTGTTAAATGTGCCAGATGATGTCTGACCGATCCCTCCTACCTTGCATCTCCATCCTTCTGACACATACCTGCGAGCAGTCCATGCGAACAAGACCTTGCTTGCTGTCCTCACAAACCTTGTGCCTCATATTACCTGAAGTGCCTGAGGGTAATTGTCCAGAAACAGTTAACTGCCGAGATGAATCACAAAGGTCCTTGAAGGAGTGAAGCTTAGGAGCTCATTAAAACTAATTTCCTGACAGGCCGAAGCACAGAGCAATCCAGGGGAAATTGTTTATGACGCAGGAGGATGAGCTAACATTTGTGTTTTAAGATAAAATGAGGGGAGGAAGCAGGGGATGGGGTTGAAGATGGGATTTTTTTTGATCAACCAGATGTCCTAACACATACAGAAACCTATCACCATGCTTAAAAACATCAAAACTAAACTGAAAATTCCATGCATTGAACCTACAAATAGATAGGATTCTGGGCGTATAGATGGGAGGAAGCCTAAAATGTGCAGTCAAAAAGGTATATTTTCCGATGGGCTTTGAAAGCAGAGAACAGAAAAACAATAACTTGCATTTACACTGTGCCCTTCGGTTGGACTAGTGTCTTGGAGCATGTAAACTCTTTCAAAGAGTTTAGGAAAAGCAAATCCAGAAAACAGTTGATAGTGCTTGAACGATACCTAACAAGGGTGAGGCAGAAAAGGGAGGGGATATGAGACAGGCCTGAGTTGACAGAGCAAATGGAGTGGCCAGGGGAATGGGGTTACATGAAAGCACAGAAATAGAGTGTGAACAAGTCTGTAAAGGTAAAAACAATAACAATAATCTTGGCATTTGATTATAGCGTCTTATCACGTATTCAAGACTTCTCAAAGCGCTTCACGGAATATACTGTAAAGTGAATTGACTGTATATTTTGTGGACGAAATGCGGCAGTCAACTGCACACAGCAGTGTCCCACAAATAATCGTGGATTGATATTAAAATAATATTCAACAATGATATTAAAGTTGATCCATTGGGAAATAGAGAACCAGTAGAATTTGGTAAGGTTGTAGGTGATGAGCTCATGGAGCCATATGTAGGAGAGAATCGAGACTTCAGCCTATATAAAAAGCTTGTGGCTGGTAGAGCAGGGCATTTGAGATGTGACAAAGGCATGAATGATGGTTTCAGGTGCATTTGAGATAAGGTAGAGGCGGAAGTGGACAATGTTGTGGAGGATGAAAAAAAAATTTAGTCAGGAATCAAATGAAGGGATTAAATGGGAATGAAAGAAAACACTGACAAATTTCACTGACTCCAACTGCACAACCTGTATTTCAGGTGACTATGAGCCAAATTGCACATCATACAGGCCTGAGGTCCAAAACCGTGGGAGAAGTTTGACCCCACACAATATTTAATCCTGGGAAAATATGTATTATTGGTAAAGCTTCACACATGGGTTAGTCTGCTATTTGGGACTCTCTTCACTGGAAATCCCTGCCCTCTGACTATTAAAGAAACTTGGTCAATTAATGCCTCGAGTACCGGGTTAAATTTTCTCTCTTGCATGACTAACTGGTGAAAATGTGACAGATTTCATTATTCATCAGATATTCATTTTATTCATTGACTAAAGAAATAAAATAAATTCCTACCAAAAGTTCTCACTTAGTCTCGGGAGATGGGTTTAAATAGTAAGCCTATTAAATTCCAAATCTACTAAATTCCAAATGTTAATTCTGATGAGAATTACATTCACAGTATAAGCATTATACCAACAGCAACTTGCATTTCATACAGGGTAGCTACAACAACAACAAATTAACAACAAATTACACTTATAAAGCGCCTTTCACGTCGGGAGGACGTCTGCACAAGAGGCGTGTGACCCGAGCTGGGATGGGAGTGTACGGGGAGGGGTGAAACACGTAGGGGAGGTCGAAAAATTCTGGGTGGAACAAAAGGCACGGTCGAAGAGGAAAGTCTTCAAACCGGCCTTGAAAGAGGAAAGGGAAGAAACGAGACGGAGGGATTGGGGGATGGAATTCCATAGGGTTGGAGCGGAGAAACTGAAGGCCCGGCCTCCGATGGTGGGGCGGTTCAGGCGGGGGTCTTGGAGCAGGCCAAGTCCTGCTGAACGGAGGGTCCAGGTGGGCTTGTAGGGGGAGAGTAGATTGGTTAAATAGGGCGGGGCAAGGCCATGTAAGGCCTTGAAGGTGAGGATGAGGATCTTGAATTCGATCCTCTGGAGGATGGGGAGCCAATGGAGATGGGTGAGGGTGGGGGTTATATGGTCGCGAAGGCGGGTGTGGGATAATACACGGGCTGCAGAGTTTTGGATGGCCTGCAGCCTATGAATGGAGGAGCTGGGGAGGCCGACGAGGAGAGAGTTTCCGTAGTCCAGCCTTGAGGTGATGTATGCGTGCACGAGTGTTTCGGCAGCGTGGGGGGTAAGATAATTGCGGAGCCTGGCAATATTGCGCAGGTGGAAATAAGCGGTGCCGGTCAAGGCACGGATGTGGGGGAGGAAGGAGAGTTTTTGGTCGAACGTGATGCCAAGGTTCCTGACTGGCTTTGTGAGGTGGAGAGTACAGCCTTGGATGTTGAGGCTGGCAGCGCCCGATGTGCGGAGGCGCTGGCTTGAGCCGATCAGGAGGGCCTCGGTCTTACTCACGTTCAATTGCAGGAAGTTTAGCTGTCAGAGAGCTAAACAATCGCATAGTTTAATAATAATAATAATAATCATCCTTGCATTGGATACAGCGCCTTATCACATCTTAGAGACATCTCAAAGTGCTTCACAGAATATAGTGTAAAGTGAATTGATTATGTATTTTGTGGGTGAAATATGACAGCCAATTGTAATGTTCTTTCAATTTTGGGGTTGGAGGGATTATTACCCCTGACTAACAACCGAGTTCCTACTTACTGCTCGGTAGACAGAGGCGTGTGGAGTAACAAAACTTGCCTAACATGTCGCCCTGCCCAAGTAGGTGATTAAGTGACTGAATGATTGGCCAATCCTTTTCAAATTAAGAGGTGAAAATTAGAAATGGTTACATTGGTGTGCAATATTGGATCCAATGAGATAGAGATGACGTCTTTCAGATGAGATGTTAAACTGAAGCATCTTCAAAACATTACTATATTAACCCCGGCAATTAATATGACATGAAGGTTGCATGTTGCACCATTCAACTATTTATCCTAGATGTCTGAACCTCCCTGCCTTAGATATGATCTAAAAGATTTCAGCTCACACATTCTGACACAAAGCATAATTTTACAGCACTGATGATATTTAGATATTAAACTTAGTTTCATTACAGTAAGATCATGTAGCATTCCATAGTCCCTTCGCCTCACTCCATCCCTTGCCTCCTTCAAGGCCATTCTCAAGACCTTCCTCTTTGACCGTGCCTTTTGCTGCCCTCCCAATTCTCTCCCTCCTCTCCTAACTCTCTCCTGCCCTGCCCCCCCACCCTACCCTGTCCTTCTCCCTTGTTCAGGTCCCGATCTGACTGTTCAGTGCCTTGGGACGTCCTCCTGAAAAGAAAGACGCTCTATAAATGTAATTTTGTTATTTGTTTCTGTTTTAAGAAGATTGAACAGAAATAGCAGAACTAGTATGTTAGTCTTAGTTGGTAATGAAAGTTCCTGTTGTTGATTTTCCACTTATAAACACTCAATAAAAGTGGCCAATAATATCATTTGAGCTCATTTTGTTCGCTGACACTGCGGTGTGGTACTGGGGGAGTTGTGCACTAATTCTTGTGTTGCTGCTGTTGATGTCCTACGGAGGAGATGGTAAACAGTGATCCTGTCTCACCTGACCATTTTCAGGTGGATACAACATGTCCGTCAGCTCTTGTCAAAACACTACTTCTGTGGCACTATTTCGAAAAATTAGGGAGTTTCTAAAGGTGGGTTGCCCAAAGATACATCAGAAAAAACAATTGTCATTCACCACTCGATTGGGATCTTGCTGTGCACAAAGTGGTTGGTATGTTTGGCTTAAGTCACTTCACTTGACGATTAAAGTACACTGAGAGATTTGGGTGCAGAAACTTCTTTTTTCTTCCTATATTGAAACTTGCAGCCATCAATGCCTCCAATCTATTTCTAACAGTAAAAGAGCTGACTGAGTCATTGATGTGTAGAACACCCACGGCTGTCAGAGATCAGTAGGTTGTACTTTATGAGTATGTTCGAATACATGCGTTCAGATTTTGGCCACCCTCCATTGCACAGTGATGTGAGCAGCTGGCGCTGCTTGGTTATCTGAAGCAGTAACTGTCCAGCACCTTGGGACGTCCTCCTGACATGAAAGGCGCAACACAAATTTAATTTTGTTGTTGTTATCTATTATCACTGGTTGAAGTGCACCAGAATCCTGTAATGGACCTTAACCTATATTCCAGAGTCGAACAAAATGTTCGGTCTCTCTCCAGCGATTACCACAATTCAGTAGCGACAATAATTATCCTTCCATTTGATATCAAACCTAAAATATCCCACCATCTCTCAGCACTTGATGAGCATTTGTTGTCGAGTGTCGTGACTGTGTCTTGTAGTCAAACAATGGAACCCAATTTGCACACAGTAAGATCCCACAAACAGTCGTCCAATGAACGATCAATTTATCTGGGGGATTTACTGAGTGGATTCCATGTGACAAATCCATTCACTCCCTGGTGCCTCCCTATCTCTCCGACCTCCTCATTCCCCAATCCACCACCCAGCATCTCTGCTTGACTGGCACCAGCTTCGTGCTTGTCCCTCACACCCTCCGCCCCACAATCAGAGGTCGCACTTTCAGTCACTACACCCCTAAATTCTGGAACACTTTCTCACAGTCCCTCTGCCTTGCCCCCTCTCACCTCCCTTTCACTTCCCACCTAAAAATCTTCCTCTTTGACGGTGCTTACAGTCACCTCCGCCAGCGCCCGGCTCAGAGTCAGGCTCCACCACTGTTCAGCGCTCTGAAACTACCCAGCGGGGAGGGGGCACCACCAAAGCCAATAGTGCATTTAAAGGAAACAATGCTCCAATTTGAGTGTTCAAAGAATTTACTGATCATCACAATTCACAGAGGGATTGCAAAACACTTTGTTGTGCAAAGTGCACTTTGTTGTTGCTGTTGTTGATTGTTGGCCAGGACACTGGGAAAAAAATAATCTTTCCTCTTTTCAAATAGTGCTAATTGGCTGTTTAATGTTAAACAATGTTGAAACGAGAAAATTGGGTATCGAGACCTCAGTTTAGCATCTTATCCATAGAATGGCACCTCTAACATTGCCGGGCACCCCCAGCACTGCACTAGCAGTAAGTAAAAGAGAGTTTGGAACAATGAACATTAGTTAAGGTGAGGAAAACTATTCTCTAAAAATTGTAATGAACTGCAGAAAAGAAAGCCTGCACATCACAACAGTTAACATTGGCACTAGGTTTACTGCCTATTCCACAACCTCAAAGAGAGATTAAAAAAAAGATTGAGCAAGCAGTAATGTACAATAAACCACATTGCTGGTTTTATTTTTAGCAGAATACAGTAAGCCTTTGTTATAATGTGGTACTTGGGAGTGATCCAAAAGTTGCATTACAGTAAGATTTCTCCTACAACTAGAGTCCATAAAATGCTGGTGGGAGGTGGATAGCAGAAATTGTTATCTCTGCTGATAAAATGTAGCAGGCACAGCACTAACATACTACTTTTTTTTTAACCTTAATTGTGTTTAATATAGTTAAAATACTAGGTAAATAGAGTATATATCCAGCTTGCTTGTAACCCATTCCCCTACAAATGACACAATCATTTGCATTCTACAGTAAATCCTGCGATGCACTTTGAGTGAAAGACACTGTATCAAATACGAGGAATATTATTATATTTATTATATACATCCAAACCCACATAAACATTCACCAAAAGCATTAAAGGTGATTCTGCAACACAGTAGTTTTATTGGCTGTTTACACATGGTTTACCCGTATACAGTAATAGATTCCACTATTTGCAGTAACTTAAACAAATTAAATTCATGTTTTTTTTAAAAAGTATCTATAATTTCAACAGTTTGGGAGAATTGTCAGCTAGATTTAGCCTATATTTACTCTATTAACGTAGGATTTTACACCGACCACAATTTGGCAAATTATTGAATTCACTTTTACCTTTGTTGGCCCTATTCTGTGATTCTTAAAAGACTTTATCGAAAAACAACTTCAGAATTAAAGCTGTGTTGTAGAAACTTGCCAATTTCTGAATGCTTTAAAATGCTACATAGACAAAGTGAACCTAAACTATGACATTTCTCCCCAAAGTGTTGGAATTGCAGATGCATTTTTAAAAAACAGAAAAACATGAATTTTTCATAACTCATTGCAAACAATGGGATCTATTATGCGAGTTGAGTACATCACGTGTAAACACTGAAAATGATTGTATATACATACTTTCAGTCAATTTCTGGAGAATTTATTTAGACAGTTTAACATTTAATTTGCAATGAGCTGGAAAACAGTGTTGCAAATTTATCAAATTCACATTGAAACCAATAGTAAAGTTTAAAGGACACAATGCTCCAAATTGTGTGTTCATAGAATTTATTGATCTTCATAATTCACAGACAGATTGCAAAACAAAGTGCTTGGGGAGATATTTCTCCTTTTTAAATACTGTATATAGAATACAGATTAGGTGCCTACCTGAACCCTTGGTGGTAATCTCATTCATCCATTCCTGACTAGGCATTTCTACAATATTCCTGAGCACTGCTGATGACCCCCACTCAGCCAGCCTAGCTCATCGGCAGGAGTTGGAGGAACAGAACACTAGTTGCAGGGATAATATAAATAATAATAATACTAATAATCCTTGTATTGATATAGAACGTTTCACATCTTATCAACATCTCAAAGCGCTTCACAGTATATACTGAATTGACTGTATATTTGTGGGTGAAATGCGGCATCCAATTGCACACAGCAGTGCCCACAAACAGTCGTGGATTGAAAATGTCCAATTTTTATTATCGTGTTTTTTTTTGAGGGATTATTATTAGGCGTGTGGAGTAAGGAAACTTGCCCAAGGTTTCGCCCTGATCTGCCTGGATTCGAACACAGGTCTCAGTCTTGTAAAGCGAGTGCTCTAACAATTGAGCTACAGGAGCTCCTGTTAAGCTTGTAAACCCCAAATCCTAATTTATAAAATAGCTGAACAAACAGTGGGGAAGCTTGCTTGACAATAATTTTAATAGCAAACTATGTGGTTTTAGCTGGTTAAATTCCAACTACCCAAACACACCCCAATCCATGGCTCTTGCCAGCCCGTGCCTCATAAACATCAGAATTAGATTAGCAGAATGTGTTCCTCTAGGGATAGAGATTGAACATTCCATTCCAATACACGGGAATCTCCATGTGTAGGCGGGATACAAGGAACTTTTAGCCTGGTTTGGATGTTCTAAAGCGTGGTGTTGAGTGCACATGTATCAGACACCTGGTTGATCAACAAAAGCTAATCCAGAGAGGAAATGGTAGAATTTGTGTTTTCCTTGAGAGAAACGGACAAGTTTCAAATGTTTGTTGAATTTTCATCCATTCTAATACTGTTCAGAGATCATCTTGTATATTGTAACATTAAAATGGAAAGCAATCAATTAGATCCCATAATCATGCTTGGGGTGGATTTGATATGTAATGTGATAATGTCTTTGTTATATAAAAAAAATCCTTGCATTTGATTCGATAACAACTTTTGAAAGAGAGTAGACATTTATTTGGGGAGGACGGGTTTGTGAGGTTATGGGGAGAGAGCTGGAGAGTGGCATTAAATTGCTCTTTTTAAAGAGTCGGCACAGACTCGATGGGCCGAATGGCCTCATTTTGTGCTGTAAAATTCTATGATTCTAACATCTTATCACATCAAAACATCCCATAGTCATGACATACAAATAGATAGGACACGAATGATCAATTTAAATAGAGCAGTGGTGTTCTCAACCTTTTGGGACACAGGACCCTTTTATAAACCTTGATGGTCTGTTGTGACCAGCAAATAGCTTTATTTCATAAAACAAAAAGTATTACAGATGCTGGGAAGCTGAAACAAAAACAGAAGTTGCTGGGGAAACTCAGCAGGTCAGGCAGCATTCATGGAGAAAGCATGCATCCTCTGACATCCTACCCCTCTGGTCTTCCACCCACAGCGATCCTGAAGCAGCTGTCCAGCTGCTCCATGATCACCTCTCCTCCACTTTCAACTCTCTCGTCCCCCTGAAATCCAGGTCTATTTCCAACCCCACCCACTCCCCCTGGTACAACTCTCATCTCCGCACCCTCAAATGCCAAAACCGGCTACTCGAGCGCAGGTGGCAGAAAACCAGCCTCACGGTTCACCACCAACTGTGGCTCGAGCAACTCCACAGCTACCGCCATTCCTTGTGTCAAGCAAAAACAGCTTACTATTCCAACATCATCCTGGAGACAAACAATAACCCTAAAGTCCTCTTTTCCACCACCCACCACCTCCTCCGCGCATCCCCTCAGGCCTCCTCAATCTTCATTTCAAATGAGAAGTGCGAGGAGGTCATGGACTTCTTTTCTTCCAAGATCCACAATATCCACCAGGCAGCATCATCCTCCAGCCTATCGTCTCCCACTACCACCCCCACCCCATTCCCCTCAAACCCCCCACCTTCAGCTCCTACCTCGACCGCCTTCCTACACTCCTTCTCCCCCGTCTCTCCTTCCTCCCTTTCATGCACTTTCACCTCTATGAGGCCAACAACCTGCTGCCTTGATCCCATCCCCACTAACCTACTGCTCACCCAGCTCCCCCTCCTCTGCCCACTGCTGGCTGATATCATCAACCAGTCCCTCTCCACCGGATCAGTCCCTGCCCCCCTCAAAACTGCCGTCATCACCCCCCTCCTTAAAAATCCCTCCCTAGATCCCTCAAACCCTAGCCACAACCGCCCTATCTATAATTTGCCCTTCCTCTCAAAATCACTGGAACGCGTTGTTGCTAACCAACTCCGCTCCAACCTCTCCTCCCACTCCCTCTTCGAACCCCTCCAGTCCGGTTTCCACCCTGCCCACAGCACAGAGACTGTGCTTCTGAAAGTCACAAACGACGTCCTCTCTATCTGCGATCAGGGCTCCCTCTGCCTCATTATCCTCTTGGACCTGTCGGCTGCGTTCGACACAGTCGACCACGCCATCCTCCTCCATCGCCTGTCCTCCATCATCCACCTCAGTGGGACCTCACTCGCCTGGTTCAAGTCCTACCTCACAAACCGCCAGCAGTACATCTCCACAAACGTTTTTTGTGGGGGCCAAGGATCCATCCTTGGCCCCCTCCTTTTCCTCATCTACACGCTCCCTCTTGGGGACGTCATCCGCAGACATGGGGCACACTTCCACATGCACGCGGATGACACCCAACTCTATTTCTCCACTTCACTTTGTGACCCTCAGTCCCCTGATGTTCCATCAGCCTGCCTTTCAGACATCAGGGACTGGATGAGCGCAAATTTCTTGCAGCTGAATGTCGACAAGACAGAGGCCATACTCCTTGGCTCTCGTCAACATCTCCATTCACATGGCTCTCACTTCCTCCATCTTCCCGGCCTGCCCCTAAAACTCTCCGAACCTGTCCGCAACCTTGGCGTCAGGTTCGACCCCCAACTGTCCTTCCTCCCCCACATCCAGTCCATTAACAACACTGCCTTCTACCACCTCCGACGGATTACCTGACTCCGGCAATACCTCACCTCAAAAGCCGCTGAAACCTTGGTCGATGCCTTTGTCACCTCTCGGCTGGACTATTGCAATGCCCTCCTTGCCAGTCTCCCCTCCACCACAATCCACAAAATCCATCTAATCCAAAACTCTGCCACCTGCATACTCACCCGCTCTAAGTTTCGCTCCCCCATCACCCCAGTCCTTGCCAGACTTCACTGGCTCCCTATCCCAGAGAGGATCAACTTCAAGATCCTCACCCTTGTTTTCAAATCCCTCCATTCCTCTGCACGCCCCTATCTCTCTGATCTCCTTTCCCCCCACCCCAGCACCCGCTGCCTTCATTCCTCTGGGTCTGGCCTCCTCCATGTCCCCCGAATCCTCCGCTCCACCCTCAGCGGCCGTGCCATCAGCCACTACGCCCCGAGGCTCTGGAACTCCCTTCCTCACTCTCCTCGCCCCCTCTCTTCCCAGTTTCAGGTCACAGCTGAAGACCATTCTCTTTGACCGCGCTTTTGGTCACCTTTCTGCCCCTGCTCCTGGCTCGGTTCCGGGATCCGCTATTGTAAAGCGCTCTGAGACGCCGTCTGGAGTGGAGGGCGCTATATAAATCAAAGTTGTTGTTGTTGTTGTTGAAAGGAAAAAGAGTCAACGTTTTGGGTCTACAACCTTTCGTCAGAACTTAAGTCATATCTTCACCATTCCCTCTGACCTCCAGTTCTGACGAAGGGTTGTAGACCCAAAACATTGACTCTTTTTCCTTTCTCCATGGATGTTGCCTGACTTGCTGAGTTTCCCCAGCAACTTCTGTTTTTGTTATTGCGTAAAACACCTGGTTTACTAAATATTTTCTGCCCACAATATAGTGCCACCGACTCTTCAACCCCTATCTGAACAGGCAGGTGGGACATTTCAATGTGATAATGGAGAGTGGCAGAAATCGGCACACATCCATTCAAATACTGTATATATAATATATTATATAATATATCAAGCACAATGTACTGATCTCTGACTGTAGTAAGTGTTCCACACATCAATGACTCAGTCAGCTTCTTTACATATATTGTACATATATAAAAATATACACACACATATACAGTATGTGTGTATATATATATATATGTGGAGTCTTGGAGCCCAGTGGTTAGAGCACTCGCCTTACAAGGATGAGATCTGTGTTCAATTCTAGGCAGATCAGGATGAAACCTTGGGTAAGTTTCCTTAGTCCACAAGCCTAATAATAATCCCTCCAAAAAACAACACAATAATAAAATTGGTCATTTCAATCCACGAATGTATGTGGGACACTGCTGAGGACGTTTGGCTGCCGCATTTTGCCCACAAATATACAGTCATATTGTATCATATCACTTTACAGTATATTCTGTGAAGTGTTTTGAGACATCTAGAAGACATGAAAAGCGTTACATCAAAATTGCAAGGATTATTATGCTACATCAATTCCATTAAATGCAAATATTCAGAATTTTAAAATTACTGTATTACATAGAAAATGCTCTCCATGTAACTGTCGTACCATAAATTGGCATTTCATAACATATTTCTTGTAATAAATATCACACAAAGAATGATTTATGAAACACTGCAAGTTTCACACCCATTGCATGCTCAGTTTAAACAGTGGAAAAATAAATACTTGAATCAATTATACTGTATATATTTGAATATAAATTTTTAAAGCCTTATGCCTAACGAATGCATGAAATGGCATCTTGTGAAATGTTGCTTTCTGTAAATAGTTAAGAGTTATATCTGTTGTAAGAGGAGTCTCAGAGAATAAATTAAGTAAAAGCTCCTTAAATGTGCCTAATGACAAAATTGGCAGTGATTCGGATGTCAAGTGGATTCCATTTATCTTGGCAACACTTTATCTTGAAGCCACCTGTGAAACTTCCTCCTCCTTCCACCCACACTGCCAGAGTGATCGACTTTTGAAGGGGTTAGCATTAATGATTGGGGTGGGTGGAGGAATGATACAATAATTCAAGGAAAGTAAGAAAGCATAAAAATGTGTAAATGTCATTTGGTCATCAAGCTAATAATCAAGGCAGCAACAACAAACAACAAAATTACTAGAGTGCCTTTCACGTCGGGAGGACATCCCAGGGCCCTGAACAGGACAGTGGTTCGATTGTCAAAGTAGTTGAGTTCAGATCCCCGACATATTCAAGCTCTCGTCAGACACTGTACAGAAGAGAGTAATGAGGGTGATCGTCAATGTTAGAGGAATAAGCAATGATTAGATAAACTAGGGCTCTTTAGTTTTGAAAGCAGTTGTCTCAGAGGGCATTTAAGATTTTAACTGGGAATGAGAAATTAAACCCAGAACAATACTATTGGATGCACTACAAGAACAACAACTTTGATTTATATCGGGCCCTCCACGCCGGACGGTGTCTCAGAGCGCTTTAAGGGCAGTGGAATGAAAGAGCAGAGGGTGAGAGTGGGTTCAGAACGGACACCGAAAAATATTTCTTTGCTCAGAGGGTAATTGACAACTAGAGTAGGTTGCTAGGCTGTGGATTGAGGCCAGGACACTGAGAGTCGTTTAAATAATAGCTTGATGCTGTGATGGGAAGATGGTGGGGTGATTATTCTTGAACGATGTAATCTTGTTCAACTGAAACAATCTCCTTCAACCGACAAGTTGTAACCAACCCTGCTCAGTGTTCTATTCTACCCATGGTCTCCTGAGGGATAGTTCTGACAATGGAAACACCATAATGCCTGAATTTAATCAAAAGGTCCATGATACTCAGCAATTCCTATAATCAGTCTGAATAGAATCATAGAATTATACAGCACAGAAGGAGTCCATTCAGCTCCTTCTTTGAAAGAGCTGTCCAATTAATCCCACTTCCCTGTTCTCCATAGCCTTGCAATTTTGTACTCCCCAAATATCTATCCACTGCTCTCCCGAAAGTTGTTGTCGAATTTGCTTCCACCACGGTTTCAGGCAGTGGATTCCAGATTTGAACAACTCGCTGTGTGAGAAAACCAACTTGCTGTAGTGCAATGGTTCCCAACCTTGGGTCCTGACCCAAATCAGGGTCGCGGGGGTCCTCAGTAGGATCGCGATGGGTCATCAGAATATTTTTTATTACTTTTTTACTCCTGAAAAGTGCCCGAGGTGACATCGCCAACCAACTTGTATGAAAGCTCATACTAGCGAGTTGCGCTGAGTCCACAAAAGAGAAAGATATATCGTCTTGGCTGAGCTTTGTTTCAGTCATGCAGTCGCCCCCTAAGGGTCAGGAGGACCTGTTGGTGGCCAATTTAGGGTCACAGCAAAAAAATGTTGAGAACCATTGCTGAAGTGAAAAGAATTACAGAGAGTAGGTTGAATGTGTAATTGTTTGTCACAAATCGTTGTTGAAGCAGTTTGCAAATTGTTTTAAAATGCAGTTTTGTTTCACTGATGCTAGAATAAGAGGTATATTAAAGCGAGTTGGAAATGGGATTCTATTGCATGATAAATTTTTGGTAGGTCAGGTTATTAAGGGATATGGGGAGAAAGCAGGAAATTGGAATTGAAAGGATGAGTGGAGATTCAGATCAGCCATGATCTAATTAAATGGCGGAACAGGCTCAAAGGGCTGAATGGCCTACTCCTGTTCCTATGTTCCTATTAAGCAGCTCATACGGAGAAAACAACACCAACCAAACAGGTGAGTAGATTGGCTTGTTCTTTGCCGTAACACTGATTCCGATTTGCCTTTGGAATAATAATAGTAGAAGGGGAGAGATTTTTCAATTGAAACTCACCA
The DNA here is from genome assembly GCA_035084275.1 of Hydrolagus colliei. Classification (NCBI taxonomy): domain Eukaryota; kingdom Metazoa; phylum Chordata; class Chondrichthyes; order Chimaeriformes; family Chimaeridae; genus Hydrolagus; species Hydrolagus colliei. The sequence goes on from CM068744.1 coordinate 29,630,415, forward strand.
AATCTGACTGGGATCTCAGTAAATGCATTATGAAAGGACAAGAGTCAACACCAAAGAGGATTAAACATTCTATTTCACTACATTAACAATAGAGGGAACCAGTGGTGGGTCACACCAGATATCCTGGGATTGTTTTCTTACTTTCTTTTCTTGCAAGATGTATAAATTCAAACCAAACTTGGGCACCTGAACATATTGTTGGGAATAAATCCTATTTGAATCTAGATTGACAGTATTCCAGAATTTGGCAAGTTGTTGAATTCAGCCTCAACCTGAATTTTTTTTGTGTGTGGTTATTAAAGGAAACCATCAGAAATCTGGGCCCAAAAGTAAGGATTTAATGTATTTAGGGATTTGCAAAATACTGAGCGTTCTAAAATACAATACAAATTGACACTCATATAGTGCCTTTCATGCAGGAGATCGTTCCAAGAGATTGTTCCACTTGACAGTCCTGGCTTGGCGGCCAAGCTGGGAGTGGGAGCCCACGCAGGTGGGAGGAGAAAGATGACAGATGGTATGGTCTTGAGACGGACCTTCTGTGTTATTAATAATAATAATTAAAATGCTGTATTCATAGAGCAAACTGAGACCTCGGTGGAATTTCTCCCCCAAGTATGCATGTGGGAGAAGGGAGAGCAGGGTAACTGCCTTAAGCAACTGCTTGATATGATTATCTCCACTCGCTGTACCGCCTATTACTCACTCCCAACTGTCATTCATGAATGATACAGCTGTCTCACATCTGCAAAATAAAAGATTACGTCACACAAAGGTACGCAAACACCCAATTATTATCTCATCAGATCTCAAGCAATATACTCGGGCTAGAGATTGTGTCAAGCTCGTGCAGGTCAAACACACGTCAAAGTGATTTCATTCTGACTTTCTGGTTCGAGGTTACAATAAAAGGATTGTTTTTTTTAACTGCTCTTAGCTAGACCACCTGACAATTCTCTTCAGAGAATGAGGATTGGATCACAAGGGACCAGTCTAAGAGATTGCCTGCTTTCCGCCTCATTTACCTCACAAGTTTTATGTCTGACTTGAAAAGGAACTTAACAGCTCTATTTTGACAGCCAGAGTGTGAGGCGAGGAAATCACAAGCTCCAGGCTGGAGGGGAGCAAAAGGTAGAAGAACTGGTAACAGATGGCACCGTGCTAGGTACACAACATCCAGCACACTTTACTCATCCTTTGCACATGTGACAATAAAGGAGGGTGAAATAAAGGAAGGACAAACTTATAAAGTCTCCCGCAGCGCAGAAAACGTTTACATTGGATGGAATAGAAACCAAAACATAGTCTTTAAAACACACTTTCAAAATCTACCAGACCCAGTTCCATCGACAAACCATCAGACTGGTAGGCCCTTTATACACCTTTTCACCTCATGAGGGTGCCTTAAAATCTTTCACTGTATTTACTGTCAAGTGTAGTGACTGTATTTTGTAGGAAAATGTGGCATCCAATTTGAGTATAGCAATTTCTTCCCTCGGAGCCCCTCTGCCTCACCCCCTACCTTGCCTCCTACAAGGAGCATCTCATGACCTTTTTACTGTGCTTTCTGTCATCTTCCCTCCTCCACCACTTTGCCCTCCACTCCTCTATGATATCAACTGGGTTCAAAACCCTCATCGTCCAGCACCTTGGTACATCCTCCTGATGTGAAAGGTACTATATAAATGCAATTTGTTGTAGTTGTTGTTATTCCAAATACTGTAGTGAGTTCAGAACAAACCCTGTGGTAAAATTCAACCAGGGTATAAGACTACTCTATTAATTTAGTATTTCAGAGTGTGTCGAATTTAGCAAATTGTTGAATACAGTTTTAATTTTAAAGATCTTTAAAACATATGCAAAACCCACAACAAAATTGGAGACTATTTAACAATTTTGATACATTCTGAACATTCTGAAATGTTACATTAATAGAGTAAACTAGGTGTCATTTCTACCTATCGTAGTCTGTATGAAGTTATGACTAAAGTTACGATTGAATCCAGTAGAGTAGAGATTAGCATGCTCATCTCACAAGCGAGAGGACCCGAGATTGATTCACAACCTGGACAAAACCTTCGGCAAGTTTCCTTACTCCACTCATCTATTTTCCTAGCAGTAAGTCGGAAACTGGCTGTTAGTCAATTAGCAGATCACATTCCGGAAGTAATAATCCTTCTCCTGAAAATAATTTGGTCACACAATCCACAAATGTGTGTGGGCCATTGCTGTATGCAATTGGCCACTGTGTTTCGCCCACAAAATACACAGTCAATCCACTTTACAATATATTATCTGAAGCCCTTTGAAACATCTCAGCAACGTGATGAAGTGTTATATCAAAGGCAAAGATTATTACTTAAGAAATTTCCAAAATTGTATACAGTACTTTAAAACAATTCAATATTATAAGACAGTGATCTTAAGCATAAGACCTAGATAGATTCCAGGCTCCTGTTCATGTTCTGGCAAGAATACAAGAAGGATGGACCAGGAGAAGGATTTTACAAGATTGCTGCCTTCAGTACATTTCCCAAGCATTACATCACTGTCTTTCTAATCTAATGTCAGCTAAACCTCCCTTCTTTTAAAACCTTCAAAGTGCTTGACAGATGATAATTAAACAGCTGTTTTGTATCTCTTTCCTTCTTAACAGGACAGCCCAGAGTGTTTAGTGGATAGTGTTCAGATGTCACACCTGGCTTCTTCACATACAGGAAAGCCCCTATATTGTTATGACTGAGGAATCACAGTGAGAAGTCAAGAACTCAAAGAGAGGAACAATTGTACAGATATAAACAGCTATTCTCCAATTCAGTTGCAAAGACGAATTAATGCGAGTTTCATTTTGGGATCCATTGCTGAATCACCAAATTACTGAAGTAATAATTTTAAAAATCTTACTTTTGGTTTAGCACTTTTGATGTCAAGAGCACATCCCAAAGCCCTTCACAGCATGTACTGCAAAGGGCAGGAATTGTTCTTTGGGTGAACATGACAGCCAATTTGCGGGGTCCTATAAACAGCCATGAAGTGAATAATCAATTGTATTTGGGGCAAGGTAGCCAGGACACAAGGGGAAACTCCCTTCTCTATTTGACAAGTTTGATGGGATCTTTAATATCCACATGAACAGGCAAATATCAGTTTACCAACTTATGGAACAAATCCCGCACATACCCATTGCGGCACTGGAGTGGCAATTTAGACTCCCCTGACACAGAGGTGAGTGCTACCAACTGCGGAGACAGTGCGTCTGAGAGGGCAAGAGTGGGCCGTGTATGTGTATGGGGGTGAGGAACTTATCTAGTTATGTGGAATCCTGTAGAGCACTCGCCTCACAAGCGAGACTACCTAGATCTACTCCCAGGCAGGGTGAAACCTTAGGCAGGATTCCTTACTCCGCAAACACACCTCTTGTTTACCTAGCAATAGGTAGGAACCTGCTTGTTAGTCGATTGAAATTCTCACTTTAATGATCCCTCGAAAATAATAATAATGTGGTCACACAATCCACAACTGTGTGTGGGACCTGCTGTGTGCAACTGGCTGCCGCATTTTGCCCACACACAAAACACAGTCATTAAAAATTGGAGTGTATCCAGTGAAGCTGAGACATCTTGGAGATGTGATGAGGTGCTATATCAAATGCAAAGATTTAGTGTGGTTATAATTGGGCTCACAAATTTCACACCAACACAGGAATCAATCAGGTGGAGCCTGACGCCAAGCCTGGGGGGAGGGGTTGGGGTAGGTGGAGGGGAAGGGGGCTGGGAGGTGGGGGGAAGAGGAGATGACCGTAACCACATTCAAAGAGGAAGATCCTTAGTCAAGATATAAAAGAGGGTAAGGTGGAAGCAAGGAGGAGGGATTGAGGGAGAGGGTTCCAAAGCTTTGGGAGTGGTGGCTGAAAGCACAGCCACCGATGGTGGAGGAGAGGGGATGAGGAATGAGCAGCAGACCAAAGCCATCCAAGGAAGAGAACTGAACTTTACTTGTTTATTAATAATAATAATAATCATCCTTGCATTTGTCATAACGCTTGATCACAAAGTTATTGAAATGTTTCAGAGTGCTTTGCGGGATTTATTAATGTCAATTTTGTCTGGGTTTTGTAGGCCTTTTAAAGTTGTATATTCAACATCCAAACATCTAAAACTATACTCAATGCAGATCACTGGCATGACATGGATTTGTTTTGTTAAAAAGCTTATAACATACTGTAGTTGATTTTTATTAGTAATAGGATTTAGGGTTATTGGATTTAGAGAGCCCGGTACATAAAGTGAAGTAATCCAGGAAATTGAATAGGATCATTGCATAGACAAATGGTGTACTCCTGTCTGAAATTGTTACTTTGTTGCTTCTTAGCAGGATTTCTTAATGAGGAATGTTGTATGTGATGTGATAGTTATCCCAAGTACTAATTATCGCATACATACGTTCTCCACATTGAATGCAAAAACTATAGAGCCAATCGCTTTAACAAAGTAAGATCTTGATGTTGCAATGGATTTGCTAATGTAGATTGTGTCCAGATTTGATTTCTATTCCACAGAATTACAAAGCTGCAGCATGATTTGAAACAGACAGTGTTGGCTCCTTCAGTTCTGACGAAGGGTCGTGGACCCTAAACGTTGACTCACTTTTCCTTTCTCCATAGTTGCTGCCTAACCTATTGAGTGTTCCCAGCAATTTCTGTTTTTGTTTCAGATTTACAGCATCTGCAGTATTTTGCGTTTTTCTTTAGTATTCGCTCCAGTCTACCCTGCAAATTGAAGAAAAATATTTTCTAAGTTCCATTAAACAAAGAATTCGTTAAAATCTGCTATTCCATTAAGACTTGGGGGTGAAAAGTACACCAGGCGATGTATTAATTCTTACTGGTGATACTGCATTGTAAAATCCTAAGAAATGCTATCCAATGAACGCCTCAGTTGACCACCCATTTTTCCCCTACTCCTCCAGCTTTATCACAATGTCTGGACACTAAGCAGTCTCCAGCGGCCCCAGTTATGCCTGAATTGATCATAACATTTCAGTACTGATTTGTAGGACGCTGCTTTAACTCAGGGAAGTATCTGCCCTGACCTGCCCTGCTCTGCTCTGCCCTGAAATAGCATAAATAACCAAGCGTTGAGTATCTGACCGATATTCATTCTTACAGTGATTTTTCATATTCCAACCTTGTGGATTTGTGGCTCATGAAAATGTGAGTGTCTTAACTTATTAATCAGACTTGTTAACAGTTTATTAGTTGATTGCATTGCAATTCTAAATTCAAGACTGCCATTAATGCTCTGTATAACCGCATTCTGCATCCCTTGCACAAAGGGTTTCCAACCATTTAAAAATATGACCTTCAGTGTCTACATCTGTAAAGTTGCTGAAGCGCAGATAGAAAATAGACCTCACTGATTTTAACAGATAACACAAAGTAGCACGACTTGCATTACTGTTGGAATATTACCACTGGTAACGTACCACAATAAACATGTGGTAACACGAAACTCCATCCACAGAACCAACCAAGCAAACATTGTCAGAGCTTCCTGTAAGCAGCAAAAAGTATAATATACACATTATACAGGTATTCCTCGCTTAAGGTCATAGTTTGGTTCTTGAAAAGTATGACTTTAAGTGAAATGACGTTAAGCGAACACATTTTTCCCATAAGAATTAATGTATAAACTGGAGTTAGGTTGTTTTGGACATTTTTCATCAAAAGTTTCTTTAAAAAAACATTATACTCGCTCCCTGACTGCTGCCTGGCTCATTCACTCGCTCTCTGACTGCCTGCCTAGTTCACTCATTCGTTGTCGGCTGGCTGGTCTCACACGCTGCCAACCTGCCTCACTCTCTTTCTGCCGGTCTGGCTCACTCCCAGCCTGCCCGTCATTCTCTTGATGTGCCCCCTTTCCACCCGCTGGCGAACGACGCAATAGCGAACATCACAACGTTAAATTATATATGTTCCCCATGTACATATACATATAAGGTTGCCTCAGTTAACGTTAACTGAGGCAACGTTAAGCGGGATTTACATGTAGTTTAATTCATTTGAATACACTAGTTACGAAGAGTAAAATAAATTGCCCAGCTTAACATTTGGATGTCAAGAGACAGCTTAAAAAAACATTAATGCAAAGTTCATAAAATGAAGTGGACCCTCAAGCTGTGCAGAATCTAGTGATGTGTGACTTCCTTTCAAACGCTCTCTGAGATGTGGGCGATGCTGGCAAGGAATGATATGTATTGAGAAGGCAATCCGTTGCTTTTGTTTCTACTTGCCCAGTCAAAACCATTCAGAACTTTAGAAATCTCAGTTGAACCTTCAATTACCTCCAATCTAGCAAAGAAGCTTTTCAATTCCACATAACTATAACATTTAATACCTGGCATCATCCCAGTGCATTTCGAATGTGCCTTCGTAATGGCTGTTTTAGCGCAGAGAAATTGTTGACAAAAACCGCAGCCACCTACCCCAGTAAAGTCCCTTATACAGCATGAAATGAACTATTTATCTTGAGGAATGTTGGATAGGAGACCAAAATATATTTCCTTTGCTTTTTGAATGGTGTCATGGAATCTTTAATGTCCACCTAAAGAGGCAGACAGGATATCAGTATAACATCTCATTTGAAGGCTGACACCTCCAACAAGACAACACTGCATCCAACGGGTAGATATTACTCGCTACATCAATGCAAGTTACATCTAGGCTCGCTCCTGCAACTCCCTGCTTGTTAGCCTTTCCAACTCTTCTCTCCACAAGCTGGAGATCATCCAGAACTCTGTAGCTCATGTCCTCTCCCTCACGAGGCTCCATGACCCAATCACCCAAACCTCGCTCGGCGACAATTGCTTCCCATCTCCCAGAGGTTAGAGTTCAAAATCCTCATCCTCGCATTCAAATCCCTCCACAGCCTTGCTCCTTCACACCTCTATGACATGTTAATACCATATTGACCCATCCACTCCCTCCACCCAGAAGGCCTGCTCCATGTCCCCCGCCCGATCTGCCCCATCATCAGCAGTTGGGTCTTCAGCCTCTCTGCCCCCACGCTCTGGAACTGAATCCCGTAATCCCTTTTTCATGCAACCCATGTTTCCTCCTTCAAGGTACATCTCAAGACCCTACTCTTCGATCACCCTCCTACTCTCTCTGCCCTTCTGTCCTCCTGATGTGAAAAGCGTTGGGATGTCCTCCCGACATGAAAGGCACTCTATAAATGTCATTTTGTTGTTTGTTGTTGTTGATGATATGAAAGGCACTATACAAATGTAATTTGTTGTTGTTGTTATTTGTACCATTATTCTTTGTTATAGTAAACTTGTTTGGGGATATAAATGCCTATTTTATTTGGGATTGAAAACTCCCTAAATCACATGTTTCCCCTCCAGCAAATTCTCTTCTGAGAAAAGGTTATTTAATTTTAAATCACATAAAATAAAACCTAGCACTATTTTAGGAGTTTTAGAAGGTCAGAATTTCAATGGAAACACTTTCATGCGCTGTAATGAAAAACAGATCAACAGCTCCAAACTCGTGGGGCATGTTTTTCTTTACAGTTGAGTTGTTCAGACTCAGTTAGCCCATCCCTAGACTCTTCCTGATGCTCATCAGTTTACATAATGCTTCTTACCTTCTGAAAGCCACAAATCCCAGAACAGAGTTCAAAGCTAGCTATAAAAGCACTATGTATAGAAATTCCATCTTGGTCCAGATTTCCTCTATTCCCTTAGTATTTCAAAACATCCAGAGATTGGCAGATGGATACATGCAGTCTTAATTTCTAAGCTGAATTTTTTTTGTAAGTTTTTGTCGGAACTAAGTTATGACTGAATTCTACAATTTGCCAATTTCTCAATGATCTAAAAAGCTACAAAAACAGAATAAATCTAGAACTGGGTGGAATTTCTCATCACTAAGCCTTATTTAATAATATTTTTAGGCCTCACAAAATACCCTCAAGGAATTCAAAACATTTATTTAACATGACCTGCCATGTCATGTTATAATGCCTTTTATAATTAGATTCATAGCCTTATCTCTTGCTTTAGGGTTCTTTTGGTAGCACTACCAAGTGGATTGTGGGTTGAAGCCCAGTACTGGGATCAGCATTGCATTATCAAAAGTGGCTTCTTTCAAATGTAATATTAAACCAAATTGTCATTCACCTTTTAATGTCCATTATTAAAGATCCTATGACATTATTGTGGAGAGTTTCTCCCAATTTCCTGGCCAACAATCAAAGGACTTCATAGCACAGAAGAAAGTCACTCACTCCATCGCAGCTGTGCTGGCTCTTTGAACTTAAGAACATGAGAATAAGAAGCAGGAGTAGGCCATTCAGCCCCTTGAGCCTTCCCCTTCATTCAATAAGATCATGGCTGATCTTCTACTGATCTTCTACATGCCTTTTTCCCATATAGGTCAGATGTCAGCCTGGCTCAGTTGGTAATACTGTTGCCTCTGACTTTGAGTTCAAGCCCTATATTAAGACAAGACCTATATAGTTTATGCTGGCACCTTAAATGCCAGAAGTGTATTATATTCTTGAAGACCACATCCTTCGGATGAAACATAAACTATCTGTCCAGGAGGATGTTAAAGATCCCAAGACATTATTTGAAAAGTGAAGTAGTTTCTCCCTGTGTCATGGTCAACAATTCCCTGGCTTTGTGGGACATTGCCCTAGGCAAATTGGCTATTGCAATGTGTGTGGAACACACTCTATCAAACCACTTTACAGTATATCCTGTGAAGCACTTTTCAATGTCTCAACTACGTCATAAGGTGTTGCATCAAATGCAAGAATTGCTATTTTTATAAAAAATATTTATTTTTCAATCTTTATTTTGAAAGCTTATATGGATTATATCTTGTCCAACAAGCTCAGCATCACGTTCCACATCTTTACAACTGTTTATGTAAAACTCCTCCGATGCTTCCCCGTTGCTTTCTTGGTAATTATCTTAAATTGATGCTTTGTGTTCCTGAACTCACTGACCGTGGAAATAATTTCTCCTTATCTACTATTTTAAAAGAGTCTTTCAGTCTCCTCTCAACCTTCACTGTTTCAGTGAAAATAGGCCCAAGTCCTTCAACCTCTGCTCATAGGTCAAACCACTCACCCCTGGCATCATCCTGGTAAATCTCCTCTGAACCCTGCCTATAGCTCTATCATCCTTGTTAATTGATCATTCACCTCATCACTGTTTTGAGAATTCTGATGGTGTAATGTTTGTCTACAGAAACACTCCACCTTATTTCCTGTGAAGCACTTGAAGATCTTCCAATGTGATATTGAGCTACAAGGATACAAGTTCATCTTATTGACATAGGAAAGCGGAAAGAGTATTAGCTATATTCTATTGTTCTAAGCGTTCACATACTTGTGGTCAGTGATTGTCAAGAAATATTTTCACAACATCTCCCTCTACGTCCACCCTAATATCCTCATGTTTCTACATTCTATCTGCTTGTCAGTCACAGGAGCCACAATACTAACCTAAACTACTGATGTTCCTGCACATCGGTCACACCCAGTAGAGCCTGCACATAAATGGAGGTCAGGTCAGCTCAGCTCAGGCAGGGTGTCAATTCACATTGTAAATTAGGGAGGCAGTAACCTGTTTGAAGAGGGTAATGAATAACATTTTCAGCAGATATAATAATGATTATCCTTGCATTTGAAGTAGCACCTTAGCACATCTTCAAGGCACCTCAAAAAGCTTCACAGAATACATTGTGTTTTGTAGGCAAACACAGCAGTAAATTGATTTCAATCCACAACTGTTTGTTAGACACAGCTTTGAGTGATTGGCTACCACATTTCACCCACAAGATATAAAGTTGATTCACTTCACAATGTTGGGACGTCCTCCCGACGTCAAAGGTGCTGTACAAATGTAATTCCGTTGCTTTTAGCGCCTTGGGACGTCCTCCCGACGTGCAAAGGCGCTATATAAATGTGAATTGTTGTTGTTGTTGTTGTTGTTTTGTACTCTGTGAAGCGTTTGGAGATATCTCGAAGACATGATAAGGTGATATATCAAATTTAAGGATTATTATATCTTTTCGTTGTCTAAATGTTCCTCAACATATTTTTTCTGGATGTTTCTTGTGACAAAAGGCTTTACCTCAGTTTGGCCCCAGGATGTAAATCTCTTTTGCCTATTCAAACGTATGTTGGCACCAGTGTATCAGCAGCTGGCTGTCTCCTAGGTGGTATGTCAGCACTGAGGTTTGCAGTGCGTCAAAGATGCACTGGCATTAGATGGAATTGAAAGGACAAATTAGGACAAAAAGGACAAAAAAAACTCTAAATGGTTTTGCTGTAAAGTCGCACATACCCTGTCACACGACCATTACAATTATTCAAGTGTGGAGTAAAGTGCCACCTGGTGGAATAAATGGGACACTGCATGTTTATTTGAAAAGAAGATGGTCAACTTTTGGATGAGGGAAAATAAGAGGAGAGCAGGTAACAAGGCAAAATAAGATTAGCTCAAACCAGTCTCTACCTAAGCGATTTCTCCCACAAATCTACAGTCAATTCATTTTACAGTATATTCAGTGAAGCGCTTTGAGACGTCTAGAAGACATGAAAAGCGCTGTATCAAATGCAAGGATTATTATTATTACCTAAACTACAACAACAAAAAATATAATAGTCCATCAACTCATATTTGGTGATAAAAACAGTAATAATAATAGTAACCCTTGCATTTGATATAACGTTGTATCACGTTGCTAAGACGTCTCAAAGTGCTTTAAATAATATACTGTAAAGTGAATTGATTGTATATTTTGTGGGTGAAACGCGGCAGTCAATTGCGCACAGCAGTGTCTCACAAACAGTTGTGAATTGAAGTGACCAATTTATTACTTTTTTTTAAGGAATTACTATCCCCCAGAAAAGTGATCCCATAATCGACTAACAACTGGGTTCCTACTTACTGCTAGGTAAACAGAGGCATATGGAGAAAAGAAACGTGCCCAATATTTCGCCTGGAATCAAACCTAGGTATCTCGCTTGCAACGCAAGTGCTCTAACCAATGAGCTACAGGACTCCAGGTCTCCACAAGATGGAGGAAATGTGGAAGGGTGGGTAGAGGGGGTGGTTTGTGGTGAAGATGAGGAGCCTCAGGTTGCCTTTAGCCTTCACGATGATACTGCAACAGAAGGTGGATTTAATAATAATTTAACTGAGGTAAGTGTGTTTAGTAAAAGAAGAAGCAACTTACTCCTCCTATCCCCATGTTTCTCATAAGGCCTATTTCTCTACCGTGGTTTTACTAACCACGGGGGTTTTCAGGAACGTATCCCTCGCGGTTGAGGAGGGGTACCTTGTATTGAAACTCTTCAATCAACACAAGTTCATCTGATTTGCCAATTTAAAATATTCTTCCCAATGTTTAACTTGGGATAATCTATTATGTCTTGTCACAATATAACATGAAAAGAAATGTTTCTATATCAATTTAAGTACTGTACATTATCACTATATAAATGTTTATCCTCAAAGATAGGATATGGAATTGATGCCTTGTGCATAGTTACACAGGACCATTTGATTGACCAATGTGTCAGCTGGGGTTGGCAAAGTACAAACCACATTAGAAAGAAAATATGAAAATTTGCATAAGAAAAAATTATACATAAGAAACACCAGCTAGAATTGGCCTTAATCAGACTGGACTAAGTCAATGGAAAACATAGTCCAGATTCCTATTCCTAGCTACAATAATCACAGCTGGAAAATACAGATAATCTCCCCCATCAAACTCGTCCCCCCACCCACCACGCATACCTACACAACGATTACAATTCAATCGCGTATAACAGTCACTGACTGCCTTGACTCAACACTTGAAACTTGGCGACTTAATGTCAGGCTGGCTGCCTGTGAAAACATAACTCAATACAATATTGCATCTGAAAAGAGGCCAGCAGCAAACAATAGGAGAGGAAGAGAAAACTTGTAATTAAATGCAAAGAAGCAAATAACAAAAACACACGAAGGATATTGTTCTAGATAAAGTAGGTTTTTGTTAAAAGCAAGTTTGTGGTTTCAAAAACACTAGTTATTCTCCTTGAGGGTTTAAATAATGTTATTTTACCTTGTCAGGTCACTTCACTGTGGGTAAAGTAGTGAAAGATGAGGACAGTGGTGGTGGATTATTAGACTGAGTTACATCTTATACTAATGGCAAAAAAAAATATCTTTTTCTTATGCCTTTAGAAGAAAAATTATCTTTTTCTTATGTCTTGTTACGTCCCATTAACGTAACAAGACAATTGATATTTTTAGCAATCAACATTAGATATTGCCCACATTGTGTTGACAAGAATCAAAGGTTTGCTCACTGTCAGAATTCTAAAATAAGCTATGAAACTGAGGTCCATTCTGTCTATTCGTACGGGTGTTAAAGAGCCTTAAAGGATTAAACATTCGGCAAGTTTCCTTATTCCATGCACTGCTGTTTACATAGCAGTAAGCAGCATCCCGGTTGTTAGACGATTGTCGGATCGTTTGCCGGGGGTAATGGTTTCTGTCAGTGCAATTCGCTAGTGGTCTGGTATTCTCAGACATTCCTTGACATGCTGCTTACTGTCTAACAGGGTGGTTGCTACCCGGACAGTAACTTCTACACTATAAGCAAATCCCCGCACCCATCTTTGGATACAAAAATAAAGTACTGTATTGGCACTATTCAAAGACACTGTGAAGTCCTGCAGCTCGGTGGTTCACGCACTCGCCCTACAAGCCAGAAACCTGGGTTCGATTCCTGGCAGGGCGAAACATTGGACAAGTTTCCATACTCCACAACCTTGATAATAATCCCTAAAAAAAGTAATAATATTGGTCATTTCAATCCATGACTGTTTGTGGGATACTGCTGTGCGCAATTGGCTGTCGCGTTTCGCCCACATATACTGTATATAGTAAGTTTTACTTTGCACTATATTCGGTGAAGCGCTTCGAAACATTTAGAAGACATGAAATGTGCTATATCAAATACAATAATTTTTTTCATTTTTGCAAGTACAGTATTATTATTTCAATGTTACACATGAATAATAATTGCATCAATTTACCAATAATTCACAGAGGACTCTCAAAAGGCAAGAAAAGCTTAATTATAAATAGTAAAATAACAAGGGGAAATAATGAAAAGGAGAGATAAAGGAGTAAGAAAGATATAAATGAAGAACAAGCATAATCAAATAAAGAGTAACAAAGGAAGAGATTGAAAGATGAAGAAGGGAGATACAGAGAAATGAACAAGCAGAATTCAGTAATGATAAAACATGACACTAATGAATAGAAATCGGGAAGGGAGATACAAATAGACAAACAAGCATCTTTTAATAATTGGGATACTGAAGGGCAGAGATCAAGCCGACAGATAGTAAGAGACAAATGATAATAATCATTGCATTTGAAATAGCGCTTTTCACATCTTCTAGCATCTCAAAACACTTCACTGAATATATTGTAAAGTGAATTGATTGTATATATGTGGGCGAAACACGGCAGCCAATTGCACAAAGCAGTGACCCACAAACAATCGTGGATTGAAATGACAATTTTTTTATGAGGGATTATTATTGGGCATGTGAAGTAAGGAAACTTGCACAAGGTTTCGCCCTGCCTGGAATTGATCCCACGGCTCTCGCTTGTCAGGCGAATGCTCTAACCACTGAGCTACAGGGCTCCACAAATACATATAATTCAATGGTGATAAAAGAAAACACTATAGGAAAAAAGTATGAAGGGAGATAGAAATAAATAGACAAAATTTAATAATGGAAAAAAGAAAGATGAGAAAGAATCTTAATGACAGAATTTACCAGCCATAGCAATAACATTTTTATAATTGCATTTATATAGCACCTTCCAAACATTATTTTGGTATTGGTTACAGAAATGGTGACAAAATACAATAGCAAATAAAAAGTGAATACAAGAAAATATTACCAATAATAATCCTTACATTTGATATAGCATTTTAACACATCATTGAAAGAGGATTTACTGACGTCCTCCCAACGTGAAAGGCGCTATATAAGTGCAATTTTGTTGTTGTTGTTCTTGTATGTTTGTCGGTGAACACAACAGGAGATTTTTGCCCCTCTATTTATTCCACAAACACCCATCTGTATATCTGGGAATCGTTGATTTGATAGCCAAAAATATATACCGAGAGAGAAAAAAAACCATAAACATGAAAGAAACTTTATCACTTTAAGAAACACATTATCGGGGGACACAAGAGAATATGATATTGAATTCACTCGAGACACTGCTAAGAATTAAGGACAGACACAAACAAGTAAATGAAAAGTACTGTAAAATGGTAAATCAGTCAGTGTCTGTGTTTGCTGCACACTCTGCCATTTGTCTCTTCAATATTGATTATTCTATCATTCATTTTAGTTTGGCCTTTAGTTTGTTTTGTAAAACGTTAGATATTAAACTGGGAGCCCATTTAAGGTTAGAAAGAAAAATATTAACTTCAGCATTTTGAAGCTATGGATAATAAAGTGGATTAAGAAACTCACACGATTCTCAAATGCCATGTTCAGGGAACAAAAAGTTCAAACATAGAATTACTACAGATCTGAGGGGAGGGGGGACATTTAGAGCTCTTTAGCAATAGGTGCATTAAATGGGGATTTGCACAGCGCAGCAGATCAAAGGGGAATTAGTCAATCGAAGAAGGTATACAACAGGTCTCAGCAGGGAACAGAAATTTAATTTAAAATTATAAAGCACTAATTACAAGGGAGGAGTTTTTTTTATTACATTTTTCTCCAACGTACTTTGATTGAAGAGTGCATAACATTGCAAGCACTTTCCTGCTTGTATTTACTCTCATATTCTGCCTTTTTGACCAACACAATAGCATTCACTCCATTTCCTTACATATAAGATGCTGTATAAGTGTTGCTTATTTCTGCGCCTTGGGATGTCCTCCCAAAGTGAAAGGCACTATACAAATGTAATTTTGTTGTTTAACACACACAACTGCAGTGGATAACGTTAACATAAGCGTGAGCTTTTTTTTATCTCTCTCTAAGTGACTTCTTTGAAGTTTGATGGTGTAGTTATAATTTATTCTGACCACTTGGTACACTGCAAAAGTTCAATCTTGCTACTGTATTAATAATGATATTTAATAATAATCCTTGCTTTTGGTATGTGTCTTATCACCATTTAAAGAGCTTCACAGGATGTATTATAAACTGTATTCACTGGGTATTTTGTGGGAAACACATGGCAGCAAACTGCACCTAGCTGTGTCCCACCAACAGCTGTGGAGTGACTGACCAAATTTTATTTATGGAATTGTCAGCCAAAACAATCTAAAAAACTAAACTGGTAAAGAAAGTGAAGACTACAAAACCGCACATCTGAAAGAAGCAACTGCACAGATTTGAAGAGTAAAAGTGGAGTTCTGAGTGAATTATCTATGAACAATGAGCCCTTCAAACAAAAATACTGTACATACAAACTAGATTTGGAGATGTTTCTTCTGAGCAAAGATTACAGTGTGAGCTATGCAAGATAATAATAATAATCCTTGAATTTTATGTAGAGTCTTATAAGGTCATTGAGACATCTCAAAGCACTTCACCGAATATAATGTAAACTGTGCATTTTGTGGATGAAAAATCGATTAATCCAAATATAACATTGAATTCCTTCAATGTGTGTGATACAATTATGCAGCAATGAGGAAAATGTGTCCTCAATCTTATAATTTACTTGTAAAAATCTCATTCGCCAACAGTGCTTTAAACAGATAAATATTAACAGTGTAAATTTACATATCTCTGCAGTGTACTCCCTCCACTATTCTCTGCTTGGTTGAAGGTGATTACTGTAGCACTCCTATTCCATAATTTCCTGCCACAGTTAAGCAGTACTGTACCTTCTCTGGCTTTTAAAAACAATGTTGAATTGCTTTGAGGCATTCGTTTCAATTCAATTTGTTATAAGCAGATTGCCTTTAACTGCCTTGTTGCAATCTATTCACTTCTCTTTGGGATAGGGAGAGAGTTGACTTCTGCCAAGTAAGGCTAACCGTTTCCTTCTGCACCTCATATGGTATTAATTAAGCTTGGGTACTTAATCATCTTTACATATCTGACAGCACCTTACCATATTGTCCAAATGTCTTAGCCTTTCTGTCCACAATTTCTGGAGCTCCATCCGAGAATCTTTTCCCTTCATCTACCCCTTCTCTCACCTCTTCAAGGCCCATCTCAAGACCGTGCTCTTTGATTACACCTTTGGTCATCTTCCCATCAAATTGCTCTCAAATCTAACTCCCAGTTTGGGTGCAAACCCTCAATTGTCAAGCACCTTGGGACGTCCTCCCAACATGGAGGAAGTATATAAATGCCATTTGTTTGTTATTTAAGAGAAGATCAGATGAACAAGGCTCTTCGGACTATTTGATCTAATTCTTTCTGGCACCCAATCTACAGTACTCCAATTTCAGCTTCAAGCTGTTTCTTATTCCATCCAGTGTCCAGACCTCAACAGCTCTTTATTGATAACCCATTTAAGTCATTAATTACTCTCAGGGAAAATAAATACTTCCTTGTGGCTATCCTCAAACTTCCCTTTGCTGCCTTAAACCTGTGCCAATCTGTTCTGTTAGGTTATGGGGAGAGAGCTGAGCAGTGGGATTGAGTTGGTCTTTTCAAAGAGCCGGCACAGACTAGATGGGCCAAATGGCCTCCTATTGTGCCGTAAAATTCTATGATTCTATGATACATTGGCATGTCTACAAGTATTGTTTTGGGTTTGCTCTTTCAATCTCATTTAATCTTATGTATCTCTACACAATTATTTCTGAAACATCACTTTTCATGGTGAAAAAGCCCTAGTTTGCCTAATTATAATACCTGGTTCATTCCTTTAACATTAGGATTCATCCTCGTTGCTTTCTGCACTGCCTTATGTCATGGTGCCCGGAACTGTACGCAGTCCTCTAGGTGTGTTCTGATCAGAGCATTTGCAGCTTGAGCACGGCAACAGCAACTTACATTTATGTAGAGATCTGCACTCAACTGGTTTAGCAATATAGCCAAGCATTCCCATTTGTGTTGTTTATTTCCGCTTCACATTGTTGTATTTCAGGTCAGCTTTGCAATATTTATAATACTGTAGTAAGTTTGTTGAAACTATTTTGGCTTCACTATTTGGTAATTTGCAGTACTATATCAGGACTCAATGGGTTTATTAAGATATATTCTGGCATTCTAGGTGATATTTAAACACTGGGTTGTTGTGTATTTGTTAAATATCTTACATTCCACTGCTTGGAACATAATATCTTATCAAAGACTTTCCTGTCACAGTAAACATAGTTTATGATTTTATGGAGCCCAAATAACTGCAGGGTAAATGCCAAGGCCTCTTTTCCACAGAAGGCACAGCTGGGTGGTGCATGATTGATTTTATTTCCATTCGGTGCAATGGTACATGTATACGATTAATTACCCCATTGAAATTGGACCATGTCACATCATCCCATGCAAACATGGGCACACATTAAACAGTCTGTTTCTGGATGCATAAGTGCTGCCTGGAATGAATTAGTTATAAAGGTAATCCATTAATCAAATGTTGCCATCTCACAGGATTTAGCAGAGTGGAAACTTTTAAAGAGGCACACACAAAAGTACGCACACATAAGCACGCACACATGTATGAGTGCAGGCACACACACGCACACAGTGATAATGGGACCAAAGAACAGGTTTCAGGATAATGGGGCGAAGTTTGTGGGGTTCTGTAATTATCACAAGGAACGTGTTGTGAAACGCAACAAATTACAACTTACTTTTGTCTATCTGCATTTGAAGAAGCCATAGTGTGGTGGAACTGGTAGCATGGTTTGACTTCCAATGTCTGAACAAGCTCAATATTCTACTGTATCAGATGCCTTTTAATCTCCTCAGTCTTGCAGACTACAACTCAAGTTTAACCTGCCTTCCATCATAGCTGAGCTCCCTCTGTAACTGCAGTAATCATTCCTGGTGGACCGTCACTGAATTTGCTCTAAGGATAGTTGATACAATCTGAATCGAGCCTAAAATGTGGGCCACAGCTACTTAGCTTAACTGGAATGCTAGAAAATGTAACATTAATCAAATAACAGAGGATGAGCAGTTTTCTCTCAGCTACCCAGCGAAGTGCACAAACAAGCACAATTCCATCTGCATCGCTCATGCCCAATCAGTTTCAATGTATGTCAATATGTCAAGCTCTGCAGGGAACTGAGTAGTTCTAGTCTAAATAATTTACACTCTGGCAACATTAATGAGATACAGCAAATGTTAGGGCCTTTGCACTCATTACCTATTTTGTTTCGTGCCCACGTTAAAACTTCATCATATCCAATAAAAGTACAACCCACAAAGTATTGTTTCTGTTTCAGTAAAACATCATGCATTCATTTGGTCCCTTTCACGTACATGTCTCAAAGCACTTTGCACAAGGTTTGTTAGATTTGTTAGAAACAAAACGAATGTTATGAAACAGATAAATACAGCAGCTAGCAGTATGCTGGCAACATCCTACTGAAAATGCTGAAATTAAACTTTAGTAGATGATAATAAAAAAAATCCTTGCATTTGATATAGCTCCTTATCCAGCACGTTGGGACATCCTCCTGATGTGAAAGGAACTATACAGTGTAATGTTGTTGCTGTTATCACGTCTTCTGATAATGTGAATGTAAACTGGGAAAATTGAGAAAAAAAGGAGTGGTAGGAAGGTCCCTTTGTGTCCACTTGGATAACAAGGCATTGCTTTCTGTTAATTCATTTTTTTAATCAGATAATTTATACTAACTACAGGATTATCTGTATGATGGTATTATTAAGCACTCAGAATCTAGGTTGACATTCCACTGCATTGCTGGAGGAGCTCTGCATTGTTGGCACCATCTTTCAGACAAACCTTTAAACCAAGGTAATCCAGTGGCATTATTTGAAAAGAGAAGGGAGTTTCTTCTAGTGTCCTGGTAAATAACACCCAGATAAAATTGGTCATTCACTTCATGGCTGTTTGTGGGACATTGCAATGCGGAGTTCTGACGAAGGGTCATGAACCCGAAACGCTCACTCACTTTTCTTTTCTCCATAGAGGCTGCCTGACCTGCTGAGTGTTCCCAGCAATTTCTGTTTTTGTTTCAGATTTCCAGTATCTGCACTATTTTGTGTAAATGGCTGCCACATTTATATTGCAAAATAGTCATTTCTAGGAGTTACAATCCCAGAATTTTGGAAGTACCATTACCGTATGGGCTCTTGGTAAATCCTGTGAAGTGCTTTGAGACAGCCCATGGATGTGAAAAGCACTGTATTAAATACAAGGATTATTAGTATTATTTTCCTTATTAGAAATTGGCTCACATTGAGTTGTGGATCCAAGGGAACCAGATCTTTCTAAATCTTCACTGCCTTTCCTAAAGTGCAGACCTTTGTTTTAAAACACTAGTCGTATTGATGGATTTCCCCCCCACGGTTTAATAATAATCATCCTTTCATTTCATATAGTGCCTTATCATGTCGTTGAGAAGTTTCAAAGTACTGCACAGAATATAAACTGGAGTGATTGCATATTTTGCAGGTCAATCGTGGCAGCCGATTTCTCACAGAACGCAAGTGTTAAAGTTGTTGTTTGATATTTTTTCTCTGCCAAAAACATTTACTGAAGCAGAATTTTAAAAGAGAATTAGATCAGTTTCCCAAAAAAAGAATATTTTTCAATATGTTTTATAACATCAGGAAGAAAGGTATAGTGTGAAGGACACTATATATATGCAAGTTGTTGCACAGGTAGGCAGGAGGAAAGTGGGATTAGATAGGTGGCTCATTATGGAGAACAAATTTCAGCACAGATTTGCTGATAATAATTATAATAATCTTTACATTTGATATAGCACCTTTTACATCAGGAGTGTGTGCCAATGCACTTCATGGGATTTACTGTGAAGTGGAGTGATTCTATATTTTGTAGACAAAATGTTGATGGGATAAGGTTGCACTCTCCATCTCAGGAACTTGGGTTTCTTGTTTGACCCTGAACTGTCCTTCTTACCTCACATCTGTGCCTGACCAGTACAGCCGTTCACCACTTCACAACATTGCCAGACTCCACCACTGCCTCACCCCTCAACCTACTGAAACCCTTGTCCATGCATCGTCACATCAAGGCTTGACTATGGAAACTCCTACTCATCGGCCTTCCTGGCTCTTCTCTTCACAAGATGCAGATCATCCAGAACATTGCAGCTCATGTCCTCTCCCGCACCAAGCTCCGCGACCACATCTCTCCCACCTTGGCCTGGCTCCATTGACCCCCCTTCCCCCGGAGGATCAAATTCAAGATCCTCGTCCTCACTTTCAAGGCCTTGCCCTTTCCTATCTCTCCAACCTGCTGTCTTCCTATGAACCTGCCCTCCATTCAGCGGGCTCTGGTCCGTTCCAAGTGCACCGCCCGATCCGCCCCTACCATCGATGGACGGGCTTTCAACTTCTGTGCTCCCACACTCTGGAACTCCATCCCACAGTCGCTTCGCCTCGCTTCCTCCCTTGCCTCTTTCAAGGCCGGTCTCAAGACCCTCATCTTCGATCGTACCTTCTGCTCCCCTCCTAACTCTCTCCCTTCCCTCCCCCCCTACCCATGCTTGATTCCCGATGTAACTGTTGAGTGCTTTGGGACATCCTCCTGACATGAAAAACCCTCTATAAATTTAATTTTGTTGTTGTACATCAAATGCAAAGATTATTATTATTGTTATTATTTTTATTATTATTAACCGTGCTCTTCAAAACCCTGAACACAATCATTCATTACCTACTTCCCTGGAGTATTTCAAACTATTGTTCCACGTTAACATTCTCTATCCTGTTAAGATGGTCTGATGGTTCTTCACATCTTCCCCTCTAACATCGATCATCAGCTTCATTGTTTTCCCCTCTAGTGCCTCCAGGATCTACGTTGCTCCTTTATGTCACAATGACCAGAAGTGTACTCAGTACTAAAGGTGTGGTTTAATAGGAGCTCTGCACAACTTGAGGTTGGCCTCAGAGGATCTGAACTCTGCTGATATGGCAACACAGCCCAGCACCCTGCCTGTTTTATTGCTGCCTCGCAATGGTTAAACAAGGTGAGCAATGAGTCATCTGACACCCTGAGGTAGTTTTTTTTTACCCTTCCTGTGCAGGTCCTCTGTACAGTACATGTCATTTCATGTCAGAAATATAACACACACACCAAAAACACCCAAACAAGGCAGTGCCAACTTTTTCATGCTCAAGCTTGGTTTGTGTCCACTTTCTGAGCCAAATTGTTTCCCAAAACATCTGTGGCTAAGTGCTTTGTCTTGTTTGTGTATATTTTTGCGAGGTTCACAAAACCACAAGAAGAACATATTTCAGGTCAGCTTTGCAATATTTATGATAGTAAGTTTGTTGAAAACTATTTTGGCTTCACTATTTGGTAATTTGCGGTACTATATCAAGACTCAATGGGTTTATTAAGATATATTTACTGGCATTCTAGGTGATATTTAAATACTGGATTTTTGTGTATTTGTGTATCTTACATTCCACTGCTTGGAACTTAATATCTTGAGTGCCAAAAGTACATTAGTGGGCTTTTGCACACTGCACATTGCTCGGGGAGTCATTTAGACTAATTGAAAACATGCTGAGAGCTCCCTTCACACATCGGGTGATAACAACTAAATCAAAAGCTCCTCCCTGCTGATGAAAACCACTTTCCCATCCTAACAACGTACCATTGAATTGCTTTTTGCAATGTTCCGCAATTTCTGCATGAGAGTGTCGCACTCCGTACCATCATGCAGGACTTTCATGAAATAGATTTTATATAATTGTGTGTTGTGCTGCCCTTTCAAACCAAGTGCCCTGAAAATGCTTATGTTCTGATGTCTAAGACCAATGGCTTGAAATGGAAGGTCTTGGAGAATTTTGGAGCACAATCTTAAAGGTAGCCTTAATTTGGAAGACAATCTTTCCATAATCCCAATAAAGGAAAACAGCTTACAATTTGATAACAACAACAACAAATGCATTTAGATAGCACTTCTCAAGTTGGGAGGACGTCCCGAGGTGCTGGATAGTGAAGGATTTGCATCTGAGCTTGGTGTTGGAGTCAAGACAAGTGGAGGAAAAGTGGGGGTGCGGTAGTGGTGAAAAGATGACCGAAGGCTCGATTGAAGTAAAAGGTCTTGAGATTGGCATTGAAGGAGGCAAGGTAGGGGGCGGGCCAGGAAGATGGATTCCAAGATGGTGTTCTAGCAGGTGGGGGTATTTTGAATACAATTCAAGACTGGTGAATTCCTTAAATGGTCTTAAGTCTCGGAAGAACATAAGCAATTTCGGGCACCAGGATTGCAACCATACACTGAAGCAGTATCCACCTCCTGTAATGTTATGTACTTTGGGATGCCAGGCACATAGGCTGATTAGACAGCATGGAATTACCACTTGAAATGTACTGTATCTGTAAATTATAATACACTGTAACTGGTAATAAAGCTAGCAAGCAACCTAATTAATTCCCAACAACAAATTCCAGTATTTAATAAGGCGTGTTCGACATACTCCTAATACAAGCTTTTCTCTACTTCAAAGTGATCTCTAAAGCCCATGACTTTCAACCAGAGACAAAGCAGCTCTGGGTCAAACAGCCCAACTCCACTTTGCTTCCTTTGATCTCTGACGACCAGGCAGCAAATCAGATGAGAAAATCAGGTCAGGAGAGAGAAAAACAATTCTCTCTCTGTCAGAAGATATCATCAATAAATAATTGCAGCTTGGCTTCTTCGGAGAGTAAAAAAAACATTAAAATTTGCACGTAATATCTTGTGAGCTGAGTGAAAGTGGGGTTTCAGGAATGCCACTTGCAACCATGCTTCTTGTTGAGATGCTTATTTTGTGACCTTCTTAAAAACACATTGAACCAATTCTTCTCCTCTGAATTTGCTTTATTCCATTCTCCTCCTCTTGGTGATACTTCTCAAGACCGGTCTCAAGACCTTCCCCTTCGACAGTGCCTTTGGCTCCCCCACTAACTCTTCCCCCTCTCCCACTCTCTTTCCCCTTCCCCCTCCCCCGACCCTCCCCCCCACCCCACCCGCTCGGGTCCCGACCTGACTATTCAGCACTTTGGGACATCCTGCCGACGTGAAAGGCGCTATATAAGTGCAATTTTGTTGTTGTTGTATTTGCCTCCTTTTTAACTATGACTGAAATCCAGTTTCATAACTTGCGGAACCTTGTGGAATAATAACTAATAATCATTGCACTTGATATAGCGCCTTTCACATCAGGAAGATATCTCAAAGAGCTTCACGGGTTTCACAGTAAAGTGTAGTGACTCCTTATTTTGTCATTGCACTCAGAGGCAAATAGTTGGACATCAATGGCCCACAAGCATCAAGAGATGAAAGTGGCCTGGGTAGGTTACAACAACAACAAAATTACATTTGTATAGCGCCTTTCACTTCAGGAGGATGTCCCAAGCTGCTGGACCTTTTCTGCTTCAGACCCGAGAGGGGGTCGGGGTCGGGGGGGAGGGAAGGGGGGATAAGGAGTAGCGATGGGTCCATCGAAGAGGAGAGTCTTGAGGCGAGGCAGAGTGTTGGGGGCAGAGTGGCTGAAGCCTCGCTCGCCAATGGTTGGGCAGGTGGGTCGGGGGGTGTGGAGCAGACAGAGCTTGCTGAGCGGAGGGGGTGGGCAGGTTGGTAGGGAATAGGAGGTCACTGATGTAAGGTGGTTCGAGGTTGTGGAGGGCTTTAAATGTGAGGACCAGGATCTTGAATTGGATACTCTGGATGAAAGGGAGCCAATTGAGTCGGGCAGGGATGGGGGAGATGGGGGTCATGCGCAACCTTGGCATCAGGTTCGACCCCCAACTGTCCTTCCTCCCCCACATCCGGTCCGTCACCAGCACTGCCTTCTACCACCTCCGACGGATCGCCCGTCTCCGGCAATACCTCACCCCAAAAGCTGCCGAAACCTTGGTCCATGCCTTTGTCACCTCTCGGCTGGACTATTGCAACGCCCTCCTCGCCGGTCTCCCCTCCACCACAATCCACAAAATCCAGCTTATCCAGAACTCTACTGTCCACATACTCACCCGCTCTAAGCTTCGCTCCCCCATTACCCCAATCCTTGCCAGACTTCACTGGCTCCCTATCCCAGAGAGGATCGACTTCAAGATCCTTACCCTTGTTTTCAAATCCCTCCACTCCTCTGCACCCCCCTATCTCTCTGATCTCCTCTCCCCACAACCCAGCACCCGCTGCCTTCGTTCCTCTGGGTCTGGCCTCCTCCATGTCCCCTGAGTCCTCCGCTCCACCCTCGGCAGCCGTGCCTTTAGCCACTACGCCCCGAGGCTCTGGAACTCCCTTCCTCACTCGCTTCGCCCCCTCGCTTCCCAGTTTCAGGTCACAGTTAAAGACCTTTCTCTTCGACCGAGCTTTTGGTCACCTTCCTGCCCCTGCTCCTGGCTCGGTCCCGGGATCCGCTACTGTGAAGCGCTCTGAGACGCCGTATGGCATGGAGGGCGCTATATAAATTGAAGTTGTTGTTGTTGTTG
The DNA here is from genome assembly GCA_035084275.1 of Hydrolagus colliei. Lineage (NCBI taxonomy): Eukaryota > Metazoa > Chordata > Chondrichthyes > Chimaeriformes > Chimaeridae > Hydrolagus > Hydrolagus colliei. Next base: position 29,655,084 of record CM068744.1, read on the forward strand.
TTGTCACGGAGTTTGGAATGGTAAAGGACACGGGCTGCAAGGTTCTGGATTATCTGTAGCCTGTGGAGGGAGGAATTGAGAAGGCCAACCAGCAGGGCATTTGCATAATTGAGCCGGGGTGTAATGAAGGCATGGATGAGGGTTACAATGGAACTAACAAGGTTGGTGCGGGAGCGAGGCCAATGTGAGAGGCAAATAAATCCACATGGAAACTCCCATGTTTTGCAGTGGAATGCACAATACCTTCCCCAGAGGAACATGTCTTGCTTTCCTAATTCCTGATAGTATTTGGTGCAAGTTAGCAAGAGTCAAGGCATGGGAACACCAGAATGTGTGTTGGGTACTGCTGGACTTTAACCATAAAACTGCATAACTTTTAAAACTGCCAATGAGAATAACAACCTGAAATACAGGTTTTTGATCCAATATTTGAGATCCAAACCTGGCACAACCAAACAAAGCTTGATAATGTAATTTGCCTGGTGCACACATTATTTAAACGGCAATACTGTACTAGCAAATAAAAGCATTCTATTAGCTCGAAATAAATGGTTACAGTTCCACCATGTGGCTCTTTATGGCAGTGCTGAGGATGATACAAGCAAGTAGCTCAGCTTCACCACCTGCAGGCATTTATTGGAATTGTACAATGTGTCTGGATAAACAGAAACATGTAATTGTTTAATAACAACTCTTCTCACGTTGTAGAGACATCTAAAAGTGGCTTCATATGAGCTACTGTACAGTATAGTGAATGTGTATTTTGTAGGAGAAGCTGTAGCTTTTCTTTTTGAAGTGCCACAAGATCGTTATCGTCCACTTGAACAGGCAGACTGCAACTCGGTTTAACATTTCATGCAGAATACATCACATCCACCAGGGCAACACACCTCAGCATTACATTGGATTGTCATTTTAAACTGGATGAGTTCCAAATCCAGACATGCTCCCTGGAATCCACAACCTTCTGATGCAGAGACAAGAGTGCTGTCAACACAGCCAGCCTAACACACACCTTGTGGGGGATTTAACAACAACATCTTTGATTTATATAGTCCCCTCCACGGCGGTCGAAGAGAAAGGTCTTCAGCTGGGACCTGAAACTGGGAAAAGAGACAGTGAGGTGAAGGGAGTGAGGAAGGGAATTCCAGAGCGTCGGGGCATAGTGACTGAAGACACGGCCGCCAAGGGTGGAGCAGAGGATTCAGGGCCATGGAGGAGGCCAGACCTGGTGGAGCGAAGGCAACGGGTCCTGGTTTGAGGAGGTCGCAGAGGTAGGGGTGGGCAGAGAAGTGGAGGGATTTGAAAACAAGGGTGAGGATCTTGAAATCGATTCTCTCGGGGACAGTCAGCCAATGGAGGCTGGCAAGGACTGGGGTAATGGGGGAGTGAAATTTGATGCGGGTGAGAACGCGGGCGGCAGAGTTCTGAATGAACTCTGTGGATTGTGGTGGAGGAGAGACCGGCAAGGAGGGCATTGGAATAGTCCAGCCGAGAGGTGACAAAGGCATGGAACAGGGTTTCAGTGGCTTTTGGGGTGAGGTATTGCTGGAGACAGGTGATCTGTCGGAGGTGGAAGAAGGCAGTGCTGGTGAGGGACCGGATGTGAGGGAGGAAGGACATTTGGGAGTCGAACCTGACACCTAGGTTGCGCACAAATTCAGAGAGTTTTAGGGGCAGACCGGGAAGGTGGAGGAAGTGAGAGCCATGCGAATGGAGACGTTAACAAGAGCCCAAGAGTATGGCCTCTGTCGTGTCAACATTCAGCGCAAGAAATTTGCGCTCATCCAGCTCTTGATATCTGACAGGCAGGCTGACAGAACATCAGGGGATTGGGGGTCGCAAAGTGAAGTGGAGAGATAGAGTTGGATGTCATCCGCATACATGTGGAAGTGTGCCCCATGTCTGCGGATGACATCCCCAAGAAGGAGTGTATAGATAAGGAAGAGGATGGGGCCAAGGATGGATCAACTATAAGCCATTGAGTTCTGTTGTGCACCCACAACATTATTAGCTGGATGTATTCAAGTACTCTGTGGATTAAATCAATACAAATTAACTGAATCTATGTTATTTGTCAATTCTAAGAAAAATGTCAATGTTGTGTCATTGCTCATAAGTTATTATTGATACTTGTAAAATCAGAATCACTTGTCATATTAGAATCCATTTTAAACATACACAATAAACACATTATGATTAAATGCTTGTAATATGTGACTTGGAGCAGGCCACCTTAAAATAATATGGTTATTTCTTGAGAGAATGTTTCAAAATATTGAAATCATGAATATTTGAAGCTCAGTAGGATAGGGTATAGAAGAAAATGTTCTGAGGTCATATGGGAATTAGTGTTCAATTATTCATTCATGGAAACATACAGCAATCACCTGTCAGTTGTCATTATTGTTCCTCTTGTATTTTTCTCCCTGTTGCCATTATACTTTCTAAGGCAAATATTGCAGTTAAAATGTTGCCTGGAAGTTTACATGCAATTATATTATTATCTATTTCATAGCTGAGGGGATAATGGAAATTGTGTGCTTGGCAGATTCATAATTGTCTCTCCCATCCCATTGATAGCAATGGGGAGCTGTTGGTCCTTGAAGACTTATTTGTGATAGGAATTCTTATCTTTTCTCCATATGTAATACAATAATAATCTTTGCGGGTGATGTACAGCCTATTAAATCATCGAAATGTTTCAAAAGATCTCGACAATGTATTTTGTAGGCAATGTTGTAGGGAGTTTGTACCAAACCTATTTGTGCACATCAATGCTCTATAAACAGCCTTGAAGTGAATGTCCAATTTGATCTGGAGGATATCTAGAGAAAATCCTTTTTGTTTTTGAATAGTCAGCCTGGTTCAGTAATTGTGTTCCCTCTGAATCAGAAGCTTGTGGGTTCTAATTCCAACATTTTTAACACACATTAGGCTGACACTCTAGTGCAACGTTAGGGGAATACTCCATTGTTGGAGGTGATCATTATTTGGATGAGACATTAAGCCGAGATCCCATTTGCCTACTCAGATGAACGTTAAAGACCCAATGGTACAGTAGAAGCCCGTTTTTCCGTGACTCAATGAACTGGCACTTCCATATAAACGGCATGTCAAAAAAAAGTACACATTCGATCAACCGGAACTTATCCGGAATAGTGGTGGAGCATTTGTGAGTCATTGTTGCGCAGGTACAGTATTTTGGTTTGCTGCTGGTAGAGTCCAGGGTTATCGGCTTGCCGCTAGTGAGGCTTTAAAGTCACGCTACCGTTTTTTTCACCCGCATGGCATCATCCATTGCAAAAAGAATCACTGGACTGTAAACCTCAACCGCAGCATCATGGCTTCATGCGCAGCATCTACCAGTAAAGGTGAAATATGATACAGTTTACAACACTTACAATAAAGTACCAATACAATATTCTGTTATTATCTGTTATTATTTAATCTGGTGTGTAAGGTGTGTATGGTGTGTGTTAAAAGAACTTTAATTTTTTTGTGGTGGGTTTTCGGCCATGGGCCCCCTGAATATCCGGCAGATGCTTTAACTGGCATTGGCCAGGTCCCGTGGGTGCCGGATAAACGGGCTTTTACTGTACTATTTGAAAAGAAGAAATTCTACTGGTGTCTTGACCAACAATCTGACTCACTCACTCCTCTTTCAAAGGCATGTCTCAAAGCATATCCCTTTGATCGTGCTTTCAATCATTTTCCCCCTTACCATCAACTGAGTTTCCATTAGTTCAAGGGCCCATCCAGCACTGTAAATATGCTTTGGCACCTCCTCCCAACATGAATGACACTGGAAAAATGTGAACAAAACACAAAATACTGTAGAGGCTGGAAATCTAAAACAAAAACAGAAGTTGCTGGGAACTCTCAGCAGGTTAGGCAGCATCTATGGAGAAAGGAAAGTGCGTCAATATTTTGGCTACAAGACCCTTCGGAAGATCTAATGTTGGGAGGGAGAGGCTTTTAAGGACTGATAGAGAGGGTGGAGGCAGGGTAAGGAAGACAAAGTAGAGAATGGGGTAGAGGACAGAGGTGTTAATGGTGTAAAACAAAGGAGGATTGCAACAAAACATGGGAGAAAGGGTCTTAAAATTGCAAAACAAAGAATGGGGGAATTGCAACAGAACAGGCAGACCAGAGAGAGAAACGGTGTGTCTGGGATCTGGATATTGTGGTGATGGTTGCAGAAGAGAGGGAGGGGGAAGGTGACCTGTTGTCTGAAATTGTTGAAATCAATATTGAGTCCAGAGGGCGATAAGATCATTAAGAGATAGATGAGGTGCTGTTCCTTGAGCTTGTGCTGCGGTTCAACGGAACAGCGTCAAAGACCATGGATGGAGAGGTTGAACTGCAAGTAGGAAGTAGGGTTGCAAGAAACCGGAAGCTCAGGGTTGTGTTTGCGGACAGAATGGAGGTGTTCGGCAAATCGTGTTTGGTATCCCCAATGTAGAGGAGACCACAATGTGAGCAGTGAATATGGTATACCACATTGGTGGTAGTACATGTAAATCGGAGTCTCACTTGACAACTGTGTTTGGGGCTTTGGACAGTGGGAGGAGGTGAAAGGGCAGATACTGTTTGGTGGTTGGATCAGGCTGGAGGTGCCAAAAATTGAGAATTATTGTTGGATGTTGAGGCTGGTGGGTTGGTAGGTGAGGACCAGATGGACCCTCTCACGGTTCTGGGAAGAGGGTGGAAGGAGTGAGGGCAGTTGTGGGAAGTAGGGCGGACACTGTCTAGGGCCCTGCCCACCACAGTGGATGGGAGTCCTTGGTAGAGGAAAATGAAAGACATTTCAGTTATTCCGGCATGAAAGGTGGCATCATCAGAGCAGATGTGGTGGAGGTGGTGGAACTGGGAAAGAGGAATGGTGTGTTTACAGGAGGAGGGGTGGGAGGTGGTGTAATCCAGGTAGTTGTGGGAGTTGGTGGGTTTGTAAAAGATATGTGTAGATAATCTATGGCTGGAGATGCAAATGGTGAAGTCCAGGAAGGGAAGACTCGGAGATCGTCCATGTAAATTTAATGGAGTGATAGAAAGTGAAACCAAAATTGGTGAATTTTTCCAACTCACTGCAAGACTAAGCAACCCCAACATAGTTGTTAATATATCTGAGGAACAGGACAGGGAGCAGATCTGAGTAGGCTTGGAACAAAGAATGTTCAAGATGGCCAACAAACAGATAAGCATAGCTGGGCCCCATAGCGATACCCTTTACTTGGAAGAAGTGGTTGGAGTTGAAGCTGAAGTCGTTCAATGTCAAACAACTTGGTGACCGGTGACTTCTGCTTTTTTTTGAATAAATGTTAATTTGTTTAAGTATTAGAATTTCTAAAACACTGCATGAAGAATGCATGTAGGATAATTACACAAGATCCTCAATCATGTGTTCAAATCCCTCCACTCCTCTGCAACCCGCTACCTTTCTGACCTCCTCTCTACTCACAATAGTACCCGTTGCCTTTGCTCTACTGGGTCTGGCCTCCTCCGTTTGCAGTCGTGCCTTCAGCCACTACATCACGAGGCTCTGGAACTCCCTCCCTCACTCTCTTCGTCTCATATCCTTTCCTATTTTCAGGTTGTGCCTAATTACTTTTCTTTTCGACTGCGCTTTTAGTCGCCTTTCTCCCCCTCCCCCTGGCTTGGCCCCGGGATCCACTTTGTGAAGCGCTCTGAGATGCCTGGAGGGTGCTATATAATCCATATATAATCCAAGTTGCTTCCTCTGTCTCCTTATCCTCCTGGACCTGTCCGCTGCATTCGACACAGTCGACCACAGCATCCTCCTCCACCGCCTGTCCTCCGTCATCCACCTCAGTGGGATCGCACTCGCCTGATTCGAGTCCCACCTCACAAACCGCCAGCTGTACATCTCCACAAATAGCTTTTCCTCCCACTCTTACTCAGTTACCTGTGGGGTACCCCAGGGATCCATCCTTGGCCCCCTCCTCTTCCTCATCTATATGCTCCCTCTTGGGGATGTCATCCGCAGACTTCAACATGTACGCGGATGACACCCAACTCTATTTCTCCACTTCACTTTGCGATCCCCAGTCCCCTGATGTTCTGTCAGCCTGCCTGTCAGGCCCCAGGAGCTGGATGAGCACAAATTTCTTGCAGCTGAATGTTGACAAGATGGAGGCCATACTCCTTGGCTCTCGTCAATGTCTCCATTCACATGACTCTCACCTCCTCCACCTTCCGGGTCTGCTCCTAAAACTCTCCGAACCTGTGAGCAACCTTGGCATCAGGTCTGACCCCCAACTGTCCTTCCTCCCCCACATCTGGTCCCTCACCAGCACCGCCTTCTTCCACCTCCGACAGATTGCCCGTCTCCAGCAATACCTCACCCCAAAAGCCGCTGAAACCCTGTTCTATGCTTTCGTCACGTCAAGGCTGGACTATTCAAATGCCCTCCTTGCCGGTCTCCCCTACACCACAATCCATAAAATCCAACTCATCCAAAACTCCGTCGCCTGCATACTCACCCGCACCAAACTTCGCTCCCCCATTACTCCAGTCCTGGCCAGACTTCACTGGCTCCCTATCCCCGAGAGGATCGACTTCAAGGTCCTCACCCTTGTCTTCAAATCCCTCCACTCCTCTGCCCCCGCCTACCTCTCTGACCTCCTCAAATCAGCACCCGTTGCCTTCGCTCCACCGGGTCTGGTCTCCACCATGTCCCCCGAATCCTCCGTTCCACCCTCGGTGGCCGTGCCTTCAGCCACTATGCACTGAGGCTCTGGAATTCCCTCCCTCACTACCTTCATCTTGCCCCCTCTTTTCTCAGTTTCAGGTCCCAGCTGAAGACCTTTCTCTTCCACCGTGCCTTTGGTCACCTTTCTCCCCCTGCCCCTGGCTCGGTCCCGGGTTCCGCTATTGTAAAGCACTCTGAGACGCCATCCGGCGTGGAGGGCGCTATATAAATTGAAGTTGTTGTTGTTGTTATTTCTTATGAAGAAATACTGCAAATTCAATGCAATGATTTGAGTGATTATTTAGTCTTCAGTAACAGTATTCTGGAACAGAGCAGGGAACTGAGAATAGAGTAGTTAATTAGTACAAGTACTTTTATATTATTACTGTTTCAGATAATGGTACAAATGCCTTAATATTGATATAGCCTTTGGTCACAGCAAGTGTTGGGCCAATTACAATACAATTTACATTTATACTGTGTCCTTCATGTCGGGAAGATGTCTCAAAGCGCTTTACAGTGCTGGGTGGGTACCTTGAGCTAACGGTGGAGTGTCTGGGCAGGGGAAACATGTAGTTGAAGAGATACATTTTGAGACATGCCTTGAAAGAGAGGAGGGGGCAAATCGGAGGATCTCCAAGATAGAATTCCAGGATGAATTATTGAGCGAGTTAACAGCCAAGTTTTCGCATTTTGTGTGAGCATGTTCTTCTCCTTAAGAAATGGCACCCACATCATTATTGTTGTAATAAAAATGTTTTTAGTTGAACACTTGGTATAGGCTCTTACAATGCAATGTTTTATACTGTATTGATATTATTTTAATAAAATATACAGTCAATTCACTTTACACTTTCAATTTTGTTGTTATTTACAATATATTCTCTGAAGCTTTCTGGCATCTCAACAGCATAATAAAGTGCCGTATCAAATGCAAGGATTATTATCGTCATAATAATGAATGCATGTTATTTGGTGCATTTCAGTCTTATATTGATTAAGCGCTCTGGGACACTACCTAGTGTGAAGGGCGCTATATAAATGCAATTTTGTTGTTGTTACATTTATTGTTTCATGTTATACTGTACAGATTTATCCATTTGAACTGGAAGTGCCTTTTATGAGTTCACTACTGCTGAACAGGGACCAATCTCCACCTTCCTCCTTTGTGAACTTGATTGTGAATCTGATTTCATCATTAATGGCTAATTTTAAATTTTCCAAATCACAAAGAAGCATTGCATTCATAGCACCCACATCAGCTATCGCGTTATTTTCATTTCTTTGGTCGTTTCAAAGCACTTGAAATGTACTTTTGGTGCAGCTGAGACACTGAGATTCAGCGCCTTGGGACGTCCTCCCAACGTGAAAGGTGCTGTACAAGTGTAATTTGTTGTTACTGTTGTTGTTGTTGATGTTGATGTTGTTGTTGATGTTGTTGTTGATGATGATGAACTCATTGATAAATTGCTCAGAGAATTGGATGTTAAAGAGAACTTGTCAAGGTGTCCTGGCCAGCAATCCTCCAACTACTGTATATTGTTCATTCATTTCATAGCTGTTTGTGGGTCAATGCTGTGCAGAAATTGGCTGCTACATTCACCTATAAATATAGTCATTTTGCAAGTTTCTTATGAGATGCTTTGAGACATTTTGAAATTATAAGACCAAGATAAAATGAAAGTATTATTAGAGTTTATACATGCTTTTCGCATCTTCTAGATTGTTGGAGTTTCCACTCCTGACATGCACGATAGTGATTTCACTAAAGTTTCCCACTATCCACATGGGATCCACTATACACAATGGAACAGATTACAATGTCATATTGAAGTACAGCAATACAACATCAATAACTTGCATCTACTGTACACAGCAAAATCTGTATAGCATGTAGGAAAATGATTCATTTTTGCTATACAGTGGGAGATTATTAATGCAGGCTTGATTATTGACATATTAATATGGACAATGAACCAATCCTTTTTTTTTAAATTGCATTGCATCTTAAAATTAATGTAAATTGGGTATTATTTAAATATAAAATCCTTTATTTTCAAATCACAGCTGTTGAAAATAGGAGCTATTATTCTCTGTAGAAATCATTTGTGGAAAATTGAACTTGGTAACATTAAGTCATTAGTATATTACTTGATGAACATTGGACTACATCATCCTATTTAAACAAGCCCCTTTTGTAGTAATGACAGCATAATAGCCTACTGTTTAATATTATCAAATTAGTCTTCGTTAAATGAGACCTGGTGAAGTTTACTGTCAGTTAAACCAATAAAACTCTCTTGAAACACATTTTTATAAATAATCCTTCTATTTGATATAGTGCCTTATCATATCATCAAAATGTCTCAAAATGCTCACAATATATCCTGTAAAATGTAATGATTATTTGTAGTAAAATGCAGTAGCCAATTTTCATGCAGCAATATTCCACAAACAGCCATGAAATGAATCATCAATTTAATCTGGGGATTATTGTCTTGGACACCAGAAGAGAAACTTGCTCCTCATTTTGAGATCTTAATGCATCTTTTATATTAATACTGTACATCACAGCATAAGGATAGTAATAGCAGAACCTGGCTAAAACCCTATTGGCAACTAAATATACCAGAGTATAGGATAGGGAACATAAAAGGAGCAGGGATGTAGCATTATTCTTTAAGGCCTTTGATATAGTTCCTCTTGATAAAGAAAGCGGGAATCAGTTGAAGTATATTACAATGCATATAGAACTGGTTGACTTGAAAAAGCCAGAGGATGGTGGTTCAGGGAATGTCATCAGAATGGAAAGACGTTACCAATGGAGTTCCATGAGAGTCTGTTTTGGAACCTCTTTTATTTAATATTTTTAGAAATGACCTGGAACTATGAGTCGTAGGCACAGTGGTTACATTTGCAGATGACACCAAGCTAATGAAGGTCGTAGATTGCAAAGATGAACAAGATAGGTGACAGGAGGATTTGAACATACTTGGGAATTGGGCAAATGAGATTCACTGTGAAGAAATGTACTTCACACGGGGATAAAAAATCCAGCAAGAGACTATTATTTGAATGGAAGGAAAATAATATGAACGGAAAATGAAAAGGGCCTGGGGAACCCGATTGACAATAAATTGAAGCTCTTGTAACAATGCTCTGTGGCAGAGAGTAAAGCAAACTAGATGATGGGATGTATCAAAAGATTGATAGCGAGGTGAAATAGTGCCATTGTATAAATCATTGGTAGGACCGTACTTATAGAATACTGTGTACAGTTCTGGTTGCCGCAGTACAAAAAGGATTTGGAAGAAATTGTAAAGAAATGTTTGAGGGAATGTAGGGACTGGACTATAAGAAGCGACTAAGAAAAGTGGGCATGTTCATGCTGGAAAAGAGAAGATTAAAAGGCGATGTGGTTGCTGTCTTTAACATTCTAAAGGGGCAATCCAATATAGATCATGACAGGCTTTTCATTCAACTAGTCCAGAATAGTAAAACTAGAGGACACCAGAATGAATAGTAAAGTTGTGGAGCAGGTTCCCAAGGGAGACGGTTGAAGCAGGAAGTGTTGATTCCTTCAAACACAGATTTGTTTTCTTTTAGGAAATAACATTATGGGATATATACATAGGTAATTCGAGACATATGTGCATGCGACCACCAAGAAGATGGAAGCTAAAATGGATGGACCATGCTCTTTTATATTAGCCAGCATTTCCTATGTTCTTATATTATCAATATATTTGGCAATTGAGAAAAATGAATTAATCAATGGTGGTCAGGAGGTTAATTGAATATGGGTAGAGCTCAGAAACAGAAATGGTTGTTGAAGAATGGTGGGGAAGAAATTGTATATATGCAGATCAGGGAAACTTGCAACTGAGGTAATATAGTTGTAATGGGTGACTTTGATCTTCATATAACCTGAGAACATTACAGCAGCACTAATAATCATGACAATTATTGTTGGAACCAGTGATCATAATATGTGAATTTAGTATGGTGTTTGAAATGGAGAAGGGCAGATAACAGGCTATGATTATAAATTTAAACAAAGCTAATTTTGAAGGCATGAATGCAAAATTGGCAACAGTTACATTTCTTGTTAATTAATAAGAATACAGAAGAGCAAAGAGAAACATTTAAAGATGTAATAAAGCCAAATATATACCCCTAAAACAAACAATACTAGGCTTTATAAATAGGGGTATAGAGTACAAAAGTCAGGAAGTGCTGACTAACCTCTATAAAACTTTGGTGAGGCCTCAGCTGGAATACTGTGTTCAATTCTGGTCACCATACTATAGAAAGGATGTGAAGACATTGGAAAGGGTACAAAGAAGATTTACTAGGATGGTGCCAGGATTGAGGGACTTCAGTTATGAGGAGAGGCTAGATAGGCTAGGGTTATTCTCTCTGGAGCAGAGAAGATTGAGGGGAGACCTAATAGAGGTTTATAAGATCATGAGGGGTTTCGACAGGGCAAATAGAGAAAAACTATTTCCACTCGTGGGCGAATCTGTGACTCGTGGTCACAGATTTAAAATAGTTTCAAAGCGAAGTAGAGGGGAGCTGAGGAGACATTTTTTCACTCAGCAAGTTGTTCGAATCTGGAATGCATTGCCTGAAAAGGTGGTGGAGGCTGATTCGATAACAACTTTTAAAAGGGAATTAGATCTTTATTTAGGGAGAACAGGTCTATTAGGCTATGGGGAGCGGGCAGGGCAGTGGGATTGAATCGCTCTTTTCAAAGAGCCGGCACAGACTAGATGGGCCAAATGGCCTCCTTTTGTGCCGTAAAATTCTATGAATCTGAATCTAATCTATGAAAAAACCTTGGTGTACAAAAATAATAAAGGAAAGCATCAGAAGAAAACAAAGGGCACGCAAAACAGTAAAAGGAAACAGAAAAGCAGAAGATTGGGTGTACTATAGGGAGCAATAAAGTGACACCAAGTGAATAATAAGGGCAAAATCGGAATATTAAAGAAAGCTTGTAGTTAATTTTAAAGGTAACAATAAAAGTTTCAGAATACATTAAGATAAAGAGATTGTTAAAAGAGATGGGACCGCAAAAAATGTTTTTGGTAAAATGGATGTAAGGAATTTGTAGAAATGTTAAAAACAAATTGTTTGCATCAGGGTTCAATGTAGAGAAGGATAAAATACTGGTGGTTTGGGGAATAATAACAATAATCCTTGCATTTGATATACTGTACTGCTTTTCATGTCTTTTAGATGTCTCAAAGTGCTTCACAAAATTTATTGTAAAGTGGGGGGCCTGTACATATGTGGGCAAAACATGGCAGCCAATTGCACACAGCAATGTCTCACAGAAGATTTCATGTATACCAAGATTTTATATGCAGTAGTCTCAAGAGAATTAAGTGAGGAAACTGCTGATGTTTTTGCTAAGATTTTCCTAATTTCACTGGACTCAGGATTTGTACCTGGGGATTGGAAAAACACTCCATTACTCAAGAAGGGAGGGAGGAAAAATGTAGGTAACTATAATGCATTTGATATAACGTCTATCTCATCTTTGAGACTTCCCAAATCGCTTCGCGGAATACACTGTAAATTCAATTAACTACAAGTATATTGAGAGTGCTGTAGCTCAGTGGTTAGAGCACTCGCCTTAGAAGCGTGAGATCTGTGTTTCGAATCCAGGCAGCTCAGGGCGAAACCTTGGGCAAGTTTCCTTACTCCACTCGCCTGATAATAACCCCTCAAAAAACAAATTGGTCAATTCAATCCACAACGGCTTGTGACGCACCGCCGTGTGCAAATGGCTGCCGCGTTTCACCCACAAATACACAGTCAATGCTTTTAGACGTTCTAGGAAACGTGAAAAGGCGCTGTATCAAATGCAAGGATTATTATTGTTTGTACAATCGGTATGATTATGATTGTCACCGTGTCCTTCACAGTTTGTGGGGGAGAAATATAGGAAAGCCAATGGAGCGTGGACGCCGATGGAGGAACTTGCCGAAGAGTATTATTATTATTATTGATACTATTAATAATAACAACTTGTGGGGGGGGGGAAATAGAAAAATAATATTTTTTTGAAATAACGGGAAGCCGAACCCAACGAGCGCAGTGATTTCAGGCGACGTTGATGGGCGGGTCCACGTGACTGACCTCTCCTCCACCCATCCGCCCCTTTCCTCGGTGATTGACGTCCACACCGACCAATTGACGGCTCGGCCTCGCTGGGTAGAAACAACAACCCATTGGTTGTCGTGGCGTCCGACCGCAAAGTAGGTGGGGAGAGGGAGAAGTGGGGGGCGGGGACGCGTTGATCACTTGACCAACCAGAGCCCGCGTTAGGGGCGGGGTATGGAGACGGGGTTGGGCGATAACCGCGACAGGGACAGAAGTGGAGTAAACAATAACAGTGGAGGACAGAATCAATGGTGGAGGGAGACACACGTACGTACAGAGGGAGTGACAGAGAGCCACTGTAACAGACACACAGTGAGAGTGAGTGAAGGTGGGGGCAGCGGCAGGAGAGGTGTGAAGGGGGGAGGGTGGGGGGCAGCGGAGTGACCGAGGTCGAGGCGGCACTGACAGCTGGAGCACGAGGAGGAGCCGTTTGAAACGGCGGCGGTTGGAAGGGGAAGCAGCGCGAGGAGCCGTTTGAAACGGTCCCCGGCAACGGTCGGCAGCGGCGGCGTGAAGAGGCTGCCATCTGATGGTGAATTGACTAAAAGCGGTGGGGCTGGCTGGCTGGCTGGCTGGCTGGGCGGGTGTGGGGAGCGGGGAGTGAAGAGCTAACCACTGCCGCAACACCATCATGCCTTTCCTGGGGCAGGACTGGAGATCGCCGGGAGGCTGCTGGGTGAAGACGGAGGTCGGCTGGAAACGCTTCGAGTTTTACCGAGTGGAGGAGGGGGAGGAAGAGGAGGAGGAGCGGGTGGAGGAGGAAGAGGGGGAGGAAGAGGCGATGAGTACCGCCGTCGCCCACCATAACAACATCAACAAGAAGAAGAATCAGTGAGTGGCTCAAGTACCAAACAGTGTATTTCTTTCCCCCTCTCACTCTTCACCCCCCTCCCCCCACCCCCACTATACACACATACAAATAATGCAGTAAAAATCACCCCGGTAGCTCTGTGCCAGGGTTACTTCGTTTTTATTAGGCTTTCTGGCCTTTGCATTATTGTTTTGATCCCCCCCCCCCCCCCCCCCCCCCCAACCATAGACTGTCCAGCGCCTTGGGATGTCCTCACGACGTGAAAGACGCTAAGACACAATTGTTGTTGCTGTTGTATCTGATACACTTAGAAGGAATGAAGAAGGAAACCCATCACCGTGCTTAATTAAGACTGACTGTGAACCAGGTTGGACTAATAATAATATTAATAATGATAATAATTAATGAGGAATCATGTAACGTATTGGTTACACCACTGGTTCTCAACCTTTTTCACTAATGTACCCCTTATTAATTTTCAACATTATCGTGCACCCCCATCCAACCACATACACACATACACCCCCCCCCCCCCCCCCCTCATTCCACTTGCATTTTATGACCAAGCTTTTCTTATATAACAAAATAACTAGCACATACAAAACGAGGGGAATAACAATCAAATATACAATTTGGAAGGCTATAAAACGCGAAATAAGAGAGCTAAATAAATAAACGTACCTCCACATGTACCCACTGGAAGTAATTTTGTACCCATGGGGTACATGTACCCCTGGTTGAGAACCGTTGGGTTAGAGCACTCACCTAGCAAGCGAGAGGAACCTGAGTTCAATTCCCGGGCAGGGCGAAATATTGAGCAAGTTTCCATTGTTTACTTAGTGAAAAAAAATTGTCATTTCAATCCAGAACTGTTTGTGGGACACTGCTGTGCTCAATTGGCTGCCACATTTCCTCCATAAATATACAATCAATTCACTTTACAGTATATTCTGTGAAGTGCTTTGAGACGTCTAAAAGATGTGAAAAGCGCTATATCAAATGCAAGTATTATTAGTACAGTACGTAGTAAGTAGGAACCCAGTGAACTCTTAGTCAGTTGACGAATCGCATTTTCATAGATAATCCCTTTTTTAAAAAAAAATGAATCCACAAACTGTCTGTGGAAACTGCTGTGCGCAATTGGCTGCTGCGTTTCGCCCACATATATACAGTCAATTCACTTTACAGTATATTCTGCGAAGCGCTTTGAAACGTCTAAAAGACGTGAAAAGCACTTTATCAGCAACAACAACTTGGATTTATATATCGCCCTCCATGCTATACGGTGTCTCAGAGTGCATCAAATGCATGGATTATTATTATTCCAGTAAAAGCTTGGTTATCTGGCATCCAACCAACCGATATCTCCCAATACAATTCACCATTCCAGCAACCGGATCTCATACCGGAACCATCCGGCACATTCCCAGTATGCTCACTTTGCGCATTCGTGTGCATGCATACTTATTAAATTTACCGAATGCGATTTTACCGAGTGTGCTGGAATGCTTTATTCGTAAGTATCCATACAATATTCTGTTATTATTTAGTCTATTATTAATATGGTATGTTTTAAAATAAGTAAATTTTTTGTATAGGATTTTCAGCAACTTACTGCTCAAATATCCGGCATATTTGATTAACCGGCACCAGTCAGGTCCCGAGTGTGCCGGATAACAAAGCTTTCACTGTACTTTGAAATTACCTTGTGCAGTGAAATGTGCTGCAGTGAAATTACCTTCTGCAGCTGAAATGGCAAAGGCTACGGCTTGGGGGGCCCAGAGAGTGCTTTGGGGGGCACCTGGGGTTTAACCAGCTAAAATTATAACTTGCCATTTGAAAGCACTGTCTGGAATGTTTCCCGTAGGAAATATTCGAGTAGGACCACCCTGCCTATTAGGGCTTTGCCTTAAAGGTTAACAGGAACTGAGTGGGAAGAATCCCTGTCCCCAGCAACTGGTCTGCAGCTCCAAGTCCTGCTGATGCGCCAGGCTGGCTGGTCTGTCATCAGCAATGCCCTTGAGTACTGTGCACACAGATGGCTCACAAAACTGTTCCACCAATATTGCCACAGAGTTGACTCAATTCAAAGTTACAGTTGTTTCTGGTTGACTCTTTTGTGGTCTTTGATAAATAGTTTGAATGACTCTGAATAGTTCCTGTTTAAGTTCAAAGTTTAAAATTTACACCTCTGTGTAATTTAATTTGCATTCCTTTAAAAAGAAAGACAACAACTTCGATTTATATAGCACCCTCCACGCCGGACGGCGTCTCAGAGCGCTTAAACCACTTCCTAATGTGAAATGCTGTGTTGGTAGCTAGCCATACCTTTTAAAGAAAACCACTAAGTGTCACTTAGAAAAATGCCTCTTCCCTCATCACAAAAAAAACTATCCTTTTGGCCAGTTTTTGGCTTTCTTTTGAAAATGTGTATGTCAAGTCCAGCAGTCCGCCCTGGTAGAGGTCCCTTTTTCTCACAATCTATTTGGATTGTTCATAAGCTGGGCAATTCCACTTGGCTTGAGAGTTGCAGGTGAATGTAATTGCATCTTGCAGATCATTGCAACATGGGTTGTCTGCGGGTTATTATTTTCTTCATGAAAACCTGCTGATATCCAAATAGCTTCTCAGGACTGACCAGTTGTGTGAAATCTTATGAATAAGATTACATTGTGTGTTTCTCCCACAAAATACAGTCAATTCACTTTTCAGCATATTCTGTGAAGCGCTTGAGACATCTAGAAGATGTGAAAAGCGCTATATCAAATGCAAGTATAATTATTATTATTACAATGGGCTCCAAACAATGATGTGTGTCTGAACTATTGTATGAGATTCAGGGAATCTCGCAATGGATTTTTCCTGGGTTCAAATAATTGTAGCTCCCTTTAGTGGCAGATATTAGTGATGTCTTGCCAATGTGAAAGGTGCTATGAAAATTGAATTTTGTATTTTTGTATTGTATTAGGCATTCCGTGTGAGTCAGGTAAGGTTGTACAAATCATTGGTTATGCTACTATTGGAGTACTGTATTAAGCTTTTAACACCTCTCTTCAGAAAATATGAAGAGAGGGAGTGGCCATGAGGTTTACAGGAATGATGCTAGGAATAAAGGACTAAAATAATAAGGAGAGATTGAAGAAGATGAACCTATTTTCATAGGAGCAGAAAAGGTTGAGGGGGGACTTGATAGAGTTGTACAAAATTATGAGGGGTGTTTGATGGTAAATAAGCTTATTTCCTTTCATAGACAGGTGATGAAGAGACATATTTTATAAGAACATGGAAAGTAGAATTCTTTCATGCACAGTTGTTGGGATATAGAATGCTCCACTGAGTACGGTAGTAGTCAAGACTGAGTCCATTCTATATCCCAACCTTGGAGAGGGAAATAAACAGACATATGAAGGCGAGGGGCTTGAAGAAACTCAAAGCTACTAAGAAAGGTCAGTGAATTGATCTCCAGTCTCTGGACTGATGCTGATCTGATAGGCTGAATGGCCTCCTTCAGTGCTGTAGGTTTCTATGTATTTTATCTAACTGACCATCCTTTATGTTTGAAACAAGACAGCAAATGTTGATGGGGTATTTGGTTATGGGGATATCAACCCCCAAAACTATCCTTTATCACAAATGTTGACTTCAATATAAAAATATAAAAGTAAATCAGATGGAAACCAGACTGGTGCTTCATAAAACGCCTTGGTTGTCCTCCCGATGTGAAAGATGCCATACAAATGTAATTGATATCGTCCGGTTTGGACTTTCCTTGCAGAAGAAGATGTCAATTTGTGCTTAGATTATAGGGCAACTCTGTCCCAACCATCAGTGTCGTTGACACAGCTTAAAAATAATTCCTGCATTTTACAATTATTTTTGAAATAGCGCTTTTCACGTCTTTTAGATGTCTGATAGCACTTCACAGAAAGTGAATTGACTGTATTAGTGGGTGAAATGTTGTAAATGTTGTAAATGTTGCACAGCAATGTCCAACAAGCTGTTGTGGATTGAGTGACCAAATTGTTTTTTAAGGATTATTATCCTCAGGAAAAGTGATCCACCAATTGACTAATAACTGGGTTTCTACTTACTGCTAGGTAAACAGAGATGTGTGGAGTACATAAACTTGTCCAACATTTCGCCCTACTGGAAATAGAACCCAGGTCTCTCACTTGCGAGCCGAGTGCTCTAACCACTGAGGTGGAAGACTTCACAAGATCATAAATAAAAACAAACGCAAATGAACCCTCTGCTACAAACTACCCACCTCTGTTTTAAAAAAAATCATAAATAAGCATTGAGCAGGATTCAGCTTTTTTTGCTGCTTGTTCCATGAAGATTAATTTGGATGCTCGGGACATAGGATTGTCAGAAACTGAATGACGGAAAGAGATTAAAGGCTAAAATATTCGGTTTAATGCAGGTTTAAGGACCTGTTTATCAGACAGATATAGCCACATCTGTCTGAAGCTAGTTTCAACACAGAGTAAGGATTAATAAGATGGACTCCCTCTAACATATGGGTGCAAAATATTGTGAAAGGTAAAGTAGTCTTTCAAATAAATTTTAAACCATGAAGCTAGTGATTTGTATAATGAGCTGAATACGAAAGCAAATAAATATGTACAGTACTATAAATCTAGAATAATACACTTGGGCTGATCTGGTATGTTTACACATTATTCCTTACTAATAGAAACTAGTTTCACCCAGGCACCATTCAAACTGCACGTACAATAATTGTTAAAATTACAATAGACATTGTTTTTGTTTTCTACTAGAGTATGTGTTGTAAAACAGTACCCTGTCACCAACGCTGAGAATATTCTACATACTATATGCCAGCATAAGTAAATGCTTTGTTGTAGAGGAAATTTGCAAAAGTGACATGATAAGATATTGAGACTTCCATTTTTATTCACCTTCATGTTCCCTTCAACATCCATTTTGTTCCCAACAGTAGCTGGGTCCTGCCTGATGACTATCAGCTGGGCCAATGGAAAGGTGCTACAAACACCCAATTTACTGCAGACTAACCGCCCCCCCGCTCCATCCTGGTATCTTCTACAAACCACCCCATTCGCTACAAACAAACTCCACTACAAATTGCTCCATCTGCTTAAAAAAACCAGTGGAAATTAAGTTCCCTCCGGCCTCTGGGCGCTGCTGCTGGCTGTTTACTCAATACTCCCTTGTGCTGCAACTATGGGCGGAGCAGCTTTGGATGTGCATGCACGGTGCTGCACGAATGGGAAATTAGTTTAGCTCACTATGATGCCCCACTCATGAGAATGCCCGTGTGTGTCTCCACTCTGTGTGTATGTATTTATGCCTGGGATTGAATATGACTGTGAGTGTGTTGTGGTGGTAGTGTGTGTCTCTCTGCGTCTGTGCGATTGAGGGTTCTGAGAGGTAGAGGGTAGTGACTTCCTGGAGCCCTGCAGTCACCCTGCACGGCCTTCAAGAAGGTTGACGGTAGTAACATTCCATCTTGGCTCAACCTTGTTATAAGAACTAAGCGTGTCCATTGCTCATTGATGATCTGTCAGTAGGCTTGTGCTGGACTGAAACTTCAGTCCAGCACCAGCCTACTTACCAATGTTAGGTAAGAGAGCCAGGGGTGCTTTGTCCTTAATTGGTAGCAATCCCAAGATTTTGTGTTGATAGAGTTTGATTTGTACCTTCAAGCACTTTGGGACCTCCTGACGTGAAAGGCGTTATACAAGTGTAATTTTGTTGTTGTTGTCCAAAAAGAGTCCTTACAGTTTTTAATGCTGTGATCTTTCACACCATCTCCACTTTGTGTCTGCCAGCGGCTGTTCTTCCAGCCCCGCACCATCTAGTGCAGCATTCCTCAGGGCTCTGTCCTTAGTCCTCTCGTCTTCACCCTCTACATGCCCCCTTCGGTGACATCATCCGCAGACATGGGGTAAATTTCCACATGTACGCAGATGACACCCAACTCTATACTCGCTTCCAACCTCAACTCCAGGGCTACCGGCGTCCTGACTGCCTGCCTGTCTGACATTGAGTCCTGGACAAAGGACAACTTTCTCCAGCTGAACATCAGCAAAACCGAGGCCCTCCTGATTCGTTCACGTCAGCACGTCAGGCGCTGGCAGCATTAGCATCCACAACTGCACACTCCATCTCATGAAGCCAGTAGGGAACCGAGGTGTGTTGTTGACCCTGAACTGTCCTTTCTCCCACACATTCTTGCCATAACCATAACTGCCTTCCACCACCTCTGTAGCATTGCCAGACTCTGGCACTGCCTCACCACTCGGGTTGCCAAAACCCTTATCCATGTTGGATCGAGATGTTCATGTATTAGTGAAAAGATTTATTTTGATATTCTAAAGGACACTAAATTAACATTTGTGTAGGAGGATACAATTTAGAGTATAGTGGCTGAAAGCATGGGTGCCGACAGTGGAGGGAATGTAGGACGTGCAGAAGGCCGCCTGAGTGAAGGGGCAGTTAGTGGAGTGGGATGTGGCCAGATTTGAGAAGTAACTTGATATAAATTCAATTGTAGATGAGTGAAGATCTTGAAGTTGGTCTGTTCTACAACACACAGCCAATGAAGGCTGGCAAGGACTGGGATAATGGGGTTGCACAGAATTTGGTATGGGTGAGCATATGGATGGCAGAGTTTTAAACTGATTGGATTTTGTGAATGGTAAAGCTGGGGAGACCAGCGAAGCGAATATTAGAATAGTCAAGGCAGGAGATGACTAATATGTAGAGAAAGGTTTCAGCCGTAGTGGGTGTAGGGTATGGTCAGAGCCAGGCAATGAAGCAGTATTGGTCAGGAACTGGATGTGGGAAAGGAAGGGAAACTGGGTATCAAACCTGATGTCTCATTTGTGCACAGGTTAAATAAGTCTGAGGGATAGGCTGGGGAGGTTAAGAAGGTTGGGAGAGCAGGTAAAGCGCCAATGGGAACCAAGAAAAATAGCTTCTGTGCTGTTCATATTCAGCTGCAGAAAGTTAGTGCTCATTCATTGATGTTTATCTAACAAGCAAGTGGGTTGAACATCAATGGACCTGGGTTTGCATCTCGAGGAGGAAAAGTAGATCTGTGTGTCATCTGCATATGTGTGAAAGTTGCCCCCCATGTCTCTGGATGACATCAGCTGGAAGAGACAATGTAAATAGTAAAATGGATAGCGCCTCGAGTAGGCACATAATGAAATAATACACCTCATCGTAGAAACCAAAGATGAATGTTCAGATTGGAAACTGCAGAAAAATGTGACATTTTATAACAAACGTTATATGATCATATATGTGTTAAGAAACTTTTAAACTTCCACAGCTCTGAATTTTTCAGACTCCTTTTGGCAGTATCAGTAAATATATGTTTTTCTCTTGTATAAGGCAAAAGCTGCAATTACAGACTAAGCAAGTATGAATGAGATTGTCCAAGGCAGTTGCTGGAGCTTGCTTTCTTGGGAATAAGTCTACCTAAAATTGAAGAATTTCTATATAAAAGTATTTGTTTACATTATGTAAGACTGCCTCCAAATGTTCTTGAGATTTATGATGGTGGTGATGATAATAATAGTAATCCTTGCATATAATATGGTACCTTATCATAACTTTAGTTTTGCAGATGCAGCAAGCAACTAAGAAGGTGAACGGCATGCTCGTGTTCATTTCAAAAGGTTTAGAGTACAAGAGTAGGGAAGTCTTGCTGCAACTGTATAGGGCTTTGGTGAGACCGCACCTAGAGTATTGTGTGCAGTTTTGGTCTCCTTATTTAATAAAGGACATACTTGCCTTAGAGGGGGTGCAGCGTAGATTCACTAGGTTAGTTCCTGGGATGAGGGGACTGACCTATGAGGATAGGTTGAATAAACTGGGGCGATACTCTCTAAAGTACAGAAGAATTAGGGGGGATCTTATTGAAACATATAAGATTCTTAAAGGGATGGATAAAGTAGACACTGAGGGACTGTTTCCCCTGGTAGGAGAATCTATAACCAATGTATAACAGTCTTAAAATTAAGGGTCAGCCTTTTAGAACGGAGTTGAGGAAACATTTCTTCACTCAGAGAGTAGTGAATTTATGGAATTCACTACACCAGAAGGCTGTAGATGCTCAGTCCCTGACCATTTTCAAGCCTGAGACTTTTAGATTTTTTTAAAAATAGAGGGATATGGGAGCTCCTGTGGCTCAGTGGTTAGAGCACTTGTCTTGCAAGCTGGGGAGACCTGTGTTCGAATCCAGGCAGGTCAGGGCGAAACCTTAGGCAAGTTTCCTTACTCCACAAGCCTAATAATAATCCCTCCAAAAAAACACAATAATAAAATTAGTCATTTCAATCCACGACTATGTGTGGGACACTGCTGTGCGCAATTGGCTGCCGCGATTCGCCCACAAATATATAGTCAGTTCACTTTACAGTATATTCTGTGAAGCACTTTGGGACATTGATAAGATGTGGAAAGCGCTATATCAAATGCAAGGATTATTATTATTATTATTAAATGGGGATGGGGCAGGTACTTAGAGTTAGGTCAGTAGATCAGCCATGATCTTATTGAATGGCGGGGCAGGCTCGAAGTGCCGAATGGCTTACTCCTGCTCCTAATTCTTATAGTCTTATGGTCTTTGAGGAGCCTTAAAGCATTTTGGAATACAGTATACTGTTAAGTGAATTGACTATATATTTTTTGGGTGAAACGCAGCAGCCATTTGTGCACAGCAGTGTCTCACAAACAGTTGTGGACTCAGTGGCCAAATTATTATTTTAAAAAAGAATTTGAGAGGATTAATATACCTGGAAAACAAATCCGACGATTATTATTACTATTTTTATTATTAATAATGCCACTGTTTTAGAGGTTCACAGGTAATTCCTGTAAATTTTATAATGGTTTAATTGTAGGCAAACATGGCAGGGAACTTCCCGGAGGTACTGTTCAGATAAACAAACTAATAATAATTTGGTTACTCAATCCACGACTGCTTGGGGACAATGCTGTGCGCAATTGGCTGTCGCGTTTCACCTAGAAAACATACAGTGAATTCACTTTACACTATTTTCTGTGAAGCGCTTTAAGATGTCTTGAACACTTGATAAGGTGGTACATGATATGCAAGGATTATTATTATTTTATAAATTTAAAATGAACACAAATAAATTGAAGGAGGTAAATTAGAACAAAAAATCTGTTACTGAGAGCATTTGTAGAACATAAAATTCTCTGTCATCCTTGCTGAGGCATTGTCTACACCTTCATTTAACAGAATTATATACATATTCAAAAAGTGAAATTTTCCTCCTGGTTATCTTGTTTCAACCCATATTCAATCTAATTGACTTCTCATCCCATTATTGCCTGCATATTTGCTTCCATTTTTATTTGAGCTCATTCTGCAAGTGCTTCAAGATGTTTATTTCAAGTGACAGACAGGACATAGATATAGGATATTGATTCTATTATCTCATCTAGAGAACTCCAAGTCAAGACTCGGGCCTGACTGATAACTGAGCATTAAAATGTATTCATAACTTAATTGGCTGATGTTTTCATAAATAATGGAACATTCCACCACAGGGGGAGTCCATTTTTCTTGTACTGTATACATGTTAAAATCAGTATATTCCCACTTCACTGGCGTTTTACATTTTCCATTAGTTGTATTGAATGCATTTGTTGATGAATGGAATCTGGTTTCAATTGCAGTACCATATCACTTTAACGTGCAGGCTTGACAATTGGATTTATTGTACCATGTAACAAGTGTTGAAACTATGCCATTGGTAAGTGCTTTGAGATGCTTCACTGCAAGAAGGGTGCTATTGTATATAAATGCAAGTTACTTTTGAATGAAAAAGATTTGAAAAACAAATGTACAATACTAACGTGGTCTAGCATACACATTGCCCAGTATTGCATATTATTTTACAAGGGTTAATTAGCATCACTTTGCATTAGATAAGCAGAAGCTACATATGACTAGTATTGCACAATGCTGTGCTAAGAGGTTTACACATCACTGAAAAGATTATGTTCAGCATGGTCACACAGGCTTTTTCCCCTCTAATGCTTACATTCTCTTTCCGCACTATGAAAAGCATCCTCAGTAAATATAGTTTTCAATGTTATCAGATGATGGGTAAAAACTGGAATAAATTGTTGGTGATTGTACAGTAGATTGCCATTGTTTGCCTATTTGATTTATTCATTGTCAGAAATAGAAAGACTGTAGTGCAATGTTTTTGGCTCCATGAAAAATCGTATTTCCTTGTATATTTCATCTTAAGGCTTTGTAAGTTGAGACTTTGTGCTATTATAGTTTGGTTTGTATTCTGTGTGCTGTGCTATTATTAAAAAAAAGTATCTTAAATGGTAATACGCTACTGCAATTACAGTAATTTCCTTAGTTTGAGTAATTGATACTTTACATACTGTTTATTAACCTTCCTTCATGAGTGGAACATTGTCACATAATCTGATTTACAATGAATGATTAATGCCTAAATTTCCATAAATCAAGAATTGGCCTTACTCCATAATTGAGAATTAACCACATGTAGCGGGAATACTTTTTATAATAATCCTCGCATTTGATATAGAGTTTTTCATGCCTTATAGACATTTCAAAGCACATCACAAAATATAATGTTAAATGAATTGACTATATTTGTGGGCGAAACGCCGCAGCCAATTGTGCACAGCCGTGTCCCACAAACAGTCGTGGATTGAAATTACCAATTTATTATTTTTTGTTTAACTTTTGTCTGTTAACTCAGTACATTGGGCAAATACAGTGTATCATTGACCAAGTGAAACACAAGAGTGTTATTCATCAGTATTTTTATTAAATATTATTCATACTGGTCACCGCACTACACAAAGGATATCGGAAAAATTGAGAAAAGGCAGAGGAGAGCAACTAAAATGATTGAGGGAATGGAAGGACTAGATTATGAGAAACAACCAAGCAAATTGGACAAGTTCACACTAGAAAAGAGAAGGTTGAGATTCTAAAGGGGCAAGACAATATAGAGCAAGACAGGCTGTTTCAACTTGTCCAGAATAGTAAAACCGAGGACTCGGCCTGCGTTTTAAATGTAACTGCAGAATGAATCTACGCAAATGCGATTTCAGTGAGCGATTAGTAAATTTGTGGAATAGGCTCCTTATGGAGACTGTTGATTCTTTCAAATGCAGATTTAATAGTTTTCTTTTATGAAATAACATTATAGTACAGAGGTAGTTCAGTATATATAGTATGTGCATAAGAATGCCAGTAAGGTAGAAGCCAAACCAGATGGGCCTTGGGTTTTCTTTGTCTAGCATTTGTTATATTACGTTCCAGTGTTTTTATTGTTCACTTTCTCTCTCCGGTCTCTCTGGTCAACAAATTCCCCGAAATAAAATGATTGTGGGACATTGCTGTGCACAAACTGGCTCCACAAGTTCATCCACAGTCACTGCAATTCACAGTATATCCTGTGAAGCGCTTTGAAGTGTGCTCCCCATGTGAAAGTACTGTGTCAACTATAAAGATTATTATATCTTTCAAATTCAAGACCTTGTTTTAAATATTAACACATTGTTATATAAGGTCGGGGTGGGGGGAGCATCTCAATGTGGAGGCTTCAAGTCCCAACAATCTGACCCAGAGGTGAGAATGCTACCAACTGAACCAGCTTGACATGTTATTACGTGAAGAAAAAGCTGTCACTACACTCGTCTGCAACAACAACAACAATAACAACATTACATTTATAGAACACCTTTCACGTCAGGAAGACGTCCCTAGGTGCAACTTCCTGTGAACGTTGTGAGAGGTCTCGGGCAACAAGAAAAGGCGTTGTATCAATTGTGAGGGTTATTGATTGTCAATTATTGTTCATACGTTTATCATTGATCATTTGTTTATCCTTGATTATTGACCATGAATTATTGCTGATATGTTTATTATTTTTTATTGATTGCTAATCTCTGATCACTTGCAGCTTCTGATTCCTGATCATGTTAATGATTACAACAACAACAAAATTATGTTTATAGAGCGTCTTTCATGTGGGAGGACGTCCCAAGGCGCTAAACAGTTAGGTCGAGACCCGAGCAGGGGTGAGGGGGGGGGAGGGAGAAGGAGAAGAAGGATAATGGATGATTACCTGTTATTGATAAACAAATATTGACCATTAATAACGGTTTATTTTATTTCTCAGCTTCATTTGTGCATTTTAAAATTAATGTCAGAATCTTTCTGACTGATTAACTCACAATTAAGGCAAGAGTGCTTCCAACAGAGCCAGGCTGACACTGTTGTTTCAAATACAAGGCGACCTCACTTAAATAATCTTAATAAGTCTTGCATTTGATATAATACTTTTCACATCGTCTAGACATCTTAAAGCGCCTCACAGAATATACTGTAAAGTGAATTGACTGTATATCTGTGCCAATTGCGTACAGCAGTGTCCCACAAACAGTCGTTGGTTGAAATGACCAATTTATTATTGTTTTTTTCAAGGAATTATTATCAGGCATGTGAAGTAAGGAAACTTGCCCAAGGTTTCGACCTGCCTGGAATTGACTCCAGGTCTCTCGCTTCTAAGGCGAGTGCTCTAACCGCTGAGCTACAGGACTCCGAAATGTTTAGATATATGAGGGAAGAAAGTAAAAATTGTAACTCAGCAGAGCAGTTAAAACCACATTTTTGAGAACAATATTATGGTGTACAATATTAAAATTACCTTCATTAATAAAAAAAAACTAGTACAGTACCACATTGTGCAAGCTTTCTCTTGTACATTTGTTTTCTGATTATTTTTCTTTCTCTTATTCACTGATCTACTTTCTTTAAAAAAAGTTTACATTTAAATAAGTACTTTCATGTTAACAGCAAACAAAAATCTAGTTACATTTGATTTCATTACGATTATGAGGTAATTGTGTTGGACCAGAAGAATGCATCCTTAATTGAAAGAGAATGTAGCCCTGCTTTGTTCTACTGTATTAATTATTCCTTAAGGTAAGAATTTTGAACTGCAATTTAGGACCACAAATTCTTGCCATGGAACAATACGGTAGTCAAAATTATTTCAATAATTTATTCAAGGATGTGACTGTATTATGATTGCATTTTATGCATTAAATGTTTGAATTTCTCTGTTTGGAATAGATTGGTGGAAGAAACCAAGGAAAATGTAATTATTGCAGAAGAATGTGAGGTGGTTGTGAAAAAGAGGAAGAAGGATCACTTCAACAACAACACAAAAGCACAGTGTAAGGTGTTCAATGGTCCATCCTTTTTAAGTGAAAGAACATGTACAACAACAACAAAATTACATTTGTATAGCTCCTTTGACGTTGGCTCGATCTAGTTTACTTGTGAATGGGTCATTGACGAAACATTTCCTTAACCCACCACTATATTTTGATAGCCTTGCTCAGACAACTCCGATGGTTCATGGTGGGAGATGAACTTTCCTCCTTGTAATCATTCATGATTGAGCAAAATGTTTTTAAAAAATATATATTCAGTTGGGAAATTTGTTTGCAGGTTATTCATTTTTTATGATTCAAAACCAATAGATGAAACCTTTTCTGTAGTATACTTCGGTTGAATCCACTTATAATTCCACAACATTATTTTACAAGAACATTTACCAATCTGGGCATGAAGATGCTGAAACATGATTTTAAGCAGCATAGTTTACAGCAATCCATTTCAGCATGGAAGCTGAAATGGATTGCTGATTAGCCCTATTTCGTTACACAAAGCAAGATCAAGGATTCTTGGTTGGTTCCTCAGCATACTATCTCTAATCTCTAAATTAAACACTAAATATAAATGACATGTAAATTGATGGATCCATATCATCTTAATATGTATATTAATTTGGGTTCAATTCCAAGCAGGGCGAAACCTTGGGCAAGTTTCCTTACTCCTCACACTTGATAATAATTGCTCAAGGAAACAAACAATAATAAATTGGTCATTTTTCAATCCATGATTGTTTGTGGGACATTGATGTGCACAATTGGCTGCCATGTTTCTCCCACAAATATACACTAAATTCACTTTACATTATATTCTGTGAAGCGCTTTAAGACTCTAGAAGCCATGAAAAGCACCATCTCAAATGAAAGGGTTATTATGATTTACAAATTGGTCAGAAAACTACATGACTTATACGAAAAAATATTACAGAAATCAAAATGTCTAATTAAAAATGTACAAAAACGTAGTGCAGAATCAACCATTGGATGGGTCAACAACAACATCTTGCACTTGTATATCACCCTCCACACAGGGTAGTGTTGCAAAGCGTTTAAGATTAGCAGAGCCTGACTCTGAGCTGAGGTGAATGGGGAGGTTGTCGTAAGCACGGTCAAAGAGGAAAGTGTTCAGGCGGGACTTGAAAGAGGGGAGAGAGGAGGCAAGATGGAGCGATTGAGGGTTCCAGAATTTTGGGGGGTAGTGGTTGAAGGTGCGACCTCTCATGGTGGGCGGCAGTTGTGAGAGTCAAAAAGGAGGCCGGTGCCAGTCGAGAGTGGATGCTGGGTGGTGACTTGGGGAGTGAGTAGGTTGGAAACATAGGGAGGTGCCAGGGAGTGAATGGATTTAAACACGAATGCGAGGATCTTGAAGTCGATCCATTCAGTGATGGGGAGCCAGTGGAACCTAACCAGAACTGATGGGATGTTATGGAGTTTGGTCTGGGTCAATATATGGGTAGGGAAGAGTTCTGAATGAGCGGGATCTTTTCAATGGTGGAGCTGGGGAGACTGGCGAGGAGTAATCCAAGCCGGAGGTGACAAATGCATGCATGGGGATTTGACTTGCACTTGGGGTAAGGTACGATTGGAGGCTGACAATGTGGCAGAGGTGGAAGATGACAGTCCTGGTCAGAGTCCTGGGGTACCCCACAGGGAACCGGGTGGGGTCAGGAAGAGAAACCATTTGCCCCTACCATTTGGGGAAGGAGGTCCAGGCAGCAGGCAGTCGGTGTTGAATCTCATGGTTATAGGATAATTTGGATCCAATTGTTATATTTTTCAGACTTTTGTCAGGAAAAGTGGATCTATGTTCATAAAGGAAGCACCAGAGAGGTAGACATTTTTTTCTTGAGTGATTTTCTCGGTCAGTTTAGATTTTATTTCCCACTTGTTTTAATATGTGTATGTGTTTGTTGTAGAGACATGGTTATTGTACACTGGGAGAAGCCTTTAACCGCTTGGATTTTTCAAGTGCGATTCAAGACATCAGAAGATTCAACTATGTGGTTAAAGTAAGTCACTTGCACTGTACTATCACACATGTACTTTTTAGGAAAAGAACTTTCATAATGCATTCGCAGTTAACATGCCCTAATACCATACAACATTGATGACTTTATTTGACTGTTAATTGTGGTTGTGAACTTTGTTTGTGCCAGTCGATGGATGATGTTGACTTTTGAATCAGTTAAATATGAAAATTGTGTTAGTTAATGGTTTTGTTAAAGTAGAATATTTTTATTGGTCAATTCTGAGTGGTGCTTGATCCAACACATTAATTTTTTTATTTCAAAAGTTTAGAAACGTTATCAAGTCCAGTAAATTAAATTTGTCCTCCACTTAAGTCTTCTGCCCTTGAGTCCTCAAGTCTACCTGAGCCAGACAAGTCCAAAGTCCTTCAGTGCATTGGAGTTGGCTCATCAACAAACCTGGAAGGACAGACCAATCACTAGGGCAGGGAATCTTTGTACTCAGCTCTTATTATCCCTTCAAATCCTAAAGGGTAGAGTGGTCAGAGCTGGACAAGCGGTGGGGAAGCTTGCCAGATAGTGCCCTCTTTGGCTCCCTTCAGCTCCTTCTAATCTGGCTCAGGAACTGGACCACTGGGAATGTGAAATAGGGGTGGCTTGATTCTGACATTCTATTATCAAGTACATCACTTGAAGGTGAATATTTAACTTGTATTGTATCAATAAAACTATCTTAATGGACCCACATATGTTTAGATAGCGTTAAATATTTAATTATACTTGTACATTGTACAATGTACTGTACATGGACAGCAACCTGTTTTAATTTGAATATCTTTAGCAAATGGAATTTTGTTCTATTAAAAGTTTATACTTTTTTTTAACAGCTACTGCAACTTATAGCGAACTCTCAGCTAACTTCTTTGAGTGGAGCTGCACAGAAAAACTACTTCAACATTTTGGAAAAGATTGTCCGAAAAGGTGAACTATTTAGGCCTAAAATACACAAATATTTTATAGCATATATGGTTTATAGCATCCCCACACCCCATAAATTCATGTTTATTCCAAATGTGTTTAATTTCAGTTATAGTATTTATAATGTTTTCAGAAGTCTTAATATAATATCAGATTGTAGAGTTTGTTTATTTTACAATATAATTTTTACTTCTATACCAAAACAAGAGTTTTCAAGCTGTGCAGAATATACAGTACTTGTCTTTCAAACACTGTTTCAGGTTTAAATTCAACCAGTGATATGAATATGTTATACTAAGTTGGTTTGCAGAGTTTGGCAAAATGGTGCTAGTCTCACTGAGGTTGAAACTAAGCTCAGCAATTTTTTTTCATCCAACTGCGGTATTGAAATATTGAAACCTTTTAAATTCCACACACGGGCAATTCTTGTTATAATGTGATGGTTTGACTCCATAAACTTAGAATGCCATATTAAAGCCGGATCCAAATGCTGTTGAAGTAAATGCTTCACAAGCTGTAAAGAAAAATTTAGTATTTTTCAATATTCTGACAATTTTAAATTTGGAAAACAATTGTGTAAATAGAGATTAGATATTTATGACTAATGATGTAAAGTTGTTGTTCTGACCTACATAATGGAAAAAAAAGCAGTTCACAGATTGAAATGAAAGACTAATAGCTTTTCACATGCAGGAGCAGTTAACGCTTTGGATATGTTTCAAGTATGATCTTTGTGTAAAATGAATATAGGGTTATCCCATTTTAGTGCAAGTTGTATGTTTCTAATGTGGTGATTAGGTTGGTAATGAATCTGATAAATGTTCCTCTGATAAACAAGAGTCACTGGTGACTTCCTCGTTTTTTATGTATGTAAGTTTAAAATTAAGAAAGTGAATTTTAAAAGCTTAAAAATCAAATACAGTTTAAAATATATAATCAAAAATAATTATAAAGTGACTGCTTAGAATGCTCTTCTTTCATTTTTTTTTCTAATTTATGCTCTTTACTATGAATGTGTTGCAGCTTGTTTTACTAAACTGCATAATCCATGATGTGAAAGTGGCCTTTTTAGGCAACTCGTATGTAGCAATAGCCTTTTCTGGCCACTATCTCAAGGCTCTTGGGATGAGAAATATGTAGAGGTTGCAGTCCCTATAGTAAGTAAACATTTAGTTGGGCAGTTGGAAAACCTTATTTCAAATTTGGAGTTATTTTTAATAGAGTATTCACTTGCGTGCCTTTTATCTATTTTTAAAAATTTCCCCTCATCCTGCTGAGAGCAAAGGCCATGCTAAATAGAATTTGTTTTTATCTTCCCTCCCACCACCCAACCTGCCAATTTTGGAAGCGATTGCTGGGCTCAGTCAAGTAACCGATAGGCCGAATCTAGAGTGTGAATGGAGAGCAAACCTCTATTCTGTAACCTTCATGCCTTACCCCCAACCTGATAAAGAGTGTGAATTTAGTTTTTTTCTTTCTTCTGATTAAGCAAATGACTCTTCAAATGTGTTTCAGTAATTGAGAACCAGCAGAATCCTCGACTAATCAAAAACCTTCTGCAGGATTTGGGCTCTGCTCTCTGTATCCTAGTCCGAGAGGTGGGAAAGTCTGTACTTGTGGGCAACATTAACATTTGGGCTTACCGTATGGAATCTATCTTAAATTGGCAACACCAATTGAACAACCTTCAGATGAACAGGGTAGGCATGCTGATCTACTTTCTTTACTGCCCTGTTTGTTTGGATTTTCTGTTAGCCTGATTCTCAAATATCCTCAAAGCAGAACTCTCTATGATGTCAGGAGAATTTGTGATTAAATAATAACTAAAAAACACTCATTAAGATTTTGTGTTTACAGGAAATAAGCAGTGGTGTGACACTGAGTGACCTTCCACTTCACATGCAAACCAGTATTCTACACAGGTTTTCAGATGGTCTTGATATAGTCAACTTAAGCCAGGTGACTTCTACTCTGCACATGCTCAGTGAAGACAGACATCTGTGGAAAAATCTTTGCCAGTACCACTTTGCAGAAAAGCAGGTGCGTCTTTCAGATAAAGGGAATGTGGCATTAAAAATGCAATCAGTGTATGAAACTGAATAACTTTTACAATTGAAAACACAATTCATTAACCATCTGATATCATTGTGTAGTTTTGCAGGCATCTGATTTTGACAGAGAAAGGTCACATTGACTGGAAACTAATGTACTTCACACTGCAGAAATATTATCCCAAAAAGGAGCAGTATGGAGATACTTTACAATTCTGCAGACATTGCAGTATTCTCTTCTGGAAGGTAAGAAGAAATAAATGTTCAGGCTTCAGTAAAATAAACACTCTTGTATGACATTATAGGGTTTTCTATATGCGTGCTTCTTTTATATACTGGGGATTACTGAAGTGTTGGAGGGGCCATCCTTCATATGAGATAATAATCCCTGTGCAGTAAAGCCCCTTTATCCGGCACCCTCGGGACCTGGCCACTGCCGGTTAAAGCGCCTGCCAGATATTTGGCCGAAAATGTAAACAAATTAATTCAATGCAATTATTAATTTTTCAAATGTGAACCTTGTTTTTGCGATGCCGGTTATAAGGAAGTTACAGTTGATCGGGTGCCGGATAAACAGGCTTTTAGTTTTACTGTATTTGATATAGTACATTTCACGTCTTCATGACGTCTCAAAGTGCTTTACAGAATATACTGTAAAGTGAATTGACTGTATATTTGTGGGACAAATGTGACAGCCAATTGCGCACAGCAGTGTTCCACAAACAGGTGTGGATTGAAATGACCAATTAATTTTTTTTGTCTTGAGGGATTATTATTAAGATATGGAATAAAGAAACTTGCCCAAGGTTTTGCCCTGCCTGGAATTATACTCTAACCACTGAGCTATAGGACTCCAATATTGAATCAAGGCTCTGTGTTACCTATTCAAGTGGACATTAAGTAAAGCAAAGGGAGTTTGCCCTGGTATTCTAGCCAATAATACTCCAAATAAATTGGCCATTTCACTTCATGGCTGTTTGTGAAACATTGGTGTACTTATTGGTTGCAGCATTCACCAAGAAAATCTACAGCTAATAAAATTACAATTTTCATTTGTATAGCTCCCTTTACTTATAGCATCTCAAAGAATACACTTTACAATAAATCCTGTGAAGCACTTTGAGATATCCTATTTAATACAATTAAACTTAACTTGTATTCTACAGCCACCTTGTTATAACTTAGTTTTAAAGTGACTGGTAGCACTAATAAATTATACCACATAGTGATAAAATATAGGGTTAATTCTTTCCTTCCTACTTCCTTGTACCTGTTGAGACTGGAAGAACTGTTGTTTTCAAACCTCTATTGTGTTCCTAGATTGTATAGCCAGTGACTGATGTGGGAATGGATTGAGAACTAGACGTTAATATGTTTCTAATCCTTCAAACTGCACACTCGGTATTGGTGCAGCATTATCATTTCCATTGTTGTGTGCAGTTTGAGGGGAATGCGTTTATACAAATTTTCACTTTAGTGTTATCAATGCAAGCTGCTTCAGGTTGATTTTCCTGCTGTGCAAGCTTCTAAATTACTAAAAGTCTTGGAAGTGGATCAGCAGTAAAATTGTGCTGCACAACAGTAAACATTCTTTACTCTTCTGAAGGCATTTGATACCTTTCTCCTTCTGAGGTTCAGCATCATGGGCACAGGTTTAGACCCTTCAGCCAATCCAATCTTATTGCTCCAGAACAACTTCCCCACTCATCCCCTCCCCTCCCCCAAATACAACAACTTTGAATTATATAGCGCCCTCCACGCTGGACGGCGTCTCAGAGCGCTTTACAATAGCGGATCCTGAGACCGAGCCAGGGGCAGAAAGGTGACCAAAAGAGCGGTCGAAGAGAAAGGTCTTCAGCTGTGACCTGAAACTGGGAAGAGAGGGGGCGAGGCGAAGGGAGTGAGGAAGGGAGTTCCAGAGCCTCAGGACGTAGTGTCTGAAGGCACGGCCACCGAGGGTGGAGCGGAGGATTCGGGGGGCATGGAGGAGGTCAGACCCAGAGGAGCGAAGGCAGCGGGTGCTGGTTTAGGGAGGGAGGAGATCAGAGAGATAGGGGGGTGCAGAGGAGTGGAGGGATTTGAAAACAAGGGTGAGGATCTTGAAGTCGATCCTCTCTGGGATAGGGAGCCAGTAACGTCTGGCAAGGACTGGGGTTATGGGGGAGTGAAGCTTGGAGCAGGTGAGTATAATCAGTATATTGAGCTGCTTTTTAAACAAGCCCTGTGTTCTGGCCTCCCCAACCCTTCCTGGCTACCTGTTCCAGTTGTTGGTTGCCCTTTCCATAAAGAAACTTCCTGGATCTTTCCTGGAATTGGCCTTTACAAACAAGTCTAAAATATTGATCTAGGTTTACTTTTTCTTCACACACACTGTTAAAATGGTAAAGCCTCGATATTAGATATTTTAAAAATAAAGCTGCTTGTAAATTGGATTGCTAACTGGGTAAAGTCTGCATTTTAATGTGCGCTTTGGATTCATTGTATCTTTAAATATT
The DNA here is from genome assembly GCA_035084275.1 of Hydrolagus colliei. Classification (NCBI taxonomy): domain Eukaryota; kingdom Metazoa; phylum Chordata; class Chondrichthyes; order Chimaeriformes; family Chimaeridae; genus Hydrolagus; species Hydrolagus colliei. The sequence continues at coordinate 29,689,529 of CM068744.1, forward strand.
TCATTGAAGTGATCAGATTCATTCATGCGTATTTTCATTCAGAAGTGTATAACTCAGATGTGAATACTTTTTCGACCGCGCCTTTGGTCACCTTTCTACCCCTGCCCCTGGCTCCGTCCCAGGATCCGCTACTGTGAAGCGCTCTGAGACACCGTCCGGCGTGGAGGGCGCTATATAAATCGAAGTTGTTGTTGTTTTAATCACTTTGTTATAGTTTTTACTAATGAACAACACAAAACTGATGCAGACTTGATGGCTGAATAGCCTCCTTTTGTGCTGTAAATTTCTAAGAAATTCTATGAAAGGATTTCTCCTAGATCAGTTTGCTATCATATAATACAAAATTACATTTGTATAGAGTCGTCACGCTGTGTATATACTCAGTGTAAATATAAACCGCAACACAACACTTGGCGTGCTCCATTTTAAATAGAATTGTTGGACTATAAACCTCAAACTAGTGTCCGGCGATATGAATTTTCCGATATCGATATCACCAGGTTTTTTTAATCCTGTGTGTGCGCGCGCATTCCGATGTGCGTGCTCTACGCCCAGGAGGTTTGCAATGCCGGTGACAAGGTATGGTGAAAAAGTTCGTATTATACCGATATAACCGATACATTGATATATCGCCAGACACTATATACCGATGTTTTGTGATATACCGATTTTTTTTTATATACCGAATTTTTCGATATACCGATATATTCAAATTTCCAATATCGGCATATCGATATAAAAAATTATCCCGATATATCGCCGGACACTACCTCAAACGCAGCATAATGGCTTCAAGTGCAGCATCTACCAGCAAAGGTGAGAAGCGCAAGAGAGTGGTTTTAACAATAGGTACCAATACAATATTCTGTTATTATGTTATTTATGCATTTACAAATTCTCCACTGCTATTGTTCCGGATAAGTTCCAGTTTATCGAATGGCGACTTTTTTTTTGATGTGCCAATTATACGGAAGTGCCAGTTCATCGAATCACAGATAAATGGGCTTCTACTGTATTGTGTTCTGTTTCTGTTGCAAGAAATGTTGTTTCCATGTTCATAAGATCGTTTGAATTGGTGTCTCCCAACGTTATGTAGTTGCCAGTGCCTACCTGATGAGTGAAAATTTTCACTGATTTAATCCTTTATCTAATAAGCTAAATTTTTTATGTAAGACAGACTTGGTGTTCAGGACTTTAATTGGCAAAGTTAGCTACAAAGGATTAAGTTGGGGAGGATAAATCCTTACTTCTTTTAATTGTTCCAATTTGTCCTTTTCCCCTCTCCCCTTCATGCTTGCCCCTCCTGCTCCTTCTTACTTGATCTCAAAGGACTACCATCTTGCTTTATTATTCAAGGTATTTTGAACTGTTTACATCCTTGAATTCCAGCTGTAAAATAGTTATTTTATCTGATCACGGATGGTCTCGTGTTTAAGGATAAGGACTTAGTTTTAAAAAATGTTTAATGAACTGTTGATTTACTTGAATTAGTAACATATGCTGAATATCTCTGATTATTCTGAAGATGTGTCAATCAATACTTTATTCGGCAAGAAAGCTTATGCTTTTGATTAAAAATAATTTATTTGATTTTCTCTTTTTTAGGATACAGGACATCCGTGTACAGCCAACAATCCTGAAAGCTGCTCAACATCAGTTTCCCCTCAACACTTCATTGACCTTTTTAAGTTTTAAATTAAACCATTAACACTTTTCAACAAAACTACACATTTCCTATTTTTGTAGGAGAGCAAACTCTTTGCTGCTTTTCTTACTTTAATGTGCAATACACCTTTTCCTCTTTCAGTGAAGAAAAGCACTCAGTTTTGAACAAACTACATATGGAAGCAAGCAATTTTCCTACATCCCAAAAATAGATTGTATTGGACCTTCAGTTCAAAATACATTTCTGCGAATATAGTAGGTCTTTACTGTTTGATGTTTGCATGAAATTAATTTTAATTGAGCAGGACCTTTGAAGTTATAACTTGATAATACTGGCTTTAAATATGCATATTTCACTGCTTGAGTACATTGCCTGAAATGTAGCCTTCACAAATGAAGCAAAGGTTTCTTTCGACGTAATGCATTGTGTTTCAAATCTATTTGCAGAAATGTTGGCACTAAGTTTATAATGTGTTGCTTGTGTATGATGTATTTTAAGACAAAAATGCACTTTCTCTGTTTCAAAAGGCTGCCTTTAGAAACAAGACACCTGGCCCCTACAGAGCATTATGTATGATCGTTGTTCAAATTTCTGCAACATGCTATAGAATCAAACCGTATTATTGCTTTGCAGAACTTGTCTTGCTTTATTTTTTATTTAGAAATGGTGCAAGTGGAGATGTACGGTATATTTAAAAATCATTCCAGGCATTTGTAGTGTTATTAGGGTAACAAATTGATTGAAGGCAAATACCATATTGTTACATGTTTGAAATGTACAATGTAAAATTAATTTAATTCTTTTCACAAGTAGAACAAAAGTCAGTGTTTTACACTTAAGTTTTGCAAGCTGTGCAAACTAATGTACTGCCAAAATCTTGTGCAATGTAGATATTTGGGGAAATAAAGAATTTAGTCAATCGTGTAATCCGTTTGATGTTGTACAATGTATAGATACTGGGAGATGAATTCTTGTGTGAGTTACAGCTCTTTCCTGGTTTACTTGAAATGTTAGAATAAGCATAATGTGGTTCATAATGCCTTGCAAGTGAGAGACTTGGGTTGACTTCCCAACAAGCCGAAACTTCAGGTAACTTTCCTTACTGATAATAATCCCTCAAGAGAAAAAAAAAATGGGTCACTTCAATCAACGACAATTGTGGGATACCACTGTGCGGAATTGGCTGCCACGATTCGCCCACAAATATACAGTCAATCAACTTCACAGTATATTCTGCAAAGTGCTTTGAAACATTTAGAAGATGTGTGAAGTGTTATATCAAATGCAAGAATTATTTTTATATTATTATAATGCAGTTAGAACAGTTTCTATATTTGTGATCAGACAAATTGAAAGAACTGAAGTACGTCACCTTGGAAGGTCCTCCCGATGTGAAAGGCGCTCTATAAATGTAATTTTTTTGTTATTGTACATATGTGCACTAATTTGCTGCAAGAAATACTAATCCTTGCATTTCATATGGCGCTTTTCACGTCTTCTAGACGTCTCAAAAGCGCTTCACAGAATATACTGTAAAATGAATCGACTATATTTGTGGGCGAACTTGGCAGCTAATTGCGGACCACAAACAGTCATGGATTGAAATGACCAATTTTTTTTTTTAGGGATTATTATCAGTCTTATGGAGTAAGGAAACTTTCCCAAGGTTTCGCCCTGTCTGGAATTGAGCCCAAGTCTCACTTATAAGGAGAGTGCTCTAACCACTGAGCTACAGAGCTCCACGAATGTTGGAATGCATACTCATCCTGTGCTGTTGAATTTCAAATTATAGCCACGCCATTTTAATGTAGTTGTCCAGTTACAAGTCCATCCACCATTTTGTGGATGAAATGATAGCAGCCAGTTTGTGCACATCAATGGATTATTATTAGTAGTATTACTAATATCATTGGGACGTCCTCTTCAAGTGAAAGGCACTATATACATGTAATTTGTTGTTGATCATAGAAACTTCTAGCACACAAGGAAGCATTTGGTTTCTAAGCAAGGTGTTCATCCAGTCCCACTGCCTGATATCCATACCCTTCAAACCTCTTGAGTTTCAAATAACCGTCTAACTCCCTCATGACACCCAGTGGACTCTGCCATTATAATTGTAGGAGCATCCCACATCCCAGCAACTCGCTGAGTGGAAAAAAAAATCTGTTGTCCTTTCACTCTTCCTGTGATTATCAGAACTATGGCTCCTATAGCAGTGGATTTTCCTTAACCGATTCAGGATTCATAAGCATGGAGAGGAATGATTGTACTGAGCTGTAATGTGTGATTGAATAGCTATAAGCAGATAGTTTGAATGACCTAATTTCAAAGGTGCCATTCCCAATTCTTAAGATTACCAGTTGAACCCATGCTTATGAATCCTGAATCGGTTAATGAAGATATTCCATCTTGACAAATAGGATAATTGGAAACAAACAGGAAATTTAAATTAAAATATTATTCTGTTAAGCTTTTTCTTGCTGCTGGGTAAAAAAAAAACGAACAGGATAATATTTTAATTAACATAGTCAGCCACCAATTACCCAGAAATTGAACACTTTTTTATAATCAAGTTAACCTTTTTAAAATACACTTAAAATAATCATTGATTTACCGACCATGTTTAATTTCACATAAACACAAAATTGTTTCAGAAAATGACTTATATAAAGAGATACTGCTTTATTAATGGTATAAAGTATGTCACCAATTTTGATTAGGCAAAATTCTCCAGAGATTGATAAATTTATGTAGTTATAGTATATATATATATATCTACTGTATAGACTAATATATAGTAAAAGCCTGTTTATCCGGCACCCTTGGGACCTGGCCAATGCCGGTTAAAGCGTGTGCTGGATATTCGGCTGAAAACACACACACACACATTTTTTTTAATGCATTTTTCTGGATAAATTCCGGTTAATCGAATGCGGACTTTTTTGAGGTGCCAGTTATACGGAAGTTACGGTTGATTGGGTGCCGGATAAACAGGCTTTTACTCTATTGCCTATTTTGAAAGAGAAATAACCTTTTGCAGAAGGTTACTACCATACTTCAAAGTTTTTTAAAAAAATGTCCCAAACTATATTTAGCTTCACATTCTACCATAAACTTTGCATAGTTTAAAAAAAACATTGTCTATTACTGTGGACTCCTACAGCTCAGTGGTTAGAGCACTTGCAATACAAGCGAGAAACCCTCAGTTCGATTCCAGGCAGGGTGAAACCCTGGGAACGTTTCCTTACTCCACACCCTTGATGGTAATCCCTAAAAAAAAGGGATAATTTTTCACAACTGTTTCTGGGACGCTGCTGTGCCCAATTGGCTGCTGCGTTTTGCCCCCAAAATATACTATCAATTCACTTTACAGTATATTCCGTGCAGCACTTTGAGACTTCTAGACGATGTGAAAAGCACTATATATATATCAAATACAAGCGTGGCCCATATGAAGAAAAATAGAAGATGCAAGGTTGAAGCGCCTGGTACTTTGCTGTTAACAATATCTTGGCATGTCCCCCTGATATGAAAGACGCTATACAAATTTAATTTTGCTGTTTCGTTTCTTTTTTGTTTTCTTTTGTTTCTTTGCAACCCTAAAAGGTTGAAATTAGTACTTTGTATGTAGAAAAAAAAATCATTTTTGTACAATCTAACCATTTATATTGTTTAATTTCACAAAGACTAAAGCTTGGAGGGAAGAATCTGATATAGGAATGAAAACCTAATTTTGTTTTTAACCGTTTGAGAATTTTATTTGAGAAAATTTGGCAAACATAAAATAATACAGCATAAGAAAAGTCAGGGATGAATCACTGGGCTCACCAAAGCACACAGCATCTCATATAGTACAATATTTTGAATAATCCCAATGTATTGTCTTGTCCTCAGTTACCTTGCATTGTAGATTATTCCTAACATTTTTGCACTCCGATTGAAGATGTTTTCCCGCAACGTACATGTCAATTATCTCTTGATATGAAAAATATTTACTGGCAGTGGGGTTCAGTTTGCAGTTGGACTGGAGTTCTACTCCCCAACCCCAACGTGAGCCAATGCCCTTGAAATTGGATTCTACATTAATATTCCATATTGCAGCTTTCAACTCAAAAAGCAAATTATGATGCGATAACGTTAATTAGCAGTGAAAAGCTGCTTTCAATTTGCTATTGAGAATGGCTGACCAGACGGGGGTGGGTGCATCTCACTGTGGCACATCCAGGTAATTCATATATCATGTCAGAAGTTTCTAAATTGAAATCCCAATGTTAAAATCACTGCCCCGTTTTAGATTACGTCCCTGAAAATCATAGGCAGCTGAAAGAAACGCTGGTTATCAGCAGCAGGAATTGCCACTGAGTTGCCTCCGGTGTGTGTCAGTCCCACAATCTAAACCTTCTGGTGCTGCGGAGTAGCTACAGTAACTGCAAAACAGCCTCACGCTATCAAGCCAGCATATTGTCAGGGTAACCATTGCATTATTTCATAGAACAATGATCCATGCAAGGTAAAGGCCACCATGTGTCATTATCATTACTAAAACAGGAGTGTTTAAAATTTAACAAAACATAAAACTGGAACACAGACATTGTGCAAACAATACTGCAGGTTATTCAATTTGTTTCCACAGGAGATCTGCAATAAATGGACTCACTTTGCTGCTTGTAAATTATACCTTCTCATTAAACAATTTAATATCACACGTCTTTCTATGCAGAACCTTCTGTGAATGAATTGGTTCTGCAGGGACTAGAATAACATTCATGCGTGTTGAAATCTACCCAAACTATTATTTTTTAATAGCTTTTTTTTCTAGGAATTGTTCATTTGGTTCTATATATTTTTCTCTTTGAATTTTATAAAATGTTCATCTTTAGAAATCTGCACAAAAATTATTTCTATGGATGTTATATAAAAGAAAATACAAGCATAATCTGAAAGCAAGAGGCTTTCAGTATTTGAAAGGTTAACGTTAAGCAGTTTGACAATATTTAGGACTCAATGGAGATTGTTAAAAAATACTAGATTCCGCTATTCAGAAGTCACAGCTAGATGTCTCAATGCTTGGGAAGGGAAAAAAATTTGGCTTGAGTACTGCTGATTTCCATCTGGTTATATTGTACAAATGGTTACTTAGTGAGTGGATGATCAGACTTCGAAGCCACCATCACCATGGCTTCATCACCAACCTGGCTCACACATGTAGAATAGTACTAATGTCACCACCACCTGCAATCTGTTCACAGCATAAGATACCGCCTTCAGGAAGAGGAGAAAGGCTGCTCTTTTTGTAAACAATGCATACACTGTTATGCCACTGCCTGTGCAGATCAGGGTTATTGAAAATGCAGTTTAAAATATTGATTGTCTAATACTAGGAAAATATGAGCTGTAAAAGAGGAAGCAACTCACACCATTCTCCAAAGCCAGAGTGGTTTTGACTCAAGCTATTGCAGGAACAAAACAAAATAGCCACTTTAAAAGAATTATATATATTCAATTTGGAATAATAATTGGAGGCACATTCATTAGGGACGAACAGTTTAAGCAGCGTAGTCCAGGAGCACATCTGGTGAAGCATTGCAACTCCACAACTGGATACTTGGGACCCCAAATTGTAGCTTCGGCTGACATTCAACTTCACACTATTGAATGGCGTTTGCTTATTCTCAACAAGGCTGTCAAAGCGCTGTACTACGGAGCTCCATCTTTGGTAGGGGGAAGAGAGAGAGAGAGACAATAAAGTGTCAAGTACTGTCCAGTCCTACAAAAGCACACCTCTTGGCTAATCGTGGTCAGTGGAGGCCATGGACCATTCTGAAGCTCAACCATCCTTCTGGATGGAGGAAAGCACATGGCTAAAGAAAGCTATAGTGAAAAAAGAAACCTATGATAAAAATATAAATAAATAGAATTCCTTTTAGGCACTCGGTTCAACAGGTGTCATACAGTCACAGATAATGAGCACTGACGGAACAATCTGCAGCGAAAGTTCATTTGGATTGAAAAAAGAAACAATTACATTTATTGGAATAATTCTGGCACATAATGGAAAAGGGGTAAACTGGCTCTTCAACTTAATTAAAAGTAGTAGTGATCAGGCACCAATTTCTTCACTCGCGCATTAAAATCATACAGAATTAGAAGCAACAAGATGAACCCCACAGGAAGTTACAAGAGAAGGATAAATGCAACGAGGTGAAAACAGGGGGCACTGAGTCCTGGACTAAAAACAAGAACTGTATTGAGCATTATTCCAACTCCTCCCAGAGGTCAGTTAGATTTCCTTTGCTGCGTCTCCTGATTCCAGGTAGCTTCCCCGCTGTCATGATGCTCCACCTAGAACTGCCTGTATTTTCCTCACTGTCCAGGCTTGTGTATTTGGACCCGCTGCTGGCTTCACTCGCCCAGTCAGGCCAGGCTGTGGAGTTAGGTGGGTCATCGCTGGGATTCTCAGTGATGAGTTGTGGATCCCAACCTTCTGCCTCCAAGGGAATCTTACTGGCTGAATTCTGTTTTATTCCTAAACTGTCCCAGAAGCTGGATTTCTTCTCCGTCTTAACTTCTTCCTTTAGTTTTACGGTCGTTCTGCAAAGAAACAATGATGATTATATTTTCTGCAAACATTTTATTTCAATATATAATAATAATCTTTGCATTTGATATATTAATCCTTGCATTTGATATAGCGCTTTTCATGTCTTATCGACGTTCCAAAGTGCTTCACAGAATATACTGTACAGTGAATTGACTGTAAATTTGTGGGCGAAGCGCAGCAGCCAATTGTGCACAGCAGTGTCCCACAAACAGTTGTGGATAAAGTCGTGTCTCAATGACAAGCTATGAGTTTTTAGTTGATTAAGCACTGCCCTAAAGCACACATTGGGGTTCCCAAGCCTTGGCACTTGTCAATCTGTTTGTCTGGAATTAGGAAAGCGGAAATGTCCCTCCAGAGAGATTGTCTATTCTAGGCACAGTAATACATAGACCTCTGTCTGGCTTGATTATTATTAAGCGTGGTGATGGGTTTCAGACACCTGGCTGACCCAAAAAATAGTTACTATAATTCACAGCAATTCCCTGTCAAGCGCTGAGACATTCTGTCAGTATATCAAATGCAAGCATTATTATTATGCTAGTAACTGTTGGGCATCACCATGAAATCCTCTAGAACATTTAAAAGCACCCTCATAATTATGAATTAGGGATAAAATGCTTAACTCCCTTCCACGTGTAGGGACTATGACCATGTGCACTGGAGCACACATGGGTATGGGAATAGGAAGACAACAATTCCTTAATCTCATTTTACACCTGTCAACAATAAACAATTTCCCAAAAGAAAGTCAGACACACACACACACACACATAGACAGACACTGTATATAAATGTACACAAATATGCTATTATCTTTTCTAAAGCCAGGATCAATCTTTAAATAAAAAATTGAAACTAATAACGTTCAAGACTGTTTATAAACATAAGAACATAAGAATTAGGAGCAGGAGTAGGCCATTCGGCCCCTCGAGCCTGCCCCGCCATTCGATAAGATCATGGCTGATCTTCTGACCTAACTCTAATTACCTGCCCTATCCCCATATCCCCTAATCCCTCTATATTTTAAAAATCTATCAGTCTCAGCCTTGAAAATGTTCAAGGACTGAGCATTTACAGCCTTCTGGGGTAGTGAATTCCATAAATTCATTACCCTTTGAGTGAAGAAATATTTCCTCAACTCTGTTCTAAAAGGCTGATCCTTAATTTTAAAACTGTGACCCCTGGTTATAGATTCTCCTACCAGGGGAAACAGTCCCTCACTGTCTACTTTATCCATCCCTTTAAGAATCTTATATATTTCAATAAGATCTCCCCTAATTCTTCTGTACTCTAGAGAATACAGCTCTAGTTTATTCAACCTATCCTCATAGGTCAGTCCCCTCATCCCAGGAACTAACCTAGTGAATCTACGCTGCACTAAGGCAAGTATGTCCTTTTTTAAATAAGGAGACCAAAACTGCACACAATATTCCAGGTGCGGTCTCACCAAAGCCCTATACAGTTGCAGCAAGACTTCCCTACTCTTGTACTCTAAACCTTTTGCGATGAACGCTAAACTATTGTATAAACTATTACTGACCCCTCCCTTCCCTTCCTTCACTCACACACACACACACATGCCCACCCACCCGCACGCAGCACAGTGGTAGATTCTGATAAATCCAGATGTGTTTGTTCTTGTTTGGTGTTAACCTCTGGATTTCAACATCTGCACTAGGACACTAACTACTGTATGCATAAAACCGGTTTCCTGTCTTTTTTGAATAAAACAACAGGATGCCATGAGTTGTTGAGGAGGAACTCTGTGTGGGAGCAGAGGCTGGAAGGAACAACAAGAAAATTACATTTATAGAGTGCCTTTCATTTGGGAGGACATCCCAAGGGAGCAGGAAGCAGCACTCTGAGTGGCTGAGTATAAATGCTGAGCAAAATTGCAGTGTTCCTCAACATAACTTACGCTATTTAACACAGGAAATGGGTTAAGGAATATGACAAATGTTACCGTCATGTATATTTATTTCTATATCTGCTGCCAAAATATACCCTTAAAATTGTAAAAAGATATCCTGCATATAAGCGATACAAGTAGATGATACTCATTTTTCACAGTAAATGGGCTAAATAAGTTGTCACCACTGGGTGCTGATTCAGCACTGATTTCAGCAACACCAATATTTACTGCTTATGCCAAGATTTTATCCCAAATAGGATATTTCACTCTAATTCAATGCAACAAAGTTGCGCCCACATAGTTTAATGGAATAGGAGACTCCAAGCATCAAAAGGGATATTGATCACAACCAAACTCCATTCAGTCTCAGTAAATATTTCATTTAATGTTCACTATGGCAGCTGGGAGTCTTCTAGAGTGTGAATTACAAAAGAAACCATCATCATCTACTGGCTGCTTCTTTAAAGTTTACCATCCTTTGCCTCCGTCAAATAGACTTAAAATATATGAACAAACATAACTCAACAGTGTCAAATTTAGTTAAATAACTTAAATCCCCTTAAACTAAAGACATTAGTTCAAATCATCTTACAACCAGGTCCAACCAATAGTGTCACTGATCAACCAATGTTGAAGTGGCCAGCTTTCTGCCCCAACAAATTAATAACTTCTGGTCATCAGGTCAATAGAGGCATCAATTCCTACTTGTCATGCATGCCATTTACAGGGAGTTTCCCAGGCTCAAAAATAAGCAACTTCCAGGTCACCGGGTCCTTTCACTGCTACTTCCTGAACTTCTGCCCAAGAACCTGAGCGATAGAGAGTGACATTGGCAGCAATCTGTCCACCCAAACTGCTCACGGGTGTGCTGGAAGCCAGCTAGTACAAACACAATAAACAGTGAATCCATCAAGCACCTGTTTTTATAAGCCAATGAACGCTATATGGGTTGCCTTATACAAGGGTTTTTACTAAGAGTACTCTGGGATGCTACCCTGGGTGAGGGGCTCTATATAAATGCAAGTTGTTGTTCTACAATAGCTTAGTTAAGTTGAGCTTTAAAACTTAACGTTAAATCATTAACATGAAAATGCATTATTAGTTAAGAACAGGAAGAGAACAGAGGGGAAAGATAAGTCATAACCTGTTCTGTGTCATTACAATCTATAAATAACTGAGTCTCAATGGGTAGTGACAGCATTAAGTCCCATTATAAATTGATTTCCTTTGTAAGTTAATCCACTGCTTCACTTTGATTACTGATGGCGCTTGTTAGTGCAGTTAAATTGGTACCAATATATTCATGTTTGAAAACCATTTGAAATCATCAATATTTTAACTTACTCTAACCTAGAATACTTAGAATGCTTACCAGTACTAAGCATATGGCAAGAGTTATAATGATCCTTATATCTGATATCAGGTCTGTAATGTTGAACAGAAGTATTCAGTTAATTCATGTCAAAAGCGTTGTCTATACATTTCAAATCTAGTAACCATTTGGAGCACAGAAAGTCCTCCAAAATGCAAATCACCAATTTATCTAAAAAAAATTGCCAATGACACAGAGAGTAACTGCCTATGTAGATATCTATCTATATATCTCGATATGCGGATGGAGCGATGGGATCTTTAACATCCAAGACCTGAGTTTAACAACATTCAAAAGGCAGCACTTCCAGCATTGCAGTGCATTCCCAATACTGCACTGCATTATCAGCCTGGACTACAAACTGAAGTGCTCTCCTAGACTGAGTTAAAAATACACATCAAAGCTGTAGATGTGAGAAGATATGTAAGCAGGAGATTGTATACCTGACTGATACATTTCCATATGTTCATAAATCAAAGTGGCGCCAATCTAAATCTATAAAGGCAATGGTGAGAACCCTGCAAGAATTGGCTCAAAGACTCAAGACAAACAGCTTCTGGCTTCCATTCCTCAACTTCAAATAACAATATTATCACTATCAGGTCGTAAAGACAAGATGGCATAATCCTGCTCCCTCTGCTCTCCATCACACATATATTCCCTGTAATTGCAAGTCATTTAGCTGCTGAGAGGAAAACACTTTTTTTTAAAAATCAATACCTGATCTTCAATTTGAGAAATACTCTCAATGTAGCCAAGGCTTAAAAAGACCATCATCGTTTTTGTGTCCAGAGAGAATCTGCTTCAATTACAGTTTCACCGCTGCCATTGGACTGCTTCATGTCCCATGCCCACCATTGGGAGTCATACTTTCACCCACTCTGGATTACCATCCCTTTAATTTGCTCCCTTTCTCACCCTGTTCAAGGTTTCTCTCAAGACCCATCTCTTTGACCGTGCCTTCAATCACCTCTCCCCTTCCCACCCTCAGCTTGGATGCCAAGCCAGGACTGTCAAATGTTTTGGGACGTTCTCCCAACATGAAAGACGCGATATAAATATAAATTTGTATTGTATTGTTGCTGGAAATGTGTGCACTACAGCTGTTATATCATTGATCACAATACATCCTATTATAACCATTGACCAATATCTTAGCTGAAATCCATCCCACTAAAACTGCTTTGGTATGTCTTTCAAAAATGTTTAATTGTAAACACAAGCAACCACTTACAGTATATCACTGTTGATTAGTTACCCAGTGAGATACTTCACAGAAACAGACATTCAATCCAACTAGTCAATGCAGGACTTTATACTCTATACAATGCTTCAGTCTTCCTAATTCCAATCTATACCACTCTACTCCCCTTTCCCTCAAAACATCACATTTTCTCTAAAATATATTAATGCTTTTTGCTTCAACCGCAGCTTCCAAACAACTACCACATTCTCAACCTGGTTTGTGTGAAAACTTTACTCTTACACTCCTTCTTAAACTTTCTGCTATACAATAATAATCCTTACATTTGATATAGCACCTTATCATGTCATTGAGATGTTTCAAAAAGCTTCACGGAATATATTGTAAAGTGGGTTGACTGTTTATTTTGTGGGTGAAAAGAGGCAGCCAATTGCACACAGCAGTGTCCTACAAATAGTCATGGATTGAATCAAAAAGCAATCTGCTAATCAACTAACAACCAGGTTCCTCCTTACGGCTAGGTAAACAAGCATGTGGGGTAGGTAAGAAAACACCTAAAATTTCATCCCACCTTGGAATTAAACCTGGGACCTCTCGCTCACAAGCCCAGTACTCTAACCACTTCACTTATATTTACGTCTTCTTGTTTTGGACTTGCCAACAAGTGGAAACAGCACAGCACATCAACATCCACATCAGAATAGCTGCTGACAAATAGAAACCTCCGAGTACTATGTACTCGGAGGTTTCTCTATGCATTCCCCCTCTGTATAGCACACTCACCTATGAGATCTCAGCTCCAGTGAGATCTTTGGTCAGAGCCAAGACCCTCACAATTCTTCATCTCCATAAAATTGACACAGTGCTTCAGCTGTCTTCCTTTAGACAGCGAATAAGGTGGGCATACTAACTTGGATGGATGAGGCTGAACTCAAGCCTCCATTAATGCAACATTTATCAAACTTGTAGGGTACTGCACTGCTACACATTCAGCACTGGATGAGTACAATTAAATCACAGGAAGCAATGTTGTTATGAAACTGCAGAACAAATCCAAGTTGGATGGCAAAAACTGTAAGATAAAACTGCACCCACTGGGACTTAATTATGTGCAGTAGGATGCAATCTGCAGCTCACAGGGAAAGCGATAGCTGAAAATGATTCATAATAAAAAATCATATTTCTTATTATCAGGAGACACAGTGAGCCCATTGCAGCACAAACCCAGCTTCCACCAGACATTAAATTGGTCCAAATTGCTTGAGGGATGGACAGAAATGTAACCTTTCCAGATATTCAGGGCAGCTGAAATTTAACATTCCAGGGAAATCTAACCTTCAAGATCTTCATGACACCCGCATGAGAACCATTGGGGGCATTAGCCCATCAATCACTATATAGTTTACACCAGCAGTACTCAACCAGAGTACATGTACCACAGGGGGAACAAAATTACTTCCAGGGGGTACAGGTAGCGGTACATTGATTTATTTAGCTCTCTTATTTAGCATTTTATAGCCTTCCAAATTGTCTATTTAATTATTATTCCCCTTGTTTTGTATGTGCTAGTTATTTTGTTAGATAAGAAAAGCTTGGTCATAAAATGCAAGTGGAATGAGGGGAGTGGTGTGTTTGTGATTGGGTGGGGGTACACGATAATTTTGAAAATTAACAAACGGTTACATTACTGAAAAAGGTTGAGAACCACTGGTTTACATCATCCATTACTCTGCAATCTTCTTCCTTGTGTTCAGCACAGATGCACAAAATGTACAAGGTCACGTTTGTTTCTAATGAATCTTATTTTCTGTTGCAGATGAGTTGAGAGTAACAACATCTGATACCAGTAACTTCCTTGTCACTCCGTCCATGTTATGAAAGATCTCGCACTGAATAGGCACCGAATAATGAAATTATTGATACTCATGCTGATCCTCTGGACTCTTAATGTAGTTAAACTCTTGCACTGAATACAATTAAGTACAGCACTACCAAATTCAATGTTTGGTACATCTTCAGATTCAATGGATAACAACTGATGTCATACCCAGTCTCTCCGCAAGAGAAGATGAAGTTAGCATCAAGCTTTATTGGAGAGAGGATTTTCAAACCGATCTCACTTTACCCTTTAAAACTATACAGTCAGTACACTTTACAGTACACCCTGTAAGCACTTTGAGATATCCTCCCGAGAAACGTGCTGTATCAAATGCAAGGATTATTTTGATGTTTTGATCCACTATTACAGTTGCTATGTTTGTACAAGTAACTGAAATAGATATTGCGAGCACTAGAATTAGAACAAAACATAACATTTAATATCAATGAGACTGGCGTGCCATCAATAGAACAATAGTATAATACATGTTACATTCAGTGTGTAGCTAAGCTGCTTATAACAATCAATGTAACATCTCTACCAAAAAAAAAGCTACTGCTTCTGTTTTGAGGTGTGTGTATTGATGGTTGTGCTATTCAAATTACTCCAACTGGAGAATCATTTTATGATTGGTGAACATAAAGGTTGAACTAGTTTAAAAAGAGGCAATGATTTAACAGGAAACCCAACCTATCACCAAGAACAGAAGAGAGGACACACAAGAGTGTTTGATGGAGTACAAGCCTCCCACTGGATACAATCTGTATTACTAGCTTTGTCTGGGCACCAAAGGCCATTGTAGGTCACTGGGTCAGACTGTAATGATTTGGGGTCCCACTGCAGTTGTATTTCTCAGCTGTTGAATATCAGTTCAATTATTGAAAGCAGAGTCGTGTTTGAGTGTGTCAATTTCAATTCTATTCCTCTCCAAAGGAATGTCAGATGAAGAATTCCCAAAATATTGATGTAAACATAAAAAGTATAAATACAACCACAACAACAACTTGTATTTTTGTCAAGTGCATCACCTCGGATAACGGCTTGAAGCATTTCATAAGGCTGGGGTTGAGCACCGGACCAGGGAGGAGAGGTGAGATAACCACATCTGTGGTTGAAGAGGTTGACTTTCAGGTGGGATTTAAAGAAAGATATAGAGGAAGAGACACAACAGAGAGAGGAGAAGGGGGAAGAGTTCCAAAGGTGCGGGGTGCAGTAGCTAACAAATGAGGCAGAAGGGGGCAGACGGCCTGAGATGACCAAGTTGAGGGAGTGATAAGAAGAGTGGGATAGGAGAAGGTTACAGATGTAAATGCTGGGATGTAGTGGGATTTCTGGGGGAGGACCTTGAAGTTGATTTATTGAGAGGGCTGTGGGGGAGTGGGACTAATTCTTTCAAAGAGCCAGCTCAGGCACGATAGGCCGAATGGCCTCCTTCTCTGCTGTTAAGATTGTATGATTCTATTATTCTACAAGAGATAGTGGGAGCCTGGAAAGGACTGGGTATACTACATTTGGTGCAGGTGAGGATGTGGGCTTGTGAATAGTGAAATCAGGAGGACCAGTGAGGTCTTAAAAGCTATGCGGACATAAATGGGGGAAGCAGCAGTGAATGCCTGGAAGTACAGCACCTGGAGAGGCAATTAAAGTTAATTGGAAGCAATTGAACAAGATAAAATTACTAATATGCTATTACTAGCTATATTGTGTTTCATAGGCTGACAGCTTGGGAGTACTTATGTCAAAACTTGAATTGCAAAATGCCACAAAATTATTCACTGAAACCTTGTACAGCATTAAGGCTTTTTTTTAAATCAACTAAAAGTAAATTTAAATTCAGGTCCTGAAACCTATTGTCCACCCGATGTCATGGTCAAGACATGAGCTACGAGGAATGATGAGATAAAATAGGACTCTTCAACTGTGAAAATAAATATTTCAGAGCCAGTCTTAGAAAAAAGTGTTCAAGGTTCTTCATGTGATTGAGAAACTAAACCTAGAACAATACTTACAAATACTCAAAGGCAGCAGAACAAGAGACCACAGGTTCAGGGTTGTAAAGAGCAATGTTAGGACAATCACTTGGAAGTATTTCGAGACAGAAGGAAGTTAACAATTAGAAAGTTTATAAAAAAATAATCACAATCCTTACATTTGATGTAATCCCTTATCCGTTCTCTTAAAACGCTTCACAGGATAACAATAATAATAATAATAATAAATCGCCTTTTCACGTCTTCTAGACTTCTCAAAGCACTTCACAGAATATACTGTAAAGTGAATTGACTGCGGCATCCAATTGCACACAGCAGTGTCTCACAAACAGTTGTGGATTTAAATGACCAATTTATTATTTTTTTTAGGGATATTATTAGGCGTGTGGAGGAAGCAAACTTGCCCAATATTTCACCCTGCCTGGAATTGAACCCAGGTCTCTCACTTGTAAGCAAGTGTTCTCACCACTGAGCTGCAGAACTCCATAGGATATCCAGTAAAGCAGTGGTGGCCAACCTTTTTGGTCAGCCAACCAAATAATGTTTTCTTTATTGAATGTTTCCTCATTTATTGCTGGGCAAGGGTATTGTGACTTGGTAGTTAGTGGAATCAAGGTACTATTTTGGCGTGGACGTGCCTGAACTGATGTTCGTGTTTGGCGGCCACATCTTGTCACTCAAAAGTGGCCCACAGTCCATGGTACCAGTGTAATGGAGTGGCCCGCCAAGCTCATTACCAATAGAAACATTTTAGGTTGTGGAGGGGTGTAAACATACTCCCCCATCATCCCCCGAAAGTTGGGGTCATTAACAATGTCTCACAAACAGCCATGATGTGACCGACCAATTTTATCTGGGAGCGTTGTGGGCCTAGAACCAAGGAAGCTCGCTTCTCTTTTCGAACGGTGCCATGGGATCTTTAACATCTATAAGAATAAGCAGACTGGATCTTGGTTTAACATCTCACGCGAAGGACAAAGCATCTGACAAGGCTTCCTCCTCACTCATTACTGCGCTAGATTATGGAGCTGAAATCCAAACCCTTATAACCAACTAAAGCAGTGTTGGCCAGCTTTTTGGGTTGGGCAACCAAATCATTTTTTCTTTGCTAAATTTTTCCTCATTCATGGCTGTGCCCATTGGTAAGAGTGCTACCAACTGACCTGGACTGACATCACAGAACCATAAATATATATGACTCCAAGACAATCATTTTGCCCATGTTTTCATATAATGATTTGGTCCATCAAAAAGCCATTAATCCTAAATCTAATTCTCTGCTCTTTCTCTGAACCTGTTAATACCCAGCAGGGAGGGTGGGTGAGACCAGGACACTTGACTCAACTATGAAGTGGTCTGATGCTGTAATGAAAGGACATTAGAAAGTGGGTGTTCTAAGGATGAGTTAAAACTTAATTCATCTCCCTGTGGTGAGCGAGATTAGCATCCGTAATGCTAAACAAAGAGACTTGGAAATTGAGCTTTACAAGCAACTCCGGCAGCTCCATCTACTGCTCCAACAACAACGTTGATTTATATAGCCCCTTCCACGCCGGACGGCGTCTCAGAGCGTTTCACAGTAGTGGATCACGGGACCAAGCCAGGGATAGGGGTAGAAAGGTGACCAAAGGTGCAGTCGAAAAGAAAGGTCTTTGGCTGTGACCTAAAACTGGAAAGAGAGGAGGCGAGGCGAAGAGAGTGAGGAAGGGAGTTCCAGAGCCTTGGGCATGATGGCTGAAGGCACCGCTGCCAAGGGTGGAGTGGAGGATTCGGGGGACATGGAGGAGGCCAGACCCAGAGGAGCAAAGGCAGCGGGTGCTGGTTTGGGGGGAGAGGAGATCAGAGAGATAGTGCGGTGCAAAGGAGTGGAGAGATTTGAAAACAAGGGTGAGGATCTTGAAGTCGATCCTCTCTGGGATAGGGAGCCAGTGAAGTCTGGCAAGGACTGGGGTAATGGGGGAGCGAAGCTTGGTGCGGGTGAGTATGCGGGCGGCAGAGTTTTGAATTAGCTGGATTTTGTGGATTGTGGTGGCGAGGAGGGCGTTGCAATAGTCCAGCCGAGAATGGAGGCCAAGGACAACCCCAAGCTCCTCTTCTTCATCACAAACTGTTTCCTCCATCCTATCCTCGTATCACCCATCCTATCCTCCAACTACAAGGAGATGCTAGACTTCATCTAATCTAAAATTGAGAGGATCTGTTCAACCACCTCTACCCCATCCACCACTATCTCCCCATTGCCTCTCCCTCAGGATCTATGCCTCTCCCACCTGCCATTCGACACCTTTAGCCCTATCTCCCCATCGCTCCTCTCTGCTTGCATCTCAAAAATGAAACCCACCACCTGCTCCCTCGACCCCATCCCCACCTCTCTCCTCATCTCCCAGCTCCACCTACTAACCCCCTTATAATTAACATTATCAACCTCTCCCTATCCATTGGCACAGTCATCACCCCATGCTGAAAAATCCTTCACTGGACCTATCCTTACTCTCCAGCTACTGCCCCATCTCCAACCTCCCATTCCTCTCTTCGCTCTTGCCATTCCCTCTTTGAACCCCTGCAATCTGGCTTCTATGCTTCCCATACTCCAGAGACAGCCCTGGTCAAAGTCTCTATCGACATTTGTAACATCTGCAATGAGGGCTCTCTCTGCCTCCTTGTCCGCCTAAACCTCTCTGCTGCTTTCCACACTGTGGACTACTCCATCCTCCTATACAGTCGCTCCTCCCAGCTCAATCTTGGTGGACATGCCTTTGCCTGATTTGACTCCTAGCTTTCTCACTGTCTCCACTTTGCCGCCACCAATGGCTTCTCCTCCAGCCCCCGCACTGTCACTTGTGGCGCCCCCAAAGGCTCTGTCCTCTTACTTTTCAACATCTACATGCTTCCCCTTGGTGACATCATATGCAGACATGGGGTCAACTTCCACATGTATGCAGATGAAACCCAAACTCTATCTTTCTGCCAGTACCCTCGATTCCAGGACCACTGCTGTCCTGACAGGCTATCAAACATCAAGTCCTGGATGAGAGCTAACTTTCTACAGTTGAATGTCAACAAGACCGGGGTCCTCCTGATTGGCTTGTGCCAGGCACTGGGTACATCAACCTCCATGGTTGCACATTCAACCTCACCACCCAGTCAGGAACCAACGTGTCTTGTTCAATCCTTAACTGTCTTTCCTCCGCCACATCCAAGCAATGACTCGCTCTGCTTTCCCTCACCTCCACATCATTGCCCGACTCCACCACTACCGCACCCCTCAGGCCACCGAAACCCTCATTCACACCTTCATCACATTCCGGCTCTGCTACACCAATGCCCTGCTTGTCGGCCTTCCCAATTCCTCTCTCCATAGGCTGCAGATAATCCAGAATTCTGAGGCCCATGTCCTCTACTGCTCCAATCTTTGTGACCCCCATCTCCGACCCCATCACCCAGAGGATTCAATTCAAGATCCTGGTCTTCACATTCAAAGTCCTCCATGGCCTCAACCCACCCTACCTCTGTGACCTCCTAACTCCCTACCAACCTTCCCGCCCCTTTCGCTAAGCAGTCTCTGGCCTGCTCCATGTCCCCCGCCCCACCTGCCCCACGATTGGCGGGCGAGCCTTCAGCCACTCTGCCCCCAACCTCTGAAACTCCATCCTGCAGTTCCTCCACCTCACCCCCACCCTAGTCTCCTTCAAATTCTGCCTCAAGTTGGGCCCATCGGTCACCCTAAATCCCCCCCTTTCCCAGCACCAGCCCCGTCTGAAACAATGACTGTCCAGCACCTTGGGATGTCCTCCTGTCGTGAAAGGCAAGTGTAATTCTGTTGTTATTGATAATGTTGTTGAAACCCAAACGGAGCTTCTGCTCTTTCACCCCTCCCTCCCTCCTCCACACAAACACAATTCAGTACTAATGTTATTGAGTTTAAATGCTTTTATATGTGTGGATAGATGCATCGCAATCCTAAAATAATATACACAGATACCGATTGGCAAGCAGTCAAGAGTGTTGAAGCTTGATGTTAAAAGGCTTTGTTTAGTTATTGTTAATAGGATATGGGAGTTCAAATAGTGAATACCAGACAGGAAATGGAATTGCATGATATGTAGCAGGTGGTGATTTTATGGCATGAGGAATTGTATTGTGTTATAAATATTAAACTACAGGGCTATTTGAAACACGTACACTATTCTTGCGAAAAAATTACTCCCAAATCTTTTGTCAGAGGTTACCTTGCAGTTCACAGTGAAATGAACCATTGTATGCAACATTACTCTGTTTGTTTCAGTATTCAGCCAGGACAGAATAATATGTTGAAAGAGCAACAAAAATCCACATAGGGACCTCCAAAAAGACCCAGGTTTGATTAATTTGAAACAGAACAAGAGGGCAGCAAAATCCATGTTGCCCACACTAACCTTTCTCTTGATATTATTAATAATAATCCATGCGTTTTATGTAGCACCTTATCATGTCATTGATATGTCTCAGTAAAAGGGCTCGGGATTTTCAGATGAAACAGGGGGACGAAGTCGTGCGGGTGCTCTATTCCACACAAAAAACTTGGTGCTTTTGAAAACTTTGTTTCGGCTTAAACGGGATGGTGGGATCTGGGCAGTGGTTGGCTATTGTAGCTGTCACTCATCAAGGAGCGAATGCTTTGGACAAGTCTGTGGCCTGAGCTGTCACTCACCTGGATGTGAGGCTCTGGGATGGTAAATATTAACAATAATAATAATAATCCTTCCATTTGATATAACTCTTTTCACATTTTCTAGATGTCTCAAAGCACTTCACAGAATACACTGTAAAGTGAATTGACTATATTTGTGGGAGAAACGCGGTAGCCAATTATGCACAGCGGTCTCCCACAAACAGTCGTGGATTGAAATGACCAAATTATTACTGGTTTTTTTGAGGGATTATCAATAGGCATGTTGGGGTAAGGAAATTTACTCACAGTTTGGCCTTGCCAAAAACTCAAACCCAGGTCTCTCATTTGTTGTGAGTGCTCTAATCACTGGCCTACAGGACTTCAAGGAGCCAAGGCCCTTTAGCCCATCTGATCTTAACTGCTCCAGAAAACTCACACTATCATCACCCCTTCACTGCATCAAGCTGCTTTTTAAATAAGTCCAGTGTCCTAGGCTGCGCCATTTTCCCCTGCAACCTGTTCTCGTCATTGATTACCCTCAGCACAAAGAAAACATCTTAATATCTCTCCTGAAATTGCCATCTACCAACTCTGAATTTATGTCCTCGTGTTCTACTGTCACAATAAATCCTAAAATATTAATCGGAGTTTATGTTTTGAATCCCATTTAAAATCCTGAACACTTCTATCAGATCTCAGTCATCTTCCCTCTAGACTGAAGGTCCCTAGCTCGTCAATTCATTGCTCATAACTCATTCTTCCAACAACAAGGATCATTCTTGTTGCTTTACTCTGCACCGCCTGTAGGTCCTATGCAGCTCACTTATAATATTATAATAATCCTTGCATTTGATATAATGCTTTTCACATTTTCCAGATGTCTCAAAACACTTCACAGAATATATTGTAAAGTTAATTGACTGTATATTTGTGGGCGAAACGCGGCAGCCAATTGCGCACAGTAGTGTTCCTCAAATAGTCATGGATTGAAATGACCAATTTTATTATTGTAGTTTTTTTGGAGGGATTATTATTAGGCGTGTGTGTGTGTGTGTATATATGGAGTAAGGAAACTTGCCCAAGGTTTTGCCATGACCTCCCTGGATTCGAATACAGGTCTTGTGCTTGTAAGTCAAGTGTTATAACCACTGAACTACAGGACTCCACATATGTAGCAGTGACCAGAACTATATATGGTATTCAAGGATTTGTAATTGCAATGGTTAGTAAACATCAAGCAACTTTTTAAACTAATTTCCAGAAACTAGTGAAATCTCCTCACCGCTTCGGCTCACTGTCAGTCAGCAGTCTGTGCTCATCATCCTTATTGAACAGTGAGGTTACTTCCTTCCAACCTTTTAGACTTGCTCCTTGAACCTAAATAAAAGCAAAAGAGTGCATTATTGTCAGTAGTTATTCCACCAGATGAGGCATTAAAGCAATGCATCTGGAGCACTTTTTCACTGTAAAATTCCACTATTCTTAAAGCATCAAAAAACAAAACAGTACAAATATACACTGATATCTCCAGTGCCTTTCCCATCAGGAGGCTGTCCCCAGGTGTTCAACACTAATGGCTTGTTACCCAAAATGGGAGTGTCAGCTGAGCGGGATGTCGAGCGCCAAAAACAGTCACACACAGAGGTACAAATTGAAATGGACCTTAGTCTGATAGCATCAATAACAATGAAATCCTCAAGATTTGTCCCAAAATTCTCTTGGGTCTCAGCCTTATGACCATTACTATATAATTTAAGGTGTACCCCCAAAAATCTGCAATTTTTCTGACTGGCCTGAAGGTATAAATGTGCATTTTGTTTGGGTGCCAGTGTGTATATGTACAAGTGTGTGTGTATGTATATATATATATATATATATATATATATATAAATATATATATATGTGTGTATGTGTTTGTGTGCTGAGGGGGCGCGGGGGGAGGGAGGGAGGGAGGGAGGGAGGGAGGGAGGGAGAGGAGGGAAGTGGGTTCAGCCCCAAGCTTGTCTTTAGGAGAAATTGACAACAGCATTTTCTGAATTTTCTGAAAATAATCCTCATGTTCTATTCTTGTCATCCTTATCACATATTAAAATCCCTCTACCTTTCATTGCCACGCATTTACTACATTTACTACCCACGTACGTTTCCGCTTGGTCTCCTTTCAATCTAAAGTTGGTAAATGCACATTACAGACTCTCAAACATACACCAGTTTGATCTAAAAGTGTATTGATTTCTAGAACGGTGCATGATCATTCCATTGTTTTCAACAAGTGTTTCCGTAGAACTTTGTGCTGGCCCTTGATCAAAGTGAACAGAAAGGGTGTCAACTTGGCTCAGTTGGTAGCACTCTCGCGAGTCTCGCCCTTCCTGGCCAGAAGGTCATGGGTTCAAGCTCCCTTGTCGGGACTTTCAACTTGTGTAATAGCCTGACATGCCAGTACAGCGCTAGGAGTGTCTTTCTTCAGATGCTATGTTAATCTGAGGTCCCATCTGCCTATCCAGGTAGACATTTAGATCCCATGGCACAACTTAAAAAGAAAAGGGAGTTTCTCCCAGTGTCCTGACCAACAATCCTCCGCTATATGGCTTTTTCAGGGACATTGTTTGCAAATTGGCTGCTGTTTCTGCTGGCAAAATACACAATCACTACAATTTACAGTAAAATCCTGTGAAAGACTTTGAAATACCAATACCTGTACTTTGGTACACCATCTGATCACACAAGACGTTTCAAAGAGTTTCACATGATTTTACGGTTAAGTTTGATGACTGCCTATTTGTAAGTAGTGATCATGTGATTGAGACAGCCAATGTACACAGAGGAATATTCCAAATCTATTGATAAAACAGATTTTAATAGCAGATTTTGGTGAAATTCCTTGCCTTTGTTGTCTGTAGGTACCCCGTCTCTGAGTGGATTGATTTGAAGGTCCTTGCACCGCCCTGTCTCTCCAATCTGCTCCTACCCTACTCCTTTGCTCATTTACTTCTCTCGGCTAAATCAGGCTTTCCACGTGTTCCTCGCCCTATATGAGTCACCATGGGTAGTTCCCCTTCCCAGCTTCCCCCGTTAGGCATCCATCCCCACCACTGAAAAGTGCTCCCAGTCATTATTCTACATTAATGATGCTACCTAAACAACAAGTATTGTTGAACTGACAGTCATTAGCATATCAGACAGAGCATTTTTAAACAAGTGTATTTTGATGTTTGCAAAACAAAACAAAATCAATTTGTGGTACACGACAATTTACGCATTTGTTTTTTTGTGTTGAGCGGGGAAAGACGCTCTTAGGAAATGAATTATTTTCTTCCCATTCTTTCGATTTTTACTCAATGTACAGCATTTTCAATGGGGGATAGAGCATTACGAAAAAGGCGCTATACCAATGTAATTTTTGTTGTTGTTGTGACACCAGAGGAGGCTGGGTGGGGGGATGTGAGTGGAAGTCAGTGGACAAGCACATATTTTGGGTAACTGGTTCCGAATCTTTGGCTTGGTGCTCTTCTTGGTACAGTTTGTCCCTTTACTGTCTGTCACACTGCACAGAATGTTACAGCAATCCAAACAAAACGCGGAGGAGATCCCAACTATTCCTTAAATTGTTGGCAGTGTAAACAAACTGAAATGTCAAAAGGCCATTCGCTTTTCCCATGGAATATGGAAATCTTGTTGTTGGCCTCTACACACATGTGATAAGGATCACACCATCCAGAGCTCTGAGTAGAGTTACAGAACAGTTGTATGTTATATAACATACATTTTTAAATGGCAGTACAAAAAATCTGCATTGCAAATTTTATCCCAAGGTACTTTTCTGTTTCCTTTTGTATTGAAGTCAACCAGTGACTCAGCTAAAGTGAATATTCTGCGCATCCTGGCTTTACTCCACTAGTTTGACCAAAGGAGAAAATCTTTATCTCCAAGCTATTGAACACTGAGGTTGTGGTTCAAGCCTCACGTGAGCCTGAGCTCACAGTTGAGGCTGCAACTCCAGGGCAGTGCTGACTGGGTGCTGCACTGTCAGCAGTACTGTCCTTTAATTGAGACGTTAAGCCAATGTTCTCGCTGCTAGTTCAGATGGATGTTAAACAACTCATGCCATTATTCGAGCGAGAATTGAGAATTATATAATCATAGAATTATACAGCACAGAAGGAGGCCATGTGGCCCATCATGCCTATGCACGCTCTTTGAAAAGAGCTGTCCAAATCAATCCCACTGTGGAGTCGAGCAGCTCAGTGGTTGGAGCACTTGCCTTACAAGCATGAGACCTGTGTTCAAATCTAGGCAGGTCATGGCGAAACCTTGGGCAAGTTTCCTTACTCCACACGCCTAATAATAATCCCTCAAAAATTAAACTATAATAAATTGGTCATTTTCAATCCACGATTGTTTGTGGGACATTGCTGTGTGCAATTGGTTACCGCATTTCGCCCACAAATACACAGTCAATTCACTTTACAGTATATTCTGTGAAGTGCTTTTAGACAACAATAACAAAATTACATTTGTCTAGCGCCTTTCACGTCAGGAGGACGTCCCAAGGTGCTGGATATTTACTGCTTCTGGCCCGAGCTGAGGACAGGGAGGGGGATTAGGAGTTTCCAATGGGTCCATTGAAGAGTCTTGAGGCGAGACATGAAGGAGGCTAGGGAGGGGACGAGGCGGAGGGACTTTGGGATGGAGTTCCAGAGGTTGGGGCAAAGTGGCTGAAGGCTCACCCGCCAATGGTTAGATGGGTGGGTCAGACGACGTGGAGCAGGACAGAGCCTGCTGAGCCGAGGGGACGGGCAGGTATGGGGATAGCAGATCACGGGTGTAGAGTGGGGCGAGGTTGTGGAGGGCTTTAAATGTGAGAACCAGGATCTTGAATTGGATCCTCTGGATGATGGGGAGCCAATGGAGTTGGGCAAGGATGGGGGAGACATCTAGACGACGTGAAAAGCGCCATATCAAATGCAAGGATTTTTATTTATTATTATTATTATTCCCCTGCTCTCTCCCAATAGCCCAGCAAACTAGCTACTTCTCACTTAAAAGTTATCAAACCGGCTTTCACCATCCTTCCAGGCAATGCATTCCTGATCCGAACAACTCACTGTGTGAAAAAAATTTAGCTTCACCTCCCTCTGTTTCTTTTAACAACTATTTTAAATAAGTGCCCCTGGGTTACAGACACACTCATCAGTGGAAATGGTTTCTTCTTGTTCACCCTATTGAATCCCTTAATACCCAAATTCGGGTCATTTATATAGACGAAAAACAGCAGTGGTACTGATTGGCAGATCGCTTTTCCAGAGATAATAATCCCTCAAAAATAATAACAATTTGGTCACTCAATCCACTATTGTTTGTGGGACAATACTGTGTGCAATTGGCTGCTGCATTTCACTCACAAATATACAGTCAATTCACTTTACAGTATATCTGTTAAGTGCTTTGAGACATCTAGAAGATGTGAAAAGTGCTATATTAATTGCAAGGATTATTATCATTATTAAGAGCAACCTAATGAAGATAGGCATGTAGGAAGCACACAAAAATGAACAAGTCCACAGTGCAATCACATTATAGCCAAATTTGTGTTATTATGAATTGAGTTATACCAGGGCTGCCATGCATCTAGCCAGGGTGACGGTGGCAGATACTGCAGCAAAATTACTTAGGGAATACTCTATTAGAGGATTTTGTGGATCAGTTGTTAAAAAAAATCTAAATGACAGCAATCTGAATTAGGAAATGGGATTCTTGACTCTCCACTCAGAACTCCTCTGGTAACTACAGTTACATCACTGACCCACGGGCACTCTGCTCCAACATGTGTCATAAACAATTACTGTCATGTGCAATGGCTGTTTTTGTAGGCAGATGTGAACATGAGAAGATAAGAAATAGGAGCAGGAATAGGCCATTTGGCCCCTCGAGCCTGCTCCACCATTTAATAGGATCATGGTTGATCTTCTAACCTAATTCCATTTACCCACCCTATCCCCAATCCCTCTATCCTTTAGAAATCTATTAATCTCAGTCTTGAGTATGTTCAAGGACTGAGCATCCACAGCCTTCTGGGGTAGAGAATTGCATAAGTTCACTACCCTCTGAGTGAAGAAATGTTTCATCAACTCTGTTCAAAAAGGCTGACATTTAATCTTGAAACTATTACCTCTAGTTTGGGTTTCTCCAACCAAGGAAAACAGTCTTGCACTGTCTACTATATCAATCCCCTTATGCATCTTATAGGTTTCTATAAGAACATCTCTAATACTTCTATATTCTAGAGAATATAGACCCAGATTACTAAATTTATCCTCATAGGTCAACCCCCTCATCCCAGGAACCACCCACTTTATGTATGTCTTTTCTTAAACAAAGAGACCAAAATTGCACACAATATTCTAAGTGTGGTCTCACCAAGGCCCTATACAATCGCAACAAGACTTCCCTATCCTTGTACTCTAATCCTTGTGCAATGAACGCCAACATGCCATTAGACTTCCTAGTTGCTTGCTGTATCTGCATACTAAGTTTTGATGACTGGTGTACAAGGATATCCAAATCCCTCTTAACACTACCTAGTCTCTCCCCCTCCAGAAAATAATCAGCTTTTCTATTTTTACTAACGAGGTGAATAACTTCACACTTCCCCACATTATACTCCATCTGCCAACTTCTTGTCCACTCACCTAGCCTGTCTATATCCATTTGAATTCTATTTGTGTCATCTTCACAGCTTATTCTCCCATCTAGCTTTATATCATGACATATGTAGGCTCTATTTATCAAGGCTAAGATGGATAGATTTTTGTTAGGTAAGGATATCACCGGACACGGGGCAAAGTTAGGTAATTGGAATTGCGGTACATATCAACATAATCTAATAGAATTGCATAAAAGGCTCAAGGCGCTGAATGGCTGACTTCTGTTCCTATATTGCACCATATCTCATTTTTATTTGCTCTCACACAGTAAAAGTACAAAAAGCAAACAATGATTAAAAGATTGTTCCTTTTTAATACAAATAAAGTTATATTTCAGACCAGGCTGAAAATTATATCAAAATAATGGATAAATCACTTGACCACTGACGTAATGGTAAACAGCTAGTTTTAATATATATAAATAAAAACAAGCTACCATGTGCAAAATATTTCTCTTAAGTAGCACAAATGCAGAGCAGAAGGCATTGAATCTGCATTTCACTGTAAGATCAATATTTTATGGAGAAAATGGATCCAACTGCACTCTAATGTTGACTTCCCAGATGCAAATCTTGCATTTATTGTGTGGAGCAAGGCACTGCTAACTTTACAGGATCCCATCTGTGATGGACTGTCTGCCTGTCAGCTGTTGGGTGATGTCGGCTGGAGCAGAGCTCACTGGAGAGAGGTTGAACGAGACCAATTTCTGCAGGGTCTAAGCTGACTTGCTTGCAGGCAGGTAATGAATAATGAATGACTGGTATTGTATCGGGGAGACAGAGGACAGGCAGGTTGATGCAAAGGAAAGACGACAAGCCAAACCCTTCAATCAGCTTGCTGTCCTCAATTCCCCGCACGCTGTCAGTGAGAGTCAACTGCTAGGATCAATTGTCTTTATGCCGGAGACATCATTCAGTAAGTTTTCTGAATGGCCTGAGAGTTTGTAATGGACTTTCCGGCAATCTGAAATAGATTTTCGAGCAGACTGAGGGCCATCTGTGTCCTTGATGTAAATGTATTTGAATCGTGCTAGTTAAGAGTTTTCTGAGACTGAGCACTCCATTGTTGGCATTAAAGACTGTGTCAGACACTCGCCAACCAAAATACATTGGCATTAAACAAATACCACAGCAATTTTACATTTATACAGCATTTTTAAGATAGATCTCAATGTCCTAAAGAAACTGAGGAAGATTGGATGGAAAAATACAATATAATTTACAATACAATTTACATTCATATAGTATCTGTCAACAACAACTTTGATTTATATAACGCCCTCCACACCAGACAGCGTCTCAGAGCGCTTTACAATAGCGGATCCCGGGACCGAACCAGGGTTCAGGGGCAGAAAGGTGACCAAAAGCGCGGTTGAAGAGAAAGGTCTTCAGCTGTGACCTGAAACTGGGAAGAGAGGGGTCGAGGTGATGCAAGTGAGGAAGGGAGTTCCAGAGCCTCGGGGGGTAGTGGCTGAAGGCACAGCCGCTTGAGGGTGGAGCGGAGGATTCGGGGGAACATGGAGGAGACCAGACCCAGAGGAGCAAAGGCAGTGGGTGCTGGTTTGGGGGGAGAGGAGATCAGAGAGATAGTGGGGTGCAGAGGAGTGGAGAGATTTGAAAACAAGGGTGAGGATCTTGAAGTCGATCCTGTCTGGGATAGGGAGCCAGTGAAGTCTGGCAAGGACTGGGGTAATGGGGGAGCAAAGCTAGGAGTGGGTGAGTATGCGGGCGGCAGAGTTTTGGATTAGCTGGATGTTGTGGATTGTGGTGGAGGGGAGACTGGAGAGGAGGGCATTGCAATAGTCCAGCCGAGTGGTGACAAATGCCTGGACCAAGGTTTCAGCGGCTTTTGGTGTGAGGTATTGCCGGAGACAGATGATCCGTTGGAGGTGGTAGAAGGCAGTGCTGGTAATGGACTGGATGTGGGGGAGGAAAGACAGTTGAGGGTTGAACCTGATGCCTAGGTTGCACACAGGTTCAGAGAGTTTTAGGGGCAGGCCGTGAAGGTGGAAGAGGTTAGAGCCGTGTGAATGGAGACGTTGATGAGAGCCAAAGAGTATGGCCTCCGTCTTGTCAACATTTAGCTGCAAGAAATTTGCGCTCATCCAGCCCCTGATGTCTGAAAGGCAGGCTGACAGAACATCAGGGGACTGGGGGTCGCAAAGTTAAGTGGAGAAATGGGCATTTCCACGATAAAGTATACGTGTGTAACAGAAAGGTCAGAAAATCAAATTGATTGCTGAACACTGACTTTTTGTACATAAGTCCCCTAGAGACCATACAGTATGTATCTTGTACGAAATACATAACTTTTTTAACAGAATTCTTTTTACCACCTCTGAAAGTTCACACCTCATGCACTTAACGCTTTGAACTGGGACAGACATTACGAACATGGACATTAGAGGACGGAACGTCATGAGTGAATTTTTAAAATGTCAGAGATGTAAGCAATCATCAAGCTTTCCAAAATAAATCAAACCACGAAGTAGTTGCTTCATAACTTTGAGTCGAGAGCAAAATAGGATTTTTAAAAAAAATTAATCCTTAAATCCCGTTTTCCACATTTGTAATGCTTTGGACGGAACGGGGTTACGAGCTTGTCACATTTTTTAAAGGGACAAAACAAATATAATCAGGCTCTTGAATGAAACAGAAACTTATCAGCTTTCTGTCTTAACACTTGATTTATGGATCTCATTATATTTAATGATAGTGAGAGTTATAAACAAGATAGGAAATAGGTTTCAAAAGCAACCTTCTTTGCCATGTCACATTTTAGAGGTCTCTAGATAGGGTGGACATGATCTTTAATTTATTGTCATTTAAAAAACATGTCTCATTTTAAGGCAAAATTATCTGGGCTATCTCTTGAGTGTATTATCTCTGATTTTCATGCTTGGAAAAAAATAATCTACCCTTCCTCAGAAAATGGCATGAATATTTTGCCTTGCACAATGTACCCCATTACCGTAGAAATGGCCAAATAGAGTTGGGTGTCATCCGCGTACATGTGGAAATGTGCCCCATGTCTGAGGATGACATCCCCAAGAGGAAGCGTACAGATGAGGGGGCCAAGGATGGATCTCTGGGGTACCCGACAGGTAATTGGGTAAGAGCGGGAGGAAAAAACGTTTATGGAGATGTACTGCTGGTGGTTTGTGAGGTAGGGCTCGAACCAGGCGAGTGCGGTCCTACTGAGGTGGATGACGGAGGACAGAAGGTGGAGGAGGATGGCGTGATTGACTGTGTTGAACGCAGCCGACAGGTCCAGGAGGATAAGGAGGCAGAAGGAGCTCTGGTCACAGATAGAGAGGATATCGTTTGTGACTATCACAAGCACAGTCTCTGTACTGTGGGCAGGGTGGAAACCGGACTGGAGGGGTTCGAAGAGGGAGTGGGAGGAAAGGTGGGTGCGGAGTTGGTTTGCAACAATGCGTTCCAGTGCTTTTGAAAGGAAGGGCAGGTTAGAAATAGGGAGGTAGTGGCTAGGGTTTGAGGGAGGGTTTTTTTAAGGAGGGGGGTGATGGCAGCAGTTTTGAGGGGGGCAGGGACTGATCCAGTGGAGAGGGACTGGTTGGTGATATCAGCCAGCAGTGAGCAGAGGAGGGGAAGCTGGGTGAGCAGTAGGTTAGTGGGGATGGGATCGAGGCAGCAGGTTGTTGGCCTCACAGAGGTGAGAGTGCGTGAGAGGGAGGAAGGAGAGACAGGGGAGAAGGAGTGTAGGAAGGGGGTCGAGGTAGGAGCTGAAGATGGGGGCAGGGGTGAGGGGGATGGGGTGGTGGTGGTAGTGGGTGACAAGAGGCTGGAGGATGATGCTGCCTGGCGGATATTGTGGATCACATCAGAAACACATGTCAATGTGCTTGGTTGCCAAAGATAACCAAAACGGGATAAAGGAAAAACGCCTGAAGACTTGCTTAATGTCCTTCTAGTGCAGCGGTATTCTCTGCACTGGAGTGTCAGTCTAGACTATGAGTTCAAAGTCCTGATGTAGGCAAACACAGCAGCCATTTTGCAAACATCAGAGTCCCAGAAACAGCATGAAGTGAATGACCAGTTTTATCAGGTCGATTGTTAGAGAGGGCATGAGTAAGGTTGGGCAGCTTACATGAAGACAATTACCAGCATAGCCTTGATTGGCTCAGTTATTTAGTCATGATCTTTAGGCTGTGACTCTGTTAATGCAGATTTATCAGAGGTATGCAATTGCAATGTTTGAAGCTGGTAAACTAATGCAAGCTGGTTTCTCAAGCAGTTCTGACATTATTTACACCAGTTTAGAGCAGTTTATACATTCACTTAGCCCTCCTAGTTGTACTGTATGGTAATCAATCTGAATTCTCATCTGTGCTGAGCGAGCAAATTTCAACTGGGTCACAGTTTCTATTTGGGGTGCTACAGTTGAACTCTATTCAGTGACTCCAGAATGAAAGTGTAAGGGTCAGGTTTTATTATTATGTGGCACCCCTGGCCCACTCACTCACTCCCTCCCTCACCCCCTCCTCCCCACCCCACTAAATGGTCCAGTATTTCTGAACAATCCTTAATTTTTTTTAAAAAGAATTTTATTAAAAAGGCCTCCCTCTCTGCACACCTTATTGACTTGCGAGACTAACATGGCAAAGGGGGTATTTCAAGGTGACATTTCTCATCCACTAAATGTAACAATGTTCAGTGTGTGTCAGTGGACAGTGTCTTTGGTCAAAGACTGAAAACAGGGTGACCTCATTATAACACACTTAAGATTCACCTCAGGCAAACTTACAGCAGAGACTGACAGTGGCCTTTGCGCTGTACCCGGAAGCGAGCTACACCTCCAGCCATCAGTCCTGGCTAACTTGACCTCTTCCGCAAAGCATGTCACACATTAGCACACTGATGACGCTGGCATCGCTTCCTGAGCACTACATGCGGGTGGGAGCTAAGTGCAGAAGGTAAATTGCTGACGTCACTTTGCACCAGAGGTGATGACAGCAGGGTTGAGGACCCGGAAGTATGGACGCATTCCACTGTGTTTTCAAGAACAACAACAACGATTTATATAGTGCCCTCCACGCCGGACGGCGTCTCAGAGCGTTTGAACCAAACGTTGTGTCGAGATGTGGATGATGCCAGCAGCAGCAGTGTTTTGTGACCGTCCTTGGTTGGCCTGACAAGGCAACAAAATGAATAAGTGGCTTTCTGGGCCATTCCAGAGGGTAAAAGAGTCAACCACATAACGTGGGACTGGAATTACATGTAAGCCAGACCCAGGTAAGGTTGACAGATTTAATTCCCCAAAGGACATCAATGCCTTTCGGATTTTTAAACTTTGCAGCTAGTTTTCTGATGCGAACCAGCTCGAATGACTGCATTTACAAAACATTTAATGACACAATGGCCATAGAGGGATTTGAACCCATGACCTTTGGATTGCTGGTCCAAGAAGATTACTAACCGGTGTGTGGGTTGTCGTGCATATGTCAGGCTTATATGCGATTTCCTCTCGCCGTGCTTAAAAAGTCTGCCAACACTTGTTGAATTGGCCCAAACCTGAATAACCACTTGGTCACCTGCCAATGGCCAGCGAGCCAAATCTGAGCAACAGTGAGCATTTTTAAGAGAGGGGGAAAGGGTGCAGGAAAGCATGGAATGGGGGTGGGGGGACGCGGGAGGACACTGGTGGGTGAACTGACTACAGTAGAAGCCCGTTTATCTGTGACTCGATGGACCGGCACTTCCGTATAACTGGCATGCCAAAAAAAAGTCCCCATTTGATAAACCAGAACTTATCTGGAACAATAGTTGTGAAGCATTTGTAAATGCATAAATAATAACATAAAAACAGAATATTGTATTGGCACTATATATATTGTGGAGTTTTGTAGCTCAGTGGTTGGAGCACTCACCCTACAAGCGGGAGATCTGTGTTTGAATCCAGGATGGGGAAAGCCTTGGGCAAGTTTCCTTACTCCACACGCCTAATAATAATCCCTCCCAAAAATATTGGTCATTTCAATCCATGACTGTTTGTGGGACACTGCTGTGTGCAATTGGCTGCCACATTTCTCCCACAAATATATTGTCAATTCACTTCATGGTAGATTCTATGAAGCGCTTTGAGATGTCTATGAGACTTGAAAAGTACGATATCAAATACAAGGATTATTATTATTATTATTATGTGTAGCACTTCGAAGGGACTGAACAACTTGATAAGGCTCTAAATCAAATGCAAGGATGATTATTATTATGTTATAAAATAGTGGCGTCCTGTAGCTCAGCAGTTAGAACACTCACCTTGCAAGCGAGAGACCTGGGTTCAATTCCTGGCAGGGCTCAACCTCAGGCAAGTTTCCTTAATACACACCTGATAATAATCCCTTTTAAACAAAAGGTCACTTTTAATCCACGACTGTTTGTGGGACACTGCTGTGTGCAATTGGCTGCCGCGTTTCGCCCACAAATATTCAGTCAATTCACTTTACAGTATACTTTGTGAAGCGCTTTGAGACATCTAGAAGATGTGAAAAGCACTATATCAAATGCAAGAATTTTTATTACTATTGTAAAATCTTACAACAGTAGTGTTAACACTTTGGGCAAAAAAAACCTTAGTTTTCTCGATCTGACAAGAGAACATTGACCTCTCCACAATACACACGAGGACCTGATCTTGACCTCAGGACTGGAGCATGGACTCTGTTAAGTATCGCCTAGTTTTGAATCGAGAGAGCTATAGGTGCCCGTCTACTATATCCGACAAGGTTAGAAGTGAACTAATTATTTTCATTCCTGTATAGTAGGGAACGGCGATTAATCGGTTTTTCGATTAAACCCAATATGATTTTCAGATCGGTATGCCGATATGGTGATTCTAAAAAAACTGTTATATCGAGAGTTTTGATTTTAAAAATATACATCGATATATTTTTAAGATCGTTCCTGGCAATATATCAATATTGTTGGTATTATCAGTGTAATGCGATCTTTTCTAGCTTACCTTGTCGCCGGCATTGCAACCTCCTAGATCTAGAGCATGGAATGCGCGTACATTCGGTGCGCGCGCACAATTAACGGGCGTGCACACTTTACTGTGTATACTCGACGTGAGTCGTGGCGTCTTAACAAAGTCGCATCGCTGAAAATTGTAGTTTGAAAATTTACCTTTCTCATCCTGGGGAAAAGAAGCCCCGTATGGGACTACTTTGAAAACAATGCAGTCAGTAATGGTGTGTATAGATGTACAGTTTGCAAGGTCTTGGTTAAGACATCTGATTCGAGCACGAGCAACCTGCGACATCACATTAAGCAGCACCACCCCGCCCAGCACGCTGCCCTCAGAGCGAAATCATTGTCGACAACAGCAGGAAGTCGAACCAGCGCTTCGGAGAAAGCGACAGGTAGTGGGGCCAGTGCAGCTCAAACAATTCCTGCTTTATTTAAGAGGAGAACATTGTACCAGAGAGGGGACAAAAAGTGGCAAAGTATCACGAACGCTGTCACTTTTTGCATAGCAAAGGAGAGCTTGCCAATGCCGAAGGACATTAATTCAGACTTCAGACTACGTAAAAATAAGTGGCATTTTGTGGCTGTAAGTGTTATTTTTGTGTGAGAGAGAGTTAGAAGCCAGATTATCACTGCTTCTATGTGTGTGTCTAGTCAGACACACACAGCAGTGATAATCTGGCTTCTAACTCTAACAGTCAGACTGTCTGTCTCTCTCTTTTCTATTGTAATAGATCTCATTTACACGTGGACATTACATGCTAGTTTCAAGCAAGAAATGGAGGAGAATAAATCTCTAGATTTTGTTTTTGGTGTGTGTGTGTTCTATTTTGTGTTTAGAGATGGAGGGAGAGAAGGAGAGGGGGAAAGTTGGGAGAGAAGGAGAGAGGAAGAGAGGAGAGGGAGGGAGAGAATGAGAGGGGGAAAGGAGGGAGAGAAGGAGCGAGGGGAAAGGAGGGAGAGAAGGAGAGAGGCGAGGGAGGGAGGGAGGGAGAGAAGGAGAGGGGGAAAGTTGGGAGAGAGGAAGAGAGAAGAGGGAGGGAGAGAAGGAGAGGGTGAAATGAGGGAGAGAAGGAGCGAGGGGAAAGGAGGGAGAGAAGGAGAGAGGAAGAGAGGAGAGGGAGGGAGGGAGAGAAGGAGAGGGGGAAAGGAGGGAGAGAAGGAGCGAGGGGAAAGGAGGGAGAGAAGGAGAGAGGGGAGGGAGGGAGAGGGGGAAAGTTGGGAGAGAAGGAGAGAGGAAGAGAGGAGAGGGAGGGAGAGAAGGAGAGGGGGAAAGGAGGGAGAGAAGGAGCGAGGGGAAAGGAGAGAAGGAGAGAGGGGAGGGAGGGAGGG
This sequence comes from Hydrolagus colliei, assembly GCA_035084275.1. Lineage (NCBI taxonomy): Eukaryota > Metazoa > Chordata > Chondrichthyes > Chimaeriformes > Chimaeridae > Hydrolagus > Hydrolagus colliei. The sequence goes on from CM068744.1 coordinate 29,725,830, forward strand.
ACAGAAGGAGAGAGGGGAGGGAGAGAAGGAGAGAGGGGAGGGAGGGAGGGAGGGAGAGGAGGGAGAGAAGGAGAGAGGGGAGGGAGGGAGAGAAGGAGAGGGGGAAAGGAGGGAGAGGAGACAGGGAGGAGGGAGAGGAGAGAGGGAGAGTGGAGGGGGAGGGAGAGAAGGAGAGGGGGGAGGGAGGGAGGGAGAGAAGGAGAGGGGGAAAGGAAGGAGAGAAGGAGAGAGGAGAGGAGGGAGATAAGGAGAGGGGGAGGTAGGGAGCAAACAACATCGTATAATTCAACAGACCTTGACACCAACATTACAAACTTTCTGGACCTAGAGCACGCATTTCGAAATGTGCGTGCACCGCGACTGCGCGCGCATCATCAGTGCGGACGCACCGTCAATGCGCGCGCACCGCGACTGAGCGCGCACCATAAATGCGCGCGCGCCATCAATGCACGCGCACTTCGAATGCACGCGCATGCGCAGTATAAAAACTCGATAGATCGGTTTAAGCAGGTATGAGCAAACCGATATATCCATATCCGGAAAAATCCCATATCGCCGTTCCCTACTGTATAGACATATCCTGTTAAAAATTGACAAGGTAAGCACAACACTACTCTTTAAATAACTGGACCAAAACTAATTGTCAACCGAGCGCTCAGAGGGAATTAGGAAAGTTTGTGCAATGAATGATAAATCAATTCATATCCTGGCATTCATTTGCAGCTATCAGAAGCAATTTGCGCTCTATGGTTACAGAAGAACAAAATGACCAACACACTCGGTGGGAGTGTAAAACTGACAGTCCGTACACAATTCTTTCCACACACATACAGAAAATGACCACATGTAACTCCACAAACTATACAGAAGCCCACAGAAGCTCAACAGGGTGATAGAGGCCCTCGTGATTCTCGCTGTTTCAACAAACAAAGATGTCAGGTGATCAAATTCTGTTAAAGGTTAGCCCAGAAATCAGATATAAAGGCAGCAATTAATGCTGTCAAATCAATAGGTTGTAGATGCCAAAACCCTATTTAAAGCGTTGCATAAATGCTAAGTCAGGTTAGCTCTGCACTTCCGGGAGACGCACTCCAATGTTCCAACTGCACACAACAGGGTTATCCTTCTCCTCATCAGTAATGTGATCAACCCTTGCTGGAGAGTAGTTGATTTGATTTAGTTTTCTTGCATTTGATGTAGCTGCTTTCACAGCAGGAGGACATTGCAAAGCACTTCACAGGATGTACTGTGAAGCACTTTGAGATATCGTCCTGACTTGAAAGGTATTTCGCATTTTATTACATCAAGTCCTGGATGACAACTAACTTTCTCCAGTCCTTCAGTGCCTTGGGACGTCCTCCAGTGCCTTGGGACATCCTCCAGACATGAAAAGTGCTATATAAATGTAATTTTGTTGTTGTAGTTGAATGTCAACAAGACCAAAGCTTCCATACCTTACTCACTGACAGCATCACCATCCATGGATTCACACTTCACCTTATCAAGCCAGTCTGGAACCTTGGTGTCTTGTTTCACCTCTATTGTACTTTCTACCCCACATCCATCCCATGACCTGTTCTGCCTTCCACCACCTCTGCAACATAACATGACTCCATTACTGCCTCATCCCTCAAGCTGCTGAAACCCTCATTCACGCAATTGTCACATCTCGGCCTAACTCTTCCCTCCTCAAATTGCAGCCAGAACTCTGCAGCTCATGTCCTCTCCCGCACCAGGCTCCATGACCCCAACCCTCCCACCCTCGTCTGGCTCCACTAGCTCCCATCCTTCAGAGGATAAAGCTCAAAATCCTCATCCTTGCCTTCAAGGTCCTCCACGGCCTTGCTCCTTTCTACCTCCGTGATCTCCCATATCAACTGTGCATTTCCTCTGCTCAGCAGGGAGAGTGCTGCTAACTGAGCCACAGTTAACAAGCAAAGGACGTGTTGATAATAATAATAATCCTTTCATTTGATAATAATCCTTGCATTTGATATAATGCTTTTCACATTTTATCGACGTCTCAAAGCACTTCACAGAATATAATGTAAAGTGAATTGACTGTATATTTGTGGACGAAACGTGGCAGACAATTGCGCACTGCAGTGTCCCACAACCAGTCATGGATTGAAATGACCAATTTTATTGTTTTTTTTTAGGGATTATTATCATAATTTATGATTATTATTAGGTGTGCGGAGTAAGGAAACTTGCCCCAAGGTTTCGCCCTGACCTGCTTGGATTCAAGCTTGTAAGGCGAGTGCTCTAACCCACTGAGCTACAGGAGCTCCATTCATGATAAATGTCAATGACCTGTGGTGTGTGCATTTTCAGGGTTATCTCACTGGACTGTAGGTGCACATTGCCAAACATTAGTAAATTTGTAGTCAAGCAAAGTAACGTCCAGTGTGTTTAGAGTGTCTTTCACATCGGGAGGACATTGCAAGGTGCTGAATAGTCAGGGGTCGGGCCCCAAGAATGGGAGTGGAGCAGGGTAGGGAGGGAGGAGCAGTGTAGAGGTGGGAAGGCGCAGAAGGCACGATCAAAAAGGAGGGTCTTGCGACCGGCCTCGAAGGAGGCAAGGGAGGAAGCAACCTGCATGTTGATCTTAATGCCTGTTTAGACTGTGAAATTGGAGATTCTCATTCAGGCATAAGGAACTGATGTGAATCGACAACCAGACCCAGCTGAGGAAACCTGTCAGTGCAAGTATCAGGCAGACAACCTAATAGCTCCAAACACATGAATGGAGACAGAGGGAGCCCTAGGTATAAGTCCCGAGGGGATGTATTTGGTTCGAACTGAATATGCTCAGACGTCGCCGCTGGTATTGACAGAGTAGTAACAGGCTGTGGCTGAGTGGTAGTTCATCAATCTGAAAATGTATTTCTCACAACATTTAGCAGGCAAAGATTATGGAGTGGAATTATTGTGTTTTGTATGTGTCTATAGAAATATAATTTTGTTGTTGTTGTAATCTGCTTGGGGCTCAATGCAGACAACAACAACTTATCTTTATATAGCGGCCTTCAGGTAGGTAGCGTCTTGGAGAGTTTAACAGTGGCAGAGCGAGATGTAGTGCCTGGGGCTCCTAGGTAAACAGAGGCATGTGGAGTAAGGAATCTGGCCTAAGGTTTCACAAAGTGCACTTATAGTCCAGCAACTAATACATTTTAGAACTAGGTAAGCAGGGTTCATCCCTCGAGTGAGAGAATGTGCATCCATTACAATTCAGGATAATTTCCATGTGACACTCTTAATCTAGTTTGGATACTCCTACCAAATACAGATATCCGAATGTGTCAGACACTTAGTTGACAAAAAAAAGGAAAGAGAATGCTTCTTTTGTAAGAATACAATATTTGCTGATTGTATCAAGCTTCAAACAGGTATGAGGGAGATGAAAGACATTGATAACTTTGGATCAATTAAACATTTGGCCGAGGGAACAACAGATAGATTTTAACAAAGAAATGCAGGGCAATACATAATAGAATCTGTATGTAGCAATGCTTGTTAGCAAATGTGGAAACTAAAAAAGGATGTGATTGATTAATCACTGAATAGTTTCCAAGTAAATGTGAAATTCTTATCAACAAAAATCATCAAATTCAGGTACTCAACTTATATTTCAAGGGCATACATCAAGATACTAATCTTGATTATATCACTATTGCAGCAATTCTGCATCTGGATTATTTCATACAGTTTTACCTTCAATTGAGAACGGAAGCACTGAAGGGTTTAGCAAAGAGCAACAAGGATGATGAGGAAACGTAGAGCTCTTAAGGTCTTAAGAAGCCTTAAGATGAGGCCTGTTTTCACTAGAGAAGAGAGGTTTAAGAGGGGATCTAACAGAGCCGTTTGATAATAGGGTTCGATAAGGTTAGCATAAATAGGCTGTTCCCATTTGTTGGCAAGTCCTTAATCCCGAGGCATAAGTATAAAATAGCAACTCGGAGATCCAAAAGCGAGTGTATGAGGAACTACTTCTCACAGACAGTAGAGAGAATGTGGAACTCGCTACCCAAACCAATGGTTGAATCAGATAGTCTAGATTCATTCAAGAGGAGAGCTAGACCTTCACGAGGGAGATGGGAAACAAATGGTATGGGAGGGAGTAAAGAGTAGGTAGTCATACCAGCATGATATTTGGTGGTCTGAATGGCCTGATTCTGTGCGGTATATTCTATATAAACACAGTACTTGAATTTTCTTTTGCTGGGAGGAAAGATGAAGGGGTACACACAACCCAGGTTTTCAAAATGAAAAGGGGCATAGTTGAAGTTTGACTTAGATTGTGAGCATATCATGAGAAAACAGTTTCAAATGAAGAACATCTCGATTAGAGCAAAAAATAGCACAAGAAAGCTTCTATCCCTGCACAAAGTTACAGATATGTGGAAAAGGTTACCCAACAAGAACAATCAAGCGATCAATACTATGTAATTCAGCTCCTGGGAAAATGTCCAGTTGGTAATGGAATTTATGGGGATGAGGTTATGGGGATGATCAAAGAATACACAAGACACAAAGTTTCTTTCCCATAGGGAATACGAGGGAAAGGAAAGTAGGTATAAGTTGAATTGAGTGAAAATAACAAGGCATGGAAACAAGTCATTTTAATGTTGGTATTTATACTTCACATGAGCCCCCACCCCATTCTATTGCCATTTCCTGTATCCCAGTATTCAATTAATCTGCCCCACTCTCTGGAACTCCATCCCAAAGTGCCTTTGAATTGCCCCATCCCTCTCCATTTTAAATGAATATTTAGGTAACCATTGGTAACTTTTTTCAGAATTTGTGGGATAAGGTAGGATAAAGTAAGCTGTTGCAAACCTTTTCTCAGGAGACTGAATCTAATAATAAATAATACTCCTCACATTTCGTATAACGCCTTATTGTGTCTTCGCAATTTCTTAAAGGTCTTCACCGAATATATGGTAAAGTGAATATTTTGTGGGCACAATGCGGCAGCCAATTGTACACAGCAGTATCCCACAAACAGTTGTGGATTAAGTGAACACATAATTAATATTATTGATAGATTTTTTAAGGGATTATTACCCCTAGACAAGTGATCCACCAATCGATTAACATCTGGGTTCCTATTTATTGCTAGGTGAACAGAGAGGCATGTGGACTAAGGCCTAACATTTCTCCCTAATGGATAGGACTCAATAATAATAATAACAATAATTATTAACAATAATTATTATAATTAACAATAATTGTTGCATTTAAAATACTGTAGTACCTTATCATGTTATTGAAGATTCACAGGGTATAGTGTATTAAAAGTATATTCTGTGATTTGACGAATGGCAAATGCAGCAGCCAATTTATGTATAGCAATGTCTCACAAAGAATATGGAGTGTGTGACCAGTTTTATTTGGGGGATTGTTAGCCAAGGCAACAAATTGTACAACCTTTATAAAAGGAGAATATCGGATGGGCAAAATAGTTTTTTCAGACTCTTATGTCCTATTCATTCTCCAGAATGATAAATGTTTCATGTGAAAAACAGTAATGGAAATTGCTAGAGGCCATTAGGATCCTCTACCAAACAGACTCTACATATTGCAATATACAAAAAAAATTGGATTGACAATTACCATTTCACATGAGCAGTTATTAACAATGAAAGTCAGCAGCCTGCTCAGTAGCTAAAATATTTTAGCTAAACTACAAAGTTCCTGTGATGTATTAATAGGATTTATCCTCTCCATAGTAACATGACATAGAAATCCGATGTGATTGACCTCAAACAGGGGATTTAAAAATGTGTTGTTCCAAAATAATATTATTTCCACAGATTATCGTGCTAATACTATTTACTGGAGCTAGAAAATACTTGTTACCAGAATTGAAGAAACCAGGCACAATGAAGTATTCACAAAAAAATCATGAATTTCTGAAAATTAATCCATAAACTTATTCACGGCAGGCCCCAAATTATTAGCTAAGAGTCTTAGCTGGTAAGCTCACTCTGTCTTAACATTTAAGGTCTTGAAGAATGGTTGGAAACTCTTAAATCCATTCTTAATTTGAATCAGTGTTTTAAAAAAAACTGCAAAATATTAGTATCCAAATTAAAACTGGATTTCAGATTTTTCCACTCAGCATCTTACATTTTAAGGCAAACTGTATTACAGACTAAGATTAGCCAGAATTTTGGGGCCTTGCATGTTTTAGCAAGCAATGTTTGTTGAACAAGTTGTCTCTTCCAGTTCTCGTACTTCTTCTGAGTTTTGTACAGGTGTGAGCGCAAGTTGAAATATAGTCAATATAATAATAAATTATTTATGTGAAGCAAAAAACTAATTTAGGGTAAAAATGCCAGCCTCGAGCCTGAACAAAACATATTTATATATCTAGAAATCTTCAACTACAGTGGAGATTTGATTATCGGCACTAATTGTGTCCAGCCCCATTGTAGAGAGGCAAGCAGTGAGAATAATTGGACATCATACAATTTTGCCACCTGCCAACTATTCCAACCGAAACGCACTGTTTCTCTCTCTTACTCAAACTCTTAATTGTTTATTTCTCTTTTACTGTATTTCTATCTCTCTCTTTGAATCTCTGTACTGTGCGTGCCTTTCTTTTTCTCCGATTCTCCCTAAATTTCGATCTTTCTTGTTCTGTCTCTACTTCTTTCTTAATCTATTTTTGATTTTATCTCTTACTATACGAAAGTACAAAAGACTTATCTTAGTGTCAGCTACTTCATGCTAACCAGCAAGTAAAATCCTGTTGCTCCTTACTCAATTACATGAGGTCATCTAAATGCTGTTTTATCTATCGGCTCAAATTGAGTTGTAAATTCCTTTTTGTATAATAAGTGTTATAAACTATCCAAAACACCTTTTTAAAAAAAATGAAGGATTCTTGTTAATTACACCAAGAGTATTTAATCTTTTAAGATGCAAATTGTACGGCTCCCACATAAAAAATACATACCATATTTTGATTATTCTGTACATAACTAAAAGTATACAACAATTCTATGTACAAGAATGAATGTGAGGAACACTTTGCCTGAAAACTCTCACTGTGCATTGACCATGCAGCAATTTCTGCAGCAGTTGCACCATCGTTGGATAGACAGTCGAAAACTCTATCCCTTCTCTTCCATGTATAGATTGAAACTAGGCTTCAAGTGCACTTCTGATGAGAATAAGCCAGTCCTTTTCTGCTGCATGGTCATCGAACCTCTGAGAATAGCAAGCGACTGACCACTGAAATAAATAATAATAATCCTTGCATTTGATATAGCGATTTTCATGTCTTCTAGATGTCTCAAAGCGCTTCACAGAATATACTGTAAAGTGAATTGACTGTATATATGTGGGCAAATCGCAGCAGCCAATTGCGCGCAGCAGTATCCCACAAACAGTCATGGATTGAGGGAGCAAATTATAGTTTTTTGGGGGGACGGATTATTATTAGGCATGTGGAGTAAGGAAACTTGGAATGAAACAACACAAAAACAAGTCATTTGGCCCAACTAATCAATACCAGTGTTAATACACCATACAAGCCTCACCCCCCTCCTATTCAACCTTCCCTATAACCTATTCCCCATCAATACCTCTTCTCCTTCATGTTTGCATAGAGTATTCTCTTTAATAGTTTGCTGCATTTAGCTTCCACTACAAGTTGGTTGGCTGCCGAGTTTCGCCCACAGATATATAGTCAATTCACTTTACAGTATATTCTGTGAAGCTGTCTTTGAGATGCCGATAAGATGTGAAAAGCGCTATATCAAATGCAAGGATTATTATTATTATTATTTATAACTTCTTCAACTATGAGTTCCATTTTCTCACCACCCTCTGTGTGAAGAAGTAGAACTTAAACTCTATTTTAGATTCTATCACTAATTGCCTTAATAGTAATGTTGTGAGCTTACCAAAAGTGGCACGCAAAGTTACTTGCAAATACATGGACTGGTCACAAGAGAGACTGACCCCATTGCAAGTATACATAGGATTTGGTAAGGTTTTATAAATTGTGTCCTTGAGAGCTAATAGGTGTAATTCATTATAACATGCTGATCACAAGAGAGACTCATGAGTAAATTATCTCATCAGAGTGATGAAATTACATCACTAGCAACTTAACATGCATGCAGTTGTTGTCTTGTATCCATTTACATTGCATCAAAATGTCAGAAATGACAAAGATGTCAGGAAGACGCCTCTATCCACCTGACACAGCTGCCTCGAGGGGAAGAGTGGCCAAAACCGCAGTCGATATAATTGGGTAAGGTGAGTTTTGGTGGCTGGCAGGGAAAGATGGGCAAAGTGAAGATAGGGTGGAGAAAGTGGATCATGTGAGGAAAATGATGCAGGAATACCATCAAGTGTACAGGAAGTGTACTCACACTGGGGGTCAATCTCTCTTGTCATCAGTATGTTATTTTGAATGTCAGTGATTGACTTTCCAGGACACATTCACGAAAGCTCACCAAATGGTCCTTGTACTCACACTGGGATCAGTCTCTCTTGTGATCTCACATTATACTTTAATTGTCTGGCTATTCACATTATATTTTAATTGTTCCAGTCTTGTGCTAGCCGAGTGTTTCACCTGAATTCTACGTATTTGGAATCACCAGTAAAGCCAGGGAGGGTCATTTAATGATATGGTGTTCAGCCCTGAAAACTGAGATGAGATGAAATGAAATGAAAGAGAAAATGTAGAAAGAGATAGAGCCAAATATTTTAGGAAACAGAGAAGAGTGAATGTTCACGTAGAACATTTGGTGATCTAAGCTAAACTGGAATCTTCATTTGCTGAGATTTTATGAATGTGTCCTGGAGAGGCAATAAATGCCATTCAAAATAATAATCTCATTTTATAACTTGTGTTGCGTTACTTATACTTCGAAGTTATATCAGAATGATATATTTACTCAGAGCTGACTGTCAGCAATACAACAATCTACAGTATATGTAAAATACGTTTTTTTTTAAAAAAATCTGTTTCTAGATCATCGTCCCCTTTATCAATTAAGTCATCAATTTTGCTCGCCTGTCTTCTTATTCCAAGCGCTCCTCTAGTGGTATTTCTGAGAAAAGTAAAGTATTCCTTTTGACCATTTATCATTTAGTCCTTCCTGTTCCAAATTCCCACTGGAAAGTCTATTAATTGGTTATGTTTGCCATTACAGGATGTTGCTGGAACCAGTTACCTTCAGCTGCCACTCTTGCTTCCATGAACAAGATTCACTTAATTTCTAAATTGTCTAATTCTGTAATACAATGGCTGATTTTAGCACCTTGAGACAACTGCCCGACACGATAGTCGCTATGTAAATTTAATTTGTTGTTGTTGATTTGTAACACACACACACACACACACACAAATGTACATTGCAGAACAGTGTGTGCTTTGTTTTTCTGAGGTTACCTTGTATTACACTGCTGTGATAATTTAAAGGAAGCCCCACGTACATCTTTCACATGCTGTAAATGACTTGAACTGGCTTGGTGCCGAGGGCGGTGCTCCTTTTAACTATATTTTTAGCGTTGATTTAATGCAATTTCCACACATTTATATTACATTAAAACCTAATATTTTGGGGGGGAGTAATCAATTTGATGTTGAGCCCTGTTCCTCGTGCTATTAACTGCAATATAAACCCACTTTACAGCACCTCATTCCAACTAATATGTAAACTGAAATCATGAAGTTTAGAATCTGTATGATGGTCTTTATTTGGCTGCCTTTGAGAATGTTCACATTATTATAGAAGTGATCAAATATAGACTCCCTTAACAAGACTCCCAAAACAAGATGCAATGGTGCATCGCACAGAACTTTAGTTGCACACTCTCTGAGCTCTCCTCAGCCCTATGTGTCATCATGGCAATGATATAAAATGTGACAAAAACAGCGGCAAAAGTGGAAAACGTGGCTGTTTTCTCACATTTCAGAAAATGTTCACTTAGCTCACTCACTGCTAAATAAAGAGACATGTAGAATTTTGCAACAAGGCAAGATTCAATGTAAAAATTTCTAAATACAGAAGAATAAATTTATTGGTAATTTCTTGCTGGAAATCTACAGTCAGCAGCTGATTTTCACTCACCTCCCAGCATTCTGTACCATTTACACTTTTAACAGAAAGAAATGCTCCACTCTGGGTGCATATAACTACAAAACACATAGTCATAGGAACAGCATTAGGCCATTCAGCCCTTTGAGCCTGTTCCGCCAATTAATTAGATAATAGCTGATCTGTACCTCAACTAATCCTCTCAATTCCAATTTCCCGCTTTCTTCACATAAACCTTCATACCCTGACCAAACAAAAATCTTGACTCTTGAACGTGTGGATGGATCCAGCATCAACAACCTTTTTGGGGAAGAGAATTCCATATTTCTACCACCCTTTGAGTGAAAAAATGCTTCCTGATTTCACTCTTAAATGGCCTGGTTCTAATTTTAAGGCTATGTACTCATGTTTTGGATTTCCCCCACCAGAGGAAATAACTTCTCTGTATCTATCCTACTGAATCCTTTTATAATCTTAAAAACCTCAATCAAATCACCCCCTCAACATTCTAAACTTAAGGGAATACAATCCAAGTTTGCACAGCTTTTCTTTGTAACTTAACCCTTTTAGGCCTGGTAACATTCTGGTGAACCTGTGTTGCACCCCCTCCAAAGCCAATGTATCTTTCCTGAGATATGGTGTCCAAAACTGAACACAGTACTCCAGATGGGGTCTGACTAATGCTCTATACAGCTCCAGGACTTTACAGAAAATCTGGTGAAGACGCACAGGACGCACTCCCAATATCAAATGCAAGGATCATTATTTACAAGTTCCTTAAGGAGAATTTAAAACATCACAGCAACCAACAGATTTCAATCACGCATCCATTACCAAAGAAGTGGTCACAAACTGTAAACAATAAGAATAATCCTTGTATTTGGTATAGCGACTTTCACATCAGAGGATGTCTCAAAGCACTTCACTCGATGTATAGTAAAGCATAGTAATTGTGTATTTTATGGGGGGGGCACACAACACATTTGTGCACAGAAACATCCCACAAACAGCCATGATATTTTATTTAGGAGTGTGGGTGGGGCAGGACATTAGGAGAAACAGCCTTCTCTTTTTCGAAAAGTGTCTTGGGATCTTTAACATCCACCTGAATGGGCAGGTGGGACCTTAGTTTAACTTCTCATCCAAAGGACAGCACCTCCAATAATATAGTGTTTCCCCAGAAATGCATTGGGAGTATCAGCATCGATTCAGATAGACGTCTATGACTCCACAGTCCCAACATGACTCAGAGGAGAGTGCTTCCAACTGAGCCAGAAAATGCAAAGATTAGTCCACGTAATGCAGTAAACATCCCCAAAATAGCTTTACCAGCGACAATAAATTAATTACAAGCCTAAATGTAAGACATTTTCTAAGTATAAAAAAAATGTAGCAATCATTTATTTAAATAAATCTATTGTGATACGGTCAGTTGGAGAAATGTCCCTCACGGGGTTAAAAGATAATTGCACTTGTTTGGCTGCCAGCAATCTTCCAATATTGATTATTCTGTTTTTACTACAAAACTAATTCATAATCCTCCCCTATACTATCAGCACATTCCAACCAAACATTTGATACCGCTGCTAGAATACAAGCAATGAGTCATTAAATAATATGTGGGTCTTCCATGAATATTATCCAGATTGATGCACCTCAATTGCGAGTCAGAGAGGTTTACTGTCGAGTGAAATTTAGTTACAAAAAAAACACAAAAAATAATTAAAAGGACAAGTGTGGGGAACAGAACATTTCAAGGCAATCCATTTGAACACAAAGTGAATCTGAGTTAAAACAGACTCCCTCCTTACCTTTGTAGCAAGCTGTGAGACAGAGTTTGTGGCCTCTTCTGGAAGCAGTGGATCCTTACTCTGAAACAAATCATATAAGAGACATTCCAAAAATGTTACTGTTCACTGGGAAAGCAGTGCAGTCTTTACAGCACCAAAACACGGGAGCAAAATTTCTACTGAAAGTCAGTCCTTAAAAGGCAACATAGTGATTTGCAGTATAGAATCATCCTGATATATCACATTGTCTACTCTACTCTCATGAGCTCAATAAGTTACATTAAGTAAAATGTTGGAAAAGAGTTACAGAGGTTTATGAATCTAGATAGCAACTGAAAATATCATCATCCATCAGGTTTCTCACAAGTCTCAGTTTATGCCCAGCAAATCCATCAAGCAATTGTCATGGTGAAAAATGTTACAAAATCCTTTGGACAAATTTTGCTATATATATTGCATACATATATATAAGTAAATACACACACACACACAAACAGAGAGAAAGAGAGAGTCCTGTAATATATTGGTGAGAGCACTCGCTTCACAAACAAGAGGATCCAGGTTTGATTCTCAGGCAGGGCAAAACCTGAGGCAAGTTTGCTTACTCTGTGCCCCTCTGTTTATCAAGCAGTGAGTAGAAATCCAGTTGTTAGCTGACTGGCCGGGAGTACTAATCCTTTCAAAAAATATGTATAAATGAATAGAATAGGAATGATCACTCAATCCATGACACTACTTGTGGGTCATTACTTTGCGCAACTGGCTGCCGCGTTTCGCCCACAAAATATACAGTCAATACATTTTACAGTTGATTCTGTGAAGTGCTTTGAGACACGTCAATGACATGATAAGGCGCTATATCAAATGGAAGGATTATCCTTATTCGTTAGACTCATATATATTAAAACCCTCATTTAATAATTTTATGCCCCAGGTTCTGTTCCCTGCTGGTGTCATTGTCCTCAATAGGTCAATCTATACCCGCAGCCTCTGTCGTTAATGGGTCTGGTCGTCGTTAGATCCCTTGAAGCATTGCTTGAGCACTGCAGAACCGCACCGTCTACTGCCCCCACACCCACCTCACCGAGCCCCAAAGTGAATTCTGACCCTGAGGGGACGCGAGACGAGATGGCGATGGAGCAGCAAGGATGCCTGCTTTGGCTGGCAGCCCTGAGCTGTGTTAACATGTCGCACATTCGGAAATAAGAATAACATTGACACTCAAACAGAGTGGGTTTGTTTCTAAATCCACTCTCTGAGAACCACTGTGTCCACAAGCATGCATGAGCAACTGTATCCTGTGTATGATGCATGACATAAAATCCATATTGCTGCATATGTATCCAAAGGCACGCTGCAAATGTCATTTTGCTGTTGCTGTTGTTGTTAGTTTCCAAACATTTGGTGCAATAAATATATTCTCTTCTATATTTGGAGATGGGACTGGCAGAGCTAAACACTTACACATCCTTAAAAGCATCTAACAGACTGCAGTGCTCTCTCTTTTTCTCTCTCTCTCTCTCTCTTGCTCTCTGCCTCTATCCAGCCAGGATCCTTTTACACAATAACAGCAAAAAAAAAAGCCTTTTTTGTTAAAAAAAAGAAGAGACACACAGACAGCCAAACAGCAATGGGCATAAATCTATAAAGGAAAATAAATGTTCTTACCTTGCAGACTTCCTGTGGTTTATCATCCTCGCAGTCCAAATCCTTCAGCCCTTTATGCTTTATTTTCCACATTGTGGGGCTGGCTGGCTGTTTGTGTGTGTGTGAGTGTGTGTGTATGTGGAGGAGGTGCAGACTGCGGTGGTACAATGGCCAGGCTGCCTTTTAATGTTCTTTTCCTCTGCAATCGCTTGAGGCTAACAGGGTGTTCAAACTCCTGAACACTGCATGGAGAGAGCAGTAACACATCCAGACCCCAACAGCCAATACACAGACACACACACACACCAAACTAGATGTAAGTTGGAGGTTGTCCAGGAGAACAGTTATAATCTATTCACATGATTAACTGATGACAGTGCTCAGCAAGGATTGTTTCAACCAATGGCTGCAACATACAGCAATATTTGTTTTGCAGCCTGTTAGGAAGTAGAGATCAAGGCAGGCACTGAGCAAGCAACTGTGTAGAGCTCTTTCTTTCTTTCTTTCTTTCCCACCCTACCTCCCCACCCCTACCTGTGACCTGCACACCACCAAATGGAAAACAAAAGAGCCTCTGCCTGCTCTTGGCACCTCATATCAGGCAAAGGTTCTTTATTGGCTTTCCTGTTTCCATGGCATCTCCAAGAGAACAAGGCTACTTTTCCAGAGCTTGACCAAAGGCTGGAAGGGGATTCTTTCAAAGTAAAAGCTCTCCCCCTGCTGCTTAAGAGTTTCCGAGGCCTGAAGCACAACCTGGTGTTTCGCCCGCAAAGCCGTTTTCTGCTGAAATAGCATTGCAGATTATATCTCGAAGATGTGGTAAGACGCTCTATCAGGTGTCGGGATTATTGTGGTTATCATCACGGTTAACATTTGAAAGCTGGTTTCAATTGGGTGTGGTCAAATCACACTGCTGCAAATCTCTCCGAAACGCAACAACAACTTGCATTTGTGTATAGTTACCCACCTGAAGGGCTCAATATAAATGTGAGTTGTTTTTAAGCAGTGTGCAGAAACTCAGAATCCCCAAATCAACACTGATTCAAGAATTTAGCACAATCTTAAATTGTGAAGCAATAAAAATAACAATCCTTGCATTTGATTTAGTGCCTTACATCAAACGTCTCAAAGCACATTACAAAATATACTGTTTAGTGAATTGTATATTTTTATGGTTGAAACATGGCAGCCAATTGCACGCAGCAGTGTCCCTCAAACAGTCATGGATTGAGAAACCAAATTATTATTAGTTTAATTTTTTTTTGAAGGGACTATTACCTCTTTCTGCCAATCTACTAACAACAGGGCTCCTATTTACTGCTAGGTAAACAGAGGCGTGTGTAGTAAGGAAACTTGGCTAAGGTTTCATTCGCCTGTGGTTATGGTCACTATGTGGTTTTACAGGTTAACACTAGATGGAAATACAGTCCTCCAATGTGTGTCAGCTTTCCTCTCCCCAGTCAATATCTGAAAATAACTTTCACTAATTTTCTTTCACAATGAAACTTTGTTGAATTGAAATTTTCATCTCCTATTGGTACAAAGTCTGTTTCAGAACACTGAGCAAATGTAACAAGACATTTTTCTTAATTATCCAAAACCTGTACCCAGGACTAGAGTTTGTATCAATGCATAACAGAAAAAGGAGGTTTATGATAAATGTCAGGCCCAAAATTTAGAAGACAACCAAATAGAAGATGATAAGTACAGAGGAAAACTGAAAAGGAAATTAGTGGGGCAAAGAGATTGTACGAGAAAAGATTAGCGGGTATTTTACAAGCACATCAAGAATAAAAGGTTAGTCAAAGTAGGTTGGGGTCAATTAGGGATTAAGGCAGAAATCTTATTGTGGAGGCAGAGGGCATGGTTGAGGTACTGAATGAGTACTTTGCTTGTGTCTTCACAAAAGAAGAGGATGTAGCCAATGCTATAGTATCAGAGAAGAGGGTAGAGGAATTGGATAAGTATAAACAGAGAGGAAGGAAGTACTAAAAAGGTTGACGTGCTCAAGGTAGATAAACTACCCTGTCTGGACGGGATGCAACCAAGGTTATTAAGGGAAATATGGGTGCAAATAGCAGAGGCTCTGGCCACAGTCTTTCAATCTTTCTTGGCTAGGATTATTCTCAGAGCAGGGGTGGTGCCAGAGGACTGGAAGGTTTCCTAATGTTACTCCCCTGCACAAAAAAGGGCAGAAGGACAAACCAGGGAAATACATGTCAATCAGCCTAACCTCAGTAGTGGGGAAACTTCTAGAGACTATAATCTGGGACAAAATAAATCTTTACTTAGAAAAATATGGATTAATGAAGGACAGCCAGCACCGATTTGTTAAAGGCAAATCTTGTCCAACAAACTTGATAGAGATTTTTGATGAGGTAACGGAGAGGGTGAATGAAGGTAGTGCAGTTGATGTTGTTTATATGAACTTTCAAAAGGAATTTGACAAAGTGCACATAAGAGACTTGTAGAAGCCCACAGTATTAAAGGGACAGTGGCAGCATGGATCCAGAACAGGTTGAGAGACAGAAAGCAGAGCGTTGTGGTGAACGGTTGTTTTTCTGACTGGAGGTAAGTGTACAGTGGCATCCCCCGGGGATCAGTATTGGGACCACTGCTCTTTTTAATATATTATAAATGATCTGGACTTGGCTATAGGGAGTACAATTTCCAAGTTTGCAGATGATACCAAGTAGAAAAAGTAATAAATAGTGAGGAGGATAGTAGCCGACTGCCAGAGGACATAAACAGAAGGGTAAAATGGGGAGACACATGGCAGATGAAGTTTAATGTGGAGAAATGCAAGTGATGCATCTTGGGAAGAAGAATGATGAAAGGCAACATAGGCTAGATAGTACAATTTTAAGGGGGATGAAGAAACAGAGAGACCCAGGGGTTCATGTAAGTAAATATTTGAAGGTGGCAGGTCAGAGAGATAAGGCTGTTAAGAAAGCATACTGGATACTAGACTTTATAAATAGGGGCATAGAGTACAAAAGTCAGGAAGTTATGATTAACTGGTTTGAAATACTGGTTAGGCCTCAGTTAGAGTACTGTGTTCAGTTCTGGGCACCAAACTTTGGGAAGGATGTTAAAGCATTGGAAAGGGTGCAGAGGAAATTAACCAGGATGGTACCAGAAATGAGGGACTTCAGTTATGAGGAACGGCTGGAGAAGCTAGGATTATTCTCATTGGAGCAGAGAAGATTATGAGGAGACATAGTAGAGGTTTTCAAAATCATGAGGGGATTTGATAGGATAAACTGAGGGGGGGGGGGGACAAACTGTTTCCTCTGGTGGGTGTGTCAGTGACCTGAGATCACAGATTTAACATAGTTGCTAGAAGAAGCAGAGGGGAGGTGAGGAGAATTTTTTTCACTCAGCGAGTTGTTCGATTCTGGAATGCATTGCCTGAAAGGGTGCTGGAGGCCGATTCGATAACAACTTTTAGAAGAGATGGTTATTTGGTGAAGACAGATTTGCGGGTTATGGGGAGAGAGACGGGGAGTGGGATTGACTTTGATTAGCACTTTTCAAAGAGCCGGCTCAAGAGACTCGATGGGCCGAATGGCCTCCTTTTGTGCTGTAAAATTCTATGATTCTATGATATTCTAAACTTTCCAGCTGTTAGAGTGAGCAGAAGTTGTTATTCTACAGGAGAAAATTGAAAGTGCTCAGGCCGCAGTTTATCAATGAAAAGTATTTTGAAAGCCTGTGAACTGACTGTCAAAAGATGTTGTTATAGTAACTTGGGCTTCATCTTGATAATTTCCACATAAGCCATTTAGAAAACTGGTTAGGTAGACTGTTACCAGCTTCAGGATATCCGAACAGGATGAAGATAAGATCAGTGAGCTTGAGAGACAGATCAGGTGATCGGAATATGCCTTCCACCCAAACAATGCCTGGAGTAAGAGCTCGATTGTCACATTATTTTAAAATCAAAATCAAACCATTGGAACCATTCCTCTTTCTCTTGCACCTACCCGACATGTACAGATTTTGGAGTTTGCTTTCACTCATAGTAAGGCAAGTGCAAAAAGCATCTTCAAATCCTAAGACATGCAAAGGGGTGGGTGCACATCAAATCCAACATTGATTTGTTTACAAGCAATTCAATTACAAATGGACTTAGGCTCTTTCTAGAGTTTGACTTGCTTCCTAACGTAAGAAGTGTCCGCACTCTGAAGGAATCTAATGAATGATCCATTATATTGCCGTTGCCCACACAAGCTGTGCATTAAATAAAATGAACTGATTCTATCAAATTATCAGGATGCCAATTTTAACTCAAAATAACTACACAAAGTTTAAAAATATATTTTTATATAGTGCTTACAAACGGGTATCAATAGGCATTTTTCACTCTGCAGGTGAATTGTTGAACTCAGCCTTAACTTTGTAGTCTCTGCCATTGCCAGATTCCACCACTGCTTCATCCCTCAGACTGCCAAAACCCTTGTCCATGCATTCGTCACATCAAGGTTCGACTATGGAAACTCTCTCTTCGTCGGCCTTCCCGGCTCTTCCCTTCACAAGCTGCAGATCATCCAGAACTCTGCAGCTCAGGTCCTCCCCTGCATCAAGCTTCGCGACTAATTTTTGTCCACAAACAGCCTTGAAGTGTTTGATTAATTTTATTTAGGAATTGTTGCCAGGACAGTGTGGGAAACTCCCTTTTCTTTTGAATAATGCTATGAGATCTTCAGCATCCACTGGACAGGTAGAAGGGGATCGGTTTAATGTCTTATCTGAAGGACGGCACCTCCAACAATACAGCACACCAACAGCACTGCACTGGTGTCAAATACTAGGATTAGTTTTTCAATTGTTGACCTCAGACTGTAGAGTCAGGTATTGCATTATTACCCTTCTTAAATATGCAAAGGAAATTTATCTGTTTTACATCTGTCAAAACCTCCCAATGTTTACTTATTTTTTCAAAATGATTGATCAGCAACTTTCAAACTCTGTCAATGTGTTTCTGAATAATGCTGGGATACACTGCTCTCCAGCACTGCATTGGAGTTTCAGCCTATACCATGAATTTGGGTCCCTTTGTTGGATTCAAACAACAACAACAAAATTGGTTGCTACGTTTGCCATCTGTTACTATACCTTTCTAGTTCCGCTTCCCCTAATCTCTTCCTGACCTACTTTTGTATCATCTTTTGTAAATCACTCAGTAATTGTCTTCTTGCTTCTGCCTAGGGTTTTTCTGAACCAAGTTTTATTTCTATTTACCATTTCCATATTTCCCCCCCATTCCCCCACCCGCTGTCCCTGCTCGGCTGGCTCCAGCCTCCGTGCCTTCAGCCACTATATTCCACTTTCATTGTGTTTATGATCACCCCGCACTGGCTTTGGGTCGTACTTCACCACTGTGCTCTGGGATGCTATCCCATTGAAGGGAGCTATATAACTGCAACTTGTGGTTGTTAACATTCCTACATTTTATTTTAAGAGCATGTTTAATGCACTGTGGGGTATACTTGCCCTGCATGTTCCACACAATCTTTACGAAGGGATTCCATTGATGTTCGACAGAGTTTTCCTTTGGTCTGTCATTGAGCTCAGAACTCAAACCTATGAAGTTATTAGCCCATCTAAGGCTTTAGACAGTAAATGATTACTTGTGTACAATAACTTCAATGACTGCTTGCAATTGGTAGGGCAATGCAAGCATTCTCACCTCTGAGTCAGAAGGTTGTGTGTTCAAGACCCACTTCAGAATTCGGAATGACGTTGTCTTAGCTGACACTCCAGTGTAGTGCTTGGGTGGGTGTTGCATTGTTGGAGGTGCCGTCCTTTGGATGAGACATTAAACCAATGTCACACCTGCCTGTACAAGTGGACATTACAGATATCATGACACTATTTGAAAAGAGAACAGAGCTACTCCCAGTGTCCTGGCGAACAATCCCCAAACAAAATTGGTCACTCACTTCATGGCTTCATGGGACATTGCTGTGGTAAAATGGTTGTTATGTTTTGGCTTTAGTATATCCTGCAAAGTGCTTTGAGGCATCTCGGTGATGTGATAAAGCACTATCAAATTTTATTATTGTTGTTATTATTACTATTATTATAAGGCATCCTTCACATGCGAAAACATTTCAGAGTGCTTCTTAGTGGAGGGTATGGAAGCTGAGCAAGGAAGAAGGTGACCAGAAACACAGTCAAGATAGGTTTTAAAGTGGGAATTAAAACTGGAGAGGGGTTGAGGCAGAGGGATAGAGGCAAGGCTTTCTGGAGATTAGAGTCATAGTGACTCTCAGCTCAGCCATCGATGGTGAATACAGGGGCAGGGAGCAGACAACAAGCCTATATTACCTGATTGGAGGGATGAGATCCCGTAGGAGTCTCATAATATTCGCAAGTGAGAGAACCCGGTTTTATTCCAGCAGGGCGAAACTTTAGGCAAATTTCCTAATTCCACACATCTCTGTTTACCTGGTGGAAAGGAAGAACCCGGTTGTTAGTCATTTGATGCATTGCCTTTCATAGGTAATCATTGCTGAAAAAAAATTGATCGTTCAATTCACGACTATTTGGGGTCACTGCTGATCAAAATTGCTTGCTGTGTTTCGCCCATAAAGTCAATCCACTTTACAGTATATTCTTTGAAGCGCTTTGAAACATCTCTGAGATGCGATATGGGGCTATATCAAATGCAAGGATTATTTTTAATATATTATAGATAGAGAGATCTTGGGGTTGTATCCTTAATCATATTGAATATAATCACGCTCTGATCACCATTGCATAACTGTTCCACTATTTTTACTTCCTGAATAGTATCTGGGTCGCTCACAAGAACGAAACTAGAAAAATGTTGTCTCTTGTGAGTTCCCTAATGCATTGAATCAGGAAGCAGTTACGCAGGACATTAACAGGCTGTGTAGACATGGGGTCACATTGTAGTGTACACTTAACATCATTGTGATTGAAACAATGGGGTCTCTTTTACACTGATAACTAAAAATACAGTAACAAATTTTTTACTTCACTTCGTAGTGAGTTTTTTTTAACCATTATAAAATAGATAGACTGTTATTAAGTTAACTGACAGAGGTACATAAAACACCAGCTGTTGGCTGATTTCATGCTATTCCCTCCCCCAGAACAAAATTAAACTTAGAAGTAACCGCATGAGGCATTAAAATATAAACAAACACAGCACCTTGTGCATAGGATGAAAGCCTTGAAGCTCTTCGTAAGTGTCTATAAAGAGGATCAAGCAGAGAATAAGAGAATTTAAATAAAATAATAATAATTTTTATATTTTGCATTTGATATAGCTCCTTATCATGTCTTCGATACAACCAATTGCACACAGCAGTGTCCTTCAAATCAATCATGGATTGAGTGACCAAATTATCATTTTTTCTTCAAATTGTTTTTGAAGGAATTATTATCGCTAGGTTTTTAATAGGGATTTGGATGCAGAGAAGCCAATGGTCATAAGGTTAGGATTATGGCAAATTTAGGGCCTCTTTGCACAAGTATTGCAACAACAACAACAACAACTTGGATTGATATAGCTTCCTTCAAGCAAGGCAGTGCCTTGGAGCACTTAAACGTGACAGAGCCTGACGCCAGGTAGGTGGGAGGGAGGAGGTGCCTGTAAGCATAGTCGAGGAGGAAGGTCTTCAGTCATGATCCAAAAGAGGGGATGAGGGAGCAAGACGGAGCGGTTGGTGGAAGAGTTCCCATATTAACACTTGATCGAGTCCAATAACACTCGTCATAGCTCTGTCAATTCCAATCACATTTTAGACAGTTTACTTTATGTTAAGATCATGATATACATTTTAAAAATAATTTAAATGAATTTCACAATTAATTTTGGTTGTAGCAATAACAACAACAACAACAGAATTACACTTGTATAGCACCTTTCACATCAGGAGGACATCCCAAGACGCTGGACAGTCACTGCTTCAGATCCAAACATGTTACAGTATAACGTTTACCGGAATGCAATTTTCAGAAGCTATACAACATGATGACGGATCCGTTGCTATTCCTCCCTGACAGCATCTTCATCTCCAGTTGGCTCACTCTGGGCTGACTACGGCCCTTTTCCACGGATAGAAACAAGACAAAATATCTGTGATCTATTCCATACACTAACAACTATCCAAGAGAGGTTTTCCATTGATGGTTTCAGGATTGTATCAGCATTTATGGTAACGCGATTCAGCAAGAGACTGAGTCCAAACCAATCAAATATCATATATAGAATTTGCTTGTTATATTGTAGTGCACTGTAATAGTATAACAAACCTTGCATTATCATATCATCAAATTGTCTCAAAGGATATATTGTTAAATGCAGTAAGTGTGTACCTCACAGGTGAAGGCAGCAGCCAATTTACACAAAACAATGCCCCACACACAGCCATGAAATTAATGGTCAATTTTATTTTGAGGATTGTAAACCAGGATATATTAATAATCCTTGCTTTTGATATAACGATCCGTTAATCGACAATCGATTTAAAAACAAGGATACTGGGAGAAACTCAATTTCCTCCCCCATCCTTCAATTTGTGCCATGGGATCTGTAATGTCCAGTTGATCTGAGTCGAGATCTCAGTTTATTGTCTCATCCATCAATACAGCACTGCACCACCACCACCAACAACAACAACAACAACAAAATTGCATTTGTATAGCATCTCTCACATCAGGAGGACGTCCCATCGCATTGCACGGGAGTGTCAGCTGTGAGTGTGAGTTTAGAGTCCTAACTTAAGACGTGAACCATAATTTTCTGGCTCAGGATGGAACCAGGCTAACTTCCATCGCAAATCATCCTTTTACTGAACTGAAGTCTGCACACTTATCTGAACTAGCTGGAACATTAAAATCTAACAAGTTGTACACTGTACACAATGTTACAATATAAACATTGAAAGATTTGTGGTAATCTGTCAATTTGGGCCCCAGAGATCTCATTATGTTCCCTTCCCTGCCCCGACATAACAATTCTTCAGTCTTTGGTGAAAGAAAGCAATTGACATAATATGCAAAAATTCATAGAGCTCAATAAATGGCCTTTAATATTTGAAGACAACACAGTGGTTCTTTGTACTTTAATTAAAAGCAGGGTAAATGGGTGTATAATGTGCTGCGGTCAGCATTCCATTCGAGAACAGACAGGTGATCCATCTGTTCTGATTAAGGAAAATGTTATTATTTGGTCCTTACATCACTAAAGAGCTATTGAAATTGCAGTGTACTGAAGGACTTGGAATGAATGTGCTTTGGGTTTCAGAATAAAGATAAATACTTTGATCAGCATATATAATATATCTATTATAAATATATACACAGGTATCCCTCCATAACCGCAGGGGATACGTTCCTGAAAACCCCCGTGGTTGGTAAAACCGCGGTTGGAAAATACAGGGCCCTATGGGAAACATGGGGATAGGGGGAGTACGTTTGCTTTTTCGCGGTTGGAAAATGCAGGGCCCTATGGGAAACATGGGGATAGGGGGAGTAAGTTTGCATTTCGTAGAACTAAACACAAAAAAACACATACAGTTATAACATACATGGGGATAGGGGGAGTAAGTTTGGGCGCATTGGCTGCCAGGATCTGCAGCAATCTGGGAGGCTGTCTGACTGACTGATCTGCACAGAAAGAGAGAGAGGGAGAAATCATGATGGGCGACACGGAGGGTGGGGGGGTGGGGGGGGTGGGTGACACGGAGGGTGGTAAGATGTGTGTAGAAGGTGGTGTGGTGGGTGACACAGAGGGTGGGGGGGGTGGGTGGTACGTGATATTGAGGGTGGGGAGGGGGGTGTGCAGTAGGTGGCGTGATGGGTGACATGTTGATAGAGGGAGTAAGTTAAGTTTGGGAGCATTGGCTGCCAGGATCTGCAGACACAGAGAGACATAGACACAGAGAGAGAGAGAGAGAGAAATCAAAGGAGATTTACTTTAATCCTAAGAGAGAAGCGATATTGCTGGTTGATTGCGACATTGCAACTGGGTCCTAGCGCCAAATGCTAGTGTTAATGTTAAAACTTGCGGATAAGCAAGGGTTAAGCAATAACCATTGTGTAGTTGGCAAAGGTTGTCGCATTTAGCAAACCGTGGGTAAGTGAGTTTAGCGGTTGACGAGGCTCAGGCAGGTTACCTGTGTGTGTGTGTGTGTATATGTACATATATATGTGGTTGTATTTCGCCCACAAAAGATATAATCAACTCACTTTACAACATATTTTGCGAAGCGCTTTGAGACAGCTCAATGACGTGATAAGGTGCTACGTCAAATGCACAGATTATTCTTATTCTTGTGTAAATAGGTGTAGAAGTACTGAGATCATGGTTAGGTCGTTTGAAGAGATGCTAAAGAGAATTTGAATGTAAATGTGATGTGGGATTTCCTGAGTAGAAGTAAAAGTAGCACTTTAAATGTTTCTGTGCCAACACAGGTCTGAGTGTAAAAGATGCATCGATGAGCAGCTCAGAATGCTTGGGTCACAGCATGCGTATCACAGTGAACTCCTCAGATAAATCTGACACTGCAAACCATTACTTACTGATAATAATCCCTACCAGGAATGATAGTACAACATCAGTGATAGTGGACAAGTTATGTTCATTATCTGTGCAGGCAGATGGTTTCGTGCAAGTTAGTGACTCAGACAAACAGAATGCTGAGAAAACGTTGTTTGGGTTCAGTGGAGCCTCAGGGATTGAACCTTACCCGAATGGAAAGGTTATCTTTATGAAGTCATCGCCCTTATTTTGCACATGACTTCAGGGGATGCAGCGGATGAGGTTCCTCCAGTCCGTTTGCAAAGTCCAGGATCAAGCATTGAGGCGGATTTGTGGCAAACATGGGAAGTGGCTGGCAGGGAGGGAAGGCTATACTGACCTGTAGCTAAGCACACTAGAGGCTACACAACAAGCACATCTATTTGCCCAGACCCTTCACATGAGGACCTGGATGCAGTAGCTAGTGCTGGGTAAGCCTGCAACATGATATTGGACCTCATGATCGTTAAGTTGACTGGCGAGTCACAAGCTGTCCGGCAAAGGTCCTGCCACCACACTGAAGGCAAATATCTGTCAGATAGGAAACTCTTAGGCTTGAGGTGAAAGCTGCTGGAAGGCATTGTGGAGTCCTGTAGCTCAGTGGTGAGAGCACTCGCCTTCTGTGCTTTGAATCCAGGCAGGTCAGGGCGAAATCTTGGGCAAGTTTCCTTACTCCACACGCCTAATAATAATTCCTCCCAAAAAAACCTATAATACATTGGTCATTTCAATCCACGATTGTTTATGGGACACTGCTGTGCGTAATTGGCTGCCAAGTTTCACCCACAAACATACAGTCAACTTACTTTATAGTATATTCTATCAAACGCTTTGAGACGTCTAGAAGATGTGAAAAGCACTACATCAAATGCAAAGATTATTATTATTATTATTATTATCAATATTACCTGGTGTCCAAATTTGTGAACACACATTTTTTACTTCCAACACTTGGAATCCACCTTGATTGTTTCTCAGAGGTAAGTAACACCTACTGTTTTGAAATATTTTGGCTTATAACAATAATGATTCTTGCATTTGATATAGCGCCTTTCCACATCTTCGAGTAGAGCAACTTCCGTTGGCAGAAGATTCTCCAAGAATTACAAGGTGAGAGTTTGGGATCTTTATCATCTACCTGAATAAGCAAATGATACCTCAGTTTAATGTCTTATCTGAAGGCTGAATCGATAAATAAGAAACCAGCTAAATTCAGCCAATATCTTATGAAGGCGGCTAGCTGTTAATAAGTTAATAAAAATTAACGCATCAGTCACTCTTGCTGCAAATGAAGATGTTAGTGAAAATAATATAAAATGATTGTTCAACGACAACAATTTGCTTTTCTATAGCACTCTCCACACCGGGTGACGTCTCAGAGCGCTTCACAACAGTGGAGCCTGAGGCCGAGTGAGGGAGAGGGGAAGGTGACCATAAGCGCGGTCGAAGAGGAAGGTCCCAGTAGAGCGGAGGCAGCATGTACTGCTGTGAGGTGAGAGGTTAGAGAGGTAGGGGGTGCAGAGGAGTGGAGGGATTAAACAATTGTGAAGATCTTGAAGTCAATCCGCTGTGTGACATTTCATACTGTTCGGAAATGTCCCAAAATTACCCTGATGTGTTCACTGTTCTTAAAAAGCAGGATTGCCTTTGAAAGTGATAATGTCCCTGTGTGGGTCTGAGGGCAATTTCATGAAGGAGCAGCCATTTCTCAGCTGGTTTTGAACTGAAACAGGAAGCCATTCAAACAGTTGCTCATTTTGAATTCTGATTATCTTGAGTTCTCCTTGTGAATAAAGATGGTGGAATCCCAAGATCCAGGTTCTAACAGCAGCAATTTATAATCCTTACATTTAATATTTGATATTTGGTGTAACGCTTTTCACATCTTATCGACGTCTCAAAGTGCTTCACAGAATATACTGTAAATTGAATTGACTGTATATTTGTGGGTGAAACGTGACAGCCAATTTTGCACAGCAGTGTCCCACAAACAGTCGTGGATTGAAAAAGGCCAATTTTTATTGTGGTGGTTTTTTTTTGGAGGGATTATTATTAGGTGTGTGGAGTAAGGAAACGTGTCCAAGGTTTCTCCCTGATCTTCCTGGATTCGAACACAGGTCTCACGCTTGTAAGGTGAGGGCTCTAACCACTGAGCTACAGGATACCACAATTTACAGAAAAGGTCAGAAAAACTGGGCATTTCACACAGCTGAGTGGGAATACAACTGGGAAGGGAGGGGGCAAGAGCTGGAGTTGGGGCGGAAGGTGAATGAACAGATAGTTGAAAGATAGGTCTTAAGGCAGGTCTTATATTGTTGCTTTGTAATGAAAATCATTGATTATATGGAGCAAAACGTCATTACAAAGATTATTTATCAATTATGAAATGAGTATTGTCCATAAAAACAGAAGTTGTACAGTAAAAGCCCGTTTATCCGTGACCCGATCAACCGTAACTTTCGTATAACCGGCACCTCAAAAAAAAAGTCCCCATTCGATTAAGTGGAATTTATCCGGCACAATGTATTAAAAAAAAATTGGGGTGTTTTCGGCCGAATATCCAGCACGCGCTTCAACCGGCACTGGCCAGTTCCCGAGGGTGCCGGATAAACGGGCTTTTACTGTATATTAATAGGTACCGCTTTTTGTAGGAACATTAGTTTTGAGGGATTACTTAAATAGCTTGTGTATCGATCCATCGCTGATATATTGTACAGGACTTGCTCATCAGGAATAACAGGATAAAGAAAACAGTTTGTTCTTTGCAATGGCTGGGAGGAAAAATAGTTTACACTGTGTTCTTGTGCTCTTGCTCAGCCTCAACTAATTGTGTGTGTTTTACATTCCTGCGGTGTTTTCAACTAATAAAGCTCAGAGATATTCAACTATCTACAATCCTATTAGCTGCAAATCCTAAATCCAATATGCTGCAGTTTAAGCAGATTATGGGTATGAGGTATATGATCAGAATCTGCTGTATGTGCATTTTACTTCTGTATCTTATTTTGCTTTGTACTGTATCAGTGAAAATACAGTTATTGCAAATAGTGGATGAAATAATAAATTTGTCCTTTTTGTTACAAACAAAAAGAATCACTCTCTGCTTGTTTCTAATACAGGGGATGCATTACCGCTGTGCTGTTCAGGGCGCCGTTATATAACGTTTCCTTATTGTGTGACAATACAAAAGAGGCACATGCAGTGAAATTTATTTGCTGGCAGTGTGCCTGATGGGAGCAATGTTGCTTCATTGCGAACTCACTGTTGAGTGGTTTTGTTCTCACAGTACAGGTTAGGTTACCTTGGTTGGAGGTAAGTCATCGCAGCATGGAAACAACAACAACTTTCATTTGTACAAAACCCTTCACGTTGGGGTAGCGTTGCGGAGAGCGTGCCGTGACCCTGAGCCTGGGGGAGGGGAGAGATGGCCATAAGCAAGATAAAAAAGGAGGGACTTTAGGCGGGATTTCAATTTGGGGGAGGAAGGGGCAAGAAGGAGGGAGTGAGTTGCAGAACTTCGGGGCATAGTGGCTGAAAGCACGGCCGCACTTGGTGGAGTGGAGGGGGAAAGGGACGATTTCAGGCTGCAATATATTCACCAACTTGTAAGTCAAAGCATACAGCTTATGAATTAAATCAGTCCAGAGAATAATAACAATGACAACAACAATAATTAGCATTTATGTAGTGCTCTTCAGTTTACACTTATATGCTTATATGCTTAGTGCACCAGGAACTTTAATGTCCACATGTGAAGTGTGGGGGGGGGGGGGGGGTTTCAAGTCTTATTCAAATCCCAGAAAATGTGATAAACGTCAGCATGGAGGAGATACAAGTCCAAAGTATGGAGATTTTAAATAGGGAGTGTAAGACTTTAAATAGAATTGAGAAATAATACATTGATAGGCAAAGGGCATCGGAGCAAGACAGCAAAGGTACAGCATTAGAAAGGGCTATTTCCGGAAATTGGCAGTATAGTGAGTACCCTGGAAAGGTGAGAAAAATGGGCCAAAGGATCTTGTTGTGCAAATTGTTAAAACAAATAAATAATTTGAAATTGCATTTCAACGAATGCAATATAGCACAATGCTGTCAGGAATGTGGTAGCACTGATGCTAATAGAGGATAAATAAATCAACCCAATTTTCCCAATTATGGATCTGATTTGTAGTCTGTGCAAACCCACGAGTAAGAGGGAAGAACAGGTGCCTTTAGTTATCAACTAATTAACAGGATTACCAATGATAATATTAATAAACCTTGCATTTAATATTGAGCTAATGATCATCACTATGTAGTTGTTACATAATTAATTGCACCAATAATTAATTAATCCTGTAAACAAATTAGACATTATTGGAGATATATTAATATTATTAATCATGCATTTGATGTAGGACTTATCACATTGTCATGATGTCTCAAAGCAGTGACTGTGCATTTGTAGGTGAAAATGACAACATTAGTTTATTTCTTCTTTGAGTTCAGTGGTACATAGAACAACATCAATATTCCAGCTCTACTAATGTATAGCACACAGAAAATCTGTTAACCATTTTTCAAATACAGTACATTGCAAGGCTCTGGGTGGTCCACTGATGTAGCATACTGTCCTTTCACCCCTGGGCCATGCTTCTGAATTCAACCCAAACAGATAGATTGAACTCCTGTCTCTGAAGGTTTAAGAGGTCATAAGCGAATACACTTGAACAGACTCAATCCTAAATTGTCTGGCTCCACAGGGCAAAACTGTCCACAAATTGGCAATAAATGTACACTTTCACTCAGAATAGCTTTTATACGGAAATGGAGAATATTTCATTCAAACACTAGGTGCTGCTCCTCTCAGCCAATGAATTGGACATTTTGACAGAGCTCGGCAAAGCAGAGAGAGATTGATGTTTCTTTACATTACCTTAGCTTGTATTCTAAGTAAACTTTCCAGTACATCCACACTTGTCTCTAAATCAAACAATTGTGGTTTTGAGTTCCATGTATGGTGACATGAATTCACATGGTCTATGATAACACTCCCAATGTAGTCCTGGGGGTGTATTGCATTGACAGAATGGCTGTCCTTCCAATGAGACATTAATCTGATGTCTGCCTGTTCAAGAAGAGAGGACGTTAACAATTCCATGGCACTTTTCGAAAAGGAAAGGAAATTTCTTCCAGTGAATTGGCCAACAAATGCACAAAACAAAACTGCTCATTTGTTTCATAGGACAATGCTGTGCACAACTGGGCTGCCACATTCACCTATAAATACATAGCCCGTCCATTTCACAATCCAGTGTAATTGGCGTCCTCCTAGTCTGAAGGATGCTAAGCCAAATGCAAGGAATATTATGATATATTATATTATGAAACTGGGAGAGCACTCTATTGTCAGATGCACAATTCTTTGGATGAGACATTAGACTAAACACTGACTGCTTGTCCTCAAACAAATCTTAAAGTTCCCATGGTACGAGTCAAAAAGAGACAGGATTCGTGTTCCAGCCAAGAATCCTGATTAATTGAATATTCACATCATGTCCATTTATGAGAAGTAGTAGTAGTGGGAACAAAAATCAAAACAAACAAAAAAGTCACTTTGTTGTCAGTAAATACCATAAAGCTTTTTGAGATGTTTATAGCTGATGTTGGCAAACCCAGGGTGCAGAACCTACATTAACAACAACTTGGATTTGGATTTATATAGTGCTGTCTGCACTGGACGGCGTCTCAGAGCCACAGTATTTTGCCTATAGCTGGTGTTGTATCTGACCTGGGAGGTGATGTTGACCCAAGTTAAAGCAGGAGAAAACTTTTCGATTCCCCAGCACTGAGATCTTTAACTCCACAAAGTAAATCTAATTTAAGACTAGTTTTCAGAAATTATCAACACAATCCCCTGAGTTTGGGGGATTTGAAAACAGTGAGACCATTCCATCGCTGCATTGTTAAAGCTCTATTTATATTGTGCTTTTTTGCATTGAAGCAATCCAAAGATGGTGTTACTGAATACTGAAAATACAGCTCCCCCTTAAGCTCCAACCCATCCAAACATCTGCAGTCCATCTCTCCACACCAGGTTCTTACCCCGTTCATACATTGCCATTATATGTGTCAGCTGGAGCAGTGGGAGTACTCTCGCTTCTGGATCAGCAGGTTGTAGGTGGAATCACATTGTCTGGGATGACACTTCAATGCATCCTGGGGTGTGTTACATTGTTGGAGGTGCCATCCTTCGGATGACCTGGGACCATAGATCTGGTCAAAGAATCAGATGCGTCAGATACTTGACCCAAAAACATATCATCACCTCTTACGGTGCGATTTAAACATTGCCTGCCTCTCAATAATTTTGCTCTGGAAGAGATTTGAATTTCCTACTTGGGAGCAGAAGTATAACATTAAAAGTTAGCTATTAACACAAGGAAGCTTCCCAATGCATAAATCCATTGCGAAAAGTAAGTAACCTTGTAGGTCACTATTGCAGTTGCTATATGCAGTTCAATGGCTATGAGTGTCTTACAAGGCAGCTCACAAATCACAAATTCAACCATAAAGTGAGCTAGAGTAAGATTTTCTGTCACTTCTGAGGCTGGAATATCTAACAATTTCAAGCTTTAAGAAGTTAAGATTGTGCAGAATTTTGGTAAATTCTTAAGAAGGAGTGTGGAAAACCTGTTTCAAAAATAACCCTGCATTTACAAAAATGTGGCTCATTCTTGGATTCTTAGGTGAGATTCTGCACAATCTTACATTTTACAACATGGGTGTGGAGGTTAGGACTTTGATGCAATTTGCCCTTCTGTTCCCTCCACACAACAAACACTGTCCTATTATAAGTCATCATTCACTCCTCAACAGGATGTCCTTCCCATTTGAAAGACACTATATGTGGAGTCCTGCAGCTCAGTAGTTAGAGCACTCGCTTTGCAAGTGAGAGACCTGGGTTCGATTCCAGGCAGGGCGAAACCTTGGGCAAGTTTCCTTTCTCCACAAGCCTAATAATAATCCATCTAAAGAAAAACAAGAATAATTTGGTCACTCAATCCACGACTGTTTGTGGGACACTGCTGTGTGCAATTGGCTGTTGCGTTTTGCCACAAATATACAGTCAATTAACTTGATAGTATAATCTGTGAAGCACATTGAGATGTTTAGAAGATGCAAGGATTATTATTATATAATATGATTATATAAATATTCATTGTTGTTTTCCATGCAGTTCTTCCGAACCCTATCTGTCCTCTGAATAGGTTGGATAACATTGTATACAGATGTGCAGTGTGTCAGAAATCTATGAAACGAGCATATCAGCATTCTCCAGAGATGCCTGACATTAATTACTAAAGGTTACCCATCATGTGACAACTTTACCAGGAATGAGTGTAACATATCGACTGCATGTGCACCGTTGCAAATCATTAAATCACATCATGCTCTACGATGCAGCGAACACATCTTCCCTGTGGAGCTGCCTCTCACATTACTTCCCAATGGTCACACACGTGTCCTTTGATGGGATTGCAAAAGTAATTACACTGTGCAATGCTCATGTATTATGTGAAATTTAACAAAGAAACATTCACCGGAGATGTTAATCCCCTGTTAATCATACTGATTAAGGGTTCAATCGATTTAATTTCCTTTGCTTTGCACTTTTTGATTTTATTTCAGAATTCAATGCGCATAGCAAATGCCTTGGAAGATTACAGATTCTGTTTTGATTTAAAGATCATTTAAAGATCTAATATGCGAAGAGAGAACAAGTTTACAGTTGAGGTATAGGGAATTAGAAGGGATGGAGGCTCATATAAAGTATGAACGTAATATGGAAATACATAGAATTCCGTATTATTTTAAGTAGGGTATTAATAGTTAGACTCCAGCAGCTATCCCAAAACACACTCTGGCGTCCCCAAGCCTTGGCGTTTGCCAACCTGCACCTAAAACATTCTGGAATTGGGGAAGTGGGATGTCCACATTCTTCAGGGAGAGGGTGCTCATTCCATCAATTTATCTCTGGAATTTCCAAGTGTAGGTGGGATGCATGGAATTCTCTATTTGCTTTGTATGACTGTCCGGTGTCTTGGGGTGTGCTCTTCACGTGGAAGTTGGTATGCAATGTAATATTGTATTGTATAATCTGAAGTATGGTGATGGGTTTTTCATGTGTCAGACACCTTGAACTTTATCCTCTGTGTTATGGGAAACCAGTGGAGTCAGGTGAGGATGGGAGTGATAGGGTCACGGAGCCTGGTGTGGGCGCGTACACGGAATGATCTGCAGTCTGTGGAGGGAGGAGTTGGGGAGGTAGACAAGCAGGAAGTTTGTCAAAACATCTCACAGAACTTCAATACAATTAACACTAATATTTTGAAGACATGACTGTAAAATAACATAAAATTAATCGAGTTTGATTCGTGGATCAAATGGTCATTTAGTTCTTTAATTTTTAGTCAATTGGCTATAACCAGCATCAGCAAAGATGAAGGTCTCTGGCTTTCCATCAGATTCTCTTGTTGATTAGAGCTGAATGATCAGGGCTTGTATGAACTGCATTTCCACTTTCATGGCAGCAGTGTCGACGACTCCACATTGCACGTGGAATGAAAATGACAATTTTCCTCTCCAGTTCTTGCTTGTAGTAATGATTACAATGAATCAATGGCATTGAACGAGGGCTGACGCTTTGCACTCATGAGCGACGAATCAGAATATGAGCTGTGCAGCCATGATCTCCGTCCAGTTGTTATGAACCTTTGACAAAATGCACTCTGTCACTTGAGCTCAATACACATCAGCTGATGCCAATAATACCATTAAGCCGAGAGGCGAGTTCCTCACACATGCAGATCAGGAAAGCTTTCCTGGCGCACAAAATACAAACTGCTCCTTCTGTCATCCATTATTGATAACTGAAAACAATCATTGCATTTGGATTCACTCCTGTAGCTGATCATTTGCACATGACTGCTGAAACTGGTGATCTTAATCACTGCCAAATCTTTATTTCAAGATGAAGTTTCTGAGATGTGTTAGCACACATTGAAAGCAAAATCTCAGCCTATATATACAATAACAAAAAGGAATTTTGCACTTGAGATAGCATGGTTTCACATCAAGAAGCTGTCTCAAGGTGCTTCATGGGATTTACTCTGCAGAGAATTGCAAGCCACTGCGTTTGCTTTGATCAGCAGCTGTTAAGGAATACAAAAGAAATAGTTACATAAATGTGATGTCTCTATAAGACACTGCACAGATCGTGGAGTCCTGTAGCGTGTTGGTTAGAACATTTGCCTTGCAAGTGAGAGGAACCTGGTTCGGTTCCTGAGGAGAGCTAACATTAGGCAAGTTTCCTTACTCCACATGCTTCTGTTTACCTAGCAGTAAGAAGGAACCCGGTTGTTAGGCGATTTATGGATTTCTTTCCAGAGGTATTAATCCCTTAAAAAATTATCAGTCAATCCCCAAGTATTTGTGATACGCTGCTGTGTAGAAGTGGCAGCAGCGTTTCTCCCACAAAATCTGCAGTCAATTCAACATACAATATATTCTGTGAAGCGCTTTGAGACATCTCAACACTGTGACAAGGTGTTATATCAAATGCATGTATAATTATTATAATAATAATTATTATTACTATTATCATTATTGTTAAGCAATCCCAAAGAAAGAGGTACGGGATTTTGATGTGTCTTGTAAGCCAAAGCACAGATCTGCACTGATACGCTTTGTCTGCTAGACATAATTCCATTCTCACTGGTGCTCTGTAACTGCCACGTATGGGCAAGCGTGGATCTAAACTCCTTAAGTAATAAAAACAAAGAAGCTACAGAACTAAATAGTCAATATAAAGCCTAAGTTATGCTACATTTATTTCATCCTTCGTGGGTGGGAAGGGGGGAAGAGTCAACAGATTTATCCTGGATTGTCAAGCAAGCAATCTCCAAACTCAGTAAAGTTGTTGCTACTTAAATCAGTCATGAGTATGTTTCACTGAGGCACTCAATGTGCTGAAACCTTCCATGTAACTGCAGTGTGATGCAAAGGCAAGAAGCAGAGGGGAGCAGCTGGTCAGGCCCAATAACTGCACGTCCGTTGAGATGTCAACAACAACAATAATAATAATGTTTGCAATTGATATAGCACCTTATCACGTTGTTGAGATGTCTCAAAGCACTTAAGAACATAAGCCCATTAGAAATGCTAGACGAATAAAGTCGATGGTTCATCTCGTTCGCTGTCCACTTTCCTGGCGGTCGCATACACATAGGTGGAGTCCTGTTCACCTTGAAAGCAAGAGACCTGGGTTCGATTCCAGGCAAAACCTTGGGCAAGTTTCCTTACTCCACATGCCTGATAATAATTCCTCAAAAAAGAACAATACTGTAATAAATTGGTCATTTCAATGCACGACTGTTTGTGGGTCACTGCTGTGCACAATTGGCTGTCGCATTTCAAATATACAGTCAATTCACCTTATGGTATATTCTATGAAGCACTTTGAGATATCTAGAAGACATGAAAACAGCTTATATACATATCCCACAATGTTATTTCCTAAAAGAAAATGATCTAATCTGTGTTTGAAAGAATCAACACTTCCTGCTTCAACCGTTTCCCAAAGGAGCCTGACTCACAGGTTTATACTCACTTAATAAAATTGTGTTTGCAAAGATTTGTTCTGAATT
The DNA here is from genome assembly GCA_035084275.1 of Hydrolagus colliei. Lineage (NCBI taxonomy): Eukaryota > Metazoa > Chordata > Chondrichthyes > Chimaeriformes > Chimaeridae > Hydrolagus > Hydrolagus colliei. Next base: position 29,760,583 of record CM068744.1, read on the forward strand.
TATCCCTCTTCAATCCTTGTCCATGTCTTCTGGTTCTACTATTCTGGACAAGTTGAAACAGCCTTTCATGGTCTATATACTATCTATACTGCTTCACAGAATATATTGGAAAGTTAATTGACTGATTTTTTTTGTAGGTGAAACACAGAAGCTAAACTATCGCACAAACAGTCATTGATTGAGTGGCCACATTTTTTTGGAATGATTATTACCCCCCGGAAAGCAATACAGCAATCGATGGAACAACCAACTGGGTTCCAACTTACTGCTGGGTAAACAGAGGTGTGTTGCCTAATGTTTCGCCTTGTCTGATAATTGAACCCATGTCCTCTAATTTTCAAGGCAAGCATGTTAACCACCTTGCCTCTGGACTCCACGAGTCAAAACTATTGTCAAACTATTGTCCAAACTAATTCAAAACTCCACCACCCGAAATCTCACCCATAAAAATACTCCATATAACCATTACCCCAGCCCTTGTCAAACTCCATTGGCCACCTGTCACAGAGCGGATCGATTTCAAGATCTTCACTCTTCTATTTAAATTTCTTCATCCCCCAGCACCCCATCACTCCAACTTGCTCTCTCCCAAAACTACCACCAATACCTGCAGCTCTGGCCTCCTCCTTGTCTACCAGACACTTTGCCCCACCATTGCTGACCATGTTTTCAATCATTACACCCCAAAGCTTTGGAACTTTCTCCCTCAATCTCTTCGCCTTGTCCCCTCTCGCATTTTCAGGTCGCACTTTCAGGGTGAAACCTTGGGCAAGTTTCCTTTCTCCACACGCCGAATAATAATCCCTCAAAAAATAACAATAATAATTTGGTCACTCAATCCACGAATGTTTGTGGGACACCACTGTGTGCAATTGGCTGTCACATTTCGCCCAGAAATATAGAGTCAATTAATTGTACAATATATTCTGTGAAGTGCTTTGAAACATCTAGAAGACGTGAAAAACACCATATCAAATGCAAGAATCATTATTGTTATTATTATTGTTGTTTGCAAGCACCTAGCCAGTTTTGTTAGACATCAGATTTCAAGATAAAATCATTCAATTTAGTGTCGCTCTGCTTTCCTGAGGTGTCATGAGAGTGAAATAATGTGTGCAATTTGCTAATAATTACTGTATTGAATCCATTAGGAAATGAAACACTTTTCACCTCAACATTGCATGAATGGAGATCCACTCAGGAAGCTATTTTTATTCTTGAACAATGGTATTGGATTTCACAGACTCCCACTGGATGTTGGTCTATCACAGGATGCTCTCATTTTCTCTGTCAAAGGAATCAGGAAACAACTGTTTCCCTTGTAAACCTTGTGCTTTGATCGTTTTTTATAAATTTCATTTATTGTTTCACTTCAGTCCTTGCCTAGTCCCTGGTCTACAGTTTGATCTGACAGACCAATTTGATGCAAAAACATTAAAGTAGTGGGGCATATCTGTGAGAGGCAAGTTATACAACACAATTCACATTGAAAAATAGATAGTCACTACACTTTGCAGTGTATCCTGTGAAGCATTTTGAGACATCTTCGCTCAGTGAGCACTGGCTTGTTTAATGTCCTCCACCCCCTATTCTCTCTACCGTAGACGGATGGGCTTTCAGCAACTGTGCTCTCTGGAACTCCATCATGGAATCCCTCCAATTCATTTCCTCCCTTCGTACAAAGCACACTTCAAAACATACCTCTTTGTTATGTCATGTTTTTTCCTCCCCCTTCCCATCCTCAGCTCCCACCTCACCGCCCACACCGATCTGATCTGAAGAGGGCAAAGGTCAATCTGTTTCCAATTCAAAGAGGGCAAAGGTCAATCTGTTTCCAATCCGAAGAGGGCAAAGGTCAATCTGGTTCCAATCTGACCAATTTATGTAATGTAATCATAATCGGTCACAAAATGAGTGACCAATTTCATTTGGGGGATGGTTGATCAGGAGACCAGGAGAAACTCGCTGCTCCTCTCCAATAGTCTCACAATCACCCAAAACAATCTGTTTCTAATCTGAGGAGGGCAGAGGTTAATCCCTGTTTGCAGGAGAGGAGATGACATTCCTCTCTTAATGTATGGTGAATGATGCCAACAATATTAAACATTCACTTACATCAGGATTCTCTGCTGAAATTTTACCTTGGGTTGTGTGTGTTCATTAAACTTATTTGGTGAACATTATTTCAAATGGGTAAAGTCCCACTTACAGGTGACCAGCAAATATTGATGTACAGCGAAGAGATGTCCAAAGTGTACACCCATCAGAAGGATCCAGATTAGTTGAGGTCACAGAGAATTTTGGGGGTAAAATTAAGGATAATAAATTGTATAATAACTGCAGCTCAGGACCTCAAGGTAAGTGGCAGTGACAACTTCCCAAAACACATCGCACTGTTTAAGGCATTGGTTCCCAAACTGAGGTCCGCAAATTCCTGAGAGTCAGTGAGATGGTTTGATGGGGTGGGGTTGAGTGGGTGCATGAGATACAACTGGAACCGTTTTGCTTCCTCCCTTTCCTCCTTCAAGGCCAGTCTCAAGACCTTCCTCTTTGACCGCGCCTTCGACCCCCCCCACTAACTCTTCCCCCTCTCCCGCTCTCTGTCCCCTTCCCCCTACCTCGACCCTCCTCCGCCCGCTCGGGTCCTGACATGACTGTTGGGACATCCTCCCGACGTGAAAGGCGCTATATAACTGCAATGTTGGTGTTGTTGGAACAAACCATCACTGACAGCTCAAGTTCTTGCCCCCTATAGACCTCCCTATAGATGCAGCCCAATGTGGAGGGCGTTATATAAATGCAAGTTGTTGTTGTTGTTGACACAGCTCCAGTCTTACAAACCAATCACAGCCCTTGCTCACTGAGCCAATCACAACCCCTGCATGTCCCAGAGCTGTCTGCTGCTTGCTGAGACCTGACCAATCAGGTCAGATGGTGCCAATGGCAGATGAGATAAGCCTCAGTCATTAGGCATGTGGATCCCAGAGCTTGTCATCTGATATTAATAATCATAATAATAAGAATATTAATTATCATCATAATAATCACAATAAACATAATAATCATAATTAGAACCATACAAATAATAATCTTTGCATTTTATATGCTGCTTTTCACATCTTCTAGACGTCCCAAAGCACTTCACAGAATGTACTGTAAAGTGAATTCACTGTATATTTGTAGCAAAATCTACATGAAAATTGTAAGCATTACTTTCTATTTATATTCTTTAATAATGTTGGTTGCAATGAAACAACAAAACTAAGGCCATCAGGCCAGGCAGTACGTTGGTCAAGTTTCCTTATTCCACATTCCTCTGATTGCCTAGCAGTAATTAGGAACTTGGTTGTTAGTCGATTGGCGGATTGCTTTTCTGGAGGTAATATTCCCTTTAAAAAAATTGGGTTACTCTATCCACAACCGTTTGTGGGACACTACTGTGCGCAATTGGCTATCGCGTTTTGCCCGTACAATATACAGTCAATTCATTATACGGTATATTGTTTGAAGCACTTTGAAGCGTCTAGATGACGTGATAAGGCGCTGTGTCAAATGCAAGTACTGTATTATGATTATTATTATTACTCAATTTCAATGGATTTATTTGGGTTGTGGGGGGTGTTGGGGGGGAGTGAGGTGGTGTTAGGATGAGAACGAATCCCCTTGGTGAGGATAGCTAATGTCATGGGCGGGGCTTGAGCCCAGAACATTGGGAGTCCCTGGGTTAAGGGAAGTCAAATTAATACCTGAGCTGAGTACTGTGCTGGGTTGCATTATTGATGCATTTGCTTGGGTCAACTTGGTTCAGTTGGTAGCACTCTCGCCTCTGAGTCAGAACGTTGTGGGTTCAAGCTCCATCTAAAGACTTTGAACTCACAGTCTAGACTGCTGCTTCTGTTGCCAGAGATTCTTCAATCACATTGTGCAGTCCCACAGCAGAGTGGTTAAAGCGCTCATCTTGCAAGCAGGAGGACCTGTCTTTGATTTGCGGGCAAGACAAAACTTAGGTAAGTTTCCTTATCCCACATTGCCTCTGTTCATGTAGCAGTAGCTCTGTTCCCAACCCCCCTACCCCGCCCTACCACCACCTCACCCCCCAAAAGAATGTGGTCACTCAATCCAAACTGTTTCTGGGATACAGCTGTGTGCAGTTGGCTGCCGCATTTCACAAGAAAAAATGCAGTTAATTCGATTTACAATATATACTGTAAAGAGCTTTGAGAGGTCTCAATGATATGATGAGGTGCTATATTAAAGTAAGGATTATTATTATTAAAGTGATTGCTGTACATTAAACTTCTCCTCCCTTAAAAAGCAGGTCTGGGTATTATTTAACTGTACAGGACAGCTTTCCATCTTGTAATAGCAGCTTTTTATCAGGAGGTGTCATCAGCGGAACTTGTGAAATTTATACACAAATTTGAAAGCTCAATTTTTAAATATGTTTTTTAAATATTTGTGAGATAGTTCTGAATTTGAATTATTTGATCACCTTTACAGTTTTGATTTCACGATTTAAAAAAAAGCTGTAATTCATAGGAAAAAAGTTCAAAATAAATATTGAAGTTTTTTGGAGAAATATCACATCTTAAGCCTCCAAATCCCTCAACACAAATGCGGTGTTATGTTATATGTGTCAGACTGGCTCAGTTGCATGCACTCTTGCCTCTAACAAAAAGCAATAACTTGCGTTCATACAGCCCCTTTCACTTTGCGAGGATGTCCAAATCGACAGTCATGGGTTAGCACCTGAGCTTAGGTTTGGAATCAAGAGGGGTGGAGGGCAGAAAGTCAGAAGTCTCATGTGGGGATATGGACCTCATATCATCTATGCTGACACTCCAATGCAGTGCTAGGAGTGATCTGCATTGTTGGAAGAGCCGTCCTTCAGACGAAACGTTAAACCGAGTCTCTGTCTGCCTGTTTGGGTGGACGTTAATGATCCCATGCCATGATTCAAAAGGGAAGGGTGTTTCTCCCGGTGCCCTGGCCAACAACCCAAATAAAATTGGTCATCCCATCCATGGCAGTTTGTGGGGTATTGCTGTATGCAAATCCACTGCTGTGTTTGACCACAAAACATACAGTTATTCTGCTTCACAATACTGTATATCCTTGGCTCACATCAAAAGGCGATATACTAAATACAACAATTATTATAATTGTTATTATTACATAACCTTCTTGAGCTCTCTGAGACACTGCTACTGTGAAGGAAACTATACAAATGCATATTGTTGTTTTGTTAAAGAGAGGATCCAAAGAACTAAGTGGGGTTAAAAATAGAAATTTAGAAAATGATCTTCGGTTGAAATTTACTTTAAAGATTAGTTGATCATGACTCTGTGGGCAAGCCCTCGTGTTTCCATATTGCACATTGAGTGAGTCCTCATGTGAATAAAACTTTAGCAATATCTCAATTATCAAATGGGGCTGAATGCATATTGAGCAATTGTATTCTGCCTTCCTCATTCAAAGATGTCAATAAGAGCTGTCACTATCATGTTGCTACAGCTGGTTAGTACAAATGAACATCAATATCTCTTTTCTTCACTTATTTGTGAGAAATATCTTCTGTGCTTATTTAGTGTTGAGTCAGTGCTTTGTTTCACAATTTGGTTTAAGTCGGCAAACAAACTGAATTTGTTTTTAGCCTGAAAATCCGTGTTCTGCCATTAATATTGTTCACTTTCCCAAGTAATGTGGCAATATAGCAGTAGGCCACAATTTATCCAAGCACATGCTTAAAGGATGATTGTAAGACTCCAGGCTATACAATATAATGGCTTAAGAAAAGATGCAGCATCCATACTATAGGGGCTGTAATCTTGTTACAGAAACTGTGGTGTACTCTGCGTTCAAGTTGGAATCAATACAAGAGAGTGTTTTCACAGTAAATAGATGTTGCACCTTAAGTAACCCCACAGTATTCAATAACACACAGCATTACTTTCAAGTACTTTTGTCGCGATTTATAATTTCATGCTCAGGTGAATATGTACACCATGTTGTTAATGATTGTGAAGGTGGCACTGTAAGAAAGCTAAAACAGTATTTTTTTTAAGCAAAAGAATCACAAGTGATCGTACAAGAAATTCCTGACATTGGAAGTCAGGAGTCAATCAAACAACATTGTTTGCGATATCTGAACAGTGCAAAAGCAACACTGCTTTAGATCTCTGTGGAGATTCTGGTGTGCAGGAATGTTACACAGAGTGAATTATCTGATGCTTCAACAAATGTACAAACCATATCAATATGGTTCATATCCATGCAAGTAGCTAGAAATACGAGTAGTGATTGTGCTTTGTAATTTATACTTTCAATTTGTGCATTCCCCCTTGAAGAATGATCCCACAATTTGGCCAGACCTGGATTTGCACATGCACTCACCATAGTGCTGAATGAAACAAGGTGTATTCTGAGTGCTAAGTAAATTGTACATAAAAGCATGTCTACAGTGGGAATTCACACTCACTTGATTATGTAATTAACAACCATTGACAAGGATATTACAGTTTGATTTTACACCCAGTAATAGCCATGACACAGGTCAAATAGAAATCACAGCTGTCCCTCCATTACTGGCATAGTGAACCTCAGCTCCCAGCTCAACAGTAAAATAATCAATGAATTCAGATAATTACACAACATTTCAGAGTGTTAACCTTATGCGTTTGTGAAAGGCTGAGCGCTCTCGCAAGAGCAAAATGTTAAACGGATTTTTGCAGTAGCTAGCAAAGCTTTATCTTTTGGTGTGCATGTGGATTGTGTGTGTGGGTGTTGAACGTAGATAGGCTGCCCATATTCCGTGATCTGTCGTTATTCGCCATCAGCCACAAAATGTCAGCACTCTTATCTGAAGGTTACATTATTGCTTCTCGTTGTAAGAGAAGTTCAGAAGTTAGTGATGGATCTTTTCTGCAGTTGCATCTGCCTGGTGCTGTAATAGGACATGGAGAAGCCCAACATCCCAAGCAGCACTGCTGTGCGTTGCATCAGTCTGTCCGAGGTGTTCAGGGTTATTTTGCCGGCAGCTTGAGTCTAAAAGCAAGGAACAAAATAACATTGGACAAGTAACAAACATTTTATACTCCCTTATCATATCTACATATCACTTTACAGGTAATTATACTCTTGTCGCGGTTAGAGTGCTCGCCTCACAAGCGAGAGGATCCGGGCTTGATTCGTGGGCAGGGCGAAAAGTTGGGCAAGTTTCCTTTACTCCACATGCCTCTGTTTACCAAGCAGTAGGTAGGAACTCTGTGTTTAGTCGATTGGTGGATCACTTTTCTCGGGTTTATTTTTCCGTTTTAAGAAAAATGTGGTCACTCAGTTCACGACTGTCTGTGCACAATTGGCTGCTGTGTTTGACCCACAAAATATACATTACACTTTACAGTAGATTCTTTGAAGCGCTTTGAGACATCTCCAATACGTGATAAGGCGTTATATCAAATGCAAGGATTATTATAAAATGTAGTTATTATTTGTGCAGCTTGTTTGACTGCACTTGACAGTAATTCCTGTGAAGCACTTTGAGATGTCTTGATAACATGACAAGGCACAAGGTCAAATGCAACGATTATTATATTTGCGAACAGTTGCAACCCTCGTTTGCACCAATCAATACATCACCAATGCAATGCTTCCACAATGCAGCATTGGCCTGGAATTACCAGACCAGGCTATCAATTTAATAATAATCCTTGCACTTGATATAGTGCGTTATCATGTCTTCAAGACATCTCAAAGCACTTCACACAGCGAAATACAGCAGCCAATTGCTCACAGCAGTGTTCTACAAACAGTATTGCAAAGATTTAGTGAACACATCATCAAACACAAGGGAAACAGACAGCAGAGAAAAATGTTTTGTACCATTAACACCTCTTTAACCCATCATCCCCTGTCTTCTACCCCATTTTCTCATTTGCCTTCCTTGACCTGCCTCCCTTCTCTCTGTTAGTCCTCAAAAGCCTCTCCCTCCCACATGCCCCAGTTCTGACGAACGGTTGTGGACCCGAAATGTTATCTAAATTTCCTTTCTCCATAGATGCTGCCTGACCTGCTGAGTGTTCCCAGCGACTTCTGTCTTTGTACCACAAACAGTCATGGATTGAGTTACCAAATATTTTAAAAATTCCAATGTAAGGTTGATTACAACCGAGAGGGTTACTACTATCTGAGACAGGTTTATTTTATGCTTTCCTTTGTACTGAAGGTGCAGCAACAATGCAAATCTTTATTTGTTCAGTTTTTGTCTGAAACCTAGAGATAAGTGAAAGCATTGAAAATAGCATTGAGAGCAGCAAGCTTTTCAACATGATTTTAATTGCATTACAGTATGTTGCTGTATCAAATGCAAGAATTAACATTATTTTTAACGATGCAAAGTGTGAATGGTATTGTGAAAAAAGATTCCAGAACTGCTAATGCTGCTTTCTTTGATAGGAAGGATTAACAGATCAGTTGGGATGATGACGCTGAGTACAGGTATATGAAGTTCAGATTAAATGGGTTACTAAAACAAAACGTTAACCTTTTTGACCTCAAGGTAGAAAATCCTGAATGATCATTACGAATTAACATACAGTGTCACTATGCTCATGAAACCAGACAGACATATCCTGTATACAGTACTTTGTGGGCAAAACGCGGCGGGCAATTGCGCACAGCAGTGTCCCAAAAACAGTCGTGGATTGAGTGACCAAACTATTGTTATTATTCATTTTTAGAGGAATTATTACCCCCGGAAAAGCATTCTGCCAATAGACTAACAACCGTGTTCCTACTTACTGCTAAGTAAACAGAGGCATATGGGGTAAGGAAACTTGCCAAACATTTGATTGGGAATCAAACCCAGGTCCTCTCACTTGGGAGGTTAGTACTCTAGCTACAGGACTCCACAAATGACGAATGTTGAAATATCTACACATCCGCTCATCCACATCAGACTCTCAGGCAGATGTGAACTCAGGGCAGCAATACTGACAAAATAATCTGTGTCAGAAATCCAGCTGTCTAAAAAAATTAATAGTGTTCTGTCTGAGCTTGATGTAGGGACAGTGATATGAAGAGACTCAGAGACCAGTGACATTGCAAATGAGGTTTTCTACCTTACCCATGAAGAACTACATAGACAGTTCACTATTGGAACTTGCAAATGAATTGAATTTCCCCAGTAACTCATTATTACAAACAAGAATGTGTTGACTGACATTTTTAGAGTGCTGTATATGAGGAGAGGGTATATGCACATGGACAGACTAACACTTTGTCACCTCTATGCTGCCCTGTTAGAAAACAACAACAACAATAACAAAATTACATTTGTATAGCGCCTTTCACGTCCGGAGGACGTCCCAAGGCGCTGGACAAAGACAAAGGCAGTTTGAATCCTCTTGATTAAAATCTATCTAATTTCAATGTTAGCTGTGCAGAATTAGCCCATCAATGTATTTTGGAAGTGAAAGGGGGTTTAGTTAAATTAAAAGTTATTACAGCATTGGTTTAACCTGGAGTTCAAATATGTTTAAGGCAGATTCCTTCACTGATGTAATGACATTCAAATTATGGAGACATTGGATTAAAGTTCTGCCATAGTTATTCATTACCAGATAACAATGCCGTTTATTATTTCTACTGAATATATTTAAACAATACCAGACCACATTTTGTAATGCACTCAAAAATCACTCAAATATTTATTGTGACTGCATTATTTAGGTATTTTCTAATTGACAAACTATCCCCAATCTCAAGTAGTACTGAAAAGTGAATTAGTGCGTATCTGTTGCTAAACTGTGTGCCGTTGCATCTATGATTTCCGCAACAGTGAATATTTTCTCAACAGTGCAAATTGTCTGTCACAGTTAGGTGGTATTGTTCAGGGGAGCCAAGCCTGTAACGCAACATCCACATTGGCAGTTGTGCAGTGTTCTTACACAGAGTGTGTGATACGGCATGGGAACCGGTCATTTAGTCAACTAGTCTGTGCCAATATTTATACGCAGCAGCCTCCAATGCTCATATTCTCCTCTCCTAGGCCTGTCTATTCAGTTCTCTCTCATGTAATACTATGCTAATAATTCTTGCATTTAACATAGCGCCTTATCATGTCATTGAGGCGTTTCACAGTGCTTCACCTTGTAAAGTGAATTGGATGACTGTGTAGTTTGTGGGAATAGTATATGCATCAGGTTTGCTCTTCAATACATTGAAGCTGATTGATTCAAGCAGTTTCTGGCAGCGAGTTCTCACCACCCTTTAGTGTTTAAGTGTTTGTCTAATTGCCTTTTAAATGAAACAAAGTTTCTGTTTATTCCTGGATAGTGCTTATTGTTAGCAGTATGTCAGGAATCTATCACTGGATACTTGGCTTTAGTAATATCTTACTGCAGTGAAATATATATTTTAAATATTGTATATTTAAATGCTCCGAGACCCTGCCCTATATAAATATAAATGATTGCTGTTACTTTAATTTATAATGGTTTTCTATCATATTCCACATTCTCAAAGCTATCGCTAGGATCCACAATACATAATCACTTCTATTTCTATGTGAGGGGGAAGGGAACGAAAGAGACAACATTCATCGGTTTATCTAAAAGTATCAGACTAATCTCTTTCAGATTATCTCCTACAAGTAGGTTGATTTATAAATGACTTTTAAATTGATTTCACTTTTCCACAAATTCTCCCTGTGTGCATTGTGGGAGAAAATGAATCCATGACATCGCAAGTCTAAAATACAAAATAAAATACATAAAATGTGCTTCAAAAAACATTACACAGATTTAGAAAGGTTATTATGAATATTTTGATAATAACAATCCTTTTCATTTGAGATAGCGCCTGATCATGTCATTTTTGAGATGTCTCAAACCTCTTCAAAGAATTTGCTGTAAAGTGAATTGCTTATATTTTGTGGAAGAAACATGGCATTTTCTAACGTGTCAGTGCTGTAAAAAGTCCAATACCTTCGTTTAAGAACTTTAAAAGCTCATGGTCTATATAATATGGCACCATCTCACAGGTACCGTTAAATATTGTGTAGCACTATTAGAATTGCTTTTTTAGTCTCAGGTTTCAGCACAACTTTAAGCTTGTTTGAATTCATCACCACACATTTTGTGTTGACAGCACTAGCTTAACAAGGCTGAGCACCCTATCAGGTACACTGCACTTATGTTATAAGTACATAAGTTGATAGAATTTGCCTGGACAAAAGAAGACCAAGGTCCATCCAGTTCACCTTCCACCATCCTGACAGTCGCTTGACTTGACGTGTCCCAAACAATACATAGAATCCCCAGATCTTATTTTCTAACAGAAATCTATTTAACTTGTTGTAAACTTAAAACTAATCTTTTTTTAACAACAGAATTCTTTGCAACAACAGCAACAAAATTACACTTGTATGGCACCTTTCACGTTGGGAGGACGTCCCAAGGCGCTGAAACCTCTGTGGCAGTTTTTGTCACCTTTGCGCTACTTTGCAAGTTGCTTACTTGCACTCACTGAAGACCAGTGAAAAGCACAGACAAACTGCAAACTTAGTTGTGTTTCATAGACTGTGAAACATCGTTTGGCAGTGCTTACCTGCAGCAGTCTGATATATCCAGGAGTCAACCTTCGTAGACCGAAAATCATTTTGGAAGAGTATTATCTTCTTTCCCAAGCTCTGCTGCAGTTATTTAGAGAGGTTCTAGTTGATCGCAAATTAAATAACTCTAAATATTAAATATTTATGTTTCTGATTTCAATCTGTTCAGATTGATCGTTCTATGGTATTCAGAATTCCACTGGCCTCCGCCACTCCACATTCAACACCTATCAGCCTCTTTGTGAGCTCTTTATATAATGGTTTGCAGTACATATACAAAGACCAGATAAATTGCTTGAGCTGTCACATGTTATCAATCTGATGTGCTTGGAACATTGGCGGATGAGCGTGCGTGAGAATGCTAGCGTCTAGGATTGTCTACAATAATAGAATAGGCTTATCTCTATTTGACTTTACACAAAACAGATGGAGAGATTTACAAAAACGGGACATTGTGACTTTTGACTAATGTTTAGCTGTCTTTGGCCTTAACTTTCCTTTGCACGAACCAGAAGTTGGCTCAATTTTGGCAAATCAAGTTTGTTGCATTAATTGTGAATTTGATGTATGGGATTATCTGTGACAATCCCAATTTCCAAGATGGCAACCTCTGAAGAAAGGCTGGGGGATAAATTGACATCTGTTTCCAGGTGGCTTTCTTTTCCAGATTTTGCCAGCTTTGTGGATTTGCCATTTCACTCACTCATACTCAGTCAGCACACTTTAGAGTAATGTATATTCTGTGAAACGCTTTGAGATGGCCTCCTGACACGAAAGGCCCTTATCCAAAATGTGAAGATTATTATTATTACTAATAATTATTAGTATAATTATATACTAAGTATAATTATTTGTGAATTTCACAATCTGATAATCTCACATCCAAAGTTACCATTGACACAACTGGTATTGCACTTCAGATGCCAGTGTAGAACAAAAGCTTTAACTGTGAATCTTCTAGCGTACTGATGTATTGTTTTATTAGGTTGGAACATCAACCTGGGGTGAGGGGGATGAGCTTGAGGATAGGTTGAGCAATCTAGGCCTATATTCTCTAGAATATAGAAGAATCAGAGGTGATCTTATAGAAACCTATAAGATTATTAAGGGCATGACAGAGTAGATAGTGGGAGACTGTTTCCCCTGGTTGGAGAAACTATAACCTTGGGGTCAAAGTCTTAAAATTAGGGTTCAGCCTTTTCGCACTGAGTTGAGGAAAAACTTCTTCACTCAAAGGATAATGAATTTATGGAATTCTCTACCCCAAAGGGCTGTATATGCTCAGTCCTTGAACATATTCAAGACTGAGATTGATAGATTTCTTGTGGATAAAGGGATTAAGGGATATGGGGATAAAGTGGGTAGGTGGGTTAGAATAGAAGATCAGCCATGATCGTACTGAAAGGCAGGGCAGGCTCGATGGGCCGAATGGCCTACTCCTGCTCCTAATTCTTATGTTGTTATGTTCTTATTATTTCATTTTAGCCTGGTCCTGCAAGAATGTATTCTGGTAATTAATTCAAAGAGAGAATTAGTCTGCAAGAACTTTAACACAGTGCTTTGTCCTACAACAGAAAGGTAAACTGAACCAAGGCAAATATAAGTGGCACTACACTGAGGAGATTAGGAGGAGAAGCTGCTCAAATTGAAAATAAACACAAACATGGATGAGGCGTGGACGTGTTAGGCTAAATAGCCTGCTTCCATGCTGTAACATTCTGTGCCATTGTATGTAATTCTAATAAAGTGCTGCACAAAGCACATCACCAACATGGAGTCCTGTAGCTCACTGTTAGAGCACTCACCTTACAAGCGAGAGACTTGGGTTTGATTCCTGGCAGGTCAGGGCAAAATCTTTGGTAAGTTCCTTTACTCCATACGCCCGATAATAATAATAATCAGTTTGTGGGACACTGCAATGCACAATTGGTTGCCACGTTTTGCCTACAAATATACAATCAATTCACTTTACAGTACTGTATATTCTGTGAAGCACTTTGAATTATCTAGAAGACATGAAATGCGCTATACCAAATGGAAGGATTATTAATATTACAATTTTTTCTTACAGTTTCCACCTCCAGCAACTTATTAAATCATGTGGCAAAATAAAACTTTCCAGGAATTAAATATTACCAATAACTACCGTATATCTCCGCGTATAAGGCGCACCCGCGTATAAGGCGCACACCCCGTTTTTGACCTTTTCTTGGTGAAAAAAAACGGAAGCATTTTCAATGATATTGCCGGCAGAAGGGAGGAGAGACAGGAGAGACAGGTAGGTAGGGAGAGAGAGAGGCAGGCAGCCAGGCAGGGAGAGAGGGAGGCAGGGAGAGAGAGAGGGAGAGAGGCAGGCCGGCAGCCAGGGAGAGAGAGAGGGAGAGAGGGAGAGAGGCAGGCCGGCAGCCCGGGAGAGAGAGAGGGAGAGAGGGAGAGAGGCAGGCCGGCAGCCCGGGAGGGAGGGAGGGAGAGAGGGAGAGCGGCAGCCCGGGAGAGAGAGAGGGAGAGAGGGAGAGCGGCAGCCCGGGAGAAAGAGAGGGAGAGAGGCAGCCTGGGAGAGAGAGAGGGAGAGAGGGAGAGCGGCAGCCCGGGAGAGAGAGAGGGAGAGAGAAAGGGAGAGAGGCAGGCCGGCAGCCCGGGAGAGAGAGGGAGAGAGGCAGGCCGGCAGCCCGGGAGAGAGAGGGAGAGAGGCAGGCCGGCAGCCCGGGAGAGAGAGGGAGAGAGGCAGGCCGGCAGCCCGGGAGAGAGAGGGAGAGAGGCAGGCCGGCAGCCCGGGAGGGAGAGAGGCAGGCCGGCAGCCAGGCAGGCAGGGAGGGAGGGAGAGAGAGCGGCAGGGAGTGAGGCAGGCAGACTGGGTTCGGCAGAAGGTAAGCACAGCACTGAAGTCCGCTGCTGCTGCCGCTGCCCGGGCGGCCGAGGCCGAAGCCCCGTCACCCGCTCCCCCCAACCCCCGCCGGACACTGACCAAACCCCGGCTGACAGCGCGCCGGCCGCCCCTCCTGTTTACTGTATTTCCGAGGCTCAAAATTTCTTGTACCTGCGTATAGGGCGCACCCCCAACTTTCTAAATCTTCCGACCTGAAAAAAAGTGCACCTTATACGCGGAGATATACGGTATATCAAATGTTACGAGTTGCTGACCTGAATTATGCAATAACTTGTAATGAATCAACTGAAAGTTAGTGATAGGTCACTCCAGGCCTCTGAGATTCAAATGTCAAACGAAGATAAAATGATTAGCTTCACCACAGCGACAGAACAGTGTATGAGCTGATAAACCTGGTTGAAAGAACGAGTGCTTGATGAAATGCGACCGATAATAGCAATAGGCCAAACACTCCAGCTGAATGGCTGATATCATTTTCAGTAACTGTATCGAATTCCGATCTATGTTTTACAGGAAAATGATTACGCCCATCACCCCAGGCCTTGCCAAACACATTGGCTCCCTGTTTCCCAGCAGAGCAATTTAATGACCAGACATCTCCAGATTCCCTGATTTTCTGTAAAGCTCCTCTGCTCACCTCCTCTCAGCCCCTAACATTTGCAACTCACTTTCTTTCTATTTCATCTCTTCGCTAACTGTCTTGAATGTCTCCCAAGGTGTTACTCTACATGAAGGGTGCTATAATAAATGCAACATGTTGTCATTATGCTTGAAAGTTTGACTTAATCAGACAAAAGTGTCAGTGATTAAATCTTTCCACTCCAAGCCCCACATCTGAATTGTAAACTCATCATTTTAGTTGACACTCCAATTTAGTGCTCTGCTTCAGTGTCAGACATGCGATCCTTCAGATGAAACATTAAACTAAGACCCAGGCCATCAGGTGTAACTGCGGTGCGTGCATGTATACGTAAGTGCTCTGTGACACACAATACCACAGCACCACTTTGAATTGGCGGCCCCCAGGTGTAACTGCAGTGAAAAACACAAAACTGAAAATAACTCATGAACAATGGGTGACGCTTGAAAACAAATATGCCCATGTCACTCCCAGGAGTAAGTCCTTTCCGATGAGGTATAAATCATGTCTCTACATCAATTAGTGATCCTTCTTGAAATGCAGAGAGACATGATTGTTTTATTATATTTGAGATATACATAAGGATTATTATTATTATATCAAATGCAAAGATTATTATTAAATCCATACTGGATTAATCCACATGAAGAGTGTGCAGAGACCCAGGAATATCACTCAATCCCAGCCTCTATTTACCTCAGCACTGCTTATTGCTGGACACGAGCTGCAGAGTTCTGGATGATCTGTAGCTTGTGAAGGGATGAGCCGGGAAGGCTGATGAGGAGGGAGTTTCCATAGTCGAACCTTGATGTGACGAATGCATGGACAAGGGAATGCATGCATAAAACATCTTGCTTACACTACTGATGGCCCTAATACAATGGGAACAAAAGGTGTCTCATTGAACTGTATCAGCAAAGGTGTTTTTATCTTAATTGAGGTGATGAAATCTGCCTATACAGTTACAAGGTATATTCATTCTAATCTGTGTGACAAACAGGAAATGGCAGATGGCAAGTCAATTCAACATACCCACTCACAATCTCACTTTTTTAATCAGGGACCAGATGCCTCGCTGAATCACCACTGAATTTGGGCTGGGAGGTAATGGCAGCACTTTAACTTAATTCAAAGTTCAAACTGTATTCTGCTCGGAAACAAAGCAGGAAATGCTATTATATAAGAGCATTACTGAACCGTATTTCAGACCTTCGGGCAGATCACATATGCAATTCTGTCATCTGACTTCAAGTGGAGTATCTGTTTTTACAGTTACTCCTTCAGCTAGCACCTGCCGAAAACTTCTCCTGTTGAGATTCGCATGTGGTTCTCGGTGCACAACAGAATCTCACACACAACTAGACTGTTAAGGGAAGGATTGAGCTCCTGGCAACACCTATGCTTTCAATCCTCGGTTGGCTGGGATCGGTATTGCAGTCCAGTACTTCCAATCTGAGGAGTTTTGATCTGCGCTCATTAAGAGGAAGAACAACAACAAATTACATTTGTATAGTGCCTTTCATGTCAGGAGAACATCCCAAGGTGCTGGACAGTCAGGGATCAGGAGAGGTGGAGGGAGGGGAGGGTAAGGATACCTCGTTACTAGATAATTATAATAATAATCTTTGCATTTGATAGTGCTTTTCATGTCTTCTTGAGTGTATATTTGTGGGCAAAATACAGCAGCCAATTGCATACAGTAGATACCCACAAACAGCTGTGAATTGAGTGACCAAACTATTATTGTTTTTTTTGAGGAATTATTATCCCGGGAAAGCAATCTGCGAATCAGCTAATAACCAGGTTCCTACTTACTGCTAGGTAAACAGAGCCATGTGGAGTAAGGAAACTTGCCTAACATCTCGCCCTGCCGGGAATAGAACCCCGGTCTCTCACTTGCGAGGTGAGTGCTCTAACCACTGAGGTACAGGACTCTACAAGACTCTAGATCCAACTTAGAAAATAGCTATTAACCCTCACCACCCCGCACCCCAAGAAATTTACTTGTTACATTGTACAGAGGGTACAAAGTTGACAACAGAAATCTTCCAGTTAAAAACACGATCGCAATAAAACTTAGACAAGTAATGGATAAGTGAGAAAATAAGAGACACTGCCACCAAGCGCCCATTTCATATATTACATTGCGTCTTTAAAGAAAATCATATTACTGTACACTAGCGTCCGTCGATATGGAAATTTTCCGATTTAGATATATCGATGGGCTCATATCGAGATATACCAAAATATCGATATTTTTGGGGGTTTCATACTGCGCATGCGCAGGCAGGGCGCGCATTCGGGGCCTATCTCCTCAGGAGGTAAATATCTTTCTCTCTCTGTATCTCTCACACTCACTCTCTCCATCTCTGTGTTTTTCTGACTGTCTCTGTGTCTCTCTCCTCTCTCACATTCCCCCATCTCTATCTATCTGTATATTATCACATCCACCCTGTCTCTCCCTCCCCCCACCCCCCCCGCCGCCATCCCTCTCTCCTCCCCCACCGCCGCCGTCCCTCTCTCCTCCACTCCCCCCCGCCGTCTTTCTTCCCCCCCCACCCCTTGCATACCTGTATATTGTATTCGAGGACTATGAATACAATATGGCGGCTTTGCACCTCGGTCTGTGCATTGTGTATAGAGATGAGCATTCTGGATCTTGTAGTTCAGTGTGCGCGCATTCCGATTTTTCCCCTCGATACACGGCGTATCGATATGAAAATGATATCGGGTTTTAGCGATATATCGATATATCGCCGGACCCTACTGTACACTAATTTTGCAATGTTAGGTTCACACTAAATCTCGCAAATTACAGTGATAATTAATGTTAACGAATTTATTGAACACCACACAGTTATTCTACTAGAAGAAGAGAAGAAAACTCTCTAATCTTTTTGAATAGTGCCATGGGATCTTTAACATCCACCTGGACAGGCCTTGGCTTAACGCCTCATCTGAAACATAGCACCTCCAATAATGTAGCATTCGTTTCACCCACAAATATACAGTCTTTACAGTGTATTCTGTGAAGCACTTTGAAATGTCTAGAAGACGTGAAAAGCGCTATATAAAATGCAAGGATTATTATTATTATTATTCCACCAAAACTGTATTAGAACGTCATCTTAGACTGTGAGTTCAAAATCCCTATGTGGTGTGTGAAACATCTCTCTGACTCAGAGGCAAGAATGCTACCTACTGAGCCAGCTTGACAGGCAAACACTGAATCAGAACAAAGCCTGGTTTATTCTTCTGCTGCACAATATGTTTCTGGTTATTCATAGCACCGTGTACTTCACTCTATTATTGAGTCTATTTGTTTGGATAAAGATAAAAGGTCCAATGACTTATTTGAAAAGAAAAGGGAGTTCTGATGCCTTGGCTACAATTCCTCAGATTGATTAAATTATTTGAGAATCCTTGCCTTGCTTTGTACACAAAAGCTGCCGCCTATGCTCAAAGTAATTCCTCGTGAAACACTTCGATATTTTTACATGATAAAGCGTAATAAACGAGCAAGGCCGGGCCTTCAGTTTCTCCGCTCCCACCCTTTGGAATGCAATCCCTCAATCCCTCCGTTTCGTCTCTTCCCTTTCCTCTTTCAAGGCCGGTTTGAAGACTTTCCTCTTCGATCGTGCCTTCTGTTCCACCCCGAACTCTGTTACCCCCCCTTCGTGTTTCACCCCTTCCCAAACACTCCCCTCCCAGCTCGGGTCACACGCCTCCTGTGCAGCGCCTTGGGACGTCCTCCCGACGTGAAAGGCGCTCTATAAATGTAATTTGTTGTTGTTGTTGTTATCTATTTAGCCCATTTCACCCACTTTTAACCAGTTGCTTTGTTTGCTATTTATTCAATACCTGAATCATACGAATAATTTGAATCCAGGATATTTATGCGTAATGAATGCTACAGGAAGCTTTTAGACAGGTGATGGAGATTGTCTTTGATGGAAATTTAAGGTAAGTAGTTCCTCGTTGTGGCCTGTAACTCTCACATGGAGTTCAATGTGAAATAATAAGGGGTATACCTGCTCACAAGAGCACTTCAAAATAGCCTTTTATAAATCTCTCTTTGGCTGTCAAGATTTAAACTCATGTCTTAAAGCTATGTTACACAACCAAGATAACCCATGGGTCAATCTACGCCTTAACTCCACAGTGCGTAAGCATGACTGAACACTAGACACAAAGCCTAATTGTAATCTGTGGGAACTAATTGTAGACTTTGTCTAAATAACACTGTATTAGTGCATCCACAGGTCCTTGATCATCCATCTGTGTGGAACATAAGATAACCCAAGGAACAAATGGAAATGATGAAATTGCTGTGATATTTCTCAGTGTTTGTTTTGGCCAGTCAAATACCTGACACATGTGGAAACCTATCACCATCCTTAATACGTGTGCCATTTATACATGGCAATTTAACTCTGACTGGGCTGGAATGCACACTCTCTCCCTGGATGGATACACCCTGGATACACCCTGCTAAATTAATTTGGAAGAATATTGGGTGCAGATTGCGGACAAAGCTTGGAGACTTTAGAGTGTACCTTGAGATACTGCTGGAATTTATTCAGTTGAAACCACATCACCAGTAATCTTAAATGGAAACCTTTGGCTGATTAAAAAAAACATTGAGAAGTACCAGTCGTTTCATCATTTCGCTATTGGAGTCCTGTAGCTCAGTGGTTAGAGCATTCACCTCTCAAGCGAGAGACTAGGATTCAATTTCACCAGGGTGAAACCTTCAGCAAGTTTCCTTACTCCATGCACCTCTGTTTACCAAGCAGTAAGTAGGAACGTGTTTGTTAGTCGATTGGTG
The DNA here is from genome assembly GCA_035084275.1 of Hydrolagus colliei. NCBI lineage: Eukaryota > Metazoa > Chordata > Chondrichthyes > Chimaeriformes > Chimaeridae > Hydrolagus > Hydrolagus colliei. The sequence continues at coordinate 29,780,549 of CM068744.1, forward strand.
GATCACTTTTCCAGGGGTAGTATTTCCTTAAAAAAAATTGGTCACTGAATCTACGATTGTTTGTGAGATGTTGCTGTACACATTGGCTGCCACGTTTTGTCGATAAGATGTACAGACAATTCACTTTACATTATATTCAATGAAGCACTCTGAGACATCTCAAAGATGTGCTAAGTCACTATATCAAATGGAAGGATTATTATTATAAGTGGGTTGTCAAATGCTTGATGTGGACATACATTGCATTAGAGTGAAGTTCTGGTGGTTTAGCATGATGTATTTCCAATCATTGGAAAGATTCCCCATTTGCATGATTGAGTTTCTGTACCAATGGAGGAATCCATTAAAGCATACTGCAAACAAAATCCCAAATGTCAGTTACTCCAGATGAGCTGATTCTGAGAGAAATAAATAATTTCCCTATTTGTCTGGCTATTCTTCGTGCTAATCAGAAATGGTGATTAACCAGAATTGTTTTCCCAATCATACTAATAATAATCCTTGCATTTGATATAGCACTTTATCGTGTCATCGAGCCATCTCAAAACACTTTGAAGGATATACTGTAAATTGGATTGACTGTATTTTGTGACCAGTGCAAATCAAGACAAAAGCTGTTACGGGTCTTATGTTACACAATTCAATCTTTCATGTCACAAAATTGGTAAAAAGGAATACTATCAAGTCATATTTGCCCATTTTTCACTCACAAATATGCAGCCAATTCACTGTACAGTATATTCTGTGATGTACTTTGAGATGCTAGCAGATGTGAAAAAAGCATGATATCAAATGTAAGAATTATTATTATTATATTCATTTTACACTTTTAAAACCATTGCTCTAAAATGCTAGTACTCAAATCAGCATTGATGTGCAGATAAATTGTGCAAACATCCACTGGAATATAAAAATGACATTTATTAATGGTTCCGTAGATTGGTGTCCTGTTTGTACTTAATAAATAGTAGTATTATGTATGGTACAATTAGTACCATATGTTTATAGAAAATAGGTCTTTGGGAGGAGAAGAGAAGAGGAAGTAAGCACAATTAAACTTCAATGATCTTGTGGATGAATTCACCTCTTGTGTAGGACTAATTTATGCACAACAGAACAAGATAGGTTCAATTCAGGTCTTGACTGTGTTAACTGATCTTTGCTAGACCAAAGCATGGCTCACCAGAGCATCTCTGGGCTGGGGAGGCGAGGGAAAAATCAGACTGGGCTCTTCATCCTAGTCTCTATCCAAATGTACATTGTACATTATGTAGATGTATGTGCAGATGTTAGATAAAAACATGATTAGCCTTGGCTCTGGTACTCTCCATGTGTGGTAGTCATTCGCAATTTGAGCCTAATCTTAAGCATGGCCACATCATTAAGTATTGAAGAGCTGATTTTGCTGAGAAACTGTGGTACATACATCCAGCAAATCAGAGCTTCCCGAAGAGGGGAAATGAAAATGCGTAACCAAATAATGCACTGTGCCATTGGTAATGTAAGATATAACAAATATCATATCATGTCATTCACAACTTAAACTACTTCGGAGCTCAATGATTATCTAAAGACTAACTTGCACACAAATGTAATTTTGTTGTTGAATCAGTTGTGTGACATCTTACCTTTCTGTTCAGTGAGAATAATGTCATGTAGATACCATTGTAGCTTTCCAATTTGAGAAGGCAGTATTTAGAGTTGTATTCCTTCACACTGAAAATTGTGTGCCACAATGCCTCACCCTTCAGGCAGCCGAAACCCTCATTCATGCATTTGTCACATCAAGGCATGACTATGGAAACTCTCTCCTTTATGGCCTTCCCGGCCCTTAAGCTGCAGATCACCCAGTCCCTTTGCCTCGCTTCCTCCTTTGCCTCCTTCATAGATTCCTAGATTCATAGAATTTTACGGCACAAAAGGAGGCCATTCGGCCCATCTAGTCTGTGCCGGCTCTTTGAAAAGAGCGATTCAATCCCACTGCCCTGCCCGCTCCCCATAGCCTAATAGACCTGTTCTCCCTAAATAAAGATCTAATTCCCTTTTAAAAGTTGTTATCGAATCAGCCTCCACCACCTTTTCAGGCAATGCATTCCAGATTCGAACAACTCGCTGAGTGAAAAAATTTCTCCTCAGCTCCCCTCTACTTCGCTTTGAAACTATTTTAAATCTGTGACCACGAGTCACAGATTCGCCCACGAGTGGAAATAGTTTTTCTCTATTTGCCCTGTCGAAACCCCTCATGATCTTATAAACCTCTATTAGGTCTCCCCTCAATCTTCTCTGCTCCAGAGAGAATAACCCTAGCCTATCTAGCCTCTCCTCATAGCTGAAGTCCCTCAATCCTGGCACCATCCTAGTAAATCTTCTTTGTACCCTTTCCAATGTCTTCACATCCTTTCTGTAGTGTGGTGACCAGAATTGAACACAGTATTCCAGCTGAGGCCTCACCAAAGTCTTATAGAGGTTAGTCAGCACTTCCTGACTTTTGTACTCTATACCCCTATTTATAAAGCCTAGTATCCCATATGCTTTCTTAACAGCCTTATGCCTTCTTAACAGCCTGTCAAGGCCGGTCTCAAGACCCTCCTTTTCGATCGTGCTTTCTGTCGCTCTCCCACCTCTCTCCCTCCCCTTCCCCCTACCCTGCCCTTCCCCCGTACTCAGGTTCCAACTCCTGACTGTTCAGGGACTTGGGACGTCCTCCCAATGGGAAAGGGGCTCTATAAATGTAATTTTTTAATTGAAAATGTTGGCCTTTTTATCAAATCAAATGCAAGGATTATTGCAGAAAATCTGTGATCTAACCAGCTTTACTTTAGAAAAGAATCTCCTTTCCCTCTCATCTTATTACCCTATCAAAACAAAGATAAAGCAAGTGTCACCTTGGCTCAGTTTCACCTCTGGGTTAGAAGGTCGTAGGTTCAAGCCTCACATCGGAACTAACCTGATAGTGCAGACTGACACTTCATTGTAGAAATGGATCACTTCTATATTGCCCATGTGCTGGCCTCTGAATGAGATGTTAAACTATGGTCCTGTCTGTTCAGCGCCTTGAGATGTCCTCCCAACGTGAAAGGCGCTGTACGGATGTAATTTTTATGTTGTTGTTGTTGAAGAGGAAATGGCACAGCTCTATGTTTGGCAAAAATAAATCAATTTGTTTTAATTTGTGAACAACCCAATGTACCACAACAGACAATGTGCTACTACACAACCCTATGTTTCAACTTTGTCAAATGATTTTGAATTAAGTAACTGGTGCTTTCAATAGCGAAGCATAATGGATGAGTTGCTCTTGATAGAAGAATGTCTTATATAGGAACATATACTATTGATAAGCTTTGTCAGCATGCAACATATTTGTAATCATTTTGAACACTGTAGATTGATGAAATTTTGTGAAGTAACTATTGTACTGTTGTATTACTATGTATTTTGTCTAAAAAGGAACGTTACTGAATATTTGTACTGCTGTATCTTTACAACAACTTTGATTTATATAGCGCCCTCCACACTGGGTGGTGTCTCGGAGCTCTTCACAATAAAGGATCCCGGGGCCGAGCCAGGGGCAGGGGGATAAAGGTGACCGAAGGTGTGATCGAAAAGAAAGGTCTTTAGCCAAGACCTGAAACTAGGAATAGAGGGGTTGAGGCGAAAGGAGTGAGGAAGGGAGTTCCAGAGCTTCGGGGCATAGTGGCTGAAGCCATGGTTGCCGATAGTGGAGCGGAGGATTCGGGAGATGAGGAGATCAGAACCGGAGGAGTGAAGGCAACGACTGCTGTTTTGAGGAGAGAGGTCAGAGAGGTAGTGGGGTGGAGAGGAGTGAAGAGATTTGAAGACAAGAGTGAGGATCTTGAAATCGATTTAAGTGAAGTTTAGCTGATGAATGTACTCTTCCAACTTGATAGAAATTAATATGGTCTGTCTTTTCTTTATCTAATGTCCTTGCTGTCAGGTACAGTTAATGGGAAAAAGAATGTGCAACAGGTAACTTGTGTTCTGTGAGAAGCAAGACGAAGAAGTGGTGTCTGTGGTTGATCATTACGCAGTCTTGCAAATAGTTGGTCATTGTTACTTGAGGAGTAAAAGCAAGGACAGTATCTGCAAATGTTATTTTGTTGTATTTTGATGTTGTTGTGAGCCAAAGCAGATGGTCTTGAAGGTCGCAACAACTTGTTTATTCCTTTGTATAAATATAGAGCATGAACTAGGTTAAAATTATAAATTTCAAGAGGAAAATAAACTACTGGTACTAAGAAAACCTATAACTGTGTATTCTGTTCCCTAGATTGGTAATATGTTTCTGAATCATGCAGATTGCTATACAAAGGTTAATTTTCACCTGTCTGTGTTAGTTTGTTTCCTAAGAAACAACCACAAAGACTCACACATTTTTGAATCAACAATTTCATTTGAAATAAATAAAATTAAAAATAGTGATGACAAGTCAGTAATGGTTGGTATGCATTATAACCTGCAACCCCCCAAAATGTGTTCAATTGTATTGATCCTGGGCAGGGAATTGGGATCAGGAATGGATCGAGGGCAGAGTAAGAGGGTGGCTGAAGGTACAATCGAAGAGGAGTCTTGAGACGTGCCTTCAAGGAAGCAAGGAAGGGAGGGAGGCAAAGTGACTGTGGGATGTAGTTCCAAAGGGTTGGGGCAGAGGTGATGGTGGGGCAAATCTGACCGGGAACATGGAGCATGCCGGAACCTGCTGAGTGGAGGGAGCAGACAGGTTGATATGGTCACAAAGGAAGAACAAAGGCTGCAGAGGGCTTTGAGGGCTTTTCGTGACCCCGTCTCCCCCATCCTCACCCAACTCCATTGGCTCCCCATCACCCAGAGGATCCAATTCAAGATCCTGGTCCTCACATTCAAAGCGCTCCATGGCCTCACCCCACCCTGACTGTGCAACCTCCTAACCCCCTACCAACCTGCCCCCCACCTCCACTCAGCAGGCTCTGGCCTGCTCCATGTCCCCCAACCCACCCGCCCCACCATTGGTAGGCAAACCTTCAGCCACTCTGCCCCCACTTCTGGAACTCCACCCCGCAGTCTCTCCACCCTGCCCCCTCCCTGGCCTCCTTCAAGTCCCACCTCAAGACTCCTCTTCGACGGTGCCCTCGGTCATCCCAAAATCCCCCTTAACCTCCACCCTACCTGTCCCCGATCCCAGATTGGGTCTGAAACAATGACTGTCCAGCGCCTTGGGATGTCCTCCTAACATGAAAGATGTTATACAAGTGTGTTGTAGATATTGTTTGAAGGTGAGGATGATTCTGAATTCTATCCTCCTGGGGATGGGAGCCAGTGGTGCTGGGCCAGGGTGGGGGTGAAAGGATCAGAGCCTGATGCAGGAAGAGGACACAGGCTGCGGTATTCTGGATGACCCGCAGCTTGTGGAAGGAAGAGTGGACAGGCCAATAAGCAGGGAGTTGGCAGTCGAATCTGGATGTAATGTGTGGATGAGAGTTTGGGCAATCTGAGGGGAGAGACAGTGGCAGAGCTGGGTGATGTCGTGGAGTTGGGGAAGGCAGATGTGGGAAAGAAAGGAGTTGAGGGTCAAACCAGACGTTAAAGTTCTGAACTGGTGAAGTAGTGTGCATTCATGGGTGGTGACACTGCCAGTGCCTGAGGTGTGGTACTGCTGAAAGGGACAATCAGAGTCTCGATCTTGTTGACTTTCATTTGAAGTAAACAGCTATTTCTACACTTGTATGAAACCTAGAAGTGCAGAGTGAAGCTATAAGTAGATTCACTAAACTCTTAAACACAAGACTTCTTTTAAAGTTTATCTTCTCAGTGTGGTGAAGTCAAATTTATTACCAAGGACAAGTTTGTATTCAGTGATAAGATCTCATACAACATATAATGTCTAGATAAGTCTGTTATAACAGCAGGGAGTCATCATGTATTGAACAGATTAAGGACTTAACTATCTCTCTGTATTGCAGAAGCCTTCACAAAAAATCTCTCTGTTGACCTGCTATCAAATGTCAAAAGGTATTAAAGAAATAGTTTACTGCTTGCTAAATTTACAGGATTTTGAAAGTTATGTAACCATAATGGCTTGATCTGAACAAATTGATGAAACAAAGTTTGCTACCTCCTAAGCCTGATCATCTTTCAAGATTTATTTGTTCAGTTGAACCTATGCAGAAATCTTTCACCATGTTTCAGACTATCAAAACCATGGCGTGTGGAAGGTTGACTGTTAAATTCCAGTTACACTCAGCACAGCTCAGGGATGAAACTTTGAAAATGCCTTATCTACATGGCTAAATTCTACGCAACTTGCTAAGTGTTCCTATCTCTCATTGTTTCTTGATTCTTTCTAACGTTCCTGAAAATTCTTCATTCTACTTTCCAGAACTCCTCTGTCCTTGAAGGTTGAGATGGCAGTTTTACCAACTAAGTGCTGACTTCCAATTCATTTTTCTCTTTTAACTCTGATCTCGATCTTGGTAAAGATCATTTCAGTTTCCTCTTTAGATAAAAAAACTTAGGAACACGTGAATATTGAGGTTCAAAAAGCATATTGTGGTTAAACCTGCTCGAACAATGAAACAATCATGCACTACTCTGTTGCTCAATTGGTTTCACCAAACTGCTAGAATTTACTCTTGAATTTTCTGAACAGATTGTTCATTCCATGTACAGTAGTATACCACTCTGTATAGTTAGTCTAAACAATCTATTCATCTTCCCTTTTTTGATCTTGTAGAGGTTGTGACTATGGTAAGCAAATTAAGAGTTCAATTAATTTCTAATTAGAGTTCAATTAATTAGGGTTCCATTACCCTTGAGGATCTTTTCTGACTTATCTAGGCAAATTAAAAATGCAATTATTAACTTAAGCATTTAAAAAAATCAGAACACAAGAGGATGTTTCAAAATGCATACATACTCTTTATGCAGCAATCATTTCTATTCTGAATGGTTAAGGAACTAAATATCCTTTACTTAAAAAATAAAATGTTTATTCATAAGATTTAATACAGTATTTCAAAACAACTTTTATTGTAATTTGTAACAAGATTCTGTGTATTGCAATGAAAGGTTCTTTCCCTAAAATATTTGAATTGGCAATCAATTCAATTATTTTTTTATGTTGTTACAGGTAAACTACTTAGAAAATCATTCTTGTAATATATTTGTTCATTTCCTAGACTTCGCTGACAAACATACAGTCCATTCACTTTACAGTATGTCATGTGAAGCGCTTTGAGATGGCTCAACGAAGTGATATGGATTACATCACATTCAAGGATGATCATTCTTCTTATTATTCATAGATAGGATGTCAGTGACCCAGTAATGGAACAGATAACAGACTGCAGTGACCTCTCCTGCAAAAGATGAAAAAAAAGGCTTTAGTGTATTAGTGATAATATCAAATCAGTGCACAACAGCAATTTGCTGTAATGATCATATTAAAATATTTCAACAAATAGGGAGGAAAACCTGAATAAATGAAGGAAATAAAGCAACTATGATTGACATTCCTGAATGGTATCCAACAATTCTTGTGTTGGTCAAGAAGATGATCTGGCTGGATTGTTTCTATTACGGCAAATAACGTGAATAATATCCAACAGAGCAAGGAACAAAAGGATACCCTCTTGGGTAGTGTCTAGCCCAGTTCGTAAATTATTATAATCCTTGCATTTGATATAGCACTTTTCACATCTTATCAACGTGATAAATGTGGGAGAATCTAGTGGGAGTCTTCACTTGCAGACATTGAAAAAACATTTTCGGAATCAGTCAATGAACCAATGCACCCTTATTCATAGGCCACCCTTACATAAACGCCTATTTGATCCAGCACCGAGTGGTTGCAGGTTTGACTGTACTTAAATGTATGCTTTCTGGTTACTGACTCGTTGACCAGTGAAAATATTCTATTTCTGCTGACCCTGTTATAATCATTTATTATACTGAAGACCTCTATAAGATCAATCCGTAAACTTCTGAGCAGTAGTAAAAATAACATTTTCAAGTCTCTCTTCATAACTAGCAATATTCTAGTGAATCTGCATTGTCCTTATCTATTATGTTATACCCTTCTTATTATAAAGGGGTTTCCAAAACTATACAGAATACACTACAGTAGCCTTACCAAGGTCTTGTTCAAGTTCATCATTACTTCATTGCTTTTGCAATCTATATTTCTGGATATAAAACCAAGGATTTTGTATGCCCTCTTTACAAAGATATTTATCAGCCTGCACCTCCACTATTAATGAACCACAGTATTCACCCCACCACAAACAAACACAGTCCTTCTGCTCCAACACTCAATTTCCTTATTCTTACACCAACATGTAGTGCTTTACATTTCCAGCAAAGACATTCTCTCTAATCTTATCTATGTCCACCTGTAGGCTTTCCCAATTTTTGTTACAATCTGCCATGCCATAATGCCTCCACACCAATTTGATGACATACAGGATTTAGGATCATAGATAAATTTTGATTGATGACTTAAGCCTTTACCTCAGCCACAAGATAATTTTCCCTCCCCTCTGAGGCATGATTTCTCCGCACCCACCGGCCCCCCTAATAACCACTCGCTTACTTTAAAATGCTTTATTTTAACAGGTGTCCCCACTTAGATACTCCAAGTATCTATAGAATAGTCAGCCTAACATCCATTGTGGGTAATTGTTTATGCAATAATACTGGAAAACAATTTCTTAGAAAGCTGGAGTTTAAAGACAGTCAACATGGATTTCTTCAAAACAAATGTTGCTTAACAAATCCAAGAATTATTTTATGAAATCACCTAGCCAACTTATGAAGGTAATAATGTGGATGGGATGCAGTATATATGGATTTTTTTATGCTTTTGAAAAGGTCTGCAGAGGCCTGCTTTTCTCCATTTGTATAAATGATTTGGATTCTGATATAAAGGCCACTATTTCTAAATTTGCGAAGATAACAACAATACTTGTATAGCTCCTTTCACATCAGGAATACATCCCAAGGCACTGGAATAACAATACCGAAATGCAGCGTTCAGCAGTGAACAAGACTGTAAGAAACTTTAGGAGGACATGGACAGACTAGTAGATTGGGCGGAAAAGGATATATCAAACTTAATGGGCAAAGTTATACATTTTTGAGAAAGAATGGAGGAAGCATTTGATAAACTGTGGGAGGGTAGGGGAGAGGAGATGAATCAGACAGTCTTTTTTTGCTGAGCAAAGGGAGCAGCCAGGTTGGTAGCGTTGAAGGAGGCCGCAGAGGTAGCAACAGAATGAGAATCTTGAACTTTCAACATGAAAGGCGCAATACATATGTAATTTTATTGTTTACAGTGCACAGTCACGCATAAAGCTTCTGAACATCAATCAAGCATATAGAAAACATTTTGTATGAATCACTGAAGAGAAAAAATAAATGCATACCAGGAGGCATCATTGCATTTTCCTCAAACTCCTTCAGGGCAATGTTTAATCTGTTAATATCCTGTAGAACAACCAGATTCTTTAAACGATGCAGAAACAGTACATCAGAAGATGGCACTGTGCCTGATTCAAGGCTCCGTAGGATTTTGTGAACGACTTCCAAGTCAATACATACATCTTCAGCTCTATTTTTACCTTAGAAATCAAAAGCAAGAAAAGATATTAGGTTTTCCAATTTTGTTTTAAATTTCCTTTTTTGAAACTAATTTCCATAAGTACAACAGAGCATGGATTGCCCACATTACAGTACAAATTTACATTTAGCTTTTCCAAGACACTGACCAGTCTAGGGTTTGGGAAGGGCGAGGAGATGAAAGCATGGTGAAAGAGAAAAATCTTGAAGTTGATTTTGAAGAGGTGAGGGAAGGGGAGAGTTGATGTTTCGCAGTATGCAGTTGCAGAGTTGGTAGATACATTGAAAGCCTGAATGGCAATAGTGGGGTATTATATTATATTACACCAACATAATAGGTGATCATTCAAACCATTGTCACTCAATCCACGACTGTTTGTGGCACACCGCTGTGCACAATTGGCTGCTGCGTTTTGCCCACAAAACACACAATTCACTACACTTTATAGTATATCCTGTGAAGTGCTCTGAGATCCTGAAGACGTGATAAGACGCTATATCAAATGCAAGGATTATTATTATGATTATGATGCATGTCAGTTTTTCCTCCAATTAAATCCATCTTGTTCCAATTTCCTCTCTATGTTCTCTCTGCTACTCTTTGCAAGCTCTTATTCACTTCCTTTTTAAATGCCTCAGCCAACTTTGTTCCAACAAATCCTGCCAAATTATTCCATATTTTGATAACTCTCAGAGAAAACAAAAAACGATTGTTCCTCGTTTCCCCTTTCACAAACTATCTTCAAATAACAATTTACATTTAGCTGTTTTTATGTCAGGAGGATGACTTGTAATACTTTAGACAGATGACTGGATACCCGAGTTGCAGGGTAGTTGCAGGGTAGAAGGTGGTGTGGAAGAGAGATAAAAGGTGACCAAAAATCACAGCTGCAAAGGTAAATCCTAATCTGTTAATATATATATATGTAATATGTCATCCACAGACAAAGGGTTAAGCTTCTACATGTATGCGAATGACACATAAATTTACTTCTTTCTCCAGCTGTGACTCTGGGTCAGCGAGTCTGACAGACATCAGTTCCAGGCTAAGTGCAAACTTCTTGTAACTGAATGTTGACAAGGTGGAAGGCGTACTCCTTATCTCCAGCCGACATCTTCTGTTCTCCGGCTCTGGCCCCCTCAACCACCCTGGCCTATCCCAGACTCACCAAACTGCCTAGGTGCACAAACTAGGTGTCAGGTTTGATCTACAACTGCCCATCTTTTCAATCAACAAATGGATTGATTTCAAGATCCTCACACTCTTTTTCAAATCCCTTCATGCACTGGTACCTCTCTACCTATTAAACATGCTTACTCCCCAACTCACTTCCACTGGTTGACTGGCGCCTCTTGCAGGTCCCTCATGCCTTCCGTTCCACCATCAGTGGCTGCGCTTTCAGCCACTACATTCTGGAACAATCTTCCTCTATCCCTCCACCTTGAACCTTCCTTCCCCATCTGCAGCCATGCCTGCGGTCACATCCCCTCTCCGCGGTGTCATGGTCCATCACTTGGCAAGCGCTCTGGGACACTACCGTGCATGAGGGGAGCTAGATAAATGCAAGTAGTTGTTGAAATCGGAGAATAGTGTTTATGTTTAAGAAAGATTTGTAATAGCTTACCATCAATAAAATAAATTTCCTGTGTTGCTTGTAAGAAATCAATGACATCGGATGCCTTTTTTTCACCTTCAGCATCATCTTCTTCACTTCTGCCCTCTTCTGGTTGATATGTGAACTCCAGACCAGTGGCTTTGGATAAGAGTCCAGCAGCCCTTAGCTTTTCTTTGTGCCGTTTCTTTTTTAATTTTCTTTTCTTGTTTTTAGTTAAAGTTTCTGTTGCACATTTTGCAGAATCTATACAAGTTGTCTGCAAGATGTCCGTTTCAAACGTTGGCAGCTGTTCCAATACAGTTTGTGGAACATTGCTAGAGGAGACAGAGCTACAAAGCTTTCTTTTACGCCTACGTTTTCTTTGAACTCTTTGGGGAGAATCACATTCTGCAATTAAATAAACAGTGCAAGTTTTTCACAGATTATTGTACAACATGAAAGTAATCTACTGGCAAAATAAGATCCAATTGTGCCCTGTGTGGAGAAGTCATAATATTTCTACTGATCCAGTTTGTTCTAAAGTTAATACAATATTGATGATAGGCAAGGGAAATTAAAATGTTTCTGTAAAATGACTTCAAACAATTGTACGGAATTAAAATCACAGCAACAGATTAAACAACCTAGAAGTTACAAAGTTACTGATCATCATTGGACATTCTTTTGAAAAAAAACTACACCTAAAACAACCAATTGCATTTACATAGTATCTTTCATGTCAGGAGGATGCCCCATGGCACTGGACTGGTGGTTCTGCACTGGTGGATTCAAGAGGATGGGGTGGGAAGAGAAGATGACAATGGCGTAGTAAATGATAAAGACAGCCTTGAGTGGGACAGTGAAAGAGGTGAGAGAAAGTGTGAAGGGACACTGTGATAGATTTCTCATTTATAAAGGAATTAAGGGGTATGGGGATAAGGCAGGCAGCTGGAGTAGAATATCAGCCATGATTGAATGGCAGGGCAGGCTCGATGGCCTACTCCTGCTCCTATTTTTAATGTTCTTATCTTATGATAGAGTTCCTGAGAGGCGGAAGAAATGCAGAATGCCCACCGCTGAGGGTGCGGCAGGCTAGTGGCTGACGAGCAGAGGGAATTGGTGGGTTGGTTGGGTTTCAGAGATTGCAGAGATAGGGTAGAACAAGATAATGGAATAAATTTTAAAGTGAGGATATTGAAGGAACAGGTACAAAGGCACAAATTGAAGCGATTCTTACCATCTTGTACATCATCATTTGAGTCATGCGATATGGCCTGCTCATTTTGTTCGGTTGAATTTGTTTCATATTGAGGAGGAGGCAGGCTCACTGTATAGATTTTCCTATGCACCGGAATGGTTTGTTTAACATCTGCAAGGAAGACATGCAATAGCGTTGACTCTCTGGAGTGAACAAGTTTCTCCTCAGTTTTACCTCTGCTTCTTGTGACTGTCATACAACTAGGGTCCGTCGATATCGAAATTTTCCGACATTGATATATTGGTTTGCCCATATCGATATATACCGATAGCGTTTTTTTTTTGTCCTGCTCATGTGGGCGCATTCCGGTATGCGCGCGCATTTGGATATCGACAAGATAAGTTGAAAAAGTCGGTATTATACCGATATATCGCCGGACATGATATACCGATATTTGCGATATATATCTTTTTTACATATTGAATTTTTCGATATATCGATATATTTTAAACTCCGATATCAGCATATCGATATGAAAATTGTATCGGATATAACCGATGTATCGATATATCGCCGGACCCTACATACAACTATGGCCCTTAGTCAGGCTCTCCCAATTGTGAAAATAGCTTACCCCTATTTAGCTGCAAAACCCCATAATGTTTGGTAAGAGTACTCCTTAGGTAGTTTTGCAGAAGCTTGTAAACCTGACAATACTACAATGTGTGACAATGGAAACATCATGTAAATTTTATCTGCTATATCAATATTTTCTCATTAGCTTTCTAAAATTACAAATAAACTAAATCAAAATATTAGTAAATTATTAAACTAAACAATTATTTTACATGTCATACTAATGAGCCTGTAATGCACCTGACACTGTGTCATTATTTTTAAAATGCTTCCAGAATTTCAAAAATACTTGGGAGATTAGTAGACATACAGCAGTGAAGTACTGGAAAGTTCTTACCCCAATTCATCAAACATAATGTAATAAATCCACAGGGGTTGAAGATTAGCAATGTGGGTTAGAACAATTTTCATCTGAACCACTGTAGATCTGACCCAATAATTGCACAATAAAGGAATTCATTAAAATATAACTACAGTATTGTACTAGTTTTTCTTTGCAAATCTCCTGTGTATAACTTGTATGGTAGCATTTTTTTTAAAAAGAAAATTTGGTTTAGGCAATTGAAACATCTATAAAATGAGCTAAAAAAAAGATAACATTCTTCAGGTGAAAATGTTAAACTTGCAAAGGAAATAGACAGGTTTTCTATCCTGAATACATTTAAAATTCCCCCTTTAAACAGATTATATGGTTATAATAAAAATTTTTATTACAACATTAAAAATAAGAAAATATTACAATTGTTTATGCGCTCTCAAGTATCAAGACAGTTAAAGGAAAAAACTTCCATCAATGGAGAAGCACTGCAATTGATAACTGCAAAAATAATCAGAAAAATTAAACAGCAAAACTTTTGGACTTCACTGTTGGATCAGTTGATACAGGAATGCTGGTAAATCAATTTTGGAATGCTAAAGTCATACTATATTTAACAAAATAAACACAAAACCTTTCTATAGTGTAGTCGGTTGGATCCAATCGCTCAGCATTTATAAGGAAGCAAGCAAATTGGTTAACTTTGGGCCATAAGGCCATCATGAAGTTCACTTTCTGCGTGAATGATACCAGCTACTCTTCCTTCAGACGCGTGCAAAGCGCAGATAGTAAAATTAGCAGCTACGATTAGGTACATGACCACTGCGAGCAGCACTATAGCAAAGTTCACAATGGGATTCCTCTGTATATCAAACATAGTTACATTTCTGTGATTACAATATGTATACTCGTTACCTATTGATGCATCACTGATTTGGTTCCTCTGCTCTTCTCTCTGCTCTTGCTTTGCACTCGATTGTTTGGTAGAGGCTTCAGACTTGGCTTCAGACTTCTTCTCTTCAATGTGAGGTAAACCATACAACTGCTTCAGAACATGCTGCTTAAATACTGAAGGAATGGAGAAAAGAAGAAAGAGTCAAGTACTTATTTGGTACAAGGCTTGCTGTGCAGATTTAAGGTGGCATTAAACTGCCGCCGTGTCTGCCTGTTCAGATGGACGGTAAGATGAACAAAATAAATGTTCTTGATTGACTATTTATTGTCACTTATTCCATGGCTGTTTGGACATTACGATGCGTAAACCAGCTGCCGCTTTTCGTCCACCAAATACACACTCCCCTTTGCAATATATTCTTATATTATAAGGTATAAGTGCTTTGAGACATCTTGACAACATCATAAGGCACTACTGGAACTCCTCGATTAACATTGGGGATGTGTTCTTGAAAAGTGCGATTTTAAGTGACACAACGTATCGCAAAACCTAAATTATACCAGAATATAGAATACTGTATACGGCAAATGGACTGTATTTGTGGGCGAAACACAGCAGTGCCCCACAGACACTCATGGATTGAACTGACCAATTTTATTATTGTGTTTTTTTAATGAGATACCTCAAACAGGTGTTACTGTATTATTATTATAGATTATTACTAAAAACTTGGCTTGAAAGTTGGAGAGGGGCTCCTCCGGTACAGAATGGCTGAAAGCTCCCTCCCCCTTCCCTTCCCAATGCGGTAGGGGAGACAGGCCCTCACGGAGAGGGGAGACAGGCCCTCACGGAGAGGGGAGACAGGCCCTCACGGAGAGGGGAGACAGGCCCTCACGGAGAGGGGAGACAGGCCCTCACGGAGAGGGGAGACAGGCCCTCACGGAGAGGGGAGACAGGCCCTCACGGAGAGGGCAGACAGGCCCTCACGGAGAGGGCAGACAGGCCCTCACGGAGAGGGGAGACAGGCCCTCACGGAGAGGGGAGGCCGGAGGGAACGCCAGGGTTTCCGGAGACGCCGAGGCCGTTTGGTATAAAACAAGCCAGAAGCACAACACGAACTCTCCCGTGGGCCGCGAAAGGAGGGAGGCTGCGGCAAGAGCTCCCTGACACCTCCCAGCGCGGCAGGCGACTCAACCCGACCCGCGGCCCAGCTAACCTGAGGGGGTGGCTGGGTGGGTGGCTGGCTGGCGGGCGGGCGGGCGGGTTAACATCCTCGGCTCCACTCTACACTGGAGCCCTGGGTGTAATACAGAAACAGCGGGACCCGCGCTAACCTTACCGTCACTCCTCGTCGACATAATCTGACTCCAGCGGCCGTCACCCCCCCCCCGCGCCGGAGAGACCCCGCCCCCACCTTCAAACGGCCGCCGCTCGAGCTCCGGAACCAGCCTCGCGCAGACGCACAGCTCGTGCCAAACGTTGCGTAATTGGGCGGGTTTCACGCCCAAAACGGGCGGGTTTCCACAACAACAACAACAAAATGACTGTACAGTTATAGAGCGCCTTTCACGCCCAAAACGGGTAGGCTTTTGTTACACTTGTGCTTGTAAAGAAAACAAACGCACACTCTTCGGGCCAGTGTCTAATCTGTTTTAAACAAAAATTAAAGCTGCACAATGTTTGTTTTCTACACCACCCCAAATGAACACCCTTTTCTCACAGTTTCAAAACACTAGCCCAAATCTGCAAACCAGAATATTCAGCTATTTTTTTGGGGGGGGCAAGTGTTTGATGGATTCTGGGCTACAAATTGTAGTTTAATTTCCAGCCACCCTTACTCATGACTCTAGCACAGACAGGATCCATCCCGATAAGAACCGAGTCTCTTTCCAACCCCCAATCAGGGTTGTCAGAAGTTAAATAGTTTGTAGCCCAAACGTCAGCCAAAACACTGGCCCCAGAAGCAGAATTAGGTTTGTGCTTTTGAGACACCTGTTTTCCCACTGAGTAAGTAGGAACTGAGTTGTTCGTCAAGTAGCCGATTGTTTTTCCGGGGGAAATAATCCTATCAAAAATAAATTAATAAAATAATAATTTGGTCACACAATCCACGACTGCTTGTGGGACACAGCTGTGCACAATTGGCCACTGCATTTCACCCACAAAAAAATCGCAGTATATTCTGTGAAGTACTTTGAGAAGTCTCGAAGGTGTGATAAGGCGCTATATAAAACGCAAGGATTATGTACGAAAAGTTCAAGGGGGAGGGAAAGTTGTTTTGCAGATATACATTTTAAATAATTAAAAGTGAGGCAGTCACTCAAAGCAGCTATTTCATACACAGTACAAGAAAAGCTGTCTGGGGAGTTTTCCTGCTGCTTGACCAGTTAGGATCACCTGTTAGGGCTTTGACTTGCAGGGTTACCAAGAGAGCAGTAGGATGGCTCCCTGCCTCCACTGACTGGTCTCCATATTCCAGGTCCTGATGATGAGGCAAGGGCGATGCTGTACTGTCATCAGCAGTGCCACCGGAAATACTGCGGACCCGGCTGGCTCAGGAAACCGGGACCGGTGTAGATGGGCCGGCTCTATTCCACCGTCCGTGTCACCGTGGATGGAGCCAGTCCAGCACCATGAGGTAAATCCACCCCCCTCACAGGAAGATAAAAATACGAAACCCTACTGAATTGGGCACAAAACCCGCCAATCTGCCAACATTCCTGCTCCCCTCTTCTCTCCCTCTATATCAGAGAATCATAGAATATTTCAGCACAAAAAGGAAGCCATTCTGGCCATCGAGTCTGTGCCGACTCTTTGAAAAGAGCTATTCTCCCACTCCCCGGCTCTCTCCGCATAATCCCGCAAACCCGTCCTCACCAATATAATAATAACCGTACCATTTGATATAGCGCTTTTCACATGTTCTAGATATCTCAAAGCACTTAATCGGGTATACTGTAAAATGAATAGACTGTATATTTGTGGGCATATATATATAAATAAATGCCCTGCACAGGTGTGTGTGATGGCTGTTCTCTGCAGGTGACCTTCCAACCACAGACCTAGAATCATAGAATCACAGAACTTTACAGCACAAAAGTAGCCATTCATCCCATCAAAAGTGCTCTGAGACGCCGTCCGGCGTGGAGGGCGCTTTATGAATCAAAGTTGTTGTTGTTGCTGTTATCTAGTCTGTGCCGGCTCATTGAAAAGAGCAACTCAATCCCACTGCCCAGCTCTCTCCCTATCAGACCTGCTCTTCCTAAATAAAGATCTAATTATCTTTTAAAAACTGTTATCGAATCGGCCTCCACCACCTTTTCAGAGCTTGACCATCATCGAGCAGGTCCTCTCATCACCCAGCTCCATTCCTCCCCTGTGAGTATCACCACCTCCCATCAGAGCAACAGGTGGCGCATGCGCTCAGACCCTGCTCTCCCACCCCCCCCTCCCCCGAGAGCCGTGGAGTTTGGCGCAAGCGCAGTTTCACCCGGAGCTCGAGCCGGAGCTGAGGATGGTTTGAAATGAAGTGAGGGAGGTGGTGAGGAAGGAGATCGGGAGAGAGAGAGTCAGAGAGAAGAGTCAATAAAGTGCAGCTCCCGATCTGCCCCCTGACTCGGAGTGGGAGCAAAATAGGATGTCAGCCTTGAAGAAGGTAAATACAATATGTTGTGGCAGTGGGACGTACACCTCATGTACCTATTACTGTGTATGTAAACAACACACATACAACCCTACATCAAGGTGCACTGTAACTCACAGCTCGGTCTGTCGCTGGGCTCTCACAGAGACACACAGGATCATCATGTATATATACTGTGTGTGTGTATATATATATATATGTATATATATATCTGCGGCTCCGTTTGTTTTGATTTCCTCGGCAGTTTGGGTGCTGTTTTGTTCGCTCCCAACTGGGGAAGTGAGTCTTGCCCGACTGTTACACTGACTTATTAGGAAGGGAAGGGAGAACGGGGGGCGTGAGTCGTCGCATTGGCAGTTGGTGTTTGTTGTTGTGTTGTTTTTTGCGTTGTTGTTGTTGTTGTTGGGTTTTATTTTGGGGGGGTGGAGAGAGGTAATTTTGTCGTCGTCCCCTCCCTCCTAACGTACTCTTTCCCCCTCCTCCCTGTGGTCGTGTGTGTGTGTGTGTTTTGGTGGGGGATTTTGTTCTTTTTCTTGGGAAGGTGGATGGATGTAAGGGTGGCGGGGGTAGGGGGGTGGGTGGGTGGGGAAGAGAGAGATGTGAAGAGGGGCAATGGAGAGAGAGATGTCATCAACACAGGTTGCAAGCATGTCATGTGGAGTAGGGGCAATAGTACATGTGGAAGGCAACTTGAGTGGGGGGGGGGGGGCGAAGGAGGGTGGGCTAAGTGAGGGGGTGGGGGCAGATGAGCGTTCTGGGTGGGTGGAGTGCGCGGGAGGATTGGGGGTGAGGGGGGAGTGGGGGTGAGGGAGGGCGCGCGGGCCGGGTGGGGGGTGGGGGTCAGGGGCAATGGGAGGGCGGGGGCAGGGGAGGGAGCGGGGCAGGGGAGGGAGGGAGCGGGGCGAGGGAGGGAGCGGGGCGAGGGAGGGAGCGGGGCGGGGCAGGGGAGGGAGGGAGCGGGGCAGGGGAGGGAGGGAGCGGGGCAGGGGAGGGAGGGAGCGGGGCAGGGGAGGGAGGGAGCGGGGCGAGGGAGCGGGGCGAGGGAGGGAGGGAGCGGGACGAGGGAGGGAGGGAGCGGGACGAGGGAGGGAGGGAGCGGGGCGAGGGAGGGAGGGAGCGGGGCGAGGGAGGGGCGGGGCAGGGGAGGGAGGGGCGAGGGAGGGAGCGGGGCGAGGGAGTGAGCGGGGCGAGGGAGGGAGCGGGGCGAGGGGAGGGAGGGAGCGGGGCGAGGGAGGGAGGGAGCGGAGCGAGGGAGGGGGCGAGGGAGGGAGCAGGGCGAGGGAGGGAGCAGGGCGAGGGAGGGAGGCAGCGGGGGCAGGGGAGGGAGCCGGGGCGAGGGAGGGAGCCGGGACGAGGGAAGGTGGAGTGGGGCTGAGCGAGGGAGGGAGTGGGGGCGAGGGAAGGTGGAGTTGGGCTGAGCGAGGCGCGGGGAGGGAGGAGCGGGATCGATGGAGAGGTGGGGTTGAGGGATGAAGGAGCTGTAGTGAGGGTGGGAGGGAGGTGCGGAGGCGAGAGGGATTGGCGGGAGCTTGGGAGGGTGGGGCTGAGACGAGGGTGGGAGGGGTGAGGGAAGGAGGGACAGAGGTGGAGTGGGGGGTGGGTGATGGTGAGGGAGGGGGTGCGGTGGCGTCGGGGGGAGCGGTGGTGGGGGAGACAGGGAGTGGGGTGGGGCAGGGAGAGAGGGAGGGGTGGGGGTGAGGCAACATTTCAAGGTTCTGCCATGAGGGGCAATATGACAAGGTTCTGCAATGAGCGGCAACAACAAGAGTTTCAGGCTTATTGAGTAAGAGGGAGAGTGTGTAGGAACAGCAGCATAAAGTGCAGACACTTCAAGAGGTGCAGGAAATGAAAGCATGTGACACAACAGACAGCTTTGGAGATTGGCAACACCAAAGTGTTGAAGTGTGTAAAACGTGCAGCAGAGAGCAAGGCTTCTGGAATGGGTAATAGAGAGTTGTGGCTTGTGTAAGTGCAAACAGCTTTGGCTAGGTAGCACAAATGTGGGAGTGTGCTTGTAAGGAGCTGGGTAATGAGAGGAGTTGAGTATGACATTATGGGATAGTCCCAGGATGGGATAACATGAGAAGGGTGGAGCGAGCCAACAGAGGCAGATCGGGAGTGGAGGTGGAATTTCTTGTCATGGGTCAACCCCAATTATAATAATAATAATTCTTGCATTTGATACAACACTGTATTGTATCTTCTAGATGTCTCAAAGCACTTTAATGCTCAGGCGATTGCAGTGGCAAAGAGAAGAATTTGGCATGGGGCTTGATGACGGGTTTATTAGAGTAAGGGAAGGATGTAACGTGTTAATGAAATGGAGGGTGGAGAGATGGTCTTCTTTAAGAAATTATTAAATGCTGAAATAGCAGTTGTAATGTTCTAATTAGCCCCAAAAGAGTCTTCACCTGCGTTTCTTTATGATCTTATAAATTGAGATGGTAGAGGCAAAGTTATAACACTGTGATGACATTGGCCAATGATGGAGGGAGTAAAATGGTCAGTGCAGTCTACTGCAGAGCACAGTTGAGTGCACTGCACAACCTGTCTAAAGAGTTTGCCAACATGAAACAACCCAGCTCGGGGCAACTTGTGCTAGCATGGTGTTGATTGTTGCAGATTGAGTAGATGTCTGAGTGTATGTGGTGTGCTTTAGCTTAGAGGCTGCATGGCCGAATGATGTTTACTGGAGCAAATACATGTTAACTTGATGCTTAGCAAACTCTAAATTATGTGTAGCGAAAGAAATAGTGATCGTGTGGAACTGTGAGAATAGAATAACCTAACATTGGCACAGAGGTGGTGCCTTTATGTGTTTTAGTAAAGATTGGACTATGAACAGGTCACCCCATTGAAAGAACAAACAAACTCAAAGGGGAGCTTATTCAGAAGAAAGTACTCTTTTAGCTCAAAGGCATTTGACAAAGAGCTGCAGATGCGATTGCCATGCTACCATGGAGGCTAAGTGGAAAGTAGTTAGGAGTTGCTGTTTTTGCTGGTGACAAATGAATTTTGCTCTGAGCAATTGTCTCATGGTCCAAAGATGACAAATCTCTATTGAATCAACATTGGTGTTCAGGACATGGAAATATTCCTGACACTGATGAAAGTCCCAGATTCTGCACACAAGCAGTTGAGTTACACTTGTTAAAACCCAAAGGAACTGCTAATTAAATTCATTTTAATTTCAGTAGACAGCAAATGTACGTGGTTGTGAAGGTTTGCCACCAATGTTAAATATTTTGAAAACTTTGAAATCTGAGATTCTTTTCATATATGCAGTTCTTCTTAATTGCACTGAATTTGAATAAGCATTTAATATAGTCTTAACAACTCTCTATTTATTACAGACTTGGGCTGCTTTTTGCAGTATTGCTACAGATTGTGTAACATAGCCCACCACCATGAGCCGGTCACTTCCATCCTTGCCCAGCTTCCCATTCACCATAGAATTGAGTTTAAAATCCTTGTCCTCATCGTTAAAGCCCTTCATGGTCTTGCTCTGCCCTAACTCTGTAACCTCCTGAAATCCAACTAACCTCCCTCAGCTCAGTGGGTACCGGCCTACTCTACATGCTCCACCTGCCTTTCTGCACTCATCCTCTGGAACTCCATTCAGGAGTTCCTTCCCACTCCCTCCCTGACCAATTTCAACACCCATCTCAAGCAAGATCTTTCTCTTTGACCTTGCCTTCTGACCACCACTGTCCTTGCCGTACCTCCACCCCTCTTGTCTTCAGCCTGCAGCTCGGGTACTAACCCTTGACTGTCTATCACCTTGGGACGTCCTCCTGAAGCACACAAATGTTGTTGTTGTACTGTGCTGCAGTGAAGATTGATTGTAAATGATTGCAAGCAGTCTGAAAACTGCTGAATCTTCAATTACACAGAGTCCTCGTAAGGAACTTAACCAGAGGATTAATAGTTTTGCAATTCTGCTTGTCTGGAATGACCTTTACAGTTGCTGGAGATTTTTGAGGATGATAAGTGGTGAAGTATTGCTATGTAATATAATGCTGTAGATCATATGTCTTGTAATTTGATCCAAATGATATTCCTGTAATTCTCTTGAAGTAGCAATATGGAGGATGTTATCATAAAGATAAACTTGGGTTCATTTAAGTATTTAATAGATGGATGCAGTAACAATCTTGAGATGAAAGGATTTGTCAGGCAACAGTGGGGGGATGAATACAAAGTACAGTACCAATATTGTGATCTGATTCCATGGTGTACTCATCTTTCCTATTAGGATGTTTTACTGTGGTGGAGAAGAGGTGGAAATGTGAGCCAAATGGATGAAAATTAAATAGATAATGCTGGATACATTAGATCACTGTGACAGTTTGAATTTATCACATATGCCTTATTTTTGCCAAGGTGAATGGTGCCAACTCTGTACAGCCTAAGACACAATATAACACAGTGCTCTTCCAAGATTGTGTTGCTAACTTTATCAAAGTTGCATTCTAACTCAGTTGGGAGCAGTCTCTGGGTCCGAAGATTGTGAATTCAAACTCTTATGTCAAGTTTGACAGCGCACTCGCTATACAATGCAGGGGGCAGTGGGGGAGGGAAAGTGCTGCATTGTCAGAGGTGTTGTCCTTTTTAATTTGAGGACTTATCAATGTCTGTTCAGGGGACACATGGGATCCCATGACACTATTCAAAAAGTGAAGAGAGTTTCTTCTGCTATCCTGGCTAATAATCAGGATGTGATTACGAGAAAGCCACAGAATGGAATTGGACGACAATATCGAGAAAGAAAGGCACTGTTTAGTAAAGTGCTCTGGGACGCTACCCTGTGTGAGGAGCACAAGTTGTTGTTAGTATTATAACAACAAAAAAAAATGCATTTACATTATGGCTTTTCTGTATTAGGGTAAATACTATATAATGATTGAAAGTAGATTTCCCCAAATATCAGTCAATGTGAATCTTATAAAGTTTAATACAGAGAAGTGTGAGGTGATACACTTTGGGAGAAGAAATGAGGGGAGTCAATATAGGCTAGATAGTACAATTTTAAAGGGTGTGAAGGAACACAGAGACCTGGGAATTTGTGTTAGTGATTCTTTGAAAGTGGCAGGACAGGTAGACAAAGCCGTTAAGAAGGCATATGGGATACTGGGCTTTATAAATAGGGGTATAGAATACAAAAGTCAGGAAGTGCTGATTAACCTCTATAAGACTTTGGTTAGGCCTCAGCTGGAGTACTGTGTACAATTCTGGTCACCACACTTTAGGAAGGATATTAAGGCATTGGAAAGGGTGCAGAGGAGATTTACTAGGATGGTACCAGGAATGAGGGGCTTCAGCTACGGGGAAAGGCTAGATAGGCTAGGCTTATTCTCTCTAGAACAAAGAAGAGATCTGATAGAGGTTTATAAGATTATGAGAGGTTTCGACAGGGTGAATAGGGAAAGACTGTTTCCACTGGTGGGCGAATCAGTGACAAAACGAAGCAGAGGGGAGCTGAGGAGAAATTTTTTCACTCAGCGGGTTGTTCGAATCTGGAATGCATTGCCTGAAAAGGTGGTGGAGGCAGATTCCATAACAGCTTTTAAAAGGGAACTAGATCTTTATTTAGGAAGAGCAGGTCTGTTAGGTTATGGGGAGAAAGCTGGGCAGTGGGATTGAGTTGCTCTGTTCAAAGAGCCGGCACAGACTAGATGGGCCGAATGGCCTCCTTTTGTGCCATATGATTCTACGATTCATGTCTTGTGCTACTAGAGATAATATTGAAATAGATGACAGTAATTGTGCATAATTTGCACATTTCAAGTTCATTGAATCTAGCTTTTGACTCGATCCAAGTCTTATTTTGTAGTTGTGCTATTAAGGATAATGTTTATACAGTGCCAATGAATATAAGGTGAGCAGTGTCTAGGCACACACAGCCTGCTATTCTTCAATTTGTCAATCTGATAACTTATATATTGTAATATGATGGTTAAACCAGAACTCCGCCAGCCGTATACTTAGCCACACTATACTCCGCAATCCCATCACACCAGTTCTTGCCAGGCTCCACTGCCTCCCTATCAACCAGCAGAGTAATTTCAAGATCCT
Organism: Hydrolagus colliei; assembly: GCA_035084275.1. NCBI lineage: Eukaryota > Metazoa > Chordata > Chondrichthyes > Chimaeriformes > Chimaeridae > Hydrolagus > Hydrolagus colliei. The sequence goes on from CM068744.1 coordinate 29,804,519, forward strand.
CATACTCGTCTTCAAATCCCTTCATGCTCTGGTATCTCCTTACCTCTCCGACCTGTTTGCTGACCAAACTAGTACCAGTCCCCTCCTATCGACTGGCTGGTCCCTTGTGCCCTCATTTCACCATTGGTCGCTGCACTTTCAGCCACTAGGCCCCCGAATTCTGTAATATGCTGCCTCAATCCCTCCGCCTTGCTTCCTTTTTGTCGTGCGTGAAGATCTTCCTCTTCAACTGTACTCACACCCTGGCCTGGTTCCCCATCACTGAAAAGATCGACTCCAAGTTCCTCACACTTGTGTTCAAATCTCTTCACTCTTGGGCACCTCCCTACCTCTCTGAACTCCTCAATCCGGCATCTCTGCTTTCCTGGCACCAGCCTCCTACGGCTGTTCCTTGCACCCTCCTCCCCACCATCGGAGGTTGCACTTTCAGTCACTTTGCCCCGGAAGTCTGGAACACTCTCCCACAATTCCTCTGCCTTGCCCCGTTGCTCCCCTTCAATCCCTGCCTGAAAACATTCCTTTTCGACCATGCTTATGGCCACCTCCCCCAACCCCCCCACCCGCCTGCTTGGACTCAGGCTCTGGCACTCTTAAGTGCACTGAGACACTATCCTGCATGGAAGATGTTATAGAAGCGCTAGTTGTTGTAATTCCCGGGTCTTGGCAATTTTATTACCTTTTGAGGAGAAGTTTTACTGGGCCATCATTTCTCAATTGTTAGAATATCCCTCCCCATATTCTGACCAAATATTCTCCAGAGGAATTTGTCATTCATCTCATTACGAGTGTGGATCTGTAGTTGCAGATCATCCAGGTTCCATTACCATTTGAACCCCACCCTCACCTGGCTCCACATCACACAAAGGATACAATTTCAAGATCTTGGTCCTCACCTTCAAAACCCTTCATGGCCTTTCCTTCAAAACCCTACCTCTGTGACCTCCTAACCCCTTATCAACCTGCCCGTTCCCTCTGTTCAGTGGGCTCTGGCCTGCTTCACATCCCCTGACCGGGCTTTCAGCCATTCTGCCCCCACCCTCTGGAAATCCATCCGGCAATCCCTCTGTCTCACCCCATTCCTTGCCTTCTTCAAGACCCACCTCAAGGCCCACCTCATTGACTGTGGTTTCTATCTATTTCCTTCCCTCTCTACTCTCCACCACCCCCCCAATCCCTACTCCCCACTCGGGTCCGGATTACTGTCTGTCCAATACCTTGGGACATCTCCTGACATGAAAGGTGCTATAGAATGTAATTTTGTTGTTGTACTGAAGTATACCATAAGTGGGATACTCTTCTGGTGCATAGCTTAGGTGCAGAAGTCATCTCAGGAACTCAAGGTGGATTTGGTGATGGTTATTGGTGAACTTCTAACCTAGAAGTGCTGACCAGCTGTTGCACTTTAGTGTGACCTGTTTTACTGCACAGTCCAATTTGTATGGGCCCATACCACTGCTTTATAACTGAGTTTGACTAGACTTGCCTGTAAGGCACTTTGAGATGGCTTGATGTGCTAAGGTGCTTTAACAGTACAAGTTCTTCTAGGATTTCCGATGCCTTATGGATTTTTCTGAAATATGAGCTGTTGTTACCCCACCAGAAATGTAACTCAGTTCTTTTTTGGCAAACCATTGTCTCTCCATTGCTCTCAGACTCTGCTTTGTTTTGAAATCCAGTTCAGTAATATTTATTTTTAAGTTGACATATTGAACTGTAACCAACTTAATTGATTTGTGAGTAGGAAGACTGATAATAATAATATTAATCCTTGCATTTGGTGTAGCGCTTTTCACAAGATAAATTAACTCCTCACATTTCCCCAAATAATTCAGACCTGCTATAGTTTGTGTGTCAGGTGAGAAAATATTTCAGAATGTCTTATACATGGGGAAGCAATTTTTCTCTTGATTCTGCATTATAAAGATTTGTGGCTTTTGTGTAAATACCTTCAATAAATAATTAGAACCTAGAATTATAGAAGTTAATCTTAGAATGGTAACAGCACCTAAGGATATATTTGGCACATCATAACTGTGCTGGTTGTAACTCTGCTATAAGAGATGTCTATTCTAATGGCATTCGCCTTTTCTGTGTGTTTCACTCAATTTTGTGCCAGTCTGGATCACCTGATAGCATATTCAGAAGGTTGTGGATACCTGCCCACATCAGGACGTTGAACTCACACAGTCTAGGTTGACACTCCAACCCTATGCTTGGGAGCTCTGTGTTGTTTGTGATGCTGTCCTTTGGATAAGACGTTAAACTAAAGCCCTATCTGTCTGTTCAAGTGGACATTAAAGAGCGTATGGCACCTTTCACAACAGAAGGATGTTTCTCCTGGTGACCTGGCTAACTAATTCCCCCAGATAAAATCAGTCCTTCACTTTGTGGTTGGTTGTGGGACATTGCGAGGTGTAACTTAACAGCTGCATTCATCTACAAAATACATAACCACAACACACAACAGTAAATCCTGTGAAGTGGTTTGAGATGATCTCCCAGTATCAAAGGTACTATATCAAACGCAAGGGTTGTAAATCACATATTCAAAAATACGAAACCCATCAGTTTGATTATGTAGTTGTTTCCCAGTTATCCCACTGTGTGTAATAATGATAATTGACCTCAACTGCAGCAGAAATGCAACCTCTATTGTTCTAGTTTCAACTTCAATTACTCACCAGTTTCCTTGTGAACTTTCAGTGAGTGAACAATTTTAGGATTGAATTTGGTGCCTGCTTTTGGCCAGGAATAATACCAAATTAATTTTGCTTTATTTAACAGAATCTTGAAGCATTATTGAGGATGGAATTATGATTGAAAAATCCTGAATTGTAATTTTGTTCGTTATATAAATCGATGTTGTTGTTTGATCCTTAACACATATTGGTCAAGTACAAACTGGGTAATGTACTTGCTCACACTTTAAACTGAAATTACAATAAAAAATGTTGATAAAAGGCTTCTTCAATGAAGCCAATTTATTCAGTGACTAGTTGAGCTATTGAGGCGGCGAAGGCTTGATCTGTGGTAAATTAGCGGATCGCAGCTATGAGAATGCGTGAATAAGCCCCACGTTTAAGTGGGGAAAGTTCAAGGAAACTCCCTTTCCTCAACTAATAATATTCCTTGCATTTGATATAGCGCTTTTCACATCTTCTAGATGTCTTAAAGTGCTTCACAGAATATGCTGTGAAGTGAAATAACTGTGTATTTGTGGGCGAAACAAGGCAGTCAATTGCGCACAGCAATTGTCCCACATTGCTTCTGTTATGGCTGTAAACTCCTGTAAGGGAGCGGGTTCTGCAGTTAGAATATAAACAAATTGCATCTGCAAGATCAATATGGGAATAACAACAAATTTCAGTGAAAGATGTCCACGCCTCCATTGTTCTTATTTATTCAGGCTAAGCTGCCTCCAGAGCATGATTCATTAAACAAGTAACCTTTAGATTTGGTATTTATTTGCTGTTTTGCCTTCAAATGGTCCTACACATTGCCATTCTTTGTGGTCTGGTTGATATGTGTTTAATTAAAAATAACTTCACCATTACTCTTGCATTGTAGCTTGGAAAGATGGTGGCATGTACATAATTGGTCATCTCAAAGCGCTCAATGACAGCAATGGACAGCGAGCAAGAAGTGGTAGGAATTTAGAGCAACAGTAAACATTTGTCAGAAGAGATTCAAAGCAGAAAGTCAAGCAAATGATTTTGGCAATCAGATGCAGAGAGCAGGTGACTGAGGAAATGAATGCAAGCAATGGAGAGAATTGGATTGGAGATAAGGCTGACAAATAATAATAATAATCCTTGCTTTTGATATAGTGCTTTTCACATTTTATCGACGTCTCAAAGTGCTTCACAGAATGTACTGTAAAGTGATTGACTGTATATTTGTGGGTGAAGCGCGGCAGCCAATTCCGCACAGCAGTGTCCCTCAAACAGTTGTACATTGAATATTACCACATTTTGTATTATTGTAGGGTTTTTTTGGGACAAATTATTATGTGTCAATACAGGAAATTGTTGTTTCACACATTAGCACGTTGACAATTATGCCTGCAAATGGATTTTCACCTTTAATGTAACAAAATAATACTTTGGCATTGCAGCCATTACTGTGGGTCTGCAGCATAGTTTACTTTAACTGGGCAAATCAAACAGTCCTGTCCTGTATTATGTTGCAAGTATTTCCAGGCTGCTCTCCTCAGGTTGCACACATGAGATTCAGCTAGGCTATGGAGGAATGATGAGTCCTATAGCGTATTCGCCTCGCAAGCAAGAGGACCCAGGTTTGATTCCTGAGCAGGGCGAAACTTTATCAACTTTCCTTACTCCACATGCATCTGTTTATCTAGCAGAAAATAGGAACCAGATTGTTCATCAATTGGTGGATCGCTTTCCGGGGGTAATTCTTTAAAAAAAAAATGAAGTCACTCAATCCACAACTGTTTGTAGGACACTGCTGTGCACAATTGGCTGCTGCTTCACAACAACAACAACAACAATTTACATTTATAGAGCGCCTTTCACGTCAGAAGGACGTCCCAAGGCGCTGAACAGGAGGCGTGTGACCCGAGCTGGGAGGGGAGTGTTTGGGAAGGGGTGAAACACGAAGGGGAGGTAAAAGAGTTCGGGGTGGAACAAAAGGCACGATCGAAGAGGAAAGTCTTCAAACCGGCCTTGAAAGAGGAAAGGGAAGAGACGAAACGGAGGGATTGAGGGATGGCATTCCATAAGGTGGGAGCGGAGAAACTGAAGGCCCGGCCTCTGATGGTGGGGCGGTTCGGGCGGGGGCCTTGGAGCAGGCCAAGTCCTGTTGAACGGAGGGTCCGGGTGGGTGTGTAGGGGGAGAGTAGATCGGTTAAGTAGGATGGGGCAAGGCCGTGTAAGGCCTTGGAGGTGAGGACGAGGATCTTAAACTCGATCCTCTGGAGGATGGGGAGCCAGTGGAGACGGGCGAGGGTGGGGGTTATGTGGTCGCGGAGGCGGGTGTGGGATAGTACACGAGCTGCAGAGTTTTGGATGACCTGCAGCCTATGAATGGAGGAACTGGGGAGGCCGACTAGGAGAGAATTTCCGTAGTCCAGCCGTGAGGTGATGTATGCGTGCACAAGTGTTTCGGCAGCGCGGGGTGTAAGATAATTACGGAGCCTGGCAATGTTGCGCAGATGGAAATAGGCCACAAAATATAGTTACCGGTAATTCACTTTACAGTATATTCTGTGTAGAGCTTTGGGACGTCTCAACAACATGATAAGTGATAACCTATACAACGTGCAAGGATTGTTATTATTATTAATAATTTTAAAAACTAGGTTAGCGATCTTAAAGTTAATCCTTGAGGAGCAGGGAGCTGGTCAAATTTTAATTTTGTAAAGGTGAATTAAGGAGTGAAAGAAAAACAGTGGAGAAATCTAAGGGAAAACTGATCCTGAGGGATCAGTTTTGCTTGATCTCTTTTACATATCTTGGAGCACTTTGTTCGATTTCTGTCAGAAACCCATAGTTTCTTGTTAGACTATTGTTAGTATTATTGATTTAGCTGAGTTGCTTAGGTTTGGCTATAACAGGTGCTTGTGGATCCACAATCATGAATTAATATTCTGGAGAATCTCCAGTTGCTTACTACTGTTAACTATGCTCCTACTGATTGAATAAATTCATAGAAATTTTGACACAAAAGGAGAGAGACCATTAGCTCATGTGCCTGTGTTGGTGGGAGTTTCTCCCACTGGATTGAGATAGCTATACAAATTACTCTTTTATCCACATGTATGCAGATGAGACATAAATCTACTTTTCTCTCCTTCAGCTGTGACTACAGGCCTGCTGATGTTCTATCAGCTTGTGTGGCAGACATCAGGGCCTGGATGAGTGCTAACTTCCTGCATCTGAATGGGGACAAGATGGAAGTCAAATTCCTTGGATCGCTCTGGGCTCTCCCTCAGACTTACCAAGCCAATGTGCAATTTAGGAGTCCGGTTTGAACCCCAGATGTCCTTCCTTCCCCACATCCTGTCCCTGACCAGGACCGCCTTCTTCCACCTCTGCCATATTGTCCACCTCTGACCGTACCTTAATGCAGCTGAAACCCTTGTATATGTGTTTGTCACCTCCCAAACATACTCTTTGTCGGTCTTCCCAACTCTCCTATTCAAAAACTCCAACTCATTCAGAACTCTGCTGCCTGCATACCTACCCAGACCAAACTCCATACCTCAATCTCACCAATTCTAGCCACGCTCCACTGGTCCCCACCACCGAATGGATCGACCTTCGTGGAGGTTGCTATATAAGTGCAAGTTGTCGTTTATCCTCTCATTGAAAAGTTATCCTTGCAATGATAAATTTATTTTTTCTGTTTTTTGTTGGGTAAGGATTTTATTAATATTTTTCAATTTTCATCTTTTTAACTTTTTTTTAAAAAGTACACTTTTATACTTGGAGGACTCAACACACTAATTGACAATCATAACATTTTGTGTTCGTTTATTTCTTGTAATAAATCATGAATAATGCAACAATCCTCCATAGAATCTTACGGCACAAAAGGAGGCCATTTAGTCAATCGAGTCTGTGCCAGCTCTTTGAAAAGAGCAATGCAATCCCACTCCCCAGCTCTCCCCATAACCACGCAAACCCGTCCTCCCTCAAATAAATGTCTACCTCTCTTTTAAAAGTTGTTATCGAATCGGCCTCCACCACCTTTTCAGGCAATGCATTCCAGATTCGAACAACTTGCTGAGTGAAAACATTTCTCCTCACCTCCCCTCTGCTTCGTTTTGAAACTATTTAAAATCTGTGCCCACTAGCCACTGATACACCCACCAGTGGGAAACAGATTTTCCCTGTTTACTCTGTCGAATCCCCTCATGATCTTGAAAACCTCTATTGGGTTTTCACCTCCTGCCTATCTAGCCTTTCCTCATAACTGAAGTCCCTCATTCCTGGTACCATCCTGGTAAATCTCCTCTGCACCCTTTCCAATGCCTTAGCATCCTTCCTAAAGTGTGGTGACCAGAATTGAACACAGTACTCTAGCTGAGACCTAACCAAAGTTTTATAGAGGTTAGTCAGAACTTCCTGACTTTTGTACTCTATGCCCCTATTTATAAAGCCTAGTATCTCATATGCTTTTTTAACAGCCTTGTCTACCTGTCCTGCCACCTTCAAAGAATCACTTACACAAACCCCCAGGTCTCTCTGTTCCTTCACACCCCTTAAAATTGTACTATGTAGCCTATATTGCCTCCCCTAATTTCTCCTCCCAAAATGTCACCTCACATTTCTCTACATTAAACGTCATCTGCCATGTGTCTGCCCATTTTACCATTCTGTCTATCACTTCTTGCAGATACTATCCTCACTATTTACTATTCTTCCTAACTTTGTGTTATCTCCACGCTTGGAAATGGTACTCCCTATACTCAAGTACAGAACATTAATATAAATTTAAAAGAGCAGTGGTCCCAATACTGATCCCTGGAGGACGCCACTATACACTTCCCTCCATTCAGAAAAACAGCCGTTCACCACAACTCTCTGCTTTCTGTCTTCCAGCCAGTTCTGGATCCATGCTGCCACTGTCCCTTTAATGCTGTGGGCCTCTATTTTCTTTAAAAGTATTTTATGTGGCACTTTGTCAAATGCCTTTTTAAAGTCCATATAAACTACATCTTTTGCACTGAGTTGAGAAAAAAACTTCTTCACTCAGAGGGTAGTGGAATTCTTTATCCCAAAGGACTGTTGATGCTGAGTCCTTGAATATATTCAAGACTGAGATAGATAGATTTCTCATTGATAAAGGGATTAAGGGGTATGGGGATAAGGCAGGTAGCTGGAGTTAGAATGAAATATCAGCCATGATTGAATGGCGGGGCAGGCTCGATGGGCCAAATGGTTCACTCCTCCTACTTCTTATGTTCTTATGTTCTACATCAACTGCACTATCCTCATCCACCCATTCTGTTACCTCATCAAAAAAAATTTCAAAGGTAATTTTGTCAGGCAAGATTTGCCTTTAGCAAATCTGTGCTGGCTGTCCTTAATTAACCAACATCTTTCTAAGTGAAGATCTATCTTGTCTCTGATTATAGTCTCCAGAAGTTTCCCCACTACTGATGTTAGACTGAGTGGCCTGTAGTTCCCAGGTTTATCCTTCTGCCCCTTTTTGTACAGGGGAGTAACGTTAGCAACCTTCCAGTCCTCTGGCATCACCCGTGTGTCCAAGGAAGATTTAAAGATTGTGGCCAGAGACTCTTCTGTTTGTACCCGCACTTCGCTTAGTATCCTAGGATGCATCCCATCCAGACCGGGCGACTTATCTACCTTGAGCACTATACTTAGCCTATCCATTTCCTCTACCCTCTCCTCTGGTACTGTGGCATTGGCTGCATTCTCTTCTTTTGGAAGACAGATGCAAAGTACTCATTCAGTACATCAACCATGCCCTCTGCCTCCACAATAAGATTTCCTCCTTGGTCCCTAATTGACCCTACCTTTGACTAACCTTTATTTCTTGGTATGCTTGTAAAATACGTTAGGGTTTCCTTTAATGTTGCCTGCTAATTGTTTCTCGTACAGTCTTTTTGCCCCTCTAATTTCCTTTTTCAGTTCTCTCCTGTACGTCCTATATTCTGTTTGGTTGTCTTCTGTATAGCTTGAGTATTGTTCTTCTCTATTTGTCAAAAGATCTTTACTGGTAAACATTCATTGTGTAAAAACTGTACTTTTACAGACAAAAGCTGTGTCTGTGCAGAGGAGAAAGAAATCAATCTAAGTTTGCATTCTTGCAAGCCAAGAAATGTTTTCTCTCAATTCCTTACACTTCTGGCATTGTGTAAAAACAAAATTAGATTTCTTTGTATGAATTTCAGAACATCACAAAAAAGGATGAACATCGATGTTTAGGCATTTACATCAGATCCAGGCGACGTTACCTCTTATGTAACTGACTCTGATCCTTTTATGTTAAAGATTCAGTCACTTTTAAGATGCATATTTGATTGATTAAATCCTTTGACAGTTTGGGTACTACAGAACACAACACCTTTCAATGAAATAATGCCTTGGGACGTCCTCCTGACGTGAAATGTTTTTGTTGTTGCTGCTGAACTTGTTAGCCACCTGTAGTGTATAGGTTTGCTGAACCTTTCTATTGCAAAATACTGCAAAAGTTGCTGTTTTGCTGTCCATTGCACTGGTGTAGAATTTGGGAGTTTAATAGTTATCTGGCTGAGATTGGGGTCTGTATGTGGAATGTTCTAACTGGATACTTTAATAAGGAAACGTGAAGCAAGGCATATTGACTTAGCTCCAATGAGATCTACTTTCATAGAGCTTGTGCAAATCATTGTGTTGTGTGTTAGACAGTGCCAAGTTACAGGAAGTTGTCTTGCTTCTCCCTCTCCCCTCCCTCAACTTTCCTCATCAAGTTTTAAGAACTAGGTATAGCAATATAAACTCAGCCTATCCGACAAAGGCATTTGAAAAATTGGGTAATCTGGCAGTTTTTGTAGGAAAATAAGTTTTTCACAAGCGAAGAGCAAAGAATTTGCACCCCATGTATGGTCTAAATCTGACTAATCATTGGGGGGAAATTATAGATTCTCAAAATGTGTTTATTATGAGGTGTTTATTTTTTAAAAAATCTGAACTCACTTCCTATCAATTCAGACAGATTATTTTCATCCAGTATGTGCTTTATTTTTCAATTTGTTTATTTTAACAAAATTGTTGAAATGTGACACAGCTATACATCTTTGTCAAGGCTGGCAGGAGATTGAAAAATGGTCTAATCCAAATTAGAGCCAGAGTGTGTGTGAGTTGCACACGTACTTGGTAAATTACTGCCGCAGTTATACGACAGGCGATGCGGTACTTGTAGTGAAGCTGTGACCTGACAGCCCTGGTTTGCAACAGATGAAGTTTGACAGATGAAAGCTTGGTTGGTAATACTAATCTGCGCAAAAAACCTGCAGTGGTTGTGTGGTAAGCATAAAATTGAGCCTGAATCCACCAAGATCAATAAAATGAACTTTGGTTGTTGAGATCAGAGGAGATGCCCTGCAAACAGAAGTGCCAAACAAATTCAATTTAATACCTGCTTTTTCAGTGTATGTTGGCCTCAAAGATTGTAATTTTCTACTTTAAATTGGTGCCATCTTTCTGTCTGCCTTATGGATTGATTGAAGATGGTAACAAAGGCTGAAACAATTTCTTGTAAACAATTTGTAAAACTTCTTGTTGCATCTAATAACTATAAACATTGTTGCACTTTGAGAATTGTAAGAATAGTTTGATTTCTGTTGTACCTTGGCAAAAATACTTTTGAATGATTCATTGCTTCATTCATGTATGTGGAGAAGAAGATCCAGTCTCTTGCTAAGACAATTCTTTCCTCTCTCATTTGGCACAGCTCAAGTTTATTTCTGGCACAGTTTAAAATATAACAATAAAGAATGATGCTTTGATTTAATATAGTGCCTTTCATGTCAGGAGGATGTATCAAAATGCTTCACAAGATTTAACTGTAAAATGTATGTACTGTATTGCGCCCGGCAATTTGCAAAAACCCTGATAATTCGACACTCCGAAAGCCGGTAACTCCCTAAAATCGGCAAGATTTCAAAATAGCAACAGCATTAATGTTTTTCCGATGTCTGGCAAATCCCCCCAAATTCACAACAGCTGCTTGTAGTTCCCACAGGCGCCGCTCTGTTATCTGGCGCTATGGTTGCCGCTCGAGCATTGTTTGGCTTCAGTGCAGTGTTTACAGCACACGCTTGCATGGGATGGGGCTTCCCCAGTCATTTCTAGGGTAGGTTTTAAATACTGGCAGACGCTGTGGGGTGATTGCGTCCAACCATGCCGGATTATCGAGATTTTACTGTATCCCAGAACCAGCAATAATGAGAATGGCCAATTGTATCCCAAGGGTTTGTTGCCCAGGACACCAAGAGGAAGTCCCTTCTCTTTTTGAATAGTGTCATTGGATCTTTATCATCCACTTGAACAGTCCAAGTGGGACCTTGATTTAATGTCTTATAAAAAGAAAAACACCGACACATGATTCCCATGTACTGGAGTGTCACCCAGGACAAAGTGAGTTCAAGATCCCAAAGTGTGGCTTGAATCACAACCTTCTGATGCAGAGGTTAGTGTGCCACCATTGGAGCCAGCTTGATACCAGGATCAATCAATCAAAACTTACATTTGTATAGCGCCTTTCACGTCGAAAGGCACTGTACAGTCAGGTAGGGACAAGAGCAGGTGGGGAAGGGTCAGGGCAGGATAAAGGAGTGCAGGATCATATCCAATTTGAAATGCTGGCAAGCCCATGTTAACATATGGTGCCTCCAAACTTGTGCAACATTTCAAAGACAAAGTATCACCTCTTGCCTAAAGTATACAACAATGATGCCTGCATCATATTGAATTGGACCCAATTTTCTGTTTGTCTTCCTCATTACATTTGTGTCATTGTCTTAACTAGATCTCTTACTTATCATCCATGTTTTTGTACACATACATTTATATATTTCGAGTCCTGTAGCTCAATGGTTAGAGCGCTCGCCTTGAGTGAGACACTTGGATTTGATTTCCGGCAGCTCAGGGCGAAGCCTTGGGCAAGTTTCCTTACTCCACAAGTCTGATAATCTCTCAAACAAAATTGGTAATTTCAATCCACGACTGTTTGTAGAACATGTGCAATTGGCTGCCACGTTGCACCCATAAATATACAGTCAATTTACAATATTTTGTGAAGTGCTTTGAGATGTCTAGGAGATGTGAAAGCTCTATATCTAATGCAAGGATTATTAGTATTGTTATATATGCATATATTGTGAGTTGTGCAAGTTTTGAAATTGCATCCAATTTTTTAATTGGGCTTTTCACACTTGCAGCCTGGCTGAAACTGCAGCAGCTTTCAGTATTTTAGAATGGCTCCTCTCAAATGACACGTTAGAGTGCTAACCTATAGCATGCTTGCCTGTCTTCGCATATTGAATTTGAGGACAAACAATATTTAATTATGATCATTTTCAATTCATAAAGTCATTAAATATTAAAATGATATTTCTTAAGTAATCGAGTGAAACATTTGTGCAGCCTTGTTGATTCCGCATTCCAAACATTTGGGAGATTTATCAACTCTCTAGGGCTACTTGAGTACTGAATTAGACCACCTGCCATTCCAAAAGTTTCCTCTAATGAAAAAGGAACCAGATGGCCAATGCTGGTATCTGTGCTTCAGAAGACAGCGTATGTTGTTTTTAAATCGGGTTCAATGAAATGGGGGCAATTTTCATTGATTTATTGATGAAATGATGGCTTGCTCCCTCCAATGCAACGCTAATGAGACTGCACCACAATGACAGGCTGCTGCTGCGGGGCATCTCCTCCTCCTCCTCACTGTTTCTAGGAAATTGATACAGCCTTTGAGCTGCACCCAACCCTGAATTCTCTGTGAAACTAGGAGTCTGAAGTGTAGAGAAAACATTAAAATGAAACAGGGAAATTTTTTGATTGAAGCTCATTGATTGATTTTTTAAAAAAGGTCTTTGCCTTTGACTTTTTTGTGTCAGCCGGGTGGGCACCTGGCACCTCAGCCCATTCCCCAATGTGAGGCCAAACAGCAGACCTCCTCTAAAGCTACCAATGCTTTTTTTCCCCCATGATTAACAAAGCCATTTTTTTGCTATGGTTAACAAAACCATTTTAAAAACTGTAACTACCTAGAACAAAACAATACTCTTCTTTAAAGAGGCAACATTTAGTGAGCCTTTATGGACTCTGAAAGAGCAAAAATCCTGCTTGTGATCTCTTGTGTAGGGGGACTCTTGTGAGAATAGACCAAATTACAGCTGTGGTGCTTTCCTTGGTGAAATCACACACAATCATTTAAATACAGGTTGCCCCCCCGCTTAAAGAAGGAGTTAGGGACTTTCAAACCATTCGTTTAGTGAAAACTTTGTTAAGCGAAAGTTAAACTGTATTACTGTATTTGGCCGCAGCCAAAACGCCGCCCGACTTGAGCCTCCCCGCTAAAATCAGTTTAGTTCCAAGGAGTTCCTAGCGCTAACATTTTCGGTGTACAGGTTGAGCGGCCAAAATCCGGAGTTCAGGAATGTGACAAAAATTGCAAGAATAAAAACGCCAATCCTACCTGCTCCAGGCCAGGTCTTCACAGTCACCGCACCGAAATATCGCAACCTGGGCCTAGGCATTTCCGTCACGTGACGCGCTTCTGGCATTCCGAAGTCCGGAAATACCCGAACTTGGGCTTGGGCACTTCTGGACCTCGGACATCAGAAACACGTTCCGAAGTCCGGAAATGCCCGAACCTGTGCTCAGCTACAGGCCCGAATTCAACCTGTACTGTTGAAGGCCTAAGGTAGATATAACTGCTATTGAAGGCTACACAACTTTAAATACAATAATAAAATATTAAAATGTTAGTAAATACAACAGTAAAATACAGACAGTCCTCGACTTACTATTATTGAAGCCACAAAGCATCCTGCTGCTTAAGCTCCTCCCATATGGGAGGGGCTGCACTGCACTGCTTAACTGAGGCACGCTAAAGACTGAGTGTGTGTTGCGGCGGCAACCGGAGAAACGCTACCCATGAGAAGCTGCACACGAGAAGCCCGTGAGATTTAAAGTATGTGTAAACATTTGTTATAACGAATGCAGCCTTTGTTAAGCGGATAAGTGGTACAAATAGAAAACTTCATTATAGTGAACTTACATTAACCTGGCGTTCGTTAAGCGGGGTCTACCTGTACTGCATCTACACTTGAAGAGATACTTCAATTAATCAAAACTTACATTTGTATAGCGCCTTTCACATTGAGAGGACGTCCCAAGGCGCTGTACAGTTGGACAAAAGCAGATTGGGAGGGGTCGGGACAGGATGAAGAAGAGTTATATATTTGTGGGTGAAAATATTTGTGTTCACTTGGATGAACTTCAGAGGGCACCTCACACCAGTGGATCTGTGATCCTGACAGAAGATTGGTGAGGAAAGGGAAGAAAAAAGTCAGAAGGTTCTGACTAACCTCTATAAAACTTTTGTTAGGCCTCAGCTAGAGTACTGTGTTCAATTCTGGTCAGCACACTTTAGGAAGGATGTTAAGGCATTGGAAAGGGTGCAGAGGAGATATACCAGGATGGTACCAGGAATGAGGGACTTCAGTTATGAGAAAAGGCGAGAGAGGCTAGGTTTATTCTCATTGGGACAGAGAAGGTTACGAGGGGACCTAATAGAGATTTTAGAGTAAACAAGGAAAAACTGTTTCCACTGGTGGGTGTATCAGTGATCAGTGGGCACAGATTTAAAATAGTTTCCAAAAGAAGCAGAGGTTTGGTAAGGAGAAATGTTTTCACTCAGCGAGTTGTTTGAATCTGGAATGCATTGCCTGAAGGAGGCCGATTTGATAACAACTTTTAAAAGAGAGATAATCATTTATTTTGGGAGGATGGGTTTGTGTGGTTATGGAGAGAGAGCAGGAGAGTGGGATTAAATTGCTCTTTTTAAAAGCCGGCACAGACTTGATGAGCCGAATGGACTCCTTTTGTGCTGTAAGGTTCTATGAAAAGTGGAAAGATAATTTCAGGAGAAAAGAAATACAATGAATATAGAGGAAAATGATGTATTTGTCCTTCAATAAAAAAATGTACATTATATAATTAGTCCCAAATGTATATGCTTAACTGGATAAAAATGTATCCATTAAGTAGCCTTACTTCATCTATGAATATGGAAAGTTTGTGGGTGTTGGCTTTATAAACTTTTGAATTCTGAAGTCCTCTAGCTCAATGGTTAGAGCACTCGCCTTGCAAGTGTGAAATCTAGTTTCAATTCCTGGCAGGTGAAACCTTGGGCAACTTTCCTTACTTCACATGCCTGATAATCCCTCTAAAAAAAATAAATTGGTCACTTAAATCAACAACTGTTTGTGGGACACCGGTGTGCACGATTGGCTGCCATGTTTCACCTATATATATATACAGTCAATTCATTTTCCAGTTTATTCTGTGAAGCACTTTGAGACTCTAGAAGACATGATAAGGCACTGTATCAAAATACAAGGGTGATTATTATTTGACTAGGAAATGTCTTGAAGGCGTAACTGATCCCATCCTTATTCATGTGTATGCCTCCTCGCCCCACCCCCCCACCTGTGCATGTAACTGCCATACGTGTGTGATGAGCTTGTTTAGGTCATAGCTCATGAACGATAGGAGATGCCCTCAAAATATATGCCCATGATACTGCCCCTCCAGCCCGTCCCGTCCCCCCCCCCACCCCCCCACCCCGCCGCAAGACTTTACATTACATCTTTATTAATATAGAAGGTTTGCTGTGGCGACCTTCTATATAGAGACATAGAGTCGCTGCATGTTTGTCTAGTTTGTTCGAACTGACTGTTCAGTGTCTTGGGATGTCCTCCCGATGTGAAAGGCGCTCTATAAATGTAATGTTGTTGTTCAGTCTTTACTCTTGCAGTTTTCATTTGTTTTTCTATAACTTGAATAGATTTTAAAACCTTTATATGATATACATTAGTAAGATTGATGAATGGGTAAAGCAAGTTCCCACATAAACAAAGCAAAGCTGGCTCTCAACCAGCAAAGCAATGCACTGAAATATCCCAGAATATTATTGATGAAATATTCTCTTGTGGGGATCTTCAGTTGATTTACTGTACAATGTTTGTGGAATGTGCAATCTTCATTGAAAGCTTTTCTTCCCCACTGTATTTCACTTTTGGTTGATCATAGTACCGACACTATGGAGAGTTGTCATTTAAAAGAGAACTGTCTTGATGGATGTTTCAAGCAGCCTTTTTTTTTATCATGTGGGAATGCCTAACTTGATGCCATGAATCTTATTGAAATACATAATTGTGACACTTGCAGTTAATAGGATTATGTTTTAAAAAAATAATGTTTGCTTCCCCTGATCCCTTTTACCAATCAAAAAGTTTCATGAACAAACTAACCTTTTCAAATAGTTGATTGTAAGAGTGAAAACTGCTGCCTTTTTAGTGTCATTTTTGGCAAAAAAAAATGGCAAAAGAGTAATTTGTTTTTTTTAAACACTACATGTAAATCAAGTTTTTGTCTGTCAATCACTTGTTTAATTAGATAATTAAGGGCATCTATAATTGTATCCATACACATTTCACATGGTTTTGCATAATATGCACATGGTTTGCATACAATGGACCCCAGATGTTGCTCATTTGTATATTGTATGCCATATCATCATCAATAACATACATAGCTTGCATTTGTATTGTGCTCTTCACGTTGGGTAACTTCTCAGAAACTTTATAATGACTGGGTTGGATGTCGAACAACAAGGGAAAGATGGCCACCATAGTTGTGTTTTGAAGAGGTAAGTTATAAAGCTTGATTTAATGACCGAAAAAGGAGGAGTTAGAAGGTAGTTAGTACTACTCATTCTTGAGACAGAAAGTTTAGGGTTCAAACCTACATTAGGACTTGCAGTCTAGGCTGGCACTCCATGAATTGCTAGGAGGGCACTTTCATTGACAAAGGCGCTGTCCTTTGTATGAGACGTAAAGATCCCATGGCAGTATTCAAAAATAGCAAGGAGTTTCTCCTGGTGTCCTGGCCAACAAACCCCAATAGTCATGGGACGTTCATGCATGCAGATTGACTGCGATGTTTGCCTATAATAACAGACAGTCATTACACTTTACAGTAAATCCTGTGAAGCACTTGAAGGCTTCCTCCCGATGCGAAATGATGTAAATTGAATGTAAGGATTATTAGTAGTGTTTATTGAAATTTGAAAATGTAACTATTAGTATTTCTTCACATTTAAACTTAAGTATCTACATCAGTCGTGGTCAACTCACAGTCCGTGGTCTGGAGGTGGCCCGGGGGGGTGGGGATCCATTCGACATGGCCCGCCAAACATTTACACTTGTCCATGTATGTCCCTATTCAATCAGTAGTGTGTTACCATTGTTTTCTTGATGGAAATTTTCTTTATTGATGGCGTAAATCAGGGTGGCTATACTGAAACTCGATTTAACCTTTTGTTCAATGCTTTTCTGGCCCAATCAATGTACCTTGCATACTACCTCCTAAATGGAACATGTACATTGATTAGCTAACCTTGCAGTGAAACAGCTGATTGGTTCACTCCAAACCAGCCCATATGCTTAAAGATCATGCTGTTGGAAGTCAATTTGGTGGATTCTAAGGCAAGGAAGTTTAAACAATCGATTTAATTTCTCTTGCATGAAAATAAATCTGGCATTGTAAAATATTAAATCTCAGACAAATCATAACTAATTGTTTAACCTGTGAAAAATTATGTTGCAGATTTAGTTAGTGGCTACTTAACTTCAGCTATGGCCAAGGGAATTATAAGCATACATTGTATTATTGCAGTGCAATAATGTGTATAGCCATAGCAATAAAACATTGCAGTGGCAATTGATTGAAGTAAAATCTCATATGAAATGGTCATTTACATGGTAGTACATGATGTTGAGTAGTAAGATTGTGCAAACACTCAATAACAATTGAATTGATCATTTACTTCATGCCTGATGTTGAGACGTTTGCAAATTGGCTGCCGTGTTTGCTTGAGGAATACACAAAGCAGACACTTTACAGTAAATTCTGTGAGAAATCATCCCAATGTGAAAGGCTCTATATCAAATGCAAGGATTATTATAACACATATTTACACTTAAATGGCGTGTTTCACGTCAAGAAAATGTCTCAAAATATCTGAATGGCAGCTCAAGCTGGTTGAGGAGATTTGGCCAAAAGCACAGTGGAAGAGATGGGTTTTTGGGTGCTTTAATGTGTTTTGCCCAAAAATATATAGTCAATTCACTTTACGGTATATTCTGTGAAGCACTTTGTGACGTCGATACGATGTGAAAAGTGCTATATCAAATGCAAAGATTATTATTATTATTATTATTACAAAGTGCAGAGGTGAGGTGGAGGGACTTTTGGAAGAGAGTTCAAGGAATGGACCAAAGTAGTGGAAGACTCATCCACTGATGTTGGGGCAGGAAGGATGGGGGATATGGAGCAGGCCAGAATTGGCAACTGAAATTTGCCCTGTGGAAGAATTTCCCCACCTCCTTAAAATCTTGGTGAGTTGGAGGGAGAATATTCTCTAGAATGCTCTTATATTGTTTGGTGCACAAATATATAGTCAATTCACTTTGCAGTATGTTCTGTGAGACGTCAAAGATGTGAAAATCGGTATAACAAATGCAAGGATTATTATATATCCTAGTTACCTGGCTGAAATAATACAACAGAATTACATTTATAGTACTTTTCACATCAGGATACGTCTCAAAGCGCTTCATAGGGTACTTTGACCTGGGGAGTCCAAGCTGAGGGTCAGAAACCAGGGGTGGATGAGAAATGTGGGAAGGTGACCAAAGTCATTTGGAAAGAAAGGCCTTAAAGTGGACTTTTGGATGGGGAGTGAGGAGGTGAAGCATTGATTCAGTCCTCAAAGTAGGTGCTCTCCAAATAAAAGCTGGCTGCTGGGCCTAGTGCCGGGGAAAAGGTGAAAAACCAATTTGTGGGAAAAATATATTGCCATCTTCATTGTAAAAAAAAATCAGTCGTGTTTTGAATAAATATTCAACAATGTAATGGAACACACTTGTCAATTGAAATTTGAAGCAAAGTGCACTGCTCAAGTGTGTGTCTATCTTAAGGAAATGGGATTACAATAGATGGTTCTGTGGTGGGGGGAATATTAGCACAGGCACAATAAGCCTCCTCCTGAGCCGTGATTGTTCCATGAGTCAATGATTCTACATTCAATTATTTTCTATAATGTAATACAATCCACGTGGCTCATTTATTGCTGAACGCTGAGTTTTTCCATGTAGGAATGGTCTTTCTCCAGCTCTAAATTCCCTTCAAAGATCCACCATAAAAACATATCTGAAAATGTGAAACTATGCGTTTCATATAAATGCACAAAAGCCCAAAGCCATGTTGGACTGTAAACCTAATCTGGTTGTTGGTACCTAACTAATCAATATTGAATCCTACAGAGACAGCTTCCTGTAATGGATGTTGAATAGATTGACTGCCGGCTTTCAAAATCCTGAGTGTTTACCGAGGAGGAGGCATTTAAAACCAAATCAACCGATTTATTTAAAAGATAATAGCTTATCTTTCTAGCTATGTGTTGAACCATAATTTACCAATTTGATGCAATTCTTAGAGACCATTGCTCATTAACATCTGGTATGCGGGGTCTCCATGGAGCTCCATGAACTGGCTCCAAAGTAACATGCCTGGCAATGAAATGTTGGAATTGAATGATCTGGACTTGGGTGTACGGAGTACAGTTTCCAAGTTTTCAGATGACACTAAGTTAGGGAGAATAGTAAATAGTGAGGAGGATAGTAGCCATCTGCAAGAGGATATAGACAAATTGGTAAAGTGGGCAGACACATGGCAGATGAAGTTTAATGCAGAGAAGTGTGAGGTGATGCATTTTGGGAGAAGAAATGAAGGGAGGCAATATAGGCTAGATAGTACAATTTTATATGGTGTGAAGGAACAGAGAGACCTGGGGATTTGTGTTAGTGACTCGTTGAAGGTGGCAGGACAGGTAGACAAGGCTGTTAAGAAGGCATATGGGATACTAGGCTTTATAAATAGGGGTATAGAGTACAAAAGTCAGGAAGTGCTGACTAACCTCTATAAGACTTTGGTGAGGCCTCAGCTGGAGTACTGTGTTCAATTCTGGTCACCACACTACAGAAAGGATGTGAAGACTTTGGAAAGGGTACAAAGAAGATTTACTAGGATGGTGCCAGGATTGAGGGACTTCAGCTATGAGGAGAGGCTAGATAGGCTAGGGTTATTCTCTCTGGAGCAGAGAAGATTGAGGGGAGACCTAATAGAGGTTTATAAGATCATGAGGGGTTTCGACAGGGCAAATAGAGGAAAACTATTTCCACTCGTGGGTGAATCTGTGACTCGTGGTCACAGATTTAAAATAGTTTCAAGGCGAAGTAGAGGGGAGCTGAGGAGAAGTTTTTTCACTCAGCGAGTTGTTCGAATCTGGAATGCATTGCCTGAAAAGGTGGTGGAGGCTGATTCGATAACAACTTTTAAAAGGGAATTAGATCTTTATTTAGGGAGAACAGGTCCATTAGGCTATGGGGAGCGGGCAGGGCAGTGGGATTGAATCGCTCTTTTCAAAGAGCCGGCACAGACTAGATGGGCCGAATGGCCTCCTTTTGTGCCGTAAAATTCTATGAATCTATGAATCTATGAACCAGTCCTCTGTGGAGGGCTCAGTAGTCCAGTTCCCAAGTCAGGCAGGTCTGCAATATTCCAGGGCACTGTTAATGACAGGATAGCCAGCCTACAACAACATTGCATTTGTAGAGCGCCTTTCACATTGGGAGGATGTCTCAAGGCCTGAACAGTCAGGGGTCAGGCACTGAGCATGGGTGTGGTGGGCAGGATTAGGATAAGGGACGGTAGGAGGGCAACCGAAGGCATGGTCGAAGAGGAGGGTCTTGAGACTGGTCTTGAAAGAGGCAACAGAAGGAGCAAGGGATTGTGGGATGAAGTTCTAAAGCGTAGGGAGGGAGAGGCTGAAAGCCTAGTCACTGATGGTAGGGCGGGTCGAGCGGGAGACATAGAGCAGTCTGGTGCCTGCCGAACGGATGGAGCAGACAGGGATAGGGACAGTTGATTAGGGATCAGCAGGTCGGAGAGCTAGGAGGGAGCAAGGCCATGGAGGGCCTTGAAAGAGAGGACAAGGATCTTAAGTTTGATCCTCTGAGGAATGGAGATCCAGTGGAGCCAGGTGAGGGTGGGATGATGGGGTTCCAGAGACATGAACTGCAGTGTTCTGGATGATGTTTGCCTCTGTTTATTCGGAAACTATTTAGACTAGGTAAAGTGAATTTGGATTGTGCCTGCTAGACTTTGTAAAAATGAAGTCCTTTTAATTTTCTTATATCTAGAAAGACATTTTGCAATGAATGTTTCTGAATAATACCCAAATCTTTCTGCCTACTCGTTCTCTTGTGAGTAACACCACCATGGAATCAGCTTCTTCAGAGCTTGGGTCTTCTGTTGCTGTCAAAAATCTATTTTTTGTGTGTATGGGGGTGTATCACAAGGGAGAATTCATGCCATTCTGTGACCTCTGTGAAAAGAAAAGACTATTTTTGGCCAGCAGAAGAAACCAAGAGAGTCTGGAACAGTATTTTGATCTGAAGAAAATCTCCACCCATTACTAATTTGGATAGCAGTGCAGAGGAGCACAATTCTTATGTGCAGTGTAATGCATCCAAATGTGGCATCATGGTTCCTTTGCAACAGTAGAATATAAATTTGCCAAGACCCCTAGAATTTGTTCTCTGCTAATAGCCTGAGCTCTTTATTTCCTATTCTAGGTCACAGATATGCACTCTTTTTTGGGGAAGAGAAAAGTAGATGGATTTCCTGTGCTGAAGAGACATTGACATCAAAGTAAACTCCAAACTTGGCAGAAAGGCCTTCAAAATAATGCTAGACAAGAAAACATTTACATGGAGTTGCAAATATCTGGTAAGTTTAATGTTTGGTTCCTCTTCCAATGCATTCAAAATAGTTGCCAAATTGCATTAAATTATAAGTTAATTATAACAAAGTGTTGAGGTACATGCAGAAAGTTCTTGATAAAATAGTTCTCAGTTGTACTTTGCCTTCAAGCGTTTCTTACAAATTTGTCTGCAACTACTTGTCTTCAGCTCCAATTCTTTTATGTCTACAAATATTAGTTTGTCTGTTGTACATTTTTGTCTTAACAGCTGCAGCATTTATCATCTATCCAGTTCCACTCCATTCACTGCTGAGTCCATGAGTAATTTTGAACACATTCATGAGCTACCAGAGAATGAAAAAGCCACTGTCCAGAAGAAATTGTCTCGTCCAAGCATCCACCCTCGAAGAGGAATCCAGTCAGCTGTCTGGCTTAGGACACACTTATTCTCCAGGCTGTCTCCTAGGAGGCACTTCAAACATTCTGGAGGATCTACAGTGCCTGATGGGAGTATATGGGACTAGTCTTTATTTCCCTCAATAACCTACACCATTTCAGATGAGGATATATGTATCTGGCAATGATATGGGCCAGTAGAAGAGTGCAGAAATATTTGCCCCCAAATATGGGGGAATTTGCCAGTTTTTTAAAAAAAAACTGGGGGTGTTGATGGATACTATTGAGGTACATTTTACTGCCAATCTACATTTTTTCACATTATTGATGAAACCTAAACATGAGGAAATAACACATAATAACATAGACATATAGTAGATGAAATTTAATGTTAGAGAAATGTGAGGTGATGCATTTTGGGAGGAGAAATGAGGGGAGGCTTTATATAGGCTAGGTAGTACAATTTTAAGGGGTGTGAAGGAACAGAGAGACCTGGGGGTTTGTGTAAGTGATTCTTTGAAGGTGGCAGGACAGGTAGACAAGGCTGTTCAAAAAGCATATGGGATACTAGGCTTTATAAATAGGGGCAAAAGCATATGGGATACTCGGCTTTATAAATGGGGGCAAAAGTACAAAAGTCAGCAAGTTCTGACTAACCTCTATAAAACATTGGTTAGGCCTCAGCTAGAGTATAGTGTTCAATTCTGGTTACCACACTTTAGGAAGGATGTTTAGGCATTGGAAAAGGTGCACGGGAGATTTACCAGGATGGTACCAGGAATGAGGGACTTCAGTTATGAGGAAAGGCTAGATTGGCTAGGTTTATTCTCATTGGAACAGAGAAGGTTACGAGGAGACCTAATAGCACAAAGACAATGACCCAGAGAGACATACACATACATAAGGTGAGAGACATATTCACACAGAGTTGAGAGAGAGACATACACACATACACACACACACAAGATAGAGACCCAAATTCACACAGACACTCAAACCCACACATATATTGAAAAGACACACAGACATACTCACAAACACATAAGTACAGAGGAGAGAGAGCGACATACACACTGTCAGAGAGACATTTACAAACACACACATAGACGAGATACGCTCTTGCATACCCAATCACAAATACATAGAGAAGTACACAGACATGTGTGTCTGAGCAGATCTGCCCATAGAAACGTTGGATAAACAGCTTTGATTAAAGTCCGTATAATGATATTCTATCTCCTTGTCCTTCTTGATCTCTCTAATGCGTTTGATACAGGATCACTCTATCCTCTTTTGCCACCTCTCCTCTCACCTTTATGGTTCTGTCCTTGAATGATTCAGATCGTACCTGTCACATTGTCTCCATTTTGTCTCCACAAATGACTTCTCCAGCCACTGCACTGTCAAGGATGGTGTTCCTCAGGGATCTGTCGGTGGTGCTCTCCTCTTCAACTCATTCATGTAACCTCTTGGTTATATTCTCCACAGACATGGGGTCAACTTCCACATACATGTACACAGATGACACCCAACTCTATCTTTCTGCCTCCACTGTCGAGTCCAGGTCTACTGCTGTCCAGGCAGAAAGTCTGTCAGACATCAAGTCCTGGGTGAGAGCTAACTTTCTTCAGTTGAACATCAACAAGACTGAGGCCCTCCTGATTGGCTCCCGCCAGGTCCTCCACACCTCAGGCACTGGCTCAGCATCGAATGATATACACTCCACCTCACTGAACCAGTCAGGAACCTAGGCTTCTTGTGTAATCATCAACTGTTCTTTCTCCCCCACATCTGTGCCAAGACGTGCTCTGCCTGCCCTCACCTCTGCAACACTACCTCACCCCTCAGGCCACCAAAACCTTCGTTCACACACTCGTCACATCTAGGGTCAACTATGCCAACTCCCTGCTGGTCGACCTGCCCAACCCTTCCCTCTACAAGCTGCAGATCATCCAGATCTGCCGTTTATGTCCTCTCCCGCACCGGGCTCCCATAACCCCCACCCTTGGCCAGCTTCACTGGCTTCCTATCCCACAGACGATAGAGTTCAAGATCCTCGTCGTCACCTTCAAGGCCCTCCGCAGCCTTGCCCTTTCCTACCTCTATGACTTGCAAACCCCATTTCAACCTGTTCGCTCCCTCCACTCCAGCCTGTTCCGTGTTCCCCACCTGGCCTGCACCACTATCAGTGATCGGGCTTTCACCATCTCTGTCCCCATGCTTTGGAACTCTATCCCACGTTCCCGTTGTTTCGCTACCTCCCTTGCCTCCTTCAAGGTCATCTCAAAGCCCTCTTCTTTGACTATGCCTTCGGCCACCATCCTACTCTCTCTGCCCTCCATCTTCCCTGATCCCAACCCCACCCCACACATGGTCCAAATCTCTGCCTTGGGACATCCTTTCGATGTGAAAGGTGCTTTAAAAATGTAATTTTATATTTTATATTGTAAAAGTTGTATTATTACACCAGGTGTAGTACATGAGAGAAAAAAACTAATCATGATATTAGACATTTGCAATGAGTGCCATTGGCAATTTGCTGACTACAACACTATACAACCGGAAACCCAATACGGTATTATGTTGATCATTGTAGTTCTGGAAAGGTTCTTAGAAGCTTGGGACGTCCTCCCGACGTGAAAGGCGCTCTATAAATGTTAATTGTTGTTAGAAGTGTAACACTTTCAACAGCTTTCATCTCAAGCTTCAGAGTTTATCAATTCTTTGATGTATATCTGATTTTTCTGTGGTTGGAGGACCTATACAAGTGTCTTTGTGACATTCCAACCTCCTTGTTCTACAGATCCCTTGTTCTTCTCCCTTTCCCTCACCAGAGGAGAATGCCATCCACTTTACTCATGGTTGTTGCTGTACTTTTTGAGGTGCAGCCCTGTGCAACATAGTTCAGCAGAACAATCATGTGGAAAGATTCTCCTGAAAGATGCTGATTAAAAAAAACCTGAAAAACATGAATGCAGAAATGATTTAACACATATTTCCTCATTTATGATCTAAGGATCTTATTGCTTGATTTGAACTGGATATGTCATCTGTACATTTACTTTTTTATACAAGAAATGTGACACATGCATAATTGACTAAAGTAATAAACAATAACTTGCCTCCAATAAAGTCTATATAATCTATTCCATTTCACAAACTCTCACACTTCATTGGATACAACAGTTATTGTTTATTATGTTTCCATAGAATATTAATATTTTCCTGTAATATTTTCTAGTTATTGAAGTAAAAGATATATCCCTTGCTCGCATCTCCAATGTCATATTTTCCTCCTCCAAGACAGCAGTTTCGGAATCTATCATTGGAGTTGCCTTTCCTATCTTGAAGGATCTAGGTAGCAAGTGGAAACTCCCATCACGACGCTAGGATACATCATGATAAGAAGCAACATAGCTACAGGTTGTTATTGATTTGGGTTTTAATGATTTGCTCTCACTGGTTTATTAGCAGTTCCTGTAGATGAATACCTCTCTTCCTCTTTGCAGTAAAGAACACTTCACTTTAGCTTACACTGGACATTTACCCTGATTGTAGTTAGCTGCTGAATACTGTTACTCTGTTAGGGTGGTTTAAAAGGGTGGCCATTATGGCATTTCAGATAAATTAAATTATGTTTTTCCACAAAAGTCCAATTGCCAAAAGAATTATAACAACAATAGACAAAATGCTAAAGATCACAATACTATTTCTAGAAAATAAAAAAATTGTTCTTAAAGGTTTCATTTACCCCTGCAAGAAATCAATTTTTTATTTAATGTTACAATAAATTGGAGAGATTAGATACATGTCTATGACATGAAAGGCACTCTATTAATGTAATTTTGTTATTGTTAGGAAATAATCTCAGGATATAATCATAGTTTGGTTCATGACATGTCATGTGAATATCAGGATGGTGGAAGGTGAACTGGCTGGACATTGGTCTTCTTTCACCAAGCAAATTCTTATCTTCTTGTGATCTTATGGTTCAAGCAAATAAATTTGTTTTCTTACCGATGTGCTGAATACAGTAAACTGATATATCATCAAGGGAAGAAGATAGATGTGAATCACACATTCAAATACAGGAATGTCTGTTGATTTCTAGATGCAAAATTGTAGTTTGAATTAGAATTATTCAATCAGTATCCTTTCCAACCTCCTCACTCTCTAATCCGCCACCCGGCATCTAGACTCAACTGGCACTGTCCTGCTTGTCTCTCGCACCTGTCACTCTTAAGATTAGAGATCACACTTTCAGCCACTATGCCCTGAAACTGTGGACAGCTCTCCCCCAATCTCTCTGCCTTAACCTTTCCATGCCTACGGTTACTCCTATAATCCCACACCCTCTACATATCAAATGTAAGGATTATTATCATATTTTTAATAAATATTAGCATTATTATTTTTAAATGCTTGCTCTAAAACAGTTATTGTTCTGTAAACTTGGGTTGGAAACTGCATGCTCAGGTAAAGGAAAACACCGGTCAAAAGCATACTTGTGGGCTTACTTTCCACTGGACAATTTAACATCTTAAATTTACAACAACAACAACAAAATTATATTTGTATAGCACCTTTCACGTCTGGAGGATGTTCCAAGTTGCTGGACAGTCAATGTTTCAGACCCGAGGTGGGCTCGGGATCGGGGAGGGTGGAGGGAAACAACAAACAATAAGAACAACAAAATTACAGATCTACAGCGCCTTTCACATTGGGAGGATGTCCCAATGTGCTGAACAGTCAGGTTGGGACCTGAGCAGGGGAGAGAGACAGGAGAGAATTGGAAGGGCAGCACAATGCACGATCAAAGAGGAGGGTTTTGAGCCCTGCTTTGAAAAAGGCAAGGGAAGAAGCTAGACAAAGGGACTGTGGGATGGAGTTCCAGGATGGGGGGCAGAGAGGCTGAAAGCCTGTCCATCGATGGTAGGGTGGGTCAGGAGAGGGACATGAAGTAGACCGGAGCCTGCTGAATGGAAGGGAGAAGAGGATCATTGGGGACAGCAGGTTGGAGAAATAAGAGAGGGGCAAGGACATACATGGAAGGGGATTTGGGGTGATCGATGGGACCATCAAAGAGGAGGGTCTTGAAGTGGGTCTTGAAGGAGGCCGGCGGGGGTGGGGAGGAGGAGGTATTGTGGCAGGGAATTCCAGAAGTTAGGGCAGAGTGGCTAGAGGCTCACCCGCCGATGGTGGGGCTGGTGAGTCGGGGGAGCAGGCCGGAGCCAGCATTAAGATATTACAAACACTCAATGTCTAAGGTTATTTCTTGCATGGTAATCACTTTAATGTAAATATTAATCAAAATAGCCAACCTTGTATTTGAAGTGACACTTCAAAGCATCTTAACAGCTTCAGAGAGTTTCTGTAAACTTTCAAGCAAATTGCAATTCCTGAATTTGTTTTGAAGAATTGATGGGAAGTTTATCAAGCCAAATCAAGAACAACCTCAGAAGAAGGAAAGATGAATGAAGGGTTCAAATGTAATTTTTTTATGTAGAGAATGTTGAGTATGTGGAGTATACTATCCCAGGAGGCAGTAGAGCCAAATTATGAATTGGATAGGTTTTCAGTAACAAAGGGGTATGACAGAAAGAATAATGTGGGAATATTTTGCTCCACTTCATATTTTTACGCTTCTAATTAATGACCGGAATGGGTATCTTGAGAGGGTGGTTGAGGCCAGAATGTTGGACACAAACGTAAGAAACATCTAATGCTGTATAATTGGAGGATGGTTCTGTGTTCCCATGTATTCAGACTTCTACTTGAGTTTCAACTTTTTAAAGATCAGGATTTTTCGAGTTATTTCCGAAAAGCTATTTCAATGAGTTTTATTTTAAGATTCAGATTAACAGGGATAAGCCAAAGAGCAATAACTCTTGGAGAAATTGGTTTAATTATTTTTTGCATGAGCTCATTTGGGTATTGACTTTGCCGCTTGCGTAAATTGTCAAAGAGATTCAATATGTGGATTCAGATTTCTAATGATCTGACCCAGATAATCAAGGATAATGTGTGGATTTATTTATGGAAAAAGCTCATTTTCTTTTTTGCTCATTGAAGTGCTATTCCTTTTATTTTGTATACCACTGATATAACATGTGGTCCAATTTTGTGGAGCTTTTTAATGAGTGTAAATTGATGGAAGAACTAGCTAAAAGTATACCAATAAAATCTGTTGATTTCATGCAATCTATTAACCACAATCCATTAAACTGTAAAGCAAGACCTGGGTTCGATTCCCAGGCAGGGTGAAACGCTAGGCAAGTTTCCTACACGCCTCTGTTTACCAGGCAGTAAGTTGGATTCTGGTTGCTCGTCGATTGGCTGATCGGTTTTGCTGGGGGTGACAATTCCTTGAAAATAATTAATATTAAATCAATCTATTCAATCCACAATTGTTTGTGGAACAGTGCTGTGTACAATTCCCAGCTCCTTCTGACGTCTTCCCGACATGAAAGGCACTCTATAAATGAAATTTTGTTGTTGCTGAGATTCATCCACAAAATAAAGTCAATTCATTTTACAGTATATTCTGTGAAGCGCTTGCTTTAGACATTTCAAAAATCTGATAAGGAGTTATATCAAATGCAAGGATTATTATTATATAGTTTTGGTGAAGTTATGATGTAGCTGTTTGGACCAGTGCCATTACAGGCCAGGTGCTTCTGTAATAAAATCACACATTCATTTGATATATCTTAACATCTCAAAGTGTTTTCACACAATCAGCTCCCGATGAGTTGTTTTTCCTAACTGTGTTGGCTGCTCTTTATGTAGGCAAATGCAGCAGCTAATTTGCAAAAAATACCAGAAATGGCAATGAGATTGAATAATCAAAATGAATTTCTTTTTGAGGCAAAATTAGATGAGGGCTGAATATTAGTAGAACAACAAGGTTTACGATTTGAATGGTATAATAATGATAATAGTAATATAAATAATATTTCTTGCATTTGATATAGTGCCTATCACATCTTCGAGATTTCTGAAAGCACCCGAGAATATACTGTAATGTGAATTGACTGTATATTTTGTGGGAGGAAAGTAGCAGCCAAATTTTTTTGGGGGAAGGGTTGTTATGCCTGGAAAAGCGATCCGCCAATCAACTGACAAACGGGTTTCTACTTGATTCTGAGGGGAAACTCTCTGTCTATCAACGCTCTAGGATCCAAATGCAATACAGGATATTTCACCGATTGAGAGGGTACAGAGGAGGGCAAACAAAATGATTGAGGGGATGGAGGGACTGGAGTATGTGGCTCTGCCTATTAGGATTAGGTAAATTGGGCATGTTCATACTGGAGAAGTGAAGGTTGAGGGGCGGTATGATTGTGGCCTTTTAAGATTCTGAAGGGAATAGAAGGGAATGTAGATGATGATAAGCTGTTTCAATGTGTACTGAACAGTAGAACCAGAGGACATGGCCTACAATTGAAGAAGGGTAAATTCAGTATAAATATTAGGAAATACTACTTCAGCGAGTGAGTAGTAAACGTTGGGAACAGGCTCCCAAGGGAGAAAGTGGAAGCAGAAAGTGAAGATAATTTAAAGAATAAATTGGATAGGTTCTGTAAAGAAATAATATCTTGGGACACAATATAGCTTGGGACACGACATATGTATGTGATTGGCAAGATGGTGGAAGGTGGACTGAATGGACTTTTGTCTTCTTTCCCCAAGCAATTTCTTCTGTTCCTGCGTATTTACTGTTAGGCAAACAGAGCGTTTTGAGTAAGGAAACTTTCCCAACGTTTTGCTTTGCCTTGGAATCAAACCCAGGTCCTCTCACTTGAAGGTGAGGGCTTTAACCAATATGCTGCAGAACTATAGGCATGTTTCAGATAGATACTGGGAATTAGTCCTTTAAATAGTTGGCGATTGTAAAATATCACTCTGCCTCATAACCTGGGTGTCTTCAAGAGTTGTTGCCAGTCACCACTTCTGAATCATGACATACGTGCATGTTACCAAAACACCAACTGAACCAGGTTGGCACATGATGTAAATTGTATTCTGAAATGATATGGTTAAATGTGTCAGCTTGGCTCAGTTGGTAGCACTCTCATCTCTGAGTCGAGCGATTGTGAGTTCAAACCCCATGTGAGGACACTTGAGCTCATAGATTAGGCTGACACTCCAACACAGTACTGTATCAGAGATGCTGTTTTTTGCTTGAGGTGTTCAACCATGGTCCCGTCTGCCTATAGGATACTTTTCAAAACTATGTTTCTCCCACCATTCTGGCCAAAAATACATTGTAGTGGCTGTTTGTGGACATTGTTGTGTGCAACTTGGCTGCAGTGTTCACCTAAAAATACACTGTTATTGCACTTTACAGTAATTCCTCTAAAGCACTTTGATTTGACTCGATGATATGCTGCTATAGCAAATGCAAGGATTGTAAGTGACATGGAGCCTTCTTCCACCGAGATTCTTGTATAATTTTATGAACAATGGTAGTTCTGGACAGGAAGGGAGGTAAAATCACCTAATCCTCGAAAAAAACAATAACAAATTGGTCATTTCAATCCACAACTGTTTGCGGGACACACCTGTGCGCAATTGGCTGCCATGATTTGCCCACAAATTTACAGTCAATTCACTTTACTGCATACTATGTGAAGTGCTTTGAGATATCTGGAAGATGTGAAAAGCACTAAATCAAATACAAGGTATTATTATTAAAATCATAGGTAATTTGGTCATACTCTTATGCTTGTTCAAGTGATCTGCATACAGAACAATAGCAGTCAAGTCCCAGGAGACTTAACAAGTTTTTTGTCTTATTCCTTCTGTTTCTAAATAAATGAATTTCCAATGGAGTTGGTCAATCTTTTCAGCATAGATGATGAGACTTTTGAGTGTTTCAGCATTTTATTCTGTGCAATAAATGTAAGCCATTTGATGTTTAGCAGAAGCAGGTTTGTCTATTTTGAAACCACTCTCATTAGTGTTGACCTTGTTTTGTGTCTGTTATCAGTGTAGTTTCCATTAATATTTTATTATCTGTTAAATAAAGGAATGGCGACATGCAATAGAATTCTGGTTTGTTTTTTTATTTTAATGGGATCATCGATTTGCTCATTATATGAGAAAAAGCAGCACTTCCCAAACTCTCATAAAATACTTCCAAGAAGACTAGAGACAGTTGTTCAGAAAATGAACAGTAGTAGCTATAGTATTTTCTGCAGAGATAGATAAAATAAATTCAATTCCTTGACTTGTGACAGGTTATTTCAGCATTGAGTAGTATCAGGGTAGGCAGCTAAGATCTTCTAAAGACAACTTAACACCATGTGTACCTCCACTGATTACTGGAAAATGAAGCTCAGTGCAGATAAATTAAAGATATTGTGTGAAGGAGGTAAAAAATAGGAGGCAGATGAATTTGGTGAATGGGAAGATGTTAAACCGAAAGAAGTGGAAAGAGACTTGGAGGGGGCAGGGTATGTTAATTTATCTCTCACAATGGCCAGACACTGTGAAGCAGCAATAAGCAAGATAATCATGATAATGAGCTAATTCCCAAGTCAATTAAATTTAGATCTGAGAAAGAATGCTGAAGCTGTACAGCACCCATGTTGGCATACTGCATATGGGCATACTCACTACAGTCTAGAGGCAGGAGAGAAACAAGGCTGATCTCCAGTTAGAGGGAAGAGGTGTGAGGAACAATTGAATAAAGCAATGCTATTCAGAAAGTAGATGTGTCTGTTTTATTGGATGACAGTGACAATAGGTCTCTACCTTCAGTTTAACTTTGAAAATGGCACAAGCACATAACTAAATTCCAGTCTACACCTTTAGATGGGCAAACTATAGGGCATGACTGAAGAATAAGGTAAGTAATGTATTATACATTGGTACACTTAGGCTTGTCTCAAAATATTCTTTATTTTTTTGTGTGTTGATCAGCCAGGTTTATGACACATATAAAAACTCAGCACTGCACTTAAGAGTATCCAAACCAGATGGAGATCCACAGATGCATACCACATGCACATGGAAATTTCCCAGTTATATTTCTACTTTACTGAACAGATTTATCTATTTATTTTGCACATGTATTCTGTCTCAACTCCATTCACCTCATACTCATGTTCAAATCCATTCACTCCCAATCCACTACCCAGGGCCTCCAATCAACTGGCACTGGCCTCCTGCTCGTCCCTCGCACCCTCAGCCCCACCATCGGAGGTTGCGCTTTCGGCCACTATGCCCCGAAACTGTGGAACACTTTCCCTCGATCCTTTTGCCTTGCCCCCTCTCTCCCCTTTTTCACGTCCCACCTGAAAACCTTCCTTTTCAACCGTGCTTAAGGTCACCATTCCCAGCCGGCTCGGAGTCAGGCTCCATCATTGTTAAGCGCTCTGAGATGAAGGGAGCTAGTGCAAGTTGTTGTTCTTTCTTGTTCCAATGTGCATTTATCAGAATTAAAATCCATCTGCCACTCTTTGGCTCATCCGCCAAATTCATCCAGATCTTGTATGTTACTTCTTTTTTCTTTTTATATGATTCACCTGCCTGTACAACAACAACAAAATTACATTTGTATCACGCCTTTCATGTCAGGAGGATGTCCCAAGGCACTGGACAGTTACTGCTTCAGACCCGAGCTGAGGACAGGGGGGTGGGGGGGTGGGGAGGGGGATAAGGAGTTGCTGATTCGAAGAGGAGAGTCTTGAGGCGAGACTTGAAGGAGGCCAGGGGAGGGGGCGAGGCGGAGGGACATCAGGAGAGTTCCAGAGGTTGGGAGCAGAGTGGTTGAAGGCTCGCCCGCCAATGGTTGGGAGGATGGATCGGGGATGTGGAGGAGGCCAGAGCCTGCTGAACGGAGTGGGTAGGCAGGTTGGTAAGGGCATAGAAAGTCACGGATGTAGGATGGGGCGAGGTTGTGGATAGTACAGCTTGGTATTATCAGAGAATTGATAATATTTTGCATTCCGCCCACAAAATACACAGGCAACCCACTTCACAATATATTCTGTGAAGCGCTTTGAGACGTCTCAATGATTTGATAAGGTGCTGTATCAAATGCAAGGATCATTGTTAGTTTTACTAGATATACAGTACTCTTCAAACTATATATGAATAATGTGAACAGCCTCTAAAGGAATTCCTGAGTCTCCCTCTCTCTTCCTCTCTTCACCCTCCAAACTTTTTCAGTTTATTATCTTCTGCTTCTTATTGCTAAAGCGATTTACAATCATTTGCAATTAACTACATGAGCTTTGACCTTTGCTGGAAGTCTAATGTGTGCAACTGTGCCAAATACTTTTGAATCCAAATGAATTATATCCACTGGACACTCTTCAGTAATTTCCTCAAACCATTGCAATTGCTTTGTGAGGCATGACCTTTTTCTTCTAATCCCATGTTGACTTGTTGACTTGTGACACCTCTGCTCTTCTTTGTTGCATCAAATGTAATTTTCTAGGTCATATAGCTTGATGCATTGACTACTAATCTGTCTTTTGTTTTTATTTGATTGTGTCCAGTGCACCATCTGAGTTTAATAATACGCTGGGGTGTAGTACAAATTCTGTAATAACATTAATTGTATTTGATATAGCGCCTAATCACATTTTCAAGACATCTCAAAGTGCTTCACAGAATATACTGTAAAGGGAGTTGTGTGTATGTTGTGGGCGAAACGTAAAATAGAATATGTTACACCAGAGAATGATGGATCCAGGTCAGGACTTTGAGCATACAATTTAGGCTGTCCAGTGCAGTGCTGGAGGATTGTGTGATTGTCAGATATGCCATCCTTTGGATGAGACATTAATAATAATAATCCTTACGTTTCATATATCGCTGTTCACATCTTATCGACACCTCAAAGCGCTTCACAGAATATACTGTAAAGTGAATTGACTGTACATTTGTGGGCGAAACATTAAACATTCAGATGGATCTTAAAGAACCCATGGAGCTATTGAAAAAGCTTCTGGCCAATAATTTTCCAGATAAAATTGATCATTCGCTTTATGGCTATTTGTGGGACTTGCTGCACGCATATTGGCGGCCGAGTTCATCTACAAATTGTACAGTCATTACACATCACAGTAAGAACTGTGAAGCACTTCGAGACATCTCGGCAACGTAAAAAGGCACTATATCAAATGCACGTGTTATTATTGCTTAACTAGGATGAGTTTTTCCACCTCCAACTAAATGATAAAAACTGTTTGGCAAAATGAACCAGTGACTTCTCCGTAACTGTCAACAATTAGCTATAATTAAGTGCTCAAGCTTTGTAATTGAAATTACACAGGGCCAGTGAAGACCTAAAAAATATGCTGCATTAAACTGCTCATACTTCGTTTGGCGGTAAACTTTGTTGTTGGTCTTTCCCCTCTTTTTCCTCCTTGTCCACAAAATATACAATCAATCCACTTCACAGTTATATCTTGAGAAGTGGTGTCTCAATGATGTGATCAGGTGTTGCATCAAATGCAAGGATTTTTATGATTTGTGATGCTAGGGATTAGGGACTCCGGTTATGTGGAATGATGAGGGAAGATGGGATTGTTTTCTGAACCTCCTCAGCTCTAAAGAGAACACTCCTAGCTTCCAGAGTCAACAACAACTTGCATTTATATAGCACCCTTCACACGGGTACTATGCTGGAGCGTTTAACAGTGATGGTGTCTGAGTGGGGAGTAAGCATGATATAGCTTCTATAATACTGGAGTTGCTCATCCTGCAGAACTCTAGCAAATCTCTTTGCAGCTTCTCCAAAGCCTTGACATCCATCCCATTCGTTCAAGAGGAGAGAAAAATGGTTTGGTTATCACAAAGCACATTTTGGACTTGCTGTGATTTGCAGTTCCTTTGATATTTTTAACATGACAAATACCCATCCTTAAAAAACAATTATTGCAGCAATTTACAGTTCTAGCAATTGTCATTTTTATTGAAGATGGCCATTATGATCAAAAACATTCTTTATCTACTATAATAAATTGGTGTATATATTTTGGTTACAAAAAATTTAGGAAAAAACAAATTTAACAGACATTATTTCCTTCTGTATTTGGGAACTTTTTGGAAGAGCATTAACATGTTTGATCTCTATGTAGGTCATGCATTTGATTTGTGATACACAAAGCAAAATCTTACTATTAAACATAAACTCTGACGTCTTTGATTTCCTTCCGGGACAGATAAAAGACACAGACCAGAATTTTACATAACATGTATAGAATAAGAAAGATTGAGATTGACATAATGTCATAAAAATTGTGACAGATTTGTTCTTGATGGGACTGATAACCTTTCTCTGAAGCAATGTCAATGATAATGTCTAGCTACCTGAATGTTATCTAATATTGAATTGTAATCATTTTACAGAATGCTTTCAAGGTCCAATGAGCCAAGGTAACATTGTTAATCAAAACAAATCAGGTCACTGTCGACATCACAGGACACTGTTGGAAAGAGATGGGAGCTTTTCCTGCTGTCCTAGCCAACAATTCCCAAGATAATAATAATAATCATTGCATTTGATATAGTATCTTCTTACGTCGGTTAGACATCTCAAAGCACTTCATAGAATATACTGTAAAGTAAATTGACTGTATATTTTGTGGGCGAAACACGGCAGCTAATTGCGCACAGCAGTGTTCCACAAACAGTTGTGGATTGAGTGACTAAATAATTCTTAAACATTTTTTTAAAAAAGGGATTATTACCCCCGTAAAAGTCCTTATACACACACACACAGACACACACATACATCAGTCTGAAGTAGTGCATTAAATTTCTGAGGAATTTCTCTCGCTTTGATTCAGTAAAGTGTAGACAAGTGAAATAAACATGCACACTAATGGGTGGGAATACCATCCTGTAACACAAAGTAAAGATAGCTATATCACTCCTATTGGTCCCAATGTGGGTTTTTGAACCACAATAATCTGATTCAAGAGATGAGAGTGCTACCAAATAAACCAGACTAAAACTATCGCATAAGATTTAAAACGAGCAGCAGGTCTGAGTTTTTCCTAATTGTAAGAAAGATGGAGCACATTTTAAATAACAGTTTAACTGATGTAGAGTATAATAGCCAACATTAACATGGAAATTACATGAACACTGTTTTCTTGTGTTACTTGAAACAGGTACTACCTGGCATTCTGAAGAAGCATTGCTGTATGTTACCTGAAAAAAATGCAGGTAAATCATTCATTTTGTGTCATTTGGGGAACTGTGTTGGTTTCTAAGTAATTTTGATAATTTTTTTGTGGTTTAAAAATAAATGATCTCATTTTAAAAAATCTCTTCTTATCATCTCCGTTCAATATTATTTTGAGAAGCGTGATTGCTGTCCATTCTTCGTTCCACAATGGAGGTTCTTATCAGATGATTGCTTAAGCAGTATAACCTCTGCATTCCTAACATTGCACTAACAGATTTAGCCATTACATTTCCGTGAGCACAAAATTATGAACAATGATGTACTTGTCAAATTTTCTAACTTACAACAACTAATTTAGGAGCTTTCAGCAAAACAAAAAAATGTTTCAAAGCACACATTGATATAATTGGTGAAAGGTTGGGAAAAAGGCAAGAGCATAGCATAAATAGCACTCAAATTATTTTGGGAGAAATATAGAATTTCCAGTACGATATTGAGATACTGGATGCATTACAATAATTGCAACTTCCGTTTTGCAGTTTCAGAAGTAATGAAAATCCTCCAATTGTTAAATACAGAAATAGTCAGTAAAGGTCGATGAGAGTGTTTTGCTTTCTGGCCTAAAATCTGTGCCTTTCCTGCCTGAACAAAAAGCTATTACAGTTGTGATCACAGCTAGCAATTTGCTTTCAGGGGAGGCTGTTTTACTGCTGAGAAAAGTCTGACAAACGGAAATTTATTTTCAAAAGGAAATAATTTTTGAGTGGGGTTATCGCATCTCAAACAAATCATGAATCACAAACTGCAACTTGTGATTATCGAATCCTGTTCAGAAATTTTCGACCATGTTAAGTCTGAGTATCGGGCAACAATTATTGGTAACACATGTCTTGAACGTGATGTTCATCCTCAATCATCATGGTTTGGGGATTAATTGTTTTTCCCTAAACAGTTGTAATCGTTACAACATATCCCTGCTTTCTTGTGCTGATTTTCCAGCCATTTTCACAGGTTTGATTATTAACACTATTAGCATTTTCTTAGAGGAATTCACTTCGATATTCACATGTTTTCTCGTGTTATGATCTCTAATAGCTATTGATTTTATAAATTAATTTTAGGTTTTCTTGCTATAGTTTGACACACTGGAATTGTAGATCACTGGAGTATGAATTAGGTTGGTAGGCAGGAGAAAATGCTTTGAAACACAAATGATTAACTGTAAAGATCTGCACCTAATGGTTATTACTCTGGGGTGTAGGGCCTACACTATTGATTATGTGCCTGGTATCTATCTGCCTTCTGGTTATCTCTCTAGATGGGTGAATACTTTCTGATTTTATATTTGCATAACTTGATGCATTGGTTATCGCTATCCGCTATCACCAATTCACCATCTGGGGTCAAAGCCAGACCTTGTGATCCCCTCAGTCCTATTGTCCTGACATCAATTAGCTGTTGTCCCTGTATATTTAGAAGTACCACTTTGCTTGCTCTATAATCAGATACAAGGATATGATTATCTCCATCTATACAAACACCCATCGGTTGTTGAATCATTTGATTGCTCCTGAATTCTGGACCTGGGCTCCAAAGCAGTGAACCATTAATGCCAAACAACTTAACTCTATTATTGGTTGTGACAACATTGCTATTGTCTTTAGTGCAAGATAAGAAACATGGATTCATTAGATCTCTCACTACCTGAAAATGTAAGATTTTGCCACTGGTCCAGTCAACAGTCAAAATGTAGAGACCAACTTGTCCACAATTGCCTGTCACTAGAATTTGTCCTTTTGAATTTACAGCAACGCCAAATGGAGATTCCCAATCCAACTTTAAATGGAAAAGGAACTGTCCATCCCTAGAGTACACGGAAACCTGCTGCTCATTATACTCAACAACAAGGACTAAGTAACCTAGGCTAGTAATTGCAATACCAGTTGGACTGTATGGTCTTTTAAAATTTGACCATTCCATCTTGGTAAAATGGTGTAAAATCTGCCCGAACAGTCTATAACTTGAACTGAGTAAGATTCTGTGTCTGTCACGAACATAAAGCCATCATGAGCTACTGCAATCCCCATCGGGCATCTGAAAAGACCCACATCTTTGCTATGACTGCCAAATTGTTGATTTGCCCTGTTGAAGAAGAGAGCGGTGTAGCTTGCAGCTCGAGCTGTCCATCTTCTCGAGATAATGGCTCATCTTCGTCGGGACTTGAAATGCTCCAGAATGCTGGTGGGACTACATTCTGTACTCTCATCTCCTTCCCTTTCCTCTTTCCCTGTGTGAACACCTTAGGCGTAAGAAAATGAATTTAATCAGGTACTTGAGGGGAACAGGACGTCCAATTATCCAATCGTTTGAGTGTTTGCCTCTGTGACAATAATTCCATATCAGATGCTTTGTTCATAAGATATTCCAAAGACTGCGAAAAATCTTTAGACTGTTGTTTCTGTTCAGATGCTTCGTGCACAATCTTCTCGAGCTTTTTTTGCTTTTCTTTACAGAAATCCAAAGCTATGCAAATCCACTCTCTGTAGCTCAACGCTGCTGACTCTGCATTCATTATCTGGTGCAGATTTTGTGACGTGTGGTTTAGAGCATAGAGAGGACATAACAGCCTGGCAAGGGGGAAAAAATAAATTGGTATCTGTTCAGCTTAATAAAATAGCTAGAGAATTCATCAGTTTTGTAAAATGCTTACTGCCTTCATTCCTGTGTGTTGTGCAGTGACAGCATTGACAATCTAACGCCATTATACCTGATGTAAAGGCAATGCATAAATTAGGTTGAGGAGTCATGGTAAATTCTAATGTTCATGAAAATGACACATTAACAGAATGGTTTGCCTGAGTAAGTTGGAATGTCTATCAATGTGTAATAAGCACTGTGGAATATGCATAAAAATTAAAATTTGATTAATTCATCTGCTAAAGCGTATAATTTGTTTGTTTCAAAAATTTTCATAAAATCAACATTTATTTAGCTATAGTTGCTTAGTACTTAGCATACGAACTGGAAAACAGGATTGCTACTGAATCTCGAATATTGAGAGAAAATCCAGGTCAGAAAAAAACGAGCCCTTTCGTTTTGCACTCTGGGACACTACCTCATGTGTGTGTATGTGGGGGGTGGGGGGTGGGGGTGGGGGCTATATAAATTTGTTCTTGTTGTATGGAAACTGTCTCAGATTTTAACCTTGAAAGCTCTGGTCTAAGCAATGATCAGCAATATGACTTTCAGCATGGTT
Source organism: Hydrolagus colliei (assembly GCA_035084275.1). Classification (NCBI taxonomy): domain Eukaryota; kingdom Metazoa; phylum Chordata; class Chondrichthyes; order Chimaeriformes; family Chimaeridae; genus Hydrolagus; species Hydrolagus colliei. Next base: position 29,843,914 of record CM068744.1, read on the forward strand.
GGTCTTGCCTATATTTCATACCAGTGGAATTATTGTTTTCAATGTCTCTATAGCCTGTACAGTCTGACATTGTGCGTTTGTAAAGATGCCACTTACTACCGACCAATGTTATATTCTAGTTCTGTTTGGTTTGCTATCTAATGTCCCTGCATCTTTAAATTCCATTTGAACAGGAGGGATCTCGGTTTAATGTCTCAGCTACGGATGGCGCTTCAAACAACCCTGCACATACACATCACTGTATTGGAGTGTCAGCATAAACCATATGAGTTAAAAGTCCAGAAGTTGAGTTTGAACGCACAACCTTCTGACTCTGAGGCAAGAGTGCTACTGACGGAGACAGGCTGACACGCAAAGGCTATTGTTCTCAATACCCTTCAATGGGGCAGTAATAATCTTATATCCTTGAACTCTTCAAACAAGGTTTCTTCTCGACTCCCGCAGTTATGATCAGCCGCTTCCATATCACATACCTTTGAAGGATTCACTCTTAATCCTTCTCTTTATATTCAGTATTCTGAGTCTCCTCTGATCTCAAATAAAACTCTCACACCTCCTCCACTACTACAGCTGCTTGCAAGAAGCATGTGTTTCATGCCAGACATTTCTTTTCACTTGAACAACTTCTAATTTACGACAAACTAGTCTCGTACACTGCTGCTGCATATATAGTATGGGGGCAAGGTTCTTTTTAAACCAGCTCTCGTAATCAGCAGAAACAAAATACTATGTTCATAGAATCATAGAATCATAGAATTTTACGGCACAAAAGGAGGCCATTCGGCCCATCTAGTCTGTGCCGGCTCTTTGAAAAGAGCGATTCAATCCCACTGCCCTGCCCGCTCCCCATAGCCTAATAGACCCGTTCTCCCTAAATAAAGATCTAATTCCCTTTTAAAACTTGTTATCGAATCAGCCTCCACCACCTTTTCAGGCAATGCATTCCAGATTCGAACAACTCGCTGAGTGAAAAAACTTCTCCTCAGCTCCCCTCTACTGCGCCTTGAAACTATTTTAAATCTGTGACCACGAGTCACAGATTCACCCACGAGTGGAAATAGTTTTTCTCTATTTGCCCTGTCGAAACCCCTCATGATCTTATAAACCTCTATTAGGTCTCCCCTCAATCTTCTCTGCTCCAGAGAGAATAACCCTAGCCTATCTAGCCTCTCCTCATAGCTGAAGTCCCTCAATCCTGGCACCATCCTAGTAAATCTTCGTTGTACCCTTTCCAATGCCTTCACATCCTTTCTGTAGTGTGGTGACCAGAATTGAACACAGTATTCCAGCTGAGGCCTCACCAAAGTCCTATAGAGGTTAGTCAGCACTTCCTGACTTTTGTACTCTATACCCCTATTTATAAAGCCTAGTATCCCATATGCCTTCTTAACAGCCTTGTCTACCTGTCCTGCCACCTTCAACGAGTCACTAACACAAATCCCCAGGTCTCTCTGTTCCTTTACACCATTTAAAATTGTACTATCTAGCCTATATTGCCTCCCTTCATTTCTTCTCCCAAAATGCATCACCTCACACTTCTCTGCATTAAACTTCATCTGCCATGTGTCTGCCCACTTTACCAATTTGTCTATATCCTCTTGCAGATGGCTACTATCCTCCTCACTGTTTACTATTCTCCCTAACTTAGTGTCATCTGCAAACTTGGAAACTGTACTCCGTACACCCAAGTCCAGATCATTGATGTAGATTACAAACAGCAATGGTCCCAAAACCGATCCCTGTGGCACACCACTGCTCACTTCCCTCCAATCTGAAAAACAGCCGCTCACTACAACTCTCTGCTTTCTGTCTCGCAGCCAGTTGTGGATCCACGCTGCCACTGTCCCTTTTACGCCATGGGCCTTTAATTTCATAATAAGTCTCTCATGTGGCACTTTGTCAAATGCCTTTTGAAAGTCCATGTAAACTACATCAACTGCGCTACCATTATCCACCCATTCCGTTACCTCATCAAAAAATTCTATCAGATTTGTAAGGCAAGATTTGCCTTTAACAAATCCATGTTGACTGTCCTTTATTAGCCTATATCTTTCTAAGTGAAGATCTACCTTGTCCCTGATTATGGACTCTAGAAGTTTGCCCACTACCGACGTTAGACTGACTGGTCTGTAGTTACCAGGCTTGTCCTTCTGCCCTTTTTTATACAAGGGAGTAACATTAGCTATCCTCCAGTCCTCTGGCACGACCCCTGTGTCCAAGGAAGATTGAAAGATCGTGGCCAGAGTCCCTGCTATTTGCTCCCGTGCCTCACTTAGTAACCTAGGGTGCATCCCATCCGGACCAGGTGACTTATCCACCTTGAGCGACGTCAACCTTTTTAGCACTTCCTCTCTGGTTATAATTATTCTATCCATTTCTCCTACCCTCTCCTCTAATACCATGGCATTGGCTGTATCATTTTCTTTTGTGAAGACAGAGGCGAAGTACTCATTCAGTACATCCAATCATGTTGCATGATTCTTTACACACAGTTGGCTTCAAACTTCTACTTTTGTTTGCAAACTTTATGATCTCTCTGTTTTATTAATACTGCTTAGTCATTAACTGCCTAAATGCCTCTATGTCTAGCAGTAAATAGGAACCTGGTTGTTAGTCAATTTCCGGGGGTAGTAGTTGCATTCGACACAGTCGACCACACCATCCTCCTCCACCGCCTATTCTCCATCATCCACCTCAGTGGGACCGCACTCGCCTGGTTCAAGTCCTGCATAACAAACTGCCAGCAGTACATCTCCATACACGGGTTTTCCTCCCGCTCTTACCCAGTTACCAGGTATCATCCATCCTTGGCCCCCTTCTCTTCCTCATCTATACACTCCCTCTTGTGGATGTCATCCGTAGACATGGGGCACATTTCCACATTTACGCAGATGACACCCAACTGTATTTCTCCACCTCTCGGAACCTGTGAGCAACCTAGGTGTCAGGTTCAACCTCCAACTGTCCTTCCTCCCCCACATCCGGTCCATTACCAGCACAGCCTTCTACCACCTCGGACGGATCACCTATCTCCGGCAATACCTCACCCCAAAAGCCGCTGAAACCTTGGTCCACGCATTTGTCACCTCTCGGCTGGACTATTGCAATGCCCTCCTCACCGGTCTCCCTGAAATCCACCAAAATCCACGAAATCCAGCTAATTCTAAACTCTGCCGCCAGCATACTCACCAGCACTGAGCTTCGCTCCCCCATAACCCCAGTCCTTGCCAGACTTCACTGGCTCCCTGTCCCTGAGAGGATCGACTTCAAGATCCTTACGCTTGTTTTCAAGTCCCTCCACTCCTCTGCACCCCCCTATCTCTCTGATCTCCTCTCTCCGCAAACCAGCACCCGCTGCCTTCGCTCCACCGGGTCTGGCCTCCTCCATGTCCCCTGAATCCTCCGCTCCACCTTCAGCGGCCGTGCCTTCAGGCACTATGCCCCGAGGCTCTGGAACTCCTTTCTTCACTCCCTTCACCTCACCCCCTTTCTTCCCATTTTCAGTTCACAGCTAAAGACCTTTCTCTTTGATCACACCTTTTGTCACCTTTCTACCTCTACCCGTGACTCGGTCCCGGGATCCGCTATTGTGAAGGCTGAGACGCCGCCTGGCATGGAGGGCACTATATAAATCAAAGTTGTTGTTGTTGTTATTGTTGTTGTAGTTCCTGCAAAAATAAATAATTAATAATAATAATTTGGTTGCGATCTTACTTGTACATTTGGCTGCTGTGTTCCGCCCATAAACATATACAGTCAATTCAGTTTACAGTAGATTCTGTGAAGCGCTTTGAGACTTCTCAATGATGTGAGAAGGTGCTTTATCATATGCAAGGATTATTATTAGTAGTAAGCAGTATTATATCCATAATTTAGAAAATTGTGGAATTTAATCTTAACCTTAATCTTGAAGGACGCTTTCTGTAGTTCTTCATATTTCTAAATTAAATTTACCTTTAAAATGAAGGCTGTGTTTAAGAATTTGTCATATACTGGCTGCTCTGAAATGTCACATGAATAGAGTCAATCTCGATTCAGATGCAATTTCTCCACATTGATGTGAAAATTGTGTTGCTCTGGTAAAGAGCTGATATTATAAAACTAATGTACAACTAATCTCATGTTGTAACACAACTGGACATTCTTAAACAATTCTGATTGCAATATTAATTACATCGCTCCCCTAGCAAACATAATTCAATATTGTTTTTCAATATTGTCCCAAGCATTTGGAAGATCTGCTGGAGCCAATCTGTGCAGCAGATTAATCATTAATACAGCATTCAATGGTGACAGGTAACTCATGGGTGGATTTACACTTGATAAAAAGGTTATAATGTCCATGAAAATACAGTGAATTACTCAACTGTTTTCCGAAATAATGAATCTGCCTCGATCAAGTCATGGAAATTTACAGCATTTTGATCTATTAAAACTGTATTGATGCCTCTTTCACTTTAATCCCAATTCTGTGCTCAGTCATTAGGTCTTTGAGCTCACATAAACTGATACCCCAGTACATTGCTGCAATGTTCGAGATGCCATCTTTTGTTTGAGACATTAAACCGAGGTCCGTTCCATCTACCTGTTCAAATAGTCCCAGGTGTTCAATCCCCCTGGGACCATTTAAAAAAATAAGTGAGTTTCTCCCCGTGTCCTGGCTAACAATCCACACTTCATGCCTGTTTGTGGAGTATTCCTGTGTGTCAATTGGCTGCCTGCAAAATACACGGTCACTACACTTTACATGAAATTCCTGCAACAAGCTTTAAATTGACCTCAATGTGAAAGACTGTCTCAGGGGAAAAGAAGGCTTTGGCTGTTACAGATTCTAATTTCAGCTGGGGGAAAAAACACCCACAGTTGCCATTACAGCCACGAGGGATAACATTTTCCCATAGCAACGGTGGCAATGTGCCATAGCATTCATCGGGATTGCCACAACAAGGGTGTCGGTCTTGACGCTCTTCAGAACAAACCTGTCACTGCATCAATTCAGTGAATTCAATCCTTTTCACCTACGTGTGACACAGACTGACCTTTGAACTATTCTGCATGTACTCTAAGAAACAGTTTTGCATTGTAAAACAACAGTACCCATGCTTACATGGAACAGTACCCATGCTTATTTGTTTGGAAATAAACTGCACTAATGGCAAAGACTTGATATAGCACACTTTGTCAACAAACACTAATATAGATTATTTATGTTTGAATTCATGGCTGAAATGCAATAGGGTTTGGACCTCATAAACATAATGGGGTTTGTATTTTTATTTATAAATACAATGTTGATTTCACTGAAGTTTTCTTCAGAAGTAATAGTGCTACTTTTCCTAATAAAATACATGTCCAATTTAACTGTTTAGACTTTAGTTGCAACCATAATTATTTGATTGAAAAATCCTGTACCAAAAAATGTAAATGCAACAGGCCTTTCATGTTAGGAGGACATCTCAAAGTACCTTACATAACTAGGTTCCCAAGCATGTGGTGGTGAGGTAAAATGACTGAAAGCACTGTCAAAGATGTAATTATTAAGGTGGCCTCTAAGAATGCAGAGGGACCCTGGGATGGAGTTCTGTAGAGCAGGGGCAGAATAGCTCAAAGCTGGACCACTGATTCTGGGGTGATCGGGCGGGGACATGAAGCAGACCAGAATTTGCTGGACAGAGGGAGAGGCAATGAGCGAGAACTATGAACGTTACATAACTGCCCAATACAACAAAGCATTACAGTGTGATCTAAAACTTTTGCATATGTTTTTTGTGGGACTTTTTCTGGTGCTGACAGTCACCTCCCTCCCCACCACCCCCCACCATCCTCCCAACCGGGCTCAGTGTCAGGTTCCGCTACTGTTAATTGCTCTGAGATGCTCTGCTGCGTGGAGGCTGCAATAGAAGTGCAAATGATTGTTCTATACTCTAGAGCAGTAATATAGATAATCATAAGAGATAAGTAGATGGTATTTGGGGAGGACAAGATTGCAGGGCTATGGAGAGAAAGTGGGCCAGTGGAATTGAGTTGCACAGCGCTTTTCAGAGCCTGCCCAGATTCAATGGGCCGAATGGCCTCCTTCTGTACTGTATTATTCTATGATAACAGTTGTTATTTCATGTGCTTTTCTGCTTGATAGAGTGAATCCATGGTACTGTATCAGCTTACCATATTAGGACACAATATTGATCTTTTCACAATTGCTGATTTTGAAGACATGATTACTTGAGCAAGTGTAAAGATGATGATAATAATCCTTGCTTTTGATATAGCATCTCGTCATATAATCAAGACTTCACAAAGTGCTTTACTGTCTTTTCACAGTATAACAACAACAATAAAATTACACTTTCACATCAAGAGAATGTCCCAAGGCACTGAAATTCACAGGTAATATTGTAAAACTTATGTTCAAACACAGTGGTTAATTTTATTGGGAAAGGTAGTGATTCCGCATTTATGGGTGAATTCGACAGGCAATTTGCCCAGAACTAAACAACAGACATTGCACTTTTCATGACAGGAGGATGCACACAGCAGTGTCCCTCAAACGGTCTCATAGTAGTGAATGAACAAATTTTATCCGGGAATGGGGGAAACTCCCTTGTGTTTTTGAATAGTGCCATGAAACCATGCCTCTTTGAACAGGCGACAAGATACAAGGTCTCAGTTTAATGTCTCCAGCACTGCACTGGGAGTGCCCATCTAGATTATTAGCTAAAATTCCCAGATTGGAGCTTGAACCCACAAACTTCTGAGTCAAGATGAGAGAGCGCTATTAAGAGTGCTGGCACAACAACAACTTGCATTTATATTGCACCTTTTACGCAGAGTAGCATCACGGAGTCTGACCCCAAGCAAGGGAAAGAAGGAGAAGGGAGGTGAAGCTAAACAAATCAAAAGACAAGTTCTTTAGGTGGGATTTAAAAGTGGAGAGGGAAGGGCAAATGGAGGGTTAAGGTATGATGGGAGTGCGGATTTTGGGGCGGTTGAGAATCCAGGTGGCTGAGTTCTGAATTAATTGTATTTTGTGTATTGATCGTGACACATTCCTACTCTGCAGCACTGAATATATTTTTCTTTAAAAATGAGTTCTCCATCCTGTCTTGATTTTTATTCTTTTTTTGTCGCATGGAAACTACTATTTTAGATTTTCACTTGTACCCAGAGCTGCTCTGATGACATGCATGGATGACAGTGGATCCTTGAATAGCTTTAGCCGTTATATTGGAGTCAGTTCTTCAAACTTTCCTAGAAGGAAAGGAACATCTTTGATTCTCTTTCCATCAGGACATTTTGGGCAATGCCCCATAGACATGTGCTTTGCTGTGCTGCTGTCTAGATCAATATTTTGTGCTTTTTTTCACAGGGTAACATTGTAGAAGTGGCTTTAGCTGAAAATGACTTTAGGCTAATAATAATAATCCTTGCATTTGATGTAGTGCTTTATCACGTGGTAATGTGTCTCAGCACTTCATGCAATATACCATAAAGTGAATTGACTATATTTTTATGGGTGAAACTTGGCAGCCGATTGTGCACATGTTATTGAATTAATATGACCACTTTCATATGTCCCAGAAACTTGTTTTGATCCTCAATCCATCTCTTACAAAATTCATCCGAACTTTTATTCAAAACTTATTTTAGGTCATCAATGTAGTTCATTGTTTATTAATGCATTCTATCAGGTAGAACTTTGACAGCAACAATAACTACTTGAATTTATATAGCACCATTCAGGGTAGTGCTTGGAATGCTTAATCGTGGCAGAATAACAGGGGTAGGTGACCTGTAAACACAGTTGAAGAGGAAAGTTTTTGAGTGAGTTCTGAAGCGGGAGATAAGGCAGAGGGTTTGAGGACGAGACGAGGAGGGAGGTGACAGGGGCACGAAGTCAAACCTGTGGCTAGCATGTATAAAGGTTAATTTCTCAACAGAGTTGCTATGGTTATGATTGCAACAACACTTGCGACAAAGGTAAACCATTTATTTCCCATTATTCTGAGCTTAAGCCTAACTATTTCCCAAGTATTACCTTGCAAACATAATTACTTTCGGCATGTCGTACAAAATATTACTTGAGTTGAATTTTTACATTTCTTTCTGTATTAGTTTTCCTTAACTCTGTAGTTGATAGGAACCAGAAATCATTCTATTTGTTAAAGGGGTGTTTGTTCGGAATTTGGTTATTAACTTTGCATTATTCTTTCAGTATTCCTTAAATTAGCAAGTAAATTAATATTATTCTTTTGTTTCACATGAAACCTACTGTAAAGCAGCCAATGGACACTAGGGAGCAGTGGTTCCAATTTCCACACCCTTCTACATCAAGCACTCCAATTTTCAAATTAATCTGCCACGGTGTTGGATTCCATAAATGATGTAACAGGTAAGAATTCTTTCAGGTATTAATTTAGGAAAACCGCTGTCCTCTCTGCCTGTACAAGTGGCGGTTAAAGATTCAGTGTTTTTTCTGGTCAGCCGTGTGTCTGATGCATACAGAAACCCATCTTCATATTTACAAGTGTCCAAACCAGATAGAGTTCCATGCATCCATGCAAACATGGAAATTCCTGTGTCTGGGACATCCTGTGGAATGTGCATTCTCCCACTAGGGAGACACATCCAGCTTCCCTTTGAAAAGAGAAGTTGAGTTTCTCCCTGTGTACTGATCAATAATCCCCGGATACAATTGGTCATTAATCAATTGTCCGTTTGTCTGTTGAGTGTACCTACAAATATGCAACCACTTTAGAGTAAACTCAAAAATATGCTTTAAAATGCCTTGATGACATGATAAGGCACAATAGAAAATGAAAGGATTATTATATACTTTTCATATTGTTTTCATACAGTAGTTGTTTACTGGGCTGGATCCTTCCTTCTCTCCTTTTCCTCATCTGCATGCTCCCCATTGTTGATATCATCAGCAGATGTGTGGTCCACTGCAACATATGCATGGATGATACCATCTTTCTGCCTCTATCGTCGACTCCAGTATCACTGTTGTTATCACCAACTGCCTGTGAGATATCAAAGCCTGGATCAAAGTTTTAAGATACTCCAACTTCCACAAAACCGAAGCTATGTTGCTCATCTCCCAAAGTCTCCTCACCTAAGGCACCTAAGGTAAAGACCCAGCTTGGTGTTTACTCCTTCTCAATGTCTATATATAGCTTCAGTGTTTTGATTGATCCTCAACTCTGGGCTGTGACCAAGTCAAGCTCCATCTTCAAAAGCCCCCCCCCCCCCCCCCACGCACACACAGACAGCTGAAACCCTCAACCACACCTTTGTTACCTTCAAGATCTGCTTTTCCAATGTTCTGCTCACTAGTCTCCACACTCCATAAAATACAGATTATACAGAACTCAGCAGCCCATATCTTCTCCTGTACCATGGCTCTGTGAATCCCTCACACCATCTTTTCTCAACTCCACTGGCTCCCTAATTTCACCATTCTCTTAAAATTCCCACACAGAAATAATTATTAACTATTTGTGGAGTCCTGTAGTGTCGTGATTAGCATGCTGAACAACACACCAACAACTTGCGTGTATATAGTGCCCTCCACGCCAGGCTGTGTCTCAAAGTGCTTAAGAATATTCACCACACAAGTCAGTGAATCCAGGCAATTTGCAGCCTTATACAAATTTCCTTCCTCCACACACCAATGTTTACCTAGCAGTAAGTAGGGACTTGGTTGTTTGTCAACTGGCAGATCATTTTCCAGTTGTAATCATCCCACATAAATAAAAATTGCTCACTTAATCATGATTGTTTGTGGGACACTGCTGTGCACAATTGTTAGCCGTATTTCACCCACAAAATATACAGTCAATCCACTTTATAGAATATTCTGCGAAGCTCTTTGAGAAGTCTCAACAATGTTATAAGACGCTATATCAAATGCAAGGATTATTATTATTAAAACAAAACAGGTCGCTGGAAACACTCAGTTAACATTTAACAATACTCACCACACTCTTTTAAGGGCCAGAAAAGAAAAAAATTCTACTTATTGTTCAGATCGTCTCATTTGAGTCCTGTAGTTCTGTTGGTAGAGCACTCGCCTTGCAAGCGAGAGATCTAGGTTCGAGTTCCGATAGGGCAAAACCGAGAGCAAGTTCCCTTACTGCACTCGCCTGATAATAATCCCTCAAAATTTTTTTATAAATTGGTTACTTCAATCCACGACTGTTTGTGGGATCCTGCTGTGCGCAATTGGCTGCCTTTTTTCGCCCATAAATATGCAGTCAATTAATTTTACAGTATATTCTGTGAAATGCTTTGAGACGTCTTGAAGATGTAAAAAGCGCTATATCAAACGCAAGGATTATTATAAATATGGAAATCCAACATGGCAGCACATTGAGACTGGAAATCAGATCACTTATACACTGCCACACTGCCACCTAGTGACTAATCATTGCAGGCTCAGTGTGAGGCTACAATAGTCTCAGTTCACACTTGTCACAACAAATTTACACTGGCATTAATTTAAGGAATATTGAACTCATTCCTAAATTGGACAAAGAGGTTGTATCTTAAATATTAAATAGTCATTGTATAGTGCAGGTTAATTTTGAAACAGCACAATCATTTTCACATACTGTAAGTTCTTGAATGTACATTATGAATCTTATAACCTCTTTTACCAATAGTTTGATACATATGGTAGGGCAAAACCTAGGGCAAGCACGCAATTGGTTGTCATTCTGATGAATAGTCATGGACCCGAAACATTGACTCACTTTCCTTTCTCCATGGTTGCTGCCTGACCTGCTGAGTGTTCCCAGTGACTTCTGTTTTTGTTTTAGATTTTCAGCATTTGCAGTATTTTGTGTTTTGATGCATAACGGCAGTTGTTTCATGTGTAACACAACCTCACCTCAATTTGAAATTATGTCATGAATAAAAAGTATTACAGATACATTTGAGGAACAAGGTTATACAGATTTGGCCTGGGGGGAAGGGGCGGTAAGAGTGGAAAATTAGATTATAGTAGATCCCTCCAACAGAGAGCTTTCATCACTTTGGCACACTGCTCTATCTGTGTTGAAAATACAGAGTCAATTTGTGCTACAATATATTCCGTGAAGTGCACTCAGATGTCTCAATGGCATGATGATAATAGACCTATAAAATATAATTCTATATTATAATTGTACAATAATGCATTTGATATAGCATCTTATGTCTTCGAGATGTTTCAAAGTGGTTCACAGATTACACTGTAAAGTGACTTGATTGTATATGTTTTGGATGAAACACGGCAGTCCATTTCACACAATAGTGACTCACAAATGGTCAAGGATTGAGTGACCAATTTTTGGGGGAAGGAATTATTACTCCCAGGAAAAGCGATCAACCAATCTACTAAAAACACATGTGGAGTAGGGAAACATACCAACGTTTCGCCCTGCCAGCTAAGATGCAGGACTCTACAATAAGGCACTATTAAATGCAAAGATTATTATTATTATTATAATGTCTATGATTCTAACACCAACCTTTGACACACTGTGCAGAAGAACTTGAGCCTTTCATCTGTGTGTTTTTTGCAGTGAAGATGTGACTGCTGAACTTTGCTGCTCGGGTACCCAATTATGGCAAAGCTATCGGTAAGAATGGAGAGATTTGGTGTCGGGAGAGATGTTGTCTAACGACATGTAGGGCATGGAAACTGTTTTTCTGTTTTATCTGAGTCTTGACTTCCATTCGCTTCCTTGAAGAGTTCCTCCAAACACCTTAGGCAGAACGTGTGTCCACACTGCAAAAGTTTTGGACGCCGATCGCCTTCATTGTATCTTTCAACACAGACTCTGCAGTCCAGCAGTATGTTCAGGTTGGGAAGAGAAAGGCTCATTTTCTTCTCTCTCTCAGTGGGAGTACCACAGATTTATCTTGTAATAAAATGTATGTGGAAGTTAATAGTAGAAATAACAACACCTTCATCATTTGCTGCAGTGACAGGAAAAAGCAACAATCACTCCCTTGGAGACAGTATCAAGGAAACAAGGTCATGGTAATCTATTTATTTGTTTGCTCTTTGCATCAAGGAGAATAATGCTTCATGTATGCTTGGTTGTTATAGCTTTTTCAAGAATGTTCTTCGAGCAAATAAGAACTCTACCACTCTGCTACCCACCAACTCTACTCAGCTGGCTCCAGCCTCATGCTTGTCCCTTGCCCCTTTCAGCCACTATGCCTGGAAACTTTGTAGCCCTTTCCCTAAATCCCTTAGAGTGACCTCCTCTTTCCCCATTTTCAGATCACGCTGAAGATCTTCCCCTTTGCCGCTGTACAGCACTCGGAGTCGCTATACCATGTGAAGGGCACCATATAAATGAAAGTTGTTGTTTACCAACAACATCTTTATGGAGACAGCAGTGACTAAAACTTTGTGTTTACATGACAGTTGTACAAAACAAACAGGTTACAACAACAAAACTTTACGTTGACATTTACACCCTTCACGTGGAGATTTGTCTCAGATCGTTTCACTAAGAAAGGGCTGGATGCTGAGCAAGGGAGAATGTGGGGATTTATCTCATAGACAAGGTTAAGAGGTTTCTAGGTGAGATTTAAAGACAGTTGGATATGGGGTGAGGCAGTGGGCTAGAGGGAGGGAATTCTCACGGTTAGTTGGGGCATAGTAGCCAAAGGATAGTGACTGATGGGATTAGGAGTGCTCTGCTGTTCACATTATTCCAAAACAGTTTGTAAAGAATTTCTTGTTATATTAATAATAATCCTTGCATTTGATATGATGCTTCAACATGTTGTTGAGAAGTTTCAAAATGCTTCACGGAATGATTTGTAAAGTGAACTGTCTGTATATTTTGTGGGCAGCAGCCAATTATGCACAACAGTATTCCGCAAACAGTTGTGGATTGAGTGACCAATGTGTTTTGTTTGAGGGTATTATTACTCCTGGCATGAAAGGCACTATATCTAATGTAAGCATAATTATGAAACAAAAACAGAAATTGCTGGGAACACTCAGCAGGTCAGGCAGCATTCATGGAGAAAGGAAAGTGAGTTAATGTTTCGGGTCCATGACACTTCGTCAGATCGTGGACCCAAAACATTGATTCACTTTTCCTTTCTCCATAGATGCTGCCTGACCTGCTGAGTGTTCCCAACAATTTTTTTTGTTTTTGTTTCAGACTTCCAGCATCTGCAATATTTTGTGTTTTGTAAGCATTATTATGTTGTCAGCAAGTCCTTCACTAATCCCAGCTCCCTGGGGGCCATTAACTAATTTGATGTAAATTCAGAAGATGCTGGGTTGAACACTGAACTCCAAAAGCACAAACTTAAATTGGGTTACAATGAAATTCTGTCCTTTTTCAAATGCCTCATGAAAAATCAACCAGTGAGTATTTTTTTCCTGAATGAATGTGAATGGATTTTGGCTTTGCATACCAACAACAGGATTTTCTCATTTATAGATCCATGTACTAATTAAACCTAGTGGCAAGAAGAATTTCATGTTTTCTCTCCCCCCAAAATATACATTACAGTGCATCCTGTGACATTTTGAAAAGACTCCACTATGTGATAAGGCATTATATCAAATGCAAGGATTATTATTATTGTTGTCTTTACAAATAAAACTGTGCTGTAGTTTTATTTATTTGCTGCAGTTTTATTTGAATGGCTCAGTGATTTTATCCCAGTGAATAGGTTTATGTATGAATAATATAGTCATTCTATTACAGTAAGGCAGTGCATGTAAAGTATGTATTGGTCCATTGAACATATCTGTCTATCACTGGTAACTACAGTAAAACCTTTGTTATCCAGCACCCTCGGGACCTGACTGGTGCCGATTAGTCAAATATGCAGGATATCCGAGTGGCAAGTTGCCAAAAATCAACCCCACCCAAAATTAACTTATTTTAAAACATACCATATTATAATAGACTAAATAATAGCAGAATAAAGCATCCCAGCACACTCGGTAAAATGATCGGTAAAAACACATTCCAGCGTTCAGTAAGTTTAATAAGTGCGCATGCGTGGTGCATTCGCAATGTGAGCATATTGCGAGTGTCCTGAATGGCTACGGTATGAGATCCAGTTGCTGGAATGGTGAATTGTATTACTACCCAACCGGTTGGTTGAATATGCCGGTTGTTTGGCTAGTGGATAAATAAGGTTTTACTGTACATTGAAAACAACTGAAAGCTGATATGGTTTTGGTGGACGCAGTTTAATGACATCTAACAACTGGGGAATACACATAGGTGCACTGAGTGCTTTTAAAGCAGGTGTCAGTCTGGCTCAGTTGATAGCACTCTCACCTTTGAGTCAGAAGGTTGTGGGTTCAAGGTGCATGTCGGGATTGAACTCATACAGGATTATTATTATACAATCTACGCTGATACTGAGATGGAATGCTAGGCTGTGCTGCATTGGTTTAAAGGCTGTGACAAGGTCCCATCTGCCTTTTCAAATGGATATTAAAAATCGAAAGGTACTAACTGAAAAGAGATTTCTCCTGGTATCCTAGCTAACAATCCCCAGATAAATTGATGATTCACTGTCCTCCCGACATGAAAGGCGCTCTATAAATGTCATTTTGTTGTGGTCGTTGCATGGCATTTTATAAGATATTGCTGTGCACAAATTGGCTGCCTACAAATACACAATCCTGCGAAGCACTTGCAAGGATTATTACTGAAAAACCGATCACAGAATAGTTTCCACCTCCGGGCAGATTGCAAAGAGGTTTCATTATTTGATATACAGTTTGTACTAGGTGTTCTAGGCACTTATGGTGAGTACACTGTACAAAGTTGAATTAAGAAATAAACGTACTCTACATGATTTGTTTGCTGCGGGCTTGCGACCGGAGAGATTTCCAATATCTTACCACATTGTAACACAGAAACCTGACGCTTGTGATACAATGGCGATTTACAATCTAGCAATCTGTTTGTGGGACTATCCGTGTTAAACACATTACCGTGTTTAAAGAGTATCTAAACCAGTCTGACTGAGTCATCTACATGGTATATACATGTTATCATGGAGGGATTTAGAAGTGAGGATTAGAATTTTGTATTTGATCTGCTGGGGTTAAGGTAGCAGTGTAGCTGAGCAAAGACAGGATTTTGTGCAGTCTTCCTCAGGGCTCTGTCCTCAGTCCCCTCCTCGGCAACCTCTACAACCTTGGTAACATCATCCACAGACATGGGGTTAATTCCCACTTGTACACGGCTGTCACACAAATCTATCTCTCTGCCTCCACCCTCAATTCCAACAATACTGGCATCCTGACAGACTGCCTGTCAGACATCGATCTTGGATGAGATACAACATCCTGTGACTGAACGTCAGCAAAACCGTGGCTCTACTGATTGGCTTGTGCCCGTCCGTCTGCACCTCAGGTACCGGCAGCATCAGCATCCATGGATCCACACTCCAGCTCACCAAGCCATTCAGGAACCTGGGTGTCTTGTTTGACCCTGAGCTATTCTTTCTTCCCCATATCCATGCCATGACCAGCACCACCTTCCACCACCTCCGCAACATCGCTCGTGTCCGGCACTGCCTCACCCCTAAGGCTGCTGAAATCCTTACCCACGTGTTTATCAACTCAACTATTGTCTAAGGCAACTCCCTCCTTGTTGGCCTTCCCAACTCCTCCTTCCACAAGCTGCAGATCATCCAAAATTATGCAGCTCGTATCCTCTCTTGCATCAGGCTCCTTGACCGCATCACCCTCACCCTCGCTCGGCTCCACTGGCTCTCCATCCCTCAGAGGATAGAATTCAAGATCCTCGTCCTCACCTTCAAAGCCCTTCATGGCCTTGTACCCACCTACCTATCTGACCTGCTGACCCCCCATCAACCTCTCCGCGCTCTCCATTCAGCAGGCTGCGATCTGCTCCATGTCTCTCGCCCGACACACCCAACCATCGGTGGCCAGACTTTTTGCCTCTCTGCCACTGCACTTTGGAACTGCATCACACAATTCCTTTGCCTTACTCCCTTTCTTACCTCTTTCAAGACCGATCTCAAGAGCCCTCCTTTTCGACCTTGCCTTCAGCCGCCCTCCTTCCCCTGCGCCATCCCAACCCCCCTCCTCCATGCTCAGGTCTTGACCATTGATTGTTCAGCACCTTGTGACTCCCAGCCCTCTACAAATGTAATTTTGTTCTTGTTGTTACTGTTGGGTAAACAGAGGCCTTGTGGAGTAAGGTTAACTATCTACACGCCTTCGTCATCTCACGGCTGGACTATTCCAATGTCCTCCTTGCCTGTCTCCCCTCCACCACAATCCATAAAATCCAACTCATTCAAAACTCTGCCACCCGCATACTCACCCGATCCAAACTTCGCTCTCCCAAAACCCAAGTCCTTGCCAGACTTCACTGGCTCCCTATCCCAGAGAGGATCGACTCCAAGATCCTCACCCTTGACTTCAAATCCCTCCACTCCTCTGCACCCCCTACCTCTCTGACCTCCTCTCTCCTCAAACCAGCTCCTGTTGCCTTCATTCCACTGGGTCTGGCCTCCTCCATGTCCCCCAAATCCTCCGCTCCACCTTTGGTGGCCGTGCCTTCAGCCACTATTCCCCAAGGCTCTGGAATTCCCTTCCTCACTCCTTCGCCTCGCCCCCTCTTTTCTCAGCTTCAGGTCCCAGCTGAAGATCTTTCTCTTCGACCGCACCTTTGGTCACCTTTCTACTCCTGCCCCTGGCTTGGTCCTGGGATCCGCAATTGTGAAGCGCTCGGAGACGTCGTCCGATGTGGAGGGCGCTATATAAATCGAAGTTGTTGTAGTTGTTGTTGTTATGGTTTCTTCCCAGCAGGGAATCAAACCAGGTCCTCTCATTTAATAATAGTGATAAGAAGAAGAAAAATCCTTGCATTTGATATAGCACTTATCACGTCTTCTAGACTTCTCTGAGCGCTTCACAGAATATACTGTAATGTGAATCAATTTAATATTTTGTAGGCGAAACGCAACAGAAATTTGTGCGATTGTTAATGTCCCATTAACAATCGTGGATTGAGTGAGCAAATTACTATTGTTTCATTTTGTTCCTGAGGGACTATTATCAGGGGTATGGAGAAGGGAAACTAGCCCAAGGTTTTGCCCTGCTGGTAATCAAACCCAGCTCCCTCACTTGTGAGGTGAATGCTCGAACTACTAATCTACAGGACAGCACAACAGCAGGAAAAATACAAACAATGTAAATGAGGGAACTGATCCAGTGAGGAGCTGGAACTCATTTGAATGCATCAAGTTGCTGTCTGGGACTAGCACCACTTTAATCATACTAATAGTCCAGGTGGTCTTTGACTGAAAAGACCAATTTATTGTCAATTAGTTCAGAATTGTGGGAGGTTTTGCACTGTTGACTTAAGCACTTTGAGTCCTCCCCACATGAAAGCCACTACATAAACGTAAATTATATTGTATTACTATTATCCACTAATTGTTTTAGTGGATTCAAACCCAGATGAACGATTGGTATTATATGTCACCCATATCACACCAATCCCTTTGAAAGTGAGCTTTCTAATGATGTTGCAAACATTTGCTTTGAGTTTCTTTGTATTTTCAGCAGTGGATATGTTTGAATCTTCACAGAAGAAAACTGCACAATTGATTGCTTGAGTGTCTCTCATCCTCACGCCAGAATATTTTTTTGCTCACGTGCAGCAGAGATCGAACAAAATATATGTTTTATTTTTGAAGTAACAAATTCTTTAAACATCAATCGATGATGCTGTTTGGTTGCACACTCAATATACAATACAGAATTTGTAAAGCAACTTTCACATTGGGAGGATGTCTCAAGGCCTGAACACTCAGGGAATGGGGGGTGGGGGTGGGAGAGAGATCAGGGAGGGTGGAGGGTAATAATAATAATAATCCTTGCATTTGATGTAGTGCTTTTCACATACTTCTAGACGTCTCAAAGCACTTCACAGAATATACTGTAAAGTGAATTGACTATATTTGTGGGCGAAACACGGCAGCCAATTGCACACAGCAGTGTCCCGGGAAACAATGTGGCCACATCAATAGGATTGCAACATTGAATTGCTCTCATTATAAATGTCCATCACTCCTGCGTGCAATCTTTCATGCTTATCTTTCCCACCCATATTAAATGGTTGGCTACACAGGCTGGAGCAGAGTTGACTAAATTTAGATGACCTTGCTGGTAAACGTGATGTTTCGTGCTATTAGCTCTGAAAGAATCGGCACATGAATACACAAATTGTATATTAATGTGGCGATGCTCTCAGAGCTAATGAGTATGAGTAACTGTAACCACAATGGATTAATCCTGGAATTTACACTGTCCTTTGAAGCATCCACCTCACGATACCAATAATTCTTGCATTTGATATAGCTCTTTTCAGGTCAGGAGAGTGTCTCAAAGTGCTGCACAGGATTTACTGTAGTGTCAAGACTATTTATACTTTGTCAAAAACGGCAAAAA
Source organism: Hydrolagus colliei (assembly GCA_035084275.1). Lineage (NCBI taxonomy): Eukaryota > Metazoa > Chordata > Chondrichthyes > Chimaeriformes > Chimaeridae > Hydrolagus > Hydrolagus colliei. The sequence continues at coordinate 29,862,389 of CM068744.1, forward strand.
AAATTTGCACAGGGATGCCCTATGATTGATTCGCCAGAACACCAGGAAAATCTCACTCGTCTTTTTGAATAGTGTTAGGGGATGTTAAATATCCACCTGAACAGGTCTTATGTGACATCTCCAACAATACAGCGCACCTCCGGGACTGCACTGCAACACAAGGCTAGATTGTGAGTTCAAAGTCCTGATGTGAGCATGAACCCACAACCTTCAACAACTCAGTGGTGTGAGTGCTACCAACTGAGCTAGGCTGATACCTTTATTAAAATGAAAAATGGTTCTTAGGTGATGGAGTGTGAAAAACCTGCTTTCAGTCAAGCTGTTACACACATTGGATATAATCAATCTAACTCCACATGGATTATTTGGTGTAATTGTTCAACTGTGTTATGTAACAGAATATGATAGGATTTAACAAAGTGCAAGCATTCACACGACATAATTTGTTGGTATGAAGTGACTACCTGACAGCAAAGAAGGAGTGTCGTAATTAAGCAAGAGCTGTATAATTTATGCAGATTTTCAAATCAGAAATTCCGTCTGGTTGAGATATTATTTATTTGAATGACTTTGTTTGAATACCAATTTTGTAATGAAATATTCACATAATGAGACTTTAGTTTCCGCAATGCAGTTTCCCTGAATTGATCGATCCACTCAATAATTTAGAATGCAGTGCAGTAATGCCCATGTATGTTTCAATGTTTTTTTTTAAAGTGCTTAAGTGTTATTGCTGCATAATATCATTTTTCATAATGTAATTAATGACAGCCCTCTTTCCTTTTAAGCCTTTTAAATATCTCAACCATGCTACCATGCTGGACCTCCCACTTCGCCCAGGTTCAGTTCCGCCTCAAGCAGATTGTCCAGGCGGGCGGCAAGGATAAGGAGTGGCAGCTGGGCGAGTTCGAGGGCTTTGTTGTTGTTGTTGTTGTTGTTGTTATTATTGTTACTTTTATTACTGTTGATTGATCCCCCCCCATTGCCCCTTAACTTTTCCCCCCCTTTTCTTCCCTTTCCCCCCTTTCCCTCCCCCTTTTCCTCCCTTCTTTGCCTCTCTCTACCACTTCTCTTTACTTCCCTCTTACTTTCCCCCTCTTCCCTCCTCTCTCTTCACCCCCTTTCCCCCCACCTTTCCTTCCTCTTGCTCTTTCACCCCTACACTCTTTATCCCCTTCCCTTCCTTTCCCCTCCCACTGTTCCCCACTTTCTTCCCTCTCTTTTTCCCTCTCCCTCTTCTCCCTCTTCCTTCCCTCTGCTCCCTTTTCCCCCATTCTCTCCTTCTCTCCCTTTTCCCCCTTTCCTCTCTCTTTCCCCTTACCCCCCTTTCTCCCCCCATTTCTTCCTGATTTTAAACCCCCCACCTTTCCCTCCCTCTCCCCCCTTACTGTCTTTTTCCCCTTTCTCTCCTAACCCCACTTCCACGACTGTTTGTGGGATACTTCTGCGCTCAATTGGCTGCTGCATTTCACCCACAAATATACAGTCAATTTTCCTACTCTCCTTCCCACTTCCCCGATCCCTCCCCATGGCTCTGGTTCCAACCTGATTGTTCAGCACCTTGGGACGTCCTCCTGACGTGAAAGGCACTATATAAATGTAATTTTGTTGTTGTTGTTGTCATGCTTCGCATTGAAGGACTGGGCTGAAAATAATAATGATAATAAGAACATAAGAATAAAGAATTAGGAGCAGGAGTAGGCCCTTTGGCCCTTCGAGCCTGCTCTGAAGGCTCGATCCTTGCAGTGTCACATCATTGAGACATCTCAAAGTGCTTCACAGAATATGTTGTAAAGTGAACTGACTATCAATTTTATGGGCGAAATGTGGCAACCAATTGTGCACAGCAGTGTCCCACAAACAATAGTGGTGAAAAGGTGAATTGGAAAATGAATATTTAATTGCAGGTCATTTGTGACATTAGGGTGCTAATTTGTGACAAAGGGGAAGACTTGAAAATTATTAGTACAAGATCACAAGATTGGTTTGGCTGAAGAAGGCCCTTTGGCCCATTTGATGCAGAATACCTGCTCTGCTGTCTGCCATCAAACTGTTTCTTAAATGCGTTCAATGCCCTGATCTCAACCACCCTTCCTAGCAACCCTCTGGGTAAAGTATAACTTCCTGATGCCTGTCCTGCAATTGCCCTTTGCAGTTTTAAACTTGTTTCCATTGGAGGCCTCCAACGTCAATGTCACTATATAGACATTGACGAGAAACTGCAGCCCTATTGATGTTAGGCTCCTGCACAACAGAAAAGCAAACTACCACTGGTTGTATGGAAGCCAGTAAATCATCAATATTCTTCTGAGCCCAGCGAGACTCCATTTGAAAGCTGGCTCACTACAGTAGTTTTTCACAGGAGTCAACATACTCACCTCACAAGCGAGAGGACCTTGGTTGGATTCTTGGACAGGGTGAAACCTGAGACAAGTTTCTTTACTCCACACACCTCTGTATATCTAGTACAGTAAAAGCCTGTTTATCCGTGACCCGATCAACAGGATTGCGTGACCCCCCCTCCAGGGGCAATTTCCAATTCCAGCAATCGCGAGTATGCTCACTTTGTGCATGCACACTTATTAAACTTATGAACTCTGGGTTTTTACCGATCGGTAGAAAATGCTTTTTTACTGATCATTTTACCGAGTGTGCTGGAATCTTTATTGGTAAGTATCCATACAATATTCTGCTATTATTTAGTCTATTATAATATGCTATGTTTTAAAATAAGCACATTTTTTGTGTTCGGTTTTCAGTATGCCCGATTATCTGACACAGTCAATTAGTCGACCCACTGGAGGGTGCCGGATAAACGGGCTTTTACTGCAGTAAGTAGGGACCTGCTTGTTAGTGAATTGGTTTCTTGGGGTAATAATTCCTATGTTACAAGATCCTTATTTTTGGGAGAGAATTACACACTCCTTCCAGGTGCCCTCTGAAAGGAGCAATCCTTTGCCTCTCTAATACTGTTTGGGGTTCATGCCCAATCAGAGTGGTCTCACAAATTACACCAGAATACTTGACTTTTAGTAAACTACTCTTCATTTATTCAATCCCACAGGCTTTATATATATATATATATATATGTGTGTATAAATATATTCCTGCATTCAGCGCAAGCATGCATATAATCCTTATATAGCACATTGCTAAGATTATAACAAATTAACTTTAACAGGGTATAATATCCCATATCTAACCACCGAGCCTCAACACTTGGACACTCAACAAATAGAACATTCTTACCTCAAATTCACATCTCCTGAAAGTTCCTTAGATTCAGGATAATATTAGAGTCAAGTGTTAGTTAAAACTCCAAACCTAAACAACCCTGTATAACTCCACTCCCTCCTTTTTATACCCCTAGTGTCCCATGTGACAGTTCTTCGCTATTGTTCAGACCAGAAGACTCCCAAGACAGGGCCATAAAACCCATTAACTTCCAGAATTTAGCGTAAAAACCATAAACAAAAAGCACTTAGCTAACATTTCACCTCTTGCGGAAGATATTTCTGTATCAATCTTAACAATATAATACACCATCTAGCTCAGAAACACTTGCGACTCTCTCCCTGAACCCTTTACTACCTTACAACTCCCCCCCCAAATTTAATCCACAACTGATTGTGGAACACTACTGTGCGTAATTGGTTGCCGTACTTCGCCGATAAAATACAGTCATTCCGCTTTACAGTGAAGCACTTTGAGACATCTCAATGACGTGAGAAGGCACTGTATCAAATCGGGAATTCTTATTATATTATTATTTTATCCCAATGGATCTCAGTTGGGGATGTGCACATTCCTGGTTCTCCAGCCTGAAATAGACTGCCGCTTACCAGGTTTAGCCATGTGCATTTCTGGTAGGAGATGTATTGAATGGTGAGAGGGGCATTCTGTTCCAGACACAGGGAATTTAGATGCCATATATAAACAAACTCCTAGTTGAGATAAAAATGGCATTAAAATAAAAATGCCAGTGACTCTGTTGGCAGCATTCTCACCTCTGACTTAAAAGGTTGTAATAATAATAATCCATTCATTTGATATAGTGCTTTTCACGTCTTCTAGAGTTCTCAAAGCGCTTCACAGAATATACTGTAAAGTCAATTGACTGTATATTTGTTAGCGAAACGCGGCAGCCAATTGCACACAGCAGTGACCCACAAACAGTCGTGGATTGAAATGACCAATTTATTATAGGGTTTTTTTGAGGGATTATTATTAGGCATGAGGAGTAAGGAAACTTGCCCAAGGTTTGCAAGGCAAGTGCTCTAATCACTGAGCTACAGGACAGTAGAGACTTCAACTCTTATAGTCTAGACTGACATAGTATAAATGCTGGGTGTGTGCCATTGTCGAATTGTGGTCCTTCAAATAAGATGTTAAACTGAGGCCCCATCTGCCTGTTCAAGTGGATGTTAAATATCCCATGGCATTATTTGAAAAGCTCCCGGTGTTTGGGCAACAATTCCCCAACTAAAATTATTCATTCACTTTATAGCTTTGGGTGGGACATTGCTGTGCACAAATTCAACTGCAAGATGTACAGTAACTACACTTGACATAATAATTATAATTTGGTTACTCAATCCATGACAGTTTGTCGGACACTGGAATATGCAATTGGCTGCAACATTTTTCCTATAAAACAGTAAATTCACTCTACAGTATATTCTGTGACACACTTTGAGACATCTCGAAGACGTGATAAGGCACTATATCAAATGCAAGGAAGTAAGTTAAGACATGTTTGAAAATACTACGAATCACTTTGAGACATCTTCCTGGAATGAAAGTCATTATTGTTATTAATTCTTATTAAAATTATAAATATCCCAATAGGCTCAGCTTTCACAGCCACCTATGGCAAGGAAATCCACATTTTTATAACCTTCTGCATTTAAAACAATCCTCTAACCACCACTTTTATCTTTCTGGTAATAATCATCACTCTTGTTACTGACTCACTAATCAGTGAAAGTCATATTTTTCTATGTTTTCGCTCAAAATCATTAACAATAAATAAAAAACTGTTTTAGACCCTATTACAGCAAAAACGAGAGCTATGTTTCCAAAAGAACTATTAGTTACTATAACCTCTCATATAAATAATCTGGTAGGGGAATAAAAAAATATTTTTATTCATTTCTGATGTAACACAACTGACCAAATCTGTGTTTGAATAATGCCGCCTGAAAAATTATACAAATACCATTACTGTAATTTTGTACTTATCACTTGCCAAATGACACAAATAATATGTTGCAAAATGCTCGTTTTCCGTGTTCAGCAGAAGGCAGTTGTAAAGAGAACACATGTTTTGAGTCTATTTAATTTGTCCCTGACAATTATTCAGGCAAGAGCCAAAATAGCATAACTGCTACAGACTGATGTGTCAGCACGGACACAAGTGGTGATAGTACGTACCACAGATAATGCAACATGGTATTTATTGTGGAAACATTGGTAATAATTCCTGTTGCTAAAATATGACATTCATCCTTAAATTGATCCTGAGTTCCTAGGGAGAAATTAATAATAAAGTTCATGACCTTTGGTACATACTGCAGCTAGTTTTCATGCAGCAAAAGAGTTGGTAGTATAAACATTAATTTTCTGGCTGACATATTATATTGGTGTAAATATACTACAACAACAAAATTGCATTTGTATTTCACGGCGGGAAATTTGCTGTGCACAAATTCAACTGCAAGATATACAGTCACTACATTTGACATAATAATTATAATTTGGTTACTCAATCCATGACTGTCCCATGGTACTGGAGAGGCATGAGACTTCATTTTTTCTTCTTCAGGATATTCTTCTATCTCTATTGATAAAGCTTTATGCAATGTTGCATTCTACATAAACATGTTGATTGTTTAATTGAATTGGCGAATAAAATTCCTTTATTGACACTGAGCAAAATTCTTCTTAATTGACTGAACCAATTTATGCTATTTACCCAGTTTGTAATCTAACACTGTACTTACTTTTGCTCTGTTTATTTACTGGTTACCTTGTCTTATATTGCTTCCCATGCAAATTAACCTGAAGCATTCTAATTTATTGGCAACTTGCTTCCTCCCCTCATCCCCCCCACCCCTGGCTCGGAGTCACTGTTAAGCACTCTGAGACGCTACCCTGCGTGGAAGGCGCTATATAAGTGCAAGTTGTTGTTATCGTTGTTTTTCTTTGTGAGTAGAACAAATTGGCTGTTACTTTCACCAACAAAATGTCAAATTCTGTAAAGTGCTTAGACATGTTTTTCTACCATATTCCTAAGTGAAGTAACTTTGGTAAGACACAAGTTTTGTACAATTACATGCAGGAATGATAATATCCCATCAGGACACAATTCTACATTTCACACATTGTGGCCAGATGTGTAATATTTACTTTGCATAGATTATAAAGCGAGATAAAGCCATCACAGGATTTCACACAAGGAGGTCAGATGTGAAATATTTAACACCATTATTCAGTAATCTTGAATGATCCAGGGACATCATGGATTTGGCCTTTAAAATACAATTTATTATGGTGCTCATGTAGCAGCTGTAACACTCCACATCTAAGATTTCAGTGGGGATATAGTGTCTTGTTTAATGAATGATATCTGGCACATCAAGTCTCTGCTCCAAGTTAGACTCAGTCCTGTACAGATCTGAGTAGACCAATTTCAACTCAGTGGGAGTTAAATTAGTTTTACATTGGATGATTTATCTTCTAAGTCAATGTGCCCTGAAGTTTCTCTAATGAAAAACTCTCTCCTTGGTGGTACTCTTCTCAACATGAATAGCAGACTTTGATGTGCTATCCTGTAAACCTACAAATGTTTCACAATTACCTGGTTTCCCCCCAGTACAATTGCATTCCATTAACTCAATAAATCATTAACCACAATTGGTTCCTGTTATCTGCATATTGCAAGTGGGAGTAAGTTCCATTCTTTATAGATGTGTGGAGATGTACTCCTTTATTATCTGAAATATAATACCTTCTTGAGACAATCCAGGCAGTCATTTGTGTCCTAAGAGAGCAATGATTGGGTGAGACAATTTGCAAGGCTGTTAATGTGGTTGATAAGTCACATCAGCCATCTACAGGCCAGAGGCAAGTATCTTCAAATGGGAAAATAATAATAATAATCGTTGCACTTGATATAGCGCCACATTACATCGATGAGATGTCTCAAAGCGCTTCACAGGATATATTATAAAGTGGATTGACTGTATTTTTGTGGGAGGCAGCCAATTGCACACAACAGTGTCCCACAAACAGTTGTGGATTGAGTGCCAATTTTTAAAATAAAAAAAAACACTATATCTTTGTACTGCTCATACTGTTGTATTTAGCAATTCAGGTCTTACACCTTCCCGTAAATGTCCTATGGTTAAAATTTGACCAACACTTTCTACTACTATTGCCCTACTGTTCATATTAAACATGAATTTACCACTTCACACTACAAAAGAAGAGTAGTAACTTAATGTTTTAGACTTTAGTTAAACTACAATATTTAAACAAAAGATCAGCCAAGTTGTGAATATTAATATGTATGTTTTACAGAAGAAGAGATTTGTGTTGATGCATATATTTATTTGAATCATGTAATTTGTCTTTTGTTAAATAATCTGCAATTATTAGAAGATTGGTAGTGTGAGATTTGACAAATGTTTACAAAATGTACTATGTAAAGAATAATAAATAATTGAGTTGAATTGTGGCTTCAAACCCCCACAAAAACAACAACTTGTATTTATATAGCACCCTTCACATGGGGTGAAGTCCTAGAGAGCTTCACAGTGGAAGAGTGTGATCCTGAGCCAGTGGGAGTGAGGTGTGACTGTAAGCAGAATCAAACAGGATAGTCTTTAGGTGGGATTTGGAAATGGGGAGCAAGGAACAAGGCAGAGGGATTGAGGGAGAGAGCTCCTGAGTTTTGGGCTTAGGGCTGAAGGCATGGCAACCAAAGGTGGAAAGGTGGCTGCAAGGGACAAACAGGAGGCCGGAGCCAGCCAAGCAGAGGTGTGAGGACATTAAGGGTTTTGAAAAAGAGGGAAAGGATGTAAAAATTGATCTGTTCAGTGATTGGCAGCCAATGGAGACCAGGAAGAACTGATGTGATGAGGGTTGTGAGGCAACACCAATCCTGGGCATTGTGATAGAGGTGGGAAAACATTGTCCTGGTCAGGGAACTGATGGGTGGTAGAATGGAAAGCTGGGGATCGAACCTGACACGTAAGTTGCCCACGGATTTGGATAGATTGAGGGAGAGTCCGGGAAGGTTGAGGAGTTTAGATCCACAGGAGAGAAGATGTTGACGGGAGCCAAAGAGTATTACTATTGTCTTGCCAACATTCAGCTGCGGAAGTTTGCGCACCTCCAGGCCTTGATGTCCATCAACCAAGCTGACAGGACATCAGTGGATTGGGAGTCGCAGCTGAAGAAGTAGATTTGCATGTCATCTGCATACATGTGGAAGTTGACCCCTTGTCTGCGGATGATATCACCGAGAGGGAGCGGGGAGCACTGTTTCAGTGAGAAATTATAGATAGATAATCTTTGGATTTGATACAGCATCTATAATGTCTAAATGTCTCAAATTGCCTCACAGGTTATTTCTGTTAACTGTAGTGACTATTGTATGTATTTCTCGGTAAATGTGGTAGCAAGTTCATCGTCATGAAGTGAGTAATTAATTCATGTAAAGGAAAGTTGGCCAGGACATAAGGAGTATCTCCCTTTTTTTGAAATAGGATTGCAGGTTATTTAACTTCCACTTGAGTAGGCAGTTGAGAATTTGTCTTAAATTGACGCTATCTTAAATGTAAGGATTGTTATAATTATTATTATTAGAAGCAGTTTAAATGTCAGATGATATGATACCAGCTGGGGTTATAAGTAGAATCTCAGCATTTTATTGAGCAATCAGTTGTTAAAATGAGATGGAAGTCCATTGTGCAATGTCAAACGTTGTAGATGATGTCTAGCTTGAGCTGCAAGTGTGCTGATTTTGCACAAGCATCATCTCAAAATTGTGAAGAGATAACCTTTGTATGACTTGGAGGAGGTGTGAGGTCCACGGATGAATAGAGTTCAATGATTTATTACATGGGGATGATAAAAAGGTGCCTTTAAGAGTGGCGGATTCCTTTGGTTAGAAAGCACCTATAGTTTGCAATCAATGGTAACTGCTGTGAGGATAAGCTCTTTGTCATTTGCCATTGTGCCCAGGATCTCTTCCAAATACCTCCTGTGAAGCTGCCTTTGTGACTGTCTCATGGGAATGTATTTTTCAATTATCTGTACATTGCCTCCACAAGATCAAATGCAGCACTCAATCTTGTTATGCATCTCAGCATTTTGACAGGCATTTTCAAGGAGTTTTTATTCCCCTATTACTGCTGTAACTAGAGTGCAACAAACCATTTATGGTTGGTGCCTCTACTTCTTATTGTTAATGTCAACTTATGGAAGAAACCTCCGACCTCTTCCCCCTGTGGCATTCTTTTTGCACCGACCCATCCTCCGCCTCCACCGCCCTCCATAACACACTCTCCACTACCCTCGACACCCTGGCCCCCCTCACCTCCAGATCCGTCTTCCACTCCTGATTATCACCGTGGTACACAACTAACCTCCGCTCCCTCAAAAGCCAAGTGAGAGCAGCTGAACGTACCTGGCTCAAATCTGGCCTCACGGTCCACCGCCAAATCTGGCTGGACCGCATCAAATTTTACCGCTCCGCCCTAGCCACCGCCTTCTATTACAGGATAATCCTGGAAGCGAAGGACAACCACCGCCTCCTCTTCGCCACCACCAACCAGCTACTCCGCCACTCCCCCCCCATCCGTCTCACTTCGCAGATCCTCTCCTCAAACGAATGTTGTGAGGAGATGTTGGACTTCCTCGAGTCCAAAATAGAGAGAATCCGCTCCGCGGTTTCCTCTCCCCACCTCTCCTCCACCTCCGCCCCTCCATCCGTTATTTCAACCCTCACCCAAACCCCCCCTTCATACTTTCATCCCCACCTCCCCGTCTTCAATCACTAAAATAATCGCCTCCATGAAACCCACCACATGTTCATTGGACCCCATCCCCACCCCCCTCCTCCGCACCCAGCTCCACCTCTTGGCCCCGCTCATTTCCGACACCATCAACCTTTCCCTCTCCTCAGGCACCGTCCCTACCTCCCTTAAAATAGCCACCATCACCCCTATCCTGAAGAAACCCTCCCTTGATGCGTCGCAACCATCAAGCTATCGTCCCATCTCCAACCTCCCGTTTCTATCCAAGGTCCTTGAAAGAGTGGTTGCCTCCCAGCTCCGCTCTTTCCTTTCAACTCACTCACTCCTTGAACCCCTCCAATCAGGTTTCCGCCCTGTTCACAGTACAGAAACTGCCCTGGTTAAGGTTACAAATGATATCCTAACCGCCTGTGACCAGGGCTCCCTTTGCCTCCTCGTCCTCCTTGACCTGTCTGCTGCGTTCGACACAGTCGATCACACTATCCTCCTCCAACGTCTTTCCTCCCACCTCAACCTTCAAGGCACAGTCCTTGACTGGTTCCATTCCTATCTGACCCACCGTTTATACTTTGTATCTTCCAATGGTTTTTCCTCAAACCCCCGCACAGTTTCTCACGGCATCCCTCAGGCCTCTGTCCTCGGCCCCCTCCTTTTCACCATTTATACGCTCCCTCTGGGCGATGTCATCCGCAAACACGGGGTAAATTTCCACATGTATGCGGACGACACCCAGCTGTACCTTTCTGTCTCATCCCTCAACCCCCAGACCATCGATGTTCTGACAGCATGTCTGTCAGACATTGAGTCCTGGACGAGGGACAACTTCCTCCAGTTGAATGTGAGTAAGACCGAGGCCCTCCTGATTGGCTCAAGCCAGCGCCTTCGCACATCGGGCGCTGAACGGAGCCTCAACATCCAAGGCTGTACTCTCCACCTCACAAAGCCAGTCAGGAACCTCGGCATCACGTTCGACCAAAAACTCTCCTTCCTCCCCCACATCCGTGCCTTGACCACCACCGCTTACGTCCACCTGCGCAACATTGCCAGGCTCCGCAATTATCTTACCCCCACGCTGCCGAAACACTCGTGCACGCATACATCACCTCCAGGCTGGACTACGGAAACTCTCTCCTTGTCGGCCTCCCCAGTTCCTCCATTCACAGGCTGCAGGTCATCCAAAACTCTGCAGCCTGTGTACTATCCCGCACCCGCCTCCGCGACCATATAACCCCTACCCTCGCCCGTCTCCACTGGCTCCCCATCCTCCAGAGGATCGAGTTCAAGATCCTTGTCCTCACCTTCAAGGCCTTACATGGCCTTGCCCCGCCCTATTTAACCAATTTACTCTCCCACTACAAGCCCACCCGGACCCTCCGTTCAGCAAGACTTGGCCTGCTCCAAGCCCCCGCCTGAACCGCCCCACCATCAGAGGCCGGGCTTTCAGTTTTTCTGCTCCGACCCTATGGAATTCCATCCCACAATCCCTCCGTCTCGTTTCTTCCCTTTCCTCTTTCAAGGCCAGTTTGAAGACTTTCCTCTTCGACCGTGCCTTTTGTTCCACCCCAAATTTTTCGATCTCCCCTACTTGTTTCACCCCTTCCCGTACACTCCCCTCCCAGCTTGGGTCACACGCCTCCTGTGCAGCGCCTTGGGACGTCCTCCCGACGTGAAAGGCGCTTTATAAGTGTAATTGTTGTTGTTGTATTGAAGATGCGCGATAAATGAAAGAGCAAATTTATTTTCATGTGCTTTTTTTGGAACAACTGCATATTAAATTGTGTGTGGAATACAGTACAGTACAGTATATAGCAGCATTCACAAGATCACAATTGAGGTAAGGATGAAAAAGGCCCTTCAGATCTTTGTTGTCGCTACAGAATACTTACTCTATGTTCTTCCCATTACAGTATCAATGTATTTCTTAGAGTCCAGAGTCCTAGCCTCTACCATGTTCCTTGGTGATCCCTTGGTGATCTGCTGACTAACCTATATATAAAGAATATTTACCAATGTCAGTCTTAAATTGTCCTTTGCGACTCAGATTGCTTGCCGTCCTGCCCTGTATTAATAGATCTGAATTTATTGGTCTGACATTACTTTCTTATTCCCATTCAAAATCTTATGAATCATGGTCCTCTCTAAAATGTCTATTTTCAAGGTCCCTAATGACGTGGCGTCTAGTATTGTATGCGATACTCCAGGTGTAGTCTGTCTGCCTTGGGCATGATATCTGGGGATTTGAACTCAAAGATATTTTTATCATGGAGAAAAGCCTCCTGCTTGCCTTATTTATTGTTGCTTCACACTGTTAGGATGTGGATTTCCCAATAGCTCATTCAGCTCTCACAACCTCATTGTGGACAAGAGCTCAGCACTGGGACTTGTGATCTCAGTGGACCTCGCTGTAACATGTAGTGTCTGACAGAATTTTGTGGATGAGATTCCTTTTTGGAATGCCAGCCCAATGATATTTAATACTATACTTGGTGGTATAGATTATTTGCCACAAAACTAAAACAAAAATGAAACGGTCCTTAATATAACAATGAAAACAACACAATTGTACAACATAAAACTCATGAAATCAAAGCTTAGCCTTGAATGAAATATGGATTTCCTGTCTGCCATTGTTTTGCTCTTGGCTGGTGATATTGCCACCTGCCTGGTCACATTTTTCCTATTAAATGCATTGAAAATGTTCTTAACCTCTTATTGTGAGATAATTTTCTACTTGATTTTCCTGAATGGTTCCTTTATTTAGCAACCCATAGGAGCACGGATTGCTCAGTGGAAAACTTTGATTTATCCCATTTTCAGTACTATCATCGGGCACCATTACCATCCCCCTCAAAACAGCCACAAGCACTCCCATCCTGAAGAAACCTTCCCTGGATGCACCCCTGCTTTCCAGTTACTGGCCCACTTCCAACCTCCCTTTTCTTTCCAAGGTCCTTGAAAGAGTCATTGCATTTCAGCTTCGCTCTTTCCTCTCCTCCCACTTCCTCCTTCAGCCCCTCCAGTGCACATTCCACCTCACCCAGCCAATCAGGAATCTGAGTGTCTTGTTTGAGCCTGAACTGTCCTTTGTCCCCCATATCCATACCATGACCTTCCACCACCTCTGCAATTTTGCCTGACTCTGCCACTGCCTCAACCCTCGGGCTGCAGAAACCCTCACATGCGCGTTTGTCACCTCAAGGCTCCCTCTCTCTCAGCCTCCCCAACTCTTCCCTCCACAAGCTGCAAATCATCCAAAACTCTGCAGCTCATGTCCTCTCCCACACCAGGTGCCATGACCCCATCATCCCCATCCACTTTCTCATTTCAAGGCTCTCCATGTCTTCCTCCCGCCTACTTGCTGAATTGCTGACACCCATCAACTTGTCCACCTGCTTCGTTCAGCAGGCTCCAGCCTGCTCAATTTCTCCCAATCGATCCGCCCTACCATTGGTGGCTGGACTTTCAGCCTCTCTGCCCCCGCATTTGGAATTCCACAATCCCTTCACCTTACTCCCTCCCTTGCCTCCTTCAAGGCCGGTCTCAAAACCCACATTTTCGACCCTGCCTTCAGCCACCTTCCTACCTCTCTGCCCTCCCTCATCCCAAACCTGCCCCCCCTCCACCTCCCACTCTCATGCTCAGGTCCTGACTGTTCAGCTACTTGGAATGTCCTCACAGCATGAAAGGCACTTTACTAATGTAATTTTGTTGTTATTGTATAATAATAATAATGCTTATATTTGATATAGTGCTTTTCATATTTTCTAGACATCTCAAAATGCTTTGCGGCAGCAAATTGCACAAAGTGTTCACAAATAGTCACGAATTGAAGTGACCAATTTATTATTATTTTTAGGGATTATTATCAGGTGTGTGGAGTAAGAAAACTTGCCTACGGTTTTGCCCTGCTGGAAATCAAACCCAGGGTTCTCGCTTGGAAGGCAAGTGCTCCAATCACTGAGCTATAGGACTCCATAATCAAATTAAATTACTGTACTGCCCAATTTCCTTCCAAATGGCTTTAACAACAGACATGAGGAAATTTGCCCAAATAATGTCCATTTTGGCAACTCACCTGTTGAATTGGTATATTGGGATCCCGGCAACAGCAGAGATCTCCTTGTAACCTATTTGCTTTTTTACATCATAATTGTTTGTCAGGGACTCAAGAACATCCCACTAATTACGTTGCAAGCAATGTAAAGTGTTCCCATTAAAATGACATTATCACTCTTCATATTAATTTGGCTCTTAAATGCAATCTTAGGCAATACATTATACTGAAAATGAGCTAGTTTCAATTCAGTCGATAATTTGAAGGAACATACCTTGCAATTGGGTATATATTATTCAGTGAAAGCTTCCTTGTAATGTGCTAAAGCCCTGCAGATGACATGTTTGTCGCACTTAACCTGCATTTGCAATCTGATAGTCCATCAGGCACTTGTACAAGAGCAAGCTTTGAGCAGGGCACAAAAAAGACTAGGTTGAAACGAAATGCTCTGATCAGTCACCCTAGCCTTAACAAACAGTCTAATCGCTTTTCACATGGTACATATAATGTAGTATTAAATGTCTTAGTCTTTGCACTTTCTGTTCATTTCAATTCATTAAAATTACTTTGTTGTTGATACCGAACAGCAATTTATGACTATTAATTGCTGGTGTAAAATAACTGTCGCTATTGTTTATATGCCCCACCAACTTTGCCATTCTCTTACCCTACAGACATAACAACTGTCTTCACTCAGCAGGCACTGTGACCTGCTTCGTGTTCCCTACCCTACCAACCTTACCATCGACAACTGGGCTTTCAGTCAATTTGTCCCCACTCTCTGGAACTCCATCTTAGAGTTCTTCTGATTTGTCCCTTCCCTCACTTTGTTCAAGGGCCATATCAAGACTTATCTCTTTGACTGTGCTTTCAGTCTTCTTTCTCCTCCCCAGCCCCTCGGCATCCACCCCCAACTCAGGTGTCAAGCCAGGATTCTTAAGCATTTTGTGATATGCTTTCAACTTGAAAAATGCAACATAATGTAAATTTGTATTGTATGTAACAACATTAACATGGATTCACATTGTGCGTCCTCCATGGCCTCGCCCCATCCTACATCTACGACCTCCTAACTTCCTACTAAACTGCCCACTCCCTCCGCTCAGCAGGCTCCAGTCTGCTCCATATCCCCTGTCCCACCCGCCCCACTATTGGCGGACAAGCCTTCAGCCACTCTGCCCCCAACCTCTGGAACTCCATCCTGCAGTCCCTCTGCCTCGTCCCCTCCCTGGCCTCCTGCAAGTCCCACCTCAAGAACCTCTTCTTCGATGGACCCATCAGTCACGTCAAATGCCCCCCTTTCCCTGCACCCTCAACATCCCCGACCCCACCACAGGTCTGAAACAACACGGGACTGTCCAGCGCCTTGGGTTGTCCACCTGACATGAAAAGTGCTGTACAAGTGTAATTTTGTTGTTGTTGTGTCAGCCTGGCTCATTTCTGACAGTTCGCGCACTCACCTCTGAGACAAAAGATTGTGGCTTCCAGACCGATGTTGGTACTTTCACCCCATGCTGAAAATCCAGTGGGGTAAGCTGCATTTTCCAAGTTGCTATCTTTCAGATGAGAATTTTTGCAGACTTTTTGCAGAATAAATACATATAATTTGGAGAGATACTGTTTTTTGCAGACCAAAAGACCAAATTATATGTATTTATTCAAATACAAATTATATGTATTTATTTTCATCAGTTGAGGCACTTTTGGTTCCAGTTGGTTACTTTTTGTAACAATTGGATAAAATTGTCATGTTCAATCTGGCTCAATTGATAGCACTCTAGCTTCCCAATTAGAAGTTTGTGGTATCAAACTCCATGTTGGTACGGTACTGTACTTTGAACTCACAATTTTGAGTGTGTGTTCCATTATTAATGTGCTGCATGGTTGGTCTGTGTCTTGGGTGAGACGTTAAACTGAGTGGGCGTCTGCTTGTCCAGGTGTACCTTAAATGTTCCATGACAATTTTTTAAAAAGGGAATATCTCCCCAAAATTCTCCTGCCCGACCGTCCCCCGAATAAAATCATACTTTGACTCCTGTGAAAATCACTCTTATCAA
Organism: Hydrolagus colliei; assembly: GCA_035084275.1. NCBI lineage: Eukaryota > Metazoa > Chordata > Chondrichthyes > Chimaeriformes > Chimaeridae > Hydrolagus > Hydrolagus colliei. Next base: position 29,878,543 of record CM068744.1, read on the forward strand.
ATGTGAGAATTATTATTAATATTATTATCATTAACAGTGTTAAAATGTGGGTTTCAAAACATTATTTAATATTGATCCTTAAAGGCAGAACACAGTGTGGTTCAGAAACATCTCAGAAGAACACTCACTTCACACGTTGATGGTATTCAGTTTTGTATCCCCATGTTGTCTTGCACTCAGTTACTTGCTTGTCACTGGTGGTGAATTGGATTGGCAGCTACTGAGTGGCTGATATGTAATATTAGATTGTTCAGTGTTGATCACCAGCTTCAATGCTAGCAATTCACATTGATGCTGCCTGACATATTGCAATTCAAGCTATCTTATTAAAGCTAAACCTGCACAGATTGGTGTGTAGTGGTTATTGATATAAATTCTGATGAATTTTCGTTTTAGAATTGTGGCATATCAAATTTAGACTGAATTATGAGAATTTTCCACGATTCTGGACAAGTTTCAAAGTACCATCTGCCTCAATTATCTACGGGGAGGGCAAAATGTTAGGCAAGTTTCCTTAATCCACATGTCTCTGTTTACCTAGCAGTGAATTCTCACAATGTGAAGGTGCTTTGCAAATGTAATGTTGTACTCTATTATATTGCTAATAATGCTAAAAATCCTTGCATTTGATATATTATCTTATCACTCCAATGAGATAAATCTCAAAGCGTTTCACAGAATACATTGACTGTGTATTTTGTGGGGGAAATATGGCAGCCAATGGCACACAGTCCTCAAACAGTCGTGGATTGAGTGACCACATTTAAAAAAAAATATTATGCCTAGAGATACACAGCTATTAGGGATACTGACTGCATGAATCTCTTTGGCATACCAATGGGTTTAACTTGTCTGTAAGGAAAGTGGTTCAGCGCACACATGGCGGGGGTGGGTTAGGGACTCGTTGTTGCTGTGTACAACTTGGCTATTGTGGTCACCTATAAAATACAGTGACGACACTTTACAGTATATCATATCCACCACTTTGAGATACTCTCCTGACACAATATCGAACGACATCTGTGAAAATGAATATTTAATACTTTGCAGTGACGTGATTCATCACCAAATTAAATATAATATTTTTGTATTATTATTACATCACACGGGTACACTGAGCTTCGTAGCTTTTGTACAAGTATATAAAGTTATAGATCAAGGAGTGATTTATTATTGTCTCATTTTTAGCATTTTCATTATGCTCCTTTTATAGAGTTATTTTCCAGATTACCATGGTGTTTAAAACGCCTACGTTATTTGAAACCTTGCAATGCCTGTCATTGCACCCTATCAGTGGGTGTGTGAAAAGAGAATAACTCATAACGTGGGTGAAAATCGAGACAAAAGAAAGCGCCTTCGTTTATATCGAAAATAATGTTAATACAGTACAGAATAGTGGTGAAAAATTGAAACATTATTATCACATCATTAAAACATCACAGGCAGATCAGTCCAGTGGCTGTAGATGTAAACCTCTGCCTTCCTCACTTTGACACAATGTTTGGACCTGGAGTCATTGAGTGTTGTTTCATTGCATTGCTGGAAAGATGCTTTTGAATGTGTGCTCTTGCTCTATTAGTGTCAAACAAAGGTTTTGGGCCCATATCAATCTGCCAAAAGCTGAGGTAGGGAGAAGGAGGTTAACACCTAGTTATTGACTGGTTTGAATCCAATTTTCAGTAATTCAATTTTTATCACCGGTGATGATTGTGATGGGTTAGTTGAATCCAATTGTGGTTTGCACAAAGATTTATTTTAGGTCAGTTGTTTGTCTGACACATGTGGAAACTCATCACCTTGCTTATCATAATAATAGTAAATATAATAATATTAATAATAATCCTTTCATTTGATATAGTGCCTGAACTACAGGTTGAGTCCGTAGCTCAGTGGTTAGAACATTCTTATTGGAATGGAATGTGCACTTTCTTTCTTTGGAGGGATGCATTCATAGAATCATAGAATCATAGAATTTTACGGCACAAAAGGAGGCCATTTGGACCATCTAGTCTATGCCGGCTCTTTGAAAAGAGCTACTCAATCCCACGCCTAGCTCTCTCCCCATAACCTAACAGACCTATTCTCCCTAAATAAGGATCTAATTCTCTTTTAAAAGCTGTTATCGAATCGACCTCCACCACCTTTTAAGGCAATGCATTCCAGATTCGAACAACCCGCTGAGTGAAACAAATTCTCCTCAGCTCCCCTCTGCTTCGTTTTGAAACTATTTTAAATCTGTGCCTACTAGTCACTGATACACCCACCAGTGGAAATAGTTTTTCATCATTCACCCTGTCGAATCCCCTCATGATTTTATAAACCTCTATTAGGTCTCCTCTCAACCTTCTCTGTTCCAGAGAGAATAAACCTATCTGGTCTTTCCTCATAACCAAAGTCCCTCAATCCTGGTACCATTCTAGTAAACCTTCTTTGCACCCTTTCCAATGCCTTAACATCCTTTCTATAGTGTGGTGACCAGAATTGGACACAGTACTCCAGCTGAGGCCTAACCAAGGTTTTATAGAGGTTAGTCAGCACTTCCTGATTTTTGTACTATCCCTATTTATAAAGCCTAGTATCCCATATGGCTTCATAACGGCTTTGTCTATCTGTCCTGCCACTTTCAAAGAGTCGCTAATACAAATCCCCAGGTCTCTCTGTTCCCGCACACCCCTTAAAATTGTACTATCTAGCCTATGTTGCCTCCCCTCATTTCTTCTCCCAAAATGTATCACCTCACACTTCTCTGCATTAAACTTCATCTGCCAAGTGTCTGCCCACTTTACCATTTTATCTATATCTTCTTGCAGATGGTTCCTATCCTCCTCACTATTAACTATTCTCCCTAACTTAGTATCATCTGCAAACTTGGAAACTGTGCTCCCTACACCCAAGTCCAGATCATTAATATATATTAAAAGAGCAGTAGTCCTGAAATCGATCCCTGGGGATGCCACTGCACACTTCCCTCCAGTCTGAAAAACAGCCGCTCACCACAACTCCCTGCTTTCTGTCTCGCAGCCAGTTGTAGATCCATGCTGCCACTGTCCCTTTAACGCCATGGACCTCTACTTTCCTAACAAGCCTCTCATTCGGCACTTTGTCAAATGCCTTTTGAAAGTCCATGTAAATTGCATCAACTGCACTACCCTCGTCCACCCATTCCATTACCTCATCACAAAATTCTATCACATTTGTAAGGCAAGATTTGCCTTTAACAAATCCACGCTCGCTGTCCTTTATTAGCCTAATACTGTAGCATTGGCTGCATCCTCTTCTCTTGTGAAGACAGAGGCAAAGTACTCATTCAGTACATCACCCATGCCCTCTGCCTCCATAATAAGATTTCCTCATTGGCCCCTAATTGGCCCCACCCTACTCTTGACCAATGTTTTAGTCTTAATATGTTTGTAAAATACCTTAGGGTTCCCTTTAATGTTACCTGCTAATTGTTTGTCATGCAGTCTTTTTGCCCCTCTGATTTCCTTTTTCACTTCTCTCCTGCACTTCCTATATTCTGCTTGGTTGAACTCTGTATCTTGGGCCTGACACTTGTCATATGCCTCCTTTTTTTGCTTGATTTCAACCCCAATTTTCCTAGTCATCCAGGGAGGTTTGGATGCCCTACATTTTATCTTTGTTGGAATGTTTTTGACCTCGGCTGGGTCTCATTTTGACTTGCTGAAATAGCCTTCTTTCAGTTGAGTGTCTTCACCTTTGAGTATTCCTTACCCCTTTCCATAATTACTCTGAATCTAATGATATTGTGATCTCTATTTCCTAGGTGCTCACCTACCTGTTGTACTTGCTCCACTTCATTCCCCAAAACTAGGTCCAGCATTGCATCCTTCCTTGTTGAACTGAAACATACTGATCAAGAAAGTTGTCCTGTACACATTTCAGGAATTCTTCTCCCTCCTTGCCCTTTACACTACTATTCTGCCAGTCGATGTTGGGATAATTAAAGTCTCCCATTATCACTACTCGTGGAGTCCTGTAACTCAGTGGTTAGAGCATTTGCCTGACAAATGTGAGATCCGTGTTCCAATCCAGGCAGGTCAGGGCGAAATCTTGGGCAAGTTTCCTTTCTCCTCACCCCTATTAATAAACACTCCAAAAAATAAACACAATACAGGTAATAAAATTGATCATTTCAATCCACGACTGTTTGTGAGACTGCTGTGTTTCGCCCACAAATATAGTCAATTCACTTTACAGTACATTTTGTGATGCGCTTTGAGACATCTAGAAGATGTGAAAAAGCGCTATATCAAATGCAAGGATTATTATTATTATTATTATTATCATTATTATTATTATTATTATTATGCTTACCTAATTCTGGAGTGTATTTTGTAGAGATTAAAAGAGTCAAGACTTAAGGACCCTAGAGTGTGCACTGCTGTACTGCTAGAGTCCAACTAACTAAAACCATATAGCTATATGATAGCAATGCCTTTCCCACTGCTTATCCAGCTGGGACACCTACCCGTTATGGTGATCCTGCCTCCAATTAATTTCCTGACGTGAAAGGCGCTCTACAAATGTAATTTTATTGCTGTTGTTGTTGCCGCTCCATGTCTTTCTGATGACGGTCTGTTATCATCAGTGCCCTGAAATACTGCCTAGCTCAGGAACCAGAGAATCGAGACCGACATTCCATTGCCAAGCATGACATCTTGGAGCCAATTCAGCTCCCAGGACAACCTGCTTATCTCTTCCAAGGAGGATTGTACACACATTGAAAAGAGTAACCCGATGAACTTGGATACAGTGTTTTGAAAGATTTCATGGTATATTGCTCTCTAAACAAACCCATATAATTCATTCTGTACACTCTGTGACCAGGACAATGTGATCCCCAAATAACAGCAACAACAACACCTCCCCTTATTGTTGAACAGTCAACAAGGTTTCACTGAAAATGTTTCGCAGCAGCGAGTGTTCTGAAAGGTGACAATTTGCTGTTCATAATGGGACTACATTAACAAAACTTGCATTAAGATGCTCTAAATTGGATTTTTTAAAAACATGAAGCACAAGGATTAAAATTGTGTCTCAGAAATTAACTGTCTTGTTGCTGTGAGTTCCACTCCAGATAATTGTCCTATCTAATATTTTACTCAATACCCTGTAAATACATCAACAAATAAATTGCACTTGTATATCGCCTTTCACATCGGGAGGGCATCCCACAGCACTGTAAATAACCTTACCACTCGGTTTTGTCATGTGCACACAATGTACTCTGGATGTAACTGCACTGCATCAATGGCGATGATAGAAATCTTTATAGGACAACAGAAAAGATTTCTGTTATATCCGAAGGCCAAATGCAATATTGCAAATAGGACATCCTCCCGACATGAAAGGCGCTCCATAACTGTAATTTTGTTGTTTGTTGTTGTTGTAGGCTGCAATTTACAGAAGCCTGTGTTTAAACTGGGTAGTAAAATCAGACAGGACAGTAGACAGACTTGCTGAGCGAGGGAAAGCCATTAGCAAGGAAATCATATGAGTTTCAAAATACAAAATACTACACATACATATGAGTTTGGTTCGCGGCATGTTAAGGCACCAGGAGCTGTCATAGCTACTCTACATTATAAATACACATAAATACTCTACATTATACATATAATACATATAAATGGACTTTAGCAGTACAGCTAAGTGCACACTCTGGGGTCCCTAAGTCTTGACTCTTTTAGTCTCTGCCAAATACACTCCAGAATTAGGTAATCAAAAACATTTGCAATAAATTTGAAGTTAGACAACTAAATTATTCCAAAGTAACAAGATTTGAAGCCATTGGATTCTCAACACTGCACTGGAGTGCCAGCCTAGACTATACAACTTCAAAATCTCAATGTGGGGCTTCAATCCACAATCCACATCCTTCTGACTCAGAGGCGAGAGAGCTACCAGCTGAGCCAGACTGATGCACAAAGAGGGATAAAGTGTGCGGAACGTTAAGTATCTGATATTGTAGTGATACACAAAGATTGCTGGAATCACAACAATAACTTGAACAACAAAAGATTCATACAGTACCAAAGGCAAAAATTAAATCTCAAGATGGCCCAATGATTTCTTGAGATGGATCAAAGCCCATGCACATCCTCTGTGATTCTACTGATTCTGGTTAGATTTCCAATATTTTCTTACTTTCATGGTCTTGCCACTTCCTATCTCTCCGATCTGCTGACTCCCTACCAACCTGCCCACCCATTCCTTTGAGCCGGCTCCGGTCTGTTCCATGTCTCCCGCCTGACCCGCCCTACAATTGGCAGTCGGGCTTTCACCCTCTCTGCCCCCACACTGTGGAATTCCATCCCTCGCCTCCTTCAAGGCCGGTCACAAAACTCTCCTTTTCAATTGTGCCTTCTGTTGCCCTCCCACCTCTCTCCCTTCCCTCCCCCCTACCCTGCCTCTCCCCCATGCTTGGGTCCCGACCCCTGAGACGTCCTCCTGACATGAAGGAGGCACCATAAATGAATTTTGTTGTTGTTGAAAAAGTAAACCCAAAACAATAATTTGCTCTCAAAGGTAATAAAATTGATTGTATTCCTTGCATTTAATATAACACCTCATCATATTGTTGAGACAAATCTCAAAGTGCTTCACAGAATAGATACTAATGTAGGTTGACTTTTTGTGGGTGAAGCATATGGCAGCCAATTGCACTTAGCAATTCCCACGAACAGTTATGGATTGCGAATGAGGTAATACTTGGAGTCCGATAGCTCAGTTGTCAGAGCACTTGCCTTACAAGCAACAGATCTTGGTACAATGCCAGGATAATGACTCAAAGTGTTCCATGCAGCAAATGGAGCTGTGAGGGAGCTAAACAGAGGAATGGAAAGATGAGGAAAAGGAGTCAAAGAGGTAGGTCTTAAGTTGGAGTTTAAAAGTTGGGAGCATGGAGGTGTGGAAAGATATTGGAATGGGGATTCCGTAGAACAAGGACAAAATGGCTAAAAGCACAGCCACCAATGGAGGGGCAGATCGGGTGGGGCACCTGAAGCAGGGGCGTTGTTAGATGATGTTGTCCTGATAAATCCACAGGTGACTTTGCTGCATCCTCCTTTCTTGGAGTTGGAATGAAAGCCCATCGTTGTGATGTGTCTGATTAGAACAGAGTAACGGTGACTGAAGATCAGATAGAAACAGAGGATGTACAACCAGGTCTGCTGGAAAGCAGATCCTTCAGGATAATGTTGGCTCAAAGGAGACATTTCGAATATATGTCACTATCTTACACATGGCAGCTCAGGTAAGTGGAGCCAAACTTCATGAATGCCTCTTACTTCTCTCACTATATCCTGGAAACATGCATGATGAAGAATTGAAGCCCTATGTGACAGAGGCTTGATACACTTGTGAAACTGTTCAATATGGATTCAGTGACGTGATTTGGGAAATGAGCATATTGCAAACTCTGGTATTCCGCATTTCACCACAAATCTCAACATTTTTGGGGGGGATCATTTGGGAATAAAGTTTTGTGCTTACTTTATTCGTTTGTATTGTTTCTTCTTGTCTGTGATAGTGGTTTAATTCACACATCATCTCTTGTGATAATGTAATGAAACCCGCAGATTTTGATTTGGCATATTTAACATCATTGATTGATTGATTGGTTCATTGATTGATTGACATTTGATCAATAAATGTCATTATTTATTATTCATTTGGATATTGGTATTTACAGTGCCTGCCATCTTAAACCATACTGTAGCAATGTACTGTGCTTACCTCATTTGTCCTTAATGCAACTGCACTTAATGTAAAAGAGAGTTTCGCCTTCCATTAAGTCCCCCAACTAAAATTGGTCATTCACTGTTTGTGGGATGTTGTCTGATGAGCAGAGTGTTTGCATTGTAGAAGAGAGCCATTAATTCTGGAGAGTTCAACAGTATAATATCACCTGACTTATGAAAGAGACTCCATCTCTTTCTCTGATTCAGGTTCATGAACGCCCAAAGTTTATTTTAAAAATATATATTTCAAACACAAAACATACAGTCAATTCACTGCAAGGTATTTCCTGTGAAGCACATTGAGATGTCTCAAAGACTTCATAAGGCGCCATATCAAATATAAGGATTAATATCAAGTTAGCATTTTTCAATGTTTGCACCCACTCTTTAATAAAATACCTTAACCAAGAATGAAGGAAGACAATGAAATGAATGCTACTTATTTTATTAGGAATATTTCTCCTGCGTTAATGGCTTCCTTCTGCTGTTGTTGATACCACAGTAATAATAACTATACTAATATATTTGCAGCTTCATTACTGTAATATTTGTATTTTATTCAGGACTAACGTATACATAACTATACAAATGTAATTTTGTTGTTGTATAGTATACAATGAGCTATGGATATATTGAACTGGGCAGCACAGACACACGAGCTAGGATACTATCCTGCATGAAAGACATTATATAAATGCAAGTTGTTTTCACAGCACAGAAGCAAATCACTTGGCATCAAATCTACAGTGATGTTTTTGTCCATTTCAATCAAATAATCTAATCCCAGTCTCCTGCTCACTCTTCATTTCCAACATCTATCTAATGTGATTTTTAAATAATTAATGGACTCAACAAAGTATAGTGACTGAGAATTCAATATTCAAGTCAGCTTCTAAGCAAAGATCTGTTTGACTACAATAGACAGATTAATAATTTTAATGCTCTGCTGAATTGTACACTTCAGTAAATTGACCCATGGGCTGTCAGGTTTCAAAATGCTTGTTGTCAGACATAAAACTCATGTCAAGTCAAGATATTTGTACAGATAGATTTTTGCAATGAATAAGCTAATGAGCAATAATTCACTAAAAGCACTAAAATAGCTAGAGGAGATTTGATATCAATTTATCGCTAGAATGATAGCATAAAACTACTGAAGGCATGAACAATCTTGGACACATCTCAAGTTATCAGTAGTCAAGGTCAAGAGGTGTCTTAATATCTGAGATTTTCAGGAACAAAATATCTTTTCCAAACCAGGCAATGCATATAATGCAATTTTCATTTATATAGTGCTTTTCATGTTAGGAGGATGTCCCAAAGCACATCCATATTGAAGATGGGCACCTAAGTTAGCAGGGGGAGCTGATTGGTGGGGGGAAGGGTAACAATGTGCGATCAAATATATGTTGTAAGATGTTCCTTGAAAGAGGGGAGTGGGGGAACATCTTATGTTAGTTCCTCTTTTAGTTGATTTGCCATTGCTCCACTTTTGCACAGATTTTCTTCATCATGTTCCCTATTCCTTTGCCTTATTGTTTTCTCTGAATCTTACACAGCAATAGAGTAATAGAAATTATACAGGAAAGAGCCTATGTTGGCTCTTCCATTGAAGCTAAGTACTGCAATCCCAAGTGCTGCTTCCTCCTTGTGTTGCTTTATGTTCAACCTCTTCAAATGTTTACCTGATTCCCTTTCAAATGTTAAAGTTGCTTCTAACAAGCGTTCAATGCCTAATTAATCCTCTGCTTGAAAACATTCCTCGTGCTCTCAGTACATTGCCCGGGTCATAGGGATTCTTCACGCTTGGCTCCTGTTAACCCTGCAAGCCAGAGCCTCAGTGGGTAGTATGTTCTCAGCTGGACAAACAGAGGGAACCTTGCAAAAGAGTGCTCTCACTGCCAATCTATGGGGTTTTAGCTGGTTTAATGCCAGCAGAAACCGAACACACACTCTGGGGTCCATGGATAAGCAGAATACATCCTTCCAGGGAGAAAGTGGACATTTTATTTGAGTAGGTGGCAAACATATGTGGATCTGTCGGTCTGATTTGGATGCTATTAAACATAGTGATGGATTTCTGCATATAACAGGCACCCAGTTAACTGAACTAAAATCAATACAGTACATGTTTCAATTTGTTTTATTAAGGTACGGTATGTTGATGGTTTAAGAGCTGTGCTGGTTTTTTTTGCTGCATGGGTACATCATAAATTATTTCGACAATCCCTGTCTTGACATGAGTTACTGCATATTGTTTGCAATTTAATGGTCTGATCTACATATTACACCAAAGTCAATGAAACATTAATCAAATGTGAATTTGAGATGATAACGTGCTTTACATTTCAGTGCATGCATCGGAAATACTTAAAAACAGTTGGAGCCATAAAGAGATTGAAACAGTTAAAGATGGAAATAACCTAATTGGCAGATTCTTTGTACAAAAGGTAAATCGAGTCCTGTAGCTCGGTGGTTAGAACACTCGCTTTGCATACGAGAGGCCTGGGTTTGAATCTCGGCAGGGCGACAAAACAATAATAATTTGGTCACTCAATTCACGACTATTTGTGGGACACCGGTGTGCATAATTGCCTGTCATGTTTCGCCCACAAATATACAATCAATTCACCTTACAGTATATTCTGTGAAGCACTTTGAGACATGTAAAGGATGCAAAAAACATGAGTCTTCTTCACCAACCTGTGTCACCCTGAGACAGGTTGAATTGAAATGTTGTGTCACGCTTCTGAGTCAGAATGCTATGAGTTCAAGCCCAATGTTGGGTCTTGGAATCATGTTGTCAAAGGTGGCACTCTATTGCAGTGCTGGAATTGTGTTACATTGTCAGACTTTTCATCCTTTGGATGAGTCGTTAAAGCAAGTTCCCACCTGCCTGTTCAGGTGAACTTTGAAGATTCCATGGCACGAACGTTGGGAGGATGTCACAAGGCTCTGGACAGTCAGTGTTTCAGACCTGAGCTGGGATTGGGGAGGTAGAGGGAAGGGATCGGAAGTGGGGGTGACCAATGACACGGTTGAAGAGGAGGATCTTGAGGTGGGACTTGAATGAGGCTAGGCAGTGGGTGAGGCAGAGGGATGGCAGGATGGAATTCCAAAGGTTGGGGACTGAGTGGCTGAGTCTCTCCCGCTGTTGATGAGCAGGCCGGAGCTGGCTGAGTGGAGGGACAGGTTAGTTGGGGGTTAGGAAGTTGCAGAGGAAGGGTGGGGCAAGGCCATGGAAGGCTCTAAATGTGAAGACCAGCAACTTGAATTGAATCCTCTGAATAATGGGAAGCCAGTGGAGTGGGGAGAGAATACAGTACAGTACGAAACAGTATTAACTGTTTTATTATCTATATGTATAAGTACTAACTTTAAACTGATGATAGAATTGGTAAATTGGACTTGTGGCTAAATTTAACAAGGATTTACTAAACGTAAATTTAACAAACTAACTTAACAATAACAAGTAGCAGTCCCCACTCTTTACTGATATCAATTAGGTGTTAATTGCTGCTGTCCATAAACAAAAAATAATAACAATTTGTGGAATATAAAGTGGAGAACTGTGAAAGGCTCATTCGAACTGAGAGCCGATCGGGATGAGCTGTGACCAGAGTGAGAAGGAATTGGGTTAGAGAGGAATTAGGTGCGAAGTTGTAAAATATATACTATATAATCTTGTACAATAATATTTAAAAAATCTATGAACAAAAAAATCTGTGAACATCTGTGGATAGCTGAGAATCGTGGCATGTCATGTGGGACCTCCTTGATGCTTAGTGCAACCAGGACAATCATGTATTCAGGAAGTGCCTCTGGCTGCTCGAGCTTGAGCTCAAGATTTCTGAGCTCAAAGATAGACGTGAGTCATTGCATCGTATATGGGAGGCTGAGGATTTCATGGACCAAACATTTCAGGAGGTGGTCACCCCACAGCCACTGAGGGTTTAGAGGGAGAGTGACTGGATGACAACCTGGCATGGTAGGAAGAGGGGACGGTCAGTGCAGAAATCCCCCGATAGTGTGACACTCACAAACCGGGACTCTATTGAATACTAAGGGTGTTTATACCTCGGGAGAGAGTAGTAAAAAGCAGTTGGATGAACAGGGGGACATGGGGAAGAGTGTAAATGTGGTTGTCATTGGAGATACAACAATCGAAGGTATAAACAGGCGTTTCTGCAACCAAAGATCTCGCTTGATACGTTGCCTCCCTGGTGCCAGGGTTCAAGACCACCAAATAATGGGAAGGAGATAGACGAGCAGATCTGCAAGCAGATTTCGGAACGATGCAAAGCTAATGACTAATAGACTGGCAAAATAACAGTGTCAAGGGCAAGCAGGTGGAAGCCTTGCATTTGGTATAGTGCCGTATCACATCACATCGTAGAGACATCTCAAAGCTCCTTACACAATATACTGAAAAGTGAATTGACTATATTTTGTGGGCAAAATACCAGACACTAACTTTTAAATGCCATTTTTAGGCAAGGGGGAGTGCCTGTTAGCATACAAGATCCTTAGGCATTTTGCAGAATTCAAAGCTAGTTGGATTGATCGAGTTCTGCTCTTTAGCAGTGAGCTGAGTGAATACATAGAAAAGTGGGAGAATTGGATTAAGCACAATGAATGAAGAGGAGGTGGGTGGCTGGAAGAGAGAATATGAATATTTTGAAGATTGAGAAAGTGAGGAATTGCCTAAATAAAACATACATGGAGAAATGAAAAGGAGCCTTGAAGTATGATGTGCTGCTAGAAATAGGAACTAAATGGAACTATGAATTCAAAATGACCCAATTGCTGAGGAATATCTGATAACCTGCCAATCGTTTGTGGTAATGGAATAGAGATTTAATCACAAACAGCCTGCTTCCTACTTAATATCTGATTTACAATGTGATGCATGTGCAGCACTAAAGATGAAACTCAAGCAGCCATTGGTGCTTTCAGCTGGGTAGACGTAGATGAGTTTAAGATGGTTTTCCGTACTGTTCCAGTTTTGTCATTGGTACTAATATGTCATAGGAAAATCTAGACTTAAACCAACATATTTCTACGTTTGAACCAATAATAATAATATTTGCATTTGATGTAGAATCTTACTCAGCAACAACAACTTCGATTTATATAGCGCTGTCCACGCTGGACGGCATCTCAGAGTGCATGTCATGGAGATATATCTAAGCGTTTCACAGGAATTATGGTAAAATACATTGACACAAGTCCTTATCTCGCTCTACTCACCATTGACAGCTGAGCCTTCAGCCATTATATATCCATCTATTCATTTCATTGTGGAGTTTACTCTTCAATTCTACCATCTTGCCTGCTCTATCTTCGAACGCCATCAGCAGGGCTACATCTTTGACTTCACTGTCACCTCTCTCCTCCCCATTCAATATCTGGCACTGTCTCTGTAAAATGCTCCAACACATTACTCTTAAGAGTAAGAGTGCTATGTGAATCTAGTTGTTGATTTAGAAGGCATTTATATACAATGACAGTTTCTTCATTGTAAGATGGATACAATCTTTACAAGAATTATCCACCTTGTGTATTTTCAGTCTTTTTATTTTGACAGAACAGTACGATGACAACAATATGAAGAGCAGATTCCCATCTGGAAGACCATTTAGTCAGTTGAACCCTAATGTTTGTTTCACAAACGCTAGTGATTATGCCCAAATTACTGTAGTTTTATTGAGAAATAGCTAGATATGAATTTCGATTACATTCAACATACAACTATTATACATGGAGTCCTGCAGTGAATTGGTTAGAGGATTCGCTTCACAAACGAGGGGACGCGGCTTTGATTCCCAAACAGCGAAATGTTAGTCGAATCGCCTCACTCCACACATAAGTCAAGCCTGCCTGTTTAACAAGCAATAAGTAGGAACCTGGTTATTACTCAATTGGTGGATCGCTTTCTGGGGGTAATAATCCCTTTAAAAAATGTATCACTTAATCCACGATTGTTTGTGGGACACTGCTATATGTAATTGACTGTTCCAACAGTCGATTACAAAATATACTTTACTGTAAGTAATTCACTTTACAGTATATTCTGAGAACTGCTTTGAGTTTAACGGCATGATAAGATGCTACATCAAATGCAAAGATCAGTATTATTGTTAAATATGGTTGAGATATTTTGCTTTATAATTTTAGTTTGCATAAAGTCACAGGAATTACAGGGAAGGAGACCATTCAGTCTATCGAGCCTAAAATTGTGAGCTAATGAACTCTAATCCTGAGTCCCATGGCTGCCATCCAATCCTCACAATTTGTGCAGCCAGTAAAATGCCATCCTTGCCAAATGTAACAAGTTAGCATCCCTCATGAATTCTACCAATTGAACTATCGAGTTGAGCACAGCAAGTCAGAAATTGGCAGATCTGATTGCGCAAGATGCAACAGATTTATGCTAGGACAATGCAATATTATTTAGTCCCAGACATATGGTCTGCATTCACCACTCATCAACATGTTAGGGGAACTGTTATATTACTGTACTCATTCGACACTTTAACTTCAGGCATTTATTTTCCTAGAGGAAGAAAATGGAGTTCTACAACAACGACTTGCAATTATATGGTGCTCTTCACACCTGGTAGCTTCCCTGTGCGCTTAACATTGGTGAAGTCTGACCCCTAGGCAGGAGGAGAGGGAAGGGGCAGATACAATCATAAAGGTTGTATTTAACCTTTATGATTGGGTGAAGGGATCTATACATGAGTTTGAGGATTTTGAAATCAATCCATTGGGAGACAGGAAGGAGTGAAGCCTAATAAGGATTGGGGTAGTGGACATGCAGAATTTTATGCAGGTGAGGATACGGATGGCAGATGTTTAGATTAGGAAGTTCCTCCCAATCCCCTGGCCAGCAACTCCCAAATAAAATTGGGGTAATTTAATTCTTGGCTCCTTATGGAACATTGTTCTGTGTAAATGGGTTGGTGCTTTCAGTTACAATCAAACAGTCACTACACTTTACAGTAAATACTATAAAGTGCTTTGAGATGTCCTCCCAGCGTAAAACTGGTTGCAAGAATTTTTAAAATGTATATGTATAACATATATCATATAGTTTGATTCTTTGTTCTGAGAAACATCAGAAGATCACAAAATGATCAAAAATGCTAATTCAATGAGACAAAACCAGAACCATATATGAAAAAAAACTAGTGGGAATGAAATCCAAGCTAGATGTACATAATGCTTAATTGTATGTGGACTAAAAGCAAATGATCCACTCTTTACACTCAGCTAATATAAACAACTTGAGCTACACCTGGATTGGAGCACAGCCTTTTCGTGTGCTGCAGTAAAACATTATCCTCTGTTTATCCTAGTAGATTAATGCTAATGTTACAACCCAGTCAAGTGAGAATTCACACGGAAAACACAAAAGCATTGCACACATCTGAAACTATCACTTCGCAGTTGGCGACTGTGCACTACATTCTGGAAATGTAAAAGGCAGTACAGTATATTGAAGTGATATCAGTACCAGTATTAGGTTTCTGGAATTACCCGGATATTTGGGGCTGATTGTTATGAAATATTTTTGTACTTTCAGGTGGGTTTTAGTCTCAAGGCTTTGAGTAATTTTGGATGAATAGCAATCAGCAGGGCAAAACTGTAGGCAAGTTTCTTTGCTCCACATGCTTCTGTTTATCTAGCAGTAAGTAGGAGCCTGATTGTCAATTGATTGGTGGACTGCCTTAAAAAAAATTACAAATTTGGTGGGTCAATTCACAACTGTTTGTGGGACACAGCTCTGTGCAATTGGCTGCAGTGTTTGACTACAAAATATGAAAATGTTTCGAAGCACTTCACAGAATATACTGTAAAGTGTATTTTGTGGGCAAAACATAACGGCCAGTTTGAGCACAGCAGTGTCCCACCAGCAGCCATGGAATGAGTTTTTTGGCTCGGACACCAGAAGAAACTCCCTTCTGTTTTTGAATAGTGCCAAGAGATCTTTAACATTCACCGAACAAACAGATTGGATCTCATTTTAACATCTTATCTGAAGAATGGCACCTCCGACAATGCAACATTGTTTATCTAGGTCCAATGCAAATATATGCTCAACAGGGATTGATAGATTGATGGATTTTGATAGAAGACTCTTTGCTTTGCTCTACCTTTTCATCAAATAATGTAGCTTGTTACTGTATACAAGGTTGTAATGGGATCTCCCATGAGAAACATTTAGGAAAAGATGACTAGTGCCAGCAATTGACTCCATTGTGATCTAACAGCTTAAGTATAGTGAGGTTCTGTTGTAAAGAGCTTTGTACAATGTGCAGTACCAGTTCATTTACAATATTGTAATAATATTTCTTGCATTAGATATAGCATCTTATTACATTGTCAAGAAATGTGCAGTAACTATATGCAGTATTTGTATTTCAACATTAGCAACTGGAATTTATATAGTGCCCTCAAAGCACTTTCTAACATAAATGATGTGCAATTCTGGTGCCTTTTCTTTCCAAACATGCAAACTTCCTGCCGAAGATGACCAAATTATGGGCAGTTGTCCACAGTTGTCTTTACAACACTGTAAGTTCTCTTTTACCCACAAGGTGGAGATCTAGTCAGGTTTGCCAGAGATTAGAGTCAATTCTTGTGGACTCATTGCTGGAATTGAAATGGTGGCATCGGAGTTAAATCTCTGCTTCTTCAGCGGTTTGCTGGGTCAACAAAACAGGTACCACTGGCTGCATGGCCAGTGGTACCTGTTTCTAAGCTGCAGGCTACTGCTTGTTTGTGGCAACATAGTAAATGTCTATAGTAAAATCCTGTGAAGTGCTTGTGGACATCTCAACAACAACAACAACAACAACAACAACAATTTACATTTATAGAGCGCCTTTCACGTTGGGAGGACGTCCCAAGGTGCTGAACAAGAGACGTGTGACCTGAGCTGGGAGGGGAGTGTTTGGGAAGGGGTGAAACACGAAGGGGAGGTAAAAGAGTTCGGGGTGGAACAAAAGGCACGATCGAAGAGGAAAGTCTTCAAACCGGCCTTGAGAGAGGAAAGGGAAGAGGCGAAACGGAGGGATTGAGGGATGGCATTCCATAAGGTGGGAGCGGAGAAACTGAAGGCCCGGCCTCCGATGGTGGGGCGGTTCGGGCGGGGGGCTTGGAGCAGGCCAAGTCCTGTTCAACGGAAGGTCCGGGTGGGCGTGTAGGGGGAGAGTAGATCGGTTAGGTAGGATGGGGCAAGGCCGTGTAAGGCCTTGTAGGTGAGAACGAGGATCTTAAACTCGATCCTCTGGAGGATCGGGAGCCAGTGGAGACAGGCGAGGGTGGGGGTTATGTGGTCACGGAGGCGGGTGCGGGATAGTACACGGGCTGCAGAGTTTTGGATGGCCTGCAGCCTATGAATGGAGAAACTGGGGAGGCCGACTAGGAGAGAATTTCCGTAATCCAGCCGTGAGGTGATGTAAGCATGCACAAGTGTTTCGGCAGCGCGGGGGTTAAGATAGTTGCGGAGCCTGGCAATGTTGCGCAGATGGAAATAGGCGGTGCCGGTCAAGGCGCGGATGTGGGGGAGGAAGGAAAGTTTTTGATCGAACATGATGCCGAGGTTCCTGATTGGCTTTGTGAGGTGGAGAATGCAGCCTTGGATGTTGAGGCTGGCAGCGCCCGATGTGCGGAGGCGCTGGCTTGAGCCAATCAGGAGGGCCTCGGTCTTATTCACGTTCAATTGCAAAAGGTTGTCCCTCGTCCACGATTCGATGTCGGACAGACATGCTGTCAGAACATCGATCGTCTGGGGGTTGAGGGATGAGGCAGAAAGGTACAACTGGGTGTCATTCGCATACATGTGGAAATTTACCCCATGTCTGCGGATGACGTCGCCCAGAGGGAGCGTGTAAAGGGTGAAAAGAAGGGGATCAAGGGCAGAGCCCTGAGGGACGCCGTGGGAAACTGTGCGGGGGTTTGAAGAAAAGCCATTGGAAGAAACAAAATGTAAACGGTGGGTCAAATAAGAATGGAACCATTCAAGGACTGTGCCTTGAAGGTTGAGGTGGGAGGAAAGACGTTGGAGGAGGATGGTGTGATCGACTGTGTCGAACGCAGCAGTCAGGTCAAGGAGGACGAGGAGGCAGAGGGAGCCCTGGTCACAGGCGGTTAGGATGTCATTTGTGACCTTAACCAGGGCAGTTTCTGTGCTGTGGATAGGGCGGAAACCTGATTGGAGGGGTTCAAGAAGTGAGTGATTTGAAAGGAAAGAGCGGAGCTGGGAGGCAACCACTCTTTCAAGGACCTTGGATAGAAACGGGAGGTTGGAGATGGGTCGATAACTTGATGGTTGCGACGCATCAAGGGAGGGTTTCTTCACGATAGGGGTGATGGTGGCTGTTTTAAGGGAGGTAGGGACGGTTCCTGAGGAGAGGGAAAGGTTAATGGTGTCAGACATTAGCGGGGCTAACAAATGGAGCTGGGTGCGGAGGAGGGGGGTGGGAATGGGGTCCAATGAGCACGTGGTGGGTTTCATGGAGGTGATTGTTTTTGTGACTGAAAGCGGGGTGGTGGAGTTGAAAGTGTGAAATGGGGGGTGAGTAGGGGTTGAGGTAGCTGATGAGGGCGCGGAGGTGGAGGAGTGGTGGGGGAAGTAATTTTCTCAATTTTGGACTCGAGGAAATCCAGCATCTCCTCGCAACGAACGTTTGAGGAGAGGATCTGCGAGGTGAGGCGGGAGGGGCGGAGGAGCTGGTTGGTGGTGGCGAAGAGGAGGCGGTGGTTGTCCTTCGCTTCCAGGATTATCCTGGAGTAGAAGGCTGATTTGGCGGTGGCTAGGGCGGAGCGGTAATATTTGATGCGGCCCAGCCAGATTTGCCGGTGGACCGTGAGGCCAGATTTGAGCCAGGTGTGTTCAACTGCTCTCACTTGGCTTTTGAGGGAACGGAGGTGAGATGTGTACCACGGTGATGATCGGGAATGGGAGACGGTTTTGGAGGTGAGGGGGGCCAGGATGTCAAGGGTAGTGGAGAGGGTGTTGTGGAGGGCGGTGGAGGCGGAGGATGGGTCTGTACAACAAGGATTAATGTTCAAATGATACTATTATTATAATAGCACTGAATTATTATAAAAATCAGAGTAAATAGTTGTCATCCATAATTTAAGAAAAAAATATAAAAATAGATTTTAGGTCATCAGCGCTTAAAAAAAAGAGATGAGGCAACATTCTCCCCCCACCCCCACTCCCCCAAACAACATAAAGTTACCGTTTCAGATAGATTCTCAGTTATGAAGGACAATTTTAGAATAGGTGCCATCAAAATATGGGGGTCACAGGAGGATATGTAGGTGTCTGTAGTGGTGAGGTCGCACTGTGTATGTGTGTGTATGTGGTGGGGGTGGTGATCAGTTGCCTAACCTGAGCATCTCCTTTGTTCTGCAATGCACATGGGAGAAGGGTGGTGGAGATGAGGAAATTGGACTCATTTAAGAAACAGGTTTTCAGAGAATGGGATAATTTGCCGGTGGTGGCTATTAAGAGTAAAATTGATGGGAGAGAGAAGGGGGATTTTAAATGGAATTGGACAAACATGAAGGGAGAGGGTAGTAGAGGATACACGAAAAGAGGAAGAAATTGATAATAATAATCCTTGCATTTAATATCGCACATTATTACATCTTCGAGAATCTCAAAGTGCTTCACTGAATATACTGTAAATTAATTGTATATTTTGTGGGTGATACATGGCAGCCAATTTTGAACAGCAAATTTGGTTTAGAATAGGTGGCTTTGCTGGTCAAAGGTAATTTTTTGTTGTTGTGCGTGCAGGAGCAAATACCTTCATGAAAAAAAGGCACATGGAATCCTATTGTGCCTTATACAGTATATCTATTGTTCTATGAAATGCCTATTGTGACAATAGATCAAAAAGACGAAAGGGCTTAATAATTCCTTCAAAAAAAAGGAACACTTCTATCCACAACTGTGGGACACTGCTGTGCGTAATTGGCTGCTGCATATACAATCAATTCACTTTACAGTTTATTCTGTGAAACGTTTTGAGACGTCTCAAAGATGTGATTACGAGTTATATCAAATGCAG
The DNA here is from genome assembly GCA_035084275.1 of Hydrolagus colliei. NCBI lineage: Eukaryota > Metazoa > Chordata > Chondrichthyes > Chimaeriformes > Chimaeridae > Hydrolagus > Hydrolagus colliei. The sequence goes on from CM068744.1 coordinate 29,898,398, forward strand.
GATTATTATTATTATTACTACAGTATTATCATCATAGTCACCTGCAACTCTCTTGTGAAACCCCTAGTCTGATGATCCATTGCTACTCTATAAAGATGTGCCTCCAGGCCAACTGTGCTAATTGATGTGTGGTTTATTTCCAACTTTTATTTCTGCAACACTAGTTCACTGGGATGTCCTAATTACCTCACCAATTACAGTTGTAGTTAGCGAGCTTCTGTTTAGAATTGAGAAATGGAGCACCCATGTTGGAATATATTTTCTGTGTCAATGTTTGCTGTATTCAGTGATTCTGTTACCATTGGTCTTTTACTCTCATCTAGTACAATATTTCAAATCCCTACTTATATGTCCTCCCAACGTGAAAGGCACTCTAGAAATGTAATTTTGTTGTTTGTTGATATTTGCCTGCTATTACAACACTGAGTTATAGATCTACACCATTATATTACAATAAATACGAATAATACATACATTTAATATAAGGCTTTTTGCATGGGGAGGATGTCTGAAAGAACTGCAGAGCTTTATGCCATAAACTGCAATGACTGTATTTTGTAGGCAAATGTGACAGCTGATTTGTACACAGCAATGTCCCACAAACAGCCATTAAGTGAATGACCAATTGTAATTAAGGAATTGAAACATAGAAACAGGAGTAGGCCATTTTGCCCCACAAGCCTGTTCCACCATTCTATTAGTTCTTGGCACATCTGTACCTCAAGTCCAATTATCCGCCCTTGATCCGTACCCCTTAATATCCTGACCTAAAAAATAGATAGATCAGGGAATTGCTGGTCAGGCCCAGTGAAACTCTATGTCAGCCTGTAGGTAGTCGAACATGGGAATCAGTGTGTGTTTATTGTGCGGCTACACAGTTGATTCCTGGGAACCTAGCGATGTCATGGCTGAAGCTGGTGGCACTTTGGCTTAAATTGGGAGCTATTTTCACAGGGACACTCAGGAACCATTCACAGGGCCACTCTGGAAATTTCCAGATTTTCTGAATAGCCAATCTGCCCTTATCAATATCCATATTCAGAACCTCTCAGATAGTAAATGTACCAAGTGTGACGATCTGTTGTAGAAATTTTTTCAAATTGATTTTAAAAAAATTGCAGACAAACTTGACCTTCATCTGTGCCTTCAACATCCACATTAAGATCAATCGTTTCGACTCTGAGTGGAGCATTTTAAGGCCCTCTCTCATGGTAAAAAGCACCATATCAATGTAAATTGTTGTTGTTCTCCCCCTTTTCTCTGCCCCTCCCCCCACCGGCCATTTCAGGCTTCCACTGAAAACCCACAGTCAATTAAACAAGACAGCTCCTTCAGTGTTGTGTTGGGTATAAAGAGCCCAGCTGTGCACCACATTGATATGTAAATTATTTGTTAATGAGGTGACATGCATGTCATTTGGTGCATTTTTCCTTCCTTGATATTGTTAAGTGAATCCAGCAAAAGATTGCCCACCTTCATAACTATTCTCTTGCAGTAATCTTTGCTGCTGAAATATTTTTTTTATCAGGGAGTTAAGCTGCTTAAAAAGGTGAGTAGGCAACATTGTTTTTCAAAACACAAAATACTACAGATGCTGGGAATCTGAAACAAAAACAAAAGTTGCTGGGAAACTCAGCAGGTCAGGCAGCATCCATGGAGAAAGGAAAAAGAGTCAACATTTCGGATTTGAAATATTGTACTAGATGAGAGTAAAAGACCAATGGTAACAGAATCACTGAGTACAGCAAATATTGACACAGACAATATATTCCAACATGGGTGGTCCATTTCTCAATTCTAAACAGAAGTTCGCTAACTACAACTGTAATTCATTGAGGGTTGTAGACCCGAAATGTTGACTCTTTTTCCTTTCTCCATGGATGCTGCCTGACCTGCTGAGTTTCCCCAGCAACTTTTGTTATTGTTTGTTTTTCTTTGATTATTATGCCTGAAATTGATGTTTTAACAAAGTGGTAAGGCACTGTATCAAAATGCAAGGGAAGGAACAACAGGGATTAGAGAATCTATTGGCCCACGTCTTACTTAGAGATAGTGTGACAAAGCTGTGGCTTCCCAAATTTACATACTTAAAACCAGTCGCATCCACTTAATTGACACGAGCCAGGCAAGTAGCTGTCAGCTGAAAGAATTTAGATTGAATAGATTTAAGAGATAGATTTGTTGGAAAAATCTTGTGGGAAATTGGATGGATAGACAAGATGGAACAAAAGTCTTACATTGTCGCTTCACTCTACTTTAGAATTAATTTGTGTTTTTTCTTAATGTGTTCCATGTGTTGTTTAGCATGAGAGTTAAGGAACATTGCAAATTCATTCCTTAAATAGTTCTGGCATTAGCTCTTTGTGAACAGAGTGTCACCGCTCCCACATAGTCTGCTTCCTTCAAGGCCTCTCAAGACACTCCTTTTTGACCATGCCGTCTGCTGCCTTCCTAACTTGCTCCATCCCCTCCCAACTCTCTACCTCCCCTCCCCCCCTATGCTGTCTCTCTCCTTTGATCGGATTCCGTCCTGACTGTTCAGCACCTTGGGACGTCCTCCCTATGTGAAAGGTGCTCTATAAATGTAATTTTGTTGTGGTTGTTCTCCTCATCGACATTTCCTCTCCTGTTCTCGCTCAAAAGGATTCGCTTGCAAGGTGAGAGCACTCAGTGAAATGTTTGGCAAGTTTCCTTACTCCACATGGCCCCGTTCACCTCACAGTGAGGTGAGCAGTGAACAGGAACCTGGTTATTCGTTGATTGGAGGATTGCTTTTCCAGGGGTAATATCCCCCGAAAAAAACTTACATGAATAATAATTTGGTCACTCAATCCATGACTTAGTGGGGCACTGCTGTGTGCAATTGACTGCAGAATTTTGCCCACAAAATATACAGCCAATTCATTTTGCATTATATTGTGTGAAGTTCTTTGAGATGTCTCAAAGACATGATAAGGTGCTATATCAAATGCAAGTAATATTATTAAATAGATTATATATTTATTGATGCCCAGAGATGCACCTCCCTGCCCACCACAAACACTTCTGAAGGTCGAACTATCAGATTTTTAAAAACTTCAGTAAAAACACTTAACCAATACTATTAATAACAATAATCCTTGCATTTGATATAGCGCTTTTCACATCTTATCAATGTCTCAAAGTGCTTCAAGGCTGGTCTTCCTGTTCGACCGCGCCTTCGACTGCCCCCCTAACTCTTCCCCCTCCCCCACTCTACCTTCCCCTACTTCGGCCCTCCCCCATCCCCCACCCCGCTCGGGGGACCAGACTGTTCAGCACTTTGGTACATCTTCCCGACGTGAAAGGTGCTATATAAGTGCAATTTTGTTGTTGTTTTTGTTGTTGTATATTTGTGGGAGAAACGCGCCAGCCAGTTGCGCAAAGCGGTGTCTCACAAACAGTCGTGAACTCTGATGCTGACAGCTGCTCTCTAAGTGCTTACTCCTTTTTCTTGTTTTAGAATATTAGAGACTCACAAATATGCACTTCTCCAGTGCCTTAGTGGGTTTAAACAAATCAAAGGCTTACGGGCTGTAAAGCTGCAGGTTTGATTGTCAATCTGCACCGAGTTAGCTGATCTTAGATGTGGTCGTATACCACATCTAGATTTGCCTCTTTGCCCCTAGGTTAGGTAGGGAAAAAAGGTAAGCTTCTATTTTTTGATTGTTGCATGTCAGGTTAGTCAGCAAAATCAGTCTATCCAGGCATCTGAGGTATTCAAATGAAAAGGTTTGCCAAGATCTAATAAGGTTAATAGGCTGACTTGCCTCCTCCTGTTCCTATTTCTCTAAATACTCTCTCTACCTGCTACTCTCTGTGGTTGAATAGCCCACCCAGGTTTAATACTGCCAAGTGGCACTTTTGTGAGAAATCCTAGAGGACCTCTGGAGCCCAGGGAACAACAGTACCTCAGCAGAAAGAAAAATAAGTTGATATCTTCAGAAGAGGTTGTGGGAGGGAGGAAAACTTGGCGTGGATTTTCTTGCAACCACACATCAAATAAATGTTTCATTCACAGTAATAATAAAAATCCTTGCATTTGATATAGTGCCTTATCATGGCTTCCAGGCTTGTCATTTTGCTGTTGCCTCAAAGCGCTTCACAGAATACACTGGAAAGCAAATTGTATATTTTGTGGGCGAAGTGTGGCAACCAATTATGCACAGCAGTGTCCCACAAACAGTTGTGGATTGAGTGACCAATTTATTAAAACATTTTTAGAAGCAATTATTCCCCAGAAAAACGATCTGTCAATCGAATAACAACCAGGATTGCTACTTACTGAGGGGTAAACAGAGACATGTGGAGTAAGGAAACTTGCCCAACATTTCAGAACTAAGGTGTCTTGCTTGTGAGATGAGTGTTCTAACCACTGAACTGCAGGACTCCACAGTAGAAAAGCAGTGACATATTATGCAGCTTTGTTGTAGTGGAAGGTACTGTTGGAGAAGCCTGTGAGAAGTCACTGTTATACCCTGATTATCTGTGACAATAACGTAAATAGGAAAGCACAGAATCCACTACTTCTTTCCCCACAAAGCTTTATTACCAGAGACAATTTAAACAAGCTCATCGTACAAACCATATCAACTGTAAACATGTGCTGAGCATTCTAATGAACTGAACAATCTACACAGCCTGAAATAAAAGCTGCAAGTGCATGGCAGGTCAATCAGCAATGAAAGAAAAAGAAAGGTTAATGTCTTTGCTGTGACCTTTCATCGGTACCGAAAGTTAAAGGGAATACATAAAGGAAAAAACTCTGTATATGCAATACAATTTATATGTTGGGACAACATCTCAAAGCAGTATGACCTACACACCAGACATGGGTGCTTGTTTTTTGCGTTGGTGCAAAAATTGTTTTATTTTTGGGCAGCCTGGTGTCTGACATATACCGAAACTTGGCAATCATCAATCTTCAGAGAATCCAAACCAACTGAGAGTTCCATACATCTGACCTACACTTAAAAATCCCTGTACAGTATATTGGAATGGAATGCACACTCTCTCCCCAGAGACATATCCTGCTTTTCTTAATCCAGAGAGTACTAGATGCAGGTTGGCAACAGCCAAAGCTTGGGGAAAATTGAAAGAGGAATCAGTTCCTTTTTAAATTGTCGAGATACCTCATGGAGTCTCATATTTATACAAATCTAAGGATTGTTATTTTTGGGGGCCTCTATTGAAGAACCACACAATTTCTATTTACTGTGATGTTCATCTCTTGCCAAGGTCAACATTTAAACTTTCTATGAACTTCTCTTGGTTTCTATTGAAGTCCTACTCTAAAGAGCTCTCCTTGCTTATTTTCTCTCTCCCTTTCTTCAAAATCTCTTCACAAACAGAACTCACTGACTGTATTAAGTCTAAACCCTTAATTCTTCCTCCACAGTGATTCTTATATCTGTTGAGAGCTTCATAGGTTCATCTGATATGAAAGCTGTTATACAAATGTATGAGATAGGTTTGAGTGATATTTTGTTCAGGAAACAAATGGATGTGTATTTATTTTGGACCTCAGCATAAATAAATAATAATCCTTGCATTTGATATCCAATGCAATATACATTTATATTTATACTAGATGCCCTTTCACATCTCGCAGTGCTTCACAGGATATACTGTCAAGTGTAGTGACTATTTTGTGTCAAAAATGACACCATCTAATGGAGAGGAGCACTGACATGGATTTGAAAGAATGAAAACGTCACATTTAGAATTGCTTAAATTTTGTAGATTATCTGCAAGATTTAAGCAGCATTTCCTCCCTCTCCCAATTTTTTTTTCTGATCAACAATGTAACTTTGTAAGATATACTATTATATTAAAGGTACCACTTTCGATCCAGAGCTCAATATTGTCTGAAATTACAAAACGGGTTGCTAACTGGAACTAAAAATCTGTGCAGATCTGTTCATGTCAAAAATAGCAGCAAGTTAACACCAGCAGATCTTTGTGATTTTTATAGCAGCTGTCTCTAATGTAATTACATTAATGAAGTGGTTACAATACTGGGGTACCTCAAATCCCATTCGTCAAATCAGTTGCGTGTCAGTCAGATTTTGAAGGATCGCACTCAAGTTACTTGGGGAGTGAATTCTCTCTCACAAGGTATGCATTTAATGGAACATACCTGTCTTTGTGTGTGTAGTTAAAGCCAACAAGAGGAATCTCTCAATCAGTTTTTCTTCTGTGTAAATATTGCAGTATTTCCCACCTGGCTCTGGAACTTGTCATCCTGTCAAGTATGATTGATGAGAGATAGTAGACCATATTCTACACATCCTCTTGGTGGAGCTATGAGCTTAAAACTCTGAAGATCTGCTGGGATCTGAATATGCAGAACGATATTACCCAATAACAATTAATAATGCATTCACTTAAATAAAAATGTGCATGAACTAGGATGGCTTTGATTAGCATTATACTTGCCAACCAGATGGCTGCAAATTTGAACCACAGGATTGAACCAGTGTTTTTCTGATTCCCCTTTGACTGACTGGATCGCAATAAAGGATAAATGACAAACTGAATTGCTAAAACAATCAGAACTGGGCAATTTCAGGTTTTTAGTAGAACAATTTATCCTTTCTAACCAACAGTAACAAATGTATACTTATATATAGCACCTTTCACACCAGGGAGAATGTCTCAATGCAAGGTTCAAAAGACTGATTTGGAAAGCTAGCACATACACACAATATGTGTTACTCTTATAAATAGAGTCCTTGTCCTTAGATCCAGAGGAACAGTGTACAGTGTACAGAACCTTGATTTCACTATATTTGGAGTACTGTGTGAATTCTAGTCGTCATATTAAAGGAAGAATATTGTAGTTTTGGTGAGTGTACAGTATAGATTTACAAGGACGTTAGCATAGATATTGAGAGATTAGACACATTTGTTCTCTAAAGTTCAGAGGATTGAGAGAAGATTTAATAAAGGTGTTTAAGTTAATAAAAGGATTCAATAAGGTGTACTTATAAAATAATTATAAGAAGTTATAAAATTATCAATAGGATATTTTCACTTGTTGGTGAGTCTAAAGCTAAATGTCATCAATATAAGACAGACCGTAATATTTCTAATGGGGAGTTCAGGAGGAACTTCTTTGTGGAGGATGTGGAACTCATTGCTGGAAGCTGGGGTTGAAGCAAAAGGTATGAATATAGTTAAGAGAAAACTTGAATCAGACACGAGGTATAAGGGAATAGAGGAGAGCGGAAAGGAGAGATGGGAGCTCCTGTGGAAGATAAACACTGATGTGGATTAGTTGGGTCAAATGACTTATTTCTATTCCATATAATTCTGTATGTTTATATACGGTGCATAACAGCCCTTAAATTGATGACTACGGGTTAGGAATCGGCTATTTCTTTTCATCATATGTTATCATTTATATTATTATATTGATTATTATCTCTCTCGTCTCAATTATTTTCTCTCATCCTTTCCTGAAGGTCCCTATGGATTTTCCCTTCTATTCCCAGTCCTGGCTGCTGAGGGAGCACTACATTGTCCAAGGTGCTGTCTTTTTAGATCATATGTAAAGACGAGGTCCTATTTGCTTGTTTTAATAATACAAATAATAATCTCTGCATTTGATATAGCTCCTCATCATGTCATTGAGACATTTCAAAGTACTTCACAGGATATATTGTAAAGTGGATTTGATCCATACATGTGGATAAAAGTGTATGTTAAAGATTCCAGGACACAAAAAGAGAGGAGTGTTTCCTGGCCAACAATCATGCAGATAATTTTTTTCACCCTCTGACTTTTTGACAAACATCATTATGTGCAAAATGTCACATTTGCCTACAAATACAGTCACTTGTGAAGCACTATGAAACATTTTTGATGTTGTGGGTGCTGTAACAAATGCAGAGATTATTATCATAAATGCTCATTCTATCTGCAAAGCAAAAAAGTAGTTTTCTACAAATGTAATTCCTTCCTACACAAACCATTGAAGTCAATTATGCTAATAGGTCTTCGCATTTTCCCCGATAATACTGGAAGCTAACCATAAATGACCACCATCTCTCCACTCTTTGCTTTACGTCTGCCACAAGCTTTGTATATTCTTTATTTAGATCCTCAGAGTTTCCGTCCACAATACTCTTTGTCTCCACTTATACAACATGTCTGGATTTGAGGGCATCAATTTAAGATAATTAGCGAAGGAGTCAAGGGGGGAGATTAGAAGCATTATTTTATAAAGAGGATGTGAATTCTTTTTATAGTTGTTAGATGTGGAAAGGCCTGCTGGGTGCAATGATTGAGGCAGGATATATATTAGGTTTCAAGAGGAAACTAGATAGATATCCAAAAAGAAAATACAATTCAGGGGTATGGGATAAAGCAGGTAAGGGAGTTATTGGAATGGACTTTCAAAGAGCCTGCACAGATACAGTGGGACAAAAGGCCTTCTTTGGTGCTATAAATGGTGCTATGACTCCCTCATTATTTATTTTATCAGCATTCCTTGCTTCCAAATCCATAGCTTTTGTCCAGCAGAATGCAGTCTCGTTTATTGTTTCATTTCAGTTGCTCAATTTATTGACTAGTGTGCCCATTGATAGGATTGACTTTGAATGGAGCCATTCAACTCCTCTCCTTTTACAATGAGAAACTGCTCTTGTTTTATTCATGTCTAGTGCATTTATATGGTGCCTTTCACATTGGGAGGATGTCAAAAGGCACTGCACAGTTAAAGGTCTGTACCTGAGCTGGGGGTTCGCATCAAGAGGAGTGGAAAGCAAAGGGTAGCATGAGTGGAAGGATGACCAAAGGCACGGTCAAAGAGGAAGGTCTTGAGATGGACCATGCAGGATGCAAAATAGGGGGTCAGATAAAGAGATTCCAGGATAGAGATCCAAAAAGTGGAGGCAGAAAGGCTGAAGGTCTGAACACCAATAGTGGGGCAAGCAGTGAGGGGAACATGGAATAGGACAATGACCACTGAGTGGAGGGAGTGGAGAGGTTGGTAAAATTTTTAGCAACTCACTGCGGTTGGGATGGGCAAGACCACGGAGGGCTCTAAAAATTAGGACAAGGATCTTAAACTCGACCAGTGAACCCTAGCGAGAATGGGAGTGATACGTTCACAGAGCTTGAAGCGGGAGAAGAAATGAGCTGCAGATTTCTGAATAATGTGTGGTTTATGAAGGGAAGGGTTGGGATGTCCAGTGAACATGAGCAAGCGTAGGCAAGCTTGGACATGATGAAAGCATGAATGAGGGACTCAACAACCTGAGGGGAGAGGTAGTAGCGGAGCTGGGTGATGTTGTGGAGATGAGGGAAGACAGAATGGGTCATAGCACTGTTGTGGAGTTTAAAGGACAGTTGAAGGTCGAACAACACACCGATGCTCCATGTTGGCTCAGTGAGATGGAGAGTGCATCAGTGAAAAGTGAAGCTATCAGTGCCTGAGGTGGGAAGGTGCTGACTGGAGCCAATGAGCTTCAGTCTTGTCGACCTTCAACTGGGGAAAGTTGGTTCTCATCCAGGACTTGATGTCTTACAGGTACTCCTTTAGGAAAGCAATGGCCCTGGAGTCAAGGGTGGAGGCAGAGAGAGAGAGTTGGGTGGCATCTGCATACATGTGGAAGTTCATCATATAGCTGCGGACAATATCACAGAGCAGGAGGATATGAATATTAAGAGAGGACCAAGGATAGAGCCCAAAAAGGAATGCCGCACATAATGACTCTATGTGTAATGCACTATGTAAATGTAAATTGTATTATATTTGGTAAATTTGCCTCCCATTTGTGTGTTTCAACAACAAAAATTTAATCTATCTCAACAATGAATGATTCAACAAGAAATATCTCTGCTTTAAGAGAGATGTTTTAAGAATCCATCCTTCATTTGCATAAGACTGTATCGCAACCTATTTAAAGAATTTAGCTTTTGCCCCCCAAATAATTGTCTCCACTGTCTGCATTGCATTCTATCTGTACAAGTAAATACTTGGGTTATATAACAAATTGGTATTTTGTTCCAAGGACGACAATTTATTCTTCACAAAGCTATCTCTTAAGCACTTTGAGACATCCCCCCAAAGTGAAAGGCATTATATAAATATATATTGTATTATAAATTGTATTATATCTAACTGTCACCCCAGGATTTTTGGAAAAAGTATTTTTTAAAAAAATTATATATAGTACTATTATTCCATGAAAAGTAGCTATGAATGAAATTGTCAAACTGGGAATGCAGCTGAGCCTTGGAATATATTCACATACTTTGTGTGCGTTGTGGCACGGAAACCTGCAATTGAATGATATTAAATAACACATTTCTGGGGTGTTTCCAACAAGAAATTGCCTCAGCGTTAAGGACCGACAGCTTGATGATGGACAATGCCTCTAATTCACATCCTGCTCCAGCCCACAGCAAATGTTTGGCTTCCACTCCCTCTCCTCCACTCTCCTATCCCCGCTTCAAATTGGTTCATTCTCTGTATTGATTCAGAGATTCAAAGCGGCTCATTACTCAGTAGCTTGCAGGTATGGCTATGCCAGCCATGACGGCCAAAAAAGATAGGATCGATCGTTTTGTAATAACTGATGTGACCAAATTAAACCTGGATGAAAGCATTTCAGGGCTTCCCTGCCATCTGCCGCAGTCTGCATTTTTGGTGCGCAATTACTAAAATAGCTTAACTTTTTTTTTAAATGGAGACAACATAAAATAAATGGAGTAAAATTTAAATTATTATCAATACAACAAGAGTCGGCCAATGTTAAAGATGGTATCCCTGACACGATGCGGTCTAAATCGAGGAGGGTTCAGCATGAGTCATACTCAAGCCCAATCTGACAATGCAATACAAATTAACTTTGCTGGGGAATGGCTTCGTCAGGCAAGTTTCCTGCAAGTGAAGTCCTGTAGTTTAGTGGTTAGAGCGCTCACCTCGTAAGCAAGAGGGTCTGGGTTCGATTCCCAAGCAGGGAGAAACCTTAGGCAACTTTCCTTACTCCACACACACCTCTGTTTACCTAGCAGTGAGTAGAAACTCGCTTATCAGAATTGTCAGATCAGTTTTATTTTATTTTAAAAAATAAAATAATAAGTTGGTCCCTCAATCCGCGATTGTTTATGGGACGTTGTTGTGAGCATTTGGCTGCCAAGTTTCACTGACAAAACAGTCACTACACTTTACAGTACATGCTATGAAGTCCTTTGAGATGTCTCAAAGATGATAGGCGTGATAGAAATGCAAGGATTATTATTATCTCAATAAAAATCCTGTGAAGTGCTTTGAGATATGCTAACAATGTGCTATCTTTAATGCAAGCATTATTGAGGATTATATTTCAATCACAACATCAAGTAGTTTCTTAAACTAGTCCAAGTTCCTGGCCTATACTATCCTCCTCATAGCCAGTTCCATTTCCAGTTATAATTATTTTCTGTGTAAAGAGATACTTGCTGGCATCTGTCTTGAAATTGTGCTTCACAATCCTGAATCTATGCCTGTTTGTTTGAGGTATCTGAAATACTGTATTATTTTTGGTTTGCTATTGTCTTATCTGCTGTTGTACAGTCCCCTTCTAAGGCACAGTGAAGATAATCTTTGCAGTGGTGTTTACTAAGCTTGTAGAATTGGCATTGGTTCCCTGGGCAAAATTTAATTCCATGTTCCTTCAAAAATAGGTGGATAATAATAATCCTTGCATTTGATGTACCTCATTGTCATGTTGTTGATCAAGTGTGCTATATTCCAATTACCTTATGAGATGACTTGAATAACCACTTTGGGTCCCATCTATGAATCTGGTTCATTTGTCACAAACTTTGAAGCATAGGAATATAGAGGGCCAGAGAAGATCACTGCCATCCATCATATACTGTATTAGTATATATATACTGTATTAGATCTCTGATAGCCCTCAATGGATTTTTTCACCAAACAGCAATCATTTCAGGCATTTTGCTGACAAAATGTTCAGTGACGTGAGTTTACAACAGATCCTGTGAAGCACTTTGAGACATCCTCCTGACTTGAAAGATGCTATACCAAATACAGTATAAACATCATTATTAATAATAATTCCCTCTGGAATTTGTGGACATCATCTAACTCTACCACCTGCCTAGGTAGTTCAACCCACCACCTTCTCCTTAAATTAATTCAGTCGAAACTGGAAGTTTACCTTTCCTCTTCTGAGCTTGAGCATTTCCACACTTGTTTATAGACTTTCGGATGGTGTTAAATACATTACTGTAGAACCACTATGTTCAGCATCTGCTGTTGTTTCCCCACAAAGTGGAGCCTGATTTCTAGTCCCTTTATATTTGCACATTCATGATTGATCATGTCTCTCCCTTCTTACTTTAAATTGACATTTAAACTATTTTTTTTTACATCCCCACTTAATTTGGGGCCAAAACATATGTACAAATAGCAAAATTTAATAGGGCCATGATAAATGGTGAGGGATTATACAATGTTATACAGTAGTAAGCTTTACCATATTCATATCTTTTGAATTCCCGGATTGCTTTATAATAAATAATAATAATTCTTGCATTTGATGTAGCGCCTTGTCACATTGTTGAGATGCCTCATAGTGCTTCACAGAATAGAATTGTAGAGTGTATTGGGTTAGTGAAATCTCTTCTTGACCATCTAACTCTAGATATGGGTTTCAGTTAAGCTCTCCTTCCATTTGATATGAGTCCTGGATGAGAGTCAACTTTCTCCAGCTGAATGTCAGCAAGACTGAGGCCCTTCCCATTGACTCGCGCCAGCGCCTCCGCACCTCAGGCACTGGCATCATCAGCATCCATGGATGCTCACTCCACCTCACCAAGCCAGTCAGGAACCTGGGTGTCTTGCTTTACCCTCAACTGTCCTTTCTCCCCCATATCTGTGCCATGACCCGCTGTGCCATCCCCCACATCCATAACACTGCCTGACTCCGCCAATGCCTCAGGGCACTGAAACCCTCATACATGCATTCGTCACCTCAAGGCTTGACTATGGAAAATCCATACTTCCCTCCACACGCTGCAGATCACCCAGAATTCTGTAGCTTGTGTCCGCCCCCGCCCTAGGGTCTCCGTGACACCATCACCCTCACCCTCGCCCAACTCCACTAAATCCCCATCCCTCATAGGATAGAATTAAAGATCCTCGTCCTCACTTTCAAGGCCCTCCACTCAGCAGGCTCCGGCCTGCTCCATGTCCCCGTCCAATCCACCCTTCCATTGGCGCCTGGGCTATCAGCCGCTCTACCCCCAACCTTTGGAGCTCCATATTACAATCCCTTCCACATGCGTCCTCCCTTGCCTCCTTCAAGGCATGATTCAAGACACTCCTTTTCGACTGTGCCTTCAGCCACCCTCTCCCTCCCTTCCCTCATCCCAACCCTCCTGCATGCTCATGTGCCTTTCAGCTGATAAAATTGGTCATTCACCTCATAGCTGTTTATATGGGACATATAGCTGTGTGCATACTGTTGAGCACCTTGGGAAGTCATCTCGACATAAAAAATGCTGTACAATGTAATTTTGTTGTTGATATGCAGCCGTTCACATCAGGAGGATATCAGTTTAGTCAGAATTCATGTATTTTCCAGGCGAGAGAGACTGTTTCTTGCTGAGTGTCCTATAAAAAGGATATCAGGAAAAAAAATGATATTAAACTCAATTGCTTCGAAGGTGGGAAACCCAACTGTGCTTGAAAATATGATACATTTAGACAGTTTAACTGTTATAAGAGAGCACTTGGAGGAAAAACTTTATCTGTTGCTGGATCAACAAAGTCCTTCCTCTTCGGGCCAACTTGATTCAGAGAAGATACAGTATCCAGGCGTTAGTCAGATAAACAACCAGCTTAGTTACCTTTTTTTTATTTAATGGATCAAAGAGAACATGAATCGCTTTGATCCACGAGTTACTGTTGTCTTGCTGCAGAATTCTTTGCTTAGCCTATAAGCTTCCCCAAATAGTGCAATAAAAAGTCAGCTCAGTAGGATTGTAAGTAACACTGTTTCCTCCTCTTCATCTTTCCTCTCCGCCTTCCTTGTCCTCGTCCTCACTCATTGTGAGTAATAATAATCATTGCATTTGATATAGTGCTTTTCACGTCTGTAATTCAGTGGTTAGAGCACTCGCCTTACAAGCATGAAATCTGTGTTCGAATCCAGGCAGGTCAGGGCGAAACCTTGGGCAAATTTCCTTACTCCACATACCTAATAATAATCCCTCAAAAAACCACAATAATAAAATTGGTGATTTAAATCCATAACTGTTTGTGGGACACTGCTGTGTGTAATTGGCTGCCGCATTTCGCACACAAATATACAGTCAATCTACTTTCCTGTATATTTTGTGATGCACTTTGAGACATCTAGAAGATGTGAAAAGCGCTATATCAAATGCAAGGATTGTTGTTACTGTATTATCTTCTAGATCTCTCAAAGCGCTTCACAGAGTTTACTGTAAAGTGAATTGACTATATATTTGTGGGCGAAAAGCGGCAGCCAATTGTACACAGCAGTGTCCCACAAATAGTCGTGGATTGAAATTACCCAAAACAATTTTGAGGGATTATTATCAGGCATGTGGAGTAAGGAAACTTGTGCAATGATTCGCCCTGACCTGCCTGGATTCGAACACAGGTCTCACGCTTGTATTGCGAGTGCTCTAACCACTGAGCTACAGGACTCCATAAATAAAAAAAATCGAGAAGGATTCATCAGGCGTCCTTTTGGCAAACTCTGAATTCCAGTCTATTTTTGAACAGCTGCCAGATTTCCGCCTTCATAGTTTTGAATCACCGGAGATGGGGCCAGATGCTTTGCTGATGGAGTGCTGCTCACCTTTTGTCTGTTTGTGACAGACAGACCCACACACGAATGACCCCCAAAAGTCTTTGCTTGATCTTTTTCTTTTTGAACCCCTAACAAGATAATAAGCAACATTGCCATATCTATCCAGGTGACCTGTTTGTGAGTTGTCTTGATATTGATTTATGCAGAGAATTCATGCCTTGCAGCTGATAGAATTGGTCATTCAACGGCTGTTTATGAAGGACATAGCTGTGTGCTTGTTGGCCGTCTTGTTCATTTATGAATACATGTGGTAAAGAGAAATCCAATGAAGTGTTTGAGATGTCTCAATGGCATGATAAAGCGCTATGTGAAATGCAAGGATTATTTGGGGCGCAAGTTCTTAGTTCAGCTTCCTATTATATTCAATAGGAAAACTGGAGTCCCTTATTCTGATCTGAAAATTAACAATGTATCAAATTTACTAGCCAAAATAATCTTTGCTGTATGCAAGAGCACAGGGTTTCTCAAATAGATCCAGTTATCATATCAGGTTTGAGTCTATTCCAAAGTGTACATGACTGAACAATTAGAAATGCAAGCCTGGACAGTCATCTGAGCAAGGGATAGAATCAAAAGTGGCAGAGGGCAGGAGGTGGAGGTAGGTGGGTGACTGAAGGCATGGTCAAAGAAGAAGGTCTTAAGACAGGCTTTGAAGCAGACAAGAGAGTGGGGGTGAGAAGGCTGAAGGCCCAATGACCTATGGTAGGGCAGACAGGGCGAGGGAAGAAGAAATCGGTCCATAATTACCACAACAAATCTGTGTGAAACATCACATTTTTGAGTGTCAAAAATTCAAAATAAGTGCACTAATATGGTCATTCAATTTTCTAATTAACCAGATGTCAGTATTACAACAATAA
The DNA here is from genome assembly GCA_035084275.1 of Hydrolagus colliei. Classification (NCBI taxonomy): domain Eukaryota; kingdom Metazoa; phylum Chordata; class Chondrichthyes; order Chimaeriformes; family Chimaeridae; genus Hydrolagus; species Hydrolagus colliei. The sequence continues at coordinate 29,914,137 of CM068744.1, forward strand.
CTTCCATTATAATGTATATTGATTTTTTAAATTGATATTAAGAACTAAATTCAATCCACAGGTCTGATAGTCATCGGTAGCTGGAATATGAGAGGATCCCAGCCAGGACAATTTATATTAAATCTGAATTGAAGAATTTTCCAAAGTTCTGCACCAACTTAGATTTTAAGATAATGGTTTTACATTAAGATAGGGGAATTCTGGGCCTCTGGAGTGGTATATATTCATTGCCCTTTAGTGTTGTAAAGCTACTTACTATGTTTCATTCAGATGATGTACAGTATGAAGCATGTTTCTTCGTAGGATGCCATCCTCATTGACAGCATCTGGAGAGTTGTCTTGTCCAAATAGCTATTAAGGTCAATTGCTGTTAAGGTCATTGACACTATGTCAGTAATTATATAGTCCTGTATGTAAGCATGTAATGAGAGAAGGATAGTTACACTGGTACCTACACGTGCAAGAGGGAAACAATGATGGCATTGCACTCCCAGGTGGTGTGATGAGTTCATTGTTGACCTTAGCTTCAGTTGCCGAACCACTTTGCATTTTCTCTTATTCAGTATAGCAATCGCATGGGTTAAACATGGGTCCTTGGCACTGCCCAGTGATGAGACAAGATTATTTAGCTCTATGTGTTTGTTCTGTGAATGTGCAATTTGTTACAATAATTCTCTCAGTGGCAAGGGTAATGCTAAATGTCCTTTGTCACTAATTTAGCACAGCTTTATGTTGTACAGTACAGTGCATCCTCCCTCCAGTGTGGTGAAAATGTGACGTACAGTAATTGAACTTGATCAGTGTTAAGAAAATTTAGCAATTTCGCCTGCAAAACACAATCACCGCACATTACAGTATATCCGGTGAAGAGCATTGAGGCGTCCTCCAGATGTGAAAGGTGCTATATCAAGGTGAGGATTATTATTATTAAAAGTTTCTAATCTATTACTAAAACCTGGTTGGATTATAGAATCCTCCTCCCCAATCGACCCTAACCAAAACCAGGTCAAAGATTTCAGCATTGCCATTGTTGTTGTTGTTAAACTCTGAATGCCTCAGGCCTGCTTCTTGGGATACTGGGGTGAAACTATGCATAGCCACTGGCGTCAGTCGTTGTGACTATGAGCTAACAATAGGATAGCAGCTTTACTCAACTAGTGTACTGTGGTGCCTGTGGGACTATTAGATACTATTGTATTGTTTGATTTTCCCATGATTGTAAATAATAATTAATAATGCTTGCATTTGATATCTTCTAGACGTCTCAAAGTGCTTCACTGAATATACTGTAATGTTAATTGACTGTAAACGTGTGGGCGAAACGCAGCAGCCAAGAGTGGTGTCCCACAAACAGTCATGGATTGAAATGACCAATTTTATTATTGGGCATGTGGAGTAAGAAAACTTGCCCAAGGTCTCGCCCTGACCTGGATTCGAACACAGCTCTCATGCTTGTACGGCGAGAGCTCTAACCACTGAGCTACATGACTTCACAAGTGAATATTCAAGATGGCAGTCAAGCAAATCTGAAAAGAGCCCTAAGACAGAACTATTGTCCTGAAGTCCGGGGGATTCAGACTCCAAATCGGTTAATAATTAGGACTCCAATGATGAGTTTCTTCAAAATTCAACATAACAGTGAATCTATTATGAAACATCGCATTTTTCAAACAATTACACAAGGAGTAATGATTCCTTTTGACAAATACGTGGCTATATTCCCTCAAGAAAAAAATAAATTGGTCACTTCAATCCACAACCGTTTGTGGGACACTGCTTTGTGCAATTTGCTGCCGCGTTTCACCCGCAAATGTAGTCAATTCACTTTACAGTATATTCTGTGAAGCATTTTGAGACATCTAGAAGATGTGAAAAACACTATATCAAATGCAAGGATTATTTATTACTATAATATAAAATCGCATTGGAAGCCAGGATTGTAAAAACAAAATTGGTCACTTATTCCATGATGCTTTGTGGGGCACTGCTGTGCGCAATTGGCTTCCGCGTTCATCTCACAAAATATACAGTCAATTCACTCTACAATATATTCTGTGAACACTTTGGGACATTGGTAAGATGTGAAAAGGTGCTAGCTACATCAAATGCAAGGATTATTATTATTAAAAGCTCTGCGTGTAAAACAGAATAGAATTTCTCCCCTCGTTTTTTGTTAACCAGTGTTAAAGATTATGTACAGACATACAAGATGGAATATCTAAGAATCTTATAAATGCTGCAGAGAACTGTCGGAATCAAATAATTATAACTGTAAAGTACTGCAAAAGAAACCTGATCAAAGCGAATGGAAAGCAAGAATTTAATTTAGATGCTCATTAATATTGGCGATCACATCAGCACTGAAAATAGAACAATGGGCGCACAAGTATTCTTTAGAGTTATAAACCTGATTTGAGGTGAGGTTCAATACTGTTATAACATTTTTCTGATTTTCTGCATATGCCATGTTAACCCTTTATCTTCAACAAGAGACCTTTTAATCAAAAATGACAGCCATTTAACATTGATTTCTTGGCTGGGCCACTGGGTTAATTGACACTCAGAAATTGTGGCACAGAACGTCACTTTAGATTTAATTCAGTCTTTCACAAAAATTCTGATATTTTGTTCAAATATAATCCGGGGAGAGATCCTGTAACAGTAATACCAGGCTCCATTCAATAACTCATTAACCTTTAGACTGCCAGCAATTTGGTTATCTATTGAAATGGCACAACAAAATTACATTTGTATAGGGCCTTTCACGTCGGGAGGATGTCCTAATTATCCTCTGTGCAATAGGATGTGCAATTAATGTTTCAGCATATACACGAATGTGATTGACAAAGTGCTTTGAAATAATATCACTTCTTTCATCATAAAAGAGGTTAATAGCTCTTTTATGTTACATTTACACTATGAGTTTGCCTCCAAAGGCAGTCCGTTCGGTCACAAAATACACATTTATTATAGATAATAATAATAACCATTGAAGTAGCACCTTTCACCTCAGGAGGACTTAAAAGAACTTCATAGGATATACTGTAAAATGTAGTGATTATGTAGTCTGTAGGGGAACGCAACAGTTAATTTGTGCACAGAAATAACCTAGAAACAGCCATGAAATGACTAACCGATTGCATGTGGTGGATTGTAAACCAGAACACCTGGAGCAACTCCATTCACTTTCGGATGGTGTCACCTGAACAATAGCAACAACAACAAAAAGCTTTGGATTTTTCAATCCTCTTGCTTGCTGGTCTTCCAACTTCACTGATCATAAAATCCAATTATTTCAAAAGTCACGTACAAATCACTTGAAGCCCAGGCACCTCCGTAACTCTCTGACCTCACAACAACAACTATAACTTGGATTTATATAGCACCCTCCATGCCAGATGGCGTTCCAGAGTGCTTCACAATAGCGGAGCCTGAGGCCGAGCGGGAAGGTGACCGTGGGCGCAGTTGAACAGAAATGTGTTCAAGCACGACCTGAAAATGATAAAGGAGGGGCGAGGCGGAGGGATTAAGGGAGGGAATTCCAGAGTTTTGGGGCTTAGTGACTGAAAGCGCGGCTGCCGATGGTGGAGCGGAGGATTGGGGGACAAGGAGGAAGCCAGACCCAGTAGAGCGGAGGCAGCGGGTACTGTTGTGAGGTGAGACAAGGTTAGAAATGTAGGGGTGTGCAGATGAGTGGAGGGATTAAAAAACAAGACTGAGGATCTTGAAGTCGATCTGCTCAGTGACAGGGAGCCAGTGAAGTCTGGCAAGGACTGGAGTAATCGGGAAGCAACGTTTGGTTTGGGTGAGAATGCGGGCAGTGTAGTTCTGTATGAGCTGGATTTTGTGAATGATCGCGGAGGGGAGACCGACGAAGAGGACATTGGAATAGTCCAGCCGAGAGGTGATAAAGGCTTCGGGATTTCAGCAGCCTTCGGCATGAGATATTGTCGGAGATGGACAATGTGGCGGAGATGGAAGCCGGAGGTGCTGGTGAGGAACTGGATGTGGGGGAGGATGATTAATTGAGGGTTGAACCTGGGGTAGGTCAGATAGGTGGAGGAGGTGAGAGCCATGGGACTGAAGACGTCAACAAGAGGCAAAGAGTATGGCTTCCATCTTGTCAACGTTTAACTGCAAGAAGTTTCCACTCATCCAGCTCTTGATGTCCGACAGACAGGCTGACAGAACATCAGGGGACTGGAGGGTCACAATTTGAGGTGGAAAAGTAGAGTTGGGTGTCATCTGTTTACATGTGGAAGTGTACCCCATGTCTACAGATAACTTCACCAAGAGAAATCGTGTAGATGAGGAAGAAAAGGGGGCTTGGGGTACCCCTACCCATAGGTAACCGGGCGAAAGCGAGAGGAAAAGCCGTTTGCAGAGATGTACTGCTCGCGGTTTGTGAGGTAGAACTGAACCCTGGTCGCAGATAGAGAGGACATTGTTTGTGACTTTCACAAGCGCAGTCTCTACTGTGGGCAAAGCGGAAGCCAGATTGGAGGGGTTCAAATAGGGAGTGGAGGGAGAGGTGTGTGCGGAGTTGGTTGGTTTGAGATAGGGTGGTTGTGGCTGGGATTGGATGAATTAAGAATAGATTTTTTAAGGAGGAGGCTGATGACAGCAGTTTTGAGTGGAGTAGGGACTGATCCTAAGGAGAGGGATTGATTTATGGTGGTTGGAGAGAACGACAGAGTGAGAGTAGAGGATAGAGGGGGGTGGGACGAGGGGCATTTATGGGTGGGGGAAGCTCGGGTCGGGCAGCAGCCAAAACGGGAATGCAGAGGCCAGGAGCGAGCGATGAATGAAACAGCATATATACCCCACTTCTCTAAATACCTCTACACTGGATTATAAAGAGTGATTCGGCATGGAAACAGGCCAACTCGTCCGTGCCAGTAATTATACTCCACATTCTCCTCCTATTCCCCTCTCCGATAGCCATCTAATCCATTCCCACTCATGCATGCACATTTCCTGTTAAATACATTGCTGCTTTTGGCTTTCACCACAGCTTGTAGCAGTGAGCTCCACAATCTAACAACCTTCTAGGTAAAGAAGTTCCTCCTTAACTTCCCTTTACATCTCATATCTAGTACCAATCTAGTACCTTGGTGACTGTCTTATATTTACACCTTCTTGTATTGTACTCACCACCAAGTGGAAACAGCCAATAAACATCCACCTTATTGAATCCTTTCATAACCTCTTTCCAATCCCCTATCATTGTCTCATCTCTGGAGAGAAAAGTTCCAACCTGTCCAATCTATCTTATGAACTGCATCCACTTGTTCCTAACATACCCCACAAATGTACAGTCAATTCATGTTACAGTATATTATGTGAAGTGCTTTGAGATGTCTAGAAGATCCCATGGTATTGTTTGAATATTGAACGGAATTTCTTCTGGTGGCCTGGCCAACAATTGCTCAGACAACAATTTGTCGGTTACTTCATGGATCTTTGCAAGATATTGCTGTATGCAAACTAGCTTTGCCTGTATACCGCCTTTGCCCACAAAGTCACTACACTTTATAGTATATTTTGTGGAATGCTTTGAGACGTCCTCCCAAAGTGGAGGTACTGCATCAATTGCAATTGCAGGGTTCATTGAAGCTCACAACTTGTTACGTAGCTAATATCAGCTGTAGTTATATCAGAATGCAGCTCCCAATTTATTAAGAGCAGGTTAATAAATAGCAAGAATACTTGCATTGAATAGTTGCAGCAATTTATCAAATCAATGCATCTCAATGGGCTTCGCAGAATGCTTTTACCTTGAAGTGTATTGAATGTTGTTGAGTTGGCAATTACTAATCTGCAGCAGTAGCATCCCAGAAATTTACCTGATGGGAGAATATTGACTGGAACATATTATTGAGAACTCCTTATTTTTCTTCAAAATAGCATCCATGTGAACCATTAGGTGGATAATGGATTTAAAGTCTTGTCCAGTCCAGCTGGTAATAATAACAATAATGATATTGCATTTTGATATAGCTCTTTTCATGTCTTCTAGGCGTCTCAAAGCGCTTCACAGAATATTCTGTAAATTGAATTGACTGTATATGTGGACAAAACGTGGCAGCCAATTGTGCGTAGCAGTGGAAAACAAACACTCATGGATTGAAATTACCCATTTTTTTGAGGGATTATTATCAGGCATGTGGAGTAAGGAATCTTGCCCAAGGCTTCACCCTGCCTGGAATTGATCCCAGGTCTCTTGCTTGTAAGGTGAGTGCTCTAATTACTAAGCTACAGGACTCCTTATGGCCGTGGTGATGTGAAACGCCAATTTAGACTGTGAGCTGAAATCCTATTGATGGGCTCAAAACCCTTAATCTTCTCACCCAAAAATGAGTGTTACCAAACAAGGCAAACTGATGCTCCTAATGTTGATACAGCTTTTGTGATATCAAACATGTAACATATACTTGCTGACCGAATAAACAACAATATTCAATTGGCACTGCACCCTTTTTTACTTTGCCAAAACTTACACAAACTCTAATTTAATCTCCCAGTTTTGTGCACTTTTTTTTGTAAAACGCTACTTTCTCCCCTTCTTCAGATTCTCAAGCTAAATTGTGTCTCTGGAAATTCTGAGTTACTCCTGAAGAGAGCAAGTGTTCTGCATTGCACCTACCACACTTAGCATAAGCAATTGGCACAACAATAATAATACTACCAATAATAACAACCTGTGCATGTAATATAGTGCCTTATTACGTCATTGAGATCTCAAAAGGCTTCATGGAATGTACATTGTAAAGTGAATTGACTGTATATTTTGTGGGCGAAGCACGACAGTGAATTGCTATTTGACTTTGGGTTAATTGATGTTTGATCAGGCCTTTGTCAGAGCGATGTAGTTATCCGGAATGGGAAGAAGAGTAGGCAAGACAGATTGGTTTGATTGAAGAGGACCCTTCAGTCTGATCTCACCCTTCCAGAACACCCACCCTACTGTTCTCCCATCACAGCATCTAGACACATCTTGAATGAGCCAACTGCCCAATACCCAAACAAGGACAACTAGTAAGGTGTCTCCCAGTCCTTGACATTAACGTTCACGGGCTGCGCTGCTCAATCGGAGCCCTTGGAGGTTTAAACCAATCTAGTACCTTGGTGACTTTTGTTCTTTAAATAAACGAAATGAAAAACTGCCTCCACTTGCAAATGAAAGTGTAATTCTTCACTTGTGTTTATTTTTAGGAAGTTCTTTCACATGATGGTTTAGGAATAATTTACGTTTCTGAAAAACCTGCTTCAGCTTTTGAGAAGTGTAATTTTTCAGATTTTACATTTGCAAATGTGGATTCACATGTACACTTATTGCACTGCACCCGCGCGCACAAACTTTCTATGATTCTCTGTTTCCTTACTGTACAATAGGTGTTGACATTCTTACCTGCACACAGAGATATGAGTGTGAAATAATTGTACTTGGTGCTTACTTATCAAATACCTCTCTGGCATGAATCCCTCACTCTATCAGCACTGCGTTTGTGTGTCTAACTGATTTGGACACTTTTCGATGATTATGCAGGATTCATGATGTTACATCAGCAATAGCTGCTGTTGCCACTGATTGATGAGACTTCATCAACCATCCTGCCCACTGAATACATTCAGTGTGATAAAGCTGTTTGTTGTCAATGGTGATGGTGCTGTGAAGGAAATAGACTATATATGGCGAGCAGAATGAATGATGTCACTGCAATAGATGGTTGCAATCTTCATGAGGATCACCTTATGAAATTTGTGCCGTAACTAATATTTAAGGTAGTCATTGTGGCAGGTGGGCAGGGAACTTTTGTTTTGACTGTCAATTACTGAATTCATATTTCACACAATAATAGGGTTGTAAATGTCGGATCTTATTGCTACGAGAAGTGGCATGGTACAAAATCCATAACGGAATGAAGTTCAGTGCCACGTTTTGCTTTAAGCCTTGTATATAGAACATGCATTGCAATCCTCTGTAGCTACACTGCTGCAGTGTGGTGTTTTTTGCAGACTGAGTAGCAGTCTAACCCAAGTACATCGCATCAGAGGCTGGGATAAATGTACTATTTCATCACTGGTTTGATCCTTTCTTTTAAAAAAAAAATATACATTTTGTGCTGAATGTACTTCTCTGTATTATAATTCAGCAAGGTTAAATTATTAGGATTTTATTGGGGTACACTAAATAAGCTTGGAAAGGTAAGTCTGAAGCAACTGTTTCATTGCTTACTTTGCTTACTGTACATGTAATTTTTTCTCACTAGATTCTTTTGGAAGAAATTGTCACGGCAATTGAAATTGTGAATTCAAATATGTGCATGTTAGAGCTTAGACCTTCACCCCACTGATAGAGATTGTTCTTTTGAATTGTACTTGTTCATCATTCCGATGTGCTGTAGCACAGTGTGGTCCTTAGTTGCTATTAGCAGCCGTGATTCAATCTCTAAACCATAAGGTAATGGCAGACATGGCTGAATTTCAAGCACAGAAAGTCCTTCATCTCTGGGGTTTATTAAAAACCACCACAGGCAGCATTAATCTAATGTTTGATCTGTTATTAGGTCACACTTTTCATTAAAATGCCTCTTGTAATTTGGGCGTTTTGCATTTTGCTTTTCCCCCCCCCCTGGATGAGCTACAACTGACCTGACTATTAAGAAGCTCTCCCTGCAATGTAATACACATTGAACCAAAATACAGTCTCTACATTTGCAATGTAAGGACTGGTTCTGGGGAGAAAAAAAAGTGTGCAGGTTTACCAATAGACGGTTGAACTCGAAGCATTTATTAAGTTGAAACCTATGTTCTGAAGTCTCCCGTGCAGTGGGAGAGGAGAGATCATGAATTATTACAGTGTTTAAGGTCACCGTCTTTAAATAAATAGGCATGCTTGCTGTAAGGCAAAACAATTTTTGTTATTAATGTGAGTTCATCCTTGCCGTAATGAAGTGCCCGAGGAGTTGTTGCTTATGTAATTTCTTTTAGCTGTTACATTAGTAATAAAGAGAGCGGTGCGTCCTACATTATTCCTGCTCAAGCTTGTCTCAGAAATTTACCGGGTTGTGGATAACAGCAAAGAGTTTTGCTGGTAATTCCTGTAAAACCCAATTGAGACCATATTCGAGAGACAGACAGACCAGACCGACCGACACAGGCAGACCGGTAGCTCAAGCCAGTTACGTGCCACAAAACAATCTGAGTGCTTTTGTGTTAACGAGTGGGAACTGTACAAAATAAGACGATGGAAAAGATAGTTTGAAAGTTAGTCATACTGGCAAAATAGTGGGGGAAAGTGGGAGTATGGATCTTATGGGGATGGGATACAGGAAAATTGCAGACATACTTGAGGGATGTACAATCATTGGTCTGCTATCTAATGTACAGGACAGATATTAACCTGCATGTGGACGAGGGTGGATTTTTTTCTGTTTATTGCTCATAAAGTGGCTGCTGTAACTCAGTTTTAATTTTTTTTTGCATGATCTGTACCTTTTGTGGATGGTACTGTACATTGAAAGTGAGAATTTTACCTTCCAAACCTGATGTGTGTTCAGTATTTCAGTAATCATTATTCGCACTGAGCTCCTCTCATCATTTCTGATGTGACATCTGTGATACACTAGTTGGCAGCAGAGGCACTGATGCTTTTGAAACGTTTAAAAATTAAATGAGTCCATGAAAAAAAAACTCTCGATTCGGGAAGAGGCACGTGCATTAAAGGTGTGCCATAAAATAAAAATAAACATAATTATTAAAGTTAACATGTAACATCGTGAGTGGGCATTTTACCCACAAACTACACAGTCAATCTTTACAATATACTTTACAATATATCCTGTGAAGCGCTTTGAGATGTCTCAATAACGTGATAAGGTGCTATATCAAATGCAAGGATTATTATTATTGTTGTCCAAATCTGCTTTCATTTCAAAGGACGTGTAGAATTTTGTATTCCTAGTTAAAATTGGGAGGATATCCACTTAAAATAACTAGCTTTGTATGTTGTCACCTATAAGGATTATTACTTTATTTTCTGGTGACCATCATTGGACTGCAACATGGGAAAAACTTCCAGGATTAAAACAAAAATCCAAGAGCGTGAATGTTGAATATCGAGCACAAAATATAAATACATATATTGATTGTCAGTAGCAGTCGAAAGCCATTTGGAATTGATGCTGGAAAGCATTTCCAAGGCTTGAGAATCTTAAGCAATCCTGATGGCTTCTTTTGAACCTTGCGCTGTTTGGCATCTGGATTCACAAGCAGCGAGCTAATATTCCTCCTGTCACTCATTATCATTAAGAGCGAAATTGTGTGGTAAATGGGCCCAGTTAGTGAACATGAGAGTGATGACAATTTTTCTCCAAGCAACCCTGTTCTGCACCATGTTGACGAAATTTAAAGGACTAACCAGAAACGGGGAGTACAAACACTAAGCAGCCTTCTAATGAGCAGTTAACAGTGTTATTGGTGCATGTAATAAAATTAAATGTTCTGAGACGGAGAAAATGCTGTGGAAACAGTAAATGAAAAAACAAGAACACCTCATTTTACATGGATATGAAACCATACTTTATTTTCTGCAGAAAAAAAAGGCTTTTTGTGCAAAGGAATGGGGAATATTAATTCTAATCCAAAATTGACTCCCAAATTCTCCTTAATCATCCGACCACTTCATTGTTGTTTATGAGACATTATTGATGCCATGTTTGCTTATGTAACAGCATTCAGCTCATTTCTAATCAATTGTATTTTGCGAAGCGGTTCAAGACACTTTTATGTGAAAGGCGCACTATAAATGTAAGTTATTATTCTGATCGTATGGATTATTGGTCTATCAATGTCACAAGCTAACATTGCAAAAAAACATCCAACTGTGTCGTCTGCAACGTTCTTGCTGCTGAAAGCAATGTGGCTGCACCCCAATGCTACTGTATGCATTGCTTCAAAGCCAAAACAAGAACAAATTGCATTTGTATTACCCATTTCACATCAGGAGGATGTCCCAGGGTACTGGACAGTCAAGGATTTGCACTTTCAGCTGGAGGTTGGAATCAAGGTGACTGGATGACTCGAGGCACGGTTAAAGAGGAATGCTGTGAAGGAGGCAAGCGAGGGGTTAAGGCAAAGGGAGTTCCAGAGGGTGGGGATCACTAATTATGGAGTGGCCGACCAGGGGACGTGGAGCAGGCCAGTGCTTGGCAAGCAGAGAGAGTGGACAGATTGGTAAGGTTTTCTCAGGTCGCAGTGGTAGGGAGGGTGGAAGACCGTGGAGGGCTTCAATAATGAGGCCAGATAGTCAGAATATCTGCAACACCTGTTACCGATAAATTCAAACGCAAATTCAATGGGGTGAAAGGTCAAAGTTTTTCCAGCCCCCGGATTGTCTCATGTGGCGTTCCTCAGAGCTCTATCCTTGGTCCTCTCTCTTCACTCTCTACATGCTCCCCTTCGGTGACATCATCCGCATACATGGAATACATTTCCACATGTACGCAGATGACACACAACTCCATCTATCCGCTTCCACTCTCAACTCCAGGACTACTGGCGTCCTGACTGCCTGCTTGTCCGACTTCGAGTCCTGGACAAGGGAAAACTTTCTTCAGCTGAACGTCAGGAAGACTGAAGCCCTCCTGGTTGGCTCGTGTCAGAGCCTCCGCACCTCAGACGCTGCCAGCATCAGCATCCAAGGCTGCACTCTTCATCTCTCGAAGCCAGTCAGGAACCTGGGTGTCTTTTTTGGCCCTGAACTGTCCCTCCTCCCCCACATCCATGCTATGACCAGTACTGCCTTCCACCACCTCTGCAACATTGCCAGATTCTACCACTGCTTCACCTCTCAGGCTGCCAAAACCCTCACTCATCCATTCATCGCATCAAGGCTTGACTAGGGACATCCATTCCTTGCCGGCCTTCCCAACTCTTTCCTTCACAAGCTGCAGATCATCCAACACTCTGCAGTTTGTGTCCTCTCCTGCACCAGGCTCTGCGTCCACATCACTCCCACTCTCGCCCGCCTCCATTGGCTCCCCATTCCGCACAGGATCAAATTCAAGATCCTCGTCCTCACTTTCAAGGCCATCCATGGCCTTGCCCCTGACTACCTTTCTGACCTGTTGACCAACCTGCCTGCCCAGTGGGCAGGCAGGTTGGTCAACAGTGGGCTCCAGGTTTCTCTATCTCTCCTGCCTGACCCACCCTACCTTTGGTGGCCAGTCTTTTAACCTCTCTGCCTCCACACTCTTGAACTCCATCCCATAGTCCCTTCCCTTTGCTTCCTCCCTTGCCTCCATCCCATAGTCCCTTCCTCTCACTTCCTCCCTTCCCTCCTTTTTGATCATGCCTTCTGCCACCCTCCCACCTCTCTCCCAACCCTCCTGCCTACCCCACCCCTCCCTCATGCCCGGATCCCAATCCCTGAATGTTCAGCATCCTGGAACGTCCTCCTGAAGTGAAAGGTGCTCCATAAATTTAATTTTGTTGTTGTTGATGTGATGATTATCACCGGGTACAGTTAATTTCTTTAGCCAGCAACTGAGAAACAGCACTGAAACACTACCTCTGTGATCGAGATTAATGGTGACTTCCATTCTGCTCAATGATTGCTGAAATAAAAGGTAGCTGTAGTCAATCTTTTGAACCAGTTTCCAACGAAACCATTGTGCTGGAGAAGAAGGGGAATTTGCTCTAACATTTGCTGACATTCAAAGACTTTTTTTGGGTTGTGAGAGTTGCTCTTTGGCGATATGATAGTAATGATAATCCTTGCGTTTGATATAGAGCCCTATCACATCTTTGAGACTTCTCAGAGTGCTTCATAGAATATACTGTAAAGTGGAGTACTTTATATTTTGTGGGCAAAACACACGCTATGATTATCATTGGGAGAGAAGGGTGGGGTGGGGAGGGTAATGGTGAGGAGGTGATTGAAAAGGAAGGTCTTAAGACGGAACTTGAAAAAGAGAGGAGATGGGGTAAGGTGGCGGGATTGAGGGAGAGTACCACTGTTTACCTAGCAATAAGTAGGAATCTGGTTGTTAGTCAATTGGTGGAATGCTTTCCCAGGGGTAATAATTATTTGTTCACTTAAACCATGACTGTTCATAGAACACTGTTCTTCGCAATTGGCTGTTGCGTTTCACCCACAAGATGTACAGTCAATTCACTATTCAGTATATTCTGTGAAGTGCTTTGAGACGCCCTTGTTGAGGTAGACATTAAAGATCCTGTGTCACCATTGAAAAAGAATAGGGAGTTTCTCCAATCGTCCTGGCCCCTAATAATAATAATAATAATCCCCCCAAATAATATTGGTCATTCACTCCATGGCTGTTTGTTTGTAGGATATTGCTGTGCGCAAATTGTCTGCCGTATTTGTTTACAAAATACACTGCACTTCACTCTAAATCCCATGAAAGGCGCTATATCAAATGCAAGGATAATTAGGTTTATTAAAAAAGGAAACTAAATATTTTGAAATCCAGTTCCTTCAAAATAATTGTTCCTGTTAATGTTCTGAACTTCAAAAAAAAATCCAAAGCTTGAGTGAAGGGAAAGGACATCAGGATGTTTAGATACAGATTGATGGATCAGATCTTTCTACTGTTTCACTGAAGAAACACACACAAAATAAAGAACATTTCTGGAGACATGCATGTGGAATGATGTTGACTGAGAGTTTCTTCACAACCATGTCATCTTTTCCTTTAGCCTGTACTTTGGCAGGAGTCACTGACCTGCTGAGTTTTCCCAGCAACTTCTGTTTTTGTCTCCAACCATACATTGGTAACGCTCTTGCCTCCAGGTTGAGTTTTGGGCTCAGATTCACAGTTGAGAATCTAACTCCAGTATAGTACAAAGGGAATTTTGCATTGCCGGAAGCATCATCCTTCATATTTGAAATTAAAACCACAAAGTTTTAATTTTTTAAAGTCTTGGTGGGTTAAAGAGGTGTTAATAAGGCAAAACAAAGGGAGGATTGCAACAAAACTGGAGAAAAGAGGTGTTAAAGATGCAAAATAAAGGGAAAGCCTCTTTAAACCATCATCTCTACCCCATTTTCTCCTTTGTCTTCCTTGCCATGTCTTCTCCCTGTTCTGTTAGTCCTCAAAAGCCTCTCCCTCCCAATATGCCCCAGTTTTGATGAAGGGTCATGGACCCGAAGTATTGACTCACTTTTCCGTTCTCCATAGAGGCTGCCTGACCTGCTGAGTGTTCCCAGCAACTTCTGTTTTTGTTTCAGATTTCCAGCATCTGCAGTATTTTGTGTTCTGTTTATATAATCCTTGCATTTTGATGTAACCCCTTATCATGGCTTCTAGGCATCTCAAAGGGCCCCACAGAATATACCATAGAGGGGAAAACATAGAAAATACTGCAGATGCTGGAAGTCTGAAACAAAAACAGAAATCGCTGGGAACACTCAGCAGGTCAGGCAGCATCTTGGGAGAAAGGAATGCTTCCTCTTCTCCATTGATGCTTCCTGACCTGCTGAGGTATCCCACTGATACTGTACAGTGAGTTGACTGTATATTTTGTAGATGAACCAATCCCCCAAATAAAATTGATTATTCTAGTCATGGCTGTTTATAGGACATTGCTCTGTGCAACCTGGCTGCTGCCTTCATATACAAAATACACAGCCATGATACTGGACAGCAATTACCTGTGAAGTGCTTTGAGATGTTTTGGTGTTGTGGTTGCTATATCAAATTCAGGGATTATTATTAGTTAAATCGTGCTAAAACGTGGAGAAAAATGGTCGATGTCCCAGCTCGATTGGCTTCCAACATCAATTAAGTGTCTTAGTTGCTTTTATTTAACAATGTTGGTGAGGTAACTATTTGGTGCTTGTACCACTGAGAGGAAAATTGGAGCTTTTATTTTAAACGGACAAAGAATCTGCAAGGCTGAAACTCACCCTATCACTGTGACAAACACAGAATTTGTAAAGCCAATTAGTCCATCGAGCCTGCTGCACCATGTTAGTGGATGATAGAAGTGCATGGAAATGTGGTATTCTGCATTGCAGTCAATTCTTTTGCAAGGGAATTTTGGCGAAAGGGAATTTGAAAATGGAATGTGAACAGTCATGGGGAACAGGTGGGATCAGATTGGCCCACGAAAGGATAACACACGAGCACAAACTCGATAGTCCGAATGCTCCGTTTCTATTCTGTAAGATTCTATCAATACAGATCCTTTAATCCCATTTACCTATCTTTTCTCCACGTCTCGTAATACCATTCCGTCTGGAGAATCCATCAATCTATCTTCCCTTTCAAAGGGACCAGTTGATTTCTGCTTAAATATCTTAATCGATTTTTGTGTACATTTCACTATCAGGAGGAATAATGCTCCTGAGATCAATAAAAACAGGAGGACCAAGGTTCGAAATGAGATGTCATGATTGTTGGCAGAATTCCTGGGGTTATACTCTGCTTGTCGGTACATCTATCAACCTCGGTGACCTTGTAGGTGTGCATTTAAAGTGGCAAAATCCTATTACAGGATGAACACCAACAAGATTGGTACCTTAAGTGTATTGAAGAGTACAGAATAAA
Organism: Hydrolagus colliei; assembly: GCA_035084275.1. Taxonomy (NCBI): domain Eukaryota; kingdom Metazoa; phylum Chordata; class Chondrichthyes; order Chimaeriformes; family Chimaeridae; genus Hydrolagus; species Hydrolagus colliei. The sequence continues at coordinate 29,929,715 of CM068744.1, forward strand.
TCCCCTCCTCTCCTCTGGCTTCACCTTCCCATGATTTTGAAAAAGAAATTGTCAAAATTATTTTTCATCGTATAAACAACTGGTAAAATGATTATACTGTACTGTTGTTTTAGTAAATGATCCGGCATTGTGCATTTTGTTGAAGGAGTTTAATAATGTGTGACAATTATTAAACTGTGTCATTATAATCTCATAATGACTACTATTCTGGAATGTCTAATACATTCTCTCTCTGATTCATCACTTTTTACCATTTTCATACTGCTTTTTGCCAAAGAGAGATTGAAATTTAACCATTAGCTTCAGGGCTTGTTTGTAGGACTTCCCACCAAATGGCTCTCTCCATTTGCTGGTAGATACATAACCAGTACACTTGACAACAATTACAAGGGTAAAGTGAATAGAAAGTGGAATCCTGTGGCTCAGTGGTTAGAGCACTCACCTTACAAGTGTGAGACTTGTGTTCGAATCCAGGCAGGTCAGGGTGAAACCTTGGCAAGTTTCCTTACTCCACACACCTAATAATAATCCCTCACAAAAACACAATAATAAAATTGGTCATTTCAATCCACGACTATTTGTGGGACACTGCTGTGTGCAATTGGCTGCCGCGTTTCGCCCACAAATATATAGTCAATTCACTTTACAGTATATTCTGTGAAGCGCTTGAGATGTTTAGAAGACGTGAAAAGCGCTATATCAAATTCAAGGATTATTATATAAACCTCTTGACATTATAGGTGTACATCAAATGCAAGGAATATTATTAGTACTGTAATAAATTGGCAATGTGGGCGCAGCAGCAAGAAATTGGAGGATAAGGAAGAGTTTGGGTGTAATTCTTTGAGTTCCAGAGTCAGTGCTCATTGAAATGTGAAGGATCTTTGAGCTGATCCACATCTCTAGATGTGACAGGGTGGTCTGAAAAGTCAGGATAGAATGGGATTGCACACTGGCATACTGGGGTTGGGGGAATTCTCATTGTTATTTCTTTCACCTTACCCTGTCCTAAAGGGCCCAATTAGGAAACGTTAAATCATTTTCAAAATGCTCGTTTTTATTTTTTTATTGTGAAGAAGAGAAATTACAAAAAGAGTTGGAGGAATCCTGCACGGAAACTTGCGGACCCAGTCCTGTGGGGATTCAGCAGGAATATTATTTGCAGAGCAGGATTGGCGGCCATTCAATAGTTGAATCGATATTCAGGAGCTTATTTTCTAATTCAATTGCCTTTGGGCTCAGCGACAAATCTCGGAGTTTGCTTTTCCTGGAAGTGTTCTGTGTGCTTCAGCTCCTCTCCTGGGAGTTCAGTAAAACTGAGGGAAGTCCATGACTCTGCGATTTGTAACATAACCTGTTGGATGGAGTAGACTTAAAAGACAATAGGAACTTCTTATCTCATCAAATCAGATAGGTTTCTTTTAGGAAATAAAACAGTGGGATACAGGATACAGTTTGGGACATGACATGTGCAGGGGACTCCCAGGATGGTGGAAAACGAACTGGATAGACCTTGGTCTCTTTTAAAAAAAAACATAACATCAGAATTGTTGGACGAAAGAAGACTACATACCAAGCTATATTCCCAAACTATATTCTTTTGTCTGGCAATTCTTATATTCTTATGTTTTGATGTTCATTTCATCTCTATTCAACTCTTTTCAAACCTTATGTATGACCACATTGGCTTCATTTCTGTGTCACACAGCAGGGAAAACTCCTTGACTTCATATCTTGTTGAGACATTTTACCCTGTATTTATATAGAATCTTCAGAGTTAATCCACAACACCTTTACTCCCTCCCACTTTTATTTTTGTTTTGTCGTAAGATTTATATTTATTGTAGGTGGTATCTTGTAACTGGAGGGAATACCGCGCATTGCGAGGCTAACGACATGAAGAACTGAAGAACACTTATTTTTGTATCTGCGTCATGATCTGAATAGGGACTTTTTTTGCTGTGGAGTTGGTGTGTTAACCTGCTGATTAAACAAAAAAGAACCTACATAGCTTTTTGAAATGGGCTGTTAAGAATAAGCCTAGAAGAGTTTGTTTACGGAGAAAAAAATACCTTTTATTTTTTTCCTCATTGCACATTGTGTTGTTTGGTCGATGACCACGTTTAAATGACAAGGTGTACATACACTTTGCTGTTGCATGACATTGCCTGCCATCCTCCAAAGTGGTTGCCATGGTGAAACCACTGAGTTATAACTGGAATCCGTTTCTTTCTTCTATTAAGCAATGTTTTATTTTTCTTAAAAACAAGGCTAAAATTCATAATAATCTGCATTGCAATCAGCTGTTTTTGTTTTGCTATGGAGATGGATTGTGTTTGCAAAATAGTGTGCGCCCCGGCATCCCTTTCACAGCGCACACAGGGTCTTGTGTTATTTTGTCAGAGGCAGGCTATTTAATTTAATATTTGGATTTTCAAGTAGAGCAATCCAGAGTAAATGTGCCAGTAGTACATAATTATATCATATCCAACCCTGGTGACTAAAGCAAAGAATTTGTTTTGTGAGAGAAAAGACAGGACTGTTCTTAATTGGGAATTTGTATTTTCCCCGATTGTTCAACATTGAAGAGATTTGGGTGGATTCCAGTGGCTGACTTAAGTTTTACAATCTTTTCACTTGCCTGGTGGTGATTTTTTACGATTTGATATTTCATTCTTTATGGTGTTTCGGCTGTTTGCTTAATGGATTAAAATAATTATTTGTCAGTTGCTCTTTTGTCCGCGTGACACGCTGTAAATAACTTGCAATTATGTCAATAGCATTGTAACCACCAATTGACAACCTTTTAACTCAGGCTCAGGCTGACTGTGTTTTCTTTGGTTGAATCTCAGCTGCTTCTGACCAGCTGGAATTGGTGGTCTCAGTTGCTACCATTTTCGTTTCTAAATCAGAAAGTTGTGGGTTCAAGCCTAATGTTGGAATTTTGAACTCACATTCTAGCACAGCGATGGCTAACGACCAACAAAATCAATGATACTTGATTGAATATTTATTGATTTATGCGATTAAGAAATTGATGATGTTTATTTTGCTGGGGGAGGAATACTGGGGGAGCACTGCATTGTCAGAGAGGCTGTCTTGTATGATATGTTAAAATATGATCCCACCTGGCCTATTTAGATGGATATTAGAGATCCGTGGTACGATTCAAATAGAAAAGATTTATTTCAGTGTCTTGGTCAACAATCTCCCAGATACAAATTGGTCATTCACTTTAGTTTGTGGGACATTGCTGTATGCAAATTTGCCAGACACATGCCCACAAAATATGCAGATAGCACAGATGACAATAAATTCTTGAAGTGCTGAAGCACTTTCAGACCTCTGTCCAATAAAACCCCCCCACCTATATCAAATGTAAGGATTATTATTGTTATTATGTAAACTTCAGCTGAAGGTTGGGTTTGAGAGGAGGGAGGGCTAGAAGCCCAGTGTCACCCAGCAGATGTATACACATGCGGCAGTCACAATGGCATTGACAATGAAGAAACCCATGAACTCACAGCAGGATCTAAACAACACAAGAGTTAGGAGAAAATATAAAGAGGGAAAATGCAGTCAGCTGTGAATAGAGCCAATAATGCATGTAATTCGAACATCTGGTAGCTGAACTGAGTTGAGTATTATCTTTCTTGCAAACATCAGTTTTCGTTCTCTCCAGTACAGTACCATAGAGCCCTGTGGTCTCCCGTGGCTGTGCCTCCTACCTTTGTGTCACTGATGCCCACACAAATACTTTAATCCACAGCAAAAATTTGGCTTTGTATTTGTTCCTGTCAGAAATGTTCTGCAGAAATTGTTGGCACCGAAGCAAAAGTGAACCGTCTCTGGAAAGGCTCAGTAGTTAAAAACATCTGAGAATAACAGATCTACAATGTTATTGCAAGATCACAAGATTGGTTTGGATGAATAAGGCTCCTCGGCCCATTTCATTTGTCCAAAACACCCACTCCAACGTCTTTCCACAGGAGGATCAAACTGTTTCGAAATGAGTTCCATGTCCTGGCTTCAAGTAATCTTCCTGGCAACCTATTCCAGTCATTAATTTCCCACTGTGTGAAGAAAACCTGCTGATATCTGTCCTGCAATTGCCCTTTGCAACTGTAAACCTATGTCCTCTTGTTCTACTGTCTGGGTGCATCCAAATGTGTTATTCTGGGTTTACGTTTCCAATGCTCACTCTGAGATGCCTTCTCTCAAGACTGAAGAACCCGAGCTTATCTTATCGCTGCCCATAGCTCTTTCCTTTAGACAACAAGGATCATCCTGAAGTCCTGCAGCACCGTGGTTAAAGCTCTTGCCTCAAAAGCAAGAAACCTGGGTTTGATTCGTGGCGGGGCAAAATGTTAGGCAAGTTTCCTTACTCCACACGTCTCTATTTATCTAGCAGCAAGTAGGAAGTCAGTTGTTAGTTGATTGGTGGATTGCATTTCCAGTGGTAATAATTCCTTAAAAAAAAATAATTAAAAAAAATTGGTCATTCAATTCGCAAGTGTTTGTGGGACACTGATTTGCGCAATTGGTTACGGGTTTCGCCCACAAATATACAGTCAATTCACTTTACAGTATATTCTGTGAAGTGCTTTGAGACATCCAGAAGATGTGAAAAGTGCTAATCAAATGCGAGGATTATTATTATTAAGAGGTGTATTGTAGAACAGGTGGACCATCACAGCCAGTTAACACAGCTGCTAAATTGAAAACCCGAGTTCCAACTGCAATTGGAAAAGTCATATGCAATACTTTATAATCTCATATAAACAAATATTTGTTAGCTTATCACAAAGTTTTACTTTATTTTCTTATTTCATTTGTAAAGTGTCGAGTAATGGTTTAGTATACAAAATCTTTGAATGCATGTTTGTTATGATATATTTCTGAAATACTTTTGTAATGTTCTTCAGCACAGCTATTTTGTGAAACACCTCAAATTGTAAAGAGGCATATCTGTCATATGAATCAGTCATTGAAAACAATGTTGAACATAAAATACAAGTTTATTATTTATTTTCAGATTAGCGTCCTTAGTTTTGCTTGCATCATCAATTTAAGTTCAGTTGGTCTACATCCTAGAATCACTGAACTTTTTTTTTCCAGTTACAGTATATTGGTTTGTATTCCCTCTTCATCCAAATTCACAAAATTTACAAATACTATACAGCATAGAAACTCAGCCCATCCAGCTTGTGCCAGTGTTTATACTCCGCATTAATATCCAACCAATCCTTACTCCCTCCCAACCTCTCCTATTCCCCTCTCCCTCATGTGAAGGTCTAGCTTCCTCTTGAATGAATTTATACAATCTGATTTAACCACCACTAAAGGCAAGCGAGTTCCATAATCTCACTGCTCTTATTAGTGAGATCCAAATTCACCCAAAAAAACAAATACATTACTGTAGCTGGTTCGGCTCACTATTGTGTGTGGATTGTCACTGGTGCAGGATGCTATACAGTACGTACTGTATCAACATTTTAATTTGTAATCAATTTTAGTTTGTAAAACTCTTTGAGACATTCATTTTACATGCTCGACACTTTACAAATTAAAATTATTATTATTAATATTATCATCTAACCACACTTAAAGCATGGTAGAGATCAATAGCAAACTAACTGTGTTCAGCAGTCACAATAGCACCAGAGCTAAAGGCAAATCTAAATTAAATTCAAAATCTTTCTCTGCCTGTCAAACAGGAGGATCTGAGAATCATGGAAATTATAGTGTAGGAGGAGGCTGTTCAGCCAAGTGAGTATATGCAAATGTCAGGTCTTCCACTGGTGAAGTCTAGATATGCTCGATTCAGTTGGAAGTTAAAGCTATTGGAAAAGAGAAGGGAATTTTTCTTGGTGACCTCTAGATAAAGCAGTCATTCATTTCACAACTGTTTTTTAGAAGCTAACTGCACTTGACGGCAGTTCCCAGTAAGATGTGCTTGATGTTGCGATACTGTCAAAAGCAGGGATTATTATTTCTCCAATGCAAATTCCATGAACTTTCCCAGTACTTCCCTCATTTTTCTTTGTGCAATTGAGAACTCTCCGGAACACATGGAATTCAAGTGAATTTTACAGTCGCTGAGAAAAAAATCCAGGTTAATGGCCTGAAACACATCGAGGTAATTGCATTTCAGACGCTAAAGACAGTACCATTTTGAAAGCGTTTAAATGTTTTATATAAGTATAAAAGTTTTACATCTATAAATAAAAGGTGCAATAGCTTGAGTGCGATTGCCAGTCAAGACTGGGATTTGAAATCTAGGGCATGACATCCCAATTGCTGCCAAATGTTTCAACCTTGATGACGTGCGATTTATAAAGAGAAAATTGCATTATAAGTGCCTCTTATGAAAGTTGCTAACACTTAGACTATTCCTCCCTGATTTTGAGTCAAACTTGCTAATGTTGGAGGAGTTACTATTAAAATTGTAATAATAATAATCTTTGCATTTGATATAGCCCAATCACATGATTGAGACATCTCAAAACATTTCACAGAATATAATGTCAAATGACTGTATATTTTGTGGGCTAAACTAAACGTGCAGTCATGGGTTGAGTGACCAAATTGTAAAATTTTATTTGAAGGGTTTATTACCCCCGGAAAGTGATCTGCCAATCGACCAACTGCTAGGTTCCTCGTTACTGCTAGGCAAACAAAGGCATGCGGAGTAAGGAAACTTCGTTGTTTACCAAATTCCTTCAGGCCCTCGAACCTCCCTACCTGAGACGTCGATAAGACGTGGAAAGCACTACATAAATATACGGATTATTATTATTATTACCTACCGATCCAATTTGCTTACCCCCCACCCGAAGCCTCCACTCAGCCGTCTCCAGTCTTCTGTTCGTCCCTTGCCCCTTCCGTTTCACAATCGGTGGCTCCGCTTTCAGCCACTATACCCTGAACCTCTGGAACTCCCTCCCTCAATCCTTCTGCCTTGCCCTCTCCCTCCTCACTTTCAAATCCCACTTAAAGACTTCTCCCCAGTGTCAGATGTTGTTTTGTCTTCAATGCTCTTTCAGTCCAGGTAGTTTTGACTGAAATGTCGGCAAGACTGACTCTCCTGCCTGGCTCCTGTCAGTGCCTTCTTACCTCAGGTACTGACAGCATCAATATCCATGATGCACACTTCAGTGGAGAACCTTGGTGTCTTGTTCGAATCCCAACTGTCATTTAAACTTTACATCTGCGCTCTTACCCACTCAACTTTCCCCCAACTCCATAACATTGCTTGCATCCACCACTACCTCCCTTCTTGGGCAGACGAGATCCAAATCCATGCTTTTCAGCCAATCTAGTCAAGACTACATCAACGCTCTGCTCGCTAGACTTCCCAATTCTGCCCTCCACAAACTGCTGACCATCCAGAACTCTGCAGCTTGTGACCTTTCCCAAACTGTGTGCCTGTCACCCCCTTTGGATTGTCAGCCGAGACTATGTGTGGTCAAGTCCCGATGTTGAGCTTGACTCCACAACCTTCTGACTGAGGGGCAAGGGTGCTACCAACTGAACCAGGCTGATGCACGCTGGTTGACTGACACATACTTTGGTTTGTCCACCTTTCAATTACCCAATCGATTCTAAGTCTCTGGCCTTTTGTGGCAGTACACTCCCCATTTTCACAGCATTTTTATTTAAAGCCTAAAATAGCTGGAAATGTTTGTCCACCCATAAATAGATATTTCTATAGTGCACTAATTCCTATGCTCCCAGCCAAGCAGATTCCTGTGTTGAGAAACACCACTCTGGTTTCCTTGGGGTATGTGGTTAAATTCCTCTTTACTTTCCTCCTCAATTTTAAACTACAATTGAATGACAAGTTCTTGCTACGATTGATAACTGACACATCATTGGATCTTGAGGGTAACGTTACCGTACTGTGTTTGAGTATTTTTAAAAATCTTGTTTCCTTCCAAATCCAAATCTGTTCCTTGACCTTGCTCTCTGAAGTCACTGATAAATTCTGTGCTACATCACAAAAGCATAATATCAATTCTCTATTTAGAATGTCATGCTACTTAAAATGTCATGTTATTTATAATTTAAAATTGCCTGCCATTCATTTGTAAGCACACAGGGAAAGATTTGTTAAACATACACAAGGGAGCTTTCAGGTTGCATCAAAGAATTCATTACACAAACACACAGATCAGAGTAATCCTCATCATGCGGTATATGATCAGTCTCTCACTTCTGAATTGTTTGTTGGACAAATTTGCTGCTGCATTGACCTGCAAAAAATACAGTCACTACAGTGTACAGTAAATCCTGCCAAGTGCTTCGAGATGTTTCAATTATAATAATAATAATCCTTGCACTTATTAAGTCTTCTAGATGTCTTGAAGCGCATCACAGAATATATTGTAAAACTAATTGACTATACTTTGTGGACAAAATGCGGCAGCCAATTGCATGAAGTGACAAATGTGACTATATCAAACACAAGGATTAATATATATGGTGAACATATAACAATAAAATGAACATATTGAATTTTTGAAGCAATTGACATTGAATATACTGTATTCTTGGATCAATAGTCTACCCAACTTTTATTTTAACTTTTCCTTCTCTTGTTGCTATGGATAGGGATATGGATCTTGTGAGACTCCAGTGAAACATTGCCTTTATAGCTGGGAAACATTTCCTGACTCTTTTTTTTTCTGATTCTTTTCAAATCCTCAAGATTAAGATATTAAAATGATAAAATTATCAGAGAGAGAATCTTAAATATGACATCGACAGAGTACAAGTAAGATATATTATTTGATACTGAGTTTCATGCCAGGAAGATGTTTCAAAGCGATTCATATGATTTACAAAGTTTATTTTGTCGATAAACCAGGACTAAAGGAGATGCATCCGATATTCTAATACAGTATTGTACACAAAAAACTTTGCAGTTGATATAGCACTTTATCGGGTAACTGAGAGAGCTTTACAAGATTCTACAGTGAAGTGTAGTCACTGTGTGTAGTATTGGTGTATAGGTGAATGCAGTAGCCAATTTGCACCCAAACAATGTCCCACAAACAACAATTTAATGAATGACCAATTCTATTTGGGGCATTGTTGGCCAGGACACAATGAGAAATTCCTTCTCTTTTTAAGTAGTGCTATGGAACTCCTAATGTCCATTTGAACAGGCAGATATGGACCGCAGTTTAACAATAATAATAATACTAATGTTTAATTCGTAGGACAGAACCTCCAATAACATCATGCTTCCCCACAACTTTATTGGAGTGTCAGCCTACAACATGAATTTAAAGTCTTGACATGGGGTGTGAACTCACAATCTTCTGACTGAGAGGCAAAAGTGCTGTCAATTGAACTGGCTATCAGGTTATGGTGTTTAGAAAAAAAATTAAGGTTTTAAGAGCCATGTAAGATGAACATAGAATCAATAAAATAGATTTTTTAAATGTGAAATATGAAAAGGTTTATAAGACAAGCAGAAAGAGGAGAACAGACAATATTATAAAGCGAACAACAAATTGTATTTATACAGTGCCTTACACAGTGGGAGGATGTCCCAAGGCACTGGACTTCAAGACTACAAGATTATCAGTCAGCATATTGAGTAACAGTACCAACAACAGCCACTACAACTTGCACTTATACAACACCCTCCAAACAAGATAGTGTCTCAGAGCGCTTAACAGTGATAGAGCCTGATTCCGAGCCAGGAGTTTGTTGCCTGCCGTTTTGTACGCAGTTATCCAGACAGTTCCAGGTTAGAATACATGTTCCTCATCTACATGCTCCCTCTTGGGGACGTCATCCGCAGACATGGGGCACACTTCCACAAGTACGCGAATGACACCCAACTCTATTTCTCCACTTCACTTTGTGACCCCCAGTCCCCTGATGTTCTGTCAGCCTGCCTTTCAGACATCAGGGGCTGGATGAGCACAAATTTCTTGCAGCTGAATGTCGACAAGATGGGGACCATACTCTTTGGCTCTCGTCAACATCTCCATTCGCACGGCTCTCACCTCCTTCACCTTCCCGGCCTGCCCCTAAAACTCTCCGAACCTGTCCGCAACCTAGGCATCAGGTTGGACCCCCAACTGTTCTTCCTCCCCCACATCCGGTCCGTCACCAACACTGCCTTCTACCACCTCCGATGGATCGCCCGTCTCCGGCAATACCTCACCTTAAAAGCTGCTGAAACCTTGGTACATGCCTTTGTCACCTCTCGGCTGGACTACTGCAATGCCTTCCTCGCCGGACTCCTCTCCACGACAATCCACAAAATCCAGCTAATCCAAAACTTGCCGCCCGCATACTCACCCGCTCTAAGCTTTGCTGCCCCATCACCCCAGTCTTTGCCAGACTTCACTGGCTCCCTATCCCAGAGAGGATCGACTTCAAGATCCTCACCCTTGTTTTAAAATCCCTCCACTCCTCTGCACCCCACTATCTCTCTGATCTCCTCTCCCCCCAACCCAGCACCCGCTACCTTTGCTCCTCTGGGTCTGGCCTCCTCCATGTCCCCCGAATCCTCCGCTCCACCCTGCCTTCAGCCACTACACCCCGAGGCTCTGGAACTTCCTTTTCACTCCCTTCGCCTCGCCCCCTCTCTTCTCAGTTTCAGGTCACAGTTGAAGTCCTTTCTCTTTGGCTTTTGGTCACCTTTCTGCCCCTGGCTCGGTCCCGGGATCCGCTATTGTAAAGCGCTCTGAGACGCCATCCGGCGGGGAGGGCGCTATATAAATCAAAGTTGTTGTTGTTGTTGTTATTGTTGTTGTTTCCTCCGTATTCTTACAGCTGGGCTATTGGACCTTCCTTCAATAATGATAATAATCCTTGCATTTGTTTTAGTGCTTTTCAGGTCTTCTAGACATCTCAAAGCGCTTCACAGAATATACTGTAAAGTGAATTGACTATATATGTGGCTGAAATGCAGTCACCAATTGCCCCCAGCAGTGTCCCATGAACAATAGTGGATTGAAATAACCAATTTTTCAAAAAAACATTTTGAGGGTTTATTATTAGGCATTTGGAGTAAGGAAACTTTCCCAAGGTTTTGCTATGCCAAGAATTGAACCCAGGTCTCTTTCTTGTAAAGCAAGTGCTCTAACCACTAAGCTGCAGGATCCTTTGACTGCAATGACAGCCAGTTCATTTCATTCGCAAATTCTCCTCGCATTCAAGGCTTTATTTTACAGCAAATCCTCCATTGTAAGCGATAAATCATAAAATCACAAGATTAACTGTAATGAAGAAAGCCCTTTGGCTGTTCCAGTCTATTCCCTCCAGACCACTCACCCTTCAATCCCCCTAGAACTTGTTCAAGCTGCTTTTTAAAATTAGTCCAATATTCTGGCTTCTATCACTTTTGCTGGCAACCTTTGCCAGTCATTGATTACCCTCTGAGAAAAGAAAACCTTCCTGATATATCATAAATGCGTATTAACCACAGTTTAAGGCTAAAGTAGAGTTTCTACAGTTTGGCCTCATGTATTTCTGTTTCCCTGCAAGATTCAATATTTGCAAACCTTTTAAAATCCTGTGGTGGCTCCTGGGTTTTAGACTCCAGTCCTGCCTGTTTCTGATTCAGACAAATCTGTGTGCATTAGCATTCAATGCAAACTGCTCTCTGTCCTCTCAGTATGGAGGCTGCCCTGCAGTGAATGGTGATTAGGTTGCCTTAGCTGGTCCTTGGTTGTGTACACACACAAATCTCTTTTAAAGTTGACTTTTATATTTCCTTTTCCCACCACAGATGATTGTTTGTTCTGCACTTGTGTTATTGTTTGAGGTGTTGCGATGCTGTAATATTCAACCTGGCAACCTTATAGCTTTCCTGTTCGATTCAGAATGCCGTTCATCAGGGCTTTCTTGTAGATTGCCTGCTGGTCACAGTATTCACGAATGACTGGAGGAAATCAACTTCTAGTAATGTTATCAGATCTGTTACGTGGACAGGTGAATAATCTAATGAGGATATACAGCACTTGTGCATATCTGGACCTGTTTGGCAGATGGATATTAATGTAATAACTATAAGGTAATGCCTTTTTAGAACAAGAAACCGTAAACATCTGGGTACATAATGAAAGGCTGGTCATTCATAAAAGTAGAAGTGAAAATAACTTTGATGATTGTTTCATCCACAAAATATATTTTGGGAAGCGCGTTGAGAGATCTTGACATGACATGATAAGGTGCGATATCAAATGAAAATGCAAATGCAAGGAATCACTGAAGGTTTATAGAACAATGTCAAATGGCTACCAATAAAACAAACCACATTCTAGGCTTCAGGTGAGAAGAAGCAAGCCACGGTGGAGTAGTGAAGATACAAAGGTGATTACATTCTCGTTGATTAGCTTGATAGTTTATCTTTAGGGATCTGGAATGTTTTCCAGGATTGAGTGGGTCCATTCGGATCAGAGTCCCAAGACAATGCACCCGTGTCTGTTAAACTAAATAGAATTAAGGGATATGGGGATAAGGCGGGTAGGTGAAGTTAGAATAGATCTGCCATGATCTTATTGAATGGCAGGGTAGGCTTAAGGGGCCGAATGGCCTACTCCTGCTCTTAATTCTTATGTTTTTATGTTCTTATGTAATTGTTCTCCGCTTTCAGTTGCTTCAAGTCCTTTGAGATGTCCAGCTGATGTGAAAGGTACTGTAGAAATGTAAAGTTGTTATTGTGTTGATTGCAACATACCCAGTCAACATTTCCTTACAGTCGATCTTGTGAAGCAGTTTGAGATGTTCTCCTGATGTGAAAGGTGTTATATCAAATGCTAAATATTTATTCGTTATCTATTAGGGAGCAGATGATTGAGATGTTGTGAGGAAAGCTCACCATAAATATTCACGTTCGGTGAATGCCAAGAGCTTGTTGGCCTGATCAATTTGTTCTTGCTGCCTTTCGGGCAAGAACAACAACACTTTTTTTTAACAGGAATGAGTGAACCGTTGCCTTGGGAGCCGATCTGAACAAAATGGTTCACTATCCTCAAATACAGCACTGGGGAGTATGCAGGAAAATACATCCTTTGGTGAAAACCAGGAAAATGAGACTACATTCGCACTTTGCACCATTTCCCATTCTTTCGGTTCAGTGTTAGCTTTCCTTAGTTTTAATACGCAGTTATACAGATAATCCTCATGTACACCAGCAAGTTCATTTTGCATTATTTCGTGAGCACTATTTGGTGCACAGCCAACAATATTTTTCATATATATTAAACATGCAGGGGACTAAAGCATTGAAACAAAACAAAACACTTTGACAAACATGCCAAGGCAGCAGGACAACAGGATTTCAGAGGCTGTGAAGGGCACCTTTAGGACAGGAATTATTTTGATACACATAGGCTAGTGAAGAGCTGTAATGGGTTTCCAGAGGTAGGTGGTTAAGGCCAAGACTTGAAATCATTTACGAAACAGTTTGATGGTCTAATTCTAGGAAATATAGATTTTCTAATATTTTACGATATTTCATATGAGGTTTCAGGATAAGAAATGTGCAACTATCAAACTTCGGAAGCTTGAAATAATACTGCAGAATGCCTAAAAAGTGAATTGTTCAGGATGTTCAATGATTTAGAAATTTGATGATTGAACATTTCATATTAAGAAATAGTGCAAATTAGACCCCCAAATCCCCAATATTCATTACAGATTGTAATTTGTGTTTCTGGAGTTTATTTCAAAAGAGCGAAAAAAGTTGATTTATGGAGTTAAAGTGGCAACTAAGCAAAAAGCAAACTTGTTCCAGGAGTCTGGTTGCTGTGCTTGCACTATAGAGCTACATATCACTTTAAAGAGCAAAGAACAGAAGCGATGGATAAGGATAACTTTGTATAATCTGTGAACGCTGAAGGCTTGGAGTATTTTACAGGCATACGAGAGGCAGATTGTGTCAGCAAATTTAAGAGGAAATTAGATAGCTATTCGGCAAAGAAATCAATTGAGTGATATTAAAGATAGAGGTGCGGAGGATTATTTATTACTTCATATATATGTGTACGAAGCAAAAATATATACTGTATAAATATGTCCACAGTGATTTTTTTCTGGTCCTATACATTATTTTCTCTTTCCTGTCCCGCATAAAGCATGAGACCTGTGTTCAAATCCAGGCAGGTCAGGGCGAAACCAAGTTTCCACACCCCTAATAATAATCCCTCCAAAAATAAATACAATAATAAAATTTGGTCATTTCTATCCCTGACTGTGGGACACTGCTGTGTGAAATTGGCTGCCGCGTTTTGCCCACAAATATACAGTAATTCACTTTACAGTATATGCTGTGAAGTGCTTTGAGACGTCTAGAAGACATGAAAAGCACTTTATCAAAAATGCAAGGATTACTATTATTATAATAAAGTTCTCCTGACACACTGAAGATAGATATCTGTCAAATAGCTGATGAAACAATTCATGTCGAGTTGTGCTGCTCACCAAGCATCTCGCAGCGAGTTTATTAGCCATCGAGTGAGACCTGAAACCTATATTTGACAGATGTCAAATGACTAATTTGTGACTCTCATCCCTATGGGAGAGATAAGTAGGGTCTCCTTGGCCTAATGTAACTCCAAGGTGATCTGCTGAATGCTGGTCTTGGTTTGTGAGCCAGGCAGATCTGTCGTACTCCAGGGCACTGCTGATGACAATCCAGTCAATCTAGCTCATTGATAGATTTACAAGGATGATGACTCAACGTGACCAGTGATTCTTCCCACTCCACTCCTGTTAAACCTGCCCTTTCACATTGGGAGGATGTCCCAAGGCACTGGGCAGTCAGTGTTTGAGACCTGAGCTGGAGTCAGGATCAGCGAGGGTGGCCAACTCCTAAAGGGTAGGGTGATGCTCTCTGGACAAGCAAACGGCAAGTTCTCGCTGTGTGGTTTTAGCTTGCCAAACTCAAGCCAGCTGTACCCCAACACTCACTTTGGAGTCCCTAAGACTGAATTGTCGCCATCCTACACCTAATGGAATTAGATAAACTGGGTGTGTCCTTCCCGGAAGAGAGTGTAAGTTCCATTCCAGACATGGGCGCATTGCCATGTGTAGATAGCATACATATGTACAACTCGCAGTCTGTTCAGATACTCTGGAGCATGGTGATGGATTTTGCCAGGTGTCAGAAACTTGGCTGTTCAAATAAGTATGTTTCTCTTAGGTCTCCATATGTGAAAATCCATCACTCATCTCTAAGCAAACAGTCTTTAAAGCAGTCTTGAATTCAATGAATTAATTTTGATTCCTATTCCTTGTCCACTTAGAACCATACTATCCATTTGGGCTTTGGTTTCAATTATAATGAGGGTTTAACACACAGAATGCACTGGTTCTATGATTCAGCAGATACTTACCATGTACCTGATATTTCTCTCAATATTTTACAATTGCTTCTAAAGACTTTTATGTGTTTGGAGACATAAATTGAAAAAAAAGTAAGAAAATCAACTTATATCTGCACTCATTTTCCCCACAAAATGTAATTTCAGGGCAGAGCTGCTTTTTTCACAACAACTAGAGAAAATCTCAATCTTATGTTAATAAATAATAATAATTGCTTTTAATTATGTAAAAATGCAGTAAATTCTGGATAATAAGAAATTGGCTTAACTAGTCATTACAACTTAAATAGCCATACTGTCTATCCAGGCCACATCCATGCAAAATATGAATAAGGGTCTCTGCTTTATTAGTCACTTTACTTAATATGAAATAACCGCATTCTAAAAGTTCTCACATTTGCACTCAATATAAAATCGATTTGAGAAATCACCAGGCTCTGAAACAAACTTTCACAATTACCATACTTGCCTAATAATCCTTGTATTTAATAATAATAAGAATCCTTGCATTTGATATAGTGCTTTTTACCTTGTCTAGACGTCTCAAAGAGCTTCACAGAATATACTATAAAGTGAATTTTATTTTTGATATATAGTGATGTCTTAAGACACTTTATAGGATATACTGTAAAGCAGAGTGACTAGTTTGTGGGCGAAACATACTGTACACACAGCCAAGAGGCATTAGCACTCTGGGCCACCTCAATTACAGCCACCAGCCCACCTCTGACCCTGACTGACAACCTAAACTACCAAACCAAGGCAGGACATTAATCACAGCTCATCCACTGACTGACTGGCAGCAGATTGTGCCAATCTCATCCTCTCATCCTGGCTCCTGACCTTGACTGACAGGCACAGAATGAAGTACCGTAAATTGGGAAACATTGTGCTCGTTTCCTTTGGGTGAGAAATGAAGGAGGCCACTGAAATTTCTTGACGAAGCAACCCAGAGATTTCAATAATCACTTTTGCCATATGTTTACCTGGACCAGAGTGGGGCTTCAATATGACTCTTTTGCTGCGGGGCACTCTCATCTGTGAGTCAAAAGAATGTGGGTTCAAGCCCCACGTCGGGACGTCATTATTTGGAATCAAATAGTCTAAGATAAATAATATAATAATAATCCTTGCATTTGATATAGTGCCTTATCATGTCTTTGAGACATCTCAAAGCCCTTCACAGAATATACGGTAAAATGAATCGAGTGCCTTTTGTGGGTGAAACACGGCAGCCAATTGAATATAGCAGTGTCGCAAATAGTCGTGGATTGAGTAACTAATTCATTTTTGAAGGGATTATTACCCCGGAAAAGCTATCTGTCAATCGACTAAAATTGAGTTCCTATTTACTGCTAGGCAAACAGGTGTGTGGAATAAGAAAGCTTGCCCAATGTTTTACCCTGCCAGGAATTGCACCCAGGTCCTCTCGCTTAGATAAAAACCTCCCGTTTTTATCTAAGGTCCTTGAAAGAGTGGTTGCCTCCCAGCTCCGCTCTTTCCTCTCAATTCACTCACTCCTTGAACCCCTCCAATCAGGTTTCCATCCTGCTCACAGCACGGAAACTGCCCTGGTCAAGGTCACTAATGACATCTTAACCGCCTGCGACCAGGACTCCCTCTGCCTCCTCGTCCTCCTTGACCTGTCTGCTGCGTTCGACACAGTCGATCACACCATCCTCCTCCAACATCTTTCCTCCCACCTCAACCTTCAAGGCACAGTCCTTGACTGGTTCCATTCCTACCTGACCCACCGTTTACATTCTGTTTCTTCCAACGGTTTCTCATCAAACCCCCGCACAGTTTCTCACGGCGTCCCCCAGGGCTCTGTCCTCGGCCCACTCCTTTTCACCCTTTACACGCTCCCTCTGGGCGATGTCATCCGCAAACACGGGGTAAATTTCCACATGTATGTGGACGACACCCAGCTGTACCTTTCTGCCTCATCCCTGAACCCCCAGACCATCGATGTTCTGACAGCATGTCTGTCCGACATCGAGTCCTGGACGAGGGACAACTTCCTCCAATTGAACGTGAATAAGACCGAGGCCCTCCTGATTGGCTCAAGCCAGCGCCTCCGCACATCGGGCGCTGCCAGCCTCAACATCCAAGGCTGTACTCTCCACCTCACAAAGCCAGTCAGGAACCTCGGCATCACGTTCGACCATAAACTCTCCTTCCTACCCCACATCCGTGCCTTGACCGGCACCGCTTATTTCCACCTGCGCAACATTGCCAGGCTCCGCAACTATCTCACCCCCCACGCTGCCGAAACACTCGTGCACGCATACATCACCTCACGGATGGACTACGGAAACTCTCTCCTCGTCGGCCTCCCCAGTTCCTCCATTCACAGGCTGCAGGTCATCCAAAACTCTGCAGCCCGTGTACTATCCCGCACCTGCCTCCGCGACCACATAACCCCCACCCTCGCCCGTCTCCACTGGCTCCCCATCCTCCAGAGGATCGAGTTCAAGATCCTCGTCCTCACCTTCAAGGCCTTACACGGCCTTGCCCCGCCCTACTTAACCGACTTACTTTCCCCCTATAAGCCCACCCGGTCCCTCCGTTCAGCAGGACTTGGCCTGCTCCAAGCCCCCCGCCTGAACCGCCCCACCATTGGAGGCCGGGCTTTCAGTTTTTCCGCTCCCACCCTGTGGAATTCCATCCCCCAATCCCTCCGTCTTGTTTCTTCCCTTTCCTCTTTCAAGGCCGGTTTGAAGACTTTCCTCTTCGACTGTGCCTTTTGTTCCCCCCCGAATTATTTGACCTCCCCTACGTGTTTCACCCCTTCCCGAACACTCCCCTCCCAGCTCGGGCCACACGCCTCCTTTGCAGCGCCTTGGGACGTCCTCCCGACGTGAAAGGTGCTTTATAAGTTTAAGTTGTTGTTGTTGTTGTTATAAGGCGAGTGCTCAAACCACTGAGTTACAGAGCTACAGCACGCCATAAAGTTTCTGATTTCTGGAGCCCTGTCATGCTTTCGATGGATTACCACCTTGTAACACACTTTAGATTGAGTTTTGTTCAGGATACTGTACACCTAGGCAATACTTGTTTGAGAACCAGTAAGTGCTTTAAGCGATTTTGTCCACTCTGATGTAGTGCTCAACACTACTCTGATGTAGTGCTGGGGATGTATTGTCAGAGGTGCTTTCCTTCAGAAGAAAAGTTAAACCATGGTCCCGTCTAGGACTAGGTTAAATACTACTCAAAATGAGAAGGTACTTTCTATTTCTCAGGCTCCTTGCCAACATTCCCCAAATAAAAATGTTCACTCACTCCATGGCTCTTTGTGGGACACTAATGGGGCATAACTGACTGCTGCATTTCACCTACAAAACATACTATCACTCCACTTTACAGTATATCCTGTGAAGCACTTGAAGATATTTCAACGATGTGATAAGGTGTTATAATAAATGCAAGGATTATAATATGATTATTATTTATTATTATTACCTGGTGAAAAAATAAATTAAATATTTTCCAAAAAATGATCTAAAAAAGACAAAGCTTAGTTTTGTTTGAAAAATGAACCATCCCGCTCCTTAATTATTTTATAATACAGGGAGTAATGTGTGATATTTATGAAAGGATTGATAATTAGGAAATCCAAAATGTATCGCATTCAACCCAACTCAGACACCAAGAATCAGTTTCAACTTCAATGACATTAGCCTCCTCAGAAGTAGGTTGTAATAGTAATAACTGTAAAATGAATTGACTGTACAGGTAGCCTCTATTTAGAATGCTTCTATTTAAAATGTTTCGATTGAAGGACCATAATATTTTAACACCTTTTGATCGATATAGGACACTTGGATTCATTTTATGGACCAACTTTTTTTTGCGCATGCGCAGTACATATTTTGAATATCACAGTCGCATTTCGCTCATCCTTTTTGTCCATACGCACAGTCCATAGTGTATTCGTAGGTAAATCGCACTCGCACCTGATATCCAAGCGTATGAACTGGCCAATAGTATGTCACCACATAATTGTTTAAAAGCCAGCTGATTTTGAAGCGATACCGTGCCACATCAGTATTACAGTAATTTCCAAACATTCCCGAGCCACTTTGAGCGATTTCCAGCCTCTGCCGTTTATACCATGTCGGGAAGAGAGCGGTACTGTAAGTGAAATAAGCAGCGGTAAAACCGCTAGCAGCCAGAAACCCTGCAAAGTCATCACTTTAAATACTAAATTGGAGGTGATAAAGCGCATCGATTCTGGTGAAAAAGGTACGGACATCAGGAGGGCTTTAGGACTAGCTAGATCGACGGTGGCTACCATAAAACAGAATAAGGACAATATACTGGCAAGATCAAGGTGTGTTACAGCTACAGGTGCAAGCAGATTAGCAAAACATAGGAGTGAT
Source organism: Hydrolagus colliei (assembly GCA_035084275.1). NCBI lineage: Eukaryota > Metazoa > Chordata > Chondrichthyes > Chimaeriformes > Chimaeridae > Hydrolagus > Hydrolagus colliei. The sequence goes on from CM068744.1 coordinate 29,949,450, forward strand.
GTGATGGAAAACATGGAAAGCATGCTGAGTGTCTGGATTGAGGATCAAAACCAGCGTAATATACCACTCAACACCCTGGTTATCGAAGAGAAAGCAAAATCATTGTTTAGGGAGTTAAATTATCAGGAAGGAGAAGACTCAATGGCACCATCTTTCAGTGCTAGCAGAGAGTGGTTTCAAAGGTTTAAAAGACGCTACAGGCTCCACAATATCAAGATGAGTGGGGAAGCTGCAAATGCTGCTGCCACTGTCACACTGCCAGTATTAAAGTTTGCCAATATTAAAGTACAATACTGTACAATTACTCTCAAGTACCCCTTCTTGCCGATGTGTGTTAATTTGTGTGTTTTGTGTGTTATGTTGCGTGGTTTTGTGTGTTATTTAATGGGTTTAAGGTCCAAAAATTTTGTAAAAAGAATGCATCTCTGGTTATATAATGGGACCACATGGGAAATTGTGTTTCAATTTAGGACATTTCGATATAGATACAGTTTTTCAGGAACGCAACCCCGTCCTAAATAGAGGTTTACCTGTATATATGTGAAACGTAACAGCCTATTGCGCATGGCAGTGTCCCAACAGTCGTGGATTGAAGTGACCAATTTATTATTGTTTGATTTTTCTTGAATGATTATTATCACATGTGTGTAATGACAAAATCTGGGGTTTGTCATTTACAAATAGATTTGCTTATTAAAACCTATTACAGTACAGTACTAAGAATCACCCAGTTCATTCCAAAACAATAAGATGGTTTCTGAAGTCCTGTCAGGCTTTCAATGGATTAACATCTTCCAACACACTTTAGATTAGGTTTTCTTCAGGATACTCTATTCCTGGACAATATTTGTTTGAAGACCAGCAAGTGGTTTAAGCGATTTTGTACACACTGTAACTTGCACATTGCAATCTCAGTCTCTCTTTATTATTGCTTTTTGGTCTGATCTTTGGAAGATAGTTGCCCATGCCAACATGTAGTGGATGTATAACAGCTCTTTTGCTAATACAACAACAACAACAACTTTGATTTAAATAGCGCCGGACGGCATCTCTGAGCGCTTCTTTCAGAGCGCTTCTTCTAATAATCTTTCAGTGTCTCAGTTCAAGGGTACTCCATTTCCTTAATCAAGCACAGATTGCTGGAATATATAGGAAAAGGTAAGATAGTTAAAAATTGCATTTTAGCTCTGATGGCTGTCTTCAACTGGAACCCATGAGCAGAAAAAGTATCTAATTTGTTCTCTATTTTCTTACTACTTTTTAACCAATGGTTACAGCTGCAAGAAAGTCCAGAATGTCACTTGAAACCTTTCTTTTTATTTAACTTGAATCCCAATGATGTCTGTGTCCCAGCTCACAGGCATCATTCTGACATATCTTTGTGTCTCCATGTAATACAGGTGCAGGGGGAAAAGAATTGTACAAGGGAGTGACAAATTGGAATGTTTCTTAACAGCTTTGATGTGATTATGATCACATTTCATTTTTTTTAAGAAAGGCTGCAATTTTTACCTCCAATAAATCTAATCAGATGTTTTTTTATCGAAACGTATAATTATTAAATTTCTAATAATTCGTGACATTTCTTAACGACTCTCTTGATGCCAAAGGTATAATTGCCAAATTTCTTTTCTTGAGTTTTAAAATGTTTCCTAAGTGTTTCCTGCAATGCTTTTTCTATGTAGAAATTTGATAATAAAAATCTGTTAAGAAATGACATTTAATGTTAATTAGCATCGCAAATAATTCTCACATTAACCAAAAGTGTGGTCAATAACAGTAAATGAGTATTGATAATGGTTCCATGACGTGTGGTTGAGGCCAGGACATTGAACTCATTAAAAACACTAGTTGATGCTGGCATGAGAGGTTGGCATGGTGCGTTTTCTGGAGGGATGGGATCAGAAGGAGCCAAACAATCTTCTTCAACAAGAAATCTTGTGATCAGGTCAGCACCCAGCAGAAAAAAGATTGGTTGATATTTCAGGCTAAGGATTTCAATAATTCTATTTGGGTGTTAAGTGGTATGAGACGAAAGTGAGGAAATGGGAACTACAGTAACAACTGGCGCAACAAGCTCGACAGGCGCACTAGCCTCACCATGTTTCTACATTTCTTCGATGGTTTGGGGAAGAAAAGAAAACAAAAATAGGAAAAGTAAAATGTGAACAACTGCAGACAAAGCATCTTTGTGAATTGATCAACATTTACTGCTCCAAAAACATCATTCTGAAAAATAAAATATTGGACAACCATCTGTCTTGCCATATGTGAACTGGTCCCAGTGATATTGAACAACCAAGGCAACAGTGTTATTGGTAACAAGGCTTTCATCATATAGTTGGCAGATGCTATTATAAATGTGATTGTTAGATGTCAATGTGAACAATCTGACACAGCCTTAGTGCAAGAGATCTAGATCACATACCAGATGTTGTGCTATGTCATCCAGGTTTCTGCATATTTGGATACATATCAAAATGTAATTAGCTTGTGAGTGTCTGAGGCCTAATGTAAAATTAAATCTATGAACATTTGGCTTCTAGACCTACAAAAAGAGGACACATTGAAGTAGTGTCTCTCGGAATGCATGTTTGTTGAGACTGTTCTGTTATTGTGATGATTTTTGCTGTTGGAGAATTGAAAGGAAACTTGAAAACACTGGTTTGTAAAACGTTGGTGCCATTATTATTAAGGCGATGGCCATATCGTATGAAATCTGGAGGTTAAGTGATGACATCTATATTTGTTGGTGCATACAGTCAGATTCTGCCTCAGGGAGGTCATGGCTTTGTAATTGAGACTTTTCACAATGCAATAAGATTTGTTGAGATCCTGAAAGGAAGGAAGTAGCTGGTTGGTTCTAGCTTGATCTCTTACGTTTCAAACATTACCCAAACTATTGGCACACCTAAGACTACAAACTTACTGAATGCATTGAGTGAGCCGAAGAGTGAGCCATCTACTACACTTTGGATCCCTGGGTTTTAAGCTGAATGTGAGTAAGGTTTATATAATAAAAGTTGTAATATTCCTTGCAACAATGAACCTCATCATGAGGCTCCCAGGACATTTTGCCAAGGCATTAAGCAAGCATTACTCAGGGCTGATGCAAAGTCTTCCAAAGCTCACACAGTCAAGGAAAGGCGTTTTGTGCTGCAAGACATTAGTGAACCATTCCTCAACCTAGTGAATCAGAGATAAAATATTCTGAAAGTAAATATGGTAAAACATTACCCATTCACACAACTTTAAGCACATCATTGCAGTGTAACTGAATCATTAAAATACAGACACCTCTAAGTAATTATTTAGTTTAAAACCTAATGGGCACATATATATTTATGTTGGAGATTCAACAATGAAAAGGGCATAAATATGAATTTAGATGATTATGTTAATATTGTGTATCGATGGGAGAAAAATAGTTTTTCAGAACTTAGCATCTTATTTAACATTAGGAAAGGTAGTAATTGTGGATCACCTGAAAAAAGAGCAAATAGGAAATGTCTAGGTGTGGGAAAAACAAAGACTAACATTTTCACGCAAACATTTCCAGAATAAGAGCAATTTGCTCGTATTGCTAAATTTTTTTTTTTTCATTGGAGCTCCACATGAAACCTTTCTGATCTGTGTGAGTACAGGGAAACCTTACATGAGTTCTGGATTTGAGCCCGTGTAGGCAGATCACTGAGATTTTAAATGTACTTTGTGTGACTGCAGGAAGAATGGAAAGACATATGACCAATGATGCTCTGATAGAGTGCCTTCTCAAAGGGGACTTGAAGAAATTCCTGAAAAAAGTCAATCATCTAAAGGATCCAGAGACCCTGCTCCCCAACTCATGTTGACCAGACTGTTGGTGAAGATGCAATCTGTGATCAGTTGGCAGAATATTGTAAAACTGCTTAAGGGTGTACCAAAGAACAAGTGCAAAGAAAATTCATGTGAGTCCAGCAGTAATTGGTTTTGTGATCTATTGAACAGCCATTACTTTAGTTCATGATTTTTTTTAATTTTCTTTCCAACCGGTGAAAGCCCAGGCTCCTCAATTACCTGGCAAGTGAGCATCCATTTTACATATAGATATATATTATATACGTGTGTATAATATATATCATTTATCGCCATCAACCTGAGCTGGAATTGAGTTCCAGCCCAGGAGTGTGTGAAACCACTGCTCCACCCAGTCATCTCAACACAGGACTTTTTAAAAAGTTTTCAGAGGATAAGACTCCACACTTTCAACCTTGATTTTAACATTTGATTACATTCATTATTTTTTGTCTCGCGTTCATAGTGGACGTTGTAATTGTATCTTTTTATATATATTTAGAAAGAGATAAGACATTAAGCAACCTGTCAAAATTATGTCTTTCAATTCCAATGTTGTAGCAGCTGTAACATTCTTGAGGGATGTTTTTCATCAACACTAACCTGTTAGCAGGAGTTATGGCACTTCAACCTTATCGCTCACAACTGGGATATTGTTCAGATGGAAAGCCCAAGGAAAACTTAACCACATGCTACTAAAGCTAATTTTTAGTCTTTTCCTGAAATAAAAATAAAATTAAAAAAAAAATAGTTTTTGGTTTTGATTTTCACGCCCTGTTTTCCTTGAAAGCTGTTGGGTTGAGAAAGGGCTTGCTGGGAATATAGAAACTGGAGCATCAAACTGGGGAATGCAGTTGCGTGTATCTCCTAGAGGGAATTCCATGAAGGACAGCTGCTTTGTGAGAACATGGCTCTGAAGGTTGGTCGGAGTTGAGTTTCTGCAGGACAGTGTATCCTATGTGTAGTTGCCAGCTGGAGATGGACCCTCTTTTTTTCTGTACGGCTTTTTCCAGTAAATTGTACTATTTATGCTGTTGTTTCTCAGTTTGGGTTGGATACGCTTAAGCATGGTGATGGGTTTCTGCATGCGTCAGACACCCAAAAATTGTTTTTCCATCGAGCACTTTTTCCACCTCACTCACTCAGGCTGGTTCATTGAAAAATGAGTTAACATTCATGAATCACATCGAAGTGACCATTCTTCACTTGTGAATGAGTGTTTGCAGCTCACTCAACAGCTGAGGCAGTGGGGGGAGGAGGAGGAAATAAGGGGCAGGACAGGAGGCTGGATAGAGAGAGAGTGGGAAGAGGAAGGTCTCATATGTGAAGCCAATCTAGTGCTTTCCTCACATCCACACAGAACAATTGTAAGAGCCCAGGTTACAATATTTTTCATCAACATAAACCCATTTTGGTGTTTGAAATCCACACATAGGGGTAAAAATTGTTCCATATTTAAGGAATGTGTTTAGAAACGTCAGCAAGTGGCTCCTCGCTCCAGGTAAGTGCTTTGTTCCTATAAGGCAAGGATTATTATAATTAATAATAATATTCCACTTCTCCAAGAAGCTACTCCCAACTCTCATTTTTTACATGTATTTGTGGACTGAATTTCATGATGGGTTGTGGCAGGGAATTCTGCATTCTATATACAAACATTGCGATATCAATGGCAAACTATATCACTGGAATTTGCATGTGTAGGTGGGATGCATTAGATTCTCAGTTTGGTTTGGATACTTTTTAGAATGGTAATGTGTTTCCGCATGTGTTAGACATCCGGCTGACCCCCCAAAATACAAACTTTTTTTTAATCTCCTCCACAAATTATATTTCCCAAACCTTGTTGTTCCATCCCCAATCTAACTCATTATTTTTCCCAACCTCAAGACAGTAGAACTTATTTCCTCACTCAGTTGCTCTCCCTCCTAGAATCTTCTAAAACAGAGCCGAACACCTAACTCTACAATTCGACTTATCTTCTCCTCTCAGTTACTCCTTTCAGCTTAGGAGATCCAATATTTTTTATACTAAGGAACTCTTGGTCCTAAAAACATAGAAACAATAAAAATCTACAATTCAGAAGGTCATGTGACTGAATGAGTCCACCCAGGCTCAAAGAGTTGTGTGCATGAACACTAAAATCCCTTTTCTCTTCCACAGTTCTTTGTGTCTTACCATTTAGAAAATGTTCTGTTTTTCCATTTTGGGATTCATAATCGATGATCTCACATGTCCCCACATTCAATTCCATCTGCCACAGTTTTGCCCACTCATTTAAATCTATCTAAGTTCATTTGTAACTTCCTGTTCCTATCTACACAATTTACTGTGCCTCCTAACTTTGTATCATCTGCAAATTTGGATGTAAAACATTTTATTCCTTCATCTGAATCATTTATATATGAGGAAGAGTTGAGAACCCAGTAAAGACTACTAGGGAACACCACTTGTCGCATCCTACCAATCAGAGAACTTTCCTTTTATCCCTACTCTCTGTTTCCCAATCAATTAAAAGCCACATCACAAGGTTACTTGCAATTCCATGCCTTTATGCTTTTGCTTATAACCTTTTGTGTGGAAACTTATCGAATGCCTTCTTGAAGTCCATGTACAAGGCACTCTCTTATCCATCTTGTTAGTGACCTCTTCAAAAAATTCAATTAGATTTGTCACACATGACCTACCCTTCACAAATCCATGCCAACTCTCTTTGATTAGCACAGCCTTGTCCAAGTGCTCAATCACACTGTCCCCGATGAGAGATTCTAGTAACTTAGCCATAACTTCAGTTAAGCTATCAGGTTTGTAGTTATCTGGTTTCTGCCTTCCTCCCTTCTTACATAATGGAGTTACACTTGTAATTCCATAATCCAAGTATGCGATTCCCAAATAGAAAGAACTTTGGAAAGTTATGACTTATTCATTTGCAGTTTCCTCCCCTATTTATTTTAATACTCTGGAGTGGAATCTACCAGGTCCTGGAGATTTGTCTATCTTTAGTCCCATTATTTTCTGCATGACCATTTTTTAATTTATATTAAATCCATTTAGTACTTCTCTTTGGCTTACTTTTAGGTTCCCTTTTACTACTGGTATGTTGTCTTCCACCTCTACTGTGAAAGCAGAAACAAAGCATTCATTCAACAAGCCTACCATTTCCTTATTGTCCATTATAGTCTTACCTCAGTCTGTCTTTAATAGGCTTACATTCCTTCTTAACCACTTTTTTTTCTATTAATATAGTGATAAAAACTTTCACTGTTGCCCTTGATATTCCTTGCGTTTTTTTCTCATATTTGCTTTTTACACCTCTTATTACTTTCTTTGCATTCTTTTGTTGCTTTTTATGAGTCTCCTAGTCTGCTGGGTTTGCACTTTTTCTTGCATTTAGTATAAGACTTTCAGTTGGAAGCTGCCCCTTCCCACATTTGTTAACCATAATTGGTGAACTCCATACGTGGAATTTTTTGTGTTTTAGGGATATGCACTGCTTTTGTATTGCACCAAATTCTTCTTTGAATAATTCCCACTGTATGTCCATGGGTTTACCCATTAACAGTTCAGCTCAGGTTACCATAGTTAACTTATTTCTCAGACCTTCGAAGTTTGTTTTGCTTCAATTTAAAATCTTGGATTTGTGACTCTCTCTTCTCCCGCTCAACTTATATCAACTTAAACAACAACAACTTGCATTTATATAGTGCCCTCCACCCTGGGCGATGTCTCAGAATTCTTCACAATGGCAGAGCCCATGGCAGAGCCAGCGGGAGGAGGATGTGATGTAGGCACGGTTGAAAAGAAAGGTCTTCAAGCGCTACATGAAGAAGGGGCAAATTGAAGCGTTTGTGGAAGGGAGTTCCAAAGTTTTGGTGTGGAGTTTTGAAAAGCACAGCTGCTGAGGGTGCAGCAAAGGGATTTGGGGGACAAGGAGTTGGCTGGACCTAGTAGAGCAGAGGCAGCAGGTACTGCTGTGAGGAGAGAGGAGATTAGAGAGGTAGGGGGATACCAAGTAATGGAGGGATTTAAACATGACTAGAGTAATGATCTTGAAGTTGATCCGCTCTGTGACAGGGAGCCAGTGGAGTTTGACAGACTGGGGTAATTGGAGTTTGAAGTATAGTGCAGATGAGAATGTGGGCAGCAGAGTTTTGGATGAGCTGAATTTTGGGACTGGTGAAGAAGGGGAGACCGTCAAGGAGGACATTAGTGTAGTTCAGCAGAGAAGTGACAAAGGCATGGGCAAGAGTTTCGGCAGCTTTCATGGTGATCATTTGCTCCAAACAATCTTTTGCCTATATACATTCCTCTTGAAAGCTATCGCCAGGTCACTGATTCCCCCATCAACAGAAATAACATCTCCCTATTTACCCTGCAACTAACCATTTAGTCTACTTACCCTTTAATCTTCTCTTTGTTTGTTTCACTAAATAAAACGATTAATAGGATTCACAGGCTGAATTATTTGTAGTGCTTAATATATAATGTTTTCCTGTAATATCAATAGTTCTAATATTGTTTTGTGGTGTTAGAGACCCTTTTATTAAGGGTTTGTCCTGTTTTGAATACAAATAAGAAAATACTGTGATCTGAAGATAACACGTCAATTGTACTCCAATTATCTGAAATGTAATTGCACTGAATGTTTGCAGCCAAGCTATCAAGCAGTGATATTTGTTTTGAGTGGATGAGCGTGGCTTTCCTATGTGTTTTAATAATTAAGTATCACAAATGACAAATGAAATTATCTTCAGATTTTCAAATCAATGCAACAATGTGCGTTGTGCAGCAAGGAGACCTTTGCCAATATAGAAACCTTAAATCAGGAGCTATTTGCTTTCATGTTCTCTTTTCTGGTTCCTACCTGCACTGAGCACAGACACATGAGGATAAATAGTTTTGAAGCCTTCATGTAGGAATCTATAAAATTCAGCATTGTTACTTAGAGGGAACTGCAGAAAATTCCATTACAAAGTGAGTTGATGTCCCACATTCAAATGCCATTGCCTGGCACCATACATGGTGTGTGCTTTGGAAGGATGGAAATTAATTGTGCTCAAGAACACTTGCTCCCTTTTGTCATTGTTCAAGCCCCATTGAGAAAAATGGCAGAACAACAATTGGATATCACATGGAGATGGGATATGGTGGCAGAAGCTGAATCTGTGATAGCCTTTAGAAGAGAATTGGATAATTATTTGGAAAGGAGAACTATAAAAGGAAGCAGAGTGGGACTAAACAGGTAATAGTTCTTACAGAGAACTGGCACAGACTAAAAAAGTCTGATGTATTACAATAGAAACATATGTGGACCATTAATACAGACCTGATGGGTTTTTCATTCAAATAAAACTGTTCTGTTTCAGACTGATTTAAATGGTCTGCGCTCTCACGCAGAAGCAACAGATTGAGTTGAGAGACTACTGCATTGCTGGTTCTAGCGGATGTGAAGCTCCCCTGATACCATTTAGAAGAGAAGGCATACTGGCCAATATTCTTCCCTCATACAAACCTTCAAAAACTCACACATAGATTCATTGTTAACTTTTTTTAAAAACAGTCTTTAATTTGTTTAAGTTATAACTTTCATTTTAACAACTACAGAAAAAAAGGCTTCAAAATTACAATTAAATTCAATAATTTGCCAAATAATAGATTGACTACAGTATATCTAGATCTGAGTGGACATGATCAAGTGCTGTAGTGTCCTGTAGCTCAGTGGTTAGAGCTTTGCATGTGAGAGACGGGGGTGAAACCTTAGGCAAGTTTCCTTACTCCACACACCTGATAATAATACCTCAAAAAAACCAACAATAAATTGATTATTTTAATCCATGACTGTTTGTGAGATACTGCTGTGCGCAATTGCCTGCCGCGTTTCACCCACGAAAAACAGTCAATTCACTTTACAGTATATTCTGTGAAGCGCTTTGAAACATCTAGATGATGTGAAAAGCGCTATATCAAATGCAAGGATTATTATGACATCAAATGATCAAGGAATATCAATATTATTCATTTGCTTGTATTTCCTCTCTCACCCTTACAACAATTACCAACCTTCTGCCCACTCAGTCTACCATCTATTATTGGCTGGAAGACAAGAAACTGATTTAAAACATGAGACCGAAGTCAGTAAAAATAGACCTAAAAGATGTAACAGCTTATAATAGAATTCATGCCATGAGGTTGATTGTGGCTTCAACAAATAATGTGGCTTCGTTCCCTGTGGTGAACACTTTTTGACTGCTTCAGATTCTTGAAGGTCAGAGCATTAATTAATAGCAAAGTACAAAACATAATTGTTTTTCGTGGATAAAAAGATGCTGGCCATTGGAATTCAAAGGAGTACTTGATGGATTCGGCTGGGATCTCCAGTAAAATACTTGTCATAGATCCAGGTAATGAATGTTGGCACAATTAAGAATGGTTGTAAAATTGTTTTTGTAAAGCAACTGAAGTCCTGCTGTCAAAACTATTACAGGACGTGAAAGCCTCTTCTGGTCCATTAACTTGTGACCTGGGTCGGAAACAGAGGATAGTCGATGAGCTAAGATGTAATGTGATTTTGCTATTATAAACTCCACAATGGCAGAAGAATATAAATGACAAACAGCACCAGCTGTTCACTGGGTTTGACAAGTTTTTGATGCAGACACTCATTTCCATATAGGTGAAGAGTTCAGTGCTTTGGGACCTGAAAGGTGCTATACAAATGTAATTTGTTATTGTTGTTGTTGTTGTTGTTCTAACAACTGTCCAGTGATAGTCCCTGCCACATGTTGTTGTAGAAGAACATTTTTGAGCTTCTCATCACTTTGTGATGCACAGTATTACACTGGTTACATCTGACCAGCCACATTCTCCATTATTTACTGTTTGTGTGGGTGGATTTGGCTTTGTATATTATCAGTACATTCCCAAGTACTGAAACCAAAGAAAGAGGTTTAGGGACTATTCCAGATTGTCACAATATTTACAAGGCGTACATGTTTGGGCAAGGGTGGTAAATGTCCTTGACAGATTTTCCAATGTGCCGTAAAATCCTGGAATCAGTACTTACATGATAGCTCCATGAAAAAAACAGCATTAGTGTCTCACAGTCTTTGGGACTAACTGTGTGCTGAATTCAAGTGATCCACTGCCACTAGGAGACTTGGCACTTTTATTATGAATGAGTGAGAAAGGAAAGCAGCTAAGCTGAGATAAATGGAGAGATTAATAAAGGCAGCCATCAAGTAAATAGAGTAACCAACACGTAATGTTCTGAGCGAGATAATGGATAAACGGGAGGACAAAATACAGCAGTTCAATAGAGAGAAGAAAGAACAGTAACAAAAGCATTGAATTTGCTTTCTGCATTTTCTGAAACCAGCACCTGTTTGGAATATGAAGCTTCCAAGCACAGAAACACAACCAATATATGAGGTGAAATTCTACCCGGGTCCATATTGACCCTATTTATGATGCTTTTTAGAATTTGGCAAATTGTTGAATTCGATCCTAACATTTTTCCGCAGTTCTTAAAAGGAGCTGAGCTGATTTCAAAATTAAGATTATATTTAAGTACCGGACAAATTCTGAATTCTCCAAAATGTTACGTTAATAGAGGTATGAGAACAACAATTTGTAGTTTTGTAGCGTTCTTCATGTAGGCTAACATGTCGGAACACTGCAAACTACAGGGTCGGAGGCCGAGCAAGGTAGATGAGAGATGACCATAGATACATTTGAAGGCTTGCTCCATGTCTTCCGACCCACCTAGCCCACTATTGGCGGGCGAGCCTTCAGCCACTCTAACCCTAACCTCTGGAATTCCATTCCATAGTACCTCCGCCTCACCCCCTCCCTAGCTTCCTTCAAGTCCTGCTACAAGACCCCCCACTTCAACTGTTCCATCCGTCACCCCAAATCCCCTCCTTTCCCTCCACTCTCCCCGTTCCCGACCCCAACTCGGGTCTGAAACATTGACTGTCCAGTGCCTTGGGTTGTCCCCCTTAAGCGAAAGGTGCTATACAAGTGTAATTTTGTTAGTGTAATTTTATCGTACAATTTAAAGATACAGAGAGAGGGAGCAAGGTGGAAGGAATTCCACACTTTACAGGCCTAGAAATTGAAGGCTTGGATAACAATAGTGGTACAGAGAGGGTTTGGGAATAGGTCAATAGAATAAATCTAGACCCAAGTGGAATTTTATCTGGATACTTTATTCCTTATGTATCATTCATCTTATTGTCAGCATTTCCATCAACTGAATGGGTGTTATTCTATCCAGTTCGCTAAATTTAGCATTTTTCAATTTTGAATTTGTAATTGAAAGCAATTTTAAATTACAAAGCAAAGTTTGTTTATAATGCATGTTGTTCATCATCCATAATTGTACAGATAAAAATCCATTGAATTTAGTAACAAGAGCAGAATCACCCGCACGTATGCTGCAGCTGCACTCTCCTACAATATTCATATCACAACACTCTATGGTATTCCCTGTTAAATGCTTTGAGACAGTCTTCTAACATGAAAAGGAATGATACCACAGCCAAGCATCATTATTTATTTAATGTAGAAATAGGCGATTTAGCCATTAAGTCTATGTTGGTGTACTTCTTCACATGAGCCACCTATTCTTCACCTGTTCTCCTGTTCTCTCCCCATTTCCTTTTGATTATCCTTATTTTCATGTATCTTATTCAATTCCCTTTTAAGAAAGGAATCTATGCACCATATTTCAATCCCTTTGTTGTGATTTGAGCTGCCAGGCTAGGCTAACATTCCAGTGTGATACTAGTTCTGTGTCTGTCCTTTGGGTGAGACATTAAACCTGGATCCTCTCTACCTATCTGCCGAATAGACATTAAAGACACCGGACACATTGAAAAGATAGAAGGTAGTTTCTCATGTTATCCTAACACAAACTCATTTAAGTTAACTTGTCATCCACCTCTTAACTGGGGGCTTCTCCTCCAGCCCCCACACCGTCATGTGTGGCATCCCCCAGGGCTCTGGCACCAGTGCCTTGGGACATCCTCCCGACGTGAAAGGTGCTATACAAATGTAATTTTGTTGTTGGCCAGGGCACTGGGAAGAAACTCCCTTCCCTTTGTGAATAGTTCCATGGTATCTTTGACATACACCTGAACAAGCAGATAGGACCTTGGTTTAACATCTCATCCTCTGCATCTCTGACATGTAGCATTCAGGACGTATGCAGAAATACGGTAATTAGCAATTAATTGAACAGCAGTTAATGACTATGTTATTCAAAAGTCAGGAATGCTCCTGTCTCTCTGATGGCTTTGGAGTCTGTAAGAGTGCAGCCCAAATGGCTCTCAAAAGACCAGTCTCTGTCACCAGCTTGAAATTAAACCAGAGTTAGTTCGCAAAATAAACTATATGAATGAACAAAGATGGTGCAAGGTCACAAGATTGGTTCAGATGAAGGAATTATTTTGGAACCATAGCAATCTATAGCATAGAATAAGACTATTCAGCCCATCATGTCTGTGCTGGCTCTTTTAAGACAAATCCTCTCAGTCCCAACTTGAGAAACTTCAAAGTTTTTCTTTGAAGAAGATGGGTTCTCTTGACTTAATTCTTTCTTGTATTATATTTTGCAGCAATTCCTCTTCAGTAATAATCTATTATTGGTTACCCAGTGGCACAGTTAGCTATTTGTTTGGTATGTCTACTTATGCAATATGTCTTATGCCTTTCCCAATACCTATGTAGTTCACTCGATCTATTTGATTTCATCCTTCCAGAATAACACACTCTTCCATCCTCCCATCACAAAGACATAAGAACTTTTAAGCATCGTAAGGTTTTGATGGAATTGGCTGAAGTGATGACTAAATGCAGTTGTCAGCATCAATTTGATTTCATGACTATCTCCTTGGATTCAAAATCGAATTGATGCCACAAGCACTGAATTTGTACTTCACACTTGTCTTGATGGTAGAATTTGCAAGGACCAACAATAACAAAGCAACCAATGATAGCTTCTGCTTTATAGGTGGGACATAAATAAATTTCAATTTTGAGACCATTTATATTTTTCTAACTCAAGTATGTTTGTAAAGCATTAAAATATATTATCAGAAAATACTGTAGAAAGCAAGAAACCTTTTTAGAACATTTAAATTATCACTGAAGGCTGGGTGCCAAGATGTTAACATATCATTCCTCATTCACAAAGCTGCAAATAATCACAGTATTTCAGCTTGTGCCTCTGCACAAACGTAGATGGAGCATTAATCCAGTGAGATTTAGTTGGAGAAAAGCACAAACAGCTCAAAATAATTCATTTTATGGGAACACAAGCACAATATTTAAAGAATTTAAATGACTTAAAGGAGGCAAAAGTGTAGAAAATATTGCTTCCTGTGATTTGAATCGTTTTAAAGGGAGTGTTTACCGTGAATTATTTTGTGTAATCCCAGTTCACTCTCAATCGATTGCATGTTATGTTGCTGCTACTACAAGCACTATGGTGAAATCTCCAGTAATAATTATTTCCCTGGTTTAGAATTGCACTGGCATATAACTCAATCACTTTCTCCCAAAATACGTATTGAGAGCACATTAGGATGTAATATTGTTGCAGAGTACTTTTATGCCAAATGCCTCCTGATATGATGTTAATGTAAATGTGTATTCTATTATTTTTTTCCCGTAGTGTTACACTAGCCAGCTTCATAAAGTCACAAGAGAGGTTCAGATGAAGAAAGTCCATTTTGGGCCCATTTCATCTCATCATTCCTGAGTTACCTAACCTATAGTCCTCCCAATCCAGCATTTAAACTGCGATTGTTTCTCAAATTAGACCATTGTCCTGGCCTTCACCACTCAACTTGGGAACCTGCTCCCAGTACTGTACTTTGTTCAATCTCAAAATTATTGCTGCAAAGAAATCCACAGCACAGGCAATAATGGAAAAGATATCAAAGAAAAGAGAAATTCATAGACAAACCCCAAACACATAGCGTATGAGGGACCAATATGTGTGATAATATAGGAAGTATAGCTACTTTAAAGATAGGTTATAAAAATATTTGTCAACATTCAATGTAGTGAAATTTAAATACAAATAATAGGACTTGTATTGACCATGAAGAGATGAGACAAGTATGTAAGCGAAATGAAAAATATGAAAAAGGGTAGAGGGAAAAGACAGACAAATTGCCCTGAATGGATAGCTTTCAGATAGTAATGATTTGCTGAATGGTCTTTTTCTGTTCCCTATATATTTATGGTTCCAACTAATCCCAATATATGGTGCATCTCAAGACATCTTTGATCTCACCTTCGGTCACTGTCCTGCCCTTACCCACCCTGCCCTGTAACCCTCCTAAACTCAACCCCTAAATTCCTGACCATCCAGCGCCTCTGGGTTTCCTTTAAACATGGAAGGTGCTATACAACTGTAATTTTTGTTGTTGTATTCACTGCACACATGTCAGCGGCCTTTCACATCACGGTTATAAACACTTATACAGTGAAAATTGCAAATTGTTGTTATTGGGGTGTGAACGTAATATAATATTCCTTGCATTTGATATAGCACTTTTCACACCTTCTAGACGTCTCAAAACGCTTCACAGAATATATTGTAAAATGAATTGACTATATTTGTGGGCGAAATGCAGCAGCCAATTGTGCACAGCAGTGTCCTACAAACAACCGTGGATTGAAATGACGAATTTTGTTTTTGTTTTTTTGGGGGACCGATTATTATTAGGCGTGTGGAGTAAGGAAACTTGCCCAAAGTTTTGCCCTGATCTGCCAGGATTCAAAACACAGGTCTCATGCTTGTAAAGCGAGTGCTGTAATCGCTGAGCTACAGGGCTCCACATCTCTACAGGAGATGTATGAAATGTCACTTAGGAGATAGGAAGGTAGGGATTCTTCCTGTTCAGCTCATGTTAATCCTGCAAGCAAAAGAAAATGCAAAGGGTTGTTTTAGCTGGACAAGTCACAGGAAACCAGATCATGCTTTCAATAGGAAGCAATGTAGACATATCTGATTAATTTCCAGCGGTACCCAAACCCACACTCGCAGTGATCCCCAGGTTTTGGTTCTTGCCAACCTATGCTTAATGCTCTCTGGAATTAGATAAGCAGAGTGTATCCTACCAAGCAGAGAGTGGGCATTCCGTTTTATACACAAGGAAACGTCCATGTATGTGTAGGCATACATAACTCTCAGTCTGATTTGGATATGCTTAAGCATGGTGATTGATTTCTGTCAGATATCTGGCTGATCAAACAATAAGTGAACACAGTAAATAAATAAAACAAATGTTATTGACAGGCAATTTACCCATTCAAAATAATTTAGCCTTTTAAAGCTGCTGTGGAGACTAGGTTTTGAGTGTTTTATGAAACATTCATTTTATGCTTTTTCTCTTTCACTAAACAATTTATAGCACTAACATGGCTAAAGTCAACTTTATGTACATTGACAGATAGAAAATGGCAGATAGCAAGAACATTCTGACTCTTCCCCCGAACAAGCTTACATTCAGATGTTGAAAATATCATAAATTGAGGGTACTTTTGATTTAATCTGTATTATATTTTGCAGCAATTCTTCATTGGACTGAGATTATTATCAGTAATAATCTATTATTGGTTTTGCAGTTAGCTATTTATGTGGCATTTTAGGATGTAGCTCAGTGGTTAGAGAATTCGCCTTGCAAGCAGAAACAACAACAGCAAAATTACATTGTAAGAGAGCTGGGTTTGATTCCTGGCAGGATTTTTGGACAAGTTTCCTTACTCCACATGCCTGGTAATAAACCCTCAAGAAAACCCCCCAATAATAAAGTTGATCACTTCAATCCTCGACTGTTTGCGGGATACTGCTGTGTATAATTGACTGCCGCGTTTCTCCACAAAATATACAGTCAATTCACTTTACAGAATATTCTGTGAAGCGCTTTGAGGCGTCTAGCAGACGTGAAAAGCGCTACATCAAATAAAAGGATAATTATTATTATTGTCTCCATGTGTACATCGGAAACCAGGAACAGACCATGACTGTTTAGCTTGTTGATCTTGTTCCACCAGGTAGATCATGGCAAATCATTTGATTTCAATATTCTGTTCTGTTGCAGATAATCAATGCAATTTCTATGTGAGAGGGAGTAAATAAATAGGTGCAGACTCATGTGGAGGATAAATTCCGGCACAGACTGGATGGGCCAAGTGGCCTATTTCCATTCTTTGTAAATTCTTTGTAATTCTTTAAAACACTTTGTTAACTAAATGATTCTGTGTTCCAGGGTCATTGTGTAAATAGTCTACATTACTATAGATGATTCTGCATCAGACTAAAATGTGCAGCATTACAGACAGTTTAGTCTGATTTGATAGGCTTTCTTTCATGACCACTCCTTACTCAATACTGCAGGCATATTGATGCTCTGCGGCTTTTGTCCACAGTGCCTCTAAATTAAACTGATGATCAATCAAAGCAATGTGGTGGCTTTGCTTGCATCATGAAATACTTACTGATGGCTTGGCAAGGATAAGACCAATAAAAAAATGTAGAACATAGACTTAGCTTAAAGGGAAATAAGGTTGGATGGCAGTTAATCTTGTCGTGCTCAGCGGAGAAAGCCATAAAATAAATGATCTGTTTGTTATAATTACAGGACTTCAGTGCCACTGCAAGGTTATACTGCTGACCTTCACCAATCATAAAATCTTCTGGTTGACAGTGGGCTTATTAACTGAATACTTATTGCAGAATAATTAGGCTTGCTCAAATTCTTACCGCAGAAATATGCTTCAAAGTGTCTTATGCGCAAACAGAATTGTGTTGCACATTCAGTTACACCACTTTACAGTAAATTCTGTGAAGTACTTTGAGAACAGATAAGGCAAATACAAGGAATATTATATCATCTCACTGCCTCACCAGTGTGGTCCAGATACACATTCATACCCTATATTCTCTGCCTCTCTTGTGAAAGTCTCGTACGTGCCTAGCAAGGAAAGGGTGGAAACTCAAGTAGAATCTAAACAGGCTGGTTGGGCCAAGTGACCTGGCCTGCTTATGTTCTGTACATTCTACATAAGAACATGAGGGTAGGGAACAGGAGTAGGCCATTTGGCCCCTCGAGCCTGCCCTGCCATTCAATTAGATCATGCCTGATCATCTAATCTAACTCCACCTACCCACTTTATCCCCATATCCCTTAATCCCTTAATCCCTGTATCCATAATAAATATGTCAATTTCAGTCTTGAATATGTTCAAGGACTGAGCATCTACAGTCTTTTGGGATAGAGAATTCCATAAATTAAAGTGAAGAAGTTTTTCCTCAACTCAGTGCGAAAAGGCTGACCCTTAATCTTTCTCCAGTCTCTCCTCCGCTAGAAAATAATACGTTTTTATGTTTTTACTACCTAGGTGGAAAAACTTCACATTTCCCCACATTATATTTCATCTGCCAACTTCTTGCCCACTCATCTAGCCTATCTATATCCCGTTGAATTTTTTTTTGTCATTCTCGGTGCTAACTCTCTCACCTAGTTTAGTATCATCTGCGAATTTAGATATTTTAAGTTTGATGTCCTTGTCTACAAATTGTAAATAGTTGAGGCCCAAGCATTGATCCTTGTGGCACACCACTAGTCACATCCTGCCAATCTGAGAAGGACCTGTTTATCCCTACTCTCTATTTTCTTCGCGTTAGCTACTCTTCAATATATTGGCTTTCATTCCATGGCCCTAGTCTTGTGTTTCAGCCTTTTATGTGGCACCTTATCGAATGCCTTCTGAAAATCTAGATACACTACATCTACTGCTTCCCCCCTATCTAACCTGCTAGTTACGTCCTCAAAAAACTAAAAACAACAACAACAAAATTACATTTAAATAGTGCCTTGAACATCGGGAGGACGTCACAAGGCACTGAACAGCTAGGTCAGGACCCGAGCAATGGGGGATGGGTCAGGGTAGGGGTAGGGTGAATGATAGGAGGAAAGGCGTGCAGAAGGCACAGTCGAAGAGGAAGGTCTTGAGACCTGCCTTGGAAGAGGAAAGGGAGAAAGCAAAGTGAAGGGATTGCAGGATGGAGTTCCAGATTGTGGGGGCAGAGAGGCTGAAAGCCCGGCCACCAATGGTAGAGTAGTTCGGCCGGGGGGTATGGAGCAGGCCAGAGCCTGCTGAACGGAGGGGATGGGCAGGCTGATAGAGAGACAATAGGTCGGAGAGATAGGCGGGGGCAAGGCCATGAATGGCCTTGAAAGTGAGGACAAGGATCTTGAATTCGATCCTCTGGGGGATGGGGAACCAGTGGAGACAGTTGAGGGTGGGAGTGATGTGGTCGAGAGCCTAGTACGGGAGAGTATATGAGCTGCAGAGTTCTGAATAATCTGCAGCTAGTGAAGGGAGGAGCTGGGAAGGCCTACAAGGAGAGAGTTCCTGTAGTCGAGCCCAGACATGATGAATGCATGGACAAGTGTCTAGGCAGTATGGAGGATAAGATCGTGGAGGAGTTTGGCAATGTTGCAGAGTTGGTGGAAAGTGGTACCAATCATGGAGCAGATTTGGGGGAGGAGGGACAGTTCTGGGTTGAACAAGATTTGTTAAGCATGACTTCCCTTTTGTAAAGCCATGTTGACTCTGCCTAATCATGTTGTGGTCTTCTAAATACACCACTATAACATCCTTAATTAAGGATTCTAGAATTTTCCCTACCACTGATGTCAGACTAACTGGTCTATAGTTTCCCATCTTCTCTCTCCCACCCTTCTTAAATAGTGGTGTGGCATTTGCGATCTTCCAATCAATATGTAAATCTGAACCTCCACTAATAATTCTGCTGTTATGTACAACATGTACAACTCTGCAGTGTGTTGCATTGAAATGGCTACTCATTCAATGCTATTCATTGCATTGCATTCACTGCTTCAACCTGTTTTCGACCACCCTGAAGGCATTAAGATTTGGGGATTGTGTGGCCAGGTTGCTAGGAGAAAATCTATTCTCTTTTGGAGTAGAACTTTGTCCTCTCTGGAAATCGCTCCCCAAATTCCTCTGCCTTGCTCTTCCCTCTCTGCTTTCAAATGCCACTTGAAGACATACCTTTTTGACTGCACTTCCCTCCAACTCGGCTCCTGCTCAAACTTAACAAAGTGAATATTTTCAGATGTTCTTTCAATTAGAAAGATTCCAAATTGTTATTGGTTTTGCTGTTATAATATTGGAAAAATTCTTCAGGGCAATTCTCTGATACCTTAGTAAAATAGCACCTATTCAGTAAGCAGTAACTTTCACAGGGCGTGCTTATAATGGGTCTTCCAGTTAATAGCTCATGTCAGGAAGTGCTGACTAATCTCTATAAAACTTTGGTTAGGCCTCAGCTGGAGCACTGTGTTCAATTCTGGTCACCACACTATAGAAAGGATTTAAGGATTGGAAAGGGTGCAAAGAACATTTACTAGAATGGTACCAGGATTGAGGGACTTCAGTTATGAGGAAAGGCTAGATAGGTTAGGTTTATTCACGTTAGAACAGAGAAGGTTGAGAGGAGACCTAATAGAGGTTTATAAAATCGTGAGGGGATTTGACAGGATGAATAAGGAAAAACTGTTTCCACTGGTGGACGAATCTGTGACTCATGGTCACAGATTTAAAATAGTTTCAAACAAAGCAGAGGGGAGCTGAGCAGAAATGTTTTCACTCAGTGGGTTGTTCGAATCTAGAAAGGTGGTGGAGGCCGATTCGATAACAGCTTTTAAAAGAGAATTAGATCTTTATTTAGGGAGAACAGGTCCGTTAGGTTATGGTGAGTGAGCGGGGTAGCGAGATTCAGTTGCTCTTTTCAAAGAGCCGGCACAGCGTAGATGGGCCAAATGGCCTCCTTTTGTGCCGTAAAATTCTATGATTCTATGTGTTGGCTTGGCGCAATTGGTAGCACTCTCACCTCTGAGTCAGAAAACTATTGGTTCAACAACAGTAGCAACAAATTGCATTTCTATAATGCCTTTCAACAACAACAACAAAAATACATTTATAGAACACCTTTCACGTTGGGAGGACATCTCAGAGCGAAGAACAGTCAGGTCGGGACCTGAGCATGGGGGGAAGGGTCGGGGTAGGGGGAAAGGGAAGGAGAGTAGGAGAGTTGGAGGAGATAGGAGGGGAGCAGAAGGCACAGTCGAAGAGGAAGGCCTTAAAGGAGGAAAGAGAGGAAGTGAGGCGAAGGGATTGTGGGATGGAGTTCCACACTGTTGGGAGGACATACCAAAGTGCTGAATAGTCTGGGATTTGGATCCAAGCAGGGGGTAGAGATCAGGAGGGGTGGAGGTAGAGAGTTATGGGTAGCAAGGTGACTGAAGTGTGGTTGAAGATGTGTGTCTTGGAGCATTTCTTCAAGGAGGCAAGGGGAGGAGGAAGCAACTGTAGCTATTGGCAGGGAGGTTGAAGGTTTGACTGTCGATTGTGGGGTAGTTCGAGAGACATGGAGCAGGCTGAGCGGAGGAAGCAGACAAGTCAATATAATATGGCATTTGGAAGAAACAGATGAGCAACTCTGTTGCAAAGTTCGTGGAGGATTTTAAATGCGAGGATGAAGATTTTGAACTCTTATTATCTGGGGAATCGGGAGCCAGTAGAGTCAGGCGAGGGTATGGGGTTATGGAGCCTGGTGCCAGAGAAGGTCACAATGACAAAATTACATTTGTAAAGTGCCTTTCACATCGAGAGGATGTTGCAAAGTGCTAGACATGAACTGCAGAGTTGCAAATGATCAGCAGCTTGAGGATGGAAGAGTTGGGAATGCCGGCAAGTTGGAATAGTCAAACCTAAATGTAACAAATACATGGATGAGGGTTTTGTTGGCCTGAGTGGCGGAGCCAAGCAATGTTGCGGAGGTGGATGGAGGGAGTATGGAGCACAGAGGTAGGGAAGAAAGGACAGTTGAGGGTCAAAGAAGACACCAAGGTTCTGAACTGGCTCAATGAGGTGAAGTGTGCCTCCATGGATTGCTGATGTTCAACTAGTTCAAGCTCCAGGTTGAGACTCAAATGATAGTCTAGGCTGACACCCCAGTGCAGTGCTGCAAGTATGGTGCATTGTTGGAGGTGCTGTCTTTCAGATTAAACCAGCATTTTGTTTTGTGTGGCATCGCTGTGTTTGCCTACAAAATACACAGTGACTGCACTTCACAGAAAATACTGTAATGTGGTTTGAGACATTCTCCTGACTTGAAAAGCACAGCATTAAATGTAGAGACTATTATTATAACTCACACTGCCAAGCTTGGTAATTTACCGATTAAGTGAAAATAAGATAAGGTGCTAGCCCTAATCAGTAAATATATAGATGATCACCAATAATTGGTTCTTTTAGTGTAACAATTACAATCTGCAAGATGTGTGAGGATCTGTTTTGAATTGTATGAGTCTATTTTGTAATTTGACCTACTTTTAAATGCAAATTAGGCTGAGTTAAAGCCTTATTGATATGCTCTCTGCTAAGCACCATATTTCTTTCCATCATACTTTCCTCAAAGTATTTCATGGAGTTATTCAAATAAACATCTGGGAAGGTGGGGCACAATCTGCACACGTTTAGAGCAATAACCAAGATACATTTTTCATTCAGTTTCTACTGGTATATGTAAATCCTATATTCATCTCTTCCCCCCACAAGCTGTAGATCATCTAGAACTCTGCAGCACCAGGATCCATGACCCTATTACCCCCATCATTGCCTGGCTTTACTGGCTCCCCATCCCCCAGACGATAGAGTACAAAATCCTCATCCTTGCCTTTAAGGCCCTCCACGGCCTTGCTCCTTCCTACTGCTATGACCTGCTAACCTCATATTGACCTGTCCATTCCCCCTGCTTAACCTGCTCCACCTGTTCTGCCCAGCCTCCCCACCATCCCACTATCGCCGGTTGAACCTTCAGCCTCTCTTCCCTCACACTTTGGAACTCCATCCCATATTCCCTTTCCTTCAATCCCTCCCTTGCCTCCATTAAGGTACATCTCAAGATCTTCTTCAATCATGCCCTCAGCCACCCTCCTACCCCTATACTCTCTGATTTCAAACTTCCCTACTCAGGTTCAAATCCCTGATTGTCCAGCACTGTGGAACATCCTCCTAATATGAATACAAATGCAATTTTGTGTCATATGCATTTATGTAGTTTGTATAAGTCTTAGGATTTGCATGGTGAGCAAAAAGGGATTGATTAAATCTATAATATACTGCTTTGGGGCTACTGGACTGGCCTCTTCAGCACCTTGGGGCGTCCTCCGGCCTTGAAAGGTGCTCTATAAATGTAATTTTGATATTGTTGTTATCTTCAATACGTCATCAATAGTAGATCATAGGATAATGATGAATGTCAGACAAGATGTATATTTCACCCACAAAATACAGTGAATTCACTTCACAGTATATTCTATGAAATGCTTTGAGACATCTCAAAGATGTGATAATGCCCTATATATATATCAAATATAAGGATTACTATTATTATTGATATGTAAGATTTAGGGGGACCAACATGACATTGGGTTTACATTAGGTGATTCAAGAACAACTACAACAAATCATATTTATATAGCGTCTTTCAATTGGGAGGACATTTCCAGATGATGGACAATCATGCTTCTGCACCTGAGCTGGCAATTCAGGGAGGGTTGTGGTGGAGAGTGGGGAGATGATTGAAGGGATGGTCAAAGAGGAAATTCTTGAGATGGATCTTGAAGGAGGTAAGGTGTAAGGCAACAACAACAACAAATTATATTTATAAAGCACCCTTCACGTTGGGAGGATGTCCCAAGGCGCTGAGGGTGTCCCAAGGTCCCGAGGCAAAGGGAACGTGGAATAGTGTTCCAAAGGGTGGGGGCAGAGACACTGAAGGCCTGACCACCGATGGTGGGGAAGGCTGGGCGGGGGATGTGGAACAAGCTGCAGTTCCAGAGCATGGAGGAAAAAACCATCCCAGGCTTGTAACATCCAATGATTTTAATGGTGTGATACTGTTGATACTGCACTTCTCAGAATAATTACAGGATGCAACAAGCCATGGGCTAAAATGATACATGGAAAACGAGGCTTCATCTTCAAATATATTGTGAAGAATGTCAAATATTATATTGGGTTATTTTTATTTTTCTCCAAGTTGCTTTTGATCGTTGACAGTCATCCACTAGAAATCAACGCTTCCTGTGCTGTCCTAATTCATTTAGAGATAAACCGAAATGCTGCGGATTCTAAAAGTGTGAGATAAAAAGAAAAACAAGTTGGAAATCCATGCCCCTCAATCTGTACCTGAATAAGAAAGATAGGCTGATATTCTGGTTATGACCCTCCGTGGAAGATAACCATGGGGTATTAGCAAAGGTTGAAATAATAATAATAATAATAATAATCCTTGTATTTGAAAAAAGCACCTGATCACATGGTTGAGTTGGCTAAAGTGATTCACAGAATATAGTGTGAAGTGAATTGGCTGTGTATTTGGTGGGCAAATCCACCTTCACTCAATCCTATTGTAATTTTAACCTCTGCAATGATTCTCCATAATCAGAAATACTCAAATAATAAGATCAATTCTACTTCATACACATTTGCCAAGACGTGCACTGACTGCAGATCCCTTGATTTTAGCACAGAGCCTTTGATGGGGAGGAATGGAAGTCATTTTGCCAAATCTACCCACACAGCAACTCCCTGCAAGAGAATGAACAAAGGGAACTTAAAGAATTTATACCAAGCCTCTCCTGCTAAGTCGGTCCATGACCCATTGATTGTTAGGGTAGATTGTGGTTTCCAGTGTTCAATGCTGTATATATTAGAGGCTGCACAAGAGTGCAGGGTATTCGAGCTACCTCTGTGAGGAGATTAAAGAGCCCACTCACAACAGCATCACTCCCAGCCTTGTATGAGTGTTCTTAAGATATGCCTCTGGGATCCAGCAAAGGGAAAGATCCTTTGTGTTTCTTCTTTCTGTTGTGTGCTTATTTACTATGCAAACACATCAATTGAGCTACTTAAATGATATGGGTTCAATTTTATAGGAATCTGGCTTCTCGTGCAATGCATTGATGGATGGAATAGAATCATTGCCTTATGATTCCAAGCTATCACAATTATATCTTACTAGACTTGAGTTGAGAGCAGCCAATATTTTTTGAAAAGATTATGCAACAAGGCTTCAGAGCACGTCCAAGATCCAATCAAAAATGCAGTGGGCAAGAAAAATAGGTTCCTCTTATTGATATGTAAATCAAACAGGTTGCACAGCACACTTGCTCAAAACACTGGAGGGAGGATTTGTTTGTGAACACACAGTGAAACATGTTTTGTGGTGATTTTTGTGTTCTTGAGATGGTGAGAACTTGGATTGTTATAATCCTTCAGATGTCAAAACTACTCTCAAAGAGCTTTTTAGGAATTGTTGTCAAATGTAATGAGTGTTGTTCGAGGCAAGAACTACAGAAAACAGGCTTCAGAGTTAAAACTCAATTAATTCTACTCAGTTTGAAAAGCTTTGTTAATGGAATGAATGTTAATTCAAGTATAATTTCTACCGCCAAGAAGCTCCCACATTGATATGAGCAATTAATAACTGCCCTCATTGGTGGAAAAGCAAGTGGGTCTCCTTAGATCTGTGCTGGCTCCAAGATGATGTACTTAGCAATGGAATGTTGCAATTCTCAGTGGCGGTCTCGTTAGTTCCTGAGTCAGGCTGGTGCAAGGAACTCCAGGGACTGATGATGACAGATCTGGATCATGGGAAAGAATTGGAGGGACAGACCACTATCGGAGGAGGGATTCTCCCCATTCAAAAACAACAACAACTTGCATATATAGCGCCCCTCATACAGGATTATGTTGCAGAGCACTCACCATGAGTTAATCCTGCAAATTAAAGACCTAAAGGATAGATCAATATTACTTGGTTTTAGCTGGTTAAATTCCGGCAGAACCCTAACACACACCCCTGCATCTCTTGGCTCTTGTCAACCTTTTCGTTAGTACTCTGCAAAATTGAGTAAACAGGATGCATCCCTCAATGGATAGAAGATGCATTCTATTCTATGAAGCACCTTGAGACATCTAGAAGATGTGAAAAGCATTATACCAAATGCAATGATTATTATTATTGTAGACACAGGGGAAGTTTCATGAGACATATATTGAACTCACAGTTTATTTGGATACTCTTAATCATAATGATGTGGCAGATATCTGTCTGACTACAGAAAATGGTTTAGTAACAAATTAATCTGGAGGATTATTGGCTAGGATAGCAGGAATATCTCCCTTCCCAAATCGTATTCTGTGAATTATAATGTCAATCTGAAGGCTGGTAAATAGGAATTTGGTTTAATGGCAATGCGCTGGAGAGTCAGACAAGATTTTAATTTCATTGAAATTGTGACAAAAAATTGAACAATTTTCTTTTTTCAGTTCCCAGCTTCAGCACCAAGCATACTTGCGAGAGTCATAATGTGATATTAAATGTGGAGTATGGCTTCCTTTTCTCTCCTCAACAAAAGGTATTTGTTTTTGCTGTTGTCTGTAAAATTAATACATGGACATCAACAAGCCACAAGATTTTTCCTAGAGTTTGGAGAGTTAGGCATTAGTGAAATTCCTAATTACTACTATTAAAAATGGCAATTAAGGTACACAATAATATTGCTTATATTTCATATAGCACCTTTCACATTGTGAGGACGTCTCAAAGCAGTACTTACTGTAAAGTATAGTGACTGTGTATTTGGTAGGCAAATAAATGATACCAGAAGCAAATTAAACTATGAAATCTTCTTATAATAATGGTGATCCTTGCATTTCATATAGTGCCTTACCATGTCTTCAAGACATCACAAAGTGCTTCACCACTTGAATATATGAGTATGGAGGCGTAGTCTCAGACACCTAAGGGGAGAGATAGTGGTGGAAGTGGGCATTGTTGCGGAGGTGGGGACGGCATGGATGTGGGGTTCAAACAATATTTGAGGGCCAATCAAAACACTAAGGTTCTGTCCTGGCTCAGTTACCTGGAGAGTGCATCTATGAATAGTGATGCTGTCAGTGCCTGAGATGAAGAAGATGAAGATGAAGAAATGCTGATTGGAGCCAAATAGTACAGCCTTGGTCTTGTCAATGTACAACGCAGGAAGTGCTGACAAACCTCTATAAAATTTTGGTTAGACCTTAGACCTCAGCTGGAGTACTATGTCCAATTCTGGTCACCACACTATAGAAAGGATGTTAAGGTATTGTAAAGGGTGCAAAAACGGGGATTCAACAGGGTGAATAAGGAAAAACTGTTTCCACTGGTGGACGAATCTGTGACTCGTGGTCACAGATTTAAAATAGTTTCAAAACGAACCAGAAGGGAGCTGAGGAGAATTTTTTTCACTCAGCGGGTTGTTCGAATCTGGAATGCATTGTCTGAAAAGGTGGTGGAGGCTGATTCGATAACAGCTTTCAAAAGAGAGTTAGATCTTTATTTAGGGAGAACAGATCTGTTAGGTTATGGGGAGAGAGCGGGGCAATGGGAGTGAGTTGCTCTTTTCAAAGAGCCGGCACAGACTAGATGGGCTGAATGGCCTCCTTTCGTGCTGTAAGATTCTATGATTCTATGAACTGGGAAAAGTTAGCTCTCACCCAAGACTTGTTTGACAGATAATCTGCCAAGAGAGCAGTAGTCCTGGAGTCAAGGGTGGAGGCAGAGAGATAGCGTTGAGTGACATCCTCATACATGTGGAAATTAAACCCATGCCTGCAGATGACATCACCAAGTGGGAGCATAGAGATGTTGAATCGTAGAAGACCAAGGACAGAACTCTGTGGAGCGGCCACAAGTAGCGGTACTATGGGTAAGGTAAGATTGAAACCAGGTAGAGAAAAAACAAAACAAAGGTGGAAATGAGAAGAAGAGACATTGGAGGAGGATAGAGTAAAGGTGGCAAAGAGATCAGGAGGATGAGGAGACAGAGAGATCCCTGGTCACAGATGGATAGAATGTCAATTGTAACTTTGAACAAGGCTTTCTCTGTGTTGCGAAGAGCACAGAAGCCAGATTAGATGGGTTCACAGAGGGAGTTGTGAGAGAGGAAAGAGCAAAGCTGGCAGTAACTAATGTTTGGACCTTTGAAAGAAAAGGAAGATTGAAAATGGGTTGGTAGTTGGAGAAGAGAGATGGACTGAGGGAAAGTTTTTTGAGGCTAAGGGTGATGATGGCTGTTTTTCAGGGGATGGAAACAGTAGCCACTCTGGGGCTTCCTTCTCAAATTGGGTTGATTGGGCCTGATCTCACAGTTAAAGGCTCTGGAACGCTCTTCCTCACTCCCTTCGCCCTGCCCCCTCTTTTCTCATTGTCAGGTCTGAGCTGAAGACCTTTCTTTTTGACCGTGCTTTTGGTCACCTTTTTCCCCTTCCCCCTGGCTCCGCCCCTGGATCCATTATTGCGAAGCGCTCTGAGACGCCGTGCGGCATGGAGAACGCTATATAAATACAAGTTATTGTTGTTGATAGGAGGGGCATCAACCTCACTGTTTCTCAGCTCCAATCTCAAAAGAATACCCAGGTGAATACCTTGAAATCTTCACTGAGACAGTAAGGATCACAGAACAGAGAGGAGAGAATGTTAGTGTTGAACTAAGACATGGATAGAGAGAGATTTTTAAAGAAGGTTTTGAAGGTACTGCAAAAGAGCAAGGCAAATAGATTGTGACAGCAAATTTCAGAGAACAGGGGCATACAACTAACTCATCACAAGATTGGTTCAGTTGATGAAGACTCTTCTTATCTCATCTTTCCAGAATACCCACCCTAGCATCACCCCATCACAGCATCAAGCTGCTTTTTAAATGAGTCTAATGCCTTGGCTTCAACCATCTTTTCTGCAACCTGTTTTAGTCATGGTCATTACTTATTCTCTGAGCGATGAAATATACAACCAATGGACGGAGATAACATTCACTTCATAGATGTGTCCTGCAATTGAATCTGCATCACATAGGTCAAAGAGCAGTCTTCCACTGTTTCCATTCCTCTTGCATTTCCTAGTTTCCTCACCCCCCCATCCCCTCCACCACCCAGCCCTCATCATACAGACTTGTACGCACACACACACTACTGAAATTGGAGGCAAAGATAAAGTGTAGAAGGAAGTACATTTTGTTTGCAGCACATTCCTTAAACCTACTAACATTGGAAAAATCACATTGCTCCCTTTTATGAGAAACTTTGCTTATGTGTTATTTGCACCTAAAACAAACAGTCCATTGACTTTATCGTGGTTGGGTGCTTTGGATGTGCTTTTCCCCCAATCCAACCACACACACACACGCACCTGTAAAGGAACTCGGGAAAAGTCAAGTTCTGGCAGTGCTACATTGTGAATTTAAAGCAAAGCAGGTTCCTGCAATTTCCTTCATCCTATGTGAGTCAGAGTTAAAGCTGCTGTCATTTCCTTTGTCGGTCATAATCACTTTGAGTCAAGTTAATGAAAGATGTGCCAATTCCAAAGATGCTTTGATAGCTCTGACACACTGTGAGTATGGGTCAGTAAGAGGCCCAATGTCTTTCACTGTCATTTTCATTCCTCTGCTGTTCAGTGCAGTCACATGACATGACATGAGATAAAGCTGTGCGTACCATATGTGCGGATTTGGAAATTTCAAGGATATTGCTTGTTGCCCAGTGAGAGATGATTAGAATCCTACAGTTCTTTCAGGATTACTGCTATTATTCACTTTCAGTCAGACACTTAATATTTTACGAACAGAATTACTGGAGGTTTGTGCTCGTTAACAATCAAATTGCTCATTTGATCTCCGAGATATAATTTTCTACATAATTAGTCAGGAAGTGAGCGATACCTGAGGCACACCAGTCGGACTGACTGTATCAAGTGAATTGCTTATGTGAAATTAGTTCTCATCCCCTCCCAACAACAAAACAACTTGCACTTGGTTAGAATTGATGTTTTTTACTGCACAGAAGGAGGCCTTTTGACCGATCATGCCTGGGATGGCTGGCCATTTAATCCCAGCTGTACAGCTGTCCATTTAATCCCATTTCTCTGCCTTTTTACTTTTTTTTCTGAGGATTAAAATAGATTCTGATCTCCTATGTTTATATCCATCATAGCAGCATTTGTTTTGTGGGACATTGCTGTGCATAAATTGGTTGCACGTTTCCGCAAAAATACACAGACACTGCACTTTATCCAATGAGGGGTCCTGCTGATGTGAAAGACATTACAGTATATCAAATGGAAAGACTTGTTTTCTTTCTCATTGGGAAACTGTGTTGCACAGTTAAATAAATATAGTATGAGGCTGTTGACCTAGTGCAAATGTCTGCCTCTTTGATTCATGAACATGGTTCCTTAACTTCCGTAGCCTTTACCTCAGACTCACTGACACGGTGCACAATTTAGTCTTCAGGTTCGATCCTCAGGTGTCCTTTCTAGCACACATCTGCTCTCTGACCAAGACTGCTTTCCTCAATCCCCACCACATCGCTTGTCTCCAACCATATCTCACACCCAATGAAGCTGATTCGAAATTCTTATTCACAGATTTGTCACACCTCGCCTCAGTTTTCCAAAGCCCTCCTTGCCGGTCTCCACTGCTTCACCACTGCTTCACCACCAACTGATTCAAAACTGCACCCATATTCTCACTTGCAAAAACTCACCCCGATTTCTAGATCCTTGCAATCAATTTCTGCCTGCCACTGCCTTACCTCTCCAACATACTCTCTCCTCACAGCAGTACCCACTACCTCTGCTCTACGGGGTCCAGTTACCTCCTTATCCCCGAATCCTCCGCTCCACCATCGGCAGCCGTGCTTTCAGCCACTACGCCCCCAAACTTTGGAACTCCCTCCTTCAACAGTGTTGCCTCAACCCCTCCTTTCCCATCTTCAGGATATGCGCTTCAACTGTGCTTATAGTCACCTTCTCCCTCCCTTGCCTCTGACTCAGCCTCAGGCTCCACCATTGTGAAGTGCTCTGAGATACTGCCTGGCGTGAAGGGTGCTATAGAAATGCAAGTTATTGTTGTTGTCATCGACCTGCATGCACCCCACTCCACTAATGCCTTTCCTCTCTCCCTAACTCAGTGTCAAGCTCTGCTTCTGTTAAGTGCTCTGAGAGACTATCCTGCATGAGGGGTGCTATATAGACACAATATTGCAATCTATTACTTAGAAGATGAGCAGGTAACACTCAGCTTTAACAGTGGCATTCTGCAAAGGTATCTCTCAAAGCAGCCATCATAAGCATTTGCATCATTGCAATGACAGCTGGCTTTGTGCTGCAACTTGTCTTGGAAACAAAATAAATATGTAGAAACCTAAAATTGGGCCAGCAAACATCACCCTGAAGAATCCTCTGCTGCTTTTAGTTGGAAGGATGGCATCATTGTGGTATTGAAACATTCAGATGAAGTAGTTGCTATGTGTTACATCTTCTTTAGGATAGGAACAAATTGTAGGATTGCTCCAGGGAACATAGCCATTTGCCACAGTGACAGTAAAGCAACATTCATACAATATTATGTGGCTGCACACATCCAGGGAAGGCGTGTGTTTCGAGCCCAGACTTGTAATGCCCTGGACACAAGCGGTGCACTGCGCTGTGCAAACACCAAGGCTGCAGAATCTGGCAACGAATATGAAAATGCATGTTGATGGGATATGGATCGGTGGTGGATTGAGGTGGAGGCAGAGTCCATTGTGGGTTTGAAGAGGGATGTAAACAGATACATGCAAAAAAAAAGGTTTGAAGGAGTATGGGGATAAAGCAGGGCAGTGGGATCGAATGAACAGCTTGCTCTGATTGCTGGTGTAGTCTTGATGGGCCAAGTGGTCTCCTTCTGTGCTATAAATTTCTATGATTCTATGAAGATGCTAACACCCAAGCATGATGACTCACTATTACCAAGCAACAAGTCAATCACTCGTGTCTGGGATTTGATTATCTCCCGATTTCAAACATCCATTGTTAGCATGAAGCACTCCCAGCTGAGACATAGCAATCGCTGGTTGATTTCTGATGATATTACCGCTACTAGTTCAGCAAATAATAAACCTGCTGTTTATTACCAGAAAGCAACAAAGTCACTCTGCAACTCATTAACAGCTTTTCGTTCACATTGTAAAGGTATTAATAGCCTGTGGTGAATGTCATTGCAGAGGAAAGAAATTGGCCATCACTGGAAAAACACCTGAAAAAATGAACATAAAGATTAAAACAAATGAAATAAATCAGAATTAATGGGAACATGGAAGTAAATTCACAGTTGTGATCTTATCTTCACTGCAACGTTTGCTAAGGAAAGTTAATAGGTTTTTTTCCAATTGTTGGTAATTTCAAAACGGGGGACATAAAAAGAAGACAATAATAATAATCCTTGCATTTGATATAGCATTTTATCACCTCATCGAGACATCTCAAAGTGTTCCACTGCATTTTATTGTGAACAACAACAACAACAACAAAATTGCACTTATATAGTGCGTTTCATGTCGGGAGGACGTCCCACAGCGCTGAACAGTCAGGTCGGGACACGAGCGGGAGGGTGGGTGGCGGGGGGGAGTGGGTTGGTGTAGGGAGAGTGGGAGAGGGGGAAGAGTTAGTGGGGCAGCCGGAGGCGCAGTCGAAGAGGAAGGTCTTGAGACCGGCTTTGAAGAAGGAAAGGGAGGAAGCAAGGTGGAGGAGCTGCGGGACGGAGTTCCACAGTGTGGGAGCAGAACGGCTGAAAGCCCAGCCACTGATGGTTGGGCAGTTGGGGCAGTGGACGCGGAGCAGGCCTGAGTCTGCTGAACGGAGGGGATGGGCAGGCTGGTAGGGAGACAGTAGGTCAGAGAAATAGGTGGGGGCAAGGCCGTGAATGGCCTTGAAAGTGAGAACAAGGATCTTGAATTCGATCCTCTGGGTGACGGGGAGCCAGTGGAGTTGAGCGAGGGTGGGAGTGATATGGTCGCAAAGGCTGGTGCGGGAGAGTACATGAGCTGCAGAATTCTGAATGATCTGCAAACTGTGAAGGGAGGAGCTGGGGAGGCCGACGAGGAGAGAGTTCCCGTAGTCCCGAAGTGAAGTTTAGTCACTGGCAATTACATGACTGCAAATTGACTGCAGAGGTATATTTGTGTCCAATCATTATCTGAGCCCCAATCTACTCATTTGAATTGGAAGAGCAGATAGATATTAGAATTAACATACATAAACCTTTAAAGGTAGAAAACGCAGGTGTAAAAAACTGTGAAGGATTCTAGATTGTATAACAATAACAAAATTACATTTGTATAGTGCCAGACAGTCAGTGTTTTGGACCCAAGCCGGGGTTGGGATTGGGAAGGGTGGAGTGGAGTGGAGTGGAGAGAAAGGGGGGTAACCGATGGCATGGTCGAAGATGAGGGCCTTGAGGCGGGCCGTGAAGGAGTCTAGGGAGCAGGCAAAGTGGAGGTGAGGCAGAGGCTGAGACCCTACCATGTATGGAGTGGCTATGTAAATGCAAGTTGTTGTTGTGTACTCTCCCGCACTAGGCTCCGCGACCACATCACTCCCACCCTCGCCCGTCTCCACTGGCTCCCCATCTCCTAGAGGGTCGAATTCAAGATACTCGTTCTCACTTTGAAGGCTATTCATGGCCTTGCCCCTGCCTATCTGTCCGACCTGCTGTCTACCTATCAGCCCGCCCGTCACCTCCGTTCAGCGGGCTCTGGCCTGCTCCACATACCCCGCCCGAATTGCCTTACCATCAGTGGATGGGTTTTCAGCCTCTCTGCCCCCACAATCCGCAATCCCTTTGCCTCGCTTCCTCCCTTTCCTTCTTTAAGGCCAGTCTCAAAACCTTCCTCTTCGACTGTGCATTCTGCTCCCCTCCTAACTCTCCCCCCTCTCCTACTCTCCTTCCCCCTAACCCGACCGCCCCCCCCCCCCACCCCCTCCCCCCCCACACCACCCCACCCTCTCGGATCCCAACCTAACGTCTCGGGACGTTCTCCCGACGTGAAAGGCACTCTTTAAATGTAATTTTGTTGTTGTTGTTATAAATAGATGTATCCAATACAATATTAATAATATTAATCCTTGCATTTGATACAGCACCTTATGTCAAAAGGATGTCTCAAGCGTTTCACAGGATTTTTGTATCTATTTTCGGTTACCATACTTTAGGAAAAATGTCAGGGTCTTTAGAGATGATGCAAAGGAAATTTACTCAGATAATATCATGGATGAGCAGATTGACCTTTAAGCAGAGACTGGGCCTATTTTCATTGGAATGGAGAAAGTTGAGGGCAAACTTGATGGAGAGTTTTTAAATTCTGAGGGGTTTTGATAGTTGATGAGAAAAAATTATTTCCATTCCTTGATGAGTCAGTGACTAGAGGCCATCAATTTAACATGATTAGCAAATTAGCAAAGGGTAGATTAGGAGGAATTTGTTTACACAAAGTACTGTTAGGATGTGGAATCCATAGTAGTTTTCAGGAGGGAACTTGATATGTATCTAAAATGGAGTAACCTGCAGTGGTATGAGGAAAAAGTTAATTGGAAACTGAATGTATTGCTGTTTCAATGTGCTGGCACAGACCCAATAAATAACAATGCATAACCCTTTCATTTGTTATAGAGTCTTTCACATTAGATGGACATTTCAAATATTTTACAGCATTCAGTATAAAGTGTAGTGACTGTGTGTTTGGGAGGTGGACATTGGGCAAAATCTACTGTAAATATTATTGTTCTATGGCTGGGTGGGCTGGGAGTGGGCTGGCAATACGGTGGGAGGCAGATAAATAATTTCCTTTAAACACAATCTAAAGTTCATAAAAGATTATTTTATACCACATTTATATGGATGCATTTTTCAATCGAAGCTTAAGTCTGCCAAAGCTCTGTTGCCAGTCTACCCAATTATTTTCTACCAAAGATGCAGATTATCCGGAATTCTCCAGTTCCCGTCCTTTCTTGCACTAGCTCTATGATCCTATCTCCCCCACCCTCATGCTGCCTCCATTGGTTTCCCATCCCTCAGCAGATTGAGTTCAAGTTCCTCGTCGTAATCTTCAAATCTGGCACTGGCTTCACTTCCCATGCTCTGCTGACCCCATGATTGGTGGTGAGGGTTTCAGCCTCTATCTGCCCCACTTTCTTTCCTCGTGTCCTTCCGATTCCCCCTTCTGCACCTCTTTCAAGGTCCATTTTAATACTTTACTCTTTTGTCACGCCTTTAGTCACATTCCCATCCCCACCCCACTCAGCTCCGACCCCTGGCTGGGGTGTCAAGCCAGGACGGTAAAACACCTCATGTGAATGTCACTTGTTAAGGGTAAATTTGTATTGTATTCCTCTTTTTCACTCTCCCTCAGTGTGGATTGGACATGTGTTTGACCATGCTTTCGTTTTGTAACCTGTTAAAGCTGAAATGCTTGTTGGCATTACATGGTACACAAGGATTTCCACAAAAACTGAGGTCCCATCTGCCTGTTCAGGTGAGCATTAAATGGCATTTTTCGAAAAGAGATAAGAGTTTCTCCTAGTGTCCTCGCCAACATAGCCCCAAATAAAATTGATGACCATTTCATGGATGTTTGTTGGACACTGCTGCACACAAATTGCCAATTTTGCCTATAAATACATAGTCACTTCACACTTCACTGTAAATGTACTTCACAGTAAATCCTGGGAAGCACATTGGGATGTTCTTCCCATGTGAAAAGCGCTTTACCAAATGCAAGGATTATTATTATTATATTATAGTTTGATCCTGCCTTGTGCTAAATTGTGCCAAGCGGCCCTGAGATGCTGCCCCATGTGAAGGGTGCTATTTGAATGCAAGTGGTTGAGTTAGTGGATCTGACCAATTTCCTACTTGCAATTAGCTTCAGCACCCGCTGTGTTAGAAAAGAGGAAATTTAGCCACTGTTTCTGATTGCCATCCAATGATCCATGTGGTGGAGTCAAGGGGCAAGTATAGCAGCAGAGTGTAGTTCGCTGACCTACCCATACAACATTAATGTACCAAGGTCACTGCACTCTGTTAAAACCTTTCGTCTTCTGCCTCATGTAGCCTCATGGTCAGATAGCTTTACATACTCACACCAAAAAAAATTTGGTCACTTCACTCCTCGACTGTTTGTAGGATGCTGCTGTGCGCCATTGGCTGCTCCATTCCACCCACAAATATGCAGTCAATTCACTTGAGATTATATTCTGTGAAGCACTTTAAGGCATCTAGAAGATGTGAAAACCACTATATCACAATGCAGGGATTATTATTAGCATGATTAGTCCACTCGTATAAATAAGTATCCAAGACTCCTTGCCCTGTAGACTGATTAGATCTTGTAAACCTTCATTTAAGCACCGTGACCTCCCTCTGAATGGCTATTCATGCTACTGATGAGTTGTGACGGCTCCTGTAGTTGCAGGGTAAATAACCCCTCGCTGGAGGATGCGGCGGGTCACCTCATGATGACTGACCATTAAAACACACTCAAGTTTCGCTCAGTCGACAGGAAATGACCATGCGGTAGAGCAGTGACAGATCACCACAGCCATTTGCAAATGTTAACTCCAGCAGACTGATAATGAAGTAAGCGAAATCTTGGGCTAAGAGGCTCATTCATCCACTTAATGACTATGTTTACTATCGGAGAAGCAGCACTGAAATCATTTTGCTCTACAAAGTGGTTCTTCATAGTGAAGCCAAAGCTAAGAGCAGCAAATGTTATAGATTTTGTGGGTTCACATTATGGAGTCAAAATATTGTGCTGTCCCAAGTTATAATAATAAATAATAAAAATAATCATTGCATTTGATACAGCAATACAGCGCCTTGCATGTCCACAGCAAGTCTGGGCACCTCAGATAATGCAGAACTCCCCAATACTGTACTGGAGTAGCAACCTGAATTATTTTCTTCCCCACCACCTTCCAACCCATGCCTCACAAAGCCAGGGATAAACTGTTTATCACGTACTGCAATTTTGCCATTTTGCCATACTAAAAAAATTATGTTAGGACTGGCACTGTATGTATTCAAGGCAAGTGAAGGGAGGTGCAATTGTTGCTAAAGTTCACTTTACAGTATATTGCAGACAAGTATATTTGAGACGTTCAGAAGATGTTCAGAAGACATGAAATGTGCTATATCAAATGCTAGGAGTATTATTACTGTACTTTATTATTATTATTATTCTGTGGCAGCCTCAATCCCTGCACTTCACCCCCTCTTTATCTGTGTTTAAATTACACTTGAAGAGTTTCAAGAGTAAAGACTATTTACCTGTACAGTATCTTACAATGGATAAATGTCGGCCTTTTTACCACATCGCTTGATATCTACGCCTACCAAATATTTATCTGCCTCCCCCTTAAGTGTTTTAATTGACTCAGCACTTACTTACCCTTTGGAGTAGTTAATTTCACATTTATGCAATCCTTGGCATGTAAAAAATAGTTTTGATTTCCAGAGGTAAGGGTTTCTCTCCGTGTACCCTGACATATCATTTCATCTTTGAAACACCTCACACAGATCACCCCTTAAACTGTCCAACCTCTCCTCATAAGATTGCCTCTTCAGCCCAGGTATCATTCTGGTTTAACAGCACTGCAGGTGTTCTGACTACATATTATTTGTGTTTCACCAACCTCGAAGAGACAACTGATAACTGTCACAATTGTTGCAGTGGGAACTAAATTGCAAGATCTGTGAAATGCTTTGTTAAAGTGAATTCTAGCTATGTCATGTTTGACCCCTAAGATTTTCTCTTGGATGTCAATGTCACTTCTATTAGAATCATACAAATTTACATGACATGAGGACGATATTAAACCCACTGAGTCTGTACTTTCAATCCCTCTGCATCACTCTATCCCCATAGTGCTTCATGCCTATATTGAAGACTAAAATTGATAGATTGCTTACGGATAAATGGATTAAGGGATATGGGGATAAGGCGGGCAGGTGGAGTTAGATTAGAAGATCAGTCATGATGTTATTGAATGGCGGGGCAAGCTCGAGGATCCAAATTGCCTACTCCTGCTCCTTATTCTTATGTTCTTATGCTCTTCATGTCAGGAGGACACCCCCAGTTGCTAAAAATATAATAATAATGATGATCCTGGCATTAATATTGTCCTTTTTATGTCTTCTAGACATCTCAAAGTGCTTCACAGAATATACTATAAAGTGAATTGACTGCATAAATGTGGGCAAAACACAGCAGCCAATTGCGCACAGCAGTGTCCCACAAATCATGGATTGAAATGACCAGGATTTGTTATAGGAATTATTATCAGGCATGAGGAGTAAGGAAATTTGCCAAGGTTTCACCATGTCTGGAATTGAACCCTTTGCAAGGTGAGTTCTCTAACCACTGTGCTACATGACCCCACACAGTACTCCTGAATGCATACATTTATATTTAATGTGCAATACTCCATAACATTACTTGTGACCTCAATGTTGGATATCAAACCTCTTCTAGCATGGTACCTTAATGACACCATTGAACAATTATTGTTTTGATTAATAATTATTGCATTTGATCATGCCCACAAAACAACTCGAAGTTCTTCACAAAGTTTCAAGGAAGTGCAGTGACTATAGGCAATTCTTGTAGGCAATTCATGTTCCTCAATGTTCCACAAATAACAGTGAAGCCATTTTTTTTTCACTCTCTGGAGGATTGTTGACCAGAACATCAAGAGAAACTCCTTTCATTTTTTAGAATATTGCCAAGGGATCTTTACCTCAAAAGATAGAGCGGAGGTCAATTTAACATCTCATGCAATGGACAGCACCTCTGACATTGCAGTTCTCTCAAAGTTTCAGCCTAGGTAGAGGTGAACTTTCTACTAACCGTGCCTGGCTGCTAACCTTATAGAATATGGAAATATGTCAGGGGGATGATAACATGAATGCACACAATTTTATGACTGTTTAGCATTTATCAGCTATGCTATCCACATGCTCAGCAAATTACCCACAGCCTGTGAATAGTACAAAAATCCGTGGAACAAGAAAAATTGGTTCAGCCATCGAGATATGCACATAAGTATTGACAGATGCAAATTGCAACAAAGGCAATTTACACAAAAAGGCAAAATATCCATCTCCCTGAATAAATTACCATAGACACTATATCAACACAAAGCTCTGGGGCTCAAACTCCCTGTTATTGGCAATACCATCTAACCCTCAGAGAATTACAGTAGACGATTTTCAAACAGTATTCTCTGAGCAAAAGCACATTGCCACCTGTTGGTATTCCTTTCTGCTATGATTTTTTTGCTTTGAATTTATGATACTTCCGTACAGTCACTTATCTCAATTCATCAGCTTGTTTCATATTCTATAAGCGTTACTAATTTAACATTCACTTGCTGCACCGAGTGGCAGTCACATATTTCAAACTGGCTGTCAATTATACGTGTTCATAAAAGCTAGCACTCATGTACGAGAGTGGTTTAATTATTTTAACACTGGGTGTAGTTGTTACACGTCACCGTGTGTCTAATTGCTCCACGTCTCCTCGGCTGAAGTGGGGATTAATCTGTGAAATAGTGCTGAGGTGTCAATGCTGATTTTCCCTGAGATGTGGCACTCAACGCTTGTGATTACAAATCTCACTTTACAACCATCGTGTGGAGAAATAGCAGCACACAGGCAAAAAAATATATAGCATGGGAGTTTATTCTGCTCCATTCACCGAGTACAATCAATCTGAGCTACTGATGGGGTTTCCCATCACGTAGGAAAGACGTACTGCAGAATAAACTGTGTATGGGTGAAGCTCGTTTTCCGGCACTTGGCTGGATCCAATCACTCAATCCCTGAGATATAAGTGAAGTTCAGAAAAAATGACCGGGGTCATTGGGTTGCCACTGACGTCACTTCCTATGTGTCTCACACCCGTGCTGACAACAACTTGCACTTAAGAACATAAGAAGTAGGAGCAGGAATAGTCCATTCATCCTCTCGAGCCTGCCCCAACATTTAATAAGATCTTGGCTGATCTTCTGTCCAAATTCCATTTGTCCATCCTATCCCCATATTCCTTAATCCCTTTAGCGTTTAAAAAAACCACTTGATCTCGGTCTTGACTATGTAGTGCTCCTCACACAGGTAGTGTCTCCGAACACTTAACAATCGTGGTGCTGGAGACCAAACTGGGAGACAGGTGAGGTGACCACAGGCATAGTCAAATGGGAAGGTCTTCAGATGTGATCTGAAGTTTGGTAAGGAGGAGACAAGGCTGAGGGATTGAGGTCGAAAGTTCCAAAGTTTCAGGGTGTCATGGCTGAAAACACGGCTGCTGATGGTGGAATGGAAGGGATGATGGATCTGTAGAAGGCTGGGGTCAACTAAGTGAAGGTAGTGGAGTGAGATATAAGGAAGTTGGAGGTGTAGGGAGAAGCCAGGGGATGAATTATTGTGTGCTCCGCACAAGCAGCGCCATTGAGATCACTTCCTTTGTAAAGTGATGTTAGCAGAACATATCAGTCACATCTCAGGGATCCATTGATCTGCAGCCTGATGATATTTAATACACAAAACATACTAATTAGCATGATAAGCTGATTGCACATTTCCATAACCATGTGTATTCGATTAGCACAGATCTACCACAGATCCATACTGTAAGCAAGGCAGTACTACAGCGAAGGCCGTATTAGCAGTGTTTCCCTGCAGTTACACAATGAATAGAAGGATTCCTGGAGTTGGAACCTCTTCAGTTTTTATGAAAACTAGAAATATTCAACATTGGAGGCCATTCAGTCCATCGAGTCTGTGCCACTGAAAACTGCATTCCTGAATCATCAATTGGCTGCCCTATTTCACTCACAAGTTATACAGTCAATTCACTTTACAGTATTGTGAAGCAATTTGAGATATCTAAAAGACATGAGAAATGCTATATCAAATGTAAGGATTATTATTGTTATCTTCTTTTATCAGCCTTAGCTCTTTTCCTATGTCCCCTAATAATGTTGATATTACTTGTACACTTTTGCTTCTAAATATCACTTCTGTTCATAGCTGACGCTCTTGTGTATGTGCATATTTGTACATGTGCTCCATATCAACCACAAACTTTAGAAAACTGCCCAGATATTTATACTGAAACACCTCTCAATTAGCCAGTCCTTTTCTTTCGAATGTACGGCAGCTTGAGACTATGATGTGGGGAAGCTAGGGCGGGTTTTCTGGAAGGAGGAGATCTGATGGGCTGGTGGTTCTTTTTCAACCAAACCGTGATCATATGGATCCTGATTGACATGTTCAACCTTTCTTCAATAGTATCCATTTTAGTTCCAAGCTTTAAACATCTATCATTTTTATAATTATAGTCATAATAGTTTTATCTGATGTAATGTGTTTCAGGTCGGGAGGGCATCTCACAGTGCTTCACAAAATCCACTGTAAAGTGCAGTGACTGTATATTTTGTAGATGAACGTAATAGTTGATTTGTCCACATCAGTTTCCCACAAATAGCCATGAATGACCAATTTTACCTGGGAGATTGTTTTGCCATGGGAGAAATTCCATTCTCTTTTTAAATAGTGTCATGGGATAATAATAAAATAATAATAATCCTTGCATTTGACATAGCGCTTTGTATACCTTCTAGACATCTCAAATCGCTTCACAGAATATACTATAAAGTGAATTGACTGTATACTTGTGGCAAAACATGGCAGCCAATTGTACACAGCAGGGTACCACAAACAGTCGTGGATTGAAATGACTAATTTTATTATTGTGTTTTTTTTTGGAGGGATTATTATTATTAGGCGAGTGGAGTAAGGAAACTTGCCCAAGGTTTCGCCCTGACCTGCCTGGATTCGAACATAGGTCTCACACTTGTAAGGCAAGTGCTCTCACCACTGAGCTACAGGACTCCAGGGATCATTAATTTTGACAGATAAAGGTATCATCTCTCACACCTCTACAGGTGTTGCAAGACAGTTCCAAAATCCAGAAGTTCGATGGATTTATTGAAGAACAAAAACATTTTAAAAAAAAGTTTGACATTCAGAAAACTGTTGCAGGCATCATGAAAAGAGTATGTTACGGCCTTCAGTGATTTTAGATTGTGAATTGGAGTAAATCCTTGAGATGATTCCCCAACATGAATGGGTTACATTTTTATTATTATTGCCCAGTATCTGCACTAATGTACCTGCTTTGCAGCTCTGAAAACACTGTGGCTAACCAGTAATCTCCCAAACTAAAGTTGATATCATTTGACAGGAAATAATGGGACACCAAAGCCTGCCATGTGAATGATGCTTTTGCAGCAACAATAACAAATTGATAGGAAACCAGTGAATTCTCCTCCTTTTTTGAACAGGTAATTACAGGCCCCATTACAGCTGCATCCTCTGCACGACATTAAAGCGATAAATGCCACTCAGAACGAACAAGAAGCTCGCTTCATTTTAGCCATTTTTTCAGTTCACATAATAGCTGCTAGTTTGCCATACATTATTATACCATTGCAATATCTTTCTGATTTGAATAATCAACATACTTAAAAATACTGCAAGTAGCAGATTGTAGAACGTTGCTGTGCACAAACTGGCTACTGCATTCCCCCACAAAATAACGCCATGTAAAACAAAATTTACGGTAAAAAAATCTTAGAAAGCACTTTATTCGTACAATTAAATGAAGTGTCGCTTGCAATTATTTAAAATGCATATTTACCCAGAAATATCAAAATGAATTTAACAACAACAAATAACAAATTGCATTTATATGGTGCATTTCATGTTGATAGGATGTCCCCAGGTGCTGGACAGTCAAGGGTTTGCACATGAGCTTAGGGTTGGAATCAGGAAGCACAGTCAAAGAGGAATGTCTTGAGATAGGCCTTACAGGAAGCAAGGGAAGGATTGAGACAAAAGGATTCTGGGATGAAGTTCCATAGCATGGGGGCAGACAGGCTGAAGGCCTAACCGCCCAATTATAGGGTGGGCAGACTAGGGCACATGGAGCAGGCCAGTGCCCACCGAGGCAAAGGATTGGGAAGGTTGGTAAAGTGTTAGAGGTGGAGAGGAGCAACT
This sequence comes from Hydrolagus colliei, assembly GCA_035084275.1. Lineage (NCBI taxonomy): Eukaryota > Metazoa > Chordata > Chondrichthyes > Chimaeriformes > Chimaeridae > Hydrolagus > Hydrolagus colliei. Next base: position 29,992,373 of record CM068744.1, read on the forward strand.
TTCTTAAACTCGATCCTCAGTGGGAAGGGGAGTTAATAATTCAAGTTGTTATTTTCACATAGATGTGATAAAAATCAGAAAATGATATACTCTTACTTTTATTGGCTCCCGAAAGTACTGAACGAGTTGTGGGTCCACTGATTCACTGATGCAGGTTGACTTATTCTGTTGAGTTCTGACGAAGGGTCGTGGACCCGAAACGTTGACTCACTTTCCTTTCTCCATAGATGCTCACTGACCTGTTGAGTTTTCCCAGCTCTCTCTGTTTTTGTTTCAGATTTCCAGCATCTGCAGTATTTTGTGTTTTGTGACTTATTCTGTACTTGGGAGCACGAACAGTGAGTTGTTGGTCCACTAAACCCAATCCTGTTCACATACAACCATACTGACAGAAACATAAACATATCTAGAAACGCATACACATGCAGAGTCACAAACACATATCCACACACACAGAAACAGATAGAAACGCAATCAAGCACACACGCAAACATTAAGAAATGCATCCAAACATACACAAACACACACACACATGCAAACACACACCAACAAGCACAAACATACACAAACAACACCCAACAACACCCATTAAGAGCATTAAAGGGTATGGGGAAAAGACAGGGAAATGGGAAAGATCTGAATGATCTAATAATCTGCAAAACAGGCTTGGCAGGCGGTATGACCTCCTCCTCCTGGAATAGCTGCAATGAGTCTCTGCTGGGATTTCTTAATGAAGAAATCGGTTAAGAAATGAAGCAAAATTGGCCCCATTCATATTCAGAGATTGGAAAGCCACATCAGCAGCATGAGTCAGTTGATCATAATCATCATTACATTTTATGTAGCTCCTTTAATTACTGTAAAGTGCAGAGATAATGTCTTCTTAGGTAAATATGGCAGTCAATTTGACACAGCAAATTCCCACAAATAGCCATAGAGTGAGTGACCAATTTTATTTGGAGGATTTGTTGCCCAGGATACCAGGAGAAACTTCTCATTTCAAACAGTGCCAAGGGATCTTTTACGTCCATCTGAACGGGCAGCTGGGACCTTGGTTTAACATTTCATGTGCAGGACAGCCAAAGGACAGTGAACTAATGATTCCAAAATGAGCTTTGATTTCATATGTAGAGTCCTGCAGCTCTGTGGTTAAAGAACTCGCCTCACAAGTTAGAGACCTTGGTTCCATTGACATGAATAGTGCTATGTCAAATGCAAGGATTATTATTATAATCTTCTGATTCAGATAACAACACCACCAAAATTACATTTGTATAGCGCCTTTCACATCTGGTGGATGTCCCAAGGCACTGGACAGTCCATCTTGGGTCGGGCTCGGGAAGGGTGGAGGGAAAGATGAGGATTTGGAGTGACCAATGAGACCGTTGAAGAGAAGAGTCTTGAGTCGGGACTTGAAGGAGGCTAGGGAGGGGGCGAGATGCGGGATGGAGGACCAGAGGTTGGGGGCAGAGTGGCTGAAGTCTTGCCCACCGACGGTGGGGCAGGTTGATCGGGCAACAGCTTAAGCCTACCGAGTGGAGGGAGCGGGCTGGTTGGTAGGGGGTTAGGAGGTCGCAGACATAGGGTGGTGCAAGACCATGGACGGCTTTCAAGGTGATAACAACAAGATAACAACCTATTTGCATTTTTTTTAACTCAACTTACAACTCAAGTGATGGTGGCTGGACCAACACTTATTGCTTGTACCTTGATGCCAGCTGGGCATCTAGTTGGCGGTGCAGATGCACACAGGCCATTAAACACACATTTTAGCGCCTCTAGCTACCTGGATCAAGACAACTATTCCTTACCTCCAGCATGGGTCTGGTCCACCAGAACTGACCAGAGAAAACTTAGACAAAATTTAGGAGTACTGTACTGGAATGCCGAGGTGGAAGAGAAAAGAGCTTCGGGAGTTCTATGTATATATTGCCTTTCCCGTGAAACAGTGTCTCACACCCCATAACAAAATGTGGTTCTGCAGAACAAGCAGAGAGATTTAAAAAGGGAATTAAAATATTTAATTATGATAATAATCCTTGCATTTGATATAGATACAGCACCTTGTCATGTCCTTGAGACAATGCAGGGAGAGAGATTGTAAATCCAAAAGGTGTAGAATAGTTGTCTTTGATCCAGTTAGACTTTTTTTTTCTTTGGTACGTGATTGAACACGAAGAGCCTAAACCTGTCTTTCACTGAGAGATACTGATCCACACCGATTCTTTTCCCTGGAAGCATCTCTGGGTAAAGAGGGAAAGCTTTTTTTATTTTGACAGGGAAAAGTTGCCTTCCCGCCCACTTCAACAGAGAATGGTGTGCTGTACAATGCTGGGAGATCAAACACAACAAAGGAAAAAAGAAGCTTCAAAACTAGGGTTAAAAAAAACTATTTCAACAGTTGCCCTGCGTCTGTTATCGGTTTCCACAGCAACACCTGTGATGTGAGGGGGAAGTAGCCTAAAATGGTTGTGGAAGTGACGAGGGAGTGGGAGAGGAGCCTCCACGGTTTATTGCAGGAGGGCCCTCAAGCCTTCAGGTTCAATCCTGACTGCCGCAAATGCGAATCCTGTCTATTTGCGAGCGGTTAGGTTTGAGGTTCTTTTTGATCTTTCTCATTATAAAATTTGTTGACTGATCATTCTCATGTCTAGGTGGCTCCTGTCACTGCACAGACGCTTACTCTGCCACACCACGTATGACGTGATATACCTGCACTCTATCAATTAGCCAGATTCAGTCGCTGTACACCAACATCTCTGGGTCTAGTAGAGGAGGCTTGAAATCCGGAGTTAGCTCATCCTAGTGCCTCCTACATGACCACGTCGCTTGCAGTCAGTGGACCCATTAACAGCAGAGGATTGCAGTTCAGAGCTACCCCACCAAATGTTCAGTTATGCACATTAACACCCGAGAGGGTTTGACTCGAGTGTGTAGGAGGGCTGCATTTCACAAATGAACCTGACAGGCTGGTCATACAAAGATTCAACGCAGTGAAGAACTAATTGGAACATCTACCCAACATGAAAGGCGCTGCACAAATGTAATCTGTTGTTGTTTGTTTTCTGTCACCATTGTGCAGTTGTTTGGTTTCACCATTTGTTTTTTGCTTCTCTCCCACTTCAATTCCTTCCCCCCCCCCACCCTCCTCCACTACCACCCCCACCTCCCCTCCACTCTGCTCCCCTTCTCCCCCGCAGGCCATTCTCCGCCTCACATCCTTTTTCAGCTGGGAGGACGGGATGACCTGGGACAAGGGCTTCTTGATGATTGCTGTCAGTGCCACTCTGTGATCGACTGGCGCAGGAGGTGCACTTCAGGTGGGATGAAGCAGACAGTCTCACCCTTTACTTTACACCCTTTACAACCCTCCCCAGATTTCCTTTGCTTTTAAAATCGTGACTTCAAAACGACTTCAAACCAGCAACCTCATATGCCAGCCCAGCTGCGCACTCAGATCATTTTACTCAGAGCAAAATCAGAACATTTCCGAACTCTCCTGAATTCAGATTTAAATGTACAACTAAACTAAAGACGTGAGAAACCTCCAGGCTCGGCGGGTCAGTCAGAGTCCGGAAAGGAAAGGTGGGTTAATCCTTCGATCCTGACCTCTCGTTGGAACTCAATTTACAGCTGCATTAAATGTGCAACTTTCAGATTGGGAGTCAGCTTTTCTGCTGCCTTTATTCCATGTGGAAATGTACTGATATAATTGCTTCCCTGTTTTTGTTCGCAAAGTTTAGCAAGTTTGCCCACTGCCCGCTTATAAATAACTTCTACCACAATTTTATATGTACACTTTGTTGTTGTATTTATCATGACGTGTTATTCATAATTTACAACTATATTAGTTATTTATAAAGTGCACAGCCACAAATTGGCTAAATTTGCCGAATGGGGAACATAACGGTCCTTAGGACACATCAGCGAGTCTGGCTGGGCTTATCTCAAAAGTTGATGGTGTATTCAGTGATCCAGGTGATCCAACTTTTAATAATGATGATAATCCTTGCATTTGATATAGAGCCTTATCACGTCATTGAGACGTCTCAATGCGCTTCACAGGATATACCATAAAATGAATTGATTGTGTATTTTGTTGGTGAAATGCATCTACCAATTGCACACAAAATTATTGGGGGGTTTTTAGGGATTATTTCCTCCAGAGAGCAGTCTGCCAATGGACTAACAACCGGGTTCCTACTTACTGCTAGGTAAACAGAAACATGTGGAATAAGGAAACTTACCTATCGTTTCACCTTGCCCAGGAATTGAACTCAGGTCCTCTCGCTTGCAAGGTGAGCGCTCCAACTAATACACTACAGGACTCCTGTAAATCCCAAGTGTCTATGTAGCTACTGTGCGAGAAAGGCAAGGAATAGTGCACAGAGTATTATAATGAAAGGGAAACATTTTCCTTATTTTCTGCCAAATGTTCTCTCTTCCTCCCCAAAGCTGTTTGGCTATTCTCTTTTCTTCTATTGGCCAGTTTTCCACAAGGCTATATGTGGTATGTGAATATGTGAAATGACCAATTTATTATTGTTTTTTTGAGGGAATTCTGTGAAGTGCTTTGAAAATGTCCTCCCAGCATGTGGTATGTGGTCACAAGGCTATATGTGGTATCTTACTCTGGCCATTATTGTGTCCAAGCCTTGACAGTGAAGGTTGGCAGACTGTACGATATGAGCTTCAGGAGCCATCTTACCTAACATCCACACCTTTGTGTGTCAGCCTGGCTCAGTTGGTAACACTCTTGCCTTTTGAATTCAAGCTCCACGTTGGGATGTTGAACTCACAGTCTACGCTGACACAGTGTTGGGCAGAGGGTAGACTGCATTGCCGGAGGTTTGATCCCCGGGCAGAGTAAAACCTTAAGCAAATGTCCTTACTCCACATGCCTCTCTCTGTTTACATAGCAGTAAATAGGAACTCTGTCTATCTGTTGAGGTGGATGTTACAAATTATTCAAAAACAGAAGTGAGTTTCTCCTGTTGTCCTGGGCAACAATCCCCCAGTTAAAAAATGATAATTCACTGTTGTTTGTAGGACATTTCTGCATGCATATTGGCTGCTGCATTCACCTGCTAAACACATAAAAACCTTTCTCGTAAAATAATAATAATAATCCTTGCATTTAATATAGTGCTTTTTGCATCTTATCGACATCTCAAAGCGCTTCACAGAATATAGTGTAAAGTGATTTGACTGTATATTTGTGGGTGAAACGCAGCAGCCAATTGTGCACAGCAGTGTCCCACAAACAATCGTGGATTGAAATAACCAATTTTATTATTGTGGTTTTTTTGGAGTGATTATTATTAGGCATGTAGAGTAAGTTATTATTATTAATGTAATAATAATCCGAGCTTTTGATATAGCATCTTATCGTGTCATTGAGACATCTCAAAGTGAATTGACTGTATATATTTTACAGCCAAAATACTTAGCTTTGCCCTTTGTATAAATACTCCCCAGTACTCTGGGACATTACCCTGTGTGAATGGCGCTATTTATTCATAGATTCATAGATTCATAGAATTTTACGGCACAAAAGGAGGCCATTCGGCCCATCTAGTCTGTGCCGGCTCTTTGAAAAGAGCGATTTAATCCCACTGCCCTGCCCGCTCCCCATAGCCTAATAGACCTGTTCTCCCTAAATAAAGATCTAATTCCCTTTTAAAAGTTGTTATCGAATCAGCCTCCACCACCTTTTCAGGCAATGCATTCCAGATTCGAACAACTCGCTGAGTGAAAAAATTTCTCCTCAGCTCCCCTCTACTTCGCCTTGAAACTATTTTAAATCTGTGACCACGAGTCACAGATTCGCCCACGAGTGGAAATAGTTTTTCTCTATTTGCCCTGTCGAAACCCCTCATGATTTTATAAACCTCTATTAGGTCTCCCCTCAATCTTCTCTGCTCCAGAGAGAATAACCCTAGCCTATCTAGCCTCTCCTCATAGCTGAAGTCCCTCAATCCTGGCACCATCCTAGTAAATCTTCTTTGTACCCTTTCCAATGTCTTCACATCCTTTCTGTAATGTGGTGACCAGAATTGAACACAGTATTCCAGCTGAGGCCTCACCAAAGTCTTATAGAGGTTAGTCAGCACTTCCTGACTTTTGTACTCTATACCCCTATTTATAAAGCCTAGTATCCCATATGCCTTCTTAACAGCCTTGTCTACCTGTCCTGCCACCTTCAACGAGTCACTAACACAAATCCCCAGGTCTCTCTGTTCCTTCACACCATTTAAAATTGTACTATCTAGCCTATATAGCCTCCCTTCATTTCTTCTCCCAAAATGCATCACCTCACACTTCTCTGCATTAAACTTCATCTGCCATGTGTCTGCCCACTTTACCAATTTGTCTATATCCTCTTGCAGATGGCTACTATCCTCCTCACTATTTACTATTCTCCCTAACTTAGTGTCATCTGCAAACTTGGAAACTGTACTCCGTACACCCAAGTCCAGATCATTGATGTAGATTACAAACAGCAATGGTCCCAAAACTGATCCCTGTGGCACACCACTGCTCACTTCCCTCCAGTCTGAAAAACAGCCGCTCACTACAACTCTCTGCTTTCTGTCTCGCAGCCAGTTGTGGATCCACGCTGCCACTGTCCCTTTTACGCCATGGGCCTTTAATTTCCTAATAAGTCTCTCATGTGGCACTTTGTCAAATGCCTTTTGAAAGTCCATGTAAACTACATCAACTGCGCTACCATTATCCACCCATTCCGTTACCTCATCAAAAAATTCTATCAGATTTGTAAGGCAAGATTTGCCTTTAACAAATCCATGTTGACTGTCCTTTATTAGCCTATATCTTTCGAAGTGAAGATCTACCTTGTCCCTGATTATGGACTCTAGAAGTTTGCCCACTACCGACGTTAGACTGACTGGTCTGTAGTTACCAGGCTTGTCCTTCTGCCCCTTTTTATACAAGGGAGTAACATTAGCTATCCTCCAGTCCTCTGGCATGACCCCTGTGTCCAAGGAAGATTGAAAGATCGTGGCCAGAATCCCTGCTATTTGCTCCCGTGCCTCCCTTAGTAACCTAGGGTGCATCCCATCCGGACCAGGTGACTTATCCACCTTGAGCGACGTCAACCTTTTTAGAACTTCCTCTCTGGTTATAATTATTCTATCCATTTCTCCTACCCTCTCCTCCAGTACCATGGCATTGGCTGTATCCTTTTCTTTTGTGAAGACAGAGGCGAAGTACTCATTCAGTACATCAGCCATGCCCTCTGCCTCCACAATGAGATTTCCTCCTAGGTCCCTAATTGGCCCCACCCTCTCCTTGACCAACCTTTTACTCTTAATATGTTGGTAAAAAACCTTAGGGTTCCCCCTTAATCTTACTCGCTAATTGTTTTTCATGCAGTCTCTTTGCCCCTCTAACTTCCTTTTTTAGTTCTATCCTACACTTCCTATATTCTGCTTGGTTCCCTTCTGAATTTTGAGCCTGACACTTATCATAAGCTTCATTTTTTTGTTTTATTTTGGCCCCGATTTCCTTAGTCATCCAGGGAGGTTTGGATGCCTTACATTTCACCTTTGTGGGGATGCTTTTGAGCTGTGCCTGAACTATCTCCTCTTTGAACGCTGCCCACTGCTCGTTAGTTGTCTTACCTGCCAATTTTTCTTTCCAATCCACCTTGGCTAGGTGCCACCTCAACTCATTGAAATTAGCCCTTTTCCAGTTGAGTGTCCTCACCTGTGATCGTTACGTAAATTATTTTACGTAACGCTATGTAAATTATTATTATTATTATTATTAATATTATTATATTAATGTAAAAATAATCTTTGCATTTTCATATAGCACTCATGTCTTCTAGACGTCTCAAAGTGCTTCACAGAATACACTGTAAAGTGAATTGACTGTATATTTGTGGGCGAAAATCCCATGAAGAGCTTTGAGATGTCCTCTTGATGTGAAAGGCGCTGTTTCAAATATAGGGATTATTATTCTTGGTTCTATTATTATATAATAATATACTATTATACAGTCTCTAGTCAGCTATCAGGATCTGAAACCTGTTAGTTTTTCTCTCCCCAACCCAGAGGTGCAAGGAAACATTGAAAGTGCTTCTGATGTCTTGGCTAAGATCATCTAACTCAACACAGGTGGAGATTTGAACTTCAAATATACATGTTTTGTGATGGGCCTAGCGGTCTTTTACCCTCTAGATTTACATTTGAACTCTTAAGGAGCAATAGCCGTAACCTGTTGTCATAAATATACATCACCCTGGGGATTCGATGGAAGTGTTGGTATTATGAAATCATATCTCGGGAATGCAATTTAGAGTTTGGGGTACGGCATGTCATGCGACTGCCAGGAAGGTGGAATTGGATGGATTTGGAATTCTTTTGCCTAGAAAATTCTTATAATTTTTATTTATAATAATAATTATTATATTATTAAATGCCCAGTCACTACTTTTCATGTCTTCTAAATGTCTCGAAGCGCTTCAGTGAATACAGTGTGATGTGAATTGACTGTATATATGTGGGCAAAACGTGGCAGCCAATTGCGCACAGCAGTGTCCCCCAAACAGTTTTGGATTGAAATGACCAATTTATTATTGGTTTTTTGAGGGAATTCTGTGAAGTGCTTTGAAAATGTCCTCCCAGCATGAAAGGAGTTATTATTAAATGGCAGTGTTCATTATTCTATTTGCTCTACTGATCAAGTGGAGCATGGATGAAAGTAATTAAAATTGATTTGGTAGCTGAGCAGCGATATCTGTCTGTTAAAGTTATTCATTAAGGATAGAGTAATTATTAGAAATAACTTGTTGTTTAAATACAAAACAATAGTCAATACATTTCAGAAGTAAATTATTTTTTGTAGACCTATGAGATGTTTCCACGTGATAAAAAGATGAATCAAATACAGTATTTATATTATTCTGAAAAAATTAGCCAAAATGAAACCACTGTGCAAGTTGATAAAAAAAAATACCACTTATGCCATGCAAACTCTTATTGCTATTTAGGCTTTTAGATCATGAAATGAATTAGCCTTTTGAGGATTAGTATAATTCAACAGAGACACTCAGAGACAGAGAAGCTGACCCTATCCTACATGAAGTGTACTTTATAAATTCCACGTTTTGTTCTTTCTGTTGTGCACTAAACTTTAAATCAGTTTGCAAAAATAAATACGGAAATATACTTTACAATGATTGAAAAAAAAGGTGGCTGAGGCCAGGACATTGGAGACATTTGAAACAAATCTTGATGCTATCATGGGTTTTTGTAGTCTGAATGTTCTGGAGTGATGAGATCAAATAGAACAAAAAGCCTTCTTCTTCGGAATGAATGTTGTGATATTATGAATGTTGTGATATTATGAATATTACAGGGCTCCCATGAAAAAAAAGCCTTCTAAACTATTTTCTTTTTTCATGCGGTGGGCATTGTGCATTCTTTCCAGCATTTTACATTCCTCGAAATGGTTATTTGATGTGGACTTTGATATGCCACTGCATTGAACCCAACCAGAAGTTTATTTGGAGATGTGCAAGAATCTTTGGGGCTTTGTTTCTTTACCATCCTTTCTCACCGAAAACCCTGTGAGGCTATCCTTCCGAGTTGAGAGGCGCAATACAAATGTAATTCTGCCGTAGTTGTTGCTAAACAATGCAGTAATTGATGAATCCATGATAACTTCACATCTAATTACAAATTTTTTTGACTCAAGTCAGTAAAACTCGTAGATCTTGGATTCTGATGATCCACTGAAGTCAGGTTTTAAATATTGGGGATATTCAAAACATATTTACATGCTGTGGCTTTTACTAGCCAATATACATCTTCATTCTTTGGCTTTGTTTATCAGTAATCCACAAACTTCTCTTATTTCCTTGGTCAATTTCTCTCTCCAGAAGCATTTTGACTCCTTTTCTCTTTATCACATCGCAAAGACATGACAAAGCGCTAGCTCGAATACAAGGATTATGATTATTACTATTATTGTTGAAAACCACGTCTTAACATCAGTGAAATAGCAACCCAGGTTTTCCTCTCTCTACACCAGGGGTTTCATTGTAGCATTCTTACTGTCATTGTAGGAGAGGTTGGTTAACTCAGCAGATGCCAAAGTTTGGACTTTCCTGCTCTGTGTTTTGTAGGATAAACTTATAGAGCCATTGAGAGACAATCAACCTTCCTTCTGCTCAGTGCACCGCTATTCAGTGGTGAGTGAGAAGTTGTAGAACAGACACTTCTCCCATTCATTTGAAGAGCGTCACTTTGTATTTGGAAGGTAAGTAATGAGGATGATTAGGATAGGAGCTCTGGAAGGTAAAAGACATTGGGAGAAATCTCCTTTGCTCTTTGAACAGCGACTTTGTCTCTTATAACAAAGGGAGAAGTTTCCATTTTTGTCACTCCCAGTTCAAATGTCACACAGTAAAAAAAACAGAACTAAGTGTCCTGTCCTCTGTACTTGTCCCACTAATGTGCCTCAGGCTCAACCTCAGAAACAATCAACAGCTGTGACCCATTCCACTGCCCGTACCAACCATTCTGTGCCTCCTCTGAGAGAGCCTGTTAATCTAATTCTGATGGCCATTAATAAAATACAATTAATATTTATCCAGCACCTTTCATGTTGGGAAGATGTCTCTAAGCACTTAAAGTTAGTTAAGGCTGTTCACTGCTGTGAATGCCATGGATATATCTCGCAAGCCCTCACCTACTTTTTACTGTCAAGCATAGAGGCAGTGCTGGACTCAGCTGGATAAAACCACATCATGTTTACCGAGAAAAGAAAGCATTTTATCAATCAGGACAGCAGGCCGCATGCCATGTTGGAATCAAACGCGTCAATACACCTAATTAGCCCGGTTTCATCAGGCTCCATTCCATATACAGCTGTGTCTGGCAACTCTGCATCAATAATTTTATGCACAGTAATGTCTAAAAGGGATGCTGCCTCGGCAAGAAAGCATTCATCTGTTCGTGAGACAAGACTTTACTCAATAGATCATCAGGTCCATTGCATGTGACACTTCAATCTGAAATCCCCATCCTTGTAACAGGAGATACTAATCTCTCATGCCAATAAGTGGATGTGTATCACACCAATCCCTTCCTCCCTTCGTACTCCCTCTCCCACCCCCCCACCCTCTGGCCAAATACATATGCCTCAGAAGCTCCAATTTGACAGTCTGCCTATGTGTGCTTCAGAGTGGCATGTATTCTGTTATCAGCAGGAGTCCCTATTTATCACTCCCGTTTGCAAATATAGTGGCGAGAAATATAACATGGGACACTGTACATAAGAACGTAAGAATTTTCGAAGCGAAAAGAGACCTAGGTACTTGCGATTCACCTTCCACCATCTTGGCAGTCACATTACATATCATATCCAAACCTATATACAGTATTGTATTCTGGGATATTATTTTCTAAAAGAAATCTATACTAATAATAATTATCCTTGCATTTGATATAGCGCTTTTCATGTCTTCTAGATGTCTCAAAGTGCTTCACATAATACAGTATACTGTAAAGTGAATTGACTGTATATTTTTTGAGCAAAACGTGGCAGCCAATTACGCACAGCAGTGTCCCACAAACAGTCGTGGATTGAAATGACCAAATTATCATTATTGTTTCTTTCAAGAGATTATCTATCTACTTTGCTCTTGAATTAATCAACACTTTCTGCATTCACCATCTTTCTCGTGAGTCTGTTCCCCATGTTTACTACTCGCTCACTGAAGTAAGATTTTCTGCAAATTTGATCCAAATTTTCCCCCTTTCAATCGTAGCCTGTGTCCTCTAGTAATTATCACCAGTGACAATTATCACGTCACATAGCACATTGTTCACCCTATAACATTACAGACCTCAAGTTTCATGACTGAAATAACATTCAGTTCTTCTGGCTCATCTCCCAATCTATTTCAGACACAAAATGCCAGTTTCTCATGGAGGCAGCATCCCTTTAAGCCACTGGCAGCCAGACTGCTTATTACAGAAGCTGCACATCCCCACAGACCCTGGTGACAATACTCATACTCTTTGCACCTGGTGGGAGAAAGGGAAGAAGATTGTGTGAACGGTCCCAACATCTGGAATAAAGTCTTGTTGTATAAAACAGCCTTGCAAGTTGCCACGGAAACTCGGGCATCATTCCTCCTTCAAAGACGGTTGAGTCTCTCATAACTGCTTCTTCCAAAGTCAATTACTTTGGTACAAGTGGAGCCGGTGCTCAAGTGTACTACAAATAGGCGGAGACATTAAACTGAGGTCTCGTCTGCCTGTTAAGGCGGATGTTAAAGATTGCATGTTACAATTCAAAAAGAGAAGGGAGTTTCTCCCAGTGTCTGGCCAACAATCCGTCAGATAAAATTGATCATTCACTTCATGGCTATCTGTGGGACATTGCTGTGTTTCGCCCACAAACACACAGTAATTCCACTTCACAGAATATATTGTTCACAGATTTGAATATACTCTGTGAAGTGCTTTGAGATGTCCCAATGATGTGATAAGACGCTATATCAAATGCAAAGACTATTATTGTAAATTGGTGGACTTGACTTCAGTTGAAATGGTAGCGCAGCTCACTTGGTAGCCTCCAGCTCAGAAGCATTTGGGTTTAAGTCATTCCCAACACCATGCACTCCACGGAGACCTGAGCTCATAATCTAGGCTGACAATCCAGCACAGTACTGGGCGAAGCCTGCAATATATTGAGAGATGGCATAGAATTTAAGGCAGTACGGCCCAACACTAACAGCTGATCCACAGTTAATAAGTTTTAATTTGCTTGCAGCTAATATTCTTCTCTATGCCTGAAAGCAAATACAGTATCTGGCCACATTATACTTTTAGTAATACATCTCAATGAAATGAAGGCAGCAACTGTGCTGGTTGTATTACTAAGCATCCAGCTACATGCACCAGGTCAGCCATCACAGCAAACGTGTCTGTGTGAGAGCCTTATCCCGGAGGCTCTGATGTCCCATTTGTCATTTCCCATTTGAGCTCTGCCAGTGGGCACTATTACAGGATTGTCAAACAAACAGATATATAGTAGCAGAACTCAGGTTCAACACCCCTATTCTGTTTTTGCTGCCTATTGCATCTTGTTTTATTTTTTATCTCGTTGTTGCTCTACATCTGATCTTTTGTCACGAGTAAACCATGAATAAAAATAACAGCTGAACTCAAACCTCTCCTTGCCCATGGACCCACAGAACTCTGACACTGTGAGGCCATTCAATTCATTGTCTATCTTAGTGTTTGCGTACACCTTCCATGATAATAATAAAAACTAGCTATAGACATATAAATATAGCATTTAGATATAGCATTAGATACAGTATCATGCTTTATCATGTCCTTGGATATCTCAAAGCACATCTGTAAAGTGAATGGACTATATTTTGTGGGTGACCACGGCAGCCAATTGCGCAAACAGTCATGGAATGAGTGATCAACTTATTATTATTGTTTTGTTTAAAGGTTTATTATTCTCCAGAAAGCAGTCCTCCAGGGTTGCCGAAACCCTCAGGCTGCCAAAACCCTCACCCACGCATTCGTCACATCGAGGCTTGACTACGGAAACTCCCTCCTCATCGGCCTTCCCAGCTGTTCCCTTCACAAGCTGTGGATCATCCAAAACTCTGCAGCTCGTAATCTCTCCCGCACCAAGTTCCTTTGGCTCCCCATCCCCCGGAGGATCAAATTCAAGATCCTCGTCCTCACTTTCAAGGTCATTCATGGCCTTGCTCCCTCCTATCTCTCCAACCTGCTGACTCCCTACCAACCTGCCCACCCCCTCCATTCAGCGGGCTCCGGTCTGCTCCATGTCTCCCACCCGACCCGCCCTGCCGTCAGTGGCCGGGCTTTCAGCCTCTCTGCCCCACACTCTGGAAATCCATTCCACAGTCCCTTCAACTCACTTCCTCCCTTGCCTCCTTCAAGGCTGGTCTCAAGACTCTCCTTTTTGATTGTGCCTTCTGCCGCCCTCCCAGTCTCCCTCTCCCCTCCCCTCCCCTCCGACATGCTTGGGTTCTGACCATTAACTGTTCAGTACCTTGGGATGTCCTTCTGACATGAAAGGATCTCTATAAATGTAAAAATTTTTTTGTTGTTGTTGAAAAAGTAAACCCAGAACAATAATTTAAGATCCCCCAATACAACAAGTGGACATCAATTTAGATTTGCAAAGGGCAAGTTGAGGACAGATACCAAGAGGTATCTTTTACCCAGGGTGTAATTGATAATAATAATAATAATAATAATCCTTGCATTTGATACAGTGCTTTTCATGTCTTCTAGACGTTCTCAAAGCGCTTCACAGAATGTACTGTAAAGTTAATTGACTGTATATTTGTGGGCGAAACATGGCAGCCAATTGCGCACAGCAGTGTCCCACAAACAGTTGTGGATTGAAATGACCAATTTTTAAAATATTTTTTTGAGGCAACCACTGGAATGGGTTGACAGGAAGCGTGGTCAAGGCCCCACTAGACTTATTTAAATATCAGCTTGATGCTGTGATGGGAGGATGGTAAGATACGTAGAGGAGATTTGGAGTGGATCTATCCATTGGGGAAGCTTCAGCACTTATGTTTTTATATACACTTCAGACTTCTCAGTGAATCTGTGTATCTCCTTCAACATGTCAGTGTGAGAGGGGAAGCAGATATGCTGAAGTGGCAGAAAAACATGGAGATCCTCTTAGAATGTTAGGGTTTCCTATCACTAGTGTGAGGTGCTGCTTTTGTCTGGGTGTTCTTATAATAACAATCTTTGCATTTGATATACAACAACAACTTGCATTTTCAGGTCGCGTCTGAAGACCTTTCTGTTCGACTACACCTACAGTCACCTTCCCACTCCCTCTGGCTTGGCTCCGGGCTCTGCTATTGTGAAGCGCTCTGAGATGCCATCTGGCTTGGAGGGTGCTATATATAAGTGCAAATTGTTGTTGTTCTTGTTGCATTTATATAGCATCCTTCACGTGTGGCAGAGTCTCGGGGAACTTAACAGTGGCCTCGTCTGACGCCAAACCAGGGGGAAGGAGGAGGTGACCACAAACACGGACGAAGAGGAAGGTTTTCAATCGTGATCTAAAAGAGGAGAAGGAAGAGGGTAAGGAAGAGGGATTGGGGGAAGAGAGCTCCTAAGCATTCCATATGGCGCCTTTTTGCGTCATTGAAACAACTCAAAGTGCTTGACAGAATACATTGTAAAGTGAAATGAACACGGCAGCCAATGGCACACAGCAGTGTCCTGCAAACAGTCTTCACCAATTGTGTGTTCTTTCCCTCCCCCCACCACCCAGCTTTCAACAAGGTGTCGCGGTGATTTCAACAAAAACTTAGCAGAGAAAAGAAAAAGTGAAACCTGCTCGCAAGCGTTTGAAAGAAGGAGCGATCAGACTGACACTAGTGACAAGGAGCAATTGGATTCCAAATGGATTCTTGCAGCTCATGTCAGTCTACCAAGCTGCTTTGCCATCTTACTGACAGATTAGAGCACGTACAAGGACTTCATTGGAGAGTATGGTGCATGTGAATATTTTAAAAACTAATGGATATTTTTAAAAAATCACATACACAGAACTGGCGTGCTGTGACTGAGCGAAGGTGGGTAATTGGCATTTATCATACCTACGCCTAGAGTTGTCTCTGTGGGGGTCGTTCTGCTTGTACATTTCATGAGGTGAATTAGTTGATGTGCTGTGAAGCACCATTCTGCTCTGTCCAGAATGTTTACTCACTCACTTAAAAATAAATGCGATTGAATCTGAATTTCTAATTTAGATCTAACATGACATTATCAATGTATGAGTAAATTATACTTTTAAAGTTGCCTGCTGTGGAGTCTGGTAGCGGATTCGTTAGAGCACTTGCCTCGCAAATGGGAGGACAAAGGTTTGGACCAGGCAGGGCAAAACGCCTGTTTACTTAGCTGTAAGCAGGAACCTGGTTGTTAGTTGATTGGCAAATTGTTTTCTGGGGGTAATAATCCCTTCAAAAAATGAAAAAATACTACAGTAATAATAATTTAGACACTCAATCCACGACTGATGGTGGAATACTGTTGGCTGCCCCATTTCACCCATCATATACACAGTCAATTCACTTTACAGTATATTCTGTAAAGCAATTTGAGACATCTCAATGATAAGATGCAATATGAAAGGATATAGCAGCAAGGATTATTATTATTATTTTAATTAGCTGAATTGCACTTAGCAGAGTTGCACTTAGCCCACATCAATGATTTTGCTAAGTGGGTGCACAGAAGAGAATGTAACCAAGTTAATGTTTATATTGTTTTGTGCTGGCACATTTGAATAATTTTTCCCAGTTTCCCTGGTCTGTGTGATCTCACCCCATGTTCCTTTTCCTCTTCACACGTGTCTTTTGGTGTGTTGGCTTTCGCCTCTTCCCTCCTGGAAGGCCAGACATTGCAAGTTAAATGCCAACCTTGGAAATTGGTTACTTTGCCAACCTTGAGCTTTGTAGTTGATAAAGCTGTGTTGACTCCTTTGTAAAAAAAATCAGAGTCGCAAACAGCGAGTCTTGCCAGAAAGCGAAGTGCGTCATTCCGATTTGTGAGAACTCTTCTCGGGAAGTAAATTGTGTTGGAGTGGCATTCCTTCGGGTGAGAATGACACATGCTCTGAGGAACTCGCAATCGGAGACTTGGAATTGCTTGTGGCGAACATAGGTGACGTTTGGTCACAAAGGTCCATTCATGGAGCATCATGCGTCCCAGATAAGGCATTGCCAAGGTGTGTCTCTATTCGATATGCTTATCTTGTTTATTTCCAGAGACAGACTTGTGCTTCATTCTATCACCAGTTTTTCCCTCTCTCTGCCTTCTCGATTTGTGACAGTTGCATTCAGAATATGCCACTTTCTCCAGCAAAGCCTCTTTGGAACCTGGCTTGCTATTTTCCCTTTTAACACTTCAGAAAGTGTATGTTTTTGAAATCCGCTGACTTTAATCTTATTGAAATTTCCAAGCTGTCACTGGTGATCTTATTTAAGATTTAAGATCTAGAGGAGATTGTAAGGTCTTTTTTTTTCCTAAAGTGCAAGGGAGATGTGAAACGGGCTACCGGCAAGAACATTTAATGCTATATCGATAACTAAATCTTGATAACTAAAGTCTGCTTGAGAACAGGATTGGAGATATCACAGATCGGGGAAGCCTGAGATGGCAAAATACTTTTTTAACAATGTCTGGTGGTGCCTGAAGCTTTTTATATCCTCCAGCTCTGCACACATGGTCCAAAACAAATAGCTCTTTTACAGCTATACAATGTTTATCTCTGCATCTCAACAACGTGATAAGGAGCTAAATAGAATGCAAGGATTATTATTTTTATCTCTCACCATTGCAAAAATGTGGATAATTTCTCATTCCCAATCTTTTTTCATCTAATCAGTAGAACATTAATACTCACCTTTCACACCGTGACAGGTGAGTATTAATGAAAAAAGAAGGCTGCATCCTGTAATAGTTGTGGTAGATTTTGCTTTCAAATTCCTTTGCACTCTCACCTCACACTACCTCTGCAGCCTCCAGTGACATTAGTATAAATGAAAAAGGAGGGTGGCATCTTGTACTAGTTCTGGTAGATTTAATTCCTTTCACCTTTAACATTGAAACACTTCACAAGTAAATATTCTAAAGTGAAGTAACTGTATATTTAACTGGAGTCCTGTAACTCAGTGGTTAGAGCACTCATCTTACAAGCGAGAGACCTGGATTCAATTTCAGGCATGGCAAAACCTAATTTTACTCCACACTCCGAATAATAATCCCTCCAAAATAAACAGTATTAAATTGGTCACTCAATCCATGACTGTTTGTGGAACACTGCTGTGCGCAATTGGCTGCCGCGTTTTGCCCGCATAAACACAGTCAATTCACTTTGCAGGATATTCTGTGAAATGCTTTGAGACGTCTAGAAGACGTGATAAGGCACTATATCAAATGCAACCATTATTATTATTATATTTGAACACAACAGCCAATTTTTTCACAGCAATGTTTCATAAACATCCAAGAAGTGAATGATCAATGTTATCTGCGGGATTGTTGGCTGGGAGTTTGGGACACTGGGAAAAACTCCCGTTTCTTTTTCATCTGAACAGGCAGTTTAACGTCATCTCATCCGAAGGATGGCATCACGGACAATATAGAGTGTCTCCAGCACTGCACTGGACTCCCGGTACAGTGGTTCCCGAAACCTTGGCTATGATCTGACTGTCTTCATCTCATTTTAGCATTTAATTTGGTCGGCCAGATATCAGACACTTGCAGAAGTTCATAATCGTACAAACCAAATTTAGAGTCCAATACATCCCACCATGCAAATTCCCAAGATATTTATTGCAATGGATATTTGCAGGAGTCCTGCAGCTTAGTGGTTTGAGATCACTTGCAAGGTTAGTGCCTTGCAAGTGAGAGACCTGGTTTCGATTCAAGGCACAGCAAACGCTTGGGCAAGTTTCCTTTCTCCACAGGAGTGATAATAATCCCTAAACAAAAAGACTACAATAATAAATTGGTCACTTCAATTCACAACAGTTCGCAATTGTCTGATGCGTTTCGCCCACAAGTATACAGTCACTACACTTCACAGTATATTCTGAGAAGCGCTTTGAGAAGTCTATAAGACATGAAAAGCACTATATCAAATGCAAGGATTGTATGTGTGCTTTCCCTGAAGGGATGTATCATGCTTACCTGATTCTGGATAATATTAGGTGCAGGTTGGCTAGAGCCAAGGCTTGAGTGTGTGTTGGAGTACCTTTGGAATCTAACCAGCTAAAATGCGCACAGCTTACCATTGAAACGACGATATGACGAGTTTTTCAAGTGCTTGACTGGAGGTTGCAGCCAGTCCAGTAAAGTTACTGAAGGTTGCAGAGGTAGTGTGGGGTCAGGCTGTGTAGGAATTTGAAATAAAATCTACCGAAACCTTTACAAGATGCAGCTTTCCTTTTTCATTGTTGAGCAATCTGTTTCTATGGAGTGCCATCATGGGTGAATGAAACTCAAGTACAAAACTGCCTTAAAGTGACATTGTTTCTTACTGCACCTGCATTCATCGTGCACACGTGTCAACTCGTGTCAACTCGTCCTCCTTGACCTGTCTGCTGCGTTCGACACAGTCGATCACACCATCCTCCTTCAACTTCTTTCCTCCCACCTCAACCTTCAAGGCACAGTCCTTGACTGGTTCCATTCTTATTTGACCCACCGTTTACATTTTGTTTCTTCCAATGGCTTTTCTTCAAACCCCCGCACAGTTTCCCACGGAGTCCCTCAGGGCTCTGTCCTTGGTCCCCTTCTTTTCACCCTTTACACGCTCCCTCTGGGCGACGTCATCCGCAGACATGGGGTAAATTTCCATATGTATGCGGATGACACCCAGTTGTACCTTTCTGCCTCATCCCTCAACCCCCAGACGATCGATGTTCTGACAGCATGTCTGTCCGACATCGAATCGTGGACGAGGGACAACTTTTTGCAATTGAACGTGAATAAGACCGAGGCCCTCCTGATTGGCTCAAGCCAGCGCCTCCGCACATCGGGCGCTGCCAGCCTCAACTTCCAAGGCTGCACTCTCCACCTCACAAAGCCAATCAGGAACCTCGGCATCATGTTCGATCAAAAACTTTCCTTCCTCCCCCACATCCGCGCCTTGACCGGCACCGCCTATTTCCATCTGCGCAACATTGCCAGGCTCCGCAACTATCTTAACCCCCGCGCTGCCGAAACACTTGTGCATGCTTACATCACCTCACGGCTGGATTACGGAAATTCTCTCCTAGTCGGCCTCCCCAGTTCCTCCATTCATAGGCTGCAGGCCATCCAAAACTCTGCAGCCCGTGTACTATCCCGCACCCGCCTCCGCGACCACATAACCCCCACCCTCGCCCGTCTCCACTGGCTCCCCATCCTCCAGAGGATCGAGTTTAAGATCCTCGTCCTCACCTACAAGGCTTTACACGGCCTTGCCCCATCCTACCTAACCAATCTACTCTCCCCCTACACGACCACCCGGACCCTCCGTTCAACAGGACTTGGCCTGCTCCAAGCCACCCGCCCGAACCGCCCCACCATCGGAGGCCGGGCCTTCAGTTTCTCCGCTCCCACCTTATGGAATGCCATCCCTCAATCCCTCTGTTTCACCTCTTCCCTTTCCTCTTTCAAGGCTGGTTTGAAGACTTTCTTCTTCGATCGTGCCTTTTGTTCCACCCCGAACTCTTTTACCTCCCCTTCGTGTTTCACCCCTTCCCAAACACTCCCCTCCCAGCTCGGGTCACACGCCTCTTGTTCAGCGCCTTGGGACGTCCTCCCGACGCGAAAGGCGCTCTATAAATGTAAATTGTTGTTGTTGTTGTTGCCTGTCAATGTGTTTGAGGCTAACACTTCAAGAAAAAGGCTACCAGAGTACAGTAATTAACTGCAAATGCCTGTGCCTATGGAATTGTACTGTGTAATATGGCAAAATGAGCAAAAGCAGGGAAAGAAGAGAAAGTTTAAATAACATTCATACCTTGTTTCAGCAGGGCAGTTTTCCTCCTAATTCCACTGCAATTGGCCCAGCTCAGATATGTATAAGATATATATGAGATATAACATTGTGTTCGTGGTTAGAGCTCCTCAGTGGTTAGAGTAAGTTTCCATACTCCACATTCCTGTTTACCTATCAGTAAGTAGGAACACAGTTGTTAGTTGATTGGTGGATTGTTTTTTCAGAGGTAATAATTCCTTCAAAAAAAATTGGTCACGTAATCCACAATTGTTTGTGGGACATTACTGTACACAATTGCCTCCCACATTTCGCCCACAAAATTTGCAGTCAATTTGTTTTACAACATATTCCATGAAGCGTTTTGAGACGTCTCCAAGTTGTGATAAGGCACCACGTCAAATGCAAGGATTATTTTATTACAGTATAACAGTATGTGAATTGTTGGTCTCAACAAAAATGTACAAATAACAACAATTTGCATTTGTAAGGAACCCTTCATGCAGGAGAGTCGTGGAGACGTCCTCTTGACGTGAAAGGCACTATACAAGTGTAATTTTGTTGTTGTTGTTGTTGTAGAAGATAGAGTCAACCCATGCTTCTTCTTTAAGAATGACACCTTTATTTAGCAGAATAAGATTTACAAATCTAAACGTCGCATTTACATATGAATGGAAAACATTACTTATTTTTTTCAATTGTATAGTAGCATTGTTCCTTTCCTAGAATGAGGTTTGAGTTATAGCTTTCAGCCCAGCGGGGGTGTCATTAAGTTATTTAAAGGCTCACCAATTTCCAGGCAATTTAATAAATTAGAAGTCAACCATGCAATGATTGTTAGTTGCTCAGGTTAATAATAATAATCGTTACATTTGGTATAGCTCCCTTCACTTCGGGAGGACATCTCAAAGCATTCCACACGATTTGCTGTTTTGTGTGTTGAATGTCATATAGTGCATTACTTAGAGCACTTGCTGGGACAAAACCTTGGGCATGTTTCTTTATTCTACTCTCCTCTGTTTACCCTGCATTAAGTAGGAACCCAGTTGTTAGTCAATTGGCAGATCGCTATCCAGAGATAATAATCCCTCAAATTTTTTTTTTAAAAGATATATAATTCGGACATTTCATCCATGTTTTGTGCAACATTTTGCCTACAGCATATTCAGGTAATTCACTTTACAGTACATTCTGTAAAGCAGTTTGAGACGTCTCAACAATGCAACAAATGCAAGGATTATTATGATCATTATACTGCAATGTGTATTTTGTTAGGTTCATTTGGAAATAGAATCATCAATAAACAGATGACTGCATTAAACTGTAAATGATGCGTAATACTCAGAAAAAATGCAAAACAACAACAACACAATAACCATTCAATTGTAGAACACACTTCTCTGGATTTTTGATTAGTTTTAAAACAAAACAATAAGTGCCACCTGTAGCGATAAGAGAAAGCCATATTAGAATTTAGTGAGGCTTGAAATTTTACCTGCTTTTCGTCTGCAATACAATTTTGCCTTAAAGTATAGGATTTCACGGAATGGAGGAAAAATTCAACTTGGTCTTTCGGAATTGACTTTCAAATTAATGCTCAATGTAGGAATTTTCCACAATTGGGCCCAATTTTAAATACAAAGACAAAACGGTTCCACATGACGAGGGAATAGAAATAATTCTGACTGTGATTCAGTCTGCAATATTGATTACAAATACTTCATTTCACCATTCGATGTTTGTAAGCAGCATAAAGTCTCTCCTATTACAATACATTTGGTGACCACAGATTTGCTAGTCCCTTTCTGCTTCTCAATCTCAATCAGTACAACTCAAAATTGTAGTAACTCATACATGATGTGCTCCTTAAATTTGAACTGATTTATGTTCACTGAATTTCATATTAAAGCTTGTTTTTTCAGAGCATGTTATCAAATGCAGGGACTGAGGGCTTCTCTCAAGAAAATGTAGAGGGAAGATAAATAATAATAAATAATAATAATAATAATCCTTGCATTTCACATAGCGCCTTGTCACATCATCTCGACATCTTAAAGCGCTTCACAGGATATAATGCAAAGTGAAAAGACAGTGTGTTTTGTGGGCGATATGCAGCAGCCAATTACGCACAGCGATGTCCCACAAACAGTGGTGGATTGAATGACCACATTATTATTATTATTTTTTGGTGGCATTACTACCCTGGAAAGTGATCCATCAATCAATGAACAGGTGGGTTCCTAGTAACTGCTAGGTACATAGAGGCGTGTGTGTGGTATAAGTGAACTTACCTAAAGTTTTACCTTGGCTGGGAATCAAGCTCAGGTCTTCTCGTTTGCAAGTCGAGCTCAGTGTTGCCGTCCTTTGGGTGAGATGTTAAACCGACATCTTGTCTGCCTGTTCAGATGGGGTTAAAGATCCCATGGCACTATTTGAAAAGTGAAAGGGAGTTTTTCCCAATGTCCTGACCGTACAACTCTGATAATAATTTCCTGACAATAACCCCTCAAAAAGAAATTGGTGGTTTCAATCCATGATTGTTTGTGGGACAATGCTGTGCACAATTGGCTGCCGCGTTTCGCCCACAAAATATACACGCACTTCAGTTTACAGTATAAGGAAAAGGAAGACTGTGTCTTGGAATGGTTTGAGATGTCTAGAAGACGTGAAAAGCTTTATGATTGCAAATCCCCACATATAATTGGTCTTCTTGCCTGTTTGTGGGACATTGCTGTGTGTTGTCTCTTCTGAAGGACAGCACTTGCCATAATGCTGTATACCTCAAGCAGTGGATTGGAATATCAGCTCGACTATTTCGGTGCTTGAATCCATAGCATTCTGACTCAGCCGTGACAGTGCTACCAACTGAGTCACACTGACACCTGGCTTTGTTAAGAAACTGGAAAAATAAAACAGCTATAAAACTTGCACTGTACTGTACATTCAATACAAGTAGATGGGCACTTTTACATTAAAAGTGCACTATTAATAAAAATTCCATTAAACAGAATATCAAAATGATGTGCCATTAAATCTAAAGTCAAACAAAGTGAATTAGCTACGGTGAACTGAAAATGTTTCTAATGAAGGATAATTAATTTAAAGAACAAGGCATTTTTAATTGCATTTCCTCTTTCTATCAGATTGGTTTAGTTTGTAACACTCTGGTCTCTGGGTCAAAAGATTATAGATTCAGGCTCCAAATTAAAACATGATCTCATGGCCCAGTACAGAGGGGAAAGGATTACATTGTTAGAGGTTCCATTCTTCAGGTGGGATGCTAAATTGAGGTCCTTGCTGCCTTTTCAGGTGGATGTGAAAGATCCCATGACTGTAGAATGGAGTTTCTCCAGTCAACAATTCTGAAGATAAATTGGTCATTTACCTCATCGTTTTGCACAGATTAACTGCTGTTAATTGTTTACCAACAAATACACAGTTACTACACTTGACAGCAATTTACTTGCAAGGGACATTTTTAGTTGCTAAACAAATGCAAGAAATGCATTATTTATTAATTCAATAATGAATATGGCATTTTCAACAAATCCCTGACAAATTTCCATCTGCAAATGTTACTGGGAACAAGTTTTTATGCACTGGTTGTTTCACCTAATTTCATCCTGTTTACAAAAACTATTTATTTAATTGTTGAACAAATTTATAATTAATTAGGGGGAGAGGAAAATGTGATGTGACAGAAATCATTTGGCACTTAAAGAGCTTAATTGTTTTGGTGCGTGAATATTAGTTTAGACTTTAATTTTAAAACAGTAGTTGGGTTTTAATTTTCGGTCATTTTGAGTTAAATTATGGCAAGTTTAAAAAAAGTATATTCCATTTCTTATTCTAACCCAAAATGTTCTCAATTCAGTCTGTATCTTTATCAAATATAATTAAAATATTATTCTTGAGATTCACGGAAATATGTTGCTTAGAAAAGCCTAATAATAATCCCTCAAAAAAAAACACAATAATAAAATTGGTCATTTCAATCCACGACTGTGTGTGGGACACTGCTGTGCACAATTGGCTGCCGCGATTCGCCCACAAATATATACAGTCAATTCACTTTACAATATATTCTGTGAAGCGCTTTGGGACGTTGATAAGATGTGGAAAGCGCTATATCAAATGCAAGGATTATTATTATTATTATTATTATTATTATCATCATTATCATTATCATTATCATTATTATTATTATTATTAAA
Source organism: Hydrolagus colliei (assembly GCA_035084275.1). Lineage (NCBI taxonomy): Eukaryota > Metazoa > Chordata > Chondrichthyes > Chimaeriformes > Chimaeridae > Hydrolagus > Hydrolagus colliei. Next base: position 30,017,137 of record CM068744.1, read on the forward strand.
GTATCCCATTCTGTGTTTTATGTTAGTGTCAAATTTTCTGCTAGAGTTGTCTATTCTAATCACATTCATTTCCCTGCACTTTCCCTCCAAGTATTTAATATTAATCATTTATTCATTGTTTAGGATCTTCAAAAGCCTTTGGCAAAGTTGAGTATCTTTATTCAACAGCATTAAACTGCGGTAACTGGGTCTGTTGGGTGTTGGAAGGCAGAAGAAAGCTCAAAGAACTTGAATGCTGACATTCTTTTAGAATATATGAATGGAATTGTCCAACAGACCAGAATAGTGTGTGATAGATTGTAAACCCTCCCCCCAGTAAAACACGATGTGTGTAAATAATAATAATAATCCTTGCATTTGGTATACCGCTTTTGATGTCTTCTAGATGTCTCAAAGCGCTTTACAAATATAATGTAAAGTGAACAAACTGTATATTTGTGGGTGAAACATGGCAGCCAATTGCTCACAACAGTGTCACATAAACAGTTATGGATTGAAATGAGCAATTTTTTTTTGAGGGATTATTATTAGCATGTGCAGTAATGAAACCTGCCTACGGTTTCACCCTGACCTGCCTGGAATCGAACCCAGGTTTATCGCTTGCAAGTTAAATGCTCTAACCACTGAGCTACAGGACTCCTATTATAAATCGGTTCTGATGAAGAAAGCCCTTCATTCCATTTGATCTCAAACTTCCACCCTCCCATCACAGCATCAATATTTTTTTCTAAATGAGTCCAATGTCCTGGCCTCAACCACCCTTTTAGGCAACTTGTTCAAGTGATATAAAGGCAAAGATGATATCAGGGTGATACAAATTTGCAAAATTATGCTACAACAACAACAACTTGCACTTATATAACACCCGCCTGACATGCACCATCTCAGAGCACTTATAGAAGAGTTTATAAAAGAATCCTCATCTCCCATCGAGAAATACATTTAACCCTAAATGCTGCTTTATTTCAACCAAATACAACGCAATATTCAATTCAGATCCAAAGGAAAAAAAACATGTAATTTAATGGGTGTCGTGAGCACAAAGGTGTGCAGTTACCATGGTGATCGAGCACAGCTACACAAGTTCTACCATATGGGTGAATAGCAGTGCATTGAAACCCACGGTAAGGAAATGCTGGCTCATTTACTGTTGTTTAAATGTACTGTGCTGCTGGGTTCCTGTCTGAAGAAATGAATTTGTAATGGCTGTTTTTTTGTTTCCGATCCTTTTGTTGCAGAATCACAGTGCACGTTGTGTGGTGAGCCAGAAGGTAAGGGAACCTGTTTTTGCTATTTGTTTTTTCGGAATTGGAATGAGCTGAGCGGGCACGGATTCCGAGCAACTGAATCATTCTCTCATTTGGTTTAGAATGAAAGATCATTATCAATTTTAGGCTTTGTTATTGCTGCCTAATAGCGTCTTGCTTAAACTTGGAAGAGGATCCTTCCCTTCCCTGGATGTCATAGATTTTTCCATCTCAACATTGGTCCAGGTTCATTAGCAACAGAAAATGTGTGCAGTAATTCACCCTGAACTCAGCCAAACAGGCTGTAGTTATATTATTTTGCTGTGTGGCTTTCATTGAAGGACACAATCATGACCTTGAATGGATTTACATGGATGGGAATCAAAGTTAAAGAGTATTGTCTCCATAAATTTTTTGCAATATGTATGGTTAAACCAACTCAACCCTGCCTGGGACGTCCAACACAGTAACACTTTAAAAATTGTAGTGTGCAGTATCACCTTAAGTATTCTTATGTTGTTGGATTCAATAACATAAATGGTATTGTTGTAAAAAGTGGCAGCATTAAATGTAAAACAAGTAACGAAAGATGCAGGAAAAACTGTTGTAGGAATAATCATGACCCAATGATCCTACATAATAGAATGTATTGTACTCTGTATTATGTATACTCTTTATACTGTGGCTTTCCTTTGTTTTTGAGATGTCCTGGAGACACCAATCCTTGGGATATCATTGTAATTCCACAATGATGCAATTGGTGGTCCAATTGTATCCCCACTCCCATTTCATCTGTCTCGCTCCATAACCATAAATGTTATATTTCTGGAAGGGAAACACAAACATATTGCTTACACGGTCCGCGCATGTTTCTCAAATAGGGCATCTAGCCCTCAGCAGCCAAACGGTTGGACCAACCTGGCCTGAGCCATCGGAAAAGATAGAATCAAAGTGTTGGCTGGATTGGGCAGGAGTGGACACCTTATCACAGAGGGTGCGTTAATTATAGATGTAACTTCGTGAGATAGGCTGCGCATTGTAAGAACAGCAATTCCAGAGGAATTCTTGTCGATCCAGCAGTATTGCAGGTAGGTGAGTACAGTGATCGACACATTTAGTGCTGTTGATCAATTACCTCTCACACAGTCTGATGCATGGTGTGCTTGCTCGGTAGTAAAGCAGCATCGTAAGGCTGTTGTTGGCTGTTTCAGCAAAATGGACTGTCACATAATTCCTGTTAAAATGATATCGCCTCCTTTAAAACAGCTTTTGTAAGACTGGTAGAGAGTCACAGATGATAGAAATTTACAGTGCAGGAGGAGATTGTTTGGCCCATTGAGTGCACCAGGCCTCACCATAACCCCAACCATTATATTGCCTACCAGACTACAACCATAGTGTGCCACATATTCCAGGATAAGATATTTTGGGGTCTACATAACATCAATCACTAATACTAGCAATCATTACATTCTGCGTTTAAAATGGGAAATCCCAGTTTATATACACAGCAAAAAATTATTTGTGACTGGTAGATTCCTCTGCCACCCCCCCATGTTTATCAGATACATTATATAAAGTACTCCCTGTCTAAATTGTCTCATGTTTCTAACACAAGGCAGTGGCAGAGAAAGGAAAATCGCCACATGCTGTTTCCTGAGTTTTGTTTGCATTTTGTGAAACTTAATTTGTTGTTTAAACTTTAAAATAAGAGCTGACACATTATTGCATTTCCATTATTGAGTGTGTGGGTACCCAGCTGCTGATATTAATGATATCAGTGAATAATGGTTGATTTCTCCTTTGAAGAAAATAAATCTTCTTAGTTGAAATATTAGTTGACTGACATGTTGATGTATCTGCAATCTCATTGCTCTCTTCTTCCCATGTCTGTACTGTGTTTTCAGTGAGTGAATGGAAAAAAAACTATTCCGTTCAATCAGGGAGAGAAAGGGAATTTCAAATCTATGTTGGCGTCGGGACCTTGATGCTTTGATTATCATTAAAGGTGTTTCTCTAGCTCTGGATGACAATATTAAAATAATAATATTGGAATAATGGTTCCAACTTGTGTAGTCCTACAGCAATAGTGGTTAGAGCACTCATCTCGCAAATGAGACAAACTGGGTTCAAATGATCAGGTGTGGCAAAACCGTAGGCAAATTTCCACACTCCACACATCTCTGTTTACCTAGCAGTAAGTAGGAACTTGGGTTGTCAGTTGATTAGCAGAAGGCTTTCCAGGATAATAATCACTCCAAATAAATGATAATGATGTGGTCACTCAATCCACGACTGTTTGTGGGATGTCGCTGTGTGCAATTGGCTGCCGAATATCGCCACCAAAACACACAGCAACCACTTCACAGTGTAAAGGGCTGCATCCAGTGTGGTGTTAGCTGCTTGACAGGATTGAGAAAGACACTGCCAGGAGCATCCTGGAGATGAACAAAGTAAGAGTTTCAATGGGAAATCGTAAATTGTTTGCCTTTGTGATACTAGTGTATATGTTCACAGGTGGAATGCCCAGAATTGATGTGGGATTTCTTAGTTTGCGATGAAGCATTTGTTTCAAGCATATCCTTTTCACGGTCCCCTCAGCTCTTGTATGAATTTATGGAGCTATCTTTATCAGAGATGCTGTCGCATCATTGCTGAGCAGAATTTTAACAAGCTGTCACAGCCTTTTGTCTTCATTCAAAACCATTGCTAAGTTGTAGTATATGTCTGAGTAATGAAGTACCATCCAAATTAATATTTATGTAGCGCTTTTCATGTCGGGAGGACCTCCCAAAGCAATCAACATTATTGGCTGGACACCCAAGCTGTGGGTGGGTGCCAAGCAGGTGGAGAATGAAAAGATGACTGAAAACATGGTCAAAGCCCCAACAAGAGCCACAACAAACAATAATAATTTGGTCACTCAATGCATGACTTTTTGTGGAGCACTGCTGTGTGCAAATTGGTTGCTGCGTTTTACCAACAAAATATACAGTCAATCCACTTTACAGTGTTTTCTGTGAAGCACTTTGTACTGTGTAACATAAATTACGTATTAAAAGACTTGATGTTATCACTGATGGAGTTGGGATTCACTCTCTTCCCTCCTTCCCTATTGACATGAAGGAATTTTCAAGAATATGTTAACACATCACAGTGTTTTACCCCATTACTGTGTCAATTAATCTGATCACAAACCCAAATGTTATAGTTGTAGAAAATTGGCCATTCAACATTTTTTTGCATATTTTGGTAGTTTGTAGGAAAACGTCGCAGTTAATTGAGCACAGCAATGTCCCAAAAATAGCCATGAAGTGGATGGTCAATTTTACTTGGGGAGATTGTTGGCCAGGACATTGGGAGAAATGTCCTTCTTTGTTTTTTGAATAGTGCCATAGAATCTTTAGTGTCTGTCTACCTGAACAGGCAAATGGCACTTTAGTTTACAATTCAACTAGCTTTTATATAGTGCCCTTCATGCCCCACAACAGGACTTGAACTTACTATCCAGCGCCTTGGGATGTCCTCCCGATGTGAAAGGGGCTCTATAAATGTAATTTTGTTATTGTTGTTCATGCAAGTTGTGTCTAAAAACGTATAAACTTCCAACGTCATTTAATATCTCATCCAAAGGACTTCACCTCTGACAATGTAGTCACCCCCACTACTGGAAGAGAGTGTCAGGCTAGACTACGAGTTCAAATTCCCAACATAGTATTGGAATCTATAACTGTCTGGCCAAGAGATAAAACTGTTATCAAATGACAAACAAATGCATAACAAATCTTATATTCTCTCACCAATTTTCTCCCATCCTCTTCTGAAGTTCTCTGACCCCCTTCTTATATAGAGATGTCTGGTGCTTTAAATGTCATTAACATTCCGTTACCCAACCCAGTGGCTATTTTTCACAAGTCTTCCAGTGAGAGCTGGAAGTCTTTGCTGAGCCCTGCGACTGCCTGGCTCAGTTGGCAACACTCACACCTCTGGGTGAGAAGATAGTGGGCATGATCTCTATAACAGGACTTGAGTTTACAATCCAGTTTGACATCTCAAGGCTGAGTTGATAGAGAGCTACCATTTGATGTGAAACGTACCATACAAATGTAATTTTGTTGTTGTTGTACATTGCCGATGAGAGGTGCCATCTTTCAGACAAAACATTAAATAGTGGTTCCATCTGCCTGTTCTACAGGTAAAAGATCCTATGACTGTTTAAAAGGAGACAAGAGTTTCTTCTGATTTTCCCCAACTGGAAATCCTCAGATAAATTGGTCATTTGTCTCATGGCTGCTTGTAGGACTTTGCTATATAGAGATGGCTGCCATGTTTTCTTATGTACATTAGACTATACAGTGATTTGGTGATTACTGTAAAGTGCTTTGAAACATTTGCATTGTTTATTTCAATGAGGTGAATACCTCAACCACGCTGACACACACCAAGCATACACTCCTCCAGCATAAGACACCAGATAGTGAACAGAAGCCAGAATCTTTTTCTGCTTCTCTCAAATCCTGAAATATTCACCTACAAACACACAGTCATTACACTTTATAGTAAATCTGAGATATTTTGGATGATGTGATAAGGTGCTATATCACATACAAGGATTATTATTATTATTATTTGCTGACTAGGATCAGCACAGACCGAGAATTGTGCCTCGGCCCTGTTTGGTATGTATGACTCAGCTACTCGCTGAATAATCTCACGTGTGAAGCATTACAGTCGTTTGTGTTTATTTAGAAAGAATCCCTGTGTTCTTCTCATTGAGCTATGGTCTGGTGCTGATGTGAGTAAGGTCGACATTTAGACTCTGCAGTGAATGAACTTGATTTAGACTGGTGCGTATAACACCAGTCAGGAAGAGGAGTGAAAGACAAAAGGCTCTGTAATCCTTTTTCATGAATTAATTTATCTGATTCGATAACTATCTGATCTTAGTTAATCAAAAATTCCATCAGAAGGAGCACCCATGTAGGTGAAGTCATCACATCTCAAAGCAATCCCTGCAGTATTTTGACAGTGTGTGTGTACAGTGGTATAGTAGTACATGAATAATTTGATTATTCAGTTATAGTTCAATAACAAGGCGTGAAATTAAACAGCGGTCCCTTGATCCACAACCAGTTTCTGCTGACAGATCAATTGGTGTCTCCACTGAACAGGTTTGAAATTCAAGAAAGCCTAAGAGCTGTAATTACCCTCAACTCCAAAACAATAGTTGCAGTGAGTTAAAGCTTGTCTTCTGGACAGCTACAGAGCTTTCATTAAAACTGAAGCTTTAATAAACACTAGGATGCAGATTTATCGGTGGTCAGCCTTTTAAGTCCATTCCGATGTAAGGAATTCTGAGAGCCAAGATTTCACAGTCCCAAGGAATAGGTCAGGAGGTTTATGCGGACAATGTAGTTTTGTCTCCAGGTTTACGTTGATGAAAGTATGGACTTGAAGATGTCAGGATTGACAATACCGGGCATTTCATCTGTCTATGTCAATACTGAATCAATAATGTGTAGTTAGAGTACTCATCTTACAAGTGAGAGGTCCCAAGTTCAATTCCCGGGTGGGGCTATACCTTCAACAACTTTCTTTACTCTGCACACCTCTGTTTACCTAGGAGAAAGTAAGAATCTGGTTATTAGTCGATTGGCAAATCATTTCCCAAGGATAATAATCCCTCCAAAAAAATAGTTTGGTCACTCATCTTGTAGCAGTTTGTGGGACACTGCTGTACATGTTTCGCCCGCATAATATACAGTTAATTCACTTTATGGTATATTCTGTGAAGCGCTTTCAGATGTCTTAATGTTAAAGTGATCAAGCGCTGTATCGAATGCGAGGATTATTATTATCCCAAAGAACGCTGGTTTGGATATAACAGCATTTAATATCAGTCAGTGTATCACTGCCAGTGAGAATCACTGCCAGTGAGTGCGGTAGATTTATGACAATAATAATTAGTGTATCTATGGAATTTTTTGTTCTGCCTATTTGATTCTTCAAAGGCTTTAGGCTTCTAGTCGCAAAACCTGATTCTGCAGACGGGATTTCCTCTCTGACATTAGAAAGAAATGTTGTGAATGCTGGAAGTCTGGATCAAAAATCCTGAAAACATTGAAAATCAATACCAGGTCAACCTGCCTTTGAAATAGAAAGTCAAATTAACATTTCAACAACAACAACAACAGCAACAACTTAAACTTATAAAGCGCCTTTCACGTTGGGAGGACGTCCCAAGGCGCTGCACAGGAGGCGTGTGACCCGAGCTGGGAGGGGAGTGTTCGGGAAGGGGTGAAACACGTAGGGGAGGTCGAAAAATTTGGTGGGGAACAAAAGGCACAGTTGAAGAGGAGAGTCTTCAAACCGGCCTTGAAAGAGGAAAGGGAAGAAACAAGGCGGAAGGATTGGGGGATGGAATTCCACAGGGTGGGAGCGGAGAAGCTAAAGCTCGGCCTCCGATGGTGGGGCGGTTCGGGCGGGGGGCTTGGAGCAGGCCAAGTCCTGCTGAACGGAGGGTCCGGGTGGGCTTATAGGGGGAAAGTAAATCGGTCAAGTAGGGCGGGGCAAGGCCGTATAAGGCCTTGAAGGTGAGCACGAGGATCTTGAACTCGATCCTCTGGAGGATGGGGAGCCAGTGGAGACGGGCGAGGGTGAAACTTAGGTGGTCGCGGAGGCGGGTGCGGGATAGTACACGGGCTGCAGAGTTTTGGATGACCTGCAGCCTGTGAATGGAGGAACTGGGGAGGCCGACGAGGAGAGAGTTTCCGTAGTCCAGCCGTGAGGTGATGTATGCGTGCACGAGGGTTTCGGCAGCGTGGGGGGTGAGGTAGTTGCGGAGCCTGGCAATGTTGCGCAGGTGGAAATAAGCGGTGCCAGTCAAGGCACGGATTTGGGGGAGGAAGGAGATTTTACGGTCGAACGCGATGCCGAGGTTCCTGACTGGCTTTGTGAGGTGGAGAGTACAGTCTTGGATGTTGAGGCTGGCAGCGCCCGATGTGCGGAGGCGCTGGCTTGAGTCAATCAGGAGGGCCTCGGTCTTGCTCACGTTCAATTGGAGGAAGTTGTCCCTCGTCCAGGACTCAACAACAACAACAACAACAACAACAATTTACATTTATATAGCGCCTTTCACGTCGGGAGGATGTCCCAAAGCGCTAAACAAGAGGCGTGTGACCCGAGCTGGGAGGGGAGTGTTTGGGAAGGGGTGAAACACGAAGAGGAGGTAAAAGAGTTCGGGGTGAAACAAAAGGCACGATCGAAGAGGAAAGTCTTCAAATCGGCCTTGAAAGAGGAAAGGGAAGAGGTGAAACGGAGGGATTGAGGGATGGCATTCCATAGGGTGGGAGCGGAGAAACTGAAGGCCCGTCCTCCGATGGTGGGGCGTTTCGGGCGGGGGGCTTGGAGCAGGCCAAGTCCTGCTGAATGGAGGGCCCGGGTGGGTGTGTAGGGGGAGAGTAGATCGGCTAGGTAGGATGGGGCAAGGCCGTGTAAGGCCTTGTAGGTGAGGACGAGGATCTTAAATTCGATCCTCTGGAGGATGGGCAGCCAGTGGAGACGGGCGAGGGTGGGGGTTATGTGGTCACGGAGGCGGGTGCGGGATAGTACACGGGCTGCAGAGTTTTGGATGGCCTGCAGCCTATGAATGGAGGAACTGGGGAGGCCGACTAGGAGAGAGTTTCCGTAGTCCAGCCGTGAGGTGATGTATGCGTGCACGAGTGTTTCGGCAGCGCGGGGGGTAAGATAGTTGCGGAGCCTGGCAATGTTGCGCAGGTGTAAATAGGCGGTGCCGGTCAAGGCGCGGATGTGGGGGAGGAAGGAAAGTTTTTGATCGAACATGATGCCGAGGTTCCTGATTGGCTTTGTGAGGTGGAGAGTGCAGCCTTGGATGTTGAGGCTGGCAGCGCCCGATGTGCGGAGGCGCTGGCTTGAGCCAATCAGGAGGGCCTCGGTCTTACTCACGTTCAATTGCAAAAAGTTGTCCCTCGTCCACGATTCGATGTCGGACAGACATGCTGTCAGAACATCGATCGTCTGGGGGTTGAGGGATGAGGCAGAAAGGTACAACTGGGTGTCATCCGCATACATGTGGAAATTTACCCCATGTTTGCGGATGACGTCGCCCAGAGGGAGCGTGTAAAGGGTGAAAAGAAGGGGACCGAGGACAGAGCCCTGAGGGACGCCGTGGGAAACTGTGCGGGGGTTTGAAGAAAAGCCATTGGAAGAAACAAAATGTAAACGATGGGTCAAATAAGAATGGAACCAGTCAAGGACTGTGCCTTGAAGGTTGAGGTGGGAGGAAAGACGTTGAAGGAGGATGGTGTGATCGACTGTGTCGAACGCAGCAGACAGGTCAAGGAGGACGAGGAGGCAGAGGGAGCCCTGGTCACAGGCGGTTAGGATGTCATTTGTGACCTTGACCAGGACAGTTTCTGTGCTGTGGATAGGGCGGAAACCTGATTGGAGGGGTTCAAAAAGTGAATGAGTTGAAAGGAAAGAGCGGAGCTGGGAGGCAACCACTCTTTCAAGGACCTTGGATAGAATCGGGAGGTTGGAGATGGGTCTATAACTTGATGGTTGCGACGCATCAAGGGAGGGTTTCTTCAGGATAGGGGTGATGGTGGCTGTTTTAAGGGAGGTAGGGACGGTTCCTGAGGAGAGGGAAAGGTTAATGGTGTCAGAAATGAGAAATGGTCAGAAATGGTGTCAGAAATGGCTTACAAATGGAGCTGGGTGCGGAGGAGGGGGGTGGGGATGGGGTCCAATGAGCACGTGGTGGGTTTCATGGAGGTGATTGTTTTTGTGATTGAAAGCGGGGTGATGGGGTTGAAAGTGTGAAATGGGGGGTGAGTGGGGGTTGAGGTAACTGATGAGGGCGCTGAGGTGGAGGAGTGGTGGGGGGAGGAAACCGCAGAGCGGATTTTCTCGATTTTCGATTCGAGGAAATCCAGCATCTCCTCGCAACGAACATTTGAGGAGAGGATCTGCGAGGTGAGGCGGGGGGGGGGCGGAGGAGCTGGTTGGTGGTGGCGAAGAGGAGGCGGTGGTTGTCCTTCGCTTCCAGGATTATCCTGGAGTAGAAGGCTGATTTGGCGGTGGCTAGGGCGGAGCGGTAATTTTTGATGCGGTCCAGCCAGATTTGCCGGTGGACCGTGAGGCCAGATTTGAGCCAGGTGCGTTCAACTGCTCTCACTTGGCTTTTGAGGGAGCGGAGGTGAGATGTGTACCACGGTGATGATCGGGAATGGGAGACGGTTTTGGAGGTGAGGGGGGCCAGGGTGTCGAGGGTAGTGGAGAGGGTGTTGTGGAGGGCGGTGGAGGCGGAGGATGGGTCTGTACAAAAAGAATGCCATTGTGGGAGGAGGTCGGAGGTTTCTAGGGCAGAGGTGAAAGTTTGAGGGGGAATCTTCTTCCAGGGCCGGTAGAAGATGGTGGTGGGTTTGGAAGTGGAGGGGGGAGGGATAGAGGTGTTGCAGGAAATGAAAAAATGGTCAGAAATGGCCTTGTCTGTGATGGTGATGCCAGAGACGTTGAGGCCTCGGGTGATCACCAGATCGAGAGGATGGCCGTGAGTGTGGGTGGCAGTGTTGATATGAAGGGAGAAGTTGAAAGACGAAAGTAAAGAGGAAAATTCAGAGGAAATGGGGCAGGAGGGGGTGAAATGGAGGTTGAAATCGCCAAGAATAATAAGGCAATCAGAGGAGGCACAAAGGGAAACTAAAAGTGAAGAAAAGTCTGAAATGAAAGTGGGGGAGGGTTTGGGGGGGCGATAGACTAATAGGATTTTGAAGGAATTGTGGGAGGAGTGAGAGAGGGTGAGATGTTCAAAAGAGGGGAAGGAGCCTGAGGAATAGGGGGATAGGGCGAGGGATGTCCTGGAGATGAGGGCCACGCCACCGCCACGACGGTTGGGTCGAGGAGCATGGTGGAATGTGTAGTTGGGTGGTGTGGCTTCAACGAGGGGGAAAGTGTCGCCTGGGATGATCCAAGTCTCCGTCAGGGCCATGATGTCAACGTTCTCATCAAGGATGAGATCGTTGATGGCCAGGGTCTTGTTGCAGACAGAGCGGACATTTTGGAGGCCGATGCGGAAAAAGCAGTTGGCCGAGGGGTGTGAGGTGGGGCTGGGATGGTCGGCGGGGAGGGTGGGGATCTGACTAAGGGAGGAGAGGTTGACCCCCCGGGTTTGTGTCTGGTGAGGCTGGCGGTGATGGTGGGGGACAGGGCACTTGGTGTGGCTGCTGTTGGACAGCCAGCGCCGAGTGCCACGGTGAGCCCGATGGAGGATTCCAATACTGGAACAGAGGGAAGCGGTGGGAGGGTCGAGCAGGGACAGTAAACGAGGAGGGCGAAGAGAAAGAAGGGTAGAGAAAAAATAACGGAGAGGGGGGGTTGGGGGGAAAAGCTTGAATAGGGGGAGGGAAGCTCGGGTCGTGGCGGCAGCCATATTGCGCACGCGGGGGACCAGGAGCGAGGGTCAATGGGGCGGCATCATCTCAAGGGATATGAGGCCGCGGCTGGGGGATGCAGAGGCGTTGCGGTCTGAAGCCTGACCGGGGCTGCGGCCGAGGCTGGGGTTGTGGGTTTTAGGTCCGGTCGCCGTGTGTCCGTGCTATGGGTCGCTGCGTCGAGGCTAGAGCCGGGACCAGGGCCGTGAGTCTCGTGGCTGTGGGTCTTGGAGCTGGGGCTGTGTGTCGCGGGGCTGGTCTTGAAGCCATTTTCAGCCCCAGGTAGCGTCTCAGAGGTCTTAACAGTTTAAGTTTAAGTCTGTCCGACTCAATGTCGGACAGACATGCTGTCAGAACATCGATGGTCTGGGGGTTGAGGGATGAGGCAGAAAGGTACAGCTGGGTGTCGTCCGCATACATGTGGAAATTTACCCCATGCTTGCGGATGACATCGCCCAGAGGGAGCATGTAAATGGTGAAAAGGTGGGGGCTGAGGACAGACCCCTTGGGGACGCCATGAGAAACTGTGCGGGGCTTTGAGGAGAAACCGTTGGAAGATACAAAATGTAGGCGGTGGGTCAGGTAGGAATGGAACCAGTCAAGGACTGTGCCTTGAAGGTTGAGGTTGGAGGAAAGACGTTGGAGGCGGATGGTGTGATCAACTGTGTTGAACGCAGCAGACAGGTCAAGGAGTACGAGGAGGCAGAGGGAGTCCTGGTCGCAGGCGGTTAGGATGTCATTTGTAACCTTAACCAGGGCAGTTTCCATGCTGTGAACAGGGCGGAAACCTGATTGGAGGGGTTCAAGGAGTGAGTGAATTGAGAGGAAAAATTGTGGGTGTGATTCTTCAACAGAACTGAAACCACAGGGTCTAAAGTACCGAGATTACAAATGGGTATCCTTACACAAAAGATCTGAGTGTGACTCTTTCCAGTGATTGGAAATGCATCTCCCATGTCAAACCAATGTCACTCCCAAACTATCTGAAGCTTGGTGGTTAGAGCACTCGCCTTACAAGCGTGAGACCTGTGTTCGAATCAAAGCAGATTAGGGCGAAATTTAGGGCAAGTTTCCTTACTCCACACACCTAATAATAATTCTTCAAGAAAAACCTCAGTAATAAAAAAAATTGGTTATTTCAACCCACGTCTGTTTATGGGACACTGCTGTGCGCAATTGGCTGCTGCATTTCGTCCATCAATATCCAGCCACTTCACTTTACGGTGTATTCTGTCAAGCGCTTTGAGATGTTGATAAGATGTGAAAAGCGCTATATCAAATGCAAGGATGATTATTATTATTTTTATTATTACATCTTGCCAGAACCAAGAGTCTGTTTGTTGACTGGACTTGCTTCCAGACACCTTAAAGAATTTTTAATAAATGGTCCCCGAACCTACGCAAATCTGGGTGTCAGGTTGCCCCAGCTGTTCTTCCTAATCTACATCCGGTCACTGACTAGGACCGCTTTCCTCCACCTCCGCCACATATGACCTTACCTCATACACGGTGAATTTGAAACCCTTAATAATAATAATACTGTATATGGATAATGTGGTGTCTTCGAGGCATCTCAAAGCGCTTCACGGACTATAATGTAACATTAATTGACTGTTTATTTTGTGGCCAAAATGCGGCAATCAATGGCTCACAGCACTGCCCACACAGTTATGGATTGAGTAACCAGTATATTATTATTATATTTTTTAAGGAATTATTGCTCCTGGAAAAGTGATCTGCGAATTGACTAACAACCAGGTTTCTACTTACTGCTCAGTGAACTGAGGTGTGTGGAGTAAGGAAACTTACTCAACATTTCGCCCTGCCAGGAATCGCACCCAACAACGACAACAAAATTATATTTGTACAGCGGCTTTCACTTTTTAGGATGTCTCAAGGTGCTGAACCCAAGCTCTGAGGTGAAAACTCTGAAAACTGAGCTAAAGTACTCCATAACTATGCATTCATCATCTCCTAGATGATTTAAAGCGCTTCACAGAATATACTGTAAAGTAAACGGACTGTATTTTTGTGGGCGAAACGCGGCTGGCAATTGCTTACAGCAGTGTCCCACAAACAGTCGTGGATTGAAAAGATCAATTAATTTTTTTTTCTTGCGGGATTATTATTAGGCGTATGGAGCAAGAAAACCTGTCCAAGGTTTTGCCCTGCCTAGAATCGAACCTAGGTCACTTGCTTGCAAGGCGAGTACTCTAACCATGGAGCTACAGGATGTTATATTATTTCACATAATACAATTGACATTTATATAGTCCCTTTCATGTCTCAAAGTGCCTAGCACTGTTGGGGGGACTGTGTGGGGGTGGGGGGTGGGTGGGGGGGGGGGGGGTGAGTGGGGAAGGGGGTGGCGCTTGATCTCATCTTATGTTTGATCTCTTTCTGCCCATTTTATTCTGACTCCTTGTCTTGCTCCCTCCATAAGACACCCAAGCTCAATGCTTCAGTACTGTTGATGGGCATCCCCGAAATATTAACCTGTCCTTTGTTCAGATGTTCATTGACTTGCTGTGGATTCCCAGTGGTTTTCTTCATGTTTAGCATCTTTTAACTATTCATATTTATATTTATATAAATATATTAAAATATATATTTGTTATACATAGAATTTGCATATTGAAACTGTGCCTATCACTGCTTTTGAAACAGAGTTGGAAAAATGCATGAACAAAACTGATGTTGAAGGGCATGAGAGAAGGACCTGGAGTAGGTGGGTTACCAGCACCAGTGAGGGAGCTGGTACCAACAAAGACATGATCTGCTGAACTACCTCCTTTTGCGCTGTACTTTATTTTGATCAGCTGGGTGTCTTGGGATGTCCTCCCTAAATGAAAGGCACCACAAATGCAATTTGTGGTTGTCTTCCACAAACATAAACCCATCACTATGCTCAGGAGTGTCCAAACCAGACACATATGCATGCCACCTGCTCATGGGAATTTCCCTGTGCTGTAAAACATCGCTGTACGTTCCAACATTTAACCATGAAACTTTTGGCTTGCTTATTGTGGTGGAGAAATATGTGCAAGGGGTTAAGAATAATTTTGAGTAGGATCACAGAAGTCTTGAGGCGAATCGTGTCTTATCTTTACTAGACAAAGTAGTATTGATGGCGTTGATGAGAGTGTGATTTCAATTTGATTGGCCTATTTATGTGGCGAGTCCTTTGATGTAATCGCTTTGATCTTCTCGGACTGATTTTCGCTGATAAAAGTACTTTGTTCATTTAAAGCACCGTGTCTTCGTGATTTGAGACTCAGATGCTTGCAAATCTTTCAATTGCTGATAATAATAATCCTTGCGTTTGATACAGCACTTTACACATCTGCTAGAAGTCTCAAAGCACTGTGAAGTGAACTGATTGTATATTTGTGGGCGAAACATGGCAGCCAATTGCACACAGCAGTGTCCCACAATCAGTCACGGATTGAAATGACCAGTTTATTATTGGGTTTTTTGAGGGATTATAGTTAGGCGTGTGGAACCTTGCCCATGGTTTCGCCCTGCTTGGAATCGAACACAGGACTCTCACTGGCAAGGCGAGTACTCTGACCACTGAGGATCAGGATTCCACAGATCAAAGGAAACTCAACAGTAATTCGCATTTATATTCCAGGATTCCAGGCGTTAGACATAATAATAATGATAATGATAAAGATAATAAGAATAAGAATAAGAATAATCCTTGAATTTGATATAGCGCTTTTCACTAAACGTCTCAAAGCGCTTCACAGAATATACTATAAAGTGATTTGACTGTAAATTTGTGGGCAAAATGTGGCAGACAATTGCGCACAGCAGTGTTATAATGTATTCCTATTTGCAAGAAGGAGACCTCCCTTGTAAATAGGATTATTCAGTAAGCAAACATTTGAATTTATTATTACCACTCCACTACCACCATTTTCTCAAAAAATAATTGTACAAAAATGATAATTTGGTCCCTCAATCCACAACTGTTTGTGGAACTCTGCCATGCACAATGGGCTGCTGTTTTTTGCCCACAAACAACAACTACAAAATTACATTTATAGAGCCCTTTCACATCAGGCGCTATAAAATATAGTCAACTCACTTTACAGCATATTGTGAAGATCTTTGAGACATCTCGAAGACATGATAAGATGCTATATCAAATGCATGGATTATTAATAGACAATATGAATAAAGGACTATCCCATCAATGGCCATTAAGAGTCCTATAGCTTGGTGGTTAGAGCACTCGCCTTACAAGCAAGAGACCAAGTTCAATTCCAGGCAGGGCGAAACCTTGGATATGTTTCCTTCCTCTACATGCCTGGGGCCCTGTCTGCCTATTCAGGTGGAAAAGAAAAGGGAGTTTTTACCAGTGTCCCAAACTCCCAGGCAACAATCCCCCAGATAACATTGGTCATTCACTTCTTGGATGAACATTGCTGTACACAAATTGGCTGCCGTGTTCAAATATAGTAATAATAATCTTTGCATTTGATATAGCGCTTTTCACATCTTCTAGACGTCTCAAAACGCTTCACAGAATATACTGTAAAGTGACTTGACTGTACATTTGTGGGCGAAACGTGGCAGCCAATTGTGCAAGGCAGTGTTCCACAAACAGTTGGGGATTGAAATGACCAATTTTATTATTATTTTTTGGGAGGGATTATTATTGGGCATGTGGAGTATGGAAACTTGCCCAATGTTTCGCACTGACCTGCCTGGATTCGAACACACGTCTCATGTTTGTAAGGCGAGCGCTCTAACCACTGAGCTGCAGGACTCCCTCAAAAATCCCTAAAAAAGAACAACAATAAATTGGTTATTTCAATCAATGACTGTTTGTGGGACACTGCTGTGTACAATTTGTTACCGCGTTTTGCCCACAAATATAGTCAATTCACTTTACTGTATATTCTGTGAATGGAATGTCTGGAAGATGTAAAAAGTGCTATATCAAATGCAAGGATTATTATTATTCAATCAATAAGCAATTTTATCCAATATATGAATATAATATTTCTTCCATTTTTACAAAATTTGTCTGGGGAATGCTGATCACATTTAAAGCCCTCCATGACCTCGCCCCATCCTACATCTTCAACCTCCTAACCCCCACACCCTCTGCTCAGGAGCCTCAAGCCTGCTCCACATCCCCCGCCCCACCCACCCCACAATTGTCGGGTAAGCCTTCAGCCAACTCTTCCCCCAACCTCTGGAACTCCATCCCGTAATCTCTCCTCCTCGCCCCCTCCCTGGCTTCCTTCAAGTCACGCCTCAAGATACTCTTCTTCAACGGTCCCATCAGTCATCCCAAATCTTCCCCTTTCCCTCCACCCTCCCCGTCGCTTACCCCAGCTCATGCCTGAAACAAAGACTGTCCAGCGCCTTGGGTCGTCTTCCTGACGTGAAAGGCACTATACAAGTGTATTTGTTGTTATTGGTGGTGGTGGTCAGGGCACAGGGGTAAACTGCTTTTCCTTTTCAAATAGCCATAGGACTGGATCTCAATCTGATTTATGTTGATTTAGGTCAATGTCAATGCCAACAATCTGAGTTGATTTAGGTCAGTGTCCCATGAATAGTCTTTTAGAAATTCTGAGCTCAAATTCATTTTCATTCATACCTCCACACAGCTAATCCTATCCCATGTCTCTCCAGATTCTACTTTTCTTTTTAGTTAAGTGAAATATTTGCACTGCATTATTTACACCCTGTATGAACATAAGACTACATTACTATGAAATAATCATTCATAACTGGGAGTGATAAATAGAATTCATATTGTATCTCTATACAGAACCTTCGACTGCATATATGTCACGTTATAGAAAGAGGTGAGGAGACTGAAGAGGACTTTAAACCTCTTTGTTTTGAATGAAGTGTTAAATTTGGTTCCCTGAAGCAAACCATATTTATCTGTCTCAATAAGCAGACTGTAATGTTTCAGTGGTGCATTATTATGGTTTATTTATTTTTAGCACGATTTGGGTTTTAATATTCAAAGGTTTAATACAGAAATAATTTAATTCAGCCATAAAAGTCATGGAACCTTGTCCTTCCGCCTCTGTAGGCTTTTATATGGTTTGCTGAAATGTTTTATTCATATGAATGAAATAATTTTATGTTGCCACACATCACAAGTGCAATGAAATTTGACAAAAAGGTGACACAGGTACGTTTGCGTTTTTTTTCACTCTATCTGTGATGTTGCGGCAGGCATAGGAAGATTCCAATTGAACCCAGACCATTCCGGGGTCTAGCAAGGAGCACATTCTTATTTCACTGCTGCACAGAGCTTCCCATTATCTCTGCTCGTTCATTTCCTAGCCTTGCTATTACTGTGTAATTTGATCAATGGCTCAGATGTAATGAATTTCTTGTTCATTAATCATGCGGTTAGATAAGGCTGGGAGCAAAGTGCACTCAATGCCGCGGGAGCTGGCTTTCTCTCTCTTACAGGATGAGAATTGAGCATCGGAATCTACATTGACCGATTCTCCATCAACAACAGCAATAAATTGCATTTATAGAGTGCCTTTCACGTCGGGAGGACATCCCAAGGCGCTGCACAGGAGGCATGTGACCCGAGCTGGGAGAGGAGTGTTCGGGAGGGGGTAAGAAACGTAGGGGAGGTCGAAGAATTAGGGGGGGAACAGAAGGCATGGTTGAAAAGGAAAGCCTTCAAACTGGCCTTGGAAGAGGAAAGGGAGGAAACAAGGCAGAGGGATTGGGGGATGGAATTCCAAAAGGTGGGAGCAGAAAAACTGAAGGCCCAGCCTCCGATGGTGCGGCGGTTTGGGCGGGGGGCTTGGAGCAAGCCCAGTCCTGCTGAACGGGTGGTCCAGGTGGGCTTATAGGGGGAGAGTAGGTTGGAAAGATAGGGCAGGGTAAGGCCGTGTAAGGCCTTGCAGCTGAGGAGGAGGATCTTGAATTCGATCCTCTGGGGGATGGGGAGCCAATGGAGACGGGCGAGGGTGGGTGTTATGTGGTCACGGAGGCGGTTGCGGGATAGTACATGGGCTGCTGAGGTTTGGATGATCTGCAGCCTGTGAATGGAGGAGCTGGGGAGGCCGACAAGGAGAGAGTTCCCATAGTCCAGCCGTGAGGTGATGTACGCATGCACGAGTGTTTCTGCAGCGTGGGGAGTGAGATAGTTGCGGAGCCTGGCAATGTTGCGCAGGTGGAAATAGGCGGTGCCAGTCAAGGCACGGATGTGGGGGAGGAAGGAGAGTTTCGGGTTGAACGTGATGCCAAGGTTCCTGACTGGCTTAGTGAGGTGGAGAGTACAGCCTTGGATGTTGATGCTGGCAGTGCCCGATGTGCAGAGGTGCTGGCTTGAGCCAATCAGGAGGGCCTCGGTCTTGCTCACGTTCAATTGGAGGAAATTGTCCCTCGTCCAGGACTCAATGTCGGACAGACATGCTGTCAGAACATCGATGGTCTGGGGGTTGAGGGATGAGGTGGAGAGGTACAGCTGGGTGTCGTCCGCATACATGTGGAAGTTTACCCCATGTTTGCAGATGACATTGCCCAGAGGGAGCATGTATATGGTGAAAAGGAGGGGGCCAAGGACAGAGCCCTGGGGGACGCCATGAGAGACTGTACGGGGGTTTGATGAAAAACTACTGGAGGATACGAAATGTAGGCGGTGGATCAGGTAGGTGTGGAACCAGTCAAGGACTGTGCCTTGAAGGTTGAGGTGGGAAGAAAGGCATTGGAGGAGGATAGTGTGATCGACTGTGTTGAACGCAGCAGACAAGTCAAGGAGGACGAGGAGGCAGAGGGAGCCCTGGTCGCAGCTGGTTAGGATATCGTTTGTAACCTTGACCAGGGCAGTTTCCGTGCTGTGAGCAGGGCGGAAACCTGATTGGAGGGGTTCAAGGAGTGAGTGAGTTGAGAGGAAAGAGTGGAGCTGGGAGGCAACCACTCTTTCAAGGACCTTAGAAAGGAACGGGAGGTTGGAGATGGGTCGGTAGCTTGAAAGCTGCGACGCATCAAGGGAGGGTTTTTTCAAAATAGGGGTGATGGTGGCTGTTTTAAGGGAGGTGGGGACGGTGCCAGTGGAAAGGGAGAGGTTGATGGTGTCAGAGATCAGCGGGGCCAGGAGGCGGAGCTGGGTGCGGAGGAGGGGGGTGGGGATGGGGTCCAGTGAACACGTGGTGGGTTTCATGGAAGTGATTGTTCTTGTGACTGAGGACGGGGAGGGGGTGAAAGTGTGAAAAGGAGGGTGGGTAGGGGATGGAGTAACGGATGGAAGGGCGGAGGTGGAGGAAAGATGGGGGGAGGAAACTGCAGAACGGATTCTCTCGATTTTCGACTCGAGGAAGTACAGCATCTCCTCACAACGTTTGTTTGAGGAGAGGATCTGCGAAGCGAGGCGGGGGGGTGGGGGGTGGGGGTGGGTGGGGTGGGGGGTGGAGTTGGTTGGTGGTGGCGAAGCGGAGGCGGTGGTTGTCCTTCGCTTCCAGGATTATCCAGGAGTAAAAGGCTGATTTGGCGGTGGCTAGGGCAGAGCGGTAAAATTTTATGCGGTCCAGCCAGATTTGCCGGTAGACCGTGAGGCCAGATTTGAGCCAGGTGCGTTCAAGTGCTCCTCTGCTCTTGAGGGAGCAGAGGTGAGTTGTGTACCATGGTGATCCCTACCATCCCTACCGTTGGAGGGACTCAGTGATCAGTTTTCTTCAGTACCTCCAGGGAAAAGAGCTGGACAGGGACCATAAGCTAAATTAAATTCCAAATGGAAACATTCCACAATAGTTTAAATCTGATGAAGTCAAGTGGAGTCTGTACTGTATTGGTTAGAGCACACGCCTCGCAAGCAAGACAATACAGGTTTGATTCCTGGTTAGGGTGAAACTTTAGGCAAGCTTCTTTGCACCACAGGTATCTGTTTACCTAGGAGTGAGAAGGAAACGTATTGTTAGTTGCTTATAATTCTGTCAAAAAATTTTTGATAACAAATAATAATCATTTGGTCACTTAATCACGATTGTTTATGGCACTGCTGTGCACAATTGGCTGCCACATTTTCCACACAAACTGCAATTAATTCACTTCACTGTATAATCTATGAAGGGTTTTGAGACATTTCGAAGACATGATCAGTGCTACATCAAATGCAAGGATTATTTTATACTATTATTATAAGTGCACCTAGCAAGGACAAGCATAACATGGACACCAGAAAAGACAGCCTTCATGTCTCAACATTATAACACTTCTGCCTGATTAGCAAGCAGACAACATCTCAGTTTAACATCTCATCTAAGTATCAGCGGTTCTGACAATGCAAACTCCCTTAGTTTTGGACGGAGTATCAGGCTAGGCTAAACAAGATCGCAAGAATGGTTGAGGTGAAGAAAGTCTTTTAGCCCACTTAATGTCAACCTTCCGAAATACTAGATCTGCACTTTTCATATTGCAACAAAAATCTGCATTTATAAAGCACTCTTCATACGAGGTAGGCCTAGTCTTGGAGCTCTTGACAGTGGCAGAGTTCGATGCCAAGCCGAGGTGGAGAGTTGGTGGAAAGGGGAGGTAGGAGGTGACAGAAAGGATAATTAAAATGGCAGGCCTTTAGGTGATAGTTGCACAGTTTTGGGGCATAATGACTGAAGGCACAGTCACCGATAATGGAGCAGAGGTGGCAATCGGCAAACAGGAGGCTTGAACCAGCCGAGTGGAGGCAGCACATGGTGGAGCAGCGGGTAAGCAGATCGGATAAGTAGGGCCTTACAGCAATCTGTTTCTTAAATGAGTTCAGTACCCATCCCGAACCAACTTTCTGAGTAATCTCTTCCAGCTGTTGATTACTTTCTGTGTTAAGAAATACATCCTGGTGTCTCCTATAATTGCTGTTCTGAAACTGTACTCTCTCAGGTTTGTTGGGAGTCTCAAGGGTCAAATTTGCAAAATTTATAACGTCATTTGTGTCACCATCAACATGCTAAATATAATATAATATAATGTGCAACTTGTGTTAATTATCACAAAGCACGTGGTACAAAATGAACGTTTGGTACTGTTTGATGATTAATGCCAGCATACATTTCCAAACCTTCACCTGTCTCTGCACTCATAGTCATAGCCCAGTGTTGCAGTCTAAAAAAAATCCTTGATTTAAAACACTGATTTAACACCATAAATCGTCATTTTAGCAGCCAGCACTGAAGAGGAAGTTGACCAATAATTGGATTTTCTCCACTCAGTTTCTACGACATGAAGTTGAAAACTACCTCACGGATGCCAAATTAGAGCCTCAAAGGATTTCCTTCCAGTGTCCTGGCCAACAATCCTCCAGATAAAATTGGTCATTCATTCTAAGACTGTTTGCGGGATATTGATGTGTACAAATTGGCTCCCGATTTGCCTACAAAATATACACAGTCACACCACTTTATATCCCATGAGATGCTTTTAGATGTCTTGACAATGTGATAAAGCCCTAAATCAAAATGTTAGGATTATTATTATAAATTCAAGAGGATTAAGCACATAGAAAATCAAACAAGGCAGCTACGAGTTTGTGAATAAGTGCAAACAGGCCTTAACGCAGATTATAAGTGTGTGAATCGATTATTGAATGGTAACATATAGTGTCAGCTGGACTCAGTTGACACTCAGTGGCACTCTTGCCTCTGAATCAGAACATTGTGGGTTCCAGATCCATGTCAGGACTTTGATCTCACATAGTCTCTCGGCTCACACTCCTGTGTAGGGCCAAGATGTCTTGCATTGTTGGATGTGTTGTCCTTTGGAATGAGATGTTAAACTGAGGTCCTGCCACTGCCTGTTCGGCTGGATGTTAAATATCCCATGGATTACTTGAAAAGTGGAGGTTCTCTCAATGTTCTGGCCGACAACACCCTGGATGCAATCAGTAATTTAGTTCATGGTTTGTGGGACATTGCTGTGCACAGATTTATTGCTGCATACAAATAAAATATGAATCATGATTTACAGTGAATCCAGTGAAGCACTTTGACATGACACATTCTGATATGAAAGACACAAATATCGAATGAAAGGGTTAGTATTTTTATATTTGTGGTAATTAATAATGTGTGTCCTTGTGATAAATTAATAGGAGGAGTGTTATACAACATTGCAATGCCCTCCCAATTCATCCCCACCCACACACACACGCGCGCGCGCAGGCATCTCTGCTTATAGGACCTGTTTACACTCTCGGCAGATTGATTCTAAACCTCTTGCAAGATCACAAGCAAAGTTAAAGACCTCAGTCACAATCAGGAAGAGATCCTGCAAGATAAATGACGACGAGGGGTTCTGGGAATTATCCAGCTGTTCCACCTTCGTAATTAGATTATGAAAAATAACCATTAGGGAACTGGTGAGTAGCAGATTGAGTTAATAGCATGCTGTGCGACATAGGTCAGAGTCCATTATACTAGATACAATTGATGTTACCAGGTTGCAGAGAGGGTCTGTGAAGGTAGCATAGCTTTACCATGTAATTAATAGCTGTCATTCCTGTGACATTACAGGTGTTCTTGCTCAATAGCCCTGAGGACTGCAAGGAGCTGAACATTCCTTCCTACTCCTCACTGTTCTTTATAGAATTCCAGCAATTCAGCTGTGAAACGTAGAATAAACTCTACTACTCCCAATGCATTCAGACTAGTGTACGTTCCAGGGCGGATAATACTACAATACTGTAATCAGTAACTTTCAAAGTGTTTTGGGGTAGTTTATGGGATGTAGCAAACCCCCAAATCTCTCATATCATAAAAACATTTTTCCTTTCATGGCTGTTTGTGGGATATTGCTGTGCATTGGCTGCCATGTCTGTCTGCAAAATACACAGTCACTTCATTTTACAGTAAATGGTATGAAGCACTTTTAGTTGTTTTGACAATGAAATGAAGAGCTATATCAAATGCAATCTTATCATCTTACTTGAAGCATATTGAAAATAATTTCCCCTTTTTTCATAATTTTCAATATCTATAAACAATTCAGAAAGGACTCGGAGTAATTAGCTTCACGAGGTTGGAAGCAGAATAGAAATGAAGGGACAAATCTTCCCTTGTGGACCCTTTATATAACTTCTGGACTGGATTGAGGTGTGCTACACTGTGTGTCAAACGTTAATGAATGGATTGCCCAGAATGGTATACTATTGCTGAGTGGAAGTGAAGTTTTAAAAGGTGAGAATCGATTGGGATATTTAAAGGAAGATAAACACTTGAGAAATAAAGTTATTAAGGGATATGGAGGAAAGGGGGGGGGAAGTGAGATTAAGCAATTTGGCCAGATGTTAACGGTCGCCATGTTCAGTGGAACATTTTCCGTAACACATATGGAGTGACAAGGAAATTATTGAAAAGAGACATTTTTACACTCAATGCATCTACAACAGAAAAAAATCAATTTGCAAATAGGGGAACACAAACAAGTCGAGAGTAACATTATTTTGTGTACAGTAAAAAGGGCAATATTAAAGGGATGGGAAGAGAGCAGGAAAGTGTGATTCAACTGGGTAGCTCATGTTGAAAAAGCAGCAGCATAGATGGGCCAGGTTGCTTCGTTTTGTGCTATAAAAATTTTTATGTTCTGATGCCAAACATCCTGTTGATATCAATAGCATATATGCCTGAATCCAAGAGATTCTGCTCATAACACAGACCTCCATGGTGTAGTATCATCTAAGTTCTTTTTCTGCGACTTTTCTCTAACAACACACAATATTCTTTGAGGGTAGGTGTTAACAAAGGTCCACAGGTGCTCCAATTGCAATTTATTAAAGATTAGAATAGCTCCTCACCCACAAAATGTACAATCAATTCACTTTTCAGTATCTTTTATGCAGCACTTTGAAATGTCTTAAAGACGTGATAAGGCGCTGTACCAAAAACAACAACAATTATTTTATTATTTCAATTTCTGTTCAAAGGTGTCTTGGGTACTCCTCAAAAATATACACTCCATTGATGTTACACTTTAAATGCTTATTGAGTGTGAGTCTGCTTCTCCTGTGATATGATCGTTCTCTGCACTGCTCTCAGCGCTTTGAAATAAAATCTGATAGAGCTGAGGATAATGTTTAGTAATCCTTGTGTAGGAGCAAACCGACACCGGTGGGAAATATGCAGAACTGCAAACAGTCTTGCTATCTAAAATTAAATGTGTACACTGATTGAAAGGCATACATTGCTAATACTCCTCGTGGACCACATTGCATCAGTCGTAGCATGTTACATTCCAACAAAGTGCTATACGTTGGAGTCCTGTAGCGTGTTAGAGCTCCCGCTCCGCAATCAAGAGGGTCGGGGTTTGATTCTCAGCCAGGGCAAAGAAAGCCTTAGAAAAGTTTCCTAACTACGCACGCTTTTGTTAATCTAGCTGTAAATAACCCAGTTGGTAGTCGATTGCTGGATCACTTTTCCGGTGGTAATCTCTTAAAATAATAACAGTAATAACAGTAATAATTTAGTCACTCAATCCATGCTGTTTGTGAGACACTGTTATGTACAATTGGCTGCAGCATTTTGCCCACAAAATATACAGTCAATTCCCTTTACAGGATATTCTGTGAAGCTCTTTGAGATGTCTCAAGAGAGTGTGAGAGACACAGAGAGATAAGGTGCAATATCAAATGCAAGAAATGTTACGATTACATTGCAACAGGTAAGGGTAAAACTGTTGAGGTAGGATGTGATCATTTTCACTGGTTACAATTCAACACAATGGCCCAAGATCCCTGGCAGTTGTCTGCAGAGTTCCTGCCCGTACAGCATGACATCTGAGGGCTCACTTGTGGCATATTGCGTTAACTCAGAATTCTTCTATTAGTTCAGTCAATATCCTTGGAAGGGACTCTCAAATGCTTGTTGTAAAGGAACTTTAACATTCACTTGAACAGACAGATGGGACCATGGTTTAATGTCTCACCTGAAGCAAGGCTGCATTGACAATACATCACTCCCCTAGTACCACATTGAAGCGTCAGTCTACATTATATGAGTTTCAAAATTATGACGTGGAGTTCAAATCCACAATCTTTTGACTCGGAAGCAGGAATGATACGAGCTGAATCAATCGGACATCATTAAAAGCAAGGGTTGTGAATAGCAGGCAATTGGGTGAGGTAATGGAGGGCATTTGGAACTATATCCCAATGGAAGGAAACATTACCCAAATATCTCCAGAATAAGTGGAGAAAAATTGCCAGCATGAACTATTAGTTATAACAATACTGTAGTCAGCATAATGTATGTTAGGACCAGATGGTTTATATTAACAGGGAACTACTATTGCTCCAATAGGTTGAAAAAATATAATTCCAACAATGGCTCATAGGAGACATAAACCACTGAATGTAAATCAGTGATATATGTAACATGTGTGCTGTATAACTATTTAATTAATGAGTCTCATTTTATATTCATTCTTTCCACGTCAGAAATTTTCAGCAAATATTTTAGGCAGCTGTTGATTCAGTGAGCCTCCTCATTAAATGAAATGCTCATTAGTAACTTTCACTCTGTGTGTTAACAGACCATATCCTCTCGACTTCAGGAAGTGTCAGGCAAGCTTCCCGTTGCTTGTTCAGATAGTACCACACTTCGTATTGGCTTGCAGGATTAATGAAAACTGAGTCGGAAAAATCTCCACCCCTATTGACTGGGACACCTCTCCAAATCCCGCCAATGAACCAGTCTAGTTTAACTGTCATCAGCAGTGCCATGGAAAACTGTGTACCTGTCTGGCTCAGGAATCTATCAACTGAGACCAGAATAGAGGGTTGACTTGATTCCGACATTATATTGCCAAACACATCACCTTGGATAAGGCTTTAACGAGCCCATGTACTAAGGTTAGTGACTAAGTAAATTGGGCATGTTCACGATGAAAATGAGAAGATTGAGAGATGATATGATTGCTGTCTTTAAGATTCTAAAGGGGATAAATTATTTAGGTCATGGCAGGCTGTTTCAATTAGTATGGAAACACTGATATAGTGCATAGGTGGCCGCAAGGAAGGTTATTTTGTGGCAACATTTGTGGTGGGGAAATTCCTTGAGAAGGTTTATGGGATTTTAACAACGTTGATCCAAAGACACCAGCTGAGCTTAATTTGTTTCTCTCACGGTTTTAGCCTTAAGGCCATTGTCTTAAAGGTGAAAATTGTGCGAAGTACTTAAATGCAGTTTAAATTTAGAAGCTGGTGTGAGGAATAGACAACATGGATTTTGAAGCAAAAGGTGATGTCTCATGAAGTTAATTAGATTATTTGACAAATAGGTTAAAGAGGGGCATTCGGTGACAATAATCTTCCTTGATTTTAGATCTCCTCATGCCCCACTCCTGTGCGAATCCCCACACTCAGTAAACTGGGGTTTGCTACATGTCCTCCAACCTATTCGCACCACCATTGGTGCCCGAGCTTTCAGATTTAATGTCCCAAATCTCTGGGGAAGTCCCTTCATCTTGCTCCCTCGCTCTCTGTTTTCAAATCTCACCATAAAACCTACCCACTTGACTGTGCCTAAGGCCATATCCCCACTTCCTTACTTTTTCTGTTTTGTGTCTGATCCCATAGCTATAAAGTTCTCCAAGATGTTGTCCTACATGAAGCATACTATGTAAATGCAAATTGTTATTGTTATCAACAAAGTTATAGACTAATATAAATTTCAAATGCTTTTAAGTATAAGCCATTGTAACTTCCTCATATGCATGTTTACTAAGTGGAATATTGTTTGGTGTAGGGTTTATTATTAGACATCAAAACACCTCAACATTTTTCACAGTACTTATTGGACATTGATGGGCACAAAATTGGCAGCACTTTTGATTACAAAAATAAGCACTATTTTGCAGCAAAATCCTTTAATGCGCACAGCAAGGTCCTATAAAATATACAGTCTATTCACTTTATAGTATATTCCATGAAGCACTTTGAGCTGTTTCAATTAGGTCATATGGTTCAGTATCAAATTAAAGGATTATTATATTATTAGAAAAAATCTATGAAATGAATGACCAATTAATTTGGACACAATTTGAAGGAAATGGATGCATTGAAGACTTCAGAGAAAAACTACATGGATAATGTTGGGAATTGGGGCACACAGATGAAACTGGACCAGTTTTCATTAAAGGAAAGTCAATTAAAGAGAAACATAATCTTTTTTTTATTAAATATGAGATGAATGAATAACCATCTTGTTTAACTTGGTCTGTGACCATAGAAATTTAGAAAAATCTGAATATAAATTTAACAAGCCTCAAGGAAGATTTGAGATATGGATCTGTTTTCTTCCTCAAAGAGTCATGAATGTGTTTAATAGGCTTTCAGATAAAATGATTAATTTTAATATCAAATTAACACCTTTTCAAAAAAAAAGCCTGAGAAAACATCTGGATTGGAAGAAGATTGAGAACTGTGAAGATAAATACAGACAGAGGTAATTGAATGAAGTGTAGAATATACTAGCCCTGAGGTGGTGAATTCATGCAAAAATCATGTTTGAAGTAATAATCCTTACATTTGGTATAGCTCCTTTCACAGCAGGATGTCTCAAAGCATTTTACAGGATATACTGTAAAGTGGAGTGATTATATGCATGTATGCAGGCATGTATCCACCCTACCCACACACAACCTATCTACCCAACCATATACTGTAATAATAATAATCGTTGCATTTGATATGGCACTTTTCACGTCTTCTAGACATCTCAAAGTGCTTCACAGAATATACTGTAGAGTGAATTGACTGAATATATGTGGGCGAATTGATTCCACATTTGTCAAACCTTTCCTGAATAGAAGTCTTCTGAACTGCTTATTATCTAGAAGCGTGCTGAGTTTGGGAGCAGAGAGGCTGAAAGCCCAGCTCTGAAGGGTGGATCAGGTGGGAGACATGGAGCAGACAAGAGCCCGCTGAACAGAGGGGGCAGGCAGGTTGTAGGGAGTCAGCAGATAGGAAGGGACAAGGCCATGGATGGCCTTGAAATTGAGGAGGAAGATCTTCTGGGGGCTGGGGAGCCAATGGAGCCGGGCGAGAGTGGGAGTGCTGGGTGTAGGAGAGGATATAAGCAGCAGAGTTTTGGACGATTTGCAGCTTGTGAAGTGAAAAGCCAGGAAGGCAAACAAGGAGGGAGTTTCCATAGCCTAGACTTGATGTGGTCTCAAAGCCTGGTGCGGGAGAGGACATGACTGCAGAGTTCTGGATGAGCTGCAGCTTGTGAAGGGAAGAGCTGGAAAGGCCGACAACGAGGGAGTCTCCATAGACAAGGCTTGATGTGATGAATGCATGGATGAGGGTTTCGGCAGCCTGAGGGATGAGGCAGTGGTGGAGTCTAGCAATGTTACGGAGGTGGTTGAAGGCTGGTCATGGATGTGGGGGAGAAAGGACATTTCAGGGTCAAACAAAACACACAGGTTCCTAATCTGGCTTCGTGAGATGGAACGTGCAGCCGTGGATGCTGATGCTGCCAGCCCCTGAGGTGTGGAGGCACTGAAGCGTGCTAATCAGGCTAATGAGATAATGGATAGATAAGAGGCAGCTGAAAGGCACAAAAGCAATGCTTCAATATAAGAACATACCTGAGTACTTGATAGTTAAGCAGTACACCATTCTCCTCATTATCAACATCTTATCGTATCCACAAAATACTCA
This sequence comes from Hydrolagus colliei, assembly GCA_035084275.1. Classification (NCBI taxonomy): domain Eukaryota; kingdom Metazoa; phylum Chordata; class Chondrichthyes; order Chimaeriformes; family Chimaeridae; genus Hydrolagus; species Hydrolagus colliei. The sequence goes on from CM068744.1 coordinate 30,046,482, forward strand.
GTAGTAATTCACTTTTCAATACTGTATACAGAACAATGTTCTGTAAAGATCCTTAAGTTGTCTCAATGTCCTGATAGGGCGCAATATTGAATTATTATTATTATCTTTACCTTCTGGAGAGGACTCTTTACCATCTTGACTATTGCTTTGGGGAACTAGGTAAGCAAGGTATAGACATGAAGAACTATCCCTGTGTAGGTGTCCTGCATTCGTAGTTTAGATGCTAATTTGTGTACCCTGTTGCCATTACATTTACTGGTACATAAATCGGACCTCTAGACTATAAAGGTGGTTCATTGGCACATGACAAGCTGTTGTGTATTTGTCCTTCCACCAAGGTGAAGGCAGATGTCCATCAAATATCTGATTAAAAAACATTGAGGATTAGGACAACAGCTGCTGTAAAGAATTACCTGGAGTCTGGGTTCATGAACATATGGTAATGTATCCAGGGTTTGATATCCACATTGATTTATATGGAGAGAGCGAAGCAGCTGTTGCTGTTACTCTGCACTTCCAATTGGTGGAACCATCGCTCAATGGGTAGTGATGTGCAACTGAGCTGTGGGCCGGAGGATGACAGCAGTGGTTTTGTGCACTTCAAGCTGAGTTATACTGCTCACCTGAAAGCTCGCAGGTAGGTCCTCAACACCTGTGATCTTCCCTGGGGACAATGTGAGCGGGGTCTTTTTGGGGCTGAGCTGCCTCCGAAGTGATGTGCTCAGCAACAGAATGGTCCCAATAGTCTGGTTTCTGAACCAGGCGTGTCCGCTGTACTCAAAGGCAATAGTGATAACAGATCAGCCAGTCTGGTCCATATAGAGCTAGGGATTATGCCCACTCAGCCCCCATTAGCCCTGCAAACCAAAGCCTTAAATGGGTAGTCAAAAACTTCAAATACTGCAGATACTGGAAATCTGAAACAAAAACAGAAATCACTGGGAACACTCAGCAGGTCACGAAGCATCTATGGAGAAAGGAAAAGTCAGTCAATGTTTCGGGTCCATGACCCATCGTCAGAACTCAAATGTGTTGTGATGAAGGGTTGTGGACTTGAAACGTTGACTCACTTTCCTTTCTCCGGAGATACTGCCTGACCTGAGTGTTCCCAGCGATTTCTGTTTTTGTTCCTAAAATGGATAGGGTGGTTCCAGCTTGCCAAACAGTGTTCTCAATGACAAACCTTTACATTGTTAGCTGGTTAGAATCCAGCAGTATCCCGTCACACACTCTTGTGTCCCCAGGCATTGACTCTGCGTGTATTGCTTTCTGGAATGAGGTAAGCAGTGTGCATTCTTCAAAGGGGCATGAGAATTTCCTTGTGTATGTGTCATGCCTAAGTGAAACTCTCATTCTGAACTCTTACATGTGGTAAATGGTTTCTGCATGTGTCAGACACCTGGCTGACCGAAATAATAGTGTGCACGATCCACTTGTATGGACAATGTCACATAATAAATGGTGTAAATCATAGGACATTTTATTAATGTGGCACTTTCCTTGAATTCTTTGTGACATTGCAATCTTGATAGAGCCCATCCTTTCCAGACTACCTAATACTGTACATCTGCCATCCATTCTTAACATGGATATAGTACTTTAATTTAGTACAGGTTACTGCCTGATTTACGCTTGACATTTCTCGATTTATACCGAGTTTTGCTGTGGTAGGAGGGAGAGATGGCATTCTATTTATATATGTTTATAAAAGTATTGCTTGCACTGTAATGCACACAAGATATTGACAAATAAATAGGACTCATTAATAGCAATTTGTTCTTCTGAAGTATTGTAAAATATTGATTAAAGGCACTAATGTCCACTATTAAGTAGCCAGTTTAACCAGGAGAAAACAATAAATAATAATAATCCTTGCATTTGTATATAGCACTTTCCACGTCTTCTAGACATCTGAAAACACTTCACAGAGTATACACTGTAAAGTGAATTGACTGTATATTTGTGGGCGAAATTCGACAGCCAATTGCGCACAGCAAGGTAGCTTGTGACAACCATCTGCTCCAGAAAGACATTGTGTGATATTATTTGAGACAAATGGCAAATCACAAGTTGTTTCCTTTTTGTGGGTGTGTGGATTTGTGTTAAAGCAATGCTCGCACGCGTATACACTGCCAATACCCCAATTGCTTTGCAGTTACTTCACATATTAAATAATCAGACAGCAATGATTTGAAGGGATTTGAACAGAATATTATCAGAGACCACGCTGTAAAGGAATGCAGGATTGTTAGTAGCTATAAATGCAGTAACAGCTAAAACTGCAGCACATCAAACAAAGATATTATTCTGGTTTTATGTTATATTTCTCATAAAGCTTCAATGCACAAGCTACTGCTAGCAATGAGATTTATTACATTATTAGTACTTTTTTTATTCAAAAAATGAATTTTGAGAGCACTCTTTCAAGGTTATGCGCAAAACTGACTGGAAATTAATTTAAAACTCCTGAATTTAAATTGACTTGGGATAGGAGGGGGGAGTTGGGGATTTCACTCCAGAATCAGAGTCGTGGCGGTTGATAAACCTTAATTGCTGTTTAGTCACAGAGCAGCAGTTCCTTGACTTTAGTGAGATGCTTCTAACGTTTTCCCACAGAGTGTTGAGAGAAACTGCCTGCAGTAAATTTAAGAAAGATCGCCTCCTTCTTTAGATAATAAAATGTAATCCAGTAAAGGTGGCAGGCACTCTGCGCAGATTAAAGCTAGTTTTAAGGAGGGTGTTCCGGTGATAGTCACTTGTAACCCTCAGTCCACCTACTGTCATAAGTGAAATAGATTAATTCAAGGAACAACCTTATGTTATATTCCTATAGTGTAGTGGTTAGCGCGCTCACCTCGCAAGCCAGAGGTTCCAGGTTTGATTCGCTCCCAGGGCGCAGTGAGACCTAAGGCAAATTTCCTTACTCCATATACACGGTTCTGTTTGTCTGACGGTGAGTGGGAGCCCAGGTGTTGGCCGATTGGAGGATCGCATACCAGGGGTAATAATCCCTCCAAAAATAAATAAACATACAAATCTTCTGGTCATTCAATGACACCTGTTTGTGGGACACAACTGTTTGTGGCACATGGCTGTGTGCAATTGGCCTCTGCGTTTCTCTGATAAAATACACAGTCACTGCAATTTACAGTGTATCCTGTGAAGTGCTTTATGACATCTCAACAACATGATAAGGCACTATATCAAATGCAAGGATTATTATTATTATTATTATGGGAATATGATAGGCTGGGTTTTCTAGATGTTGTGAGGTGAAATTAGTTCTTCATCCAAACTCCTCTTGGGATATTGTGAGTACGCCTGACGTGAAAGATGCTATAGAAGTGTAATTTTGTTGTTGTTGTTGTTGTGGTGGCCACTCACTAGTGCCCTTATATCACCCAACAGATAATGAATAATAGTTATAATTTCTTTTATTAAAAACATTTCTGGCTGATAGCAATTATATACGGTAGTTACACAGCATGATTGTATGAGGTGTAAGTCAGCCTGACTCAGTTAGTAGCTTCTGAGTCAAAAGTTTATGGTTTCAAGCTCCATATCAGGACTTTGAACTCCCAATCCAGTCTGGCATTCCCATGCAGTCCTGGGGAAGGCTGCTTTGTTGGAGGTGTCAGGCTTCAGAAGAATTGTTACACCAAGGTCCTGTTTGCCTGGTTTCGTCCATAAAATACACAGTCAATCCCCTCTACTATATATTTTACTAAATACTTTACAATTCACTTCACAGTATATTCTGTGAAGCGCTTTGAGACGCCTAGAAGATGTGAAAAGTGCTATATCAAATGCGAAGATTATTATTATTATTTCGTGAAGTGCTTTGAGACGTCTCAATGACTTGATAAGGTGCTATATCAAATGCAAGGATTGTTGTTATCATTATTATATTAAAGTTCCCAAAGCACTGTTCAAAAAGAGAAGGCCGTTTCTTCCGATGTTGTGGCCAACAATCCCCCAAATAAAATTGTTATTCCCTTCATAGCTGTTTGAGGAACGTTGCTGTGTATAAATTGATTGCTGTATTTTTGCCTACAGAATGCACAGTGATGACAATTATTGCTTAAACCCCGTGAAGTGCTTTGAGACACCCTCCTGATGTGAAAGGCACTATATAAATGTAAGGAGTATTAATAATAGATAGGAAAAGTCATCAATGTAGCAAACTGCTGTGGGTGAAAGAGTTTATCTAAGACTTTAGCCTATCTGTCACAACAGGTGACCCCTTTCCCCATTGCCCTCCCAGCGTAGCACTGAAATGGATTAAATCATATAAATTGCCCTCCTAATATCAGAATGATATTTTGTGCAGCCTGTTCCATAGTTGGCTGATTTCTTGGCAAATCGCCAAGCAAACTACAGCAGCTGTGATTCAAGCTTTGCAGAACTGTTTGTTTCCCATAAATTAACATTGGGTTTTATTTTTTTTCCCATTTTCCGTATAACTTGCAATTCTGATCGAACCACTCATCAGTGGAAGAGACATAAATCACACACTTCACCTGTAGTACTCAAGTACTTCTGTTGAAACTGGAGTCTTTGCCAGATCTCTCATAATATGTGCCTCAATAATACAAATGCCGATGGAATGAATTGAAGCTTGATCATCTGTGAAGTGTCCCCTAGAAGAATGTCTCAGTTGGGTCAAGGGCAGGAACTCGCCCTATCACTGCACATCACAAGATTACAAGAGAGGTCACTCAATCTATGGCTTTTTGTAGGGAAAACCCCCACAAAATACTGCAGATGCTGGAAATCTGAAACAAAAACAGAAATAGCTGGGAACACTCAGTAGGTCAGGCAGCATCTATGGAGAAAGGAAAAGTGAGTCAACGTTTCAGGTCCACAAACCTTTGTCAGAACTGGGGTATGTTGGGAGGGAGAGGCTTTTAAGGATTAACAGAGAGGGGTTGGCAGGGCAAGGAAGACAAAGGAGAAAATGGGGTTGAGGACAGGAGATAATGGGTTAAAGAGATAGTAATGTTGTAAAACAAAAGAGGGGTATTGCAACAAACCTTTTGTGGGACACGGCCGTGCTCAATTAACTGCCATGTTTTGATCATAAAACATCCAGTCAATTCACTTTACAGTATATCCTATGAAGTGCTTTGAAGTGTCCCAACTACGCGATAAGGCACAGTATCAAACACAATTATTATTACATTAGTTGTTGAAGGAAATGTATCATAAAAAATTAGCTAAATCTCAATTTTTCCAATATAAAGCAGGTAATGGGCAAGATAATAATTCAATAATCCTTGCATTTGATATAGCGCCTTATCACGTCCTTGAGACGTCTCAAAGCGTTTCACAGAATATACTGTAAAGTAGATTGACTGTGTATTTTGTGGGCAAAGATAGGTGTGTTGTGGAGGGGGTGGGAAGTCAGAAAGATTAATTTGTATTCACACTGACTTTGTCCATTGTGTTGAAATTGTAACAGTGCCTATTAGAATTCAAGCCACTCAGCTTTTGTTGCCAGGCCCACACTTATGTTTGTAATTGCCTTTTTTCCCTCCAGCCCTACATTATGTGCAGATGGAGGTATCATCTTATTGGGATGTAGGCAAAGAATTGTAGCACAGGAAAACCAAATGATTAACCCATTTTTAAATCAACTACATTATAACTAGGCCATTATTCAAAATCACTTCAAATCTTTCCATCTGTGCCTGTTTTATTGTATCAAAAGTATCAACTGTATTTCTGTCAGTTTTACAATATAGGCACAGGAGGTTTGGATTAAAGGAGACATTAAAAGTTATTCACTCGAAATGGGTTAGGATAATGCCCATTCCAATACAAGATAGATTAAGTGACCTCCTAAACTTCTGTCATCTTGCTGTACATCATAACTGTGTCTTGGCTAAGCAGTGTGAATGTAGCTGTTTGTTCTTGAGTTTGTCACAGTGTTTTGCTCAGTCTCAGCCTGGTTTGGTAACTGTCTGTCATTGCTTCATGCTTTTAACCCACAATGTGGGATTTAGTCCACTGGTATTTCTGAAGTTTCTGACGACAGCCTATAAATTCACTGTCGTCAATATATCTAGCTGAAATCACCCCAGTGGAACAGCACAAAGTTAATCAGTGATCCCATGTATAACCATATTTATTACAGATTTTTTTACAAATGTACTTGTATTTCTGTATTTCTCCTTCTGCATTAATCCCTTCTTTTTTGTATAGCCCAAGCACGTTTTTTTCCCATGAAAATATTCTATTTTGCAATATAACATATTATTGAATTGCGATAGAGGATGAACATATTCTTGGATGAAAGGTGATGAGTTCATGCAACATCTAATCACTGTAGATTATACGTAGGGTCCGGCGATATATCAATATATCGCTAAAACCCGATATAGGCATTTCAAAAATATCGAGGTAAAAAATTGGAATGCGCGCACACTGAACTACAAGACCCAGAATGCTCATCTCTATACACAATGCACAGACCGTGGTGCAAAGCCGCCATATTGTATTCATAGTCCTCGAATACAATATACAGGTATGCAAGGGGTGGGGGGGGAGAGAAGGCTGGGGGTGTGTGGGGGGGTGAGAGACTGCTGGGGGTGGGGTGTGGGGGAGAGAGAGACGGCTGGAGGGGGGTGGGGGGGAGAGAGACGGCTGGGAGGGTGGTGGGGGGGTGAGAGAGACGGTGGGGGGGTTGGGGGGGAGAGAGACGGCGGTGGCAGGAGGGAGAGAGAGACGGCTGGGGTGGGAGAGGGATGGTGGTGGGGGGGAGGGGGGAGAGAGACGGCTGGGGGTGTGTGGGAGGGAGAGAGACGGGGTGGATGTGATAATATACAGATAGATAGAGATAGGGGGATGTGAGAGAGACACATAGACACAGACAGAAAAACACAGAGATGGAGAGAGTGAGAGACACAGAGAGAGAAAGAAATTTACCTCCTGAGGAGATAGGCCCCAAATGCGCGCGCACCCAGAATGCGCGCACACCCGGAATGCGCGTGCACCCCGAACGCGTGCGCATTCTGAATGCGCGCGCTGCACGCGAATGCGCAGTACGAAAAACCCGAAAATATTGATATTTTGGTATATCTCGATATGAGCCCATCGATATATCTAAATCGGAAAATTTGCATATCGACGGACCCTAATTATACAAATATCTGATGTATTTCTGTTAAATACTCTTGTCTGTCACCACCTTAATTTTGGATTTAGTCAGGGTAAATTATAAATGCAACATCAAATGTTTCAGCATCGGAGAATTTCTAAATCAAACTACAATACTACAAAATCCAATATTTGTCTGTAGCAGAGCAAATGGGTGGGGGTGGGAGGTGGGAAGAGAGGATCAATTGGGATTCCATTAATTTCGCAACATTTTTAGCCGATGAAATATCAATAGAAATTGCAATAATGCTGATTTTTAAATCACATCGGCATCTTCAAGACACATTTGTTCTACTGCCTTTCAAGTCGGGAGGACATCTCAAACCACTTACTGTAAAGTGAAATGATTGTGTATTGTGTAGGCATTATAAATGTAACCACCGAGCAAAATACAAGCAGTTTGGGAATCATAGGAAAATTATTGCTTGTATGAGATATTCATTGGTATTAACTGCTTGCAAGATACTTTTCACTATTTTACGTGAGATTAGAGGGAGAGCTCTGTTACATAAGAACAAAGACTACCATTTATATGGTACTCTTCATGTCTCAGAGTGCATGACAGTGGCGGATGACAATCAAGGGAGAAGCAGGGGCAGGAGAAGTGACCATAGACACAGTTGAAGGGGTAGGTTTTCAGGTGAGAAATAATGATGGATAGAGATAGGGTGGAGGAGGGGTAGGGGCAAAGAAGATAAAGAAGTTAGTCGTGTAGTTATTTTAGCTCAGGTCATGATGGTAGTGTTGAGGAGGCTGGGTAAGTGCAGTAGGACCAAGTTAGCCGAGTAGAGGGGATGCATGTCAGAGACAGGGAGCTGCTAGAGCATGAAGGGAAAGATACAGGTATAAAATAATTGATAGAAAGATAACATATTTATTTTATTCTGTTCAGTTTCTGTCAACTCATGCTGCAGTCTCAGCCATTTTGAGAGGCGCAATGCCATTTCTCTTATGAACTGACTGCCAACCTAGTTCTCTGTATTTCATGCCTAGAATTTCATTCAGTTTTATGTGATTCTCACAGATTTTCTGGTACTTAACTGAGTTACTGGTATTTCATGCATATTGACTTTATTTGGATTAAACGGCACTTCATGCACACTTGGTGATTGCAGTTGCGCAACACTGAGTTTTGTATTTTCCTCTGTGATATGAAATCAATGATATACTGATTTATTTTTGTTCAGCTTGTTTGTGCATGTTTTTTTGCTTGAGTATTTGTATATGTGTATACTTACTCTTTGGAACTCCATCTTTAAGTCCCTCCAACTTCCTCCCATCCTCCTACATTCAAGACCTATCTCAAAATGCTCTTCTTTGACTGCGTTTTCAGTTGTCTTTCCCCTCCCAACTCAAGCTCCACCCATGTCTGCTCATACCCAACTCGGATGCTCATCCAACAACTTGTATGTATATTGTGTCCTTGGATAGTGTCTCAGAGCATTTAACAACAATAAAATTGTATTGATAGAGTGCCTTTTATGTTGGGAGGATGTCCCAAGGTGCTGAACAGTCAAGGGTTGGGACCTGAGCATGGGGGAGGGCCAGGTTACGGAGGAGGGGAGGGAGAGAGGTGGGAGGGCAGCAGAAGGCACGATTGAAAAAAAGACCGGCCTTGAAAGAGGTAAGGGAGGAAGCAAGGCGAAGGGACTGTGGGACGGAGTTCCAGAATGTGGGGCCATAGAGGCTGGGTTAAAGTAGGACTTGAACCAGGAGAGCGCGATCCCACTGAGCTGGATGAGAGAGGAGAGGTGTTCAAAGAGGATGTCATGATACATTGTGTTAAAAAGCAGACAGAGGGTCCAGACGACAAAGAGGCCAAAGGAGCTTTGGTCACAGAGACAAAGGACACAGTTTGTAACCCTGACAAACACTTAGTGTTGTAAGCAGTGCAGAAACGGGCCTGGAGAGACTCCAGAAGGGATTAGAAAGAATGGTACGAGCAAAGTTCGGCAGCAAATATGTGTTCTAGGACCATGGAAAGGAAGATAGTATTAAGTAAGGTTTTAGATGGACCGATAACTAGTGAGGTTTGGCAGATCAAGGTTGTGGTTTTGAGGAGAGTGTAATGACTGTGATTTTGAGGGGGAGCAAGTTGGTACTGGAGGAGAGGGACAGGATGGCTATGTCCACCAGGTGGCAAGTTCTGGGTGGGGTGGGATCAAGGGAGCAGGTGGTACATTTCATCTGAAGGTTTTGAGGGGTGAGGGTGATAGAAATGGAGCAATCAGTATTGATTAGCACCTTGAGACAGTCTCTGGATGTGAAAGGTGCAATATAAATGCAAATTGTATTGTGTAAGGATGAGTGTGTGGGTGTTTCAATGTATGTGCAAGTGTTCTCACTACAGATCTGTCTTTGTAATCACCGAATTTACAAACATAATGCAAGTCAGAAAGACGAAGCAAGATGGTTTTCCTTTTTTTTTCCAGTGTTTCACTGATACTCTGAGAAAACTATTAAGTACTCAGCTGGCAAAGATATTAGTCACTGTTTGTACTTTTGCCTGAAGTAAAGGAATCATCCAAGAGTAAGGGAAGTAGATAATGGTCTTGTCTTGATACTGGCTATTGAGGATAACATCTGGCACTTACTTCTTAACCTCCAGCAAATATGAATAGATAGCAAAACACTACCTTGAATTTGGCAGTAAATTAACAGCTGGTGCTGTGTGCCTCACTACAGATGTCCAGCCATGTTTGAGCTCAGGGGAAAAGATCAGTCCTATCTGTGTATGCAAAGTAAAACAACAAATGCTTCTCTTAATCCTTGAGTATTTTCTTCCTCAAAAAGGAAGATGGACAGGAATCAATACTCTATGATAATATTTTGCAATCAGGTGTCAACCAAAGGTATCTGTTTTACTAAATAAGGGATTCCTATTGTGGAGTCCAGCAGCTCAGTGGTTAGAGTACTCGCCTCACAAACGAGAGACCTGGGTTCGATCCCCGATAGGGTGAAACCTTGGGCAAGTTTCCTTCCTCCATACGCCTAATAATAATCCCTAAAACTTTTTTTTTAATTCAAATCCATGACTGTTTGTGGGACACTGTTGTGTGCAATTGGCTGCTGTGTTTCACCCACAAATAAAGGTGATGGTGGCTGGACCAACAGTTATTGCCTTGTAACTTGATACCAGCTGAGCAACTGGGTAACAGTGCGGGTGCACACAGTCCATTTAGCACACATTTCACTGCTTATAGTTTGTGGGACACTCCTGCATGTAATCGCCTACAAATATACAGTCAATTAAATTTACAGTACATTTTGTGAAGCCCTTTGAGACATCTAGAAGACACGATAAGGTACTATTTCAAATATAAGGATTATTTTTATTGTTGCTTCAATAGTTTCTAGGTATCCACTGGAAGTTAACCATGAAACAATCCTATTAATGTGCATTAATGTGATTCAGAAATTCTAGTGTCTTAATTAAGGCTTAAAACCAGATACAAATAAGTAGCTTTTTTGGGATTGAGTGTTACAGAAGTCTGATACTTGAAGAAGTCCATCACCTTGCTGAAGAAGCCCATCACCTTGCTTTGGAAACCTTGCTTAAGCGTTTCCATACCAGATTGATAATTCTATGTGTGCCACCTACACATGGAAATTTCACTGTGTTTGGAATGAAATGTGTACACTATTCCTGGAATGAATGTGTACTCTATCCCTCTACGCACTGGTTTACCTGAATCCAGAAAGTAGTAGGCACAGGTTGGTGAGAGCCAAAGAAGGATTCGGCAAAACAGAAAACAACTGCAGTTGATTGCAGATGTAGGCGGATGGGATGTGCATGGAGACAGCTGGAATGGGCGAGAGTAGGACAGTAGAGGGTGGTGAGGATTGCAGTGTTAGGCTCAAGGAACCTTGTGCAGAAGAGAATATGGCTTGCTAGAGTCTAGAAAGAGAGGGAAGTGCTTCTGATTGCATTCATACAGACCAGTAACATTGATACTTGCATGCAAATACAAGTATATAAGGCGTTCCTATTGGTTTGTGGCACAGCAGGATGCCTTGTGGTTAGTTCTTTTAGCAAATGAATACAACGCTTTCTGACATCAAAGACTATACAAACGTAATACCAGTTGTTGTTGGTATTTACTTGGAGCTAGTTATTTAGCATTCATAAAGGGTGCCCCAAAAAATGCCTTCCTCATTAAAGAAATATGATAGTAATGATAATTCTAACATTTGATGGATCATCTAACACTCCACTTGAAGTGAATGATCAGTTTTTTCAGGGGATTGGTTGCAGGCTAGGACACTGGGAGAAACTACATTCTCTTTGTCAAGAATGTGTTATGGGATCTTTAATTTCCACCTGAACAGGCAGCCAAACCCTCAGTCTAACATTTCATCAATATATATATACCTTTAATACAAGAATGGACCCTTCTGAGCTGGTGCCGGTGGTTGACTGTACAATAGACCCATGAGAGCATCCTTGAAGTCTGGCAGGAACATTATGTGGCATTCGCATCTGACTCAATAGGCTACAGCAGAGATCCATCTCCAAGGAGGGTGGAAATGCTGGCAGGATATGGATGTGAGCAGATTGAAGTGCCTAATGACCCACCTGGGAGGAGGTGTCTCTTTGCCAATGGGGAAGGAGGAGTTATGGACTCTACTAACATTAAGTTCTTAAAAGCTGCTTTGACTGAGGAGACAGAGAATAATAAGAGTCTCTTAAATCAAAGCCAGGAAATGCCAACTTGCCTTGGAGCAAGCTACCTTCTAAGGCTAGTCAACAGGATTTTCTCAAATATGTCCACAGTGTTTCAGAATATGATTAATGATATCTGTTCATAAACAAACATATATATTGAGGGCTTGGGTACACCCTTGATTGATTTGCATAAAGGTAAGCAGCTGTGGCTGAAACTCCACACCTGCAACTGGCATTGGATTGGTAGGCCTATATAGTTGGACCATGAGAAGAAAGATGGTGGCTATGCTCTCATGCATTTCATCCTGAACAGTGTGGCACACTAGGATACTGGCAGGTATTTCCTGGTACCTGCCAGCCACCTATTGAGGGCTCAAACTCCCACTTGTCTGATGTCAAGTGACCAATTAGTGATTATCCTCCTTGGGATTGAATACACAGTATTACTCCTTGTAAATTAATTGGCAGTCATGTGACATGCCTGATATATCAGTGGAATATTGGTCATCTGGTTCCTCAGCCATGTGGCTCCATAGTACTGTTGCTATTGACAGATCTTCTAACCCGGAACATTGGCTGGGTTTGGAAGGCTAGACAAGGATTCTCCCACTCAGCTGATGTTAATGCTGCAAGCCAAAGTCCCAACTGGTATAATGGTCTTAGCTAGAACAAGTAGTGGAAAGCTTGCCAGATTTTGATTTTCAATGCCAAGCTATGCGGTTTTAGCTGATTAAACTCCAGCAGTAACCCAAAGGGTTCTCAGGGTTAATTCTTGCCAACCTACATGTAATACTCTCCAGAATTAGATAAGACGGGTGCATCCCTCCAGGGCGAGTTCACATTCCTGTCAGACATGGAAATTTCCATGTGGGAACCAGTGGGAAGCTTGCCAAATTCTAGATGTGAATTCCTGTATCATGGTGGTTAGCCCGCTAGCCTCAAAGCGAGAGGACCCAGGTTCGATTCCTGTGCATTACAAACCTTAGAAAAGTTTTCTTTCCTCTGTTTGCCTCGCAGTAAATAGGATCCCGGTTGTTAGTCGATTGGTGATAACGATCCCTCAAAGCGATTGATGGATCGGTTTTGGGGAGTAATAATCCCCTCCATGTGCTGATGACAAGGATGAAATTCTCAGTCTGGTTTGAATACTCTTAAGAAGGTCGTCTGATCAAGTAAAATTAATGCATTTATATAATGTATTTCCATTCAGTTAAGCTATTTACACCTGTTTACATTTATTTTTATTAAACATGAAGGATTACTGGCAAGCTCAGAGAGAAATAGGAGCATATTTATATTCCTTCTGCAGGTGTGAATATCAGCAATTCTTTCCAATCAGCATTTACTAGCATAATACCAGAGATTACATGAAGAGAGATGAAAGAAACTGAAACAGGCAGAAAAGGTTGAGATGACACCTTATAGAGAAGTACAACAACCACAAAATTACATTTATCGAGTGCCGTTCACGTCAGGAGGACGTGAAAGGTGTTTTGATAAACTAAATAGGCAGAAAAGGATTTCTATTGGTCAGTGAGTGGGTAACATTAATTTTATATAATTACAAAAAAAAAGGGAGATTCAAGAGAATGTTTTTTCACAAACTATAGGATCATCACCACTGAGCCGTGGGTTCGGTGGAGTTAGACTTATGCACCGTTGAAAAGGAAGGTTTTAGATGGGACTTGAAAAGGGGGAGAGCGCAGTCAATGAGGTGGGATTGAGGGAGAGTGTTCCAGAATTGGGGGGCATAATGGCCGAAAGTGCAAACTCCGATGATAGGGCTGAGGGTGCGAGAGACGAGCAGGAGGTTGGTGCCAGTCGAGCGGATGCACTGGGTGGTGGATTGGGGAGTGTAGAGGTCAGGGAGGTAGGAAGCTGCCGGGTTGTGAGTGGATTTAAGCACGGAATGTCCTCTTCATAAGGTGTTAAAGGTCGTGGATTGAGTGGGCATAACTGTAAAACATCATAATCTCCTGTTTATACAGTGTTAGAGGCAGGGCCAGATTAAGGGATCATGGGGGCCCTAAGGAAGATCATATTCGGGGGCCCTTTTGAAATATATACACAAAAATCTGTAACAAAACCTTGTAAAAGTACTTCATTGTTTGAGTTCATCAGTGGAAATATTCAACTATATGATCGTGTACTTGTCAAATCGTGCTCCATAGACATGTTTTCAATTGCATTCAATCTCTCCTGGATCATTGTAGATCTGAGTGAGTTTTTGATGAGACTCATCTTTGAGAACGAGCTTTCACTTTCACAAACTGTTTCTGGTTGTGTTAAGAGCTCACATAGAGCAACAAGTGCTGTTAGAAATGTTGATTCCACCAAATGATTCTGTTTCATATACTTTACTGTTTCTTATCGAGTTTTCTCACAATTAATATGGGATATGAAATTCAGAAAGTGCACAAATTCATCAACTCTGTTTGCTATTGCTGCTAGACATGGGTCTTGCTCTCCAGCTGCCTGTCACTTTGTGTGATCATCTGGAGATATGACTAGTAATGGGTGGTTCAAGACATGAGGAAGTGCAGTGAGCGACAAGAGAGGGTGGATCAGAAGATGCTAGTCATACCTCTAGCCTCTCCTCTCAACACTCAGGCAGCTTTGTAGCTCAATCAATCTTCCTGAATTTGATATCCCATATTAATTGTGAGAGGTAGTCGGTGAATGATGGCAGGTGGGGTGGATCAGAATGTATGACTTGTACCTCCAGCTCCCCCACTCCCTTCTCCCCTCTCACTGCATTGGCTTCTAGTTGAGACTATGGGAAGAGAGGCCCAGCTGTGAGATAAAGGCGTCAATCATAACTGGGGACTCTCAGAACTCTGAGGTCCCTATGTCATAATTTGCCTGATTTATTGGTTACACCGTTGCTTGTACAAAATATTTGATCGCCTTGGGATGCCTCCCAACATGAAAGCCACTGTAGGATGTAATTTGATGTTGATATGATAACATCCTCTTTTAGAGGTGGCTGGACATAACACATTAAAACATAGAATGCCCTGAGGAAGCAGCACCTATTTTCTTGTTACTTCTTGTGATTAACAAGTGGGTTTCCTTGTTCTTGTTTACCCGTGGTTATATTGGTCACAATATTAAGTTGCAGGGTGATGGATGATCACACTGTAAGTTCAGATGTTATGACATTTTTGTTTCATTCCACAGAGAAGAATAAAATTATCATTTTCCCGTGCTCTCCAATTGGAATAGCAGACATGAGCCTCGGGAAGTTGGAGTACTAGACTGATCTTGAAGAGCTTTTCAAATTTTCCTAAAACATATGTCTCATCCTACCGCTGAAAGGTTGTGTTTAAGTATAGGAAGTTATGTCTCTCTGTCCAGTATATTGAATAAAATAGGGGTGCAAAATCTGTGATGTGTTAATCACTGGTGATAATTTTTATAACTCTCAGAAAAACACTCTCATTAAAACAGGGTTGCCCTGTATATATGGTTTCCCGGTGTCTCGTGTGGCACACACACTCTTCCTGTGATGTTTACTTAATTCTGTGAAATTACTTTATCCAAATTGTTTTTTTCAAAGCCACAAACTAAGGCCAGCATTATCTTTGAATTTGCTGGTGTGTGTATCCCATTGCATCAGCGAAGGAAAGACCAACTTAATTCCTAAGGGGGTAACTCGCTAATATAGAAATGGGGGTAGGCCATTCAGTCACTCAAGCCTGTTCTGCCATTGTATAATATCATGGCTGATCTGTATGTCCAATTACCTGCCCTTGCCTCTTATTCCTTAATACCTTGAACTATCAAATAACTACCCACCTCAGTCTTGAAGATGTGAATGGATCCAGCATCCACAGCCTTTTGGGTGAGAGAGTTCTAGATTTTACAGAAAGACTGATCCACCAAGGACATTCCTTGTCACGTGCTGCCCTTCAGAATACCGGCCGATATTGTGCTGCTTTCTGAAAAATAGATCTAAAACCCGTTTGACAAACTTTCCAAAACAATGCTGTGTGCAATTTAGCTGCCACATTCGCTTACAAAATACCGTACAATACAAATTTACATTTAGATAGAGCCTTACATATTGGGAGGGAAACACGCTCTTGATGTGAAAAACGTTGCACAAATCTACATTGAATTGTATTTTAGGTGCATTATAAATGGCCGGAACTGTAAGAGTTTTATTTGAACCCTAAACCTTGCAGATTTTACACTGTGCATTGTCAGAACATGAGCATATGACACAAATACAGAACCTATTCCATTTCAGAAAATACAACTGGATTATTCTCGTAGGAGCAGAGAAGGTTAAGAGGAGGCTTAATAGAAGTTTTCAAAATTTTGAAGGGATTCGATGAAGTGAACAAGGAGAAACTATTGCCACTGACCAGTGGGTCGGTAACCTGAGCACACCGATTTAAAATAGTTGTCACAAGAAACAGAGGTGAGGGGAGGAGAATTTGTTTAAGGAATGAGTTGTTCGGATCTGAAATGCACTGCCTGAAAATGTGCTGGAGCCGATTTGATAACAACTTTTATGAGGGATGTAGATTGTTATTTGGGGAACCTAAGTTTGAGAGAGTAGGGGAGTGGGATTGATTTGGACAGCTCTTTTCAAAGTGCTGGCACAGACACGTTGGGCTGAATGACCTCCTTCTCTGCTGCATAATTCTATGAACAATTGTAAGGAGCATTAACTGAAGGCTTTTCATGAATCTGAGTTTATATTACAACAACAACAACAATTTACATTTATATAGCGCCTTTCACGTCGGGAGGACGTCCCAAGGCGCTAAACAAGAGACGTGTGACCCGAGCTGGGAGGGGAGTGTTTGGGAAGGGGTGAAACACGAAGGGGAGGTAAAAGAGTTCGGGGTGGAACAAAAGGCATGATCGAAGAGGAAAGTCTTCAAATCGGCCTTGAAAGAGGAAAGGGAAGAGGCGAAACGGAGGGATTGAGGGATGGCATTCCATAAGGTGGGAGCAAAGAAACTGAAGGCCCGACCTCCGATGGTGGGGCGGTTCGGGCGGGGGGCTTGGAGCAGGCCAAGTCCTGTTGAACGGAGGGTCCGGGTGGGCGTGTAGGGGGAGAGTAGATCGGCTATCAATCAATCCTTACATTCATATAGCGCCTTTCAAGTCATGAGGACATCCCAAGGCGCTGTACAGTCAGGTAGGGACAAGAGCGGGGGGGGGGGGGAGGGGGAGGGGCAGGATGAAGAAGAGTAGGAAAATTGACTGTATATTTGCAGGCGAAACGCGGCAGCCAAATTGCGCACAGCAGTGTCCCACAAACAGTCATGGAAATGGGATTAGAGGAAAAGGGGGGGTGATGGGGTGGGGGGGGAGATGACAAGGGGGGGGAAGGAGAGCAGGAAAGCCCGCTGTATATTTGTGGGCAAAACGCGGCAGCCAAATTGCGCACAGCAGTGTCCCACAAACAGTCGCGGAAATAGGGCCTGGGGAGAAAGGGGGAAAAAGAGGGTAAGTGGGGGAAGAGGGAGGGAAAGGTGGGATGGGTAGTCCTGGACAGACTCACTTGGAGCGCAAGAGTAGAGACAGCTGTGCAGCCTGTGCCGCTGCTGTTTATCTGACAGTTTTGTTGATGTTGGAGAATCCGATTCCGACACATGTCATCAGCACTTTCTCTGCCCCTTTCCCCGCTTGGCTGGGCTGAGATTCAATTTTGAACATGATTTGAAAGAAGCTTCTTAGGTGCCGAAGAAACTCGATCGTGTAGGGGGACAAGGGGCCGAGCAAGACTTTGGAAACATCTTGCTGTCCAAGCGTCATGTAGAGTAGAGCCAGACTCTGGTTTGTCGAATCCACATACCCACCTCGGTAGATTTCCTCCAAAAGCAGTCGTGCACAGTTCCTCCCGAGATCTTCTGCCAAGACAGCCGACCCCTGACCCTGAGGGTTGGAGGTCAGCTCAGCGCTCAGGAACGTTCCATTTGTGGTCTCCGCGACCAGAGACAGCCCAAAGCCCGGTGACTTTCCTGAGCTGGTTCCCTTCTGGCGATCGGTGCAGATGTAAATATCAGGGATCAGTTGGTTCAGGACACTTCTGGCCGAGTCCACCAACCTGTTGGCGATCTGCGGAGACACGCGCACAGTGTAGGCCATGCCTCGGATTACCCTTCAATTCTAATATTGTTTATCCAAATTTAAACAACAACTCACATTCATACAGCACCCTTCACATGCAGTAACTTCTCGGATTAATTTACTGTAACATGTAGCTATTTAAAAATTACAATATAATCATACTTGTGAGGTTCTTTGGGCTTTGGGAAGCATGGTTGCATAAAATAGGGATTTTTTGAGGGGGAAAATGTTTAAATATGTAGTTGGGACATGCAAAGATGAGTGACCGTTAGGCATGAGGACATGTATTTCACCCACAAAATATTCAGTCAATTCACTTTGCAGTATATTCAGTGAAGTGCTTGAAGACATGATAAGGGGCTATATCAAATGCAAGGATTATTTTTCTTCTAATTATATATTGTCCATGAATATTTCCTGTTTCTGACTAATTAATTTTACAGCTTATTCTGTGAAGCACTTTGAGACATCCAAAATAAGTGGAAAGGACTATATTATCTGCTAGGATTATTATTACCGTATGCATGACTATCTTAGTTGGTAGCATTCTCTCCTTATATGTAAAGCCAAACATGTGTCGGGGTTTCTAAAGTCACTAATAGAATACTTTGGTGTTAGTGATTTCTGATTGCAGTATCTGTCAGGTTTGTGCTGGGCACTGCGGAAAACCATATTAAATCCTATGATTCCAAAATCCCACAAAATCATAAATTTCCACTTCAATGGGTTTTAAGGATAAGGACGTAAGAATTTTCAAGCCTTAGAATACAGAATAATCTGTAATGTAGATAGCAAGCTGCATACTACTTTTTAAAAAATCATTGGTGAAATTGGAGCAAATTGCTGACATGTTCATAATTATTGTTGCCTGCTATCTGTGTGAGAAAGGCTTAAGTTACGCAGTAGATCATGGTGTTTTGCTGGTTTTATCCACATGATGTATGTCACTTTCTTCATTTCAATTAGTTCCTCGTTCATTCATGGCTCTTGGATGTTTTAATCAGTAACCCCACTGCAATTTTGCATTCACAAGAACTGCTTACACTGTCAGAAATGGCTGACTCAAGAGGCCACGGACTCTTCAATTTATTTACCTATTAAAATATCGGGCCAGGGTAACCACAATGAAATGGAAATGCTGCATCTTTATTAAGGTACTGGGAAAATCACCACTAGAAGACTGCGGTGCTGGTGATTTCTGATTGCATTATCAGTCAGGTTTGTGCTGATGAAACCTTTTTGTAAAGTGAACTCACGCACTCTTGTTACTTGCTGGGAACCGTTCAAACCTTATTTAAAATTCCTTGGTGGAACTGGAATGAGGTTTCTGGAACCTACACATAATAGTAAAATGGAGATTTTCCTGAAAGTGCTCACAGAAGTCTGGGAAGACTCTATCTAAAATACGAAATGACTTGATTTGTAAAAGAAAACAATACATTCGGCAAACCAACATATCCGCAATACATTGCCAGGGAGGAGAGAAATGACTTGATTGCAAGTTCACTTTCTCTTCCCACAACCCAGCAATGCCCAACTCCTTTTACTCCATATATTCTACATGGTACATAGTCATTGTTAGCACGCTTGCTTCTGAATTACAAGGTTGTGAGTTCAAGCCGCTCATTGTAAATTAGAACTCATAGTCTTAGCTGACATTCCAGTTGAGTGCTGGGGGAGTGTACATTGGTGGATGTGTCATCCTTTGGTTGAGGAATTAAACCAAGGTCGCGTCTGCCTGTTCAGGTGGACATTAAAGATCCTGGAAATTATATGAAAAGAGAATGAAATTTCTTGAATTGCCTGGTAAAATAAAATTGTTAACCTATAAACAGTTACTACGCTTTTTAGTAAAACACAGGCGAGTGTTTTTAAATACTTTGTTCATATGATAAGGTGCCATATTAAATGGTGGGATGCTCTGCTCTAAAATGCTACGTTTGTCGAGGCAATGTATTTATTAGCCGCAGGCCATTAGATGTCCTCAGGCCCTGAGATTTAATCCAACTAGCTTCTTTCCCAGATGTCCATGCTAATAATTTATTGATAGAATTGAGAAAGGTGGAGAGCACACAGCTGCCATCTGGTTCTCTTTACTGGTGAAAGGTCTGTGCAATCCAACACCACCTCCAATCAGAAAATAGACTTGTTAAATCAGTGAGCTACACACTACCTCGCCTGTGTGTGTCTATGTAGTCCCTTTGAGCCATTCTTTGACATGCAAGATGCTGTAAGTTCAAGAGACATCATCTTCCTGAATATCCATTTGATAAACATGGAGCTCTTGTAGCCCAGTGGTTAGAGCACTCGCCTTACAAACCATGAGACCTGTGTTCGAATCCAGGCAGATCAGGGCGAAACCTTGGGCAAGTTTCCTTACTCCACACGCCTAATAATAATGTGTCCAAAAAAAACTACAATAATAAAATTGGTCATTTCAATCCACGACTGTTTGTGGGACACTGCTATGCGCAATTGACTGCCGCATTTTGCCCACAAATAGTCAACTCACTTTACGGTATATTATGTGAAGCGCTTTGAGATGTCGATAAGATGTGAAAAGCGCAATACAAATGCAAGGATTATTATTATTAACATTATTATAAATCTCTAACCTCTAACTTTACATGACAAGGTTTCCCAAAAATGTTCTTCTTTTTCCCTCACTCCCTTTCCCCACTTTATCTCCCCCCTTTTCCCCTTCCCTCTTACCCCCCTTTCTCCCTGATCTTGTCCCCCACCCACCTTTCCCTCCCTCTCTCCCTTACCCCCCTTTCTCAACCCCTCTTCCTCCCTGATGTCACTCCACCTCACCTTTCCCTCCCCGCCCCCTTACCCTCTTTTCCCCCTTTCTCCCCTGGCCCCATTTTCACAACTATTTGTGGGTCACTGCTGTGCGCAATTTGGCTGCTGTGTTTCACCCACAAATAACAACAACAACAACAAATTAGACTTATAGAGCGTCTTTCACGTCGGGAGGACGTCCCAAGGCGCTGCACAGGAAGCGTGTGACCCGAGCTGTGAGGGGAGTGTTCGGGAGGGGGTAAAAACAAACGTGGGGGAGGTCGAAAAATTAGGGGGGGAACAAAAGACACGGTCGAAAAGGAAAGTCTTCAAACCGGCCTTGAAAGAGGAAAGGGAATAAACAAGGTGGAGGGATTGGGGGATGGAATTGCATTGGGTTGGAGCGGAGAAGCTGAAGGCCCGGCCTCCGATGGTGGGGCGGTTCGGGCGGGGGGCTTGGAGCAAACCAAGTCCTGCTGAACGGAGGGTCCGGGTGGGCTTATAGGGGGAGACTGGATCGGATAGTTAGGGCGGGGCAAGGCCGTGTAAGGCCTTGAAGATGAGGACGAGGATCTTGAACTCGATCCTCTGGGGGATGGGGAGCCAGTGGAGACGGGCGAGGGTGGGAGTTATTTGGTCACGGAGGCGGGTGCGGGATAGTACACGGGCTGCAGAGTTTTGGATGACCTGTAGTCTGTGAATGGAGGAGCTGGGGAGGCCGACGAGGAGAGAGTTTCTATAGTCCAGCCGTGAGGTGATGTATGCGTGCACGAGTGTTTCGGCAGCGTAGGGGGTGAAATAGTTGTGGAGCCTGGCAATATTGCGCAGGTGGAAATAAGCGGTGATAATGAATTTACCCCTTTCCCTGAGAGCCAGTACAGACTTAAATGGCCTGTTATAAATTTCTATGGCTCTTTGATTCTTCTTCCACTAAAAGCTGTGCTGCTTTTGCAGAAGTCATTCCAATTTGAACGAAACATGGCACTTGTTCCTGTAGTCTTGATGCGTCATTTAAAGGAAGTGATATATTCAATTTGATCACATAATATAACATGTGAGCAGGAACATTCGCCTAATAGGAATAATAACAATACCACAGGCAGGAGAGGTGATGGTTTGGATCTTTGACCGCGCCTTTGGTCACCTTTCTACCCCTGCCCCTGGCTCGGTCCTGGAATCCACTATTGTGAAGCGCTCTGAGACGCCGTCCGGCATGGAGGGCGCTATATAAATCGAAGTTGTTGTTGTTGTTGTCCATTGAGCACAGACACATAGAAATGTTCAGGACAGAAGGAGACCATTGTATCTCTACTGGTCTACTCTCTACTCTCCAGTACTTTGGAATATCCTCCCGAGGTGAAAAGCACTCTATAAATGTAATATTGTTGTTGTTATACTGCTGCTACCTGTAATATATGCTTTACCTCTCTCCTGCGCCACCAAAACTTGGATGACGTAAATTGAAGACAAAATAGGCTTTCAAGCAGGGAAAGACAACTATAATCGGACAGCCTATCTACAACAGATTATCTGGAAGTTCAACTCCTTTCCCTTATTCGCCAAGAGTGAAGTTAGGTTAACTAAAATGCTAGTTTACTCGGGAAATTAGATAATAACAATACCAATGCAAGTTGTAGTTATTAAAGGAACTAATTATGCCATTGAAGTATAGTGACTGTATTTAGGGGAACATTGCAACCAATTTGCCACTCAGCAAAATCCCACAAGCAGTAATAAAATGAATGATAATTATCAACGCACAAACCGCATTTCAACTGTTTATCACTCCCCGTGGTTGATTCTCAGCACAAAGCTCCACAATCCAGCGTAAGATGGCCTACTCCAAACTGTTTTAATATTGCTATTAGAAGACGTGAAAAGCGCTATATTAAATGTAAGGAACAAAAATAGGGGGCATGGTGGGTGGAGGGGTCGGGGTTCTGTGAAGTGTAAACACTGCCACAGACTAATTGGGCTGAATGGCCTGTTTCCGTGTTGTATCAAGCAATGTAACTCTGTGTAACTGAGTGCTATCAATTATATTCAGAAAAGCTGCTTTTAACTTACTTTGAGCTATCTCTTGAGTAAACGACCTGCGATTTTTGATGCATAGTTATTGCATTCTGACAAAGATATAACATCTGTCTCAAAGATGGATCTTAATTGTTTTCGAAGGCCCTACTCTCAGATTGATTGTTTTAGGACAAAGCTGGGAGCAAATGCACTGCTGTTCATCAGTATTATTTGGTTATTGATGTCCTGTGTGTGTCCTCTGATTTCTTAGGCTTAACTATTGTATCACTACGAAAATACTGCTACCTCGACACTTAGAGTGATTACTTCATAGACAATAACAACAACTTGCACTTATAGAGCGCCTTTCACGTCGGGAGGACGTCCCAAGGCGCTGGATACTGACTAGAGTTCTTATTCACAAGATCCAAAGAGAGATTTGGACAAAGAATACAATTTGGTTCCTCATTCCTGATCCCATCCTTCCAGAATACCCATCCTCTCATCATGGCATAAAGCCATTTTCTAATGTTCAGTGTCCTGGGCTCAACCTCCCCACTTGCTGATCTAATCTAGTTGTTAATTACCCTCTGGGTTAACTGTTGCAGTGGGGACAACAGGCTCCCTAGGGAGATGGTGATAACAGAAAATGTTGTTTGTTTCAAGAACAAATTAGATAGATGTCTGCTAGAAAATAATATCTTGGGATATATAGTTTGAGATACAGTACTGTATATCGTTTGGAACACAACATATCAAGCAACTTCTTTTCCCAAGCAAATTCTTAGATTCTTATACATTTTGTGGGCAAAACATATAGTATTATTCTTAGCAAGGGGAGGCTTACTGAGAATTTAGTTCTAAATTTTGATTGAATTTCTGCAGTACCTAAACAATTTGGCACTAGACGCATATATTATTGCAACACTACATTTGGTTGACAGTTCTCCCTTTCTGTACACTTTGGCACACAGAGAGCCCTGCTTATTGAGTCTGTATTGATCAATTTGACCTAAAATCAATGCAGTGTTATAATAGAGAACACCAACGTCCATTTGCCATTCACCACACTTTACAGAATGGTGTAAATAGTTTGAATAAAACACAAGGCAGAAAAGACCAAATGAGTTTTCCTTAATTAACAAAAAAAATCCTTGTGGTTGATATAGCGACTATAAGTACTCAAAGTACAGTTAATTGCTGTAAAGTAGTGACTATGCATTTTTGCATTTTATAGGCCAACAAAGCAGCCAATTTGAACACAGCAATGTCCCACAAACAACCAAGAAGATGAATGAATGACCAATTTAGTTAGCAAATTGTTGGTCAGGAGACTGGGAGATGGGTTCCCCTTTTTGAATAATCATAGATGCTTGAAAGTTCATTTAAGCAAGTCAAGGGAATTAATGCCTCCAGCAACACAATACTTTCCCAGCTTAAAAAATGGTTATGAGGACTCAAAATTCTGGTGTGGAGTTCTAACCCACAATCTTCTGATACAGTGGCCAGAGCTGATATCTTTATAATAATAGTGCTTGGATTTCATATAGTGCTTTATCAGGTCATTGAGACATTTTAATGCATTTCAAAGAATACTATAGAATTAATTGACTATATATTTTGTGGGTGAAATCCAGCAGCCAATTGCACACAGCAATGTCCCACAAACAGTGGTGGATTACTGACCAAATTTTGTTTAACGGATTATTATGGAATCCTGTAGCTACGTGATTAGAACACCCGCCTCGCAAGTGAGAGACCTGGATTCGATTCCTGGCAGGGCAAAACCTTGGGCACATTTCCTTACTCCACGTGCCTGATGATAATTCCTCAAGAATAAAACAATAATAAATTGGTCACTCAATCAAAGGCAATTTGTGGGATACTGCTGTGCGCAATTCGATGCCATGGTTTAGCCACAAAAATATACTGTGAATTCACATTAGAGTATATTCTGTGAAGCGCTTTGAAATGCCAAGAAGACATATATAGGGCTATGTCAAATGCAAGGATTATTATTATTATTTTTATTAAACTTGGAAGCCTTCTTCAGATTGACTAACAACCAGGTTCCTTCTCACTGCTAGTTAAACACAGGGTTTATTTGAAGTTTGAGGATTTAAAAATAGTGTTAGCTGAAATTAAATCTATTGGATTGAGTCAGGTAACAAAAAATGGAGCTTTACTTGCTTTGCGCTTAGATGAACTTGTTTTTCTAAAAACAATGTGCGTGAAATTCACAATGAAATCTTCTGAAATAGTCACAGAAGGCGTGTAAATTGGTCACGTGGTCCCACATGCACTCCTAGGAGACTCGAGGATTTCATCATTTTGAGCCGAGCTTTAATCCAAATGGCAGTGAGTTTCTTTTGCTCTGCAATACGAAAGGAAATCTGTGAATGAGCTGGAATAGCAGCTAATGTCAAGGTAAGTATTTTCAACTATTAAAGATTGCAGTGGTTAAAAATGCACTCAAAATGTTTTAGTAGCAGGGAAAAATGATTCAATTAATATCAATCTCATAATTTGGGGGTGCTTAAAGAGATATGTTGACTCCATATATTTACATCTTTAGTAAAGTATATGATCTACAGATACTTACTGTTTCCACGACAACAGAAGCAAGACTTTGCAATGGAGCTAGAAATATATTTGAGAATTCTGAGGGTACAGAGCTGGTACAGCTGGATTATTGCAACGCCCTCCTCGCCAGTCTCCCCGCCACCACAATCCACAAAATCCAGCTAATTCAAAACTCTACCGCCCACATACTCACCCGCACCAAGCTTCGCTACCCCATTACTCCAGTCCTTGCCAACTTCACTGGCTCCCTGTCCCTGAGAGGATCGACTTCAAGATCCTCACCTTTGTTTTCAAGTCCCTCCACTCCTATGCACCCCACTATCTCTCTGATCTCCTCTCTCCCTAAACCACCACCCGCTGCCTTCGCTCCACCGGGTCTGGCCTACTCCATGTTCCCCCGAATCCTCTGCACCAGCCTTGGCGGCTGTGCCTTCAGCCACTATGCCCCAAGGCTCTGGAACTCCCTTCTTCACTCCCTTCACCTCGCCCCCCCCCCCACCCACCCTCCCTTTCTTCCCAGTTTCAGGTCGACCTCGCCTTTGGTCACCTTTCTACCCCTACCCCTGGCTCGATCCCGGGATCTGCTACTGTGAATCTGAGATGCCGTCCGGCGTGGAGGGCGCTATATAAATCAAAGTTCTCATTGTTGTTGTTGGTAATGTATTGAGTCCTGCATGTTGGTCTATGTAAATGGTTGAACTGTGGATCTGCATATGCTGGCTTTGTTAAAAATCATAATTCTCACATTTGATATAGCTCCTTATCAAATTTGCACAATGTCGCAAGTGCTTCACAGGAATTCCAGAAATGTAATGTCTGAATAATTTTGCAGGTGAACCCGGGAGCCAAATTGTGCATAGCAATATCCGATAAACAGCCATGAAGTGAATTACCAATTTGGGGGGATTGTTGACCAGGACACCGAGGAGAAACTCCCTTCACTTTTCGAACGGTGTCATGGGATTTTTAACATCTGCGTAAACAGTTTAAAATCTAATCCAAAAGATGGCACCTCTGGCAATACAGTACACCTCCAGTGCTGCACTAGATGCATCAGCCTAGACTATGAGCTCAAAGTCCTGACCTGACTTTGTGACCCATAACTAACTGTCTGTTATGATGATGATGTATTGTGGTCTCACAGTTCGGAGTAGTTGATGAGCACCAGAAAAGGAACAAATAGAAATGGGGGTGAGAATTGTCTCACTTGGTAAAGCAACTTAATCATTTAAGGCGCAATGTGTAATTCATCCTCAAGTTTTTCATTATAAATGGACACAAATTTAATTTTAGTGTTATTTAAATCAATTGGGGATAGGGAAGTTTTTTTCCACAGGAAGCAGGCTCACCTTGATTTCCACACCATCATTTACCACCATCACTACCGTTTTGCCAACACAACTGCAAATCTCATCTACACCCATGTGTAAGAACATAAGAATTAGAAGCAGGAGGTGGCCATTCGGCCCCTCGAGCCTGCCCTACCATTCAATAAAATGGCTGATCTTCTAATCTAACTCCACCTACTCGCCTTATCCCCATATTCCTTAATCCCTTTATCCACAAGAAATTTATCAATCTCAGTCTTGAATATGTTCAAGGACTACAGCCCTTTGGGGTAGAGAATTGCATAAATCCACTACACTCTGAGTGAAGACGTTTTTTCTCAACTCAGTGTGAAAGGGCTGATCCCTAATTTTAAGACTGTGATCCCTGGTTATAGTTTCTCTAACCCTAATGAATTAACCCTGTACCCCCTCCAAGGCGAGTATGTCATTTCTTATAGTTTCTCTAACCAGGGGAAACAGTCTCCCACTATCGACACTGTCGTCCCCAGTAATAATCTTATAGGTTTCTATAAGATCACCTCTAATTCTTCTATATTCTAGAAAATATAAGCCTAGATTACTCAACCTATCCTCATAGCTCATCCCCCTCATCCCAGGTACCAACCTAATGAATTAACCCTGTACCCCCTCCAAGGCGAGTATGTCCTTTCTTAAATAAGGTGACCAAAACTGCACACAATATTCTAGGTACGGTCTCACCAGGGCCCTATACAGTTACAGCAAGACTTCCCTACTCTTACATTCTAACCCTTTTGTAATGAATGCCAACATACCATTATCCTTTCTAGTTGCTTGCTGTACCTGCAAATTAACTTTTTGGGACTGGTGTACAAGGACACCCAAGTCCGTCTGAATACTAACACTATCTAATCTTTCCCCTTCTAAAAAATAATCTGCTGTACTGTTTTTACTACCTAGGTGGATGACTTCACACTTCCCTACATTATACGTCATCTGTAACCTACTTGCTCACTCACCTAGCCTATCTATATTGCATTGCATTTTTTTTAATGAATCCTCTATGTTTATTCTCCCTCCTAGTTTAGTGTCATCTGCGAATTTGGATATTTTAAGTTTGATGTCTTCATCTAGATCATTGATATAGATTGTAAATAGTTGAGGCCCAAGCACTGATCCTTGTGGTACTCTACTTGTCACATCCTGCTAATCTGAGAAGGACCCATTTATCCCTACTCTCTGTTTTCTTCCCGTTAGCCATTCTTCAATCCATGCTAATATATACTCCTTAAATCCATGAGTCCTTATCTTGTGAATCAGATTGGAGGGAAGTGAGCAGTGGTGTGCCACAGGGATCAGTTTTGGGACCATTGCTGTTTGTAATCTACATCAATGATCTGGACTTGGGTGTACGGAGTACAGTTTCCAAGTTTGCAGATGACACTAAGTTAGGGAGAATAGTAAATAGTGAGGAGGATAGTAGCCATCTGCAAGAGGATATAGACAAATTGGTAAAGTGGGCAGACACGTGGCAGATGAAGTTTAATGCAGAGAAGTGTGAGGTGATGCATTTTGGGAGAAGAAATGAAGGGAGGCAATATAGGCTAGATAGTACAATTTTAAATGGTGTGAAGGAACAGAGAGACCTGGGGATTTGTATTAGTGACTCGTTGAAGGTGGCAGGACAGGTAGACAAGGCTGTTAAGAAGGCATATGGGATACTAGGCTTTATAAATAGGGGTATAGAGTACAAAAGTCAGGAAGTGCTGACTAACCTCTGTAAGACTTTGGTGAGGCCTCAGCTGGAATACTGTGTTCAATTCTGGTCACCACACTACAGAAAGGATGTGAAGGCATTGGAAAGGGTATAAAGAAGATTTACTAGGATGGTGCCAGGATTGAGGGACTTCAGCTATGAGGAGAGGCTAGATAGGCTAGGGTTATTCTCTCTGGAGCAGAGAAGATTGAGGGGAGACCTAATAGAGGTTTATAAGATCATGAGGGGTTTCGACAGGGCAAATAGAGAAAAACCATTTCCACTCGTGGGTGAATCTGTGACTCGTGGTCACAGATTTAAAATAGTTTCAATGCGAAGTAGAGGGGAGCTGAGGAGAAATTTTTTCACTCAGCGAGTTGTTCGAATCTGGAATGCATTGCCTGAAAAGGTGGTGGAGGCTGATTTGATAACAACTTTTAAAAGGGAATTAGATCTTTATTTAGGGAGAACAGGTCTAGAGGATTTGTCATTTTTTAATGCCAACAATTTCCTTAGCACTAATTCTATGCTGATGTAAATTTCCCTAAGTTCCTCCCTATCATTAGCCTCTTGGTTCATTTCAATTTTCAATAAAGTTTCTCTGTCTTCTAATGTGAAGACAGAAGCAAAGTATTTATTTAAGGACTCTGCCATATCTTTATCCCCCATTATAATTCCTCCCGTCTCTGCCTGTAATGGACCCATATATTTTTGCTAGCCTATTCCTCTTAATGTATTTATAAAAACTCTTACAATCTGACTTAATTTTCCTAGCTAGTTTGCCCTCATAATCCATTTTTTCACTCATAATGAGCTTTTCGGTTTTTCTTTGTTAGTCCCTAAAATACTCCCAATCCTCAGGTTTGCTGCTCTTTTTTTGCAGTTTTATAGGCCTTTTCTTTTAGTGTTATACTTTTCCTAACTGTTTTAGTTAGCCATCGATGAACTGCTTTTCCTGTGGTACTCTTATTCCTCACGGGAATATGTGACCACTGAGAAATATGCACTGCATCTTTAAATGTTTGCCATTGTTGATCCACTGTCATATCCTTCACTTCACCAACATCCCACTCACCAAACTTTCTAATTTTACCCTTCACGAGTTCCAGACCATCCAGAACTCTGCAGTGCACATTCTTTTCCGCACAAGGCTCTGCAAACTCATCACTACCATCCTTGATACTGATCATCACAAATCCCACTGTCTCTCTACTCTCAGTGAATTAACTTGAAGAACCTTACCTATTCCTTCAAGTGCTTCCACGGCTTTCCCTTATTATATCTGTCATCTCCTACAGTCCTATTTTACCGCCCACTCCCTCTGCCCTCTATTCTAGCCTGCTTTGTATCCTCCAGCCACTCAATCCCATCACTGTTTGGTAGTGTCAGCCACTTTGAAGCCCACTCTCTAGAACTCCCTCACAAAAATGTTCTCGATAACACTCTCTGTTTTCAAAACTAGTCTAAAAAAAAACCTCTTTAATTATGTCCAGGTCGAATGCACATCCTTGCTTGTCCAGCGCTTTGGGATGTACTCCTGACGTGAAAGGCACAATGCAAATTGTAGTTGTTGTTGATTTCAGCTACTTCCTGTTGGGTTCCAAGGTGTGGCCTGCAGTGGAAATAATCACCCTGTTAAAGCCTGCGAGAAAAGATGCAGCCAGAAAAGAACATCTTATTTTGTTTAGGCTAAGTATAGTCAAGAATGTAAGAACAGAGGAACCTAAGTCACTTACATTCTACCATTTTAACTCATTGTTCATTTTCAAGATTTTATATCTAATTGCATTTTATCATTTTAATTCATTTTAATTAATTGCTTAATCCATTTAATTACTGCGGCAAAATGATATATAACATCAAATTAATTCAATAAACTGGGTTGGTTTATATTAGACACTACTGTGTTTTGCTTTTTTTTTATGTTCACATTTGGCAAAGTTTATAAGCAGTTAACAAAATTCTCCTGTTTTCAGAATGCTGAACAGGCGTTGAATGTCTTGCAATAGTATTCTTGTATCATCCATCTCTATTTTGCTTTCTCCTTTTGATATTAATTGAGGCTTGGACACTCGTGCCTTGAATCTGACACCCTTGGGTGCAGGAGCAGATTAAGAACTCACATTTGGGGGGCCTTTGGACTATGCTCACAAAATCTGCTATGATACATTTTTAAAATACTGTCTTGTGTGCCTTCGTAGTTGCAAACATTCAGCTAGATAATGAAAAAACTTAGTCTACTTGTCAAATTATGCTCAATGGGCACGATTACAAGTGCGTTCAATATCCTCTGGATCATTGTAGATCTGACAAGACTCATCTTTGAGAATGTGCATCCATCTCTACAGACTGTTACTGGTAGAGTTAAGAACATACAAAGAGCAGCTATCACATTTCGAAAGGTTGATTCCACTAAATTATTCTGTTTCATACACTTTAGCATTTCTCAAAGTGCACAAATTCATCAACACTGACTTTATCAAATTATTTTGTTCAGCGCAATTACTGCTAGACGTGGCTCCTGCTCCCTACATGGCCTGTTGCCTTGTGGGTTCTCTTGGAAATATGACTCGTATCTAACGGCTTTACGTCAAGCTCCACCCCTCTTTGCGTCACTCAGTGTGCCTCATCATAGTGGAGAGCGATGGCAAGAAAGGCACATTTGGGAGGTAAAGGAGTCAATTAGAGCCAGGGCCCCTCAGACCATGGGAGCCTAAAGCATAGCTACCTGGATTATAATAACAATAATCCTTGCATTTGGTATAGCACTTTTCACGTCTTCTAGACGTTTCAAAGCTGTTCTCAAGCTTGTAAGGCAAGTGCTCTAACCACTGAGCTACAGAACTCCATAATTAATATGGCTCAGGTAGGAACTCTGCCTTTCGGGAGGAAGAAACCGTGTACAGTATTCACTTCACACGATCTCTACCTGAACAATGTATTAAGTGTCACACCATCTCTACCTGAACAGTGTATATGCACTCACACACCGAATCTGCCTGCCGAAGTGTAGCTCAGATAATATTTCTATCATAATTCCCTACTTCAGATTGATCAGTGCATGCCAACACTTTTTCATCCATTGTTTCGCCCACAAATATACAGTCAATTCTCCTACTCTCCTGCATCCTGCGCCCTTGCTCTTGTCCCTACCTGACTATACTGCACCTTGGGACATCCTCTCGACGTGAAAGGTGCTAAATAAATGTAAGTTTTGATTGATTGATTGATTGATTGATTGATTGATTGATCTGATTATTTTAATCACATCAGCATTGGGTTGCCTCCAATTAAACTACGATAATAATAATCCTTGTATTTGATATATAATTTTTCATTTCTTCTAGATGTCTGTTAATTGCTGCTGTACAAGTCTGTATAGCAGCAATTAATAGACCACAATAACCTGCAGCTGCAATAACCACTTCACCTTTTCTTTCTTAGCAATTTCAACTTTTTATATTATGATACACAGAGTAATGACATCTCCTCATACTGTTTATCCCGTGTTTTACCAGCTACCCCTTGACATCTGTTCCACTTAGACAGTAGTTCTGCAATTCAGCTCAGTGTAATTAAAATAACATTTTATAATCAAGAGTTCTGCAATTCATCTCGATACAACCATAAGCAACCTTCGCTTAATGAAAACAACATTTTAGAATCAAGATTTTAATTCCGCAGGTCAGATTGACACTAGCTAATAAGCATAAACTTACCTAATTTAATAAATCACTTTTTAAAAGATTCACTTATATCACGCTCTTCAGAAGGGTAATGTTTCGGAGCCCTGTACAAGAAATGCTGAACAAAGAATAGGAGAGAGACAGGGAAGGTGGGAGGGTCTTTAGGCATAGTCAAAGAGGGAAATATTAAGGTGTGCGGGACCTAAAGACAGTTATTGTGGAAACGAGATAGAGATAAAGAAAAATAATTCCATTAGTTAGGATTGTGGGATCTGAAGGCATGGCCACCAATGAGTAACAAATGAGTAACAACCATTGAATTATTAAAATGTGATCAGACCAGAAGTGAATGAACAATAAATGTTTTGATTAAGTTAGGTACGCTTATCAACACAAACCAATAGGCATAAGCATACCTAACTTAAACAATTTAAAAATATATAAATAACTTCTGATCTGGTCACATTTTAATAATAATAAGTGCTCTGAGACACCGTCCGACGTGGAGAGCGCTATATAAATCAAAGTTGTTGTTGTTGTTTAATTCACTTAAGATCACAACGCTACCCCCTATTTAACACCCTACTTGGCCTCCCGTTTGATATATTTTGGGGCATTCTCATACATGAAAGGTGTTAAGTAAGTGAAAATTGTTTAACATTTGACACATGTCACTTCCACCCTCCCTTTCTTTCCTCATCCTTGTTCAGAGTCTGTTACAAAAGAGCTCCGAGAAATTATCTTAGGTAAATAACTATATATAAAAGCAAGTTGTTGTTGCAATCTTCATTGATTGAGGATAGTTCAATGTGAAAAATTCACTGAAACCATACACACATGGATGGCATGGATATGGGGAGAAAGCTGGAGAAAGGATTTGAGTTATTACTCTTTTCAAAAAAGCAGCACAAACTCAATGGCCGAATGGCCTCCTTTTGTGCCGTAAGATTCTATGATTCTATGATAACAGGGCTGATTATCTGTACTGATGAGGTAAGAACAAAGAAAGTATTGTATGGCTTTATTTGTGTCAGGATTGAATGTATGCCTACAGTTGTAAAAGGAACATTTGGTGGTGCAAAGTTAAAAAAAAACAGAAAAAGTCTTGCACAAGATATTTGATGTTTGTAGCTTAAAAATTCTAGGGAAATAAATGAACCTTTTTTAAAGTGGCTAAATGTCACAGCATTTGCTCTATTGTGTTGACTCTGAATTCTCAGCTTTGAACATATTAAACAACAACACAATTACATTTCAATAGCAAAACGCAAAATACTGCAAATACTCAAAGTCTGAAATAAAAACAGAAATTGCTAGGAACACTCAGCAGGTCAGGCAGCATGGAGAACAGAATGTGAGTTAATGTTTAAGGTCTATGGCCCTTTGTCAGAACTGGGGTAGGTTGGGAGACAGAGGCTGCTAATTTTGTTGTTGTTAAGGACTAACAGAGAGGGGGAGGCAGAGCAAGGAAGACAATAGAGAAAATGGGGTAGAGGACAGGAGATGATGGGTTAAAGAAGTGTGAAAGGCGCCATGAAAAGTGTGAAAGGAGCTCTACAAGTGTAATTTTGTTGTTGATTTTGTTGCTGTTAATGGTGCAAAACAAAGGGAGAGATTGCAACAAAATTGGAGAGATGTGTTAATAATGCAAAACAAAAAAGGGGGATTTGCAACAGAACAGGCAGACTCGAGAGAAAAGGTGTGTCTGGACCCAAGAGATGTGGTGATGGTCACAGAAAAGTTAGAGGGGGAAGCTATGCTGTTATGGTCTGAATATTGTCAGGTTTGTTAAACATGATTTGCCTTTAACAAATCTGTGTTGGATGTCATTTAATATCCCATATTTTTCTAAGTGAAAAATTATTTTTCTTGGATTGTAGTCTCTTATAGTTTCTCTCTGTGATGGGAAGCCAGTGGAGTTGGGTGAGGATGGGGGTGATAGGGTTCTAGTGCAGGAGAGGACACGAGCTACAGAGCTCTAGATGATCTGCAGACTGTGGAGAGAAGATTTGGGGAGGCTGACACGCAAGGAGTTTGCACAATCAAGCTTGAATGTTGTGAATGCATGTAGGCGAGTTTTGGCAGCCTACAGTGTCAGAGACAGTGGTAGAGTCGGCCAAAGGTGGAGGTGAAAAAAGCCAGAACAGGTCATGGCACAGATGTGGAGTAGAAAGGATAGTTGACGGTCAAACAAGATGCCAAGGTTTCCGGACTGGCTTAGTGTGGTGGAGTGTGCATCCATGGATGGTGATGCTGTGGGTGCTTGAGATGTGAATGCAGCAAAGGGAGCCAATCAGGAGGTCTCCTTTCTTGTTGACATTTAACCAAAGAAATTTAGCTCTCATCCAAGACTTGATGTCTGACGGATATTCTATCAAAACAACAGTAGAGTCAAGGGTTGAGGAAGAGAGATGGAGTTGGATGTCATATGCATACATATGGAAGTTGACCCCTTGTCTGTGGATGATGTTAGAATGAACGTGTAGATCTTAAAGTGGCAGAAACCAAGGACGGAGCCCTGAGGAATGCTGCACAAGATGGTGCAAGGTCTCCATGAGAAACCGTTTGTGAAGATGAAGTGGAGACGGTGTGAGAGGTATGAAATGAACCATTCAAGGACAGAATCATGTAATTTGAAGTGATAGAAAAGGCGGGAGTGAGGGATAGAGGTGTCAACAACAATAAAGGGTTCTAGTAGGATGAGGAGGCAGAAGGAGCCCTGGTTACAGATGGGCAGAATGTCATTTGTCACTTTGACCAGAGGTATTTCTGTGCTGTGGGTGGCAAGGAAATCTGATTGGAGGGATTCATGAAGAGTGTGGCTGGGAAAGAGATGGGAAGTAACAACTCATTCCAGCACCTTGGAGAGGAAAGGGAGGTTGGAGTTGGGGTGTTTAGTTTAAGAGCAGGAATGGGTCCAGGGATGATTTTTTTTAAGGTTGGGAAATTATCAAATTCAAAGATTATTATTATTGATGCATTCCCCCAAATCACTGCATGTTTTAGATTAGAAATAGTCTCTATTGTACTCCAGTTCAAAACAAGTCTTTTTAAAAAAAACTGCAGCAAAATAATTTTAAAAGCAGCATGTTGGTTACAAACACAGTTTTTTTTACATACTTGTGTGCATATGTCAATAATAATTGTTGCAGTTGATACAGCACCTTCTTATGTTGTCAACAGACTCAAAGCTTTACTGTATTTATAGGATTTATTGTAAAGTGCAGCAACTGTGTGTCTTGTAGTTGAATGTGGCAGCCAATTTGAGCACAGCTATGTCTCTGCAAACAGCTATGAGGTGAATGACTAATTTTATTTGGAGGATTGATAGGACAACAGGAGAAATTCCCTGCTCTTTTCAAATAGTGTCATGTGATCTTTAATGCCCACTCGGCCAGGTAGACCATACCATTCATCCTAAGTATCCTAATAAATAGTAATAATGTGGAGCTGTAGCTCACTGGTTAGAGCAGTTGCCTTACAAGTGAGAGACTTGGGTTTGATTCCAGGCAGAATGAAATGTCGAAATCCCTCGAAAAAACAAGAATAAATTGGTCATTTCAACCTACAACTGTTTTTTGGGACACTGCTGTGCCACATTTCGCCACAAAAATGCAGTCAATTCACTTCATAGTACAATCTGTGAAGCACTTTGAGATGTCCAGAAGACATGGAAAGCATTATATCAAATGCAAGGATTATTATTATTATATATACTGTACTCATTATACATGAACACATCTGGCCACTTGCATCCCACTTGATGCACCTTTATAAATGTAGAGGTAATATCTACCTGATAGATACAGGATACAGAGTTGACCGTGGTACACACTCAAACTTATTCATTAAGGGACCTGGTAGATTGGGTGCTCTGATAGAATGAGATTGAACAGCCCAAATGGCCTTCTCTGTGAACCCAATCTTGTGATCTAGTGATCTCGTGAGAGTAAGCACTTATCTCTTGATGAGTGTCAGACATGAAGCCCTCCTCACTGCTTGATGCACTATATTTATAAAACGTGTCAAGCTAATTAATATTAGTTTCCTGTAAAAGAATCAATCTAAACTGCACTTCCTTATTTTAATTTTAATGAGGATATTAACAAGCACAGAGGTGTTTTTAATACCTTTTATCATATAGAAGGAGTTTAAAAATTTCTTGTTCCTACCTACCATCTTAACAAATTATCTGCTAAATAAACTGATTGTTTCAATATCATGGATTTCTCAGCCCTAGAGATTTTTTCATTGGTGAGTCACGTTTGTATAACAACAACAACAAAATTACAGAGCCTTTCAAGTCATATAATGAATTTATAGCTTTGAGATGAAAACATTTTTGTTTAAATCAACACTCGGTCATTAAATGCAAAAAAAAGGTAAGTATAAAAGTACAGTATATATGCTGCCGCTTTATACAATAGTACCCGAGTACAGGTATCTCAGAGCTGAGGCAACTTTTTCTCTTTTCAGAATAAAAAATAACTAATCCAAGAACTGTAATAATTTGCCATCTTGTACTGAATTTGAAATACTGTACATTTGTTGCTTCATGTGTGTGGATTTATGTCATGAAGTTATTGAGTACATTTTGTATATACAGTCTTTATAGCTGATGAAAATATTTTGCTACATCAAATTACATTTGAATAAACGCTGTTGAGTCTATGTGCAAAACTGACACCACTATATGTGTGAGTAACCGACGACAACATTGTGTTTTCTAAGTTCTAAATTCCTAAAATCGTTCAGGCATCAGTCTTGAAATATAGCCAAATTAACTTCCAGACATCGATCCATATGTTGCCCAGTTGATGAGAATTTACCAGAGTATTATATATAGGTTAAGGAGAATAAAGGGGCAAGTCTAAGGGTCATTAGCAAAAGAAATGGAGCAGGGATTTTAGGATGCAGAATTCATTACCAAAAGTAGCTATTGAGCTTGGATCTGTACTAAAACAACAACAACCTAATAATAATATTATCCTTACATCTGATATAGATGTAAGGATAATCCCCCAAAGGATCGAATTTGGCTGCCGCGATTCGCCCACAAGTATACAGTCGGCTTTCCTGCTCTCCTTCCCCCTGCCCCGACCTCTCCTCTTGACATCTTTTCCCCTCCATTTCTCTTAATCCTACTTCCATGACTGTTTGTTGGACACTGCTGTGTGCAATTTGGCTGCTGCATTTCGCCCACAAATATAGAGTCAATTTTACTACTCTTCTTCATCCTGCTCCGACTCCTCCTCCCCTGCTCTTGTCCCTACCTAATTGTACAGCACCTTGGGACGTCCTCTCAACGTGAAAGGCACTATATAAATATAAGTTTTGATTGATTGATTGATTGATTGATTGAATTCAAGATCCTCATCCTCACTTTCAAGGCCATTCACGGCCTTGCCCCGCTTATCTCTCTGACCTGCTGTCTCCCTATCAGCCTGCCCGCACCCTCCGTTCAGCAGACTCAGGCCTGCTCTGCATCCACCATCGGTGGCCGGGCTTTCAGCCTCTCTGCTCCCACACTGTGGAACTCCATCCCGCAGCCCCTCCACCTTGCTTCCTCCCTTTCCTCACAGTTGACCACACCATCCTCCTCCACCGCCTGTCCTCTGTCATCCATCTCAGTGGGATCGCACTCGCCTGGTTCGAATTCTACCTCAGAAACCATCAGCAGTACATCTCAATGAACGGTTTTTCCTCCCGCTCTCACCCGGTTACCTGTGGGGTACCCCAGGGATCCATCCTCGGCCCCCTCCTCTTACTCATCTACATGCTCCCTCTTGGGGATGTCATCCGCAGACGTGGGGCACACTTCCACATGTATGCTGATGAGACCCAACTCTACTTTTCCACTTCACTTTACAACCCCCCAGTCCTATGATGTTCTGTCAGCCTGCCTGTCGGACATCAGGAGCTGGATGAGTGCAAACTTTCTGCAGCTGAATGTCAACAAGACAGAAACCATACACTATGGCTCTCATCAATGTTTCCATTCGCACAGCTCACACCTCCTCCACCTACCCGGCCTGCCCCTAAAACTCCGATCCTGTGCGCAACGTTGGCGTCAGGTTCGACCCCCAACTCTTCTTCCTTTCCCCACATCCAGTCCCTCACCAGCACTGCCTTCTTCCACCTCCGACTGGTCTCTGGCAATACCTCACCCCAAAAGCCGCTGAAATCTTGGTCCATGCTTTTATCACCTCTTGGCTGGACTATTACAACGCCCTCCTCGCCGGTCTCCCCTCCACCACAATTCACAAAATCCAGCTGATTCAAAACTCTGCCGCCTGCATACTCACCCGCACCAAGCTTCACTCCCCCATTACCCCAGTCCTTGCCAGACTTCACTGGCTCCCTGTCCCTGAGAGGAGCAAGTTCAAGATCTTCACCCTTGTTTTCACGTCCCTCCACTCCTCTGCATGGAGGCCCGTGCCTTCAGCCACTACGCCCCGAGGCTCTGGAACTCCCTTCCTCACTCCCTTCGCCTCGACCCCTCTCTTCCCAGTTTCGGTTCACAGTTAAAGAACTTTCTCTTCGACCACGCCTTTGGTCACCTGTGTACCCCTGCCCCTGGCTCAGTCCCGGGATCCACTATGTGAAGCGCTCTAAGACGTTGTCCGGCATGGAGGGCGCTATATAAATCAAAGTTGTTGTTGTTCCTCCTTCAAGGTCGGTCTCAAGACCTTCCTCTTTGACCGTGCCTTTGGCTCCCCCCCTAACTCTTCCCCCTTTCCCACTCTCCTTCCCCTTCCCCCTACCCTCCCCCACCCGCTTGGGTCCCGACCTGACTGTTCAGCATTTTGGGACGTCCTCCCTACGTGAAACGCGCTATACAAGTGCAATTTTGTTGGTGTTGTTATGGCATCTTTCACATGAGGAGCATATCTCAAAGAGCTTCACAGGATTTACTGTAAAGTGGAGTGACTGTCCTTTTGTGGGGAAGACAGAGTGATAGAAAGAGTTTGTTCCAGAGGCTAAGGGCATAGGATCTAAGGGTGTAGCCCCCCAAAGGTGGTGCAGTGAAGCGGCTGATGCACAGCAAGCCCAGAGCAGCTGAGTGGAGGAGGTGAACGGAGGAGTAAGGTAGGACAAGGTTGGAGAGAAATAGAGGTTCCAAAAAATGGATGCATATGTAGGTGACGGTGAGGATCTTAAATTGATCCACTGGGAGAGAGGGTGTTGGTGTAGGCTGGTGAGGACTATGGAGATGGGTGTGCAGATTTTGGCATGGGTGAGAATGCGGGTGTTGGAGTTTTGAATTAGTTGTAGTTTGTGAATGATGCAGCTTGTGAGACCAAGAAAGAGAATAATGGAAACATCTAAGTGGGATGCGGCAAGACCATAAATGAGTGTTTCAGGAACATTGAGAAGCTTCCATTGCTTAAATCTACCTAAATGTTCTTAAATCATACCCAATCTATGATTGTTTATGGGACATTGTTCTGTGCAATTGGCTGTCGCGTTTTGTCCACAAAATATATAGTCAATTCACTTTACAGTACAGGTATATTCTATGAAACACTTTGAGACATCTAGAAGATGTGAAAAGCACTGTATCAAATGCAAGGATTATTATTATCATATTATTATTACTATTATAAAATTATGTATCAGGATAGAGTTGGGTGTGGGCAATGTGGTGGAACTGAAGGTTCCTTGGAGAGGGATTGAAAGCTCTAAGCCTATGACATCTAGTAGTTGTGTGTGGATTCATCCTAAAGTATTCATTACTTTTACTGGGTTTACTGTTTCATTTTTCATTTAAAATGTTGTACATCTTTATGAGGCCATATCTGAGCTATCTGCTTTCAAGACCTAGAATAGAGGAAACAGCATGATTCACAAAGGAACTCAACAAGCACCTGGGAAGTTAATGCACATAAAGACATTGGGGAAAAAGTTGAAAAATGGACTAATCAAGGAACTAACCGTTTATTGAGGGGTAGTCAAGGACAGGTAGAAATGTCACACGCCTGATGTGCCAAATGTTTCTGTTTAACTGTGAGGCACAAATCTCGAGCATTAAGAGCACACAAACGATAACAAAACAGTCACAAGCTTATTCTTAACTGGCAACCTCAGTCATGATCCAACATGACTCACTCACTAACTTCTTAACAGAAGAAAATATACAGTCAATTCACCCTACAGTATATTCTGTGAAGCGCTTTGAGACAGAGTAGTAGAGGGAGTTGCTGACGTAATAAGGCTCTATATCAAGTGCAAGAAGTATAATTATTATTATATGAAGGGATTTTTCAAATTAAGACTCATTTTAGGAATTGTCCACTATGTTTCATTTGTGCAATCTTTATCGCAATTTTAAAACAAGATAATCTTACAGGCCAAGATAAGGTCGAATTTGGCCTCCCGTGCCCCCCCACGGAATGAAGATAAAACAGAGAAAAATGAGATGCACTTTAACACTATCTATGAAATAATTATGGCATAATCCACATCAAATTGTGAATTATGAGGAGGATAGGAAAAAAATATCAAGAGACAGACAGAGATAAATTGATCAAATGGGTAGAACTTTGGCAGATGGAGTTTAGCATTTCATAAAACAAGTTGGAATAATGCATGAAAGAAAAGTGGTTGGTACTTTGTTCTTTGTTTCGCCCACAAATATATACAGTCAATTCACTTTCCAGTGTATTTGGTGATACGCTTTGAGACTTCTCAATGATGTGACAAGGTGCTATATGAAATGTAAGGATTATTATTATGACTATGAGATTTTAAATGGGGAAGCTCTAGAAAGGCTAGATGAGCAGAGATATATGGGTTATTCAAGATCCAAGATACATAGATCAAGTATCCAGTTTGCAGGGGCAGTAAGCGGTGTGAAAGATAAAAGTGATGCTGACGTCTACTACAAGAGGCATCTATTGTTATCTGGAACTTAATTGTAAGGCAATGCTCTTCTGTATTTGTAGAGAGATCTTTGAGACATCGATAAGATGTGAAAAGCACTATATCAAATGGAAGTATTATTATTTATTATTAAAGATCATCAGACCTTACTTGTGTTCAGTTTTGAGAATCCACATTTAGGAAGGATACACTAGAATTGGAGGATGTCAATCGATGATTCACTAGATTAATAGGGTTAAAGGGGTTTAGCTGTGATTAGAGACTGTATAGAATGAGTGTTATATTCCTCAGAACAGAGGAGATTAACAGGTGTTTTGATTGAGATTTTTAAAATAATTAAGCAAATTGATAGATTAGATAGTGGCTGATTTAAGCACTCTGGGTTTCCACCGTGCTTGAGGGTTGTTGTATAAATTCAAGTTGTTGTTGTTTCCTTTGGTGGAGGAATCCATTGTAAGGGGACATAGCAATAGTAATAATAATAACAATGCATTTGATATACTGTTTTATCATATTGTTAAGACGTCTCAAAGTGCTTCATATGATAAAGCGGACAGACTGATATAGCGCTTTTTATGTCTTCTAGACGTCTCAGAGTGCTTCACAGAATATACTGTAAAGTGAATTGTATATTTGTGGGTGAAGATGTTGAAGAGATAGGAAGGTAGGGAAGTTAAAAAGAGAAATACACAAATACTGTACTTGGATAGCAGCACTATTAAAGGTCATAGGAAATGGGTGGGGCATTTGGATTAAATGATCTGCTAAAATCTGATAAACTTGTGGAACAGGCGTGAATGGGCTGAATAGCCTCCTCCTGTTCCTGTTTTCCTATCAGTGAAGAATGAATGGATTCACAATAAAAATATATACATCAGATCCAGCACAAGTATAGAACCTGTAAAAATTATGTCTAGGTTTTTAAGCTGTGAAACAGTGCTACGGTTGTTAAACGATGCAGAAAATAAGAACGAGTGTCGCAAGTGAGAATTTCC
Source organism: Hydrolagus colliei (assembly GCA_035084275.1). Taxonomy (NCBI): domain Eukaryota; kingdom Metazoa; phylum Chordata; class Chondrichthyes; order Chimaeriformes; family Chimaeridae; genus Hydrolagus; species Hydrolagus colliei. Next base: position 30,088,403 of record CM068744.1, read on the forward strand.
ATGCAATAAAATATTTTTATTGCTCTACAGAATGAGAAATTGAGCATTCCATCAGAGCAGCTCAGCACAGTTTCTGATCGTGGGTAGAACAAATTGTTGCAAAAGCGAAAGTAATGATTCTATGTGACACATTTTACTATCATTGTGGATTTTTCCCACCATCCTGTCCACTGAGCCAATTATGGAGTCTTGTAGCGTAATGGTTAGCACACTCATTTGGCAAGCGAGAAGACCTATGTTCGATTCCCGGCTAGTGTGAAATCTTACACCAGTGTTCTTATTCTATCTTCCTCTGTTTATCTAGCAACGAGTAGGAACCTGGTTGTTAGTTTATTGCCAACAATAATCCCTCTAACAAAAATGTCTACACTTAATTCCATGAATTTTTGTTGGACAGTGTGCAGTTAGCTACCATGTTTTACCTACAAAAATACACAGTCAATTTAATTTGCAATATATTATATGCAGAGCTTTGAGACATGTGCAGTATCCTGTCAGAACTACCCCTACCTTAGTGCAAAGTGTGCAATCAGACACATGGATTGTCATGGAGCCAAACAGTGCACTTGTTTAGCCACTACAAATGTTGACTGTTCTGTCTCAAATCAACACCACTGCAGCACAAGCCCTGCCAAAATCTCCATTCAACCAGCCATATCCAGGGACCAGCTATGTCAAATCACACAAAGGGGAGGTCAACTACAGTACATTTGACTGAAAGAAAGATTGAAAAGTAAAAGGGAGGTCTCCAGACAACTCAGAGGCTCATGGTCAATTACCAGGGATACTGCGTATGAAGGATAAGGACTTTTCGTGGCCTGTTACTTGAATTCAGAAGAAAATAACTGGTCCATCTGCTACAACAACAATAAAATTACATTTGTATAACACCTTTCATGTAAGGAGAATGTACCAAAGGTGCTGGAAATCAGTGTTTCAGATCCAAGCCGGGGTCTGGATTGGGAAGTGTGGTGGGAAGTGGAGGGAAGTGACTGATTGCATAGATGAAGAGGAGGGTCTCGAGGCGGGAATTGAATGAGGCTAGGATGAGCGCGAGGTGGAGGAATTGCAGGATGGATTTCCAAAGGTTGGGAGCAGAGTGGTTGTAGGCTCGCTCGCCTATGGTGGGTCAAGTGGTTTGGGGGATGTGAAGCAGGCCGGAGTTCACTTGGCGGAGGGAACTGACAGGTTGGTAGGGGGTTAGGAGGTTGCAGAGGCAGGATGGTTACAACACCATGGAAGGTTTTGAAGGTGATGACCAGAATTTTGAATTGGATCCTCTGTAGTAGAGTCAGGCAAGGGTGGGTGCGATAGGTTTGTGGAGTCTGGTGCAAGGAGGACACAAGCTGCAGAGTTCTGGATGACCTGCAGCCTATGGAGGGAGGAATTAGGGAGTCTGACAAACAGGGCATTGGCACAGTCAAGCTTGGACATAATGAAAGCATGAATGAGTATTTCAGCGGCCTGAGGAATGAGGTTGTGGTGGTCGGGCAATATTGTGGAAATGAGGGAAAGCACAGCGGGTCATGGCATGGATGTGGGGGAGAAAAGACTATTGAGGATCGAACAAGATACCTAGCTCACCTAGGATACCTGACTGGCTTGGTAATGCGCAATGTGCATCAGCGGAGGTTGATGCTGTGAGGTGCATAAGCGCTGGTGTGAGCCAATCAGGAGGTTCTCGGTCTTGTTGAAATTCAATTGTAGAAAGTTAACTCTTATCCAGGGCTTGAGGTCTGACATGCAATCTGTCAGGACAGCAGTGGTCCTAGAATCGAGGGTGGAGGCAAAAAGATAGAGTTGGGTGTCATCTGCATACATATGGAAATAGACCCCATGTCTGCAGACATAGATGTTGAAAGGAGAGAGCCAAAAACTGCTAAGAAATGGCAGTGGATTGCTGGGCAGGACACTGAGAGAAACTCTCTTCTCTTTGGAGATGTATGGGATCTTTCCGAAGCAACAGGATTTGGGTACCTCTCATCCAAAGCATCTCTGACAATCTAGTGCTTCAGTACCAGTCTAGAGATGCGAGCACAGTCTCCTGACATGGGTTTTATCCCACATCTTTCCGATCAACTGCAGATGTAGTGAACCATATCAAATCCAATGTAATGTAAGGAATTTTGGTTAGTTTGGATGAAAAATAAAGGGTTTTAATTCAAAGATGACGCAACTTGGTTCTTAAGTAATAAAAACTGAAATTGCTGGGAACACTCAGCAGGTCAGGCAGCATCTATGGAGAAAGGCAAGTGAGACAACATTTCGGGTCCACGGACCTTAGTCTTAGTTCTGACGAAGGGTCGTGGGCTCAAAATGTTGGCTCACTTTCTTTTCTCCACAGATGCTGCCTGACCTGCTGAGTGTTTCCAGTAATTTCTGGTTTTGTTTCAGATTTCCAGCATCACCAGAATATTGCGTTTTTGACATCCTTCTGGTGCAATCTTATGAAGCTTACATTGAACAGACCAGTGTTCAAAAAGACACGATTTAAATGTCCTTCAGTATTACATTTTTCATGGATCTTCCTTGGACACAGGGGTCGTGCCAGAGGACTGGAGGATAGCTAATGTTACTCCCTTGTATAAAAAGGGGCAGAAGGACAAGCCTGGTAACTACAGACCAGTCAGTCTAACGTCGGTAGTGGGCAAACTTCTAGAGTCCATAATCAGGGACAAGGTAGATCTTCACTTAGAAAGATAGAGGCTAATAAAGGACAGTCAACATGGATTTGTTAAAGGCAAATCTTGCCTTACAAATCTGATAGAATTTTTTGATGAGGTAACTGAATGGGTGGATAATGGTAGTGCAGTTGATGTAGTTTACATGGACTTTCAAAAGGCATTTGACAAAGTGCCACATGAGAGACTTATTAGGAAATTAAAGGCCCATGGCGTAAAAGGGACAGTGGCAGCGTGGATCCACAACTGGCTGCGAGACAGAAAGCAGAGAGTTGTAGTGAGCGGCTGTTTTTCAGACTGGAGGGAAGTGAGCAGTAGTGTGCCACAGGGATCAGTTTTGGGACCATTGCTGTTTGTAATCTACATCAATGATCTGGACTTGGGTGTACGGAGTACAGTTTCCAAGTTTGCAGATGACACTAAGTTAGGGAGAATAGTAAATAGTGAGGAGGATAGTAGCCATCTGCAAGAGGATATAGACAAATTGGTAAAGTGGGCAGACACGTGGCAGATGAAGTTTAATGCAGAGAAGTGTGAGGTGATGCATTTTGGGAGAAGAAATGAAGGGAGGCAATATAGGCTAGATAGTACAATTTTAAATGGTGTAAAGGAACAGAGAGACCTGGGGATTTGTGTTAGTGACTCGTTGAAGGTGGCAGGACAGGTAGACAAGGCTGTTAAGAAGGCATATGGGATACTAGGCTTTATAAATAGGGGTATAGAGTACAAAAGTCAGGAAGTGCTGACTAACCTCTGTAAGACTTTGGTGAGGCCTCAGCTGGAATACTGTGTTCAATTCTGGTCACCACACTACAGAAAGGATGTGAAGACATTGGAAAGGGTACAAAGAAGATTTACTAAGATGGTGCCAGGATTGAGGGACTTCAGCTATGAGGAGAGGCTAGATAGGCTAGGGTTATTCTCTCTGGAGCAGAGAAGATTGAGGGGAGACCTAATAGAGGTTTATAAGATCATGAGGGGTTTCGACAGGGCAAATAGAGAAAAAATATTTCCACTCGTGGGCGAATCTGTGACTCGTGGTCACAGATTTAAAATAGTTTCAAGGCAAAGTAGAGGGGAGCTGAGGAGAATTTTTTTCACTCAGCGAGTTGTTCGAATCTGGAATGCATTGCCTGAAAAGGTGGTGGAGGCTGATTCGATAACAACTTTTAAAAGGGAATTAGATCTTTATTTAGGGAGAACTATTAGGCTATGGGGAGCGGGCAGGGCAGTGGGATTGGATCGCTCTTTTCAAAGAGCCGGCACAGACTAGATGGGCCGAATGGCCTCCTTTTGTGCCGTAAAATTCTATGAATCTAATCTATGAACAGACCAGTGTTCAAAAAGACACGATTTAAATGTCCTTCAGTATTACATTTGTAACAGTTGTCTCCTGGGTGTCATGATTTTTCTTCTGCCACCAGGTCAAGCATCTGAAAATGGTATTGATGTTGTCTAAATCATATTGTCATACTATATAGGAGTTGTTGAAGCCACCGTAATCCATTCTTCATGGTTTATCCTTTTTTCTTTCACAAACAATGGAAAGAAAATCAATTGTTAAATTGGCTTAGTACCACGACACCTGCTACAGACAGACTCTGAGACATCAGGAGAGCCAGATGGAGATGTCTTGATTATTCTGGTGGTGTCTTGTTATGCAACCCAACAAAGGTGTACAAAGTATTTGCAGTTTGTCCTGTAACCTTGCAATACCAAGGCAATTATAATTAAATATTAATGAGGAGGAAAAGTGTGCCATGCAAACTTAGCCCTGAGCTCCCGCGTAAACTTCAACCTCAAGATAAATGATAGCCAGAGCTCCTATTAAAAACTCCAGTCCACTCCCATTCAAACTCCTGGACACTAATAAAAACTGCCTTTCCCTGCCACACTCACATGCAGATGAGTCAGGTTTCAGGCCTGCTCTGTTTCCTGGATGCCCACAGTTGATTATGCAGCCATTCAAAAGTGATTTTCCTCCCCTATAAGCCTGGCTCAGTTGGTAGTGCTCTCACCTCTGAGTCAGACCATTGTGGGTTGATGTCATGGAGCTCAACAACTGACACTCCATGCTGGGGGAGTGCTGCATTGTTGATAATAATAATACTGTAATCTGTCCAAAAACAAACCACAATAATAAAAAATGGTCATTTTCATTCCACAACTCTTTGTGGGACACTGCTGTGTGTAATTGGCTGCTGCATTTCGCCTACAAATATACAGTCAATTCACTTTACAGTACATTCTGCGAAGCGCTTTGCGACGTCGATCAGATGTGAAAAGCGCACTATCAAATGCAAGGATTATATTTATTATTTATTTATAGTATTAAACCAAGGTCTTATCCATCATTTCAAGTGAATGACTAAGATATCATGGTACTGTACTAGGCTGGCCAAAAATCTACCAGGATGCTCTGAATTAAATGGCCAAAAGTGGCCATTTAATTCCGAGCTGTTTTGGGACATTGCCCTGCATAAATTGGCTGCTGTGTTTGCCTACAAATAAATAGTCACTTCAAAGGGATTTGGGGATCATAGATCAATGCATTCCAGATCTGAACAACTCACTGTGTGAAAAATGTCTTCTCGCCTCCCCTCTTTCCTTTAACAACTATTTTAAATTGGTGTCCTTGGGTCACCGACCCACTCACCAAATGCTCTCGATGTTATAGTTATGTTATATTAAATGCAGATAGTACTATTATTTTTATCTCCATGACTTTATAACACCCTGTGGAAGAAACAGCCATCAAAATAATTCTGTACCATTTGCTTCAGTCATTTTGTGATTTTACCTTTGGTTAAACTGACTATCGCTTGGTGTGTGACCTGGTGTTATTTATTCCCTTTTCAATGTGCCTTTTCGGGTGCACAATGCGCCTAGGATTTGTGGAAAGGACAAACGAGTGGGACTAAGTGAAAATCTTTCAGAGGGCTGGCATGGACTGAATGGCTTCTTTCTGTGATATAAAATCCTGTGATTCAATATTTTAAGTTCTTTAACGTTGTTTAACCAGGATTAAGATCATTTCTCTTTGTTTCTTCCTCTTCGTAGACAATATTTGATTGCCATTTTTGCAGAGATGGGGATACTGAGGTGTGTTCCAAGTTTGTGGTACATTGTTATACCATGTCAGATTTACTGATGAACAGACATCACGAACAACAACAACAAAATTACATTTATAGAGCACCTTTCATGTTGGGAGGACGTCCCAAGGCGCTGAACAATTAGGTCAGGAACCGAGCAGGTGTGGGGCATGGTCGAAGAGGAAGGTCTTGAGACCGGCCTTAAAGGAGGAAAGGGAGGAAGCGAGGCAAAGGGATGGAGTTCCAGAATGTTGGATCAGAGAGGCTGAAAGCCCGGCCCCCAATGGTTTGGCAGTTCGGGTGGGGGACATGGAGCAGGCCAGAACCCGCTGAACGGAGGGGATGGGCGAGCTGGTAGGGAGACAGTAGGTCAGAGAGATAGGCGGGGGCAAGGCCGTGAATGGCCTTGAGAGTGAGGATGAGGATCTTGAATTCGATCCTCTGGGAGATGGGGAGCCAGTGGAGACGGGCGAGGGTGGGAGTGATGTGGTCACGGAGCCTAGTGCGGGAGAGTGTGGGAGAATAATCTGCAACTTGTGAAGGGAGGAGCTGGGAAGGCCGAAGAGGAGAGAGTTCCCGTAGTTGAGCCTAGATGTGACGAAGCTTGCCACCAGTAACCTCTGAAGTGCTTTGAAATGTTTTGATGATAAAGGTACAATTCAAAATGCAAGGATTATTACTAGTGTATTATTATTGAGGTTATTTCCCTTCACTCTGTGGATTCTGAAATGTCACTTAAAATTAGAAGCCAAAAGAATCTCATACCCTATGTATGAGTCTTCCTTCCGTTTATGTGGAAAATATTGAGTGGAATTTTTATTTTCTCCTCATGTCTAATATCCATCCACAAATTAGACAATGTTTGGCTGACCATGCTGGAAAGGGTGTGATCACATGGGATCTGAAATCTTCCCAGGTGTGTAACCTGAAGCTGGCCTGCAGTTGCAGTGGCTTAATATCTCGTAATAACAGGGGGTTAAAATTGCTCCCTGTAATGTGTTGATGAACACCTGCCTTAATTAGCTTGTTGATTGTTGACCAGCTGAGCTTTACCACATCTCTCTGACATTGCTCGCTTCTATCACTACCTCATGCCTTGGGCCGCTGATACACTAAAACACGTCCTCATCACTTCCAGGCTAGATTACATCAACTCTGCTCTCTTTCCTTCACATGCTGCAGACTATCCGGAACTCTGCAGTCTGGATCCAGCCTCCTGTTTGTCCCTCGTGCCCTCCGCTCCATCACGAGTGGCTGTGCCTTCAGTCACTATGCCTTGAAACTCTGAACTTTCTTAATCCCTCCACCTTGCCCCTCTCCCCCCATCTTCAAATCCAGCCTAAAGCCCTTCCTTTTTGATTGATTGTGCTTAAGGTCACATCCCCCCTCCCTCTCACAGTGGCTTGGTGTCGGACTCCGTCACTGTCGTGCTCCAGGGATGCAACATGTGTTGGTGCTGTGTTGGCTTGGGTTACTAATAGAGAACATGTTTCATTAATAATAATATTAATAATCTTTGCATTTCATGTAGCCTCTTATCACAATTTTGAGACGTCTGAAAGCGCTTCACAGAATATACTGTAAAATGAATTGACTGTATATTTTTTTGTAGGTGAAACACAGCAGCCAGTTGAGCACAGCAGTGTCCCACAAACAGTGGTGGACTGATTGATAAAAAAAATCTGATTTTCATGCAAATTAGTTGCTGTGTTGGCCTACAAGATACATTGATATTGACAAATTGATAAATTGCTATATTAAATGCAAGGATTATTATTATTATCATGTTGCTGAAAACAGAATGAAGAGAAGAGGAAAAAGCAGCATATGTGTTTTCAATAATATTAAGATTGACAAATGACCTCTAAGTTATGTATTTTTGTTAAGATATTAAAGTAATACACAGACTTAATAGAGTGTATCTGTACTTGTGCACAACAACTCTTATTGACTGAATAGTACTGTATAAGATAACAGCAATTAAGTTTTGTGGAAATTTTACAGGCTCAATATTGTTGCATTGAACAACCAACTAGCCGTATTATTTTAGCTTTGGAGAGATAGGTGTGGATTTCGCAATTGTGAAAATTTACAATATTCAGTGTTAATATTGGCATAATAACACATTTCAAATCAGCTTAATCCAAGGCAAGCTGGATATGTTGAAACCAATATTTGAGGCAATATTTTTGCAATATAAGTAGAATCTCTAGTTCAAAAATGCAAGGAGAGAAGTATCTTATTTCTTAACAGATGTGTTAAATTAACACATTGAAGTGTGCGTCTAGATGATCTGGCTACAACTTCTATCACTCGATTGATCACTAAGATTAATTTGGTTCATATGCAAAGATACTCTTCCCTCACACCTCAAAATACATTCTTCGAACTGCATGGATCTTGGTCTTCTTTCATCTAACAATTCTTATGTTCTTACATAGGACTGGGTGGCAATCTATTTGGCTGTTCCCAAAATTTCAACCAGCAATCATTTGCTTTTAGAACATCTAAAAAAATGTTACAACAACACAATTACATTTATAGAGCTCCTTTCATGTCGGGAGGAAGTCCCAATGTTACATAGAATGTAGTGCTGAGCAATCATGATCTTTATCATAAGTATTGTGCATTCCCACATTCGAGTGCATATCTGTGTTTCAGTGTATAATTTATACAGTTACCTGTACAGATAGTGGCAGTGCTATCAATAGCATGCTATGTGGTTTCAGCTGGTTAGACTCCAGCACACACTCTGAGGTCTCCAAGCCTTGGCTCTCACCAACCAGGGACTAATACTTTCCAAAATTAGGTCAGCAGGATGCGTTCCTTCAGGGAGAGGGTGTGCATTCCATTCCAACAATTTATCTCTGGAATTTCCATATGTAAATGGATAATAATAATAATCCTTGCATTTGATATAGCGCTTTTCATGTCTTCTAGACGTCTCAAAGCACTTCACAGAATATACTGTAAAGTGAATTGGGTGCTGTATATATGTGGGCTGATTGTCAAAGATAGAAATTACCAATTTATTATTGTTTTTTTGGAGGGATTATTATTAGGCGTGTGGAGTAAGGAAACTTGCCCAAGGATGCATTATGGTTTGGATACTCTTAAGCATGGTGATGTGTCAGACACCCGGCTGACCAAGAAAATACAGATAGGGAGGATATGTTATAGGCAGCAATATAGACCATAAACATCTCCACATATGGGAATTGATAAATAACTCATGACAAACACAATTCCAAGTTCAGGTGATTCTCCATGAATGGAGATCTTTATCATCTCATTCTGATGGCCAAGAGACATGTGCTATTTTTAACAGAGAGTGGATTTGCATCTCAAAAGGTGAATGTTTTGATAGATTTAGAGTCATCACTTTTCTCCCTCCTTCTAAAGGTATTGAGTCTAGCTGCAGTACAGTTTCAAAGTCACGGACTGCCGTCTGGCACTTATTGCACCTGGTTATTTGAAGTAGGTAACAATTATTGGGTGATTTCCCCGATCTTCAGTAAATTCATTGATCCTTATGGGCAAATGTAAGGATTGACTAAGGAAATCGGGGCCAAAATAAAACAAAAAAAAGAGGCCTTTGATAAGTGTCAGGCTCAAAATTCAGAAGGGAACAAAGCAGAATATAGGAAGTGTAGGATAGAACTAAAAAAGGAAGTTAGAGGGGCAAAGAGACTGCATGAAAAACAATTAGCGAGTAAGATTAAGGGGAACCCTAAGGTTTTTTACCAACATATTAAGAGTAAAAGGTTGGTCAAGGATAGGGTGGGGCCAATTAGGGACCTAGGAGGAAATCTCATTGTGGAGGCAGAGGGCATGGCTGATGTACTGAATGAGTACTTTGCCTCTGTCTTCACAAAAGAAAATGATACAGCCAATGCCATGGTATTAGAGGAGAGGGTAGGAGAAATGGATAGAATAATTATAACCAGAGAGGACGTGCTAAAAAGGTTGACGTCGCTCAAGGTGGATAAGTCACCTGGTCCGGATGGGATGCACCCTAGGTTACTAAGTGAGGCACGGGAGCAAATAGCAGGGACTCTGGCCACGATCTTTCAATCTTCCTTGGACACAGGGGTCGTGCCAGAGGACTGGAGGATAGCTAATGTTACTCCCTTGTATAAAAAGGGGCAGAAGGACAAGCCTGGTAACTACAGACCAGTCAGTCTAACGTCGGTAGTGGGCAAACTTCTAGAGTCCATAATCAGGGACAAGGTAGATCTTCACTTAGAAAGATATAGGCTAATAAAGGACAGTCAACATGGATTTGTTAAAGGCAAATCTTGCCTTACAAATCTGATAGAATATTTTGAAGAGGTAACGGAATGGGTGGATAATGGTAGCGCAGTTGATGTAGTTTACATGGACTTTCAAAAGGCATTTGACAAAGTGCCACATGAGAGACTTATTATGAAATTAAAGGCCCATGGCGTAAAAGGGACAGTGGCAGCGTGGATCCACAACTGGCTGCGAGACAGAAAGCAGAGAGTTGTAGTGAGCGGCTGTTTTTCAGATTGGAGGGAAGTGAGCAGTGGTGTGCCACAGGGATCGGTTTTGGGACCATTGCTGTTTGTAATCTACATCAATGATCTGGACTTGGGTGTACGGAGTACAGTTTCCAAGTTTGCAGATGACACTAAGTTAGGGAGAATAGTAAACAGTGAGGAGGATAGTAGCCATCTGCAAGAGGATATAGACAAATTGGTAAAGTGGGCAGACACATGGCAGATGAAGTTTAATGCAGAGAAGTGTGAGGTGATGCATTTTGGGAGAAGAAATGAAGGGAGGCAATATAGGCTAGATAGTACAATTTTAAATGGTGTAAAGGAACAGAGAGACCTGGGGATTTGTGTTAGTGACTCGTTGAAGGTGGCAGGACAGGTAGACAAGGCTGTTAAGAAGGCATATGGGATACTAGGCTTTATAAATAGGGGTATAGAGTACAAAAGTCAGGAAGTGCTGACTAACCTCTATAGGACTTTGGTGAGGCCTCAGCTGGAATACTGTGTTCAATTCTGGTCACCACATTACAGAAAGGATGTGAAGGCATTGGAAAGGGTACAACGAAGATTTACTAGGATGGTGCCAGGATTGAGGGACTTCAGCTATGAGGAGAGGCTAGATAGGCTAGGGTTATTCTCTCTGGAGCAGAGAAGATTGAGGGGAGACCTAATAGAGGTTTATAAGATCATGAGGGGTTTCGACAGGGCAAATAGAGAAAAACTATTTCCACTCGTGGGTGAATCTGTGACTCGTGGTCACAGATTTAAAATAGTTTCAAGGCGCAGTAGAGGGGAGCTGAGGAGAAAGTTTTTTCACTCAGCGAGTTGTTCGAATCTGGAATGCATTGCCTGAAAAGGTGGTGGAGGCTGATTCGATAACAACTTTTAAAAGGGAATTAGATCTTTATTTAGGGAGAACAGGTCTATTAGGCTATGGGGAGCGGGCAGGGCAGTGGGATTGAATCGCTCTTTTCAAAGAGCCGGCACAGACTAGATGGGCCGAATGGCCTCCTTTTGTGCCGTAAAATTCTATGATTCTATGATTCTATGAAATGTCTCTCATTTTACAGGCATTGAGTTAAATTTTTGACTTCAGTGGTGTGCGGTATCTATCGTAACCCAACACTGCCAAAGCAAGTAAATACACAGTCCAAAGGAGGAGTGCTTGGCCATTAAGCTTTATAAATTTATTCACGATTTACTCATGTAAGAATCTTACAACCTGTGGTATATTATAGCCTAGGCTCATCCAGTTTGTATTCTTATTGCCCACTATTTGATCATGTAGGTATAGACTACCCAGCTCTCCCGATGCACACATCAGTCTATACGGAAGGAACTCTGTAACTTTCCTTTGCTAGGGTCCTCACCTGGCCCACCTGCTCCCTCCATAGATTAAATATTATGTTTTTGGAAGGGAAACACAAATATATTGCTTATGAGAGCCACGGACGTTTCTCACGTAAGGCATCCGCTTTCAGCACCCAAATGGTTGGACCAACTTGCCCTAAAGGATTAAGTTTAAGATTTTCGACCTCACTCTAAATACCTACAAAAAATTAGAGTTAGAGTTGCCCCGCCTTACCTCTGCGACTTCATCATGTCGTACTGACCCATCAGCTCACTTCGCTCAGCAGGCATTGACCTCTTGATGCCTCAGTTTTCCTAACCTGTCAAGCAGGCTTTCTGTTAATCTGCTTCTCACTCAGGAATTCCATCCTGGAGTCCATTTAACTCAGCCCCTCCCTCACCTCTTTCAAGATGTCTCTCAAGCCCTAATTCTTTGACTGCACTTTCGGGCATCTTTTTCCTCCCTATCCTCTCGCTCCCACTCCCAGCCTGGGTGCCAAACCAGGATTGTTAAATGCCTTGGGACATACTCCTGATATAAAAAGTGCTAGATATTTTGCAGATTTTACAGGTAATTACAGACGAAGTTCATCTTGTCTTTACCCTTACTGCCCACAGCTATTCGATTGTGTGGATCTTAATAAATGAGCTTAATCCAGTCTTTACCCAATGCCTGCCATTTGCAGTTTCGAAGTGGAGCCACAGGCTAGAAATCTACTGTACAGTGCTGCCTGAGTATTCCTCTCACAATCCCAAAGATTTTGAAGATAGTTGTAATGTCCCCTTTGCTGCTTTGGCTGACATCGACTGACTTCGCACATTAATCCGGCAAAAAGCAAATTTTAATGAGAACATTTACTGACTTTCTTGTGGTCCAAGAAAATCAATTAAATCAACTTTGCAATTTCATTTTATTATAGTGATATCATGTCACTGGAAATCTGCTTTGATCCATTGTTATTTCTTCACACGGCCTCATAAAGTGTGGGTAGTGATAATTGGGGCATTTTACAATATTTCCAAACGGTGCAGTTAATTAAGAAATTGATCAGACCGTGATGCCAAATCACGGATACCTCACTCTCATCATCCCTATGTTCAGAGGAAGTTTTCGTGGAGTCAGAATATTGTACCTGACATTCCTGAGGTATTCAGTTCGGATTTCTTAATGAAGAAATACCATAAAATTGAACTCAATTTGCTTATTTCATTATAGATTTCACTGAATGTTACAAATCACTATAGATATTGAATTTTAAACTCTCTCTTGGTTAATTGATGTTGATTGTGATTCTACCTAGCCCACTAATTGGGAGTTTCAGCTTTCATAATCTAATTTGCAGTTTAAAAGAAATTCTGAAAGTTATTCGTGATGTAACCATTTCACAACCACAAACCGGTTTACCTGTGATATTTGGATTGAATCTTTGTGAACATCAAATTGAATCACCATGGAAATTGGATAAGAGACTCGGAACTGTTTTCAGTAGCACATTGATTTGCATTACTGCAATATAAATTCATCACGAAAGGAGGATTTCTATTTGCTCTAATTTGATTATCGTAGGGGCCAATTCATTGTTGCTTCAAGAGCCATTCCTGGATCATTAGTAATCTCAAACATTGACAGAGTTAATTAATTACATTCCCATTATAATATATTGACTTGGGAAATAATCGCAGACTGCGTTACACAAAGTAAGAAAAAGTGTCTACGTTGCAGGTCATTAGATCACCACTGATATCACACCATGTGCAAGGACTGACGTCGGTGGAAGGCAGGCATTTTTCAGCATAGGAAGTTGGCTTTGAGACAACAACAACAAAATTACATGTGTATCGCGCCTTTCAAGTCAGGAGGACGTCCCAAGGCGCTGAAACGTTTCAATTAAAAAAAAAATTGCATTGATTAAATGTTTTGCTATGATAATGCCTTATCATAACTAAACATTTTAAAGCATTTTATGGAGTTTTGTATCAAGAATGGTGGCTGTATAATTGTAGGTAAATGTAATAGTAAAATCGAATACAGCAATGCCCAACAAAACCCATGAAGTCAATGATCAATTTTATCTGGAGGATTGTTGGCCAGGATACCGAGAGAAACTCCCTTCTGTTTTCAAGTAGAGGCCATCGGATCTTTAATGATAGTATAAACAGGCAAATGAGGGCAAAACCTTAGGCAACTTTCCTTACTCCACACATTTAATAATAGTCCCTCCAAATAACCCACAATAATAAAATTGGTCATTTCAATCCATGACTGTTTGTGGGACACTGCTGTGCACAATTGACTGCCGTGTTTCGCCCACAAATATACGGTCAATTTCACTTTACAGTATATTCTGCGAAGCGCATTGAGACGTCTAGAAGACGTGAAAAGCATTATATCAAATGGAAGGATTATTATTATCTTGGTTTAATATTTCATCTGATGGACAATGCAGAGCTCCCCCAGAATACAAGGTCAAAGTCTCATGGCAGGGTTAGAGAATCTACTGCCTCAGAGGTGAGATTGCTACCAGGCTGTCAGCTGATCAGGAGCGATATCAATTGCAAGCATTATTATTAATTTTATTAAAATTAATATTGTTATGGGCATTGCAATCATAGACTAAACTGGAAATCAATGTTCAAGCCACTAATCCTCACACTACTGGAAGCGATATTGGGGTTCAATTTGCAATATTCACAAACAGAATTCAAAATGCTAATTGCCCACTCTGTTTGTAATTATTGAAAGCCCGCTTTGTTCTCCAGTCTTTTTATTTGCATATTGCCATCCTTCAAGAATTTGAAACTTATGGTAAATTAGGGCTTCCGATATTTGCGAACCAGATGTTACAATTAACTCTTTGAATCCAGTTTGCAAATATTGCAAGTTATATCCCTAAGGGAGAGAGGAAATATGATGCGTGTGGTGATATAATACAGGACTGTAATCATAATAATAATATTGGAAATTTAATTGAGCTAAAATTGAGTTAAGTTGGTATCCTCAGAGTTAACATTGAAATGTTTGTTTCTGGGCATCTTAGATTTTTCAAAAATTATTAAATTCTGTCTTCATTTGGAAGCTGTTAGATTTTTTCACCATGGTGTTTTATGAATTACGAATTTATTTTTATGGAAATGAAGACTGACTGAATTTAGTTAGCACCTTTCATGTTGGAAAGACATCTTAAGCACTTGTACATCATATATACATTGCAAGGGACCTGGAGGTAATGTAGAATGGCTTGTTGAAGGAGGGAAATATAGTTAGATACCATGTGATGTCTCATTTATTCTTGACATGCAATAAAGTTAAAAATGGGCAGAGCTGAAGGTTCAATGAGGAATGTACTGCAGTACAAAATGAAGTTGTTATTGGATGCAATCCATGTGTTTCAAATCTACAACACTGCTTTTACCCACAAAAAAGTGGCGCATTTTCATACTTTCTCCTGTATGAACTGCAAGTTTAAGAGGTTCTTTACAATGATCTTCAGGCATTCAGTTAAAGTTAATTTGAGAATCGTTGAAGCCCCAGCACCACCTCTTTGCGACATTTGTCTTATTACCCTTTCTTATTGCCGAAATAAACATTCTCATGCTTTCAAAGAAAGTGCAGTACCTTACATTTATTATTAGAACCATCATTCTCTCCCAGTTGTCTGGTAAAATGTCTCGTGGTTCTTGACGTGAACCATTTTCCAAGTCATTGCATTGAGGTTTCTGTGACTTGCTGACTTATTCAACTCTTCTTGACTGTTCTGAGAACAATACAAATGATATGCGGTTGCAAAGTTATGAATTATGCGTTTAAATACTCAAGATGAATTATTCCATGGAGATCCTGTATTATAGAATCTCTACAAATGTACTGAAAATATACACATTGGAGTTATAAAAAAAATGATAATTTCAGATAGCATCTTCCCATGTTGTTGAAATATTTAAAAGCGCTCCATAGGATTTACTGTGATGTGTAGTTCTCTGTATTTGTGAGAGAAAAAATATTCTGCTTTACCTGCATATTTTCAATATTGAAGGAATCATGCCATTAGAGAGATAGACATTTTTTCCTTTGGGACAGAGTAAAATCCAAAAGAGAGGTGTTTCATTTCCATCACTGCAGCACAACATACACAAGTGATGATGATACTTCATGTAGTCAAGAAACGTGACAGAACCATCAGTCCATCTTCAACATTTGAAAAATGAATGGAATTAATCATTGGCAGTAACGTGTCAAATTATTCCTAATAACAATATAAGATTTACTCAGCTATTACATGTGAAAATATTCTACTGTAAGAACAGTCAGTGCATCTTCAGAAGTTGTTGATCATGTCTGATCAACCTCATAACCTTTTTGTTAAAAAAAGGAAGAGCCATCCCAATTTAATTTGTGGATGTTAAAATTGCCTGGACACAGAAAGTGATTAATAATTTCAATAAGTCACTGGAATAGTAGTAGAGACCAGGTTCTGTTTATTGAACAGCTTGGCGCTGCAAAGGGAAGACAGTATTGTGGAAGGATGAGATCAAATGAGCTAAAGGGCTTTCTTCATCTGGTTTTGCTCTTGTGATCCCATGACAGGATGAAAATGACAATGAAAGAATAATTTTATAGTCTGCATATTAAGGTGCTAGCTAATAAGTCCCCCGGAGAGAATCATAAATTATTTCTGGAGTCCTTCAGGGTAAAGTGCATTCTGCGATGATATGCACAAAGGTGTAACAAGCTGAATCACTGAAGTCTTGCTGACCATACACTGCGGCAGTGAGTGATTATCATTCTGAAAGTGTACAGTGAATGGGTGGTTGCTGGGAACATCTCTCTGCATACAAACTAAAGTGCCGTTGAGGTACAAAAAAATCCATGCCAGAATTAGAACGTATCACCGACTTCTGTTACAGAACGACTTCCCATCAATATCATATGAAAGGTGCCTGTTTCCTCACCAGTCAATTCTGGCTCTAATTGAAATTCAGCATTGCAATGTTCGGACTGTTAAAAAAAAACTCACCTCTTCCACCTCCCCCCCCCCCCCCCTCCCTCCACACCTATGAAAATAAAGGGAAATAATTTATGAGCGCCTGGTGAAACATTTAGTTAAGTACTACAGTTTAAATTGTCTTAGCAATTAGGTTTGTACGTTTGGGAAATTAATTTGCTATCATGTGGCCTTATATAGAGAATGAGATGATGGTTCTCCCATTGGTTTATATTCCCAGTGGCTTGCTTGGATCACACAAACATGTTGCCTGCTTAGTTCCAGCTTCTTGGGATGCCCTCCTGATTTGAAAGGCAGGTATCATGTAAATGTAATCATGTTGTTGTTGTAGTTAATGTTATAATGCTTGTGTCAAAAGATCTTTCTGCACTCTGTGTAACAAAAGCAGACAAACAGTCCCCAGTTCAGACCTTTCAACTGAGATGATAATAATAATAAGAATTATTACATTTGATATCATGCCTTATCACATCTCAAAGCGCTCACAGAATAATAATTAGAATAATATTATTATTATAATCCTTGCATTTGATACAGCGCTTTTTACGTCTTCTTTAAATGTAATTTTGTTTGTTGTTGTTGTTCTAGATGTCACAAAGCGGTTCACAGAATATACTGCAAAGTGAATTGACTGAATATTTTGTTGGCAAAACACAGCATCCAATGGCGCTCAGCAGTCCCACAAGCAGTCCCACAAAATTGAGTGATCAAATAATTTTTTGAAGGGGTTATTGGCCCCAGAAACAGAAAGTGATCCGCTAATTGACTAACAACCTGGTTCCAACAGGGGCATGTGGAGGTTAGACTTTGCTAACGTTTGCAGCTACTGAGTGATTAGAGTACTTGCCTTGCAAACAAGTGGATCTGGGTTTGATACCCAGGCATGTCGAAACATTGGGCAAATTTCCTTACTCCACACACCTCTGCTTACCTAGCAGTAAGGCGGAATCTGGTTGTTTGTCAACTGCTGGATCACTTTTCTAGGGGTAGTAATCCTTTCCAACAAAACTAAATAAAAATAATTGGCTTACTGAATTCACGACTGGTTGTGGGACACTGTTGTGTGCAATTGGCTGCCTGCCGCGTTTCACCCACAAATTATACTGTACAGTCAATCCATTTTAAGTATATTCTGTGAAGCTTTGAAATCTATGGAAAACCTGTTAAGAAGCTATATCAAAAGCCAAGATTATTATTTTAATATTATATTCCCAACCGTCACCCACACTTCTTACCATCCCAGCCTCCTCTGCTCCAGGCAGCATGGATTGTTACAACATTCACAGAGTCTCTGTATGAAAGAGAAGGATTACATGTGATTGCTAAATTTTAGTCTTGTCAGCTCCAAATGGCTGGGTGGCCAATGTGATAATTTCACTTCAGATCATGTACTCAATGATATTGCTTGAGCATTACACGATTCAGGGGCATTACAGAATTTCACAAGAAGGTGTTTATTAGTCAAGTCATTTTGTCATTTCAGAAATTGTTGGGTTCTTATGGCACGGAGCGAATGAGTAGTTTTATATCTCTGCACAGGAAGGCAAGTACTGCTAAAATATGTTTATACCATGGACCAATAGATATGAGTTTCACTGAACTATTTCAGTTTCTTTTAAATGCACAACCAAATGCATTGAACATTTCATCTACTAACAACTATTTTCTTTCATATGTATATTGAAGAAATTGCTTGCTTAATATCATGGGAGGGGGCATAGGAAAGGGCAACTCTATTGATAGCTGTAATTCAGAAGCTGAGCTATGAAAAATAGGCTATTGAAGCTGCAAATGTTCACAGTAATGAAGAGAAGGCTCAGGGGAGATATCATTGAAATATAAAAAATTCTAAAGGGTATAGGTAAACTGAACCCTAATAACATGCTTAATATGAGTCAATGGCTGGGGGCATCAATTTATGGATAGTTAGCAAGAGACATGAGGATTTTTATTACATAGAAAGTTGCTGGGATGTTGAATGCCTCTCTGAGTGCAGTGATCGAGATAAGATCCATATGATATAGCTTTTGGGAGGAAACCAGATAGATATCTGAAAAGATATTATCTGCATTTGGGGAAAAGGCAGGTAAATAGCACTGAAAAAGATTATTACTCTTTCAAACAGCCAGTACAGTGACAAACAGCCTCGTGGCCTTTTTTGCCCTGTTAATTTCTATGATTGCTTAGTTCTGTGGTGTACAAATCCATAAAGGGATGCA
Organism: Hydrolagus colliei; assembly: GCA_035084275.1. Taxonomy (NCBI): domain Eukaryota; kingdom Metazoa; phylum Chordata; class Chondrichthyes; order Chimaeriformes; family Chimaeridae; genus Hydrolagus; species Hydrolagus colliei. Next base: position 30,107,268 of record CM068744.1, read on the forward strand.
GACTGATGCTCAGAAGAGGGAAAGTGAACAGATTGATCTGATTGAATTGTTTTATTTAGAGAGTGGTGAATACGTGGACTAGGCTATTCTAGGAGGCAGTGGAGAAAGATTGTACATGCACTTTCAAAAGGGCATTGTATAACTAGTTGGAAAATAAATTGAGTATGAGAGATAGAACCGTAGAAATGTATGAGACAGTACGAGGCCACTCAACCCATTTTTCATATTGGTATTTGCTCCTCCCAAGAAACCATCCATTGTAATCTCAATTCCCTGTTCATTCCCTTCTAATAGATTTCCTGTAGATTTGTTTGACTAATTCTCACTTGAATGGCCTCATCGGCTCTCACAGCTACCCTTGGCAAACCGTTCTGTGTCCTCACTGCCTTCTTACGTACAACCACCTAAATTATCACTAGATCTTCCCAGATGCACAGCCCAGATTGAGGGCTGAACCTGTTCACGACTCATAGGCACACCAACCACGCTACCCCACATGGATGGACACTATATATAAATGCAAGTTGTTTGTTGTACCATTGTGCTTCTTTGTCTGAACGTAACTTCAAATTACAAGGTGGCCAAAAAGTCGGGTTGATCACTCCTATCACTTCAAAAATATGTCATCATTTCTTTAAAACTAGTTAGACATTATAATGGTATGATGACTTTTTGGTCCTCCTGATGTGAAATTTTGTTTTTGTTGTTGTTGTTGTTGTTGTCTCAAAGCACTTCACAGACCATACTGTAATGTGAATTGACTATATTTGTGGGCAAAATGTGGCAGCCAATTGCACACAGCAGTATCCACAAACAGTCGTGGATTGAAATGACCAATTTTATTATTGTGTTCTTTTTTGGGGGGTGCGGTTACTATTTGGTCCTGCAGGCTGAATGAGTAATCAGTTTCTATATTGAGGAATTCCATTCAGAAATATTGCAAATTAAATCCAATATACCTCCAGAACCCAACAAATCTCTGCAAACGTAAGAGCAAACCGCTTTCTCGGTTCCTCTTCCAGGCTCAATCAATGTGTTACAAAGCAATGTTTTTAGGTCTACCGAATACAATCACACTGCCTGAAATATGAATCCATGTTTATTAATATTTTCTAATAAACACATTTAAATAAAGACTATGACATTATTAAAAATGCAATGACTTTGCAGCTATTAAAGTCGTCGTTATAACAACAGAAGTAAAAAGTGGCCCCAGTGCCCACAACAGAGCAAATTGGAGTCAAGGGAACTGCAAATCTTGCTGCTTGTACATCTGAATGTCAGAAAAACATAAGCTGCAGCATCTGGACTCATTTGTACCCAATGTGAAACCACTTCAATTTAGTCTGGTCACAGAGAGTAAACTGTATCCCGTGCTACTCTGCTTACACGGATGTTCTGTCTGGAACCCTGATAGACGTGTGGCAGAAAGACAAAGTGGCTTCACGTTTCATGAAATAACTGCCAAGCATTATCACTGCGTTCATGGATAGCATGTCTGGCTTAAGACTGGGAAACTGCTTTCACGGTGATGACACCAGCACAAAGCCAACAAGTGCAGAGATGTGTTTCCTGGAATGTCCTGACAACACCCACTCTGGCATTGTTGATAGCAGCGGTTTCAATTCAGAAATTCAGACGCAACACGCCGTTCATACCAAAGAGTCAAAATGTATACAACAACAACAACAAATTGCACTTATAGAGCGCCTTTCACGTCAGGAGGACGTCCCAAAGCGCTGCACAGGAGGCGTGTGACCCGAGCTGGGAGGGGAGTGTTCGGGGGGAGGGGGTAAGAAACGTAGGGGAGGTCAAAGAATTAGGGGGGGAACAGAAGGCACGGTCGAAAAGGAAAGTCTTCAAACAGGCCTTGAAAGAGGAAAGGGAGAAAACAAGGCGGAGGGATTGGGGGATGGAGTTCCAAAGGGTGGGAGCGGAAAAACTGAAGGCCGGCCTCCGATGGTGGGGCGGTTCGGGCGGGGGGCTTGGAGCAAGCAAAGTCCTGCTGAATGGAGGGTCTGGGTGGGCTTGTAGGGGGAGAGTAAGTCGGAAAGATAGGGCGGGGCAAGGCCGTGTAAGGCCTTGAAGGTGAGGACTAGGATCTTGAACTCGATCCTCTGGGGGATGGGGAGCCAATGGAGACGGGCGAGGGTGGGGGTTATGTGGTCGCGGAGGCGGGTGCGGGATAGTAGATGGGCTGCAGAGTTTTGGATGATCTGCAGCCTGTGAATGGAGGAGCTGGGGAGACCGACAAGGAGAGAGTTCCCATAGTCCAGCCGTGAGGTGATGTACGCGTGCATGAGTGTTTCAGCAGCATGAGGAGTGAGATAGTTGCGGAGCCTGGCAATGTTGCGCAGGTGGAAATAGGCGGTGCCGGTCAAGGCGTGGATGTGGGGGAGGGAGGAGAGTTTGGGGTCGAACGTGATGCCGAGGTTCCTGACTGGCTTTGTGTGGTGGAGAGTACAGCCTTGGATGTTGATGCTGGCAGCGCCCGATGTGCGGAGATGCTGGCTTGAGCCAATCAGGAGGGCCTCGGTCTTGCTCACGTTCAATTGGAGGAAATTGTCCCTCATCCAGGACTCGATGTTGGACAAACATGCTGTCAGAACATCGATGGCCTGGGGGTTGAGGGATGAGGCGGAGATGTGCAGCTGAGTGCCGTCCGCATACATGTGGAAGTTTACCCCATGTTTGCGGATGACATTGGAGAATAGGGTCCAATAGGAGCTGGAGGGGGAAATTAGGCAGGATCAAGGCAAGCGAATGAGCAGAAAGACCCTCAATCCTTGAGATATTGGTGAGGTTAGGATAACCTTTGTAAGTGAAGTTTTCCTTTATTCACTGACACAATGCGTCGGTAGCAATTTTGAGAAAGGAGTAGGAGAGTAATGAAGAGAGAAAATGCTGTTGAAAGAATTTAAAGGCCAAGCTTGGATCAATGACTTGGCTCTCACTGAGCCCTCAATGAGCAGCAGAGTATGGAATGGTTTTGTCTCATTATGAATGCTGTGACCCACCGACCCTAATTGTAATTATAATATCTGTGTCAGTGTCAGTCAAGGTGACTACTACTTTGCCACCTGTGCCACCCAGTCACCAGGAGTAGAATATATTCCAACTCACACTCAACAGCATCCAATTGCGTTGAGAAGCTAATGGAAACAGTTCTACTGGGGATACCAGACAATATTGCCTCTTTGTGACGGTAGTTAACACCTGGAATTGGATATCACAAAATAATAATAATAATAATCCTTGCATTTGATATAGCGCTTTTCACATCTTATCGACATCACAAAGCGCTTCACAGAATATACTGTAAAGTGAATTGACTATTTTTGGGGGTGAAATGCGGGGGCCAATTGTGCACAGCAGTGTTCCACAAACAGTTGTGGATTGAAAATTACCATTTTTATTATTGTGTTTTTTTGGGGGTTGGATTATTATTAGGCATGTGGAGTAAGGAAACTTATCCAAGGTTTCCCCCTGATCTGCCTGGATTTGAACACAGGTCTCCCGCTTTTAAGGCAAGTGCTCTAACCACTGAGCTAAAGGAGCGGGTGGTTGAGGCCAAGATGCTGAACTCATTTAAGAACTGGCTTGATTTTATTATAGTAGAATGATTATGGTTTTTTCAGAAACAGGGAGAAAGATCCACATCCCTAACTTAAACAGAGATATCATGGTGATGGGTTTCAGCATGTGTTAGGCACCCGGCCTATCCTTCTAAAAATGACAATTAGCACATATTTATTCTATTGCTGAATTTTGCAGAATTTCTCACCGATCAATCAAGCAATCAATCTATCTGTGCTCATGTGTGTACTCCTCAACTCTTCAGACAGTTTCCACAGTTGATATTTTGCCTGGATATTTACTTTCAGATACACTGAGGCTACAAAACAAGAGGATACAGGTTCAGAGATGCGAAGCATTATATCAAGACAGACACCAGACAGTAACTATTTATAGTGAGGACAGTTCACATCCAGAATTGGTTATCTGGAAGGGATAGTTGATGCCAGGACCCTAAACTCATTTAAGAAATGGCTTTATTCTGTAATAGTAGAACAATTAAGGTATTTTGTAGGATGAGGTCAAATGAGCCAAAGGGTCTTCTTCATTTGAACGAATATTGTAACATTGTGAATCAATATATTCCATGGAATATCTGGTATCTGTGCTACAAGGACTATAGCCTCCAATATCATTACCAATACCATGGACAGTATCATTTGTTCATTTCCTTTATTGATAGAAATGAACTGGAACCATATTAGCTGTCTTTGAGCAGAGTCTCTTTCATATGTCATTTGGACAGTAAAGAAACTTAAACTTTCTCTTACAGGTTGTGAATTTTGTGTTTGTATTCTCTGCTCTGGTGTTCACAGTCCACAATCAATAGTCCCATCACACCTGAATTATCTCTACCTCTCACCATTGTGTCGCAAGGATCAGTTTCTCTTCAATCTCCGGTGAAACTAGATTCAATTCTGTTAGTCTGACTTCATATCTTTAAAGCACTCAACTGCACTCAGTCCAAGTAAATCATGGCATCCCAACAAGTCCATGTAAGAACCACTGTTATTCTCCATTGTGTTTGAACCCAAAACCTCTGACTCAGAGGCAAGAGTGCTACCAACTGAGCTAAGTTGACACCTTTTACAGTTTTCTGTCAGGTAGCTAATTTTCCATTATTTCCATGAGTTCTTAAATGCCTTGAAAAGTACACATTTGAATGCCTTTAAACACCTTCCACAAATCTAAATAAATTATATCAGCAGGATAGCCCTCACCTAATAATTTAGTTTCCTCAAAGACTTCCAATACTTCAGTATGTATGCCCTATTGCTTGTAAACCTATACTAAATATTTTTTATTCTCTTTTTGCTCTTAGAAGAAAATTTATATTTAAAGTTTTCAAGCACTTTCCCTACTGTGAATGCTAAATTGATTGGCATAATTTCTAACTTCATGCCTGAATAAAGTTTAAGTTGCTTATGGTGATTGGATTCATAGATATCTAGGGTGTGTGAAGTCACGTCTAACTGATATGAAATGAAACCCAGAGAATGGATACGAAGAGAATTGGGAGGGAGACTGGAGAGATGAGCCATAGGGATTTGATTAGCAAAAAAAATGGAAATATGAACATCAATTGGAAGAATGAAATATACGATTTGGGAGGCATATAAAGAAGAATGGATGAGAAGAGTAGAGTTGAGATAGTAGACAATTGGGTTATATTGGAAGACAGGAGGAAAATTGAGGGGTTGGAAACTGGACCAAAACTTTGGAAAGCCCCTGAGAAGCATATATAACAAACAGTCAGCTTGGGGAATTATTCAGACAAACACATTCGTATTGACTTGATAGATGCAGCTTGGCTGGTTTGCTTCATTGTCTTAAGAAACTGCTGGGTTCCATCTGGGTTTACGTTTACTCTGTTAATATAGAATTTCAGAGTGCAGAATTTGGCAAATTGTTCAATTCAGTTTTAAGTCAGAAATTCATTTTCTGTGGTTCTTAAACTGACAGAAAGATGGCTTTAACATTGAAGGGTGTCTTTAAGAATAGGAAAATATTTGGACTCTGAATAGAGTTAATAATAATAATCTTTGCATTTGATATAGCGCTTTATCTCATAATTGAGATGTCCCAAAGCGCATTACAGAATATACTGTAAAGTGAATTGACTGTTTATTTTGTGAGTGAAACATGGCAGTCAACTTAATAGATTTAATTCAATTTAACAACAGCAAAATTGCATTTGTATAGCACCTTTCACGTTGCAGGAGACGTCCTAGAATAAATGTAGTGGCAGGTGGAATTTTACAAGACCACAAAGTATACCCTGGAGATATAACATTTGCTCTCCACTATTTTTTAATTGCAGATTTATAAAGTTCCTGAACTATATACTGTGAATGTATTTGTTTAGATGTGCTCAGCTTTGATTACATTTCTTTGTAAAAATTTATAATCTTGGCATTTGATATATTGTGCCTGATCACATTGTTGAGATGTCTCAAAGTGCTTCACAGAATATACTGTAATATAGATTGAATGTGTGTTTTGTGGGAGAAACTCTCTTCTCTTTTTGAATAGTGCCATAGGATTTTTTATATCCATTTGAATAGGCAGACTGCATTTTGGTTTAATGATTCTTCTGAAGGATGACACCTCCTACATCCAACTGAACAAGCAGGCGGAACCTTGGTTTAACAACTCATCTGAAGGACATTTGTCTAGCTTCTTCATTTGTCATAGCTTTAACAGTCCAAATGACAAGATCTGAAAGTGGTCCAACACTTTTACTTATGAAGAGTGATTTGAAGAATAGAATATGTCTCCAATTTAGTACATACTCCATACAATATTTACATCAGTCTACTCATAAAGGGACAATTAGATCTTAAACACAACATCTAGTATCATATGCTGGGTTACAGTTTCACTGGGGTGAAATAATTTTTCTCACAAGTGACTATTCTTCATGTATAAATCTGGGCAGTAAGCATTGGCGGGGAATTTGACTAAAGGACAGCATCATGCAAGGAGTAGTGGAAATCTGGAACTCACTTCACTAAAAGGCTATGTATGCTGGATCTATTCACATTTCAAGTCTGAGGTGGAAATATATTTGTTATGTCAGGGTGGCAAGGGATGTGGAACAAGGGCAGGTAATTCGAGTTGAGGTACAGATCAGCCATGAAGTAAAAGAATGGCAGAACTGACCCGAGGAGCTGAATGGCCTACTCCTGTTTCTATAATGATTAAGGCAAGTTATGTTCTGATAACATGGACATATGCCTACTCTTCAGCAGACAGCAATCACAAGCAGGCCTTTGGCTGATATTTTGTTTCTCATTAATATTTTGTAGTTCACGAACACTAGCCATAATAATCATCTTTGCATTTCATATAGCACCTTATAGCTTCGTCGAGACATCTCAAAACACTTTACATGACATACTGTAAAGTGGAGTGACTGTATTTTGTGGTGGAAGCATCGCAGCTAATTGGGCACAACAATGTCTCACAAACAGCCATGAAATGAGTGTTGTTTTTAGAACATAAGAATAAGAAGCAAGAATAGGCCATTCAGCCTCTCGAGACTACCCCTCCATTCAATAAGATTATGGCTGGTCTTCTAATCTTACTCCATCTGCCCGCCTTATCCCCATATCCCTTAATCCCTTTATCCATAAGAAATCTGTCAATTTCAGTCTTGAATTTTGTATTGTTATTGAGTGGCCAATTTTATTTGTGGGATTTGATGGCCAAGACACCGGGAGAAACTCCCTTCTCTTTTCGAATAAGGTCATGCGATCTTTAACATCCACGTGAAAAGGCACATGGGATCTCAGATTAATGTCTCAAACATAGATTGAAAGCGCTATATCAAATGCAAGGATGCAAGGATTATTATTATATTAATAAGGGTTTAACAAAAGCTGGCAATATAGTCTCATAGAAACAATGCAATGATAAATGTGGACATTAATTTAATTTTTCAATTTTAGCCACTACTTTACAGCACACATTCAGCAAACTTAGATATTGGGTTTAAACAGCATTTATTTTAAAATGTAGTGAAGTCAATAAATTAACTCTTTATTAAATCTAGTTAGCATTATAAATTGTTACAGCCCAGTCAACACATTTAATTATTTGTTGAAATACAGTCAGGAATTTATTCCGTTATTTAAAGCAATTGGTAGCTTCATTGCACATTTAATTAATTTACTAACTTACTCAATAAATAAATCCAGTCAGTATTTCATTTGTTTCAAACTGCTGTTTTTCTACCTTGCTCCTTTCTGAAGGGACTGACTCATACTCAAACAATTTATTGTACTAATAATAATGCTTGCATTTAATATAGTGCCTTGTCACATCTTTTGTGGGAAAACCGCAACAGCCAATTGCGCATAGCAGTGTCCCACAGTGATAAGGAAACATGCCCAACATTTTGCCCTGCTGGGAATCAGACCCAGGTACTCTCACTTGAGAGGCGAGTACTCTAACCACTAAGCTACACCTTGTATATCCAGACTTGACAGTGAGTTTCAGCAAGCCCAATATAACCCCTCCCCCTCTTCTGATAGAGCACAAAAAGTCATGCCAACAGTGATTTGACAACCTGGAAGATGGTCAGTATTGTATGCTTCGTTGGCATAACAGCTGTTGAAGAATGATCACAGCTGTGATCATATTTTGTAAACCAAATCTTGGGAACACATAAGAAAAATTGATCTCGACAGAATTCCTGATGCTGGCTTGGGAAGCTTGTTGGATTAATGGTTATATTTCTCTGATGTGTTGTATCTGTTTGGGGATTTTATTGTTCTTGCTCGGTTTGCTGCTGAATCCGAAACAGGGCAAATTTTACGAGGGATCCAACACCCAACCCGGGGACTGTCTCCGGAAATCTGGGATGTATGGTCACCCTAACCACAAGGTCAATATTATAACAAGGTTCCTCTGGTCGCTGCCCCGCATGAAGGACACTATATAAATGCAAGTTATCATTGTTGTTGCTGTCTGTTTACCATGGGGGAATTGAGCTGAGACTGACCTGTTTGCATCCAACTTTCACTTATAATAATCCTTGCATTTTGATATAGTGCTCTTCACATCTTATCAATGTTTCAAAGCGCTTCACAGAATATACTGTAACGTGAATTGACTATATATTTGTTGGTGAAACGAGGCAGCCAATTGCTCACAACAGTGTCCCACAAACAGTCATGGATTGAAAATGAGTAATTTTAATTTTTGTGGGGATTTTTTTGGCCAGATTATTATTCGGTGATCTTCCAGCAGAGATTGCATGATAAAGAAACAGAAATCGCTGGGAACACTCAGCAGGTCAAACAACATTTATAGAGAAAGGAAAGTGCAGTATTTTGCGTTTTGCATGATAGTGATTGGGGGCACAGACCATGTCTAATTGCATCAAATGTTGCAGCGCTAACGCAGGCTATTCAGCCTTACAAGCCCTGGCTAGCGATTGTGCTGCACATCAGCCTCCACTCATCCAAAACACCTCATCCACACCCCTCTGTTCCTTTCTCTGTCATATGTGCACTAAGGAGCCTCTCTGCTCCCTCACTCTGGAACTCCATCCCACAGTCCCTCCACATCGCTTCATCCATCACCTCCTCCAAGGCCGATTTCAAGACCTCCTCTTCGATCGTGCCTCCTGCTCCCCTCCCAACTCTCTCCCTCTCTTCCTAACTCTTTCCCTCTTCTCCTAACTCTCTCCACTACCCTGGCCCTCTCCCCTGCTTGGGTCCCGACCTCACTGTGCAGTGCCTTGGGACGTCCTCCCGACGTGAAAGGCGCTCTAGAAATGTAATTTTGTCATTGTTGGTAGAAAATAAAATTCCCATTCTTAGCTGAGGGGAGCTGAGGTCAATTGTAGCACCCAATTGCCATCCTATGTGAGTCTCAAAGTATTTGACTGTCATCTTCTTTGGTTCTCTAAAAAAAAGAGCCTGGTGTGATTTAAAAAGGCATGTTTGCTTTTGGCAGACCTGTCAGTTTCAATGAGTAATGGTCTCATTTAACATCTTCCACACTATAGTTTTTGCAATCAGCAGATAAAAGTGCAATCGTCTGACCTTTGACTGGGACCTGACCCCCTATAGAGCTATTTTATATCACAGAGTATCTGTACAGAGCTTTTCCCTTGGAGATTGAGGTAGAGCAAAGACTACAATAGAATAGGATGTTCTTTTAGAGGCCCTTTTCTTTGTAATCAATGGAACATATGCTCTTTAGGCACCTGGTCTTAGCCATATTATTACAATGGCTAAATAGTCATTGTAATAATAAGTTAATCATTTAAATCCATGACTGCTTGTGGGACACTGCTGTGCAGAAATGGCTGCACATTGGGAGGACTTCCCAAGGTGGTGGACAGTTGGTGTTTCAGACTCGGGCTGGGGTCAGGAATGGGGAGGGTGGACGGAATGGGGGGCAGGGTGCGTGACCGATCGGACTGTCAAAGAGGAGGGTCTTCAGGCGGAATTTGAAGGATGCTAGGAAGGGGGCGAGGTGGAGGGATTCTGGATGGAATTCCAGAGGTTAGGGGCAGAGTGGCAGATGGGTGATGGTGGCAGAGTGGCAGAGTGGTAATGGTGAGGCGGGTGGGTTGGGAGATATGGAGCAGGCCGAAGCCCACTGAGTGGAGAGAGCAGGCAGGTTTGTAGGGCGCCCACCTCTCCTCCCACTCCCTCTTCGAACCCCTCCAGTCCAGTTTCCGCCCTGCCCACAGTACAGAGACTGCGCTTGTGAAAGTCACAAACGACGTCCTCTCTATCTGTGACCAGGGTTCCCTCTGCCTCCTTATCCTCCTGTATCTGTCGGCTGCCTTTGACACAGTCGACCACGCCATCCTCCTCCTCCGCCTGTCCTCCGCCATCCACCTCAGTGGGATCGCACTCGCCTGATTTGAGTCCTACCTCACAAACCGCCAGCAGTACATCTGCACAAATGTTTTTTCCTCCCGCCCTCACCCAGTTACCTGCGGGGTACCCCAGGCATCCATCCTTGGCCCCCTCCTTTTCCTCATCTACACTCTTCCTCTTGGGGATGTGATCCGCAGACATGGGGCACAATTCCACATGTACGTGGATGACACCCAACTCTATCTCTCCACTTCACTTTGTGACCCCCAGTCCCCCGATGTTCTGTCAGCCTGCCTTTCAGACATCGGGGGCTGGATGAGCACAAATTTCTTGCAGCTGAATGTTGACAAGACGGAGGCCATACTCCTTGGCTCTCATCAACGTCTCCATTTGCACGGCTCTCACCTCCTCCACCTTCCCGGCCTGCCCCTAAAACTCACCGAACCTGTGCGCAACCTTGGCATCAGGTTCGATCCCCAACTGTCCTTCCTCCCCCACATTCGGTCCGTCACCAGCACTGCCTTCTACCACCTCCGTCGGATCGCCCGTCTCCAGCAATACCTCACCTTAAAAGCCGTCGAAACCTTGGTCCATGCCTTTGTCACCTCTCGGCTGGACTATTGCAACGCCCTCCTCGCCGGTCTCCCCTCCACCACAATCCACAAAATCCAGCTTATCCAGAACTCTGCCGCTCGCATACTCACCCGCTCTTAGCTTCGCTCCCCCATTACCCCAGTCCTTGCCAGACTTCACTGGCTCCCTATCCCAGAGAGGATCGACTTCAAGATCCTCACCCTTGTTTTCAAATACCTCCACTCCTCTGCACCCCCCTATCTCTCTGATCTTCTCTCCCTACAACCCAGCACCCGCTGCCTTCGTTCCTCTGGGTCTGGCCTCCTCCATGTCCCCCGAGTCCTCTGCTCCGCCCTCGGCAGCCGTGCCTTTAGCCACTACGCCTCGAGGCTCTGGAACTCCCTTCCTCACTCGCTTCGCCTCGCCCCCTCTCTTCCCAGTTTCAGGTCACAGTTGAAGTCCTTTCTCTTCGACCGAGCTTTTGGTCACCTTCCTGCCCCTGCTCTTGGCTCGGTCCCGGGACCCGCTACTGTAAAGTTCTCTGAGACGCCTTCTGGCGTGGAGGGCGCTATATAAATCAAATTTTTTGTTGTTGTTGTTGTTTACCACACAACTGCATTGCTCCTTCAGCAAAAGACTTATTTTGTTTAGCGATTTTAAACACCAGAACATAACTTACCTTTGTAGTGGCTTCCTGAACTGTAGCTTGTTGCACAAAAATGTTTTGCTGAGCTTTTAGGTTAGTAGTGATTTCCTCAGCTCTTCTTGCCCTTTCCTCAGTTGTTACGTTGCTGCCATAATTGGGATGTTTCGTTGAAAAATGGCAATTCAAATTGTACCCCTTGAACACAGCGATGCTCTCCTGACAAATCAGGCATACTGTCTTCGAGTCCACGTTTGCGAAAAAATATTTTGCATTCCATTCTTTGTTGAAAACACGACACTCACTGTCCACTTTTCTTTTTTTTTTGCTGCGCTCATTTTTGAGAGGGAAAAGAAAACCTAACAGCCGGCCTTTTTTCAAATTGCTGCTTTTCAAGATTGCTCGCACTTCACACATAGACAGAATAACCTCATAAATGCAGCGTCCCACATGGGGCATTGCAAAGCACTTGGTTTCGGCAGCGCACGCCATAAGCCTAGTAAATTGGTAGGCTACGAATATTTTTAGGTCGATAGATGTTATTTCAAAGTGAAATCAACCAATGACATAGATCGGTTTAATGGGTTTTTATATTTACTATTTTTAGTAATCAAGTACTCAAATAATTGTTATAACGCAATGTAGCTCGAGGGCTGCATGAAAAGCCTCCATGTGTCATCTGTAACACTCTCATCTCTGAGTCAGAAGATCGTAGGTTGAAACTCCACATTGGGACTTTGAACAGCATTGTGCTGGTTGGATGTGCTGTGTTATACATGTGGCTTTTAAATTCTAAAAAGGCACAAGCAAGCACTTCCTATATAAGGGATTATGTATCCTCTAGTGTAGGTTACAATGTCAACGTTATGAATTGAGCTTCTGTTTGTACTGGAATTCATCCAGGTTTTCTGGGCTTTGCTAGTGCGGAATAGTGGCTACTTTTTGCTTGTTTCAAACAGCAGCCTCTACACTTCAAATAACTCATCTTGCGAAACATTTAATAATAATCCTTGCAATTAATATATGGACTTATTATTATCCCATAGTTGAAACATCTCTAAGCGCTTTACAGGATTTTACTGTTAACGTGTAGTGATCATGTATGTGTACAATCCTGCAGCTGAGTACTCACCTCTCAAACGATAGACCTGGGTTTGATTTTCTCAGGGCAAAACATTGGCAAAGATTCCTTACTCCACACACCTCTGTTTACCTAGCAATAAGTAGGAACCTAGTTGTTATGACGAAAGGTTGTGTGAACCCGAAACGTTGACTCACTTTTGCTTTCTCCATAGATGCTGCCTAATCTGCTGAGCGTTCCCAGTGATTTCTGTTTTGGTTTCCCCATAACAGTACTGTATATACTGTGAAGCACTTTGAGACATCTAGAATAATACCACCACTAATAATAATAATAATGATCCTTGCATTTGATATAGTGCTTTTTACGTCTTCTAGACGTCTCAAAGCACTTCACAGAATACACTGTAAGGTGAAATGACTGTATACTTTTGGGGCCGAAACGAGGCAGCCAATTGCGCACAGCAGTGTCTCACAAACAGTCATGGATTGAACTGACCGATTTTTTTTGAGGGATTATTATTAGGCATGTGGAGTACGGAAACCTGCCCAAGGTTTCGCCCTGCCTGGAATTGAACCTCGGTCTCTCCCTGTCAGGCGAGTGCTCTAACCACCAAGCTACAGGACTCCACAGGATGTGAAGATGTGAAAAGAGCTGCATCAAATGCAAGGATTATTATTATTACATGTGCAACAAAGCTTCCATGGCTCAAAACTGTTTGGAAATGAGAAGGAACATATTGTTCCTTTTCTCACTACAGTATTTGAGGTTTTGCTATTATGTACTGGAATGTCTTTCCAAGTGAAAGACACTAAATAGATGTAATTTTGTTGTTGTAGTTTTCTTTTTCAAGATACTCCACAAGGTGTTTGTGGGGCGGGGAAGGGGGTATAGATTGGGATAAAGAGAGAGCCGCAACCTCTGTTAGTCCTATCTGTGATCGGTGCCACATATGATTGGTTCATATGTGAAACCTATGTGAAGTTTAATCAGCGTTCTAAATCTTAGTGGGAGGCATAAATAATAATGGGCCATTAAGCAATGGGGTTGTGTAGCTGCAGGCAAGCAAAGCTAAATATAGTATACAATATGAAACTCCCATTGATAGATTTAAAATGCTAATATAAAATGGGATGGTATAAATGTTTATTATATAAGAAACTGGGAGTGCACCATGAACTCAGATTTAAAGTTGTGTATTTATGTAGGTGGATGCAGCAGCCAACTTGGGTGCACCAATGGGCCAGAAGCAGCAATGGAGTGAATCATTCTCCCACATATATACAGTCAATTTAATTTTACAGTATATTTTGTGAAGCACTTTAAGACGTCTAGAAGACATGAGAAGTATAGGGCTCTGGTGAGACCGCACCTAGAGTATTGTGTGCAGTTTTGGTCTCCTTATTTAATAAAGGACATACTTGCCTTAGAGGGGGTGCAGCGTAGATTCACTAGTTTAATTCCTGGGATGAGGGGACTGACCTATGAGGATAGGTTGAATAAACTAGAGCTGTATTGAGCACAGAAGAATTAGGGGAGATCTTATTGAAACATATAAGATTCTTAAAGGGCTAGATAAAGTAGGCACTGAGGGACTGTTTCCCCTGGTAGGAGAATCTATAACCAGGGGTTACAATCTTAAAATTAAGGGTCAGCCTTTTAGAACAGAGTTGAGGAAACATTTCTTCACTCAGAGGGTAGTGAATTTATGGAATTCACTACCCTCTGGTGTAGTGAATTTATGGAATTCACTACACCAGAAGGCTGTAGATGCTCAGTCCTTGAACATTTTCAAGGCTGAGCCTGATAGATTTATGAAAAATAGAGGGAATAGGGGATATAGGGATAGGACAGGTAATAACAGTTAGGTGAGAAGATCAGCCATGATCTTGTTGAATGGCGGAGCAGGCTCGAAGGGCCGAATGGCCTACTCCTGCTCCTAATTCTTATGTTCTTATTATCAGGATTAAAGGTAGACCCCGCTTAAAGTTATTTCGGTCAATGTTGTTTTGTTACTACATTGCTGATACAGAGGGAACAGATATCCATTTAACGTTGCGACGTTCGCTTTTATGTTGTTCACCAGCGGGTGCAAAGGGGGCACGACGCCGCTAGGGCCTGCCCCTCAAGAGCATGATGGGCAAGCTGGGAGTGAGCCAGGCCAGCAGCGAGAGAGCGAGGCAGGTTGGCAGTGAGTGAGATCAGCCAGCCGGCAGCAAGGAAGCCCGGCAGGGTGAGTGAGCCGGGCAAGCAGTCAAGGAACAACAAAAAAATTACACTTATATAGCACCTTTGACATTGGGGGGGAACGTCCCAAAGTGCTGAACAGTCAGGTCGCGACCCGAGAGTGGGGGGAAGGTCGGGGAAAGGGGAAGGAGAGTGGGAGACGGAGAAGAGTTAGGGGTGCAGCCGAAGGCGCCATCAAAGAGGAAGTTCTTGAGATCGGCCTTGAAGGAGGAAAGGGAGGAAGCGAGGCAGAGGGCCTGTGGGATGGAGTTTCACAGTGTGGGGGCAGAGCGGCTGAAAGCCCGGCCACCGATGGTTGGCGGTTAGGGCGGTGGATGGAGAGCAAGCCTGAGTCTGCTGAACGGAGGGTGCGAGCAGGCTGATAGGGAGACAGCAGGTCAGAGTGATGGGGGCAAGGCTGTGAATGGCCTTGAAAGTGAGGACGAGGATCTTGAATTCGATCCTCTGGGGGATGGGGAGCCAGTGTAGAGGGTGGGAGTGATGTGGTTGCGAAAAGTACGGGAGAGTACACGAGCTGCAGAATTCTGAATGATCTGCAGCCTGTGAAGAGAGCAGCTGGGATGGCCAATGAGGAAAGAGTTCCCGTAGTCGAGCCTGGAGGAATGAGTGAGTGAGTCAGGAAGACAGTCAGGGAGAAAATTTTTACGAAAAATGTCCAAAAGAACCTAACTCCCATTTATACATTAATTCTTAAGGGAACATGTGTTCACTTAAAATGTAATTTTGTTGTTGTTGTTGTTTCGCTTAAAGTCACATTTTGCAAGAACCCAACTATGACGTTAAGCGGGGTCTACCTGTATTATGATTAATTTCAGTGAAGGGAGATTGTTAACCAAGACAGTGTGGAAAACATCTTTATCTTTTTGAATAATGCTATGGGATGTTTATCGTTCGCCTGAATCGTTTCATGTCTAACCTGAACAACGGCACCTCTGATAATTTGATGCTCCTCCATTGGAATATCAGTCAATAGTGACATGCTGGGGTAATACAGTCAGCAGCTGCACTTCGCTCACAAAATATGCAGTCATTTCACTTTGCAGGCTATTCTGCGAAGCACTTTAAGATGTCTCAAAGATATAAAAAGACGCTATATCAAATGCTAAGAATATTATTCCTATGCACTCAAAGTTCAGATGTGTGGCTTGACCCCACATCACAGAGAGGTGGCTTCTTTCTTGATATGACTTGCTGATACGATCCAGCCACTCTAACATTATGAATTATAGTGTGACGCATAATAGGAATTCACAGTTTGCGCAGAGTACCAAACAGAAAGCTGGTGATAGCTCTGTCTGGATAAGCCTTGATGGCTGCTATTCAAGCCCAGAAATGGTGGATTTCTATATCGTTGAGGTTACTCAGAGACAGATTATTTTAAAAAGGCAAATAAATCATCCATCTCAATCAGAGGACATACAGAGTCTGTTATCGAAGCTAAAGTGTCACATTTATGCAGTAGTATTGCTTGTACAGTATATGGTTCCAGTGTAACCCATATCTAACACTGGACCAAAACTGACCAACGATTGTTTGTTCCTCTGTGGTCCTAATCCTCTTTGACATTGGTCATGGTCACCTCTTCCCCTAGCTCAGGGTCCATCTCTGCCACTGTTAAGCATTTTGAGATGCTGTTCAGTGTGAAGAGCGCTATAGTGCACTGCAAATGCAAGTTGTCGTTGCTTGATGTTGGTTTTAAGGGCAAACGCATGAAGCTACTTAATTCCCCTGCGTGTCTGTCTGACAGTGAGTCCTGGACGAGGGCCAATTTTCTCCAGCTCAATGTCAACAGGACAGAGGCCCTCCTGATTGGCTCGCATCAGCACCTCCACACCTCAGGCGCTGACAACATCAGCATCCAAGGCTGCTCTCTCCACCTCTCAAAGCCACTCAGGAATCTGGGCATCTTGTTTGGCCCTGAACTGTCCTTCCTCCCTTATATCTGCTCCATGACCATTATAGCCTTCCACCATTTACACAATATTGCCAGAATCCACCACTACCTCAGTCCCCCATGCTGCTGAAACTCATCCACGCCATTATTGCTTCCAGGCTCGACTATGAGAACTCTCTCCTCGTCGGCCTACCTAGTTCCTCCCTTCACAGGCTGCAGATCATTCAGAACTTTGCAGCTTGTGGATTTTCCCGCACCAGGCTGCATGACCACATCACTCCCATCCTCGCCCGTCTCCACTGGCTCCCCATTCCCCAGAGGATCAAATTCAAGATTCACATCCTCACCTTCAAGGCCATTCACAGCCTTGCCCCCGCCTATCTCTCCGACCTGCTGTCTCTCTATCAACCCACCTATTCCCCCCGCTCAGCAGGCTCTACCCTGCTCCACGTCCAGTGCCCTAACCGCCCCACCATCGGTGGCCGGACTTTCAGTCTCTCTGCTCCCACATTGTGGAACTCCATCCCACAATCCCTTCGCCTCACTTCCTCTCTTTCCTTCTTCAAGGACAGTCTCAAGACCTTCCTCTTCGACGGTGCCTTCTGCTCCCCTCCTATCTCCTCTACTTCTCCTACTCTCCTTCCGCTTCCCCCTGCCCCGACCCATCCAACCATGCTTGGTTCCCGACCTGACTGTTCAGCACTTTGGGTCATCCTCCCAACGTGAAAGGCGCTCCATAAATGCAATTTTGTTGTTGTTGTTGCATTAACATTTAACATTTGTGTCTTTGGGAACAAAACATATCCCTCTACTCACTCACTGACTCACTGATTGACTGACTGACTGACTGACTGACTGACTGACACTCACTCACTCACTCACTCACTCACTCACTCACTCACTCACTCACTCACTCACTCACTCACTCACTCACTCACTCACTCACTCACTCACTCACTCACTCACTCACTCACTCACTCACTCACTCACTCACATACTGTACACACACAAATTTGACAAAGAAAAAACAAGGCTTTGATCCTCTTTAATATTTGGATAGGACATGCTGAAAGCATCTTGGATTCTACAAGGAATTAATGGCTCCTGAGCTGACAAATCAGAATTCTTGATTTTGATTAAAATGCTACTCATTCTGAATGTGTACCTGACCTTGTGTTTCTAGGACATCCTTTATTTAGGCTATAAAAATAAACTCTTGCCGCTAAAGCCAACATAGTGCTTGCTTTGTACAGTCATTTTTTTATGCTGCGTGTTTAAAGTTTAATTGCTGTTCTAGACAGGGATGCAGCAGTAGACATAGTCCAGAAGTTGTTTTCTTTTTGTGACATTGACAGTGCACTGACAGCAATCCATTGTAAAGGGTTCAGAGACACTTGCATGTTAGAAGTGCTGCACCAAATTAATAATAATAATAATAATGATCCTTGCATTTGATATAGTGTTTTTCACATCTTCTAGCCATCTCAAAGCGCTTCACACAATATACTGTTAAGTGAATTGACTGAATATTTGTGGGCAACACGTGGCAGCCAATTGTGCACAATTGTGTCCCACAAAGAATCGTGGATTGAAATGACCAATATTTTTTTTTTTTCGAGGGATTATTATTAGGCCTGTGGAGTAAGGAAACTTATTTAAGTAAATTGCAAGGATAACAACAACAGCATTTATATAGTGCCCTTCACGCAAGACAGCGTCTTGGAGCTCTTAACAAAGGTGGAGCCTGAAGGTGAGCTGGGAGCAAGGAGGGAAAAGGTGGCTTTAAGCACAGTCATGATCTAAAAGAGGGAAGGAAGGGGCAAGGCGGAGGGATTGGGAGAGAAAGTTCCGAAGCTTCTGGCCGTATTGACTGATCTCTTTAATAAACCTGCAGCATGGGCTCAGTACACTGAATGGCCTCCATGCGGTTCCTATATTGTGGTGTTCAGCAGGCCTTAAACACAAGGCAATCTGTTTCTCGGTGATCTTTTGTATTCAGTTTGCTGTGAAAATTTTCATGGATCATTTTTGGGTGTACAAATTTCTGATGGGTTTGTTGCTAACTCAGATTATCAGCAGTAAACTCCAGAGTGGTATTTTCCAGATGGCAACAATAACCACTGCAATTATTTCCTTAGCTTCCTTCTTCCCCTTTTATGTGCCTTTGTTATTTTTGTCGTATAATTACTTTCCCTGTGATAGCGTCAATAGCTGTGAGTGAGTCAGATTCCATAAAAATAAATAACAAAGTTGGAGATTAACTGTTTAGTGTGTCAGCCTGGTTCAGATGGTAGCATTCTATCCACTGAGTCAAGAAGGTTGTGAGTTCTAACCATAAGTTGGCAAGAAGATTGAACCCACAAGGTCTTGACTGACATTCCAGTCCAGTGCTGGAGGAATGATTGAATGTACTGTTCCTTTGGATGAAATGTTAAACTGAACCAGGGCTCCCTCTGCCTCCTTGTCCTCCTTGACCTGTCTGCTGCGTTCGACACAGTCGATCACACCATCCTCCTCCAACGTCTTTCCTCCCACCTCAACATTCAAGGAACAGTCCTTGACCGGTTCCATTCCTACCTGACCCACCGCCTACATTTTGTATCTTCTAACGGTTTCTCCTCAAACCCCCGCACAGTTTTTCATGGCGGCCCTCAGGGCTCTGTCCTTGGCCCCCTCCTTTTCACCATTTACACGCTCCCTCTGGGCGATGTCATCCACAAACATGGGGTAAATTTCCACATGTATGCGGATGACACCCAACTGTACCTCTCAGCCTCATCCCTCAACCCCCAGACCATCGATGTTCTGACAGCATGTCTGTCCGACATCAAGTCCTGTACGAGGCACAAATTCCTCCAATTGAACGTGAGCAAGACTGAGGCCCTCCTGATTGGCTCAAGCCAGCGCCTCCGCACATCGGGCGCTGCCAGCCTCAACATCCAAGGCTGTACTCTCCACCTCACAAAACCAGTCAGGAACCTCGGCATCACGTTCGACCATAAACTCTCCTTCCTCCCCCACATCTGTGCCTTGACCGGCACCACTTATTTTCACCTGCACAACATTGCCAGGCTCCGCAACTATCTCACCCCCCACGCTGCCGAAACATACGTGCATGGGTACATCACCTCATGGCTGGACTACGGAAACTCTCTCCTCGTCGGCCTCCCCAGCTCCTCCATTCACAGGCTGCAGGTCATCCCAAACTCTGCAGCCCGTGCACTATCCCGCACCCGCCTCCGTGACCACATAACCCCCACCCTCGCTCGTCTCCACTGGCTCCCCATCCCCCAGAGGATCGAGTTCATGATCCTTGTCCTCGTTTTCAAAGCCTTACACGGCCTTGCCCCGCCCTACCTATCCGATCTACTCTCCCCCTGTAAGCCCACCCGGACCCTCCGTTCAGCAGGAGGATCCGGGTGGGCCCTCCAAGCCCCCCGCCCGAACCGCCCCAGCATCGGAGGCCAGGCCTTCAGCTTCTCCGCTCCCACCCTATGCAATTCCATCCCCCAATCCCTCCGCCTTGTTTCTTCCGTTTCCTCTTTCAAGGCCGGTTTGAAGACTTTCCTTTTCGAACGTGCCGTTTGTTCCCCCCCTAATGTTTCAACCTCCCACATGTTTTTTACCCCCTCCCGAACACTCCCCTCCCAGCTCGGGTCACACGCCTCCTGCGCAGCGCCTTGGGACGTCCTCCCGACGTGAAAGGCGCTCTATAAATCTAATTTGTTGTTTGTTGTTGTTGTTGAAATCAAGTCTGCCTTTTCAGATATATATATAGATATATATGTATATCTATATATATATAAATCATCTTGTAGCTCAGTGATTACAGCACTCACCTTGAAAGTGAGAGACCCGGGTTCCAATTCCAGGCAGATCAGGGAGAAACCTTGGGTAGGTTTCCTTACTCCACACACCTGATAAGAGTCCCTAAAAAAAAACACAATCATGATTTGGTCACTTCAATCCATGACCTTTTGTGGGACACTGCTGCTGCATTTCATCCACAAATATACAGTAATTCACCTTACAGTATATTGTGTGAAGCGCTTTGAGACGTCTAGAAGATGTGAAAAGCGCTATATCAAATGCAAGGATTTTGTGATTATTATTATATTAAATAATCAATGTTACAATTCAATTCAGTTGATTGGCAGATTCCTTCCCCACAAAAGCAACTGTGGTTACCTATGGTGTGACTGTTTGTGGGACACACTCCACGCAATTGGCTGCTGCATTTCGCCCGCAGTTTATTCACTTTACAGTATATTCTGTGAAGCGCTTTGAGACATCTCAACAATGTGATAAAGAGCTATATCAAATGCAAGGGTGATTATTATATTATTAATTCCAAAAGAAAATTGAGTTTCTCCCGGTGACCAGGCCAACATAAAATTACTTTGTTAAAATTTAAATTACAATTGCTTCATGCTGGTTTGCGAAAATTTACTGTGCGCAAATTGGCTGCTGTATTGAATGACAAAAGTACAGTCGCACTAATTCCCCGTGAATCCTATCAACCACTTTGAGATGTCATTCCTATATTAAAATCACTACATCAAATGCAAGGATTTTTTATTAGTGATCAAATTTGACAGGATATAATACAATACAATTTACATTGATGTTGTGTCTTTCACATCAGTAGGACATCTCAAAGTGCTTGACAATGCTTGATCGCTTGGGCATTGAGGACCAAGGATTGAGCCTAGAATTGAGTTTAAACGTTAAGAAATAAATACCATAACTTTAGCTGTCATCAGAGACGAGTTGAGGGAGAAACTATAAAAAACGCCCAGATCGTGTGCAATGGCTAATCGAAACCAAGAAATATATTTTTTAAAATGCAATGAAGGAGTGGGAGGCAGTCAGAGGGAGAAAACATGTTAAGAGACATGAAGACAATAAAAGTTAGCTTGCTCTTCTCACGAAGCATAAGACTTTTGTTTAGATGTGCAATTCAGTGCTACATTTACTGAAAGGAGGAATAACCCCTTGAAATAACTACAGCTAAAGAAACCACAAGATATTCTGACATTTGTTTATGCACAACTAAGTGATAAGGAAGCAATGTCCTAAGGACCACTGCAACTGTATTCCAAAGCTTTATAATCCCTCCCCAAAAGCCATTTGGCTAATCAGACCTGCTCTGTACATAACCTATGCGTGTGCTTTAATTCTGTGATGAATTCAATGACACAAATAATAATAATAATCCTTGCATTTGATATAGCACTTTTCACACCTTATCAATGTCTCAAAGCGCTTCACAGAATATACAGAATATAAAATGAATTGACTGTATATTTGTTGGCAAAACATGGCAGCCAATTGCGCACAGCAGCGTCCCACAAACAGTAATGGTTTGAAAATGACTAATTATTGTGATTTTTTGGGGAGGGATTATTATTAGGCGTGTGGAGTAAGGAAACTTGCCCAAGGTTTCCCCTGATCTGCCTGGATTCAAACCCACATTTGTACGGTGAGTGCTCAAACAACTGAGCTACAGGAGCTGCACAAACCTTTATACAAGTGATGCTAAATAGGCAAATTAATACATGTCCTTGTTTATGAAATTGTATTCTCATGTTTTAATGGACTTGCGTTTGGGCTAGTAAAGGTTTCCTGTGGCCGTATCCTAGCATTCTAATAGTGAGTATAACAGTGGAAAAGGGGGAGGTGGGAGTGAGAATGACATCCAGTCAAGTAGCAAACTGCAAGCCAGAGGTAATAACATTTAATGTAGGTGAGGTGCACACTGAAATGAACTAGCATTTTATAGTGATTTATCTGTGGGTAGATCATTGTCTGCGAAGGGATGGAGGCCAGGGTTCAATAATAGAGATGGGGGAAAGATGAATATTTTGGAGCTGTCACTTGATTGCTTTCGTGATTTGGTCAGTAACTAAGCAATACATTTCTCCACAAGAGGAGGAGTGGTTATGGTAGGGAGGTTTGCATGGCTGTGTAAGATATGTCTATTTTGGAGTAAAAAGCTTTTTCTTATTTAATGCTTTCTTCAAATGTAAAAATAAAAAAGTGCAGCCATCAAGTGGCCATAGCCCTGTCAAGTCCTTTTTAGACCTAAACCAAAGGGAAATTTCAAAAGAAAGAAAATACAAAATAATAACAATTTGATCACTCAATCCACAACAGTTTGAGGGACACAACAACAACTTTGATTTATATCGAGCCCTGCACACCGGACAGCGTCTAGAGCGCTTCACAATAACGGATCCCAGGCCCGAGCCAGAGGGAAGGGGAAAAGGTGACCAAAGGTGTGGTCGAAAAGAAAGGTCTTCAGTTGAGATCTGAAACTATGAAGAGAGGGGGGCGCAAGGTGAAGGAAGTGAGGAAGGGAGTTCCAGAGCTTTGGGGCGTAGTGGCTAAAGGCAGACTGCCAATGGTGGAGAGGACGATTCGGGAAACAAGAAGAATACCAGAACCTGAGGAGTGAAGGCAACGGGTGCTGTGTTGGGGAGAGAGGAGGTCAGAGAGGTAGGGGGGTGCAGAGATGTGGAAAGATTTGAAAACAAGGGTGAGAATCTTGAAGTCAATCCTCTCCGGGACAGGGAGCCAGTGAAGTCTGGCAAAGACTGAGGTGATTGGGGAGCGATCACTGTTGTGCACAATTGATTGCTGCGTTTTCACCCACAAAATATACAAAATATTTACTTGCAGTGTTTGGTGTGCTCACCTCTCAAGTGAGAGAACCTGGGTTTGATTCCTGGGCAGGATGAAACCATAGGCAAGTGTTGTTATTCCACCCACATCTATTTATCTAGCAGTAAATAGGAACTTGGTTGTTAGTTGATCAGCGGTAATAATCCCTCAAAAAAATACATGTGTTCTCTCAATTCCACGACTGTTTGTGGGACACTACTATGCACAATTGTCTGCGTAATTTGTCCACAGAATACATAGTCAATTCACTTTGCAATATATTCTGTGCTGCACTTTGAGGCATCTCAATGATGTGATAGGGTGATTTATCAAATACAAAGATCATTATTATTATTATAATAATAACAATCCTTGGATTTGATATAGTGTCTTATCATGCTTTCTAGACATCTCAAAGTGCTGAACAGAATATACTTTAAGGTGAATTGACTGTATATTTGTGGGCGAAACTCGGCAGCCAATTGCACACAGTCGTGCCCCACAAACAGTTGTGGATTGAAATGACCAATATTTTTTTAGGGATAATTAGCAGACATGTGGAGTAAGGAAGCTTGCCTATGTTTGTTCAATAAATACTATTGGTGTTTACATGTATATTGACCAAGAATATTTACAATCACTGCAAGTGCTGTGTGTTCTTGCTTTATTTAAGCAAAATCACTAACTTCTCTGATGGCTCAGCCAGTAAATGCACTGTATAAAATCTTTAACTATATGGACCAGGAAAGTCCTATGTTTGTTCGCCAATCTCGGTATAGCTTGTAATAGGTCATTACAATGCATTCAGCGTTCCTTGGTTAGGGATGGAATGTATCAGCCATGGATTAGTTATTGACCTCTATTTGATAATCCACATTTAAAGTATATTTTTGTAGATGGCAGGTGAGAACAGCATTAAATGTGACTGCAATTTCCATCAATGCTAAATAGACCATCAACCACAGCAGTCTAACCTCCCAGAAATAAAAACTGAAGTCTGCAATGTATGAGAGGACACCTATGGAACAAAAAAGGAACATTAAGGTATACAAGACTGAAGTAGAACACCTGTTCTCTGTCCGTGCTTTTAGTTCTAAAGTTAATCCAATGTACCACTCTTTGTTTATCAGTATGGCTCAGTTGGTAGCACTCTCACCTCTAAATCAGATGGTCCTCTCATCAGGACTTGGAACTCACATACTTTACGCTGACACTGCAATACAGTGCTGGGGTTGCTGTTCTTCAGATGAGTCATTGAACTGAGGAACCACTTGCCTCCTCACGTAGATTTTAAAGATTCTAAAGCACTATTCAAAATAATAAATAATTTCTCCTGCTCGCCTGGCTAATAATCCGCCAAATATAATTGGTTATTCCCTTGATGGTTGTTTGTGGGACATTGCTGTGTGCAAATTGGCTGCTGTGTTCGCTCACAAGCCCCAAATGGAAGTGTCGGGTTTATCTTGTGCAGCACTTTGAGACTCATCCTATCCATGGAATTTGCTGTTGATACGAAAGATGTTATAATAAATCCAAGGATTGTTTTACTATCACTGTTGGAAAGGGTCACAGGATGAAAAGGTTGTCATAATAATAATCCTTCCAAAAAAACACATTGATAAAATGTGAAAAGCACTATATCAAATGCGAGGATTATTATCATGAGTGAAGTATGCGCTGTGGAAAATTCGTTATTCTCTTTGAACAATGAGAATGTTATTGTGTGAAGATAACCTAATTCCCCGAATGAACCACATTTCAAAATTACCCACAGGAAATTAACCAGGATTATTGAGGCATGACTCTTGCGAATGAAGAAATAATAGAACAGGTAGTTGTTAATACTCCTTCCTGGGAAACAAGCTTTTCAAACATGTAACACGTTTGTTCAGACAGAATGTTTTCCTCTGCTCAATAAATGTGGGATGTTATTGAGCCAATTTCAATTGAAGGGATTTTGTAATGGCAGGATAAATGAGTTAGGGAATAGGGTTGAAAGAGAATTGAATTTTGTCTGATTCATTAAGATTTCCGAAGCTGACAATATGCCATGGCTTGCACCTTTTTTTTCAAATGCAGCATTGGTAGTGATTTGTGCTTCGTGTTTATAAGATAATAATCCTTGCATTTGATTACGGCTCTCACATCGAAAGGGCATCTCCCAGGATTTTACTTTGAAGCATATTATTTGTATATTTGTAGGTGAACAAAACAGCAGTAAATTTTAAATGGCTGTTTGTGAGATACTGCCATGCACAATTGGGCTGCCACATTTGCCTACAAATACACAATCACTCCACTTCACAGAAAATCCTGTGAAGTGATTTGGGACCTCCTCCTACTCTGAAAGGAGCTATATCAAATATAAGGATTATTAATATGCACACAGCAATGGGACCACAAACAGCTTTGAAGTGAATGACCAATATTATCTGTGGGAATGTTGACTAGGACAACAGGAGAAATTCACTTCCCTTTTTCGCATTATCTTGTGGTATCTTCAACAGTTTTTCTCCCCATCTTAAACGTACAGGAAGTGTCATTTGCAGTATTTCATAAAACATTTCTTTGTAAGAAATGTAAATGTACAATTATCACTGAATTCCTGGAACAACAAATGCACTTCAGCATATTCTGAAGTATTAGCCATCACCTGATTCAGTTAGTGGCACCCTCACATCCGAGTCAAAAGGTTGTTGGTTGCTCATGTCAGGCTAGGAACTCACGTAGTCTATGCTAACACTCCAGTGCATGCTGAGGAGTTGCATTGTCACAGCTGCTGTCCTTTTGATGAAATGTTAAATTGAGGTCCCATCTACCTGCTTACGTGGACATTAAAGATCCCTGGTAGTATGTAAAAATGGGAGGGCGTTTCTCCTGGTGTCCAGTTTCTCTCATATGGTACCTCACTTGAAGGGAGCATAATAAATGCAGAGAGTGATATACTGTAATAATAAATAATGATAAAAATAATCCTTTAATTTGGTACAGTGTATTATCACATCTTAAAGACATCTCAAAGCACTTCACAGTATGTACTGTAAAGTGGATTGACTGTGTATTTTGTGGGTGAATTGCGGATGGGGAGAAAAATTGGACACAACTTTATTAAAAACAAGATTTGATTTAGCTAGGAATACCTTAATTTTCCACACTGGACTAAATTGGTCTATACTATACTCAATTGGCTGCCGCGTTTCAACCACAAAATGCAGTCAATCCATTTTACACTATATGCTGTGAAGTACTTTGAGACTTCTCGATTATGTGATTAGGCACTGTTAACAAATAATAATAATAATCCTTGCATTTGATATAGCGGTTTTCAAATCTTATCTCAAAGCGCTTCACAGAATATACTGTAAAGTGAGTTGACTGTGTATTTGTGAGCAAAACGCAGCAGTCAATTGCATACAGCAGTGTCCCAAAAACAGTCGTAAATTGAAATGAACAATTTTATTATTGTGTTTTTTTTGGGACGAATTATTATTAGCCACGTGGAGTAAGGAAACTTGCCCAAGGTTTCGCCCTGATCTGCCTGGATTTGAACACAGTTCTCATGCTGGTAAGGTGAGTGCTCTAACCAATGAGCTACAGGGATGATGATGATGATTACTCAGTAGGGTTGAAGGTGCAAGTCCAAAAGAAAGGCATCAAGCGTGATCAGAGGAGTCAAATGAGAATTAATTCAAAAGCAACATCACAAATAAATCAGAGACTGAAGAGAATCCATAGATACATGCTTATCAATGATGGCATCTTGTCATAGTTACATTTCTCTCTATGTAACTGTCCAATATGGGAAGAATCTGCCTGTATTGTGCTGCAAAGAAGGTTTCTTTTTGATTGATGACCTTGGTATCAGGATTTTTTGTTGCCACGAGATTGTTATTATTCTCCTATAAAGATGATGGCAGTTTTCGAACAAGTGGTTCTATGTAGCATCACTTGACATTAATGTCAGTGGTTGTCACCTCATTAGCTGTTTAGTTGCTGTGGCTGTCGAACTGATTTAGCCACCTCACATCATGCCATTGCCAGTATATAAATGTGCCCTGTATGGTGCGCGAGTTCTCTCATGGGGAGCTTGATAAATTGGGCACGCGGAGATCGCAACAGAAATGTATCCTTCTGACAATGAGGAATACTCAAAGGATTGTGATCCTTATAATGATATTGAGCCAGAGGTAAATAGAAAAGAACAACAAGTTAATCTGCTTTGGTTTTGTCTCCTCACCTTCCCCATTGCAATGTTTCAGCAATGCTTAAGATGGTAGTAAAGTCGTCTAAATCAGAAACTCGTTGGTTCAAGCCCCACATTAGGATTTTTTGCTCATAGTCCAGCCTGACACACCAGTAACATGCTGGGGGAACACTGTGCTGCCACAACAACCACAATAACAGTAAAATTATATTTATAGAGCGCCTTTCACTTCGGGAGCACATTCCAAGGTGCTGAACAGTCAGGGGTCACGAACCGAGCATGGGGGAGGGCCGGGTTAGGGGTGAGGGGAGGCAGAGAGGTGGGAGGGCAGCTGAAGGTACGGTCAAAAAGGAGGGTCTTAAGACCAGCCTTGAAAGAGGCAAGGGAGAAGCGAGGCAGAGGGACTGTGGGATTGAGTTCCAGAGTATGGGGGCAGAGAAGCTGAAAGCCTGGCTACCGATGGTAGGGAGTGTTGGGCGGGAGACATGCAGCAGACCGAAAACTACTGAACAGAGGGAGCGGACAAGTTGGTAGGGAATTAGCAAGTCGGAGAGGTAGGAGGGGGCAAGGCCATGGATGGCCTTGAAAGCGAGGACTAGGATCTTGAATTCTACCCGACCTGCCCCTAAAACTCTCCTTTGCCTGTCTCTGGCAATACAACAACAACAACAACAAATTGCACTGATAGAGCGCCTTTCACGTCGGGAGGACGTCCCAAGGCACTACACAGGAGGCGTGTGACCCGAGCTGGGAGGGGAGTGTTCGGGAGGGTTTAAAAAACGTAGGGGAGGTCGAAGAATTAGGGGGGGAACAGAAGGCGCGGTCGAAAAGGAAAGTCTTCAAACCGGCCTTGAAAGAGGAAAGGGAGGAAACAAGGCGGAGGGATTGGGGGATGGAGTTCCAAAGGGTGGGAGCGGAAAAACTGAAGGCCGGTCTCCGATGGTGGGGTGGTTCGGGTGGGGGGCTTGCAGCAAGCCAAGTCCTGTTGAACGGAGGATCTGGGTGGGCTTGTAGGGGGAAAGTAGGTCGGAAAGATAGGGCGGGGCAAGGCCGTGTAAGGCCTTGAAGGTGAGGACGAGGATCTTGAACTCGATCCTTTGGGGGATGGGGAGCCAGTGGAGATGGGCGAGGGTGGGGTTTATGTGGTCGCGGAGGTGGGTGCGGGATAGTACACGGGCTGCAGAGTTTTGGATGATCTGCAGCCTGTGAATGGAGGAGCTGGGGAGGCCGACAAGGAGAGAGTTCCCATAGTCCAGCCTTGAGGTGATGTACGCATGCACAAGTGTTTCGGCAGCGTGGGAAGTGAGATAGTTGCGGAGTCTGGCAATGTTGCGCAGGTGGAAATAGGCGGTGCCGGTCAAGGCGCGGATGTGGGGGAGGAAAGAGAGTTTGGGGTCGAACGTGATGCCGAAGTTCCTGACTGGCTTTGTGAGGTGGTGAGTACAGCCTTGGATGTTGATGCTGGCAGCGCCCGATGTGTGGAGGCGCTAGCTTGAGCCAATCAGAAGGGCCTCGGTTTTGCTCACGTTCAAATGGAGGAAATTGTCCCTCGTCCAAGACTCGATGTCGGACAAACATGCTGTCAGAACATCGATGGTCTGTGGGTTGAGGGATGAGGCGGAGAGGTACAGCTGGGTGTTGTCCGAATACATGTGGAAGTTTACCCCTTGTTTAGGGATGACATTGCCCAGTGGGAGCATGTATATGGTGAAAAGGAGGGGGCCAAGGACAGAGCCCTGGGGGATGCCATGAGAGACTGTACGGGGGTTTGAGGAAAAATTATTGGAGGATACGAAATATAGGCGGTGGGTCAGGTAGGAGTGGAACCATTCAGGGACTGTGCCTTGAAGGTTGAGGTGGGAAGCAAGGCGTTGGAGGAGGATAGTGTGATCGACTGTGTCGAACTCAGCAGACAAGTCAAGGAGGACGAGGAGGCAGAGGGAGCCCTGGTCGCAGGTGGTTAGGATGTCGTTTGTAACCTTGACCAGGGCAGTTTCCATGCTGTGAGCAGGCGGAAACCTGATTGGAGGGGTTCAAGGAGTGAGTGAGTTGAGAGGAAAGAGCGGAGCTGGGAGGCAACCACTCTTTCAAGAACCTTAGAAAGGAACGGTTGGTTTGAAATGGGTCGGTAGCTTGCCCCAAAAGCTGCTGAAACTCTGGTCCATGCCTTTTCTTCTCTTGGCTGGACTATTCCAATACCCTCCTCGCTGGTCTCCCCTCCACCGCAATCCATAAAATTCAGCTCATTAAGAACTTTGGCAACCGCGTTCTCACCCACACCAAACTCCGCTCCCTGATTACCCCAATCCTTGCCAGACTTCACTGGCTCCCTGTCTTGGAGAGGATCAATTTCAAGTTTCTCACTTTTGTTTTCAAGTCTCTCCACTCCTCTGCATCCCCGTACATCTCTGACCTCCTCTCTCACCAACATAGCACCTGTTGCCTTCGCTCCTCCGGTTCTGGTCTCCTCCTTGTCCCCCGAATCCTCCACTCCACTATCAGTGGCCGTGCCTTCAGCCACTGCGACCCAAAGCTCTGGAACTCCCTTCCTTACTCCCTTTGCCTCGCCACTCTCTTTGCAGTTTCAGATCTAAGCTGAAGACCTTTCTCTTCGATTGCGCCTTTGGTCACCTTTCTCCCCCTGCCCCTGGCTCGTCCCTGGCATCCGTTATTGTGAAGTGCTCTGAGATGCCATCCAGCATGGAAGGCGCACTATAAATTGAAGTTGTTGTTGTTGGCTTGGGATATTGTCCCAGTGGAGTGATGGTGA
This sequence comes from Hydrolagus colliei, assembly GCA_035084275.1. Lineage (NCBI taxonomy): Eukaryota > Metazoa > Chordata > Chondrichthyes > Chimaeriformes > Chimaeridae > Hydrolagus > Hydrolagus colliei. Next base: position 30,137,761 of record CM068744.1, read on the forward strand.
AGGAACGGCAACAATACATCTAAGTTAGGATGATGAGTGACTTGGAGGTGGTGGTGTTCCTTTAATTTTGCTGGTTAGTATTCCTGGGTGGTTGGAGGTCACAGAAGTGGGAAATGCTGCTTCAAAAGGAGTCCAAAGAGTTCATTGTAGCTTCACAAAGAGTAAAAATTATGTGGATCTCTGAGATCATGAGCAGTAGCCAAACAAGGCTATTTTTTCAGGATCAAAGCATTATGTTGGGCTCGGGGAGGGAGCTTTAAGGGGTTTATCCCACTAGACTGGAAAAGTAGAAAAAGAGACAAAACAACAAGAAAATTACATTTATAGAGCGCCTTTCACGTTGGGAGGACGTCCCAAGGCACTGACAAAATCTGTAGCTAAAATAACTAACCGTGAGTGCAAAAATAAAACCAAAGCAGGACCGCTAGGGGTGACTGTGGAAAGAACTGGGTGAAGATATTGAATGCAACAAATTACATTTGTGTAACAACAAATTACATATTTATAGCATCTTTTGGGTAGGGAGAAATAGAAGTGAGAAGGAGATTCAGAAATAGCTCACAATAATCAGACACAAGATTAAAGATAACCAGGAAAGACTATTGAGTCTAATTTCAGAATGTATGCTGTCCAAGCACAATTCACATCCAAGTGTCTGTTATTGCTATTCACACCTATGCCTTTTGAGTACAGATGCTTATAACATGCATCTTCACATTCTTTCAGCAGCGCTCAGTGTAAATTGTAGCATAGTGATATGCAAAACGCAGTGGTGTGCTAGTTATTTTGTTGTGCTCCCAGTAGCACTGGTGAGAATTTGATTGCTGAGCAAGTTTCAGACAGTACAATCTGTCTTTTCCTTCATATGTGAAAATAGAAACAACAACAACAAGAAAATTACATTTGTATTGTGCTTTTCGTGTCGGAAGGATGTCCCAAGGCACTGGACATTCAGTGTTTTGGACTTGAGCTGGGGGTCAAGATCAGGGAGGATGGAGGCGGGGGGGAGGGAAGGGGAAGCAGGGTGTTTGAAGATTCAGTCAAAAAGCAGTCTTTTCATGGGTCTTGAAGTACGCAATAGAGGGTGCGAGATGGAGGGACTGCAGGATTGAGTTCCAGAGGGTGGGAGCAGAGTGGTTGAGGGTACACCCAGGAATGGTGGGACTGACAAGGCGGGGCTGTGAAGCAGGATGTAGCCTGCTGAGCAAGGGAGCAGAAGGTTGGTAGGGAGTTAAAATATCACAGAGGTAGGAAGACCATGGAGGGCTTTGAAGGTGAGGACCAGGATCTTGAACTGCATCCTCTGTTTGATGGGAAGGCAGTGAAGTCAGCCAAGGATGGGGGTAATAGGGTCACAGAACTTGGTGCGGGAGGCTGTAAAGTGCTGGATGCTCTGCAGCCTATGGAGGGAGGAGTTAAAGAGGCCGACAAGGAAGGAATTTGCATTGTCAAGATTGGCTATTATGAATGCATGTATGAGGAGGCCTACTGTGTGAGACAGTGGCAGAACCAGAAAATGTTGCAAAGGTAGGGGAAGGTAGAGCGGGTCATGGCATGGATGTGGAGTAGAAAGGATAGTTGAGAACAAGACCCCAAGATTCTGGACTGGCTTAGTGAGATGGAGTGATTGTCCAGTACCTTGGGAAGTCCTCCTGATGTGAAAGGCACTATACAAATGTAATTTTGTTGTGTTGCTTTTGGAGTGTGTATCCATGGACTGTGAAACTGTCAGCACCTGAAGTGTGGAGGCACTGACAGGAGCCAATCAGGAAGGTCTCTGACCTGTTGACATTCAACTGTAGGAAATTAGCTCCCATCCAGAACTTGCTATCTGATAGCAATGGTCCTGGAATCGAGGGTGTCATCTGCACATATGTGGACATTGACTCCATGTAGAGAAGGGGAAGACCTTGTATTTTGTAATATCATTTACAAATAAAAACAGAGTTGAATGGATTAAGATCCCTGTGGTTGATGTGTTGCAAGAAATCAAAAGTTGTATTTCTTCCATTTAAATTGAAATCATCCAACTATTTTCTGCATTAATAAATCCAATCATCTGTGCAAATCTAATTTCATACGCACAAGGCAATGTTATGAATAAACAACAGCCACATGCATTTTTACATTACCTTATACATGTAATGAAATGTCTCAAAGGTGCTTTCAAATCAAAAACATTTCCCAGATATCGCTGGAAAAACTTAGTGGGCCAGGCAGCATCTATGGAGAAAGGAAAGCGAGTCAATGTTTCGGGACCGTGACACTTCATCAAACTTGTGGCATGTTGGGAGGGAGAGACTTTTAAGGACTAACATAGAAGGTGGTAGCAGAGCAATGGAGGCAAAGGAGAAAATGGGATAGAGGAGTTAAAGAGGTGTTAATGGTGCAACAAAATAGGAGATCTTCTTTCACAGAAGAGACATTTCATCTACACTTTGCTGAACTAGCAGCAGAAGGGAAAGGGATTCCTTGTGGAGTTTTAGACTGAGTGGGAATAGTGTTGTCTTTTTAAATGCAGCATTCTCATTGTCAAAGCCTCTCATATTATAAAAAAATTACTTTCAGTTCCACTGAACATATTTTTTGACAGATTATTTAAGGAGGGTAGAAACAGGACAGGAAGTATACACAACAGGTTGTGGCCAGAGCCCCACTTCAATGCAAATGCAGATGAAAATATTCTCACTCTAAATAGCTGTAATATTTTATCTGCAGAATGCTTTCCACTGTAGCAAGGAGTTGGATAGAGAAAGCTGTGCCGTGCATCGTAATCAATGGCAGAAGCATTTTGTTCTTTTTTTAGTTTCAAAAAACCCTTGGACTTTATCTGTACAAAACTTGAAAGGTTTTTTTTGCGCCAAAGTGGGCTAACGCATTAATGAGGATTGTTATGCCTGACTACTGCCTGACTACTGCATGCAAATGAGGTTAGTTGCAAAATAGACTTTCCTCGCAGTGTAAGCCCTCACTTTATGAAGCTTGGAGACTGCGGGCCTTCTGTCATATGAGATAACACATTGTGGCATAGTATTGGTGGTGGAGTGCAATTTTCTTTGCTTCCCCCAAAAGCAAAAATAATGAAAACTGATCATTATAAAACTGATTTTAACCAGTTTATCTAGGGGACAGTTGACCAGGACATTTGGACTAAGTGCCTTCTCTTTTTGAATAGTATATGGAGCCTTTTTCATCCACCTGAGAAGGCAGAAGGGATTTCAGCTTTAAGCAAAGGACAATATAGCCAACAATGCAGGTATCCCCACAGCTCTGCCTGAAGTTTCAGCCCAGATACATGCTACCAACTGAGCCAGGCTGACCCCTAGTACGTAGTTCGGGGTTGTTTGGGAGAAGTGGTACTGAGGGTCGGAAATATAGTAGTCAAATGCTCTGTGAAACATGTGAATAATAATAATCCTTGCATTTGATATAGTGCCTTATTACATCATTGAGACCTCTCAAGGCATTTTGCAGAATCTACTGTAAAGTGAATTGACTGTATATTTTGTGGGTGAGATTGAATAGTCAGCTGCACACGACAGGGTCCCACAACAAGATATGGATTGTGTGACCTATTTGAAGGGATTATTATTACCCCTGGAAAACAGATCCGCCAAATCGACTAACAACCAGGTTCCTAAAGCAGCATTTTACCAGAATCTTACTGCATGGTTTATAACCGCTCACCTTTGTTGTTGACTAATGGTGACTGCAATCATTACAGGGTACTGTGCTTCACTGTCATGCTTCATGCTTGATAGACCAGCAAAGAGCTTTAGGGCAGCTGCGGGGTAATACTAAGCAATGTAACTTTCACTAACATAAATCCAATTTAGCTCCAGCATTGTCCCCACAGGAAGCCTTGTCTTTGGAGGCATGTTTGTGACCTAAATGACAATAATAACAGTTAATGATACTTGCATTTCATACACACGTCTGGAGGACATCTCAAAGTGTTTCACCAGACTTAATGTAAAGAGTGACTCTAGTGGAGTGCCACAAGGATCACTGCTTGGACCTCAACTATTTACAGTTTATATCAATGATTTAGATGAGGAAATAGAGCTCAACACAATTAGATTTGCGGGTAATACAAAGCTAGGTGGGATAGTAAGCTGTGAGGATGATGCAAGAAGAATTCAAAAGAGATAAACAGGCTAGGTGAATGGGCAAGAAGGTGGCTGGTGGAGTATAATGTGGGGTAGTGTGAAGATATTCAACTAGGTATTAAAATTAAAAAAGCGGATTATTTTCTAGAGGGGGAGAGATTGGGCAGTGTTACTGTTCAGAGGGACTTGGATGTCCTTGTACACTAGTCACAAAAGATTAGTATGCAGGTACAGCAAACAACTATTGCATATTGACGTTCATTGCAAAAGGGTTAGAGTACAAGAGTAGAGAAGTCTTGCTGCAATTTTATAGGGTCTTGGTGAGACCACACCTAGAATATTGTGTGCAGGTTTGGTCTCCTTATTTAATAAAGGACATACTCGTGTAATAGGGGATACAGCGTAGATTTACTAGATTGGTTCCTGGAATTAGGGAGTTGACCTATGAGGATAGGTTGAGTAAACTGGGCATATACTCTCTAATATAGAAAAATAGAAGGGGATTGACAGAGTAGACAGTGTGAGACTGCTTCCACTGCTTGGAGTATCCAAAAGTAGGGGTGATAATCTTAAGGTTAAAGGTCAGCCTTTTCGAACAGAGTTGAGGAAACATTTCTTCACTCAGAGAGTAGTGAATTTATGGATTTCTCTACCACAGAAGGCTGTGGATGCTCATTCCTTGAACATATTCAAGACTGAGATTGATAGATTTGTTATCAACAGAGGGATTGATGGATATGGGGATAGGGCGGGTAAATGGAATTAGGTTAGAAGATCAGCTATGATCCTATTGAATGGCAAAGCAGGCTCGAGGGGCCGAATGACCTACTCCTGCTTCTATTTCTTATGTTCTTATGTAGTAATGATAGCTTATTTTGTAGGTGTACATTTTGTAGGTGATATGGAATGTTATTGCCTTTGCAAGTGATTACTGCTATCTCCCCAGGTAGTCCTTCATTCCAATAGAACGAGCAAATGGTGTAATCAAGCTAAATGGCTGCCACTGGGTTCAATGGCCACCATGTTTTGTGATGGGTGGAATGAGTGGACCACCCTCAGAGACCAGAAATGTTAATTCAGGAGCACTGAACTTTGAGAACTTTTGGGGGATGGAGTCCAGGAGGGTGGGGGCAGCAAAGCTGAAGGCCTGTCCGCCAATGCTGGGCAGGCAGGGAGTTATATCCAATGCAAGAATTATAATTTTGTATTATTATTTTAGCTGCTCATAATTGGATTTCTGAATGTAAAGTACCTTCTGTGTTCCTGCCTCTGTTTGAATCCACTGGAAATTTTGGAACATCCATGGTCAGTTAACAAGTCTTTCTAGGTCAAGTGCACTGCGCCGGTGAAGGTGTCCAGCTTATCACAGCAGTCATCCACATGGTTGCCAAGTGTGTTCTGTCCATATGGGTTGAGCAAGTATAAATTACGCTGATACCTTGCTTTCATATCATCTGCAGGTGGTGTTTTTTGTAGTGGTGAATGTGAGTTGTTGTTGTGCAAGTTGTTGGTGTTATTGAGTCACACTGGGCTTGACACAAAACCACAACACCTCAGTACCTTTTAATAACAATAATAATCCATGCATTTGATGTAGCGCATTATCACATCATTGAGACAACAACAACAAGAACAAAATTATACTTATAGGGTGCCTTTCACATCGGGAGGACGTCCCAAGGCGCTAAACAGTCAGGTTGGGCCCCGAGCAAGGGATAGGAGAAGGGTAGTGGGGAGGGGCGCAAAAGAGTTAGGAGGGCAGCGGACGTCAGCGCTTCACAGAACATACGGTAAAGTGAATTGACCATATATTTTGTGGGTGAATTTAGCAACCTGTTGTACAATGTTATTAGAGAGCCTAGATCGTGATTTTTTATTTTTTTATGGTTGTGGTGCATGCAATAAAATGATCATTCACCTCATGGCTGTTTGGGGACATTGTGTGTTGCCTACAAAATACATATCGCTACATTTGACGGTATTCACTGAGTGAATGGCACTATGTAAATTCAAATTGTTGTTGTGAAGTGCTTTAGGGAGGGGAGATTAGGATTAATGAAATGTAATAATCATAATACATCCAAAAAAAAACTATGATAAAAATTGGTAATTTTCAACCCACAATTGTTTGTGGGACACTGCTATGCGCAATTGGCTGCCGCATTTCACCCACAAATATGCAGTCAAATTACTTTACAGTATATTCTGCGAAGCGCTTTGAGACGTTGATAAGATGCAAAAAGCGCTATATCAAATGCAAGAATTATTATTATTATGTACATGTGACATATACACTACAATACAAATTTACATTTATATCTCCTTTCATCTCAAGAGGATGTCCCAAAAGGACGTCCCAAAGCATTTGACACTCTTGACTGGGCACCTGAATTGAAGGGGTGGGTGGAAAGATGACTGAGATTGCGGTCAAAGGACAAATTTGGACTGAATGGTATATTTCAACACTGCACGATCTGTGTGATTCTACTTAGTCAATCTCTTGCTCTCTTCCTCCCTTCCACTCTCTGTTTCCCTTCCTCTTTCCTCTACACATACAAAAGTCAACCTCAACATGATAGTTTTTTTACAGTCATTGAGGCTTTCTGGGCCAAGTAAAATTGAATATTTTTAGCAGCAGATACCCGCAGCTCCAGGTATTGAGGTGAACTCAATGCTAATGGCACTAGTTCATTTCATGCCTGGCTCCTCTGTGCTAAATGTATTCTTTACAGCTCCACAGTTGGTGGGACAGTCGCTTCCCTCTCCACACTGGGCTCAATCTTATGAGACCGGCTGACGGAACTGCTTCTTGCCAAAAACACTTGCACATTAGCTGTTTATGCAAGGAGAGGCAACCCAGCAGGCTCTTCGGTAACTGACCAGACTGAAAATAACACGGGAAGGTAGCCGACTCCTATCACAATAGGACACTGAAAATCTGGCAGATGATCTGCATCCCTGCTGACACCATTACACCACACTACAGTTTCTTCTAGTCTTGGAGAATAATGCAGAAAAAATCACCACTTCAAGGCTTGTAGCCTTTACTTCTCTGCCATTTCATTCCTTTCTCATTATTCTTTCAACAATCAGAGCTATTCAGCCTGCAGAAACATCAGAATTGAAGATTAAAATTCTCTTTAGTTTTAAGAGCAAAAGCTGTGAAAATTGCAGCATCTGAAGCCTGACTTGTTGGAATTATTATAATAATTGCTGTTTTATTAGATACAGCACCTCATCAGATAATTAAGACATCTAAAAGTAATTCATAAGGTATATGATAATAATTCTTGCATTTGATATAATGCCTTGTTACATCGATGAAACATCTTAAAATATTTCACAGGATATACTCTTCAGAACTCTGCCGCCTGCAATCTCACCCGTACCAAACTATACTCCCTGACTACCCCAGTCCTTGCCAGACTTCACTGGCTCCCTGTCCCAGAGAGGATCAATTTCAAGATCCTCACCCTTGTTTTCAAATCCTTCCACTCCTCTGCACCCCCCTACCTCTCTGACCTCCTGTCTCCCCAACACAGCACCTGTTGCCTTCGCTCTTCCGATTCTGGTCTCCTCCTTGTCCCCTGAATCCTCCGCTCATCATCGGCGGCCATGCCTTCAGCCACTACGCCCCGAAGCTCTGGAACTCCCTTCCTTATTTCCTTTGCCTCGCTCCCTCTCTTCCTAGTTTCAGGTCTCAGCTGAAGACCTTTCTTTTCGACCACACCTTCAGTCACCTGTTTCCCCCTGCCTGTGGCTCGGACCCATGATCCGTTACTGTGAAACGCTCTGAGATGCCGTCCAGCGTATAGGGCACTATATAAATCAAAGTTGTTGTTGTTGTTATTGTAAAGAGCAGTGACTGTGTGATTTGTGGGCGAATATGGCATCCAATTTCCAAACAACAGTGTCCCACAAGCATCCATTAAGTGAACGGACAATTTTATGTGGAGTCTCATATCATAGTGGTTAGCGAGCTTTCCTCATAGGTGTGAGACCCCAAATTAAATTTCTAGGTGGGGTAAAATTTTAGGCAAGTTTCTTTATTCCACACACCTCTGTTTAGCTAGCCATAAGTAGGAACCTGGTCAAATTTATTGAATTCTCTACCGCAGAAAGTTGTAGAACATATTCAAGACTGAGATTGATAGATTTCTAAAGGGTAGAGGGATTAAGGGTTATGGGGATAAGGTGGGCAGATGGAGTTAGGTTAGAAGATCAGCCAAGATCTTATTGAATGGTGGGGCATGCTCAAGGGTCCGAATGGCTGACTCCTGCTCCTAATTCCTATTCAAGATCATGGTCCTCACATTTAAAGCTCTCCATGGCCTTGCCCTACGCTACCTTTGTGACCTCCTAAACTCCTACAACCTGCCCATTCCCACTGCACTGTGGGCTCCGGCCTGCTCCATGTCCCCCGACCCACCCACCCAACCATTGGGGGGGCAAGCCTTCAGTCACTCTACTCCCAACCTCTGGAACTCCATCCTGAAGTCCCTCTGCCTTGCCCCCTCCCTGGCCTCCTTCAAGTCTCGCCTCAAGACTCTCCTTCAATAGACCCATCAACAAATCCTTCCCCCACCCCAGCCCCCCACCACCTCCCCCACCCACCCCCCCCCCCCCACCCGTCCTCAGCTCGGGTCTGAAGCAGTAACTGTCCAGCACCTCGGGACGTCCTCCTGACATGAAAGGCACTATACAAATGTAATTTTATTGTGTTGTTGCAATACAGTTGATCCGCTTAGTATTCCGCAAAGTGCTCGAGACATCTCAACAAAATAATAAGGCACTGAATCAAATGCAAGGATTATTATTATTAATTGGAATATTGCTGCCTAGAACACTGGGAGAAACTTGATTTTCTTTTCAAGTACAGCAGTCATTAACCTCAACCTGAATATGCAGACAGGACCTCGGTTTAATATCTCATCTGAAGGATAGCACTTCCAAAATACACCTCCTTGCACTTCATTGGAGTGTCAGCCTGTGTGGGTTCAAAACCTTGACATTGGGCTACAACCTTCTGACTCACAGGCAAGAGTGAGCCAGTTAATTGTAGGCAAAACTGCTGCAATTCTATAAGTCATGGCTATGATTAACTGGAGCATTTACCTGTACACAGAAATGAGCAAGAAAATAAGAAAACCTAGTCATCAGAATGCCAAATTTTCATCTCCCAAGAGCAAGACCATATTAATAACTGGTTCAGCTTGTGGTTGTTTTAAAACTGGGACATTATGGAATGTGCAAAGTAGAGCAGGCAGGATATGTGCACCTGGGGATAGGAACCAGACAAACAATTTTCACCCCATGAGACCTGTTGTGAAAATGGCATTTGTGGGTTAATGAGACTTGGCAGCATAGCCAAGTACTGTACTGTATTGTGATTGCATTCCTTTGCTGTGTAAAGCACCATCGCAAGTCATTCTATTCACAGTCTCTAAATGAGTTTTCACTCCTGTGGTTATACGTACGGGGTTAGAAGCATTAGAGGTAGATTCGGAGAGCAAAAGAGCACTAGCAACCTAAGGGAAGGTGTTTGATTAATAATGGAAGCAACAAGGTGGAAAATGCTACACTTACAAACCTGGAGCCATGATAGTGGCAAGCGTTCTACTATCGGACTATAACTAACCAAGAAAGGAATTACAAAAAGTCAATTGCCAGCTACAGAATGGTTATTAGAGGCAATTGGAAATTAGTATGTTTTCCCCAAATTCAAATTGAATTTCAAAATTTAATTTGTATACATCAGGTTTTCTGTCAATTGTTTTAAGAATTACGGATAACGACTTCAAAGTTACGATTGAATTCAGCAATTTATAATCAAAAATAAGAATTCAATTGATATGGCACCTTTCACATTGGCAATAAGTCTCAAACCTGCTGGTTGGGCACCCGGGCTGGGGTGGACGCTGGGATGTGAGGATGGGTTCAGAGAAAGATAATCGATAGAGGAGTCAAAGAGGTACATCTTAAGAAATGGTAACAAGTCAGAGGGTCTCTAGATGCCGTTGCAGAGAGCCGGGGCAGAATGGCTAGAAGTTAGCCCACAAATGGTAGGCTGTTAGGTCCACAGCACTTGCCAATCTGCTCCTAATACTTTCTGGAATTAGGTAAGCAGGATGTGGCTCTCGCATTTTGTTCCAACAAGCTACCTGTAGAATTCCCATTTACAGGGGGTAGCATGGAATTCTCAGTTTGGTTTGGACACTCTTAACTTTCATCTTTAAAGCTCTCCATGCCTTGCCCCACACTAGCTTTGTCACCTCCTAACCCCCAACCAACCTACCCTCTCCCGCTGCACAGTGGGCTCTGGCCTGCTCCATGTCCCTCAACTCACCCGCCCCCCATCGGCGGGCGAGCAAGTCTTCAGCCATTCTGTCCCCAAACTCTGGAATTCCAGCCAGCAATCCCTTCACCTCTCCACTTCCCTAGCCTCCTTCAAGTCCCACCTCAAGACCCTCCTCTTTGACAGTGCCATCAGTCACTCCCCTTTTCTCCACCCTCCCCGATCCCGACACGAGCTCAGGTCTAAAACACTGACTGTCCAGCGGCTTGGGATGTCCACCTGACATGAAAGGCACAATACAAATGTAAGTTGTTTGTTGTTGATGTTGTTAAACATAGTGATGTTTCAACATGTGTCAAACGTGCACCTGACACAAATAAAATGTAGTAGGCTGAGCAAAAGGAGGGGTCAGGTAGGTAGTGTAGGAGGTAGTCAGAGAGGGAAGTGTGTTTATGAAGTGAATGACAAAACTCTGCCGCCTGCATACTCACCCGCTCCAAGCTTCGCTCCCCCATTACCCCAGTCCTTGCCAGACTTCACTGGCTCCCTATCCCAGAGAGGATCGACTTCAAGATCCTCACCCTTGTTTTCAAATCCCTCCAGTCCTCTGCACCCCCATATCTCTCTGATCTCCTCTCCCCCCAACCTAGCATCTGTTGCCTTCGCTCCTCTGGGTCTGGCCTCCTCCATGTCCCCCGAATCCTTTGATTCACCCTTGGTGGCCGTGCCTTCAGCCATTACACCTCGAGGCTCTGGAACTCCCTTCCTCAATCCCTTCGCCTCGTGCCCTCTCTTCCCAGTCTCAGGTCACACCTTTCTTTTCGACCGCACTTTTGGTCACCTTTCTGCCCCTGCCCCTGGCTCGGTCCCAGGATCCGCTATTGTAAAGCGCTCTGAGATGCCGTCTGGCGTGGAGGGCACTATATAAATCGAACTTGTTGTCGTTGATCCTTATAAACAGTGCATATAGAATGAATCAAAAACAGAAATCACTGGGAAGAACACTCAGCATCTATGGAGAAAGGAAAAGTGAGTCAACGTTTCGAGTCCACGACCCTATGTCAGAACTGGGGCATGTTGGGAGGGAGAGGCTTTTAAGGATTAACAGAGAGGAAGAGGCAGGTCAAGGAAGACACAGGAGAAAATTGGGTAGAGGGCAGGAGATGACGGGTTAAAGAGATGTTAATGTTGTGAAACACAAGGAGGAATTGCAAAAAAACTGGAGAGAAGAGGTGTTAATAATGTTAAAACAAACAGGGAAATTGCCAAAGAACAGGCAAATCAGATGGCTGTAGAAGTGGGGGAAGGTGAGCTGTTATGACCTGAAATTATTGAAATCAATATTAAGGCCAGGGGGTCCCTAGCAGATGGATAAAGTGCTGTTCCTCGAGCTAGCACTGCGATTCATTGGAGCAGCATAGGAGACCGTGGATGGAGAGGTCAGAATGCGAGTGGGAAAGAATTGAAATGGCACAAAACTGGTAGGTCAGGGTTGTATTTGCGGATGGAAGTTTTTTTCATATGGAATGAATGTCTGGTAAGCAGAACAACAAGCCCATGTGTACATTAGTTTCCCTTCCATTTTAACAGGATTATGTACAGACGTCCAGCATCTAATTGCACTCGACAAAATCTTGACTAAGGCTACTCCAGTTGGTTTAGGATTATGGAATCCTTTGGGACCTGTTAAATTGGAAGTTTTGGAAGTCCAGTACACAGTCTAATAGTCATAAAATACGATGCAAGAGATACTGCGGCTTGAGATAACGCATATAGATTACAGACTCTAGCAAGCAATTTTTAACAATATACTGAGTGTGCAAAATTGTAAAAATGTCATATTGCAAAACTGCTGTTAAAATAATTGTCCCCAAGGCAATTCAACTGCAACTGATTTATATAAAATCAGGCAAGAGGAAATCCCATTTGTCCTGCCTTGTTGTTTTTTTTTGCTGTTGCCGTAGAAACTGAGCTTTTGTAGACATGTTATTTCAGGAACCATTCAAAACAAATGTCAAGCACTTTCAGACATGCTGAAGGATTCAAATAGAAACAGAAACAAAGTAAAACCAACAGAATCCCCTAAATTACTTTGCGACAAACTCCATTTATTGTGTTTTTTTTGCTCCAAGTTTATTCCCCCGTCGCTCGTCTTTGCCTTTGTGAATCGTGAAGACACTGTTGTATTAGATTTCATCTTAACGCGATGTTCTATCTATACTAGAGTTTGTTAAAATAGTCCTTTACGCTGCTGAATAAAGAGGGAAATCAATGGGACAATGGGTTGTCAGCCTGTGCAGCATGCTCTCAACTTGGTTCACTTGATAGCACTCTTGCCTGTGGGTCAGTTTTTAGGTTCACCTCCCATGTCGAAGCGTTATTCGTCACATCAAGGCTTGACTATGGAAACTCCTTGCTCTTCAGCCTTCTGAGCTTTTCCCTTCACAAGCTACAGATCATCCAAAACTCTGCAGCTGCATGTCCTCTCCCGCAGCAGGTTCTGTGACAACCCTCACTCCCACCCTCGCTTGGCTCCATCGGCTCCCCATCCCCCAGAGGCTCAAATTCAAGATGCTTGTCCTCACTTTCAAGGCTATCCATGACCTTGCCCTTTCCTACTTTTCTGACCTGCTGACTCCCTATCAACCTGTCCGCCCCCTCCATTAAGCAGGCTCCGGACTGCTCCATGTCTCCTGCTCAACCCGCCCCACCATCTGGCCCCACACTCTGGAACTCCATCTCACAATCCCCTTGCCTCACTTCCTCACTTACATCCTTCAAGGCTGGTCTCAAGTCCCTCCTATTCGATTGTGGCTCCTGACGTCCTCCCACCTCTCTCCCTCCCATGCTAACTCTCTCCCTCCCCCCTCCCCAACTACCTTGTATCTCCCCCATGCTCGGGTCTCAACCTCTGACTGTTCAGTGCCTTGGGACGTCCTCCCAATGTAAATGGCACTCTATGAATGCAATTTTGTTGTTTTTGTGGGGAGCCCTTTCCATTCGTGATATAGTTCAAATAGGACTTCACCTCATAGTCAACTATTTCACAACAGTTCTACGGCATTAAGTCAACAAGAGAAGCACTGAGAAGTAAGGGTTTGCCTCTCTTTATAACATTGCCATGTTTCACCCACATAATATACAGTCATTTCACTTTACAGTATATTCTGTGCAGCGCTTTGAGACATCTCAAAAATGTGATAAGGCGCTATATAAAATGCAAGGATTGTTACTATATTAATCTTTAGGATTTTATCTGGTAATTCACATCAATGTGAGTTGTCCTAAAAATCATATTTCATTGGCAATTGAGCATTTGATCCAAGATGAAAGTGGTCTGGTGTAGAAACATTTTTGTAAAGTACTGCAGGTGAAATCGGTGCAGTTTGTGAGGCTCCAGTGCTTTTTGTTCTGTCATTCAGGTACATTGAATATTGCTCACCTGTGCTGACCACTAAACTCTCTGGTCCAACTTGGTTTAGTGGGAATAAGATGGTGAAATCCCACACTTTAGCTTAGTCCATGCCGGATCCACACCAGAGTTATGGCAGAGTTTATGGCACAGAAGTTGTATGAGTTGTGCTATTCTTGCAGTCTTTTGTGATGTGTAAATAATATGTATATAATATCTATACAATATTATTTAATGGAAATGGGGAAGCGTTCCCGCCTCTTAAATAGGTTCTGTAAGATTCCAAGTCGCAGAGTTAGCAAGCATCCTGCGCGAGTTGCATCAATGCATAAGTCCAGGGCTGCATGCTTGGCAGTCAGTGAATAAGCACAAACAAGCATCCTGCAGATTAAAATAACACATGGGCAGAAGCACGGGAAAAAAACCCTCGCATTAGCATCACACTATTGGCGCAGCCACACACCTACATAAAGCAATACTCAGCATTCCTCATGGTCACTAACTAAGAGTTGTCATCCAGTACATACTAAAGTGTACAGGACTAGTGTATAGTCAGGTTGGTTTCATATTTATTTACTGATGTAGGATTGTGCTGCCAATTGTTATGGTTATGTGTGGTGGTTATATTTTCTTCCATTGTTGTATATCTTAAATTGTTGTGTTCCTTATATGGAAGGCATCCTAGGGTTGCTTGGTTTTAATAAAGATCTGTTGTTTCTACCAAATGTATCCACGAGTCTCTGTAGTAATCTAGACAAGAAAGAGAGTAAGCAGTTCGGAGGATAGTTGTCAACATTGAAGGTCTACTAGTGTCAGCAGACTCCGATTAGATATTCCAGTTACTGTACATTGGGGATAACCAGGAATACCCATCTGTGTGTGACACTGATATATCCTAATTTACAGTTAAAGTACAGACCCAATACATGTGATCAGCGCCAACACCAATTTTGAACCATACTGCTGTGAAAGACCTAAAAGCATGTCTCTCCCACTCACTGAAGGTAAAATCATACAATCTTATAGAACAGTACAAGGCTATTCGGCCCATCATGCCTGTACCAAGTCTCTGTAACAAATATTAGTATAATCCTACTCCCTTGCTCTTTCCCCCATACCCTATTCTATTTTACCGTTTCAAATATTTCCCGTTTGTGGGACATTGCTATGTGTAAATTGACTGATGTTTTCACCTACAAAGTACTGTACACAATCACTACACTTTACAAAAAAATCCTGTGAAGTGCTCTGTGAAGTGCTCCGGGATGCTACCCTGTGTGGAGGGAGTTATATAAATGCAAGTTGTTGTTGTTAAGATGTTTTCCTGTTGTGAAAGGCACTGGCTTAGACGAGGAGCGAGGAGGTCATGGACTTCTCCTCCAAAATCCACAACATCTGCCAGGCAGCCTCATTCTCCTGCCTCTCATCGCCCACCACCAGCCCCATTCCACCCCCCTCATCCCCGCACCCACCCCGCCATCAGCTTCTACCATGACCCCATTCCTACAATCCTTCTTCCCCGTCTCTCCATCCTCCCACTCATCCACCATCACCGCAATGAAGCCCACCACCTGCTGCCTCGACCACCTTCCCACCAACTTACTGGTCACCCAGGTCTCCCTCCTCTGCCCACTGCTGGCTGACGACATCAATCAGTCCCTCTCCACATGATCATTCCTTGCCCCCCTCAAAACTGCGGTCATAATCTATATGCTCCTTCTTGGTGATGTCATCCACAGATATGGGGTATAGTTTCACATGTATGCGGATGACACCCAACTCTATTTTTCTACCTCACTTTGCGATCCCCAGTCCCCTCTGTCAACCTGCCTATCACGCTCATCCAGCTCCTGATATAGCCATATTTTTTGGCTCTCGTTATCGTCTTCAGTCACACGGTTTTCACTTACTCCACCTACCCAACCTGCCCCTAAAACTCTCTGAACCAGTACGCAACCTTGGTGTCAGGTTCGATCCCCCAACTATCCTTCCTTCCCCACATCCGGTCGCTCACCAGCACTGCTTTTTTCCACCTGCGACATATTGCCCATCTCTAGCAATACCTTGCCCCAAAAGCTACTGAAACTCTGGTCCATGCCTGTGCCACCTCTCGGCTGGACTATGCAAATGCACTCCTCGTTGGTCTCCCCTCCACCACAATTCATAAAATTCAGCTAATTCAGAATTCTGCTGACCATGTTCTCACCTGCACCAAACTTTGCTCCCCGTTTACCCCAGTCCTTGCCAGACTTCACTGGCTCCCTGTCCCAAAGAGGATCGATTTCAAGATCCTCACTCTTGTTTTCAAGTCTCTCCACACCTCTGCACCCCCCTACCTCTCTGACCTCTCCCCAACACAGCACCCGTTGCCTTCGCTCCTCCGGTTCTGGTCTCCTCCTTGTCCTTCGAATCCTCCGTTCAACTATCGGCGGCCATGCCTTCAGCCACTATGCCCCGAAACTCTGGAACTCCCTTCCCCACTCCCTTTGCCTCACCCCCTCTCTTCCTAGTTTCAGGTCTCAGCTGACACCTTTCTTTTCGACCGTACCTTCGGTCACCTTTTTCCCCCTCCCCCTGGCTTGGGTCCGGGATCTGTTATTGTGAAGCACTCTGAGATGCTGTCTGGTGTGGAGAGCGCTGTATAAATCAAACTTGTTGTTATTGTTGTTAGAAGCCTAGACACCAATTAAGGGAGAAGGGGGAGGATTATTATCTAAAATCTATCAATGGGTTCAACTTCAGCCACTTTTTTGTGGGGGTGGGTGGGAGTGGTGTTGGGGAAGGTTTGCAGTGCTTATCAGGTCAAAAAAATGGTTTGGACTAAATCATTTCTAATCTCTCCTTTGGTTTCAGTAATGAGTTAATGCCTTTCGGTAATCAACTCACTGACCAAGTGTCCTACACTTTATGAATCCTGGGCTATTAGAATCATGATAGACTCATACAATTATACAGCACAAAAAGAAGGGGGCCATTCCGCCCCTCGTGTCTGTCCAAATCAAACCCAGTTCTCTCCCCCTAGCCCTGCAAACCTGTCCTCCTAAATAACTATCTACTTGTCTCTTAAATTTTTTTATCAAATTGGCTTCCACTACCCTTTCCGACAATGCATTTCAGAACCAAACAACTCAATAAAAAAAGTCTCCACATTTTCTTTTACCAACTATTTTAAATTAGTAAGGGGTGATTTGATTGAGGTTTAAAATAGTGAAACAGATTAAAACATTATATGGTGGACAACTTTTCCCTTTGGTGGAGGGATTCATTACAAAGGAGCATAACTTTAAGATTAGAGCCAAGCAAGTTGGAGCTGAGATCGGGAGGCATTTCTCACACACAATTGTGACAATGAGTTTTACAATGAGTTTTAGGCTATTATAATAATAAGATTATTAATAATAATAATCCTTGCATTTGATATAGCTCTTTTCACATTTTCTAGATGTCTCAAAGCACTTCACAGAATATACTGTAAAGTGAATTGACTGAATATTTGTGAGCAAAACGCGGCAGCCAATTGCACATAGCAGTGTCCCACAAACAATTGTGGATTGAAATGATCAATTAAAAAAAAATTGGGGGATTATTATCAGGCATGTGAAGTAAGGAAACTTGCCCAAGGTTTCGCCCTGACCTGCCTGGATTCAAACATAGGTCTCACACTTCTAAAGCAAGTGCTCGAACCACTGAGTTACAGGACTCCACATATCTGGAGAAGAAATGTAAAATTTACGCTCTCCGTAGCCCCAACCCAAATTTTTCCCATCTCGCCCCATTAATTTCCTCATACTTGCATTTTTGGTTTTAATTTAAGATTTCCAGCATTCCAGATATTCTTTTCCAAACTCTGCTTTGGGATTGACATATACTTTTTTAACTGTTACAAATTTTTATGTATTGCAAACCTACAGGTCTAAAAGTTTACAGCATACTAGCTGTATAATTATTGTGCAGAAATATGGCACTGTGGCACTTCAGATATCGTAGACGAAATTGATCTTATACTCTTTCTCCCATTACTCTCAAGATGCCACTGCCTGCCTCTGTCCCAGTGCTGAAGCAGGTCTCTCACTGTCTTCCTCAGATGTGATTTGGGAATGTTGAACTGCTCCAGTCTGGGCTCCAGACCTTGTAGCATACATAGGCTAAATAGCAGCTTATTAAAGCTTTCACTTGCTGCTGGTGCACTGGTTTCAATGCTGATAATTGGGTCTTAGCTCACTGAGCATGTGAAGAATGCAGCCCTCAGCAATCTGTTGTCTTCCCATGTGAACAGGAGGTAATTGGGCATCTGCAATGTACTGGATAAGCTCCTCGGTGGCAGCTCCCACTAATAGCTCAGCAAGTCTATCCAGTGCATAGTTGAACCTTCTGCATGTTGGGGAAACTACCAAATTGGGCTTCTGGCTTGCAATACGTTATGGTGGAGGACTGTAGCGTAATGGTTAGAGCACTTGTCTCGCAACGGTGAGGATTCAGGTTTGATTCCCGGCCAGGGCAAAACCTTAGGTAAGTTTTCTTATCCCACACACCTCTGCTTACTCAGCCACAAGTAGTTGTTAGTCACTTTTATGGTGGAAGTAATCCTTTAAAAAATAAAATATACTATTTGGTCATTCAATCCACGACTGTTTGAGGGACACAGCTGTGTGCAATTGGCTGCCACATTTTGCCCACACACTGTGCAGTTAATTCACTTTACGGTATATTCTATGAAGCGCTTTAAGATGTCTCAACAACAATGTGATAAGATGCTATATAAATGCAAGAATTATTATTATTATTAAATAATGTGCTCCTGAGTTAGCCTGGAAAAAATTAGTAAATGCCTCAACTGACTGCTGTCTAGAGACCCCTTCTGGAGATGTTGTGAACAACGGAATCAAGCTTAGCTACAAAGACACCATGGTTACTCATTGCTAAGTCATCCATGAATAATAATAATCCTTATGTTTGATTGAGCATCTTTTGCATTGGGAGGACATCTCAAAGTATAATGCCCAGTGTAATCACTGTCATTTTTGTTAGGGGAACAAGGCACACAGTTTGCACACAGTGATATCCAACAAATAGCCATGAAATGAATGACCAAGTTTAACTTTTGGCCAAGTTTGCGGAGGTTGCCCATGTACTTGTAATCCAGTAGAAGGAAAAAGTAAGTTAAACGCCTTCAGGAATAGGAGGGGAGAAAGTGTCAAAGGCTCATGATTAGCTAACTTCAAGTGTTCATCAATATATCACAAACATGTTTTGTTGCTGATGTTTGTTAATATTTTTCAGTCCAAAATATTTTTTAACATTCTAATGATCACCTAAATAATTATTTGTCAATTTTGATAGGAAGAATCATTTTACCTATAAAGGCAAAATGCATGAAATATGTATGCAAATGGTTTGTAAATGTGCAAAACAAGAAATGAATGAAATATGTTATTAGCCATGAGCAGGCTAACTTTGCCAAGGATTGTAGAGCTCCGGTAGCTCAGTGGTTAGAGCAATTGCCTTACAAGTGTGAGGTCAGTGTTCGAATCCAGGCAGATCAGGGCGAAATCTTTGGCAAATTTCCTTCCTCCACATGCTTAATAATAAAACTCCATCCTCAAATCCCCCACAATAATAAATATTGGTCATTTTCAATCCACAACTGTTTGCGGGACATTGCTGTGCGCAATTGGCTGCCATGTTTCATCCACAAATATACAGTCAATTCACTTCACAGTATATTCTGTGAAGCACTTTGAGACGTTGATAAGATGTGGAAAGCGCTATATCAAGTGCAAGGATTATTATTATTATTATTTTAGAAGGAAAAGCAGATTTTAACCCAATAACACCGCAAGACAGACACACAATTGTACTGCTGGGAAAGCAGTCCATCAGATGAGATATTAAATCAAGTCTGAATGTTAAAAATTCCATAGCACTTTGATTGTTCATATAAAGGCTGTGTTTAACTGTTGTTTCCCTAACAAGAGGATATAATCTTAAAATTAGAATTAGGCCAGTTAAAGGCTAAAGCAGGGAACATTGCTTCACACAGATGGTTTTGACAAAGTTGAATCTATCACCCTACAAGGCTATAAATTCAGAATTAAATTAGGCGTTTAACCGGTGGACTGATAAGGTACTTGGGAAGTAATGTTATTAAGGGATATAGTAAAAGAGACAGAATATAGGATTAAAAAGAGAAAGATCTGTATGATTTAATAAAATAGTGAGGCAAGATTCAAAAGCTTGATTGGCCTCCTCCTGCTCTAATTAGGATCCCATGCCAATGCTCAATGTAATCTGTTAGCTACGTATGGATGGCCCTGGTTATTCACACTACAGTTCACAGTTGGTGTCCCAGGTACACAACAACAACAAAATTACATTTATCGAGCGCTTATCATGTTGGGAGGATGTCCCAAGGCGCTGAACAGTCAGGTCGGGATCCGAGCAAATGAGAGAGGCAGAGTGGGGGGAGGGGCGGGAGAGAGTTAGTGGGGGAGGGAGAGACTTGGGAGGGCAGCAGAAGGCATGATCAAAGAGAAGGGAAGGAGGGAGCGAGGAGAAGGGACTGTGGGATGGAGTTCCAGAGTGTAAGGGCAGAGAGGCTGAAAGCCCGTCCGCCGATGGTAGAGTGAGTCAGGCAGGGTGCATGGAGCAGGCCGGAGCCCGCTGAACGGAGGGGCGGGCATGTTCATAGGGGAGGTTCACACAACTGACTAGATAGACAAGCAACAAGTTACATTTTCAGATCAGCAGAAAATCCTAAAGCTAAATGTCTCACAGCTGATTTAGAACCCGAGGAAGGCGGCCAATATAAAAGGTTGAAAATATACCAACTCTCTAGAGCAGTGTTTCTCAACCTTTTTCAGTAATGTACCACTTGGTAATCATCTGACATTTGGTATCTAATAGCCATTTGGTATCTACCCTCCTGTCTTCACTCTCCCTCTGCTCTGAATGCCTCCCCATCCTAGGTGATTTCACTTCACACTCTCCTGCTCTACCTCTGCTGGTTTCTTCTTTCCCCTTCTCCTCACTTAACCTCTCTCTCAAAATCCAGTCTGCCATCCTTGTCCATGGTCAACCATTTGACCTGGTGATCACCCAGGGCTTCACCGCCTCAGCATCACCGACAAACCATCTCAGACTATCTGTTAATCTCCCTTAACTCCTCAATCCTTCTCCCCACCGCCACCCAACCTCCATCTCCTACTACCCCTGGATAAAAATCTTCCCCCCTCCCTCTACAATGCCTAGTGCCACAGAGATTAAATGCTGGTTAAAGTTATGATGAGATAATGGAATAGTTAGAAAAGTGTTTGCCGCGATCCCCAATCACTAATTGCAGAGTTTATCTTATGGTGGTATTTAGGATAAATTGACATAATAATAATCCTTGCATTCAATACAGCACTTTTCATGTCTTCTAGACTTCTCAAAGCCCTTCATAGAATATACTGTAAAGTGTATTGACTGTATATTTGTGGGTGAAACGCGGCAGCCAATTGCGCACAGTAGTGTCCCACAAACAGTCGTGGATTGACATGACCAATGTATTGTAGTTTTTCTGTAGCCTATTAACATGAACACTAAAAAGTATGAATCTACATGGTCCTTAAATCATTTGTGGAACTGGGGCTGCAAACTGGCAAGAAGGTGCCCAGGAGGAGAAGGACTCATTGATTCATAAAATACCGTAAATATCTGCACTAACTGAACTATGTGAGGAGTTGCGAAATATGTAAAACTACGGTTGTCAATTCTACTGCCATGCAAAGTTGCCTTTATTAAGGTCATTCCAACATTTAAGCTGCTGTCACCTTCTGCTTTCATTAACCTTTGCTTATTAACCATTCAGAGTGGAATGTTACATCTTATAGTAAGAAAAGCACTAAACTCTGTTCCTCCCAACATATCAGTCCTTGTCAGGCTCCACTGGCTCCCAGAACTGATCGATCTCAAGATTCTCACTTTTGTCTACAAATCCCTCCTTGCCCTGGCACCTCCCTATCACCCTGACCTGGTTATGACTCACTCCACTTCCTGCCGCCTTCAATTGACTGGCTGCGGTTTCCTGCTTGTTCCTTGTCCCTTTCACTCTACCACTGCCATGCTTTCAGCCATTATGCCCCCAAGCTTTGGAAGTTTCTCCCTCTACCTTGCCCCCTCTTTCCCCATTGTCACACCACACTTGAAGATCTTCCTCTTTGACCATGCCCAGGGTAACCTTCCCCCAGCCCTCGCTTGTTATCAGGTTCTGCCACTGTTAAGAGGTCAGAGACTCCTATGCTGCTATATAAATGCAAGTTATTGTTGTTGTTATTGATTACCTAACAAATGTTAATTGTTCCCTTCTGTTTAGTGTAGCGCTGCAGGGAGCAAACTGAATGAAGTACAATACAATTTACATTTATATTGCACTTTTCATGGACATTTCACAGTGCTGGATGGGTACCCGAGCTGGGGCAGGTGAAAGATGAACAAATGGACGTATTTAAAGCTGTAAAGTTGCATAGTGTTTGCCTCAAGAGTTGGGATGGAATGGTTTCCAGGCACGTACGCAGGATTTTTAATGGGGGGGTGCGAATTGCTAGTGATGGGACCAACAATGGCCGGCGGCTTGGGGACTGCCCACGACGGCCCCTGGCGGGGGTGAAGGGGGCGAAGACCCCTCGAGGCTCCGACGTTTTACACAGTTTGAGGTCATATTTTACACATTTTTGCGGTCATATTTTTTTGCATGCCAGTGGACGTCTCTAAAAACAATTTTTAATTACAGGAATACATTTTTAATAATATAAATCAAATGTGATAATCAAGACAAAACAAGAAACATGATATTTCAGAAACACGCCTATCAAAACTTAAGTCATTTTTACTTACATTTATCAGATTAAAATATGATTTCAGCTTCCACAAAGTGGTGCTACCTTTTTAGGTAGTGACTGTATACGGGATGATTTCCAATTGACACACCACGTAGACATAGGCGCTAAAGCATAGGCCTACGTCCATGAGTATCTTTTTTAAAGATAGACATTTCCGTCCAGACACATATAACTTTTTTGTTGGGTTCTCAAAAGCTTTAATTTCTCAGAAGCTTGTAAATATGTTGTCATTGTTTGCTAGCATTACAGTCACACCTCTCAAAACTTGAGTAATTTTTACTTACGGTGATCAGATGAAAAGATGATTTTAACTTCCAGAAGTGGTGCTACCCTTGTGTCTGTATACGGGATGATTTCCAAACGAGGATGGATTTGAGTCTTGGCGCGCGCCTATGTTTACGCGGTGAGTCACAGACTCGCTGCGTCATTGACTAGCACGTCTATCGACGCGGTATGTTTTGGGTAGACGCCGATTCTGGTGTGCGAGTAATTTTATATTAATACTAAATCATTCAAAGATGTGTATTTATAAGTAGTACATAGTTTTGAAGAATTAATTGTTACACAAATGTTCAATAAATTTACTTGGTATTTAAATTTGATAAAAATACAATTCTCTACCCTGGAAAATGTGGACCTTTTATAATTTGGGGGGGTGCCTACGCACCCGCCGCACCCCCCCTGCGTACGGGCCTGGTTTCTATACTATTCAACTTTGCCTCCACTTTCCTGGTTGATTGACAGATTGTTTTCTGGGGCTAATAATCCCTCCGAATAACAATTGGGTTGCTCAATCCCCGACTGTTTGTGGGACATTAGTGTTGTGCAATTGGTTGCCACATTTCACCCACAAAATACACAGCTACCCACTTTACAGTATATTCTGTGAAGTGCTTTGAGACGTCTCCATAATTTCTTACAGCAAAACTGTATGACATCTGATGGGAGATCTGACTGTCAGTATCCTTACTTTGTGTGGAGGCGGGTGAGGAGCTGAGTCATTGGTATAACCTGCCAACCGAGCTGCTCAACCATTTGTCCTGAGTCAGTTTTCACAGTTATGTGCATGTTCAGACTGTTATTCATTTGGTAAAACCAATCAGTATAATAGCTCGCAATATTCTTAGCTGCACTGAGCTAAGCCATGTGCTAGAATTTACCACTACTTTAGTCAGTAATCCTGTAAAAAGTTTTGACTGTTCTGATGGAAAGTGACTAATTTGTTTCCTCCTGTAGCGTATCATGGGATGATAGACTGTTAAAGGAAACAAACAGTCCATTTGTTCTTCACTAGTGTTTTCCTCTATAAGTGGAGTATAAACATTGTCACAGACTGGTTGGGCTGAGTGGTCTGTTTCCGTGCTGTACATCCTTTGTAAACATATTTCTTTGTAAACATGAGTCATCCAGTGTAATTTCATTCTCGTGCTCACTCACAGCACCCACTCTTAACATTCAATATCCTGAGCTATAATCAATGCCAGCATTATAAGGGAAACCAGATGTTTCTTGCAAAGCTGGGTAGCCAACATTTCCAGAGATTGTAGATAACCAGGCAGACAGGCACCAAAACACTGTGTAATGTGATCTTCTTCAGTGTGGCAGTGTTCACCTGATGATACAGCAACATCAGAGATTAGTGTGACTGAGAGGTGCTCTGTAATAGAAGCAAGACATTAGCTGTATGGTGGCTGCCCAGGGAACAAGCTTCTGTTCTCAGGCTTGTTTCCTATGATTGTACCTTGTGCCACTTCCTCCTCTCTCTGGCTGGTTATCAAATGTTGTTACTTTACAGCTATAGCAGTTAATGGCCTCAGGTGACATTTGACTGCTCTACATCTCATAATCATCTTTATCTAGAGACACAGTCAAGAACTTCTCATTCCTTGGCTCTCAGTAAAGTTTTGTATGACTTGCAATGATTTCAGTGTTTTATGGTAAACTTGTGATTTGTGGAGTCCTCTAGCTCAGTGGTTAGAGCAATCGCCTCACAAGTGAGAGACCTGGGTTCAATTCCTGGCATGGCAAAATCTTGGGCACGTTTCCTTTCCCCACACGCTTGACAATAATTCCACGAGAAAAAAACAATAATAATTTGGTCACTCAATCCACGACTGTTTGTGGGACACTGTTGTTTGCAGTTTGCTGCTGCATTTTGGCTGCAAATTATACAGTCAATTCACTTTACAGTAGGGCCCGTCAATATATTAGTTATATCCGATATAATTTTCATATTGATATGCCGATATCGGAATTTAAAATATATTGATATATCGAAAAATTCAATATAAAAAAATATATCGGTACCTTGTTGCCGGCATTACAACCTCCTGGGCCTAGAGCATGGAATGCACGCGCACATCCGAATGCGCGTGAACCCTGAATGCGCGCGCACTGAACTACAAGACCCAGAATGCTCATCTCTACACAATGCACAGACCGAGGTGCAAGCCGCCATATTGTATTTGTGGTCCTCGAATACAATATACAGGTATACAAGGGGTGGGGGGAGAGGGAGGGAGAGACGGGGGGGAAAGGGAGGGGGAGACGGAGGGGGAGAGGGAGGGAGAGATAGGGTGGCGGAGAGGGAGGGAGAGATAGACAGAGAGACACAGAGAGAAAGAGAGAGAGATGGAGAGAGTGAGTGTGAGAGACACAGAGAGAGAGAGATATTTACCTCCTGAGGAGATAGGCCCCAAATGCGCACGCACCTCCGAATGCATGCGCACCTCCGAATGCGTGCGCATGCGCATTATAAGACCCCCCAAAATATCGATATATCGGTGTATATCGATATGAGCCCATCAATATATCAAAATCGGAAAATTTCCATATCGACGGACCCTATTTTACAGTATCATCTGTAAAGCACTTTGAGATGTTTTGAGGATGAGAAAAGTGCAATATCAAATGCAAGGTTTATTCTTATCTGAGTCAGTAAGTTCTGGATTCTAGTCCTACATTGGAACATTCCTCTATCAGTCTAGACTGACACATCCAATTTAGTGAGTTGATGGTGTGCTGCATTGTTAGAGACATCGTTCTTCAGGTCAGACATTAAACCAAGGTCTTTTCTGCTTGCTCAGGTAGATGTTAAAGATCCCATAATCTATATGTATAAAAGCCGTAGGTATGTTTCCGCAATTGTGTCGCCCTGATGTGGATAGTGCTGTGTCAAATCTATCTTCTATATATATAAAAGGCTTAGGTATGTTTCCGCAATTGTAACAATGAACTTCTAAAAGGAAAACAAAAACCAATACAGCTTAAAAAAAACAAAGAAAAACAACCCAATGATTAAAGCTCACCTTTTTTTTGTAAACAACAAATACGTTATTTTTTAAAAGTTTCAAAATATATGAATAAACGTGTTCAAAATCACTAGGCTGCATAAATTACTCGGGGGTATAGCTATTACTATTTTAAAATAGAAAGAAGTTTCTCCCAGGGACAAAAGGGCCAATTTTATCTCAGAAGGATTGTTGGCAAAGATCTGCCTGGGCCAACAAATTCTCGGAGATAAAATTGGTTAATCACTTCATGGCTGATATTGCTATGTACAATTTGACTTTTTGGGGTCAGCCAGGTCTTCATCGCATGGAAACTCATCCCTGTGATTAGAAGTATCCAAACCTGCACATGCAAATTTTCCTGTGTCTGAAATGGAATGCACACATTTCCAACGGGGACAGACCTTGCTTACCTAATTCCGGAGTTATTTGGCACATTGTTCACAAAAGCTGAGGCCCGGGGATGTCAGCGTGTTTGTTATGGGAGTATAATCTTGTATGTTGCCATTGAGAACATTGTCTGGCAAGCTTCACTCTGTTTGTCTATCTAGCGCTATCCTACATGTTAAGCATTGGCTTGCAGGGTCAACAGAAGTTGAATAGAAAGAATCTCTGCCACCAGTGACCAGTCTGATCCTTTAACTCCAGCTCAGAGCCTGGGATGGCTGGTCTGTCATCAGCAATGCCTTGCAATACAGGATATGGACTACTGAAACTGCCAAAGAGGATTGACTCGATTCCATTACTCATGGAGTCCTGTAGCTCAGTGGTTAGAGCACTCACCTTACAAGCATGATACCTGTGTTCGAATCTAGGCAGGTCAGGGCGAAACCTTGGGCAAGTTTCTTTACTCCACACGTCTAATATTAATCCCTCCAACAAAAACACAATAATAAAATTGGTCATTTTCAAACCACAACTGTTTGTGGGCCACTGCTGTGCGCAATTGGCTGCTGCGTATCGCTCACAATTATACAGTAAATTCAATTTACAGAATATTCTGTGAAGCGCTTTGAGATATCTAGAAGACGTGAAAAGTGCTATATCAAATGCAAGGATTATTTTTATTATTACACTGTCGGCAACTAAATCAGATTTGAGCCAACTCAATTCCAAAGAGACCCTGTTTATTGATCGCCCCATCCCACCCCACCCATGCAGGATAGTCACTTAGTCACTATCTAGTTGTTTGACATCTGTCAGCGCAGATTTTATCTCTCACTGGGTGGGTAGCAGGTAACAGGAATGCCATGCAAGCTTCCTGGTGAGCAACACAGCTTAGCATGAAATGCATGAGAGCATTATGCTGGCAGAAGAGTCTGCCGGCTCTTCTGTACAAAAAACAGTCATTAGGCTTTCCAGTTACTCCCATGAAGCACATAGAGACATTTTGACAATGTGATAAGGTGTAATATTAATGGAAATGATTATTATATCATAATTGAAGAGTATTGTGAAAGAGAAGGATATGGAAATTAAAGGATCTGCCAAAATCTAATCAATTGGTGGAGCAAGTTCAATGGAATGAATAAACTCCTCCAGTTTCTATGTTCCACTGGTTTTAATTCCAATGATGTGCCGAAATATTTATATTCACTGGAACTATTAAATTCAAAATAGATTCCTTCCCTGCGTTATGCTTGACTGCCTCTCCAGTGACCAATCTTGTCCATTGGGATTCTTTTCCATTTCATTCAGATGTTCTCTGCCACTGTCATGGACTCTTTTGAATGTTGAGTCTATTGATACAACAACAAAAAAAATTACATTTCTACAGCACCTTTCACTCGGGAGGATGACCCATGAAGCTGAACATTCAGGGATCAGGACCTGAGCCTGTGGGGTGGGTTGACAGGGTTGGGATGAAGGAGGGCAGAGGGGAGGAGGGTTGCTGAAGGCACGGTCGACAAGGAGGTTCTTGAGATGGGCTTGAAGGAGGCAAGGGAGGAATTGCAAATGTATTGTGGAATGAAGTTCCAAAGAGTGGGGGCAGAGAGGCTGAAAGCCCGGCCCCTGATGGTTCAAAAATATAGACCAAGCCAATACGATATATTGGTTCAGTGGCACATGGTCTTATAGTACATGTAGCATCTCAAGTTAAGTGAAAACTAAATATGGAGCTCAGACAAAGCAGGAATTCTTGAGATATTGGGTAAAAAATCCATAAGGATAACAACAACAACAACAAATTACATTTATAGAGCGCCTTTCATGTCGGGAGGACAATAAGAAAAAATTAATTCCGCCCAGGTCTAGATTGATTGTCTTAAAATAGTATTTTAGATTGTTCAGGATTTGGCAAAACCTGAAATACAGGCTTAATTTTGAAGCAGGTTTTAGTAAATTATTTTAAGAACTACAGATAACTGTTAAAGATAAGACTGGATTGAACAAAATTATAATATAAAAAATAATACTGCTTGCATTCTACAACAACAATAACTTTGGTTTATATAGCATCCTCCGTGCTGGACGGCGTATCAGAGCACTTCACAATAATGGATCCCGGGGTCGAAACAGGGACAGGGGGAGAAAGATGACCGAATGCGTGGTCGAAGAGAAATGTCTTTAGCCGAGACCTGAAACTAGGAAGAGAGGGGGCGAGGTGAAGGGAGTGAGTTCCAGACCCTCGGGGCATAGTGGCTGAAAGCATGGGCCACCGATGGTGGAGCGGAGGATTCGGGGGACAAGGAGGAGGCCAGATCCAGTGGAGCGAAGGCAACGGGTACTGTTTTAGGGAAAGAGGAGGTCAGAGAGGTAGTGGGGTGCAGAGGAGTGGAGGGATTTGAAAACAAGGCCACCTTTCTTGAAATCGATCCTCTCCAGGTCAGGGAGCCAGTGAAGTCTGGCAAGAATTGCAGTAATGGGGGAGCGAAGTTTGGTGAGGGTGAGATTGCGGGTGGCAGAGTTTTGTATGAGTTGGATTTTATGGATTGTGGTGGAGGGGAGATCAGCAAGGAGGGCATTTGAATAGTATTCTATATAACACCTTCACATCAGGAGGATGCGTCAAAGAGCTTCAGAGGATTTATGGTAAAGTTTATTTTTATAGGCGAACAGGGTGGGTATCCTGGCCTCAATCATTCTTCCCTGGCAATTTATTCCAGTTTTTCATTCTGTCTAGGTAAAGGTGGATGGCAGAGATATAATCTCTGAGAGCAAAGTGGAGGGGGAAATTAGGCGTTTTCTATATTCTATACTGTACAGTACTGTGTGCTTAACATACATTTTGCCACAATGTGAATAATTTAATTTATGTAAACAACTCCGGTACCTTGTTCATGTCCACAAACTAATATCGGCCTATTTTCACAGAGTTCAATAGTGTTGTATGTGACTACATAAAATCCATTAAGCAGAACAATTAGTATGTGAATTGTTAACCCTCCAGGCATATAATTGGCAAGGTTGATCAGTAATAAGTGCAGATTGCAGAAAATATGGATTCTGTTTGGGCCAACTGGGAAACTGAAAGTGGGGACTGTGCAGAAACTTGCAGATGAAATGCTTTAAAAAGGTATCTGCATCAATAGTAACAGACCACTGAACACACTAATCATTATTCGTGTGTCTTGACAGTGAGTGTCGGCAATCTATTTTACTATGAGGAGAAGGGGGATATCATAGCTCAGCCTCTCTTCACTTGACATCCACAATTGTAATCCTCCAGTAGGTGTCTGTCGATTGTGTTAGAAGCTGGTTTCCCTAACCAAAGGGATGCCTACATCAGCTAACTCAAGAAATGCTCATTTGACCATAGTTTATTGCAACATTTCTCACTTTGACTGTAAATAATTCTGGTATGTTGTGTTTACTAGGAGCTTTGTTCCCTCTTAAGTCAGTGTGAACTAATTAAATAATTGCCTTGTTTTTACTCTCCCGTGAATGTGTGACAGCATTATTGTGTAGTTAATAAACTAGCTAGTTAGACGGTTTAATGAATGGAATGTTGTACCCTGTCAGTTTTCATGGTACATCCATTAGATTTGCTGTGTTCTCTTCATGCCACATTAGAAATCACTTGTTCTGGAGTATCTTGCAAAATGGACCATCTCTGATTGTGCTAATGGATGCTTCCATCATTATTAATACAGTACTGTACATTTGTGTGGGAGGGAAGAGGAAGAAGAGTGTTTTAAACACTGTGAAAATGTAGAATTGTGTTATTGCTGTGTATTTTATATCACAATATCAAATGTCCGTCATTTGCACTCACGTTGCTTTAGAATAATCAATGCTGCAAATGGGGTCTTCAGTGACATTGACGGATCCTCCAGCAACTCAAGTGCGGCTTGAATGACTTGTGAAAGTCAGCAGGTGGATTTCGGTCTTTAACTTCCTCCACATCATCTGTTACTTAGCCTCGTGTCTAATGCAATGTGAAAGGACTGAATGGGTAACACACTCTCCTACCAACCGTAGCACTGCGGAGGAGAATGCTAATGACGCTCACAAGCTTGTCCTGATGACGTTCACTGATTCCTCCAAGCCAGTCCTGCTGTTTGTCATTGACTCTTGCTGCTCAGCTGGCCACTGTGTCTCCCATCATCCTCCGGATGTCTGTAGGAGGCTCCGAAAGATAAAACTTACACAATAGTTTAACAGAAAAAGATATATTTTGACAAGGAAGCTCTATCTCTGTACATCCATCTTCTTCAGACCCCAAAGTATATTCTGTGATGTGCTTTGAGACGTCTCAAAGACATGATAAGACGCTATAATAATAATCTTTGCATTTGATACAGTGCTTTTTGTGTATTCTAGATACCTCAAAGCGCTTTACAGAATATACTATTACATGAATTTGTGGGCAAAACATGGCAACCAATTTCGCTCAGTGGTGTCTCACAAACAGTCATGGATTGAAATGACCATTTTTTTAGGGATTATCATTAGGCGTGTGGGGTAAGGAAACTAGCCAAAGGTTTCATCCTGCCTGGAATCAAAACCAGGTCTCTAGCTTGCAAGGCGAGTACTTTAACCAAAGAGCAGGACTCTGCACTGTATCAAATGCAAGGATTATTATTATTACCTCACATTCACAAGCTCTTAGCTTCATACTCGTGCTCCATTATTACTTAGGACTGATTAGCATTCAGCCTTTGTTAGTTCCCTTTACAAGTAGGTTGAGTGTGAATTACCATAAAAGGATTTGGCAGGGTTTATGCCACTGTCACATCATCCAAAACCCCTTCCAACAAAATTTAAACTCTCAGAATGGGCAGCAGGAACATACATAGTATGGAATTTTCCATGATTCATTTCTGAAAGTGATTGTGCTGGTAACTTTACAGGGAAGGGTTATTCTTTATAATAATCCTTGCATTTCATTTAATAATCCTTGCATGTGATATAATAATCCTTGCATTTGGTAGAGCTCCTTATCACGTTGCAAAGTCTCCAGGTGCTTCTTTGCTGATGTCCATTTATAACAGGAAAATAAGCACAAATCAGGAATTTACAAATGACAATTTTCAGTTAAATAGCACCTCTCATGTGGGGTAAATGTTGCAAACAGCATGGAATCCTCACTGAACAGTCCCGTGATGGAGGGATGGCCATTAATAAATAGCTCAAGATGATTGGAACAATGATATTGACCTGCGGAACTCTTTCAGAGATGTCCTGGGGCTGTGATGCTTGTCAAATGCTCTGAGATGCTGCCTGCATGAAGGGTGCTATATGAATACAAGTTGTTGTTGTGGTTATCACCTTTCTATGTGTATGACTCCAGTGCTGGAGTTTTCACTCTCCTGATCCCACTGATCTTTGTAATTTATTACACTTGGTGTTTCGGTTCGCACATGAAGAGTGGACAATTGGATGGGCTGCTGGGCTATTGGATTGGGGAAGGTTGGTGGTGGGGGGGTGGGGGAGTGTGGGGAAAGTTTCTTCCAACAGATAGCGACTTAAAATAATTACAAAACGCAAAAGCTTGAAGTTAAGAGTGGTTCCAGTAGATGGGTCATAAATCAAAGCTATGTTTGTAAGGAAAGGAGGAAATTAGGAGATTTATTTTACACAGAGTTATTACGAGGATGGAATGCTCTGTTACGTGCGGTGGTGAAGTTTTTATCCACACTAGCTTTCAAGAGGGAACTATAGTAATAAAAATCCTTGCATTTGATATAGTGCTTTATCATGTCGTTGAGACGTCTCAAATCGCTTCACAGGATATATTGCATTGGAAATATTGTGTTGTACTGAATTGAATATGTTATTTTGAACTAAGGAAATATCTAAACAAGAATAATAATGAAGGAAAGGCAAATAAATCATACTGAATGGATTGCTTTTTCGAAGAGCCAGTACACACACAATGGGCCGACTGACCTCCATCTTGTTATACCTTTCTACCCTTATAACAAATTCTATTCGTGTGAGGGTGATTGATGCTCCATTTGTCAGTATGTTAATGTACTTTGATGGATGTTGCAAACATGCGTGGTCAAAATGCACTAAAAGTAATGCCACATGGTATATCAACCCTTCCATCATCTAGAGGATCCAATCCAAGATCCTGGTCCTGACATTCAAAGCCCTCCACTGCCTCGCCCCAACCTACATCTGTGACCTCCTAACTCCCTACTAAGCTGTGTGCCCCCTCCGCTGAGCAGGCTATCGCCTGCTCCATGTCCCCCGATCCACCCGCACCACCGTTGACGGACAAACCTTTAGCCACTCTGCCCCCAACCTCTAGAACTCCATCCGCAGTCCTTCTGCCTCATCCCCTCGCTGGCCTCCTTCAAGTCCCACTTCAAGACCCTACTCTTCGACAGTACAATCAGTCACTCCAAATCCCCCACCTTTCCCTCCACCCTCCCTACCCTGTCCCCAACTCGGGTCTGAACACTGACTGTCCAGCTCCTTGGGATGTCCTCCTGACATGAAAGGTGCTATACAAGTGTAATTTTGTTGTAAACCTGTTAAACAATTAAATAACATATATGTTGGCATGTTTACAGTGTTCCTCATAGCTATTATACTCAGCAGTCTTTTTTTTAAGTAAAAGTGACAAAATAATAGAAATAGAGCAATTTGCTTTCTGGTTTAACATTTTCAAATGCATTTTGCAATTCAGGAAACAGCACTTTGACTGTATGCTATGTTCACAGTGTATATTCATAAACTCCTCTGTT
Organism: Hydrolagus colliei; assembly: GCA_035084275.1. Lineage (NCBI taxonomy): Eukaryota > Metazoa > Chordata > Chondrichthyes > Chimaeriformes > Chimaeridae > Hydrolagus > Hydrolagus colliei. The sequence continues at coordinate 30,170,885 of CM068744.1, forward strand.
TACCTAGCATTAAGTGGGAACCCTGGTTGTTAGTAGATTACTTCCTGGGGGTAATAATCCCTACAAAAATATTAAAAAACAATTCTAATTTGGCTGCTCAATACACAATTGTTTTGGGGTCACTGCTGTGTGCAATTAGGTGCTGTATTTCAGTCACAAAATGTACAGTCTATTCACTTTACAGTAAATTTTGTGAATTGCTTTGAGACGCCTCTACAACGTGATAAGGCACAATATCAAATGCAATGATTTTTGTTGTCCGTGTTTATAGGTATTATTGGTCAATTCTGCATTCAAAATTGCATTTTCTGAATTAAATTGCAGCAAACTCTCACCGTTTGTGTCTGTGGAAATATATTCTGTGGCAGATTGTTTTTTCATATTTACATTTTCGAATCTCCAGTCAATCAGACCGCTGGAAATGTGTTTCCACACTATTGGTTTCTCAATTATAAGGAGCTGAATGGCTATTTCTCATGATGTGCAGTGTTTGATTTCTAACACTTTAATGTGATACAAATTACAGTCATCCAGTGACTTGACCCTCTAGTCATCCATTGCTGCCTTATTTACTTCTAAGGCCCCACATCACTCTTACTGGATACTCAGTCTACTGGGGTCAGATAGCAAGCAAGTGGCTTGATGTGCAACCCACGTTGATTATGGAGTACTGTACAGAGGTGCATACAAAATAACTTTTGATTTCTCCTTCCCTATTGTTTTCAAATACAGCCTCGATAATATATTACTCAAGTCGAACACATCCATGATGACAGCAAGATATATGGAGGCCACTGGAACAAATTTTATTCTGCCACGATTGCGAGAAAGCTGTCACGATTGTAAGGAACACAATTCTGGAGTCTTACAATCTGTTCTTAAATTTGTCCAGTTCTGGACTCCCATGCTGGCTTGGTGTTAAAGACCGAGGAAACAAGTCATACAGAATAGCATGCCCCAAGTTCATTCCCCGATCTGTATTTAGTTACTTGCGTTAAATTAGTAGAATTATATCAAGTAATTTCTATGGCTGGTTCGTGCATTTGCTGAGTGACATTTGCACACTCCAGCCTGAAGCTGGAGTTCTAGTCAGAATTTCCTAGATGTTGAGTAAGGCTGTTGGGGTTTAGTGAGTTAAGATAGCATAGAGAGTACTGCCTGGCAAGATTCCTGCTGCTTGTTTGGTTAGGACCACCATACCAAGAAGGGCTTTGGCTTGCAGGGTTAACAGGAGCTCAACGAGAAGAATTACTCCTGCAAGTCCTGCCTACGAACTGTCAACAAAAAACAACAGCAACAACAAAATTAAAATTGTACAGTGCCTATCACGTCGGGAGGACATCCCAAGGCGCTGGGTCAATAGCAGTTCCCAGGAATGCTGTAGACCAGCCTGGCTCAGGAACCTGACTACCAAGATCACCACAGAGGATTGACTCCATTTTTTAATTCCATTGCCTGTACTTTTGATCATCTCCCACATTTTCATCAGCTCACCCCCATCTACCCTACCAGCTTGGGTGTCCGGCCAGCTGTAAAGCATTTTGAGACACAACCTCTCAACATGAAAGGAACTATATAATTTGTAGTTATAATTGTAATCCTCTTATTCTTTTCTTTCTGCACCTTTGCTCTCCCTTTCTCTCTCTCTCACACACACACATGCAATCACATTCTTCACTCTCTCTCTCTGTGTCTATGCCACAAATGTCTGTTTATTACTGAGACTGTTCACCCATCCTCTAATTGCTGTAACCTCTAACATTCTGACATGGTGAAAAATACCTCAGGCTTTCTTCAGTTTATCATATTCCATCCTACTGGTTATAGCTGACTTTTTCATCATTGTCTCAGACTTGTTGAGTGCTTTTTACTTTGCTTTTATTATTTAGACGAAATTTGCTCTGAGGGAAAAAAGATCAACACATCTCTACAAGTGCAAATGGATCTGCAGGTCTGTGCCGCTCTTGCCGATTACAAACATCGCTGTGACATTGCCCCAATAATTTGCTCCCTAGACACTTTGAAGTCAGGAGTCAGGAGTCCGCAACTACCTCACCCCCCATGCTGCCGAAACACTCGTGCACGCATACATCACCTCACGGCTGGACTACGGAAACTCTCTCCTCGTCGGCCTCCCCAGTTCCTCCATTCACAGGCTGCAGGTCATCCAAAACTCCGCAGCCCGTATATTATCCCGCACCCGCCTCCGCGACCACATAACCCCCACCCTCGCCTGTCTCCACTGGCTCCCCATCCTCCAGAGGATCGAGATCAAGATCCTTGTCCTCACCTTCAAGGCCTTACATGGCCTTGCCCCGCCCTATTTAACCAATTTACTCTCCCCCTATAAGCCCACCCGGACCCTCCGTTCAGCAGGACTTGGCCTGCTCCAAGCCCCCCGCCCGAACCGCCCCACCATCGGAGGCCGGGCCTTCAGTTTCTCCGCTCCCACCCTGTGGAATTCCATCCCCCAATCCCTCCACCTTGTTTCTTCCCTTTCCTCTTTCAAGGCCGGTTTGAAGACTTTCCTCTTCGACCGTGCCTTTTGTTCCACCCAGAATTTTTTGACCTCCCCTACGTGTTTCACCCCTTCCTGAACACTCCCCTCCCAGCTCGGGTCACACGCCTCCTGTGCAGCGCCTAGGGACGTCCTCCCGACGTGAAAGGTGCTTTATAAGTTTAAGTTGTTGTTGTTGTTGTTGGACTTTGGATTCAGGCTCCACCACTGTTAAGCACTCTGAGACACACTTTGCGTGGAGGGTGCTATATAAGTGCAAGTTGTTGTTGTTGTGTCTGAAGAGACTGTCTGTACAAATTATATTTAGAGTTGTGCCGCCTTTTACATAACGGTAGATATCCATATTTGATCTTGTGAAGAATCTCTATGCTTCTCGATAGCCATTGCTGATTTCCCACATGGAGCTGCTGATAAATACTGTGGTTTGGAGCTGTGATCTCGTCCTGAGCCTGCAATAATATACATTGCTTCTATCTATCTATATAGTGTATTTAAAAGCCTTAGGTATGTTTCTGTCTATTGTAACAATGAACTTCTAAAAGGAAAAGAAAAAACAATACAGCTTAAAAAAACAACAACAAAGCATATAAGTGTAGGCTGACCCCTTCAATTTTGTGTTTCCTCTGTTTACAGTGCAGATGGCCTACCCAAGGTATACTGCAAGTGTGCGAGATATTAGATGAAGATTCTGTTTGTCTGCCAAAGTACATGTTAAAGATCCTATGACACTAATCCTATGACTCTGCTGCTGGGAAGTGTACTGGGGCACTGTCCTGCCTGAAGGGCGCTATGTAAATGCATGTTGTTGTAATGGAAAACAGAAGAGAGGTTTCTCCCGCTGTGCTGTATAAATCCATATAAAATTGACGTATCACCTCGTGGCTGTTTGTGGGTTCTTGCTGTGTACAAACTGGATGCCACAATTTGCACACTGAATATCACAATATGTGACACTAATCACTAATAAAATAGTATGAGAGTTCTGCCTTTTATAAGCAAATAGCTGTACACTTTGCAGCCACTCACAGCCAGTTTTATTTAATCGTCCTTCTCCCTTATGTCTGGCTTTTTTATTTGTCCTTGAAAGACTTGATCTTTGCTTCTGAGGCACCTTTATCGATTAATATTAAGAAAATGTGCTACTGAACTTGTTAGCATTCCTTATTCACATATTTACACGAGGGAACGGCGATATGGGAATTTTCCGGATATGGATATATCGGTTGGCTCATATCGAGATATACCGAAATATCGATAATTTTATCGATACTGCGCATGCGTGCGCATCGGAGTGCGCGCGCATTCCTGTTGCGCGCGCATTCGGGGCTATTTTCTCAGGAGGTGTCTCTCGCTGTGTCTCTCACTCTCTCCATCTCTGTGTTTTTCTGTCTGTGTCTCTCTATGTCTCTCTCCCTCTCTCCTCTCTCACATCCCTCCCCATCTCTATCTATCTGTATATTATCACATCCACCCCGTCTCCCCCCCCCCCCCGCCGTCCCTCTCTCGCACCCCCCACCCCCGTCGTCTCTCTCCACCACCACCCCCCCAGCCATCTCTTTCTCCCTCTCCTCCTCTCCCCAGCCGTCTCTCTCCCCCTCTCCTCCCCCCCCCAGCCGTCTCTCCCCCTCTCCTCCCCCCCTCCAGCCGTCTCTCCCCCTCTCCCCCCCCCAGCCCTCTCTCTCCCCCTCTCCCCCCCCCAGCTGTCTATCTCCCCCTCCCCCCAGCCATCTCTCTCCCCCTCACGCCCCCCCCAGCCGTCTCTCTCCCCCTCACCCCCCCCCCCAGCCGTCTATCTCCTACTCCCCCCAGCCGTCTCTCTCCCCCTCTCCTCCTCCCCCCAGCCGTCTCTCTCCCCCTCACCCCAGCCGTCTCTCTCCCCCTCACCCCCAGCAGTCTCTCTCCCCCTCCCCGCAGCCGTCTCTCTCCCCCTCACCCCAGCCGTCTCTCTCCCCCTCACCCCCAGCAGTCTCTCTCCCCCTCACCCCCAGCAGTCTCTCTCCCCCTCACCCCCCCCCACCCACCGCCGTCTCTCTCCCCCCACCCCTTGCATACCTGTATATTGTATTTGAGGACTATGAATACAAGATGGCGGCTTTGCACCTCGGTCTGTGCATTGTGTATAGAGATGAGCATTCTGGGTCTTGTAGTTGATTGTGCTCGCATCCCGATTTTTTACCTCGATATATCGTTTTTCGATATAGCGATGTTTTAAAAATGTCTATATCGGCATATCGATATGAAAACCATATCGGGTTTTAGCGATATACCGATATATCGCCATTCCCTAATTTACACACATATTCCTTTGGAAGGTCTCCCTGTTGGGAGGACTCAGTGGGAGGATTCCTGGTTGGGTGGACTCCTGTTGGGAGGAATCCTGTAGGGATGACTCCTTATTGGGTGGACTATGTTGATAGGACTCCTGTGAGAGGACTTGTGTCCAAAAAATATGGCCATAACACTCCCCCATGTCTTTCATGTCACTACGTCAATCGGTTAATACGGATAGATAGTAAATTGACTGCTGTGTCTACACTCTGAAATGGTCAACAGGCAGCACCAGGGAATGCAGACTGTTGCTCACACATCAATCCATGTCCGTGACCTTTTCGATAATTATTCTGAGAACTCTGTTCCATGCAATGCTGGATGTTGGCCTACACAGTAGACTGTGTAGATCCTCCAAGGTCAGAAAAATACTTGGCTTCCTGGGATGCCTCCCATCCCAGTCCAAGGTGACATTTCTGCTCTCTACACTTCAAGACCCTGGGGCTCTCAGAATTGTAGTTATTGAATCCGCTCCCAAATTGAGGGCAGTCTGTAACCATGAACCTACATACAGTGCGTCACAACTCGTGGTCTACAATAATAGAAAAGCAGCCTATATTTTCTGTACGGCTGTGGAGCGGTGTATTTTCGTAGCGCCTCAGGCTATTTCTCAAAGCCCTCTCTCTCTGCACTATCAAGGCTTACGTACAGTACTCCCAACCTCCGCTCAGCTGGCTCCACACTCCTGTTCGTGCCTCATCCCTTCCGCTCCACCATCGCTGCTCGCTCTTTCAGCCACTATGCACCGAAACGCTAGAACTCTCTCCCTTAATCCTTCCTTGTTGATCGTGCTTATGGTGACGTCCGCCCTCCTATCCCCCTGGCTTGGGGTTAGACTCCACCATTGCAAGCGCTCTGGGATGCTACCTGCCTGAAGGGCACTATATAGATGCAAGTTGTTATTGTACTTCACAGCCCCAGGCTCCACCAGGCCATAATTGGTTAGTGTTCAGTCAACCATTTTGCCCCCACCTACTGAAACTTTCTTCTGAATTTGCTCTGCCTTTCTCCCTCCCTCTCCCTGTTCAAAACTAATCTAAAAGCCTATACTTTTGACTGTGCCTTTGATCGCCTCCCACCTGCTGCCCTATCTCAAGTTCTATTTGAGTTCCCATCCCACTCAGTGAACTCCTTTGAGACATCCTCCAATGTGAAAAGCACTCTATAAATATATATTATTGTATTGTCAAATAATGATAATAACACTTGCATTTGATATAGCGCTTTTCACGTTTTCTAGATGTCTCAAAACGCTTCTCAGAATATACTGTAAAGTGAATTGACCTGTATATTTTTGTGGTTGAAACGCAGAGCCAATTGCACACAGCAGTGTCCCACAAACAGTCTTGGATTGAAGTGGCCAATTTATTTTATAATCAAGCAGACATAAAACATTCTATTAATAGGTTTTGTTTATGTTTCAAAATTACCAGGAACAAATTGGTGATCTGCCACTTGTGCAAAAATCCATAACTCCTGCGCATCATAACTGCTTTGTGCGAATTATTCCACTTATTTATGTCACCACTGTTTTGCCACTGATTACAAAGCTGCAAGGTTAAAGCACAAGACCTACAGATGACCTTATGAATAATTGGTTGAAAAGGAGCAGGTGCATATTGTTTATAGCACTGAAAGTCATCACTTAAATTGATTTTGTCTCTATAACTTTCTAGGGCAGAGAATGTCTTTGTAATCCTCTGTGTACAGAAATGCTTCTTGTTGTCAGTTTTATCCATTGTGGTTCAGATTTCAAGGCTTTGCCATCCTGTAATGATCACTCTGTCAGATGGAAGTGTCATGCAATATCTAACCAGTCAGTTCTTTCATTATTCTTCAGAGGAGAGGTTAAGGGGTGATTTTAGGCATATAAAATTGCCTTTTTAATTTGTGATTGTTTTTGGATCCTTGTTGTCAACATAGCTGCACAACAAATATTACTAAAAAAAAGCTTTGAGATGCAATAAGATTTTATAAATGTTTTAAGTTCTGTCTTTTTAAAGCACTGGTGAAATGACTGCTGTTTATAATAATAATAATAATAATATTCGTTGCATTTGATATAGCGCTTTTCTCATCTTCTAGACATCTCAAAGCGCCTCACAGAATGTACTGTAAAGTGAATTGACTATATATTTGCAGGTGAAACCTGTTCAAAACCAGCTTACCATGACTGTAGGGCCTGCTAATTGTATACCAGACAGAGTGAATGCTTTGGTGGTCCTTTGAGTCGCCAAACGAAAGGACTTCTTAATGATATGGAACTGGCATTCTTTTTTAAAAATGGTCAAGTGTTGTTGTACATTGCATCCAGTGAATAACTGGTTGTCGCTGGAAGGCTTACAGGAAGATCAGAACAAATACTGATCAGATCTTGTGCAGATATTTTTAGAACATGGAATGCTTTGTCACAAGTCTGGACTTGGGTGTACGGAGTACAGTTTCCAAGTTTGCAGATGACACTAAGTTAGGGAGAATAGTAAATAGTGAGGAGGATAGTAGCCATCTGCAAGAGGATATAGACAAATTGGTAAAGTGGGCAGACACATGGCAGATGAAGTTTAATGCAGAGAAGTGTGAGGTGATGCATTTTGGGAGAAGAAATGAAGGGAGGCAATATAGGCGAGATAGTACAATTTTAAATGGTGTGAAGGAACAGAGAGACCTGGGGATTTGTGTTAGTGACTCGTTGAAGGTGGCAGGACAGGTAGACAAGGCTGTTAAGAAGGCATATGGGATACTAGGCTTTATAAATAGGGGTATAGAGTACAAAAGTCAGGAAGTGCTGACTAACCTCTATAAGACTTTGTTGAGGCCTCAGCTGGAATACTGTGTTCAATTCTGGTCACCACACTACAGAAAGGATGTGAAGACATTGGAAAGGGTACAAAGAAGATTTACTAGGATGGTGCCAGGATTGAGGGACTTCAGCTATGAGGAGAGGCTAGATAGGCTAGGGTTATTCTCTCTGGAGCAGAGAAGATTGAGGGGAGACCTAATAGAGGTTTATAAAATCATGAGGGGTTTCGACAGGGCAAATAGAGAAAAACTATTTCCACTCGTGGGCAAATCTGTGACTCGTGGTTACAGATTTAAAATAGTTTCAAGGCGAAGTAGAGGGGAGCTGAGGAGAATTTTTTTCACTCAGCGAGTTGTTCGAATCTGGAATGCATTGCCTGAAAAGGTGGTGGAGGCTGATTCGATAACAACTTTTAAAAGGGAATTAGATCTTTATTTAGGGAGAACAGGTCTATTAGGCTATGGGGAGCGGGCAGGGCAGTGGGATTGAATCGCTCTTTTCAAAGAGCCGGCACAGACTAGATGGGCCGAATGGCCTCCTTTTGTGCCGTAAAATTCTATGAATCTATGAATCTAAGTGGCTTTTTGAGGGTAAGATCACAACAAGACAGAAGGAAAATCGGTTGAAATTTTGAAGAAATATAGGAAAGAGGTCCAGGGAAATTAGCCATTTAAGTTAGCTCCAGTGGAAAGCTGCCACCAATTTAGGCTTGATGACCTGAATCAACTGATTTGCTGCAATAAGACTTCAGAGACCTTGTGCGAAGGACGCTATCGAAATGCAGGTTGATGTTGTCACTTTTATAATGTGAAGTGGTATATAACCAGGGGATGGGGGAATCATGATATGTAGGGATAGCCTTTTAAGCAACAGAGATACTGTATTAACAGACCAGTGAGCCTGTGGATGGATATGTGTGCATTCACTGTGCTCCATCCTGTTTGAGTGACGTGTGACTGATAGTGTAATTGTTGCTGTGCTCGACTTCACGTAGTAGTTTTACATGAAAGATGTAGTATGCCTGAAATTGTGAATCTCTGTGCTTTAGAAGAGAAACCATATTACCATTTCTTTACCACTGTCTCCACCACTCCTCCCCTATCTCCCAGAACCGAATGTTTGCCACAATTATTGGGCTCAAAGTAGATTTCAACACTATATTTGTTACCACTCATTTACTGTATTTCTACAACAACAACAGCTTGGATTTATATAGCTCCCTCCACACCGCTCACAATTTCATTGCCATTCCACAGAATACTAGTTTATCTCAGATTGTGTTTCTGACAATGAGTACTCACTGTGTGAGGAAATAGCAGTGCAAGACCATTTCCTTCTACTCCAGGAGGTGTAGCAATACACTAAAGTGAAATTTGTCTCACAGTCTTTTATTAGATCCATTACAGAGGTGTCACCTGGATATAGAGTGATGACCATAGCCAGCTGCTCACAGCAACAATAATAATCATCATAATCTTTACATTTAATTTAGCTTCTTCTATGTCAGGAGGATGTCTCAAAGTGCTTCACCAGGATGGTGGGTTATTTGCGAATTAAGATTTTGGTACTGTATATTAGATGGTGCGATTGAAGGCTGGCAGATCGCAAATCTCACGGCACCAGTTCAATAAAAGGCCAGTTTCTCACCAAGATGTGGAGCCCTGTAGCTCAGTGGTTAGAGCACTTGCCTTACAAATTAGAGAACTGGGTTCGACTCCAGGCAGAGCAAAACCTTGGGCAAGTTTCGTTACTCCACACACCTGATAATAATCCCTCGAAAAAAACACAATAATAAATTGGTCATTTCAATCCACAACTGTATGTGGGACACTGTTGTGCACAATTGGCTGCTGCGTTTTGCCCACAAATATACAATCAATTCACTTTACAGTATATTCTGTGAAGTGCTTTGAGATGGCTAGAAGACGTGAAAAGTGCTATATCAAATGCAAGGATTATTATTATTAAAAATCCTTACAATTGCTGGAACACCTTTTACTTTGGGATGACATCTAAAACTGCTTCACAGGATTTACTTTAAAATTCAGTGACTATTTGCGAGCGATCAACTCAGTCAATTTGCGCACAGGAATAACCCACAAACAACCAAGAGGTTAATGATGAATTTTCTCTGGGGGACTGTTGGCCTGGACACCGGGAGAAACTTCCTTCCTTGGTGCCATGGGATCTTCTTACATGAAAGGTGCAATAGCAAATGTAAGGATTATTAATATAAAACGAAACAGCTAAAGAAAATTACAATGATTCATGAAACCTTACTTTGTGTGTCATAAAACCCCGTGCCATAGTGCTAGGCAGAGAGATAATTAAATTTATTAATTGAGACAATGAACAAGGGCAAGGGCTGTTAACTGGATCAGTGAAGGTCTTTGAACAAATCTCTCTCTTGAGTTGAATGGAGGATAGAGTTGGACAAATGCCACTTCACAGACTCCCACTGTTAAACATGAACCATTTCCCTGCATCCTACCTCCTCCCACACCGACATGAAGAGTGTTTTCTTGTTGAGAACACTGACAATGGTTTCTCTCATTGTCTGCAGCATAGCTAAAGTAAACCTGTTGACAACCCAAAGGGCTAAGTTAATATTTTTCAATACTGTAGATGTTTGTAAGGCATACTGAGGAGTTGTGTGGATCCACCAAGTTGGTATATAGGCCATCACACGAAGATCACACTGTAGGATAGGAGAGGAAATTATTAGGATGAAGAAGTGTGCGGTACGATTACAAAATTGCCATCTCACCAGTTGATAACTAATAATAATAATCAGTGCATTTTATATAGTGCCTTATCACTTTTTTGAAACATCTCAAAGCACTTCACAGAATATACTGTAAAGTGAATTGATTGTATGTTTTGCGGGTGAAATGCAGCAGCTAATTGTGCACAGCAGTGTCCCACAAACAGCCGTGGATTGAAGTAACCAACAACCAGGTTCCTACTTACTGCTGGGTAAGCAGAGGCATGTGGAGTAAGGAAATCTGCCCAACATTTCACCCTGTCCTGGAAGTGAACTCAGGTCTCTTAGCTGAGTGCTCTAACCACTGAGCTACAGGACCCCACGAGCGTCAGACTGGCTCAGTTGAGTTGGTAACAAAGTCATATCAAGAGTTCGTAACAAAGTCATATCAGTTTATAATATTTCCTGCGAAACGCTTTGAGACATCTCAATGATCTGACAAAGTACTTTATTAAATACAAGATTAATATAAAAGTATAAAATAATTAAGCAAAGTGTTTTGTTGGGAACAAAAAAACAATAACATCTTGAAGCATAAAATAAATAGTTTGCAACCGTTCACTATCACTTGGCCCTGGAAACTACAAAGGTTTATGGGTAGTTTGAGATCCACATTGTATCCTCATTGAAAAAGATTCCTGGAACCAGCATCTCTCTTTATTCAGAGGTTAATCAACAACAAGAATAGGTTGAAGGAAAGGTGGCAAAATGCTAAAGTGGGGTTGGGGCTCACAGCAATAGACCTCTAATAATTATCAACTGGCACAAACTCAGTTTTCCATACTGGAGACATTATTTTATTTGTTTCTAATTTTCTCTACCGGTTGTTCCTGTTCTGACCTCCTCTTGCTGTGTTTCAGGGCTATGGGATGTCCTCCAGATGTGAAAGCGATTTACAAATGTAATTTTGTTGTTGTTGTGCTGTTTCAACGGAAGCTGATTGGTCTATGGAATGTCACTTGATTGTTGAGCCTAGTTTGACTTATAATAATAATCCTTGCATTTTGATATAGTGCTTTTCACATCTTCTTGCCATCTCAAAGTGCTTCACAGAATGTACTAGAAGTGAATTAACTGCATATTTGTGGGTGAAATGCTGCAGCCAATTGCGCACAGCTGTGTCCTACAAACATTCGGGGATTGAAATGACCAATTTTTTTATTATAGGTTATTTTTGGACGGATTATTATTAGGCATATGGAGTAAAGAAAGTTGCCCAAGGTTTCACCCTGAACTGCCTGGATTCGAAACACAGGTCTCATGTTTGTAAGGCGAGTGCTCTAACCGCTGAGCTACAACACTCCACAACTTCTTCCCCAACCTGCTGCCATACACACTCACAACTATTAGAGGATGCTGTAGAGTGACCAGGAGCCGGAAGCCTGGTTGTTTTTTTCCTCCCTAAACCTGGGAAAACTGGGACCAATTTAGTCTCCCCATTCAGCCTTAGCTGAGAACAGCAAACTAAGCACAGATCAGGATTCAAATTGGAAAGTTGCAGGTCTGTAAACTGCAGCTCTATAGCTCTCCCAGTTACTCCATCGGGATTGCCCAATGCAAGAATTATTACAGGCCATAGATATCACATTACACAGTCATTTTACAGCATTTTACAAAGAATCAGCTCAGATCACCCCTGGCTGTGAAGGTAACAGTAATCTGAATGAGTTTGCTAATAGTGACCTTTAAGCTTAACATCAGACAAAAGTCTGTGGGGTCTGCCCATCATTAACCACGTGACTGATGCTTCATACAAGAACCTGGAAAAACAGGTGGAGAGATAACAACAATAAGGTGCAATTGCAGAATTCCTAATTAACAGCATGATATCCCAACCTTCAAATACACCCCCTTTTTCCTATTATCTTCCTTGAGAGTAGACAAGGCAAGCAGAACTGGCTCCAATGATGACAGCCCAGCCGCCCTGGTTCATCTGCAAGTCTTTGATTATTTCCTTCCGACTTTCCAGCTGTTGTTAACGTAGCAAGCTAAAGCTGGACCTAACTGGACAAGCACTAGGAAAGCTTTCAGACAGTGCTTTCAATGGCAAGTGTTTTTAGTTAGCTAGACTCCCAACAGTATCCCCATATACAATATAAGGTCCCCAAGCCTAGGCTCCTGCCAAATGTCCACCTAATGTACTTCAGAATTATTTAAGCAGGATGCGTCGCTTTCAACACAGGAGATGGTGACATACATATGTCCATACAGTACTGTGAAGCACCTGGGGACATCATCCAAATTTGAAAGGTGCTATATAAATGTAAATGTGTCGTGCTGTATATGTGCTATATATGTGTAACAGTCTGGTTAGGATACTTGGAAGCATGTTGATGAGCTTCTGTATTTATCTGATATCCAGCTGTCCACAAAAAAACTTCCAGAAGGACACTATTTCAAGACCTGGGATTAGAGTCTGTCAAATTTTGCCGCAGGTGAAACCTGTGAGAATAACCGACAAGGCATGAGGTTGAATAAAAAAAATCCTTTCATCAATAAGGTTAACTGGTTCTAGCTGCGTGGCTACCACAATAACAATCTGTGCATTTGATACAGCGCCTTTCAGGTCAAGAAGCTGCCTGCAAGCACTTCACACAGGAAACATTGTAAATTGGAATGAGTGTGTATTTTGCAGGCAAACACGTAGCCAATTTGCACATAGCAATCTTTCCACAAACAGCCATCAATTGATGAACAATACACAGGATCATCTCACGTTTTATTGCTATAGGTTACAGATTGGGGCCCATTCTCCATCCATCAAATGGTAAAGACGATGTGGTCAGAATGGGATCCAATGTAGGGGTAAATGTCACAATAAGGTTGGATAAATTGAACTGCTCAGCCTTAGAGCAGCTTGTTGTTTCTGTACAATGTACTCATAGGCCATGTCTACAGTACCACAGCTTTCCATATTTTGCCTGAGTGAATGGAGTAATTATGCATTTATTTGCGCTCGCCCCACAAACGTGACAACCCAGATTTTATTTCTGGGCTGGGCTCAACGGCCTGACTTTCAGCCTCTCTGCTCACACACTGTGCAAATCCATCCCGCAGCACCTCCGCCTCGCTTCCTCCTTCAAGGCAGGTCTCAAGACCATCCTGTTCAACCGTGCTTTCGGTTGCCCCACTAACTCGTCCCCCTCTCCCACTCTCCTTCCCCTTCCCCCTACCTCGACCCTCCACCCCCTCCCCCCGTCACTCGCTCGGGCCCCGACCTGACTGTTCAGTGCTTTGGGACGTCCTCCCGACCTGAAAGGTCCTTTATAAGTGCAATTTTTTTTTTGTTGTTGTCAGGTTACATTTCTTACTCTACACTTGTTTGTTTACCTATTAGTAAGTAATAGTAAATAATAATAATGATCCTTGCATTTGATATAGCACTTTTCACTTCTTCCAGATGTCCCAAAGCGCTTCACAGAATATGCTGTAAAGTGAATTGACTGTACATATGGTGGGTGAAACTCGGCATTGAAAAGCTGCAGAACTCCAGTAGGAATCCGGTTGTTAGACAATTGCCAGATCTGTCCTGTAGCTTAATGACACTCACCTTACAAGTGAGAGACCTTAGTTCAATTACAAGCAGGGTGAAACCTTGGGCAGGTTTCCTTACTCCACATACCTAATAATAATCCTTCAATACAAATCAATAATAAACTGGTAATTTCAATCCACAAATCTTTGTGGGACACTGCTGTGCACAATTGGCTGGCCCATTTCACCCATTTATACACAGTCAATGCACTTTACAGTATATTTTGAGAAGCGTTTTGAGACGTCCAGAAGATGTGAAAAGCACTATATCAAATGCAAGAATTATTCTTATTTTCTGCTGGTAATAATCCTTAAAAACTATTTTTAAATGCAGTCAGTGACTCAATCACGACTGTTTGTGAGACACTACTGTGGGTAATTGGCGCTCACGTGTTGTCCAAATTATACAATCAATTCTCCTTCTTGTATATTCTGCAAAGTGGTTTGAGATGTTTCAACAATCTAAATCAAATGCAAGGATTATTATTAGTATTATTACTGAAAATTAAATTAGCTTGTTGTTTCTGTACAATGTACAATGCCAGAGACATCTTTTTGTGCCCATGTGAACGGAGTAACAACAACAACTTGCAGGATAGCATCTTGTTGGACAACGAAGAAGGGAAGAGGGGGAGGTGACAGTAGGTGTGTTTGATATGTACAGAGTGTTGCACTACTTGATGCATATTTGAAAGCAGCATTACTGCTCCGCATTATACTGCAGGACTGGACAATACACTGTGTTCAGCAACAGTGAGCATCCATTGCTCACAGCATCTATTTTTTAGAACATCTATTTCAAGGCATTATCAGTAGCTAGATTCTATGACTGGAGCACAGCTATTGTAGCAATGCTCATTATAATTCTCTTGAAAAGCAGGAAAAAACTGCAGACCAAAATAAAATATTTTATTTTCCACAACCTGCCTGAGTTGAGTTCATGTCAAAATCAGAGCCTAGAAAGGTTTCATTAAGCAAAAGAAGCAGGGGAAGGGGTTTGAAAATTTGGAAGGCTATATAATGTCAGCAAAGTTAACAGAAGTGCTGCGATTTGTCCTTGTTAGAATCTTGTTAGGTGACAAACCTTTTTTTTACAATAAAATGTGATTCATCTATTGGAAACATGTGTGTTTCGAGTGAAATGATTACTGATGTGTATTCATGCCTGAGCTATACAGCTGGAAGCAATATATTAGTGCCAAAAATCGATCAATACAGAATGGGAAGCTGGATTTATATTTCCTGCTCCCAATTATTCTTGCCAGGTGTTGAGGAGAACTGCAGAGGCTCACTGTCCAGCTGACACTCCGGTGCAATATTGGGAAATGGCTAATCATTTGGAGATGACGTCCTTTGGACGAAGCATTAAACTGAGGACTCATCTGTTGGTTGCTCAGGTGGACATTAATAATAATAATGCTTGCATTTGATATAGCACTTTGCACACGTCTAGATATCCTATTCTAGATTAAATATCCTTTGAAGGTATTTGAGTGAAGGATGTTTTTCTCTGAGTCTTGGCCACAGAGCATACAGATTAATTTATCATTCACCTCTATTTGGGGATTTGGCTGGTATCTGTTTACAACAACAACAACAACTTACGTTTATATAGTCCCCGTCATGCAGGGTAAATTCCCAGAGCAATTCACAGTTGCGGAGTCTGACCCTAAGCCAGTGGGAGGTGGAGGGAGGAGGTGACCAAAAAGGAAGGTCTTTAGGTGGGATATGAAAGTGGGGAAGAAGGCAAAGGGATTGTGGTGGAGTTCCAGAGTTTAGGGGCATTGTGGATGAAGGCCGGAGTCAGTCGATCAAGGCAATGGGTGGTGGTGTGGAGCGTAAGCAGTTGGATAGGTCGAGAGGAGCGAGAGCATTAAGGGATTTGAAAATGAGTGAGTGGATCTGAAATCAATCTGTTCATGATTGGAAGTCACTGTAGCCTGGCAAGGACTGGTGTAATGGGGGTACAGAGTTTTGTGTGGGTGAGTTTACCTTCAAAACGGACACTTGATTTGACTGCAATGTCTTATGAAGCATTTGTAATGTATTGATACAATAAAAAGCTAATTCCCACACATCAAAGACCTCTACTTAGTGGCCTTAATGTTCCCACAGAGCATGGAGTTGGACCGACTTGATGATACAGGTATCCCCCACTTAACGAAAGGGTTAGGGACTTCAAAACCCCTCGTTAAGTGAAAATTGCGTTAAGCGGGAGGGAGGTCCCTACTGTGTTTCTGTATATGAAAAAAACGTTCCCAGTAATGCCTTGCACCTAGCCTAGCGCTAACATTTACAGTGTATCAGCGATGGCATAAGGTAGGCAGCACTGCTATTGAAGGCAGGGAGAGAGTTAAAGAGAAAGAGACAGAGAGAGACAGAGAGACTGAGTGAGATTGTGACAGCCAGAGACTCAAACAGAGAGAGAGAAAGAGACACAGAAAGAGAGAGACACAGAGAGAGACAGAGAGAGAGAAAGAGAGAGAACGCGACCGAGACAGACAGAGAGAGGGAAAGAGACGCGGAGAGAGAGAGAGAGAGACAGAGAGAGAGAGAGAGAGAGAGAGAGAGAGAGACACAAAGATAGAAAGAGACACAGAGAGAGAGAGAGAGAGGGAAAGAGACACGGACAGAGAGAGACTGGGACAGGGACAGAGAGAGAGAAAGAGACACAGAGAGAGAGAGGGAGAGAGAGAGAGGGAGAGAGAGAGAGAGAGGGAGAGGGAGAGAGAGAGAGAGAGGGAGAGGGAGAGAGAGAGACTGAGAAGGAGAGAGACAGAGAGAAGGAGAGAGACAGAGAGAAGGAGAGACAGACAGACTTACCGCTTAAGCTTAAGCGTTTTCTCTTGGATTAGGTGGTGCTGCAGTAAGTGTGTGTATGTATGTACACTTGTGTCGTGGAGGCTGCCAGGAGACAAGAAGTGCGCGAGATATAAACTTTCGTTATAGCGAGCGCAGCATTCGCTAAGCACATAGGGGGGTACAAATAGAAACCCTCGTTATAGTGAAGTTTCGTTAACAGGGCGTTCGGTAAGCGGGGGCTAACTATATTAAAAATAGTCCCTTACACTAAAATGTTGTTGCTTGCCCATAACAGTCGTGTAAATCAACCTTTGACCACCAAAAATACACTCTCATATGATCTTAGCAATTGTGTGAATTATATTGTGTTCATGCAAGTCGCTCCCAATAAAATTGCTCAATTATTTCACGGCTGTTTGTAGGACATTGCTATGCACAAATGGATTGCTGCATTTGACTACAAATATGTATTACACTTCTTTGTCCTTTTGAATAATGCTGTGGGATATTTAACATCCACCTCAACAGGCAGAAGGGGCCTCGGTTTAACCTCTCATCCGAAGGACGGTACCTCCAACAATGCATTTGACTAACAGCCTAGACTGGATAACTGTGAAGTCCTGATTCAGGGCTTGAACCCACAATCTTCTGACTCAGAGTGAGAACAATAACAACAACAAAATTACATTTATAGAGCGCCTTTCACGTCAGGAGGATGTCTCAAAGCACTGAACAGCTAGCTCGCAATCCGAGCGGAGGGGCGGGGTAGGGGTGGGGGGCAGGAGAGTAGGAAGAGGTGAGAGAGTTAGGAGGGGAGCAGAAGGCACGTCCGAAGAGGAAGGTCTTGAGACAGGCTTTGAAGGAGGAAAGGGAGGAATCGAAGCGAAGGGATTGCAGGATGGCGTTCCAGAGTGTGGGGGCAGAGAGGCTGAACGCCCAGCCACCGATGGTAGGGTGGTTCAGGCGGGGGACATTGAGCAGGCCAGAGCCCACTGAATGGAGGTTATGGGCAGGTTGATAGGGAGACAGCAGGTCGGAGAGATAGGCAGGGGGAAGGCCATGAATAGCCTTGAAAGTGAGGATGAGCATCTTGAATTTGATCCTCTGGGGGACGGGGAGTGCGGGAGAGTACACAAGCTGCAGAGTTCTGAATAATCTGCAGTTTGTGAAGGGAGGAGCTGGGAAGGTCAACAAGGAGAGAGTTCCCGTAGTCAAGTCTAGATGTGATGAATGCATGGATAAGTGTTTCAGCAGCATGGGGGGTGAGGTGGTGGCGGAGTCTGGCAATGTTGCGGTGGAAGGCATTACCGGTCATGGTGCGGATTTGGGGGAGGAAGGACAGTTCAGGGTCGAACAAGATGCCCAGATTCCTAACTGGCTTTGAGAGGTGGAGAGTACAGCCTTGATTGCTTTTTCAAAAAGAGAACGATGCCAACTGAGCCAGGCTGACACATTCAAAGGTGCCATTGTCTTAAAATGCAAGATGGTGCAAATTTTGGAAATGCCTTTAATCCATTCTGAAAAAGAACAGCAAACAGACTTTCATATTTTAAAAATGTCTAAAATTTAAACTATCTTAAATTATAAGACAATGGCCTTAGGATTACAAATATGAAAGGGTTTTTTTGTACTCAGGAGGGATTGCTTTGGTTCCAGCAGTGTGATCAGGGCTGTGACGTTTACTAATTTGTAGCAAATCCTCAGTTTTGACCCTGCATTTTCCATCTTCCATTACAATACAATATTACAAAGCAAATTGCAATTAGAATTTACAATTACATTTATATAGCGCCTTTCCACATCAGATGGTCATCACAAAACACTTCAACCGTTAGATTGTGAGTGTGAGCTGCATTATTGTGGAAGAGGACAGACAGAGAGGTTTGAGGCCAGTGGGTTGGGAGTGGGGTGGGGGAAGACGGAAGGAATAATTGTCTGTCACTACGATAGATAATGTAATCAACCGATCCCTGTGTTGAATGCAGGGAGGTAAAAAATAAGGCATAGAAGCAAGTTAGTCATCAGGTAAGATAGGAGACACAAGCAAATTAAACAAGTATGAGTGCAGGAAATTATTGTTATTCATTGAAAACAAGACCCCACATTAGCAAAACACCAAAGGAAGTTCTCCAGCTATAGCAAGGCAATGTTTGTTTACCTCATTCCTGGTGCATTTATGAAACTGCATTCTACCTCTTCTATTCCCCTTCTCCACTGTTCCCTGTAGTTATCATCCCTTACAGTGCACAGTAGGACAGCAATATTACTGTTTACATCCTTGCAAGACAAGTCCACTGAACAACTTGTAAAGTCAGGCATTCGGAATAAGTGCTATCATTCCCTCACCGTGTTGCTTCATACATAAAGGAAGCTGAATGGTGTAAACAAGAAAGCAAACCCACAATTTATTGGTTATAATAACACAGAGAACCACTATGGTTTATTCATAACTAACAAAAATGGAAGGAATGAATCTATTACTGAATGGTTTCTGATTTTATAAGAGCTATTAATTCTCACTGCAAGCTTCCATCGGGTTGTACCTGGCCATTTTTCCCAGGGGATACAAGATAATAATCAATGGCAGCGAAGCAGGAGCTCAACTCTCTAAGTACATATACTTAACCCACTCACTAGACCTAGCCAGTATCTAGGTTTCAGCCAGATTTCAATGGATAGCAGGTTATCTTAGTTTAGTTTTTCAACCAATACTTAAAACAGAATGGATTCTAAAACGTGGGATGTGTAACCGGCATTCACAAAGCATTGACAACATTGAATTCGCATGTTGAGACTGACAATCAATTGCAATGCTGGGGGAGGACTGCTTTGCTGCATCCTTCAAATCAGATGCGAAAGCAAGGTCACTTCTGCCTGTTCAGACCGATGTTAAAGATTCCCTGGCACCATGTGTAAAGAGAAGAACATTGCATCCAGTACTATAGCCAACAATCCCCAAATAAAATTGGTTATTCAATTCCTGACTGTTTGGGGACATTGCTGGGTGTCAAGTTCACCGCCAAAATACACTGTCACTACATTTTACTGTACTGTTTATCCTCTGAAGCACTTTGAGATGTCCTCCTGACATGAGAGGTGCTATATCAAATGGAAGGATTATTATTAGTATAAATATTATTAGCAGTCATGCTAAAACTGGACAGTGCAATAACATCCTGATTTTACCCTTGTGATCAGGACAGTGGACTGTGAGAAGATTAAATATTTTGGACAATGCAACAGATTTGCTTTCTTGAGTCCCAGAGTTATTGCAGCTATTACCATCTGAATGTTTTCATTGATCCTGTGCTTGGTTTTAACTGGTCCACACAGGTGCAAACAGAGAGTGTGCCTGCTGGACTCTTGTGGCCTTTAACTGTTAAAATCAATAGGCTAACCTTTTCTGCACTGAAAATTCACCTTTAACTTTATTCCAACTCGCTACATTCAGCAGTATTTCTCCAGTGGAGTTGCATTTCGATAATCTTGACTCTTTCACTCGTACTTCGCAGCAGGAAGTGGATGAGACGGTCAATCGCTGCCTAATGAAGAGGACTATCATTTCTCATCCTCTTAGCCTTAGGATCACCATCTTAAAATGCCAGATTGTGCAGATTGTTGCAACTTTCAAGTCTGCAAATTGAATGCTGTGTTTGCCTAAACAATACAGTCACTACAGTTTATTGTAAATCCCCTGAAGTCCTTTGTGATGTCTTCTTAACGAAAGGATGATTATTAATGTGAATTAATGTCCCAGCACCTTGGAAAGTCCTCCCGATGTGAACGGTGCTATACAAATATAATGTTGTATTGTGGTAATCCCATCTCATTTTGGAAGCTGTTTTCTCCTCTATTCTTTTTGAGAATGAAGCAAAACCAGAGTCTAAGTTAAGACTAGATTTAAATTTTTTTAAATAATAGTCTGGAAGCTAAAATCATGAGTCATTTCAGGCTGCAGGCTAGACATAAAATATCCATGTTTTTCTGTATACAGTATCTTGATTCAGTATCATCCTGACGTGCTCAGACTTCGGGGAATGTTACTATCTCTTTCTCTGTGACTAGAAACAAGTACATGACTATAAGGAGATACATTCCAGCAGATTTCCTGAAGGCTTTCTGAGTTCCATGCAAGAGGATAGATAATCTTAGGAGGTAGCCATGCATCTATTTGACCTTGTTGCACCAGCTTAATGGATCACCAAGGATGTTTTATCCCAATTCCATTTTTTCATTTGTGTCATAGTTCATTGGGGAATATTGCTTTACATTGTGCACAAATTAGCCGTTCCGTTTGCCTATACAATACATAGTCTTTTACAGTAAATCGTACGAAGCATTTTGTGATGTCCTTCTGCTGTGAAATGCACTATATCAAATACAATGTTTTTTTTTCTCCTTTACTTCCCAAGTAGGAATGTCCATCCATCTCCTTTGTAACCATCACAATCAATTCTACCTGTAAGGCCTTGTGTGGCAGTTTGTACAATTCTACATTACCATAACTCTGGTTCAGCAGAATATTCTATGCTTGAATGTTTCTTTTAATGAAACTTCTCCTCCATTGTCTCCCTTCCTGTTCTCCTCAAGAAGTATCAATTCTAGGCTTTGCTGGTTTATGATTAAGCAAAAAATTCTTAATTCAAATACAACACCAATCATATTTGTATAGCACCTTTAATGTCAGGAGGACCTCCCAGGGCGCTGGACAGGATACAATAGATACCTATGGCATTTTCCATGTTCTTAATGACCATGTCCAACTCATCAGCTCCTGCTCATCATACACGTTGAGGGAAACCTGTTGATGCCTTTAGAAGTGAAGTGAATGGTCACTTTGCTGGAGTGACCATATTACATCGTTATTATTTTGGAAGAAAGATTAGACCCTTTTTCACAGATGCTGAGAAGTTTAAAGGGTGACCCAATGGAAGGTCATGAAGCCTAAGATTTCAATGCAATGTTGAAAGAGTACTGCATTGACAGTGCATTCACATCCTTCAGATGATTCATCAAACTTAATCCCTTTTATCTAACTGTTCAATTCATTAAAAATGCTAGGCACTACAATAAAACGTACATAATTCTGATCTGTATCAACTGTATAATTGCCTAAGTCGTATATCTGACCAAGTCCTGCTAAAGAATTTTTATTCTATGCAAGTTTAACAAAAATCATACTATGTAAGTCATACATAATTATGTTCCCAATTGATACAACTTTTTTTATTATTATGGCTTATTAAATTTGTAAAGAGAAGGGAGTTTTTCTAATTATCATCGTTGCTAAGATTTTAAGGCACTGAGTGTTGCACTGCAAAGATTCACCAGCATGTTACTTGGGATAAGAAAATGGAGTTATAGGTTAAGGCTTGATAGCTGTATAAAAGATGATGGGGGAATTCTATGATTCTATGACTATTGTACCATGCGAATAAGCGCTACCAAGACCCTACCTTGTGTGAAGGATGCTTTGTAAATGCAAGTTGTTGTTATTGTAGTAGGATGGTAGAAGCTGGACTAGTTGGACCTTGCTCTTTTCATGTCTAGTAATTTCTCTGTTCCTACAGAATGAGGATTATTCCACCACTAACCATTGTTGAAGCAACAACAACAATATTAAATTAATAGAGTACCTTTCATGTCAGGAAGATGTCCCAAGGCACTGAAGCAAAGTCCATAAATTGTTTTCAAAAGGAATAACATGTTTGAAAAACAGAAATATTAAATATAATATGGGGCTAGCAAGACAATAGATTTGGATTAGTTGCCTCAGTGGGGGAAAACACCTTTGGACCAAAATGACCAACATTCTACAATTTTAGGCTTTCCCATGTGCCAAAATTCAGTGAGTGAAAGCCCAAAGGTCAGGCTTTCAGTGTATCTACCCCCACCCTCTGGAACAACATCCTGGAATCTCTTTGACTCGCTGCTTCCCTCGCCTCCTTTAAAAATAATAATCATTGGGTCACTCAATTCACATCTGTCTGTGGGCATCCTTGTGCACAATTGGCTGCCTGCTCCTCCCATCGTAGCTACAAACCAGGACTGTCAAAACACACCCTGATGTAAAAGGCACCATATAAATGTAAATTTGTATTGTATTGTGTGTGTTAATGACTATTTGACCTCATGAATCTTCATCATGATTGCAGCCAGAGGCCTTTTCGAATGCATTGCACTAGCCCCAAATTCTTGCATGCTTATTTATTTTTCTTCTACATACGTATATCTGGGGAGCTTCTCCATCAACAATCTGAATGTATTTTATGCTCCTCATACGAGAATGCACAGGGGATTTCCAGCATCAGGAAATGGGGCTAGGTCACAATGCATAATTCATTTCTGAACACTGTTCACTGATTAATTCTAATTTAGTGCAGAAAGACAAGAACCCAAGGGAATTGTTTAGTCTAGACCACCCTACTGAGGTAGGGTAGGATTATAGCAGATAAAGATAATTTCTCATACGTTTTCTAATCTCTCTTCAGTGATAACCATGGGAAAAAAAGCTGTGCAGTAATTTCCCCTGAGCGCTTCAGAAAATGTGATGTTTGCACATTTGTTAGGTTATTTGCGAGTTAAGATTTGGGAATATCAACTTGTGAAATTGAAGGCTGGCATATGGAGTCCTGTAGCTCAGTGGTTAGAGCACTCGCCTTACAAGCGAGAGACCTGGGTTCAATTCCAGGTAGGGCAAAACTTTGGACAAGATTTCTTACTCCACGTGCCTATTAATCCCTCAAGAAAAACAATAATTTGGTCATTTCAATTCACGACTGTTTATGGGACACTACTGTGTGCAATTGGCTGCTGCATTTGCCCACATATTATAGTCAATTTACTTTACAGTATGTTATGTGAAGCGCTTTGAGACGTCTAGAAGATGTGTAAAGCGCTATATCAAATGCACGGATTATTATTATTATTATTATTACCTGCAAATCTCAAGGCACCAAAATCCGATAAAACGTCTATGAACCAAACCCTGGTGAGAAACTTTTTTTTTAGGAATTATTACCGCAATTTAGCGATGCATCAATCGATCAACTACCAGATTACTCCTTACTGCTCAGTAAACATAGGTATGTGGAATAAGGGAACTTGTTTCATCCTGCCCAGGAATCGAACCTGGCTTCTCTCTTTTGCAAAGTGAGTGTTCCAACCAATACGTTTTATAACAACAAACTTTTATGGTTAAGTAGAGCTCATTTTCCTTTCGTTAGGAGAGTACATGTGAGTCATTCAGAGTCTTCAATGTTCCCAATGTTATACAATTCACTTAAATGTTCTACAGTTTGAAATACAAAGTATTTTTGTTTCCACAGAATACCTATGAAAAGTTTTTTTGAATACTCTCACCAAAGTATTCTAGTAACCAGGTGAGAAAACTGTTTGTAGCAGTATCATACAGCTATGCAATTCCAGAATATTTATTAATATAATAATACTATCTGACCTTTGGATTTGATGTTAAACATAAGTCAGATGGATTTACAGATCTCATGGGACACTTCCAAAAGAGAAGGGAGCATCTCCCCGTACAGTTTCCCACGGCATCCCTCAGGGCTCTGTCCTCGGTCCCCTTCTTTTCACCCTTTACACGCTCCCCCTGGGCGACGTCATCCGCAGACATGGGGTAAATTTCCACATGTATGCGGATGACACCCAGCTGTACCTTTCTGCCTCATCCCTCAACCCCCAGACGATCGATGTTCTGACAGCATGTCTGTCCGACATCGAATCGTGGACGAGGGACAACTTTTTGCAATTGAACGTGAATAAGACCGAGGCCCTCCTGATTGGCTCAAGCCAGCGCCTCCGCACATCGGGCGCTGCCAGCCTCAACATCCAAGGCTGCACTCTCCACCTCACAAAGCCAATCAGGAACCTCGGCATCATGTTCGATCAAAAACTTTCCTTCCTCCCCCACATCCGTGCCTTGACCGGCACCGCCTATTTCCATCTGCGCAACATTGCCAGGCTCCGCAACTATCTTACCCCCCGCGCTGCCGAAACACTCGTGCACGCATACATCACCTCACGGCTGGATTACGGAAACTCTCTCCTAGTCGGCCTCCCCAGTTCCTCCATTCATAGGCTGCAGGCCATCCAAAACTGTGCAGCCCGTGTACTATCCCGCACCCGCCTCCGTGACCACATAACTCCCACCCTCGCCCGTCTCCATTGGCTCCCCATCCTCCAGAGGATCGAGTTTAAGATCCTCGTCCTCACCTACAAGGCCTTACACGGCCTTGCCCCATCCTACCTAACCGATCTACTCTCCCCCTACACGCCCACCCGGACCCTCCGTTCAACAGGACTTGGCCTGCTCCAAGCCCCCCGCCCGAACCGCCCCACCATCGGAGGCCGGGCCTTCAGTTTCTTCGCTCCCACCTTATGGAATACCATCCCTCAATCCCTCCGTTTCGTCTCTTCCCTTTCCTCTTTCAAGGCTGATTTGAAGACTTTCCTCTTCGATCGTGCCTTTTGTTCCACCCCGAACTCTTTTACCTCCCCTTCGTGTTTCACCCCTTCCCAAACACTCCCCTCCCAGCTCGGGTCACACGCCTCTTGTTTAGCGCCTTGGGACGTCCTCCCGACGTGAAAGGCGCTATATAAATGTAAATTGTTGTTGTTGTTGTTGTTGTTAATGTCCGACAATTCCCCCAAATAAAATTGGTCATTCAGTTCATGTCAGTTCATGGGACATTGATGTGATCAGTTTGGCTGCTGCTTTCTCTCAGAAAACAAACTCTTTACAGTTTTTCCGGTGACGAGCTTTTAGATGTCCTCCTGATGTGATATCAAATTCATGGACTCATTTACCAATGCATTTATTTGCTATTTCTTACACTTGACATCAGACCTTTCATGTCAGAAGATCATGTCAAAATGTACAGTAACAGGATTTTCCATTGAAGTGTGGAAATAAATTGGCACATAGTGCAGTTGATTGTCAATTGATTTGTTTCTTAACCACTGTACCTTCTCCATTGTGAAATGATTTATTTGACAATCAAATGCTATTTGTTTCAATGGCTATGATAGCATTGAGTATGGTATAAATTATAAATACCATTTCACAACAGCTGAATTGCTTTTTTTTCTGTGAATGCAGTCGTGGGTAATGAAAATTGAATGAAGTAAATCTAGTAAGGGGAAAACAGATTTAATCACCGGGTAATTTAGGATTGGGGTAAAAACTGCAACCTCATTGAAAATGCTGCTCTGTAAAAACTAAAGATAGGTTAAGGTGGTATGAATTGCTATGTGTGGCTTAGCTTGCAACAGAACCATAGAATCGTAGAAATTCATACCACAGAAGAAGGCCATTCAGCCTACCATGTCTGTGCTGGCTCCTTTAAGAACAATCCTTTCAGTCCCATTTTCCTGTCTTTACATAATAATAGTAGTTCAGTGGTTAGAGCACTCTCGCCTACAAACGAGAGACCCGGGTTCGATTCCAGACAGGGAATCGAAACCTTGGGCAAGTTTCCATGCTTCACACGCCTAACAATAATCCCTCATCAAAAAAAAAAATAAATTGGTAATTTCAATCCATGACTGTTTGTGAGACACTGCTATGTTCAATTGGCTGCTGCATTTCACCCACATATATATGGTCAAATCACTTTACAGTATATTCTGTGAAGCGCTTTGAGACATCTGGAAGACATAAAAAGAGCTATATGAAATGCAAAGATAATAATAATAATCCTTGCATTTTGATATAGCATTTTATCTACATCTCAAAGCGTTTCACAGCTGTAAAGTGAATTGACTGTATATTTGTGGGCAAAACGCGGCAGCCAATTGCACACAAATAATAAGATTATTACTGTTATTAATAATTTTGTCACTTAGTACAGCGCCTTTCATGTTGGGTGGATGTCCTAAAGTGCATCACATTTGATACTGTAAAGTGGAGTGACTGTGCATCTTGTGGGCGTACACTATGGACTGGCATGGCATGCTTCTGGACACTAGAGCAAGTCCTCGCTTTGAATTCCTGATCAAGGCGATGGGCATATATTGTTGGCAAAAACAAGTCAGTCAATTATTATTTCTGTTAAACTGATTTGGGGGTCAATTTCTACTGTGCAAATCGTATGTCTGGGTTTGTTCAAGGGGTAAGAATAAACTACACCTGTTATTTATGTGTGATATGGATCTTAATCTATTATAATTATCTAGGCTTCCATTGGCACTAATTACACGTCAGACACCTGTCTGTAACACTGTGCTGTCTTCTCTCATTAACTTAACATGCAGCTATTTCAGAGAAGCTGTTTACCTTATTTAGTTAGCGAGCGGTCCATGTCGACAGCTGGACAGCTTTGTGTCATTCTGGCATCTGGCTGTCTTTCCTTGTTCCTGCCCATCGTTGCTCTGTTCCTGGCATCAACACAGCTTTTAGGTTTTAAACAGGCTGATACACAAATAGGTTCAGGCCGTTTAAACCCCTAAACCTCCCTGTATCGTGCTTGTGACTTGGCCGGGCTCATTGCAGCTTGAGTGTTATTGACTCAGCATTTGACAGCATTATTCAGCTGCAGGCTTGGGGAAATCGTGGAAAATAACAGCCCTAATGAATGACCATCAGTCCTCTCCTGGAGCTCTTTGACTGACTGGCATCAATACACGCTGTGCCAATTTGCAGGACAGATGTTAAGATGTCAATAACAAGTGGCAGATATACATGGCCAAACAAATGCCAGGAAGTTGTCCAATGTAATCGTATATTAGCACTCAGAGTGCTTGTTGACTTCAAAGATGCACGCCAAATGCTACGCTGTAACCCATCGACAGATGGGGGCGATTGTAACAGAAAGAGTGTATCTCATTGATGTTTATAGCAGCCAACAGAGATATTTAAATCCACGCACATAATAATAATAATCATAATAATAATCCTTGCATTTGATATAGCGACTTATAACTCCTAGACGTTTCAAAGCACTTCATAGAATATACTGTAAAGTGAATTTAACTATATATTTATGGGGCAATTGCGTACAGCAGTGTCCCACAACCAGTCGTGGATCGAGTGACCAAGCTATTAGTCGTTTATTTGCGAGGCTTTATTATCCCCGGAAAAGCAATTCTTTAATCGACTAACAACTGGGTTCCCACTTACGGCTACGTAAAGAGGAGTATGGAGTAAGGAAACTTGCCCAACATTTCGCACTACCAGGAATCAAACCCATACATAAAAGAAGACATCTAAATTGACTATGTATTTTCTGCAGCAAGCAATACATTGATCTGCTGATTACCTCAAATTTCAGGGGATTGCATTTTGTTTCCTCGCTTTTACATCATGTTCAAAGAACAAATGACTTTATTTGTGATTGTGAAAATCAGCAAGACTGACAGAGGGCAATAACCATGGACTCGAACTATCAATGGTTCTTTATTTCTAATCTTAAATAACAAACATCCTTGCATTAAGTACAGCTTTTTTCATGTCAGAAGGATGCCCCAAAGCGTCTCGTAACTATTTTTATACTGCGAACAAGGCAGTCAATTTACACACAGCAATATTCCACAAACAACCATTAAGTGAACGATCAATTTTTATTTGGGGGATTGTTGACCAGGACACTGGGAGAAACTCCTGCTTCTTTTCAAATAGTGCCTTGAGGTCTGTAACATCCACCTGAACAGGCATATGGGGCTTCAGTTTAATATTTGATCGGAGAAACAACATCTCCCAGGACTGCAATGGAGTGTGGTCAATGGACTATGTATCCTGGCCAACAATTCCCCAGTTAAAATTGGTCACTCACTCCATGCCTGTGTAGGATATTGCTGTGCAAATTGGCTGCTGCTTTTTGCCCACAAAATACAGTAAACAGTTAATACATAATACACAATTTACAGTATAGCTTGTGAATTACTCCAGGGCACTACCCACATGAAGGGCACTATATAAATACAAGTTGTTGTTGTTATTGTTGAAGCGCTTTGAACGGCATGTAAGCGCTTTGCTCAACAGCATGTTGAAACACTATATCAAATGCAATGTCATTATTATAAAGGTAGTGACTGTTTCTGTAGATGAATGCAGCAACCGTTTAGCCCATAACAAGATCCCACAAACTTCTGTGAAGTGAATAACTTTACCTGGAGGATTGTTGGACAGGGTATTGAGAGAAACTCCTTTCCAATATGGAGTCCTGTAGCTCAGTGGTTAGAGCAGTTGCCTTTCAAACGTGGCACCTGTGTTCGAATCCAGGCAGGTCAGGGCAAAACCTTGGGCAAGTTTCCCTATTCCACACACCTAATAATAATCCCTAAAAAAAAACACAAAAATAAAATTAGTCATTTCAATCCACGACTGTTTGTGGGACACTGCTGTGCGCAATTGGCTGCTGCGTTTCTCCCACAAATATACAGTCAATTCACTTTACAGTATATTCTGGGAGAAGTCTATAAAATGTGAAATCCCTGAAAAAGATCTTAATGGACAGAACTGCTGTGCTTGGTCACTTCAAAAGGTTTGGGGCTTTGTTTGTAATCTCACAGTTGGGACCTTCACTTGTCCCTTTAACTTTATTTGAACATTGATACTTTAATCTCTAGTGAGGAGGAGGTGACATTCAGTGGTGCTCACCTCCATGTTGAGAGCACTTCTCACACACTCGCTCACATTCTTGAGTATGTGAGATGTTAACTGAGCAGTTCTGCCTTCAGTGGGGAGTTGAGTAAAGGCACTTTGAACACAGAGATATATCTCCCAATGGAATTGCTGCATTTTCTGTATAAATCTGCCCAGAGCAGAAGGAAGAGATGCCATGGGAACAGAATGCTCACTAGCTGACAGCAGATGTTCCACTCAGAATGTGTCTTCCGAGGACTGGAACAAGCATTGCAGGCTGTCAATATATAAATTACTGTGCATTGCAACAGCATTCTCACACCTTGTGATACCCAACGCTTCGCTTCAAATAAATCCCACTTGCAGAGGATTTCCACTGCACACTTTGAATCAGATTCAGTCCAAGTGTTGAAAAAACTATAATTGACTGGAACTAGCAAAGAAACTTTCTTTTTAAGATCTTATTCAACAAAGCGCAGCTATTCTTAGCAAGTGGATTCTTCTGTCATCAATTGTCAGTGGAAAATGTTGGTTAGAATTGCCTAAGACATTGCCTAAGCAAATATTTATCTATATGAATAAAACAATACAGCAGTTGTATTTAATGACTTGAAGAGGTAGGGAGTAGAGACACTTTGTTTATGTTACAACAACATTTTGCATTACAATAAAACTTGCAATACGTCTGATCTGTTAAAATCATATAATCATCTAAATTGGACATCTGCCCAAGTCCCGTCCAAGAGTTTATACTCTCTGCAAGTTTGACTTGGCTCATACTTTGCCAAGTCATATTAATTGTATCATCTCAACTGATGTAAAGTCTACTGTAACAGGTGAGGCCAGATTGATGGTGAATCTTGAATATATTCAACTAATTATATATCATGTGCTTACAAAGAGCTAATCAATTCTTCCAGTTTCCATGATGAATGTGTCCATCAGATCTGATAATGCTTTTAACATGTCTTTCAGTCAGAGGCCAGGCATTGAAAAAAATCAGTAAACTATAATGGGTTGCTGTGATCAATTCCAATCAGTAGAGGAATTTTCTTTGCCATCTGTTTTATTGAGCGAGGTTAAGATATGTTGAATTTGATACCATTTGCAAAAAATAATAATCCTTAATAATCCTTACATTTGATACAGTACTTTTCACTTTGGGAGTATGTCTCAGAATTCTTTACAGGATATATTCGCAAGCATGGAGAATGCATTATGTGGACCAATATGGCACTCAATTTGCACCACAGCATTCTCCCAAACAGCCATGAAATGAATCACCAATTATATTCGGGGGAATTGTTTGCCGGGATATTTGAAAAAAAACACTTTTGTGTCAAAAGTTGGAGGTTAATTAGAGGCAGCATTATGGCTTGTGGATCAAAAATAATAATAATAATCCTTGCATTTGATATAGCGCTTTTTACATCTTAGCGACGTCTCAAAGCGCTTCACAGAATATACTGTCAAGTGAATTGACTGTATATTTGTGGGTAGAACGTGGCAGCCAATTGCGCACAGCAGTATCCCCACAAACAGTCGTGGATTGAAATGACCAATTTTATTAATGTGTTTTTTTTGGGGACGGATTATTATTAGGCGTGTGGAGTAAGGAACTTGCCCAAGGTTTCGCCCTGATCTACCTGAATTCAAACACAAGTCTCATGCTTGTAAGGCGAGTGCTCTAACCTCTGAGCTGCAGGAGCTCCAAGGAGTGTGAATGCAGTTACCCCATGTTTGCAGTTCTGTATACCGGGTTCTGAGATTGATTAACTATTTGGACTCAAGGAAATATCTTCAGTTTGGTGAGACTACACTACTCAGGTATAAAAGTATAGTGGAGTCCTGTGGCTTGGTGGTTAGAGCGCTCACCTTGCAAGTGAGAGAACCTGGGTTCGAATCCTGTCAGGGCAAATCATGGGAAAAGATTCCTTACTGCATTATTAGTCTGTGCTAATATTTATATTCCATAAAAGGCACATCCCTACAAATCCCCCTTGCTCCCTAATCCCTCTAGTATGCAGTCATGTTTTTTCTTGAATACATTACCACAAAGTCACCACATTTCTACTGAACTCCCATTTAGATTTTCTCCAAGCTATCTTAATGTAGCATCGAAGCACAACCACTATTTGATCTGCTAGAACAACAGCAACAAAATTACACTTGTATAACGCCTTTCACGTCAGGAGGACGTCCCAAGGAAGTGACCATTACATAGACTAAATATATATCTTTATATTGACTAAATTATATGGAAGAAGCATGAATGCTAAGCTTGCCACATAATTTAAAGAGCAGAAGCAGAGGCACTTTTTTGTCAAGCACAATTTGAAATTATGTAACAGAATTATTAGTGACCTGTGCACCACATGATTTGGCCACTGCATAGGGTCCGGCGATATATTGATATATCACTAAAACCCGATATAATTTTCATATCGATACGCCGATATAGGCATTTAAAAAATATCAATATATCGAAAAATCGATATATCAAGGTGAAAAATCGGAATGCACACACATTGAACTACAAGACCCAGAATGCTCATCTCTATACACAATGCAAAGACTAAGGTGCAAAGCCGCCATATTGTATTCATAGTCCTAGAATACAATATACAGGTATGCAAGGGGTGGAGGGGGGGAGAGACGGCTGCTGGGGGGGGGTGATGGGGAGAGAGATGGCTGGGCAGGGAGGGGGAGGGGGAGAGAGATGGCTGGGGGGAGGGGGAGAGAGACGGCTGGTGGTGGGGGAGGGGGAGAGAGAGACGGCTGGGGGAAGGGGGAGAGAGACGGCTGGGGGGAGGGGGAGAGAGACGGCGGGGGGGGGAGGGGGAGAGAGACAGCTGGGGGGGGGGAGAGAGACGGCTGGGTGGGAGGGAGAGAGAGATGGCGGGTGGGGGGGAGGGGGAAAGAGACGGCTGGGGAGGGTGGGGGGGGGAGAGTGACGACGGGGGTGTGGGTTGCGAGAGAGGGATGGCGGCGGGAGGAGAGAGGGACGGTGGTGGGGAATGGGGGGGAGAGACGGGGTGGATGTGATAATATATAGATAGATAGAGATGGAGGGGATGTGAGAGAGGAGAGAGACACAGACAGAAAAACACAGAGATGGAGAGAGTAAGAGACACAGAGAGAGAAAGATATTTACCTACTGAGGAGATAGGCCCCAAATGCGCGCACACCACAAATGCGCGTGCCATGCGCACATGCGCAGTATGAAAAAACAGAAAATATCGATATTTCGGTATATCTCGATATGAGCCCATCGATATATCTAAATCGGAAAATTTCCATATCAACGGATCCTACCACTATATATTCTTCTATTGTACATAACTATGAGTTTCATCTTTCAGCCAAGTTATGAGGGACGTTAAGCTTTGATGTGTAATAGCAGAATAGTATTCTATTGGTTTTATATTGGCTCTGAGGGTACAGGGAACCAGAGTTTTTATGCAAAGACCAGCAAGAAATATTCCATACCACATTCCAAACTGAGCTTCTTATTAAACTTTGAAAGTGAATACGTTTCTGCTATTTACAGGTTTGCAAGCCTGAGAAATATAGCTTTGAAAAATGGGGATCACAAATGAAGTTCAGATTTTCTGCTCTTCCAGCAGCTATTTCTTTAGTAGCTAGATTTAAAAGCACAGTATACAGTATGAGTATGGTCAATCGGTGTTCCACATCAACAACAAATTACATTTGTGTAGTGCCTTTACTGCTGGGAAGACATCCAAAATACATTCATACAACGCACGTCTTTCATACATTGAAAACCTGTCATGACCTTGTTCATTGTACCACATATGAATTGAAATCATGGTTTGATGAACACACCCCTTAAACATCTCTTTGTGGCAATACAGGTGACATCTGGTCTTTTGAACCATTTGTTAGCCTGGCTCAGTTGGTAGCCTCTGAGTGAGAAACTTCAAGCCCCAAGTTGGGTCTTTAAACTCACAGTCGAAGTTGACCTTCCAATACAGTTGAAGGTCCCATCTGTCTGTTCAGGTGGACATTAAATATCCCATCATCCTATTCAAAAAGAAAAGGAAATTTATACCATTGTCCTGGCTAACAATCGCCCAATAAAATTGGTTACTCACTCCATGGCTGTTTGTGGGCCATTTTCGTTCCTTATTTGTAAATGTAATCAAATCAGCTGGACCTCTGCCAGATCTTCTCCTGGGCTTCTAGAACAGTGTCTACAGTGATACAAATTGTCAAATACAGAAGCAAAGCTTGCACTCTTTTGGATTTAAGTCTGCCTAATCAAGCTTTGCTATTTATAGAATCCATCTGAGCAATTTGAGACTCTCAAACACATCCATCGAAAGAGTAATCATCCTTCAGAAGTTAGAGATTTATGCAAACTGAGTATGTTTCAAATTGATTACAAAGATCTCGCTCCTAGCCACCAATTGGTGGTGGGTGGGGTGGGGGGTGGTCAAGTGTAGTTTTAGATTAAAAATTTCAGAGCATTTGGCAAATACAAAATTCTGTCTTATTTTATAGCACTTTTTTTAGATGTAAGTTTATTTTTGGAAGTACAGAAAAAAATGGATTCATAGTTTTGAAACTGAATTCAACAATTTGCTTGCCGAATTTCTGGACACTGTGAAATGCTAAGAAGATCCTGTAAATCTAGATCCACTGGTATTTAAGCCTCAAAGGCTTGCTTTCCCATACAGAACATGTAGGTACTTGGAGCGCAAGCGCTCACAGAACATCATCTATCTTTTGTTGTACTGTACAAGGGATTCAGAAAGGAAACTTAGAACAATGCATTTGGATGCACCATGAAAAGTAGAACAAGTTACAAAAGAGCAATTCCAGATAGAAACTAGGAAGTATTTCTTTAACCAGAGGGTAATTAATGCCTGGAACAAATTACCATACAGGTTGGTTATGACCTGGACAATGGACTCATTAAGATATTCCTTATTCTGATTAGCTTTAAGGATACTTGAAGGAATCTTCCCAAGTCACAACATCAAAACTCCAATCGTGTAACTTCACTGGAAAAACACAATGGTGAGACAACAATAATCATTATATCTGATCTCAGGAGGATGTCCCAAAGCAATTCACAGAATATGTAAAGTTTAATGATTGTCTGTTTTGGGATAACAGAATGGAACATTTGCATGATTGCAGTCATTCTGCAAAGTCCTGGAGTCAGAAGACGTGAAAAGCGCTATATCAAATTGAAGGATTATTATCATTATTATTCTACAATATAATTTCAGTCACCCTCAGTGGGGGGGAGTAATCCTGGAGCATCATCATTAATGGAAGCACTGTACCCTTCTGTCGCTCATGGATGTTGATACTGTATACATTTTCCATGTAAGCTAACTGAACACAGAGCAAAGAATAAACCTGAGATCATTGGCTCAGCTGCAAACCATACATTGTCTTTAAATTCTGCAATTTTATGCCAATTTCTAATCCAAACTGGACTTTCTCAGTTGGTACCACCTCATAATCAAAGGCAAGCTGTTTGAAAACCAATACTTTACTTTGAGAATCCAAAACTGAAAATCTGAACAGGCAAAGCTTAATTATAAAGAAAACTTAGAAGAGTTGATTAGTTAGATTTTTAAAAGCTGTTTTTTTGTTATTTAGTAACAGCCTGATTTAAAAAGAATAGCAACAAATTACATTTGTATTGCGCCTTTCCCAGCCGGAGAACGTCCCAAGGGGCTGCAGTCAGGGATTTGCAACATTATTTTAGATCCACTTAATCTGCTGTGTGCTATGACTCAACTATCTGAAAGGACAGGGCTTCATATTGCTGCCTCTTTGACAATATCATTATGTAGGAACAGTTTTAAAAAACACAGTTTTAGTGTCTTTATGGTGAATACCTTGTTTATTGTTTTCAAAAACATATTGCCAAAAGTACAAAGGAATCATAGTTTGTTGCTGTTGGTATTGTCATCTTCTCTAGTGAATTAAGTGTCTAACGAGCGTTCAGATATCCAAGAGCCTTTAATTTCCCCATATCTATGTTATTTATATGTGAGATTGTCATTTTGCATGTGTAATAAGATGAATGTATTTAAAAATAAGACATTTTAATTCCACTGTCACTCTATCAAATGATCCGTTTTTAATTCATCTGCATATCGAAGTGCAGCTGGGGTAATTATCACACAATTTAAGTTTAAACATCCCTCAGTCATATTTCTTCAGTCTTTCAAATGAATTAGTGTTGCATTACTTTCTATACAATTTTTAACTCTTTAAGTGCTATGAAAGAGGATCTTCAGCTGTAGCACACCATCCACCAATCAATAACAGGGTCTACCTTACATGGATTGCTAATAACAAGGCACCATTCCTACATCCTATATTTATTCTAGGATTAACATGAGATTACCCTTGTAAAAAAGTACCTTGGTAATGGTTGTACTACCATGGCACTACCACCATAACCATGGTACTTTTTTTAACAAGGGTATCAACAAATCAGAGGTTCATGTTACATGAATGGAGAAATACTAGGGTGCATTATGACTATTGAAAAGGGCAATTTGTTGAGCAGGATTCAGAATATAGATGAAGATGCAAGACAAACAGAATTGACTTTCACATAGGGAGGTACTGGCAAAGTGTTTGACACGGGCAATTGGGCACCCAGTTTGGTTGGAGAGATGGGGTGGGTGAGTGAGGGGCAAGCTGTGAGGGTGACTGAAAGCCTAGTTGAAAATAGGAAACCTTGCATGGGGTGCTGTGGACGTTGGGAGGGAGGCAGGGAGGGAGTGGGAGGGAGAGAGAGAGAGAGAGAGAGAGAGAGTGAGGGCAGGCGAAGGGAAGGTGAGGAGAACAATAACAAGATTTATAGAGCCTTTCACGTCAGGAGGAAGTCCCAAGTTTCTTGATTGGCTTGGTGAGGTGGAAAAGGGAGGGAGCAGGAAAGGAGGAGGGAAAGAGAGGAGAGTGGGTGTGAATGGTGTTGAAATATACTAAAAAATAGAAGGAATATCAAGGTTAAAAACAAGAACAAGGAATAGAATGAATAAAGGCCATTTACACATAATCATGCCTTTTCTTCCATGGATAAGAATCTTTCTGGACTAAATTTAACCTCCAGGGATAAACTGCATAATATATCCCTAATTCCCCAAAGTAAATCAGTAGATACTCCAGAACATATTTCTATCCTCACATCTCTTCCATTAAAGCCTGGCTGCTTATTTTCTACAGGTGGCATTTTCTTGGCTGTAGAAACACAGGAACCATTGCACTGAATGGAATATTTGATCGTCTCACTTTATACTTATCCTCATAACCTTCAATCCTTTCAGGAAATTGATCGGTCTCTTTTTTTTTTGACATAATAAGTTGCTGTAGCGTCAATTGCTTTTGCCTGGAGTCTTTTCAAGCATGTTATTTTGTAAAAGTTGAGTTATAATCATAATAATCATCCTTACATTTGATATACTGCTTTTCATGTCAGCAACCTGTCCCAAAGTACTTCACAGGATATACATTGTAAAGTGGAATGATTGTGTATTTTGTTGGCAAACGTGGTAACAAATTTTGCTTGTAGCATTGTCCTAAAAACAATATGCCAAATTTTATGTGGAGGATTGTTATTGACTAATTTTACTTGGGGGGTTGTTGGCAGGGCCACTGGGAGAAACTCTCTTCTCTTTTCAATTAGAACCACAAGATCTTTTAACATCAACCTGAAAAGGCAGGCGGGAGCTTGTCTTAATCATTGTGATTAAGTTATGGTGGGGAGTAGGTGTAGGAGTTACTCATGGACAGTAGGGTCCGTCGATATGGAAATTTTCCGATGTAGATATATCGATAGGCTCATATCGCGATATACCGAAATATCGATATTTTTGGGTTTTTCGTACTGCGCATTCGGAGTGCGCGCGCGTTCGGGGTGCGTGTGCGTTACGGGTGCGTGCGCATTCCGGGTGCACGCGCATTCGGGGCCTATCTCCTCAGGAGGTAAATATCTTTCTCTCTCTGTGTCTCTCACTCTCTCCATCTCTGTGTTTTTCTGTCTGTGTCTCTGTGTCTCTCTCCTCTCTCACATCCCCCCCCATCTCTATCTATCTGTATATTATCACATCCACCCCGTCTCTCCACCCCGTCTCTCCCCCCCCCCACCCACCGCCGTCCCACTCTCACACCCTCCACCCCCGTTGTCTCTCTCCCCCCCAACCCCCCCCCAGCCGTCTCTTTCCCCCTCCCCCCCA
The DNA here is from genome assembly GCA_035084275.1 of Hydrolagus colliei. Taxonomy (NCBI): domain Eukaryota; kingdom Metazoa; phylum Chordata; class Chondrichthyes; order Chimaeriformes; family Chimaeridae; genus Hydrolagus; species Hydrolagus colliei. The sequence continues at coordinate 30,208,466 of CM068744.1, forward strand.
CCACCTTTCTCTCCCTCCCCCCCCCAGCCATCTCTCTCCCACCCCCCAGCCGTCTCTCTCCCCCCCACCAGCCGTCTCTCTCTCCCTCCCCCCAGCCATCTCTCTCCCCCTCCCCCCCACCAGCCGTCTCTCTCCCTCTCCCCCCCCCCCCCCCCCAGCTGTCTCTCCCCCCCCCCCACCCCACCCCTTGCATACCTGTATATTGTATTCTAGGACTATGAATACAATATGGCGGATTTGCACCTTGGTCTGTGCATTGTGTATAGAGATGAGAATTCTGGGTCTTGTAGTTCAGTGTGTGCGCATTCCGATATATCAATATATCGCCGGACCCTAGTGGACAGGCATAGTCTTGAAACATCGACAGGAAGGAGTAGTATTTGGGGGAACGTAATAAAATAATCTGTGATAATTATCACAGCACATCACATTTATTCACTCCTGTGTTCTTCACTGGTATGTGTGAGGAATACCAATAATGGATGTGATTTAAAAATTGTCAGTTATTTCAAACAGAGAAAATAAATTAGGACAATAGGAAAGAAGTGTGTGCCTTCTGATCAAAAATATTGAGGTGAATTGGCAGGCTAGATAAGGAAAAAAATATTTCTCACCCGACCAAACAAAGGGATAAAACTGCTGTTATCAGAAACATCAAACAGATCACCATCAGTGCCAAAGAAGCAGTGAGAAAATGCAGTCTATTACGTAAGTTGTGTAAACTGTGTGCAAATGGATTTGCCCAGAGGGAATTATCAGTGCCCTTGGTGTACAACTAACAACTGGTGTAAAGGAAGACAGAATTGCACAGGATTTACATAACTCACAAATGTTCATACAGTTCCAAATGCTTTACACATCTCGCATAATATACTCCCTTTGGTATTGACAGCTATTGATAGTCACTTAATGAGCAGTACCACAAAACGTGTGTCTCGTAAAAGCTACAGCAAGTCAGGGAGTTGTGCATGCATTGGACTGAGCTGTCACAAAAATGACAGCTTTTCCTCCACAGGATTATAAAACACCTGATGATCCAGTCAGAATGTACTAATGCAGCTGTTATCATTGTACACCCATCCTTCATCATATCGGCGGTACGTCACTCAATGCAGTCAGTTTACACCTCAGTGTATCTCTTTTGTGGGGTCGACCAGGAGTCTGACATAAATGCAAACCCATCACCATGCGTGATAGTATCCAAACCAAACTACACATGGAAACTCTACAGATATTTATTGGAATGACCACTCACTCCCTGGAAGCATTGCAATCTGCTTACATAATTCTGGAGAGTATTGGGCACAGGTTGGCAACATATATGGCTTGGAGACCCCAGGGTGTGGGTTGGGGTGCACCTGGATTCTAATCATTTGAAACTGCATAGCTTGTCATTGAAAGCTTCGCCCTCCCAAAAGCTTGTCTAGAACATAAGAACATAAGAATTAGGAGCAGGAGTAGGACATTCGGCCCTTCGAGCCTGCTCTGCCATTCAATAAAATCATGGCTGATCTTCTCACCTAACTCCGATTACCTCCCCTATCCCCGTATCCCCCAATCCCTCTATTTTCCCAAAATCTATCAGTCTCAGCCTTGAAAATGTTCAAGGACTGAGCATCTACAGCCTTCTGGGGTGGTGAATTCGATAAATTCACTACCCTCTGAGTGAGGAAATGTTTCCTCAACTCTGTTCTAAAAGGCTGACCCTTAATTTTAAGACTGTGACCCCTGGTTATAGATTCTCCTACCAGGGAAACAGTCCCTCAGTGTCTACCTTATCTAGCCCTTTAAGAATCTTATATGTTTCAATAAGATCCCCCCTAATTCTTCTGTACTCTAGAGAATACAGCCCTAGTTTATTCAACCTATCCTCATAGGTCGGTCCCCTCATCCCAGGAACTAACCTAGTGAATCTACGCTGCACCCCCTCTAAGGCAAGTATGTCCTTTTTTAAATAAGGAGACCAAAACTGCATACAATATTCCAGGTGCGGTCTCACCAAAGCCCTATACAGTTGCAGCAAGACTTCCCTACTCTTGTACTCTAAACCTTTTGAAATGAACGCTAGCATGCCGTTCGCCTTCTTAGTTGCTTGCTGCACCTGCAAACTAACTGTTTGGGACTGGTGTACAAGGACACCCAAATCCCTTTGAATACTAACACTATCTAACTTCTCCCCCTCTAGAAAATAATCTATTCTTTTATTCTTGCTACCTAGGTGAATAATTTCACACTTGCTCACATTGAATTCCATCTGCTACCTACTTGCCCACTCCCCTAACCTATCTATATCTTGCTGCGTCTGTTTCATCTGTTACGCTGCTTGTTCAGCTAGATCACCCTACCTGTGAGGACTTTAGTTTGTAAGATTAACAAAATGACTGGTCTGTTTTTCCAAGTACTGTGAAGAGCCAGTCTCCCTGTGCTGACATCAGCAGTGTCCTAGAGTACTGCAGACCCACTTGGCTCAAGACCTGGACTACTGCCACAGAGGGTTAGGTCAATTCTGACATTTGATATAGTGCTTTTCACATCTTCTAGCCGTCTCAAAGCTCTTCACAGAATATACTGTAAAGTGAATTGACTATTTATAGGCAAAACATGTCTCCTTGGAACCAGTTTATCTCCAAGGAGACTACTTAACTAAGTATAGTATCTCCTTCCCTTCCCTTAAGTGCTTAGGCACTAATTGGTTATTTGACAGCTGACAAATGCAGGTGTTTGCCCTCACTAGGTGGATGGTAGGTACAAGCAACTCCCTGGTGGGAGACACAGCTCAACATGAAATGCGTGAGACCATTACCTCCATTTTCCTCCCCATAGTTCAGATATGCATCCCTTTAATAATCAAACTAATCCCTGCATTTGATGTAGCTCCTGATCACGTCTTTGAAACGTTTAAAAGTGCTTCACAGAATATACTGTAAAGTGATTTTATTGCATATTTGTGGGTGAAGTGCGGGAGCCGAATTCACACTTCACACTTCAAAGGTATTATTCATTGCACCCCTTTCAGCACAGACAATATGAATGTAAACATGCAAATCACAGAAGATGAATGTGATTGGTCTAACCTTCAAGGATGTGATCCGCGCAGATGAATTATCATAAAAATTGATCTCTGCGTGTAATTTGTTAGAATAATCTTATTTCAGTGTAATTAGTTTTAACAGCTGCCTTTTCAGTCATAATCAGGTTTTGACCTTCACACAAAAGTATTTGAAAACATCTCCTGTGACTACAGCACATCCCTTGAGTGAAGCTCAGATGACAGTTAATCAAGAGTGAATACTGTACACACTGAATATTCAAACAGACTTGCTGCACATGTAAAAAACAATGTGCAACGCTTCAAAACATTTTTCTGCGTGAAGAGTACTATATGTGGAGTCCCATAGCATTGTAGTTGGCGTGCTCGCCACGCGATCGAGAGGAACCGTTTTGATTCCTGGGCGTGAAAACATTAGGCAAGTTTCCTTAGTTGACAAGTTTCTGTTTACCTTGCAATAAGTAGGAACCAGGTTGTTTGTGGATTGGTCAATCACTTTCCAGGGTAATAATCCCTCCACACAAAAAATTAGTCACTCATTCCACAACTGTGTTTGGGACACTGCTGTGCGCGATTGGCTGCTGCAGTACATCCACAAAATACACACTTAATTCACTTCACCAATGTTTTCTGTGAAGCTTTTTGAGACGTCTCAACAACGTGATAAGGCACTGTCACTGTATAGCTGCAACTCCTGGCTCGTCTCCTAACCAATATCATCAACCTCTCCTTATCCACTGGCATGGTTCCCATCCCCCACCCCCACTACCACTCCTCCCAAAAACAGCTGCCATCACCTCCATCCTGAAAAAAAAACTTCCCTTAACCCCTACTTACTCTCCAGCTATCACCCCATCTCCTACCTCCCATTCCTCGCCAAGACCTTGGAATGAGTCGTTGCGTCGCAGCTTCTCTCTTTGCTTTCCCGCCATTCCCTCTTTGAACCCTTTTAATCTAGCTTCCATGCTGCCCACAGCATGAAAACCGTATGGGTCAAAGTCTCTAATGACCTTCTGAACATCTGCAAACAGAGCTCACTGCCTCCTTGTCCTTCTTGACCTCTTTGTTGCCTTCGACACTGTCGACCATTCCATCCTCCTACACCCACTTTCCTCTCAACTCAATCTTCGTGGATCTGCATTTGTCTGGTTTCAATCTTACTGCTCTTACCATCTCCACTTTGTTGCCACTAGCAGATTTTCCACCAGCCCCCACGCTGTCAGGTGTTGTGTCCCCCAGGGCTTTGTCCTTGGCCCTCAACTTTCAACATCTATATGCATCTTGGTGACATCATCCACAGACATGGGGTCAACAACAACAACAACAAAATTGCACTTACATAGCGCCTTTCACATCGGGAGGACGTCCCAAAGCGCTGAACAGTTAGGTCGGAACCCGAGCGGTGGGGGAGGTTCGGGGTAGGGGGAAGGGGAAGGAGAGTGGGAGAAGGGGAGAAGGGGAAGATTAATTGGGGCAGTCGAAGGCGCGGTCGAAGAGGAAGGTCTTGAGACCGGCCTCGAAGGAAGAAAGGGAGGAAGCAAGGCGGAGGGGCTGCAGGATGGAATTGCACAGTGTGGGAGTAGAGAGGCTGAAAGCCCAGCCACCGATGGTTGGGCGGTGGATGCGGAGCAGGCCTGAGTCAGCTGAACAGAGGGTGCGGGCAGGCTGATAGGGAGACAGCAAGTCAGAGAGATAGGTGGAGGCAAGGCCGTGAATGGTCTTGAAAGTGAGGACGAGGATCTTTAATTCAATCCTCTGGGGGATGGGGAGACAGGCGAGGGTGAAAGTGATGTGGTCGTGAAGCGTGGTACGGGAGAGTACACGAGCTGCAGAATTCTGAATGATATGCAGCCTGTGAAGGGAGGAGCTTCATGTGCTTTATATGCTCATATTAAATTCCATATGCATTACACCCAACTCTGCATTTCCGCCTCCACCCTTGATTCCAGCAGCACTGCTAAGACTGAGGCCCTCCTGATTGGCTTGCACCAGCCCCTCTGCATCTCAGATACTGGCAGCGTCAATCTCCAGTGATGCACACCACCAGTATGGAACCTTGGTGTCTTGTTCGATCCTCAAATGTCTTTTCTCCCCCACATCCATGCCGTGACCTGCTCTGCCTTCCTTCATGTCTAAAACATTGCCCAACTCCGCCACTGTCTCACCACTCTGGCAGTTGAAATCCGTTTATGCTTGCATTATGGCCAGGCTCAACTATGCCAATGTCCTGTTTGTCAGCTTCCACAATTCCTCCCTCCATAAATTGCAGATTATCCAGAACTCGGCAGCACGTGTCCTCTCCCGCACTAGGCTCAGTGAACCTATCACATCCATTTTTGCCCAACACCATTAGCTTCCCATCACCCAGAGGATTCAATTCAAGATCCTGGTCCTCACCTGGTCCTCTATGACCTCCTAACCCCCTACCAACTTGTCCATTCCCTCTGCTCAGTGGGCTCCTGGCTGTTTCATGTCCCCTGACGCACCGGCCCCACCATTGGCAGGTGAGCCTTCAGCTACTCTACCCCAAACCTTTGGAATTTCATCCTGCAATCTCTCTGATTCATCCCCTCCTTGACTTCCTTCAAGTCCTGTCTCAAGACCCTCTTCTTCGAGCATGCCATCGGTCACCCCTCCTTCCCCCCTTTTCCTTCACCCTCCCCAATCCTAAATTGGATCCAAAACACTGAGCATTCAGCTCCCTGGGATGTCCCCCCAACATGAATGGCATTTTGTTGTTGGTGTTGTTATATGAAGAGTTATTATTATATAAATGCAGCTTATTGATATTGTGGATCAATTCCGTTGTCATTTCTATCAATCGATGGACCTTAGAATTTATTCCTTTTCACTGGTTATAGTGTTTCTTTAATATTGTGTTTGCTTCAAATCCTTCCTTGCACTTGTCCTACCTCTGCAATCTCTTGCAGCTCCATTCTTCCATTTATACCATCCGCTCTCCAACATGAAGTGGCTCTTTGTCCCGCCTTTCCACTATCAATGGCTGATCTTTCAACCACTTTGCACTATATGTTTGGGCTTGGATCAGTGGTATCACTCTTATCTCTGAGTTAGAAGGCTGTGGGTTCAAGCCCTACATTGGGACTTTGAATTCTCAGTGTAAGCTGATGCTCCAGTGCAGTGCTGGGTTGTGGGAGGTGGGGATAAAAAATCCCATTGCACTATTTAAAAATTGAAGGGAGGTACTCCCGGAGTCCTGGCCAACAATCCCTCAAATAAAATGTTGTCTTTCACTTGCTGTGAATCGGGTTGTAGTGGGAATATTGTTTGATATTGCGAATGGATTTTCCACCCAAAATACACAATCACTTAGCGCTTGACAGTAAATCCTTTGAGAAATCCTCCCAACCTGAAAGGTTCTATATTAAATATTAAACATAAGGATTATTTATGTTCCTCCCTGCCCTTTTTTTTCAAAATTCCTTCACATTGTGCTCTTGCCATCTACTTGAAGACAGTGATTTGCTTTTAGTCTTGAAAATGTTTATGGTTAGCATCCTCATAATCCCACCACTCTCATCTTGCTCAGGCATCCATACTGTCTCTAAAGTGCAACTAAATATTATCCCAGGTATCTCCCACAAAATACACAATCAAACCACTTTGCTGTGTATTTTATGAAGGGCTTTGAGACATTTGAATAACGTGGTGAATTGCAAATGCTAGGAATATTATTATTGTTATCCTTGAAATACACTAAAAATAATAATTCATAAGTATTTAATGTAGCATCTTACTATATTATCGAGATGACTATAAGTTGTTGATATTGATTGTCACTCTCAACACCACCTTTTACTTGTTAGTGATCACTGGCTAACACTTATCACTTCCATCTGGGAGGTCAGGGCAATCAGGCTAGATTCTCAATCATGATCATTGTTGCATCTTCTCCCTCATTGTCTGTGTCCATTCAAGAGGGATGGGTGAGGATAGGATGATGATGATTGAAGGTAAGGGTCTTGAGACAGGCCTTGAAGGAGGCAAGTGAGTTGGCAAACTGAAGGTCCAAAGTGTGGGAGCAGAAAAACTGAAGGCTTGTCCGCCGATGGTGAGGGTAGACTTGGCAGGGGACGTGGAACAGGCCACAATCCATTGGGGTACGGAGGAACAAAGCTGTGGACAGGTTTGAAAGCAAGGATAAGGATGATCTCTATCCTCTAGGGGATGGGGAGCCAATGGAGCCAGTGGAAGGTAAGGATGGGTTCATGGAGCTTGGCGCAGGAGAGAACACAACCTGCAGAGTCTTGATTGACTGTAATTTTGGTTGATGTGATAATTATCTCCAGTGATATTACTGTGTGCAATTTTGAGCTCTTCATTTGGTAGGAATGGTTCATTTCAAACAAGACAGGCAACCCAGACTTGTTCTCGTGTGTGCCGTGGTGGCGCTTTCAATGTGTAGCTTGGTTCAACAGTTTAGATGCGTCAAGCAGTCAGAACAAGGTGACCCTGTTCTCCTTAATATCACAATTTATTCTTCGCCATCTCTCAGCTGTCACGCTTTCCATTGTTGAGGGAAATCCTTTTGGGAATCACTTCAAAACCAGGAATTCAATCTCCTGGAAAGAAGTTGAAATGAACTTCATTAGCAACAGCCCTTTCAGCCTTCAGGGTGAGAATGAAGTGTCTGTGATCATTTATTGGTGCCAGATAACAAAAGCATTGTAGGTACATTGTCAAATCACAGATGTCAAAGTATATAATTGTGTTTTCAGTATCTTCAAGTTTTCTTTTAAAAAGCAACTCAGTGTGGATTAGCATCAGAAACGCATTTGATTTCTTTTTTGTTTTGAAGCTACAGCACTATTTTATTTTACTCAGATTATTACTGTATTGTTGAAACAGTCTGGATTGATGGAAACGATTTAAAAGAATTTTGCTGAAACAGATGTAAACCCTAACTTCTAAATGGTTACATTTTGCTTTACCGCATTTAAATAAGTGCTGGAAAATGATGGTGTCTAACCTTGCGCTTTTGCTGTATGATTAATTGAAATTGAATTAATTCTCATTAACGACTTTACATTTTCATGTCTCTTGTTCCATTCAAAGACATGAATGTTTTAAAGTGTAACTACAGCTCCCAATGATTTTTGTTTTGCTTGCAATTCTTTCCACAATTCTAAACTTAGCCTGACTCAGCAAGTGATTCTTTATACAGGTGGCATGAGTTAATCACCCTCTCCCTCATAACCACGAATGCTCTCACAGATTTCACACTGAGCAGGTCTGCTCATCAGGAATCTCCTAGCAAGTTCCTGGTACTTGCCATCCACCAAGTGAGAGGAGGGGGATGTTGGATGTCAACAACAACAAATTGCATTTGTAAAACGTCTTTCATGTTGGGAGGATGTCCCAAAGTGCCAGTCATTGAAGGGTTTGCACCTCAGCTGGGTGCTGCAGTCGAAAGGAGAGAAATCGGGTTGTGGTGTGAAGTTGACCATAGGTGTGGTTGAAGAGGAAAGTTTTGAGATGGGCCTTGGAAGAGACAAGGGAGGGGATGAGATGGAAAGTTTCTGGGATGGAGTTCCAAGAGGTTGGAACGGAAAAACAGAAGGCCTGACATCCAATGCTGGAGCAGTTAGAGCTGGGGACATGGAGCAGGCCAATGCCCACCTAGCAGAGGGAGAGGGCATTTGGCAAAGTTTTAGTAAGTTAAAGAGGTAGGGAGGAGCAGATAAGTATTTTGGGGGTTGAAGAATGGAGGGTAAGCTTGTTGGAGCTCTACTGGCTCCAAGGTGACATATTTGGGAACAGAATAACAAAATTAAATCAATGCTGTGGATAGGTCTCATTGCTCGGGTCCCTGAAGCAGGCAGGTCTGGAGGACACTGCTGATGTCAGCCCAGATCTGTGGAATTAGATAATCAGGGTGCAACTCTCCAGGAAAAGAGTATACGTTCCATTCCAGACATATGGGAAGTTTCCATGTGTATATGACACACATATTCTCAGTCTGGTTTGGGTCCTGTTAACCACAGTGATGATTTGCTGCATTTGTTAGACTCCTGGCTGACCAAAGAAAAGATACATTGTATCTTTATGTTTAATAATAAATCTTGATATAGCACCTCATCCAGTCTTCGAGACGTCTCAAAGTGCTTCACAGAATAGACTATAAAGTGAACTGACTGATATTTTTCTGACTGGAGGGAAGTGTGTAGTGTCCCCCAGGAGGACTACTGCCATTTTTGATCTCTATAAATGATCTGGACTTGGGTATCGGAAGTACAATTTCCAAGCTTGAAGATGATATGAAGCTAGGAAAGGCTGTAACCGATGAGGAGAATAGTAGCAGATTGCAAGAGGATGTAGACGGACTATTAAAACAGGCATTCTTGTAGGCGTGTTGTTCGGATCTGGAATGCATTGCCTGAAATAACAACAAAATTACATTTATAGAGCTCCTTTCATGTTGGGAGGACATCCCAAGGTGTTGAACAGTCAGGCATCGGGACCCGAGCATGGGGGATGGGCAGTATTAGGGGAGAGAGGAGGGAGGGCGGCAGAAGGCACGATCAAAAAGTATCTTGAGACCGGCCTTGAAGGAGGCAAGGGAGGAAGCAAGGCGAAAGGTCTGTGGGATGGAGTTCCAGAGTGCGGGGTGCAGAGGCTGAAACGGGTGGGAGACATGGAGCAGACCAGAGCCCACTGAATGGAGGGGATGGATGGATTGGTAGGGAGTCAGCCTTGTTGTGATGAATCCCTATCTCTAACCTGCCCTTCCTTTCCAAAGCACTCAAACGCGTTGTTGTAAACCAACTCCACGCCCACCTCTCCTCCCACTCCCTCTTCGAACCCCTCCAGTCTGGCTTCCGCCCTGCCCACAGTACAGAGACTGTGCTTGTGAAAGTCACAAACGACGTCCTCTCTGTCATTGACCAGAGCTCCCTCTGTCTCCTTATCCTCCTGGACCTGTCCGCTGTATTTGACACCATCGTCCTCCACCGCCTGTCCTCTGTCATCCACCTCAGTGGGACCTCACTCGCCTGGTTCGAGTCTTACCTCACAAACTGTCAGTAGTACATCTGCACAAACAGCTTTTACTCCCGCTCTCACCCGGTTACCTTGGGGTACCCCAGGGATCCATCCTTGGCCTCCTCCTCTTCCTCATCTACACGCTCCTCTTGGGGATGTCATCTGCACACATGGGGCACACTTCCATATGCTGATGACACCCAACTCTATTTTTCCACTTCACTTTGTGACCCCCAGTCCCCTGATGTTCTGTCAGCCTGCCTGTCAGACATCAGGAGCTGGATGAACGCAAACTTCCTGCAGCTGAATGTCGACAAGACGGAAGCCATACTCTTTGGCTCTCATCAACGTCTCCATTCGCAAGGCTCTCACCTTCTCCACCTTCCTGGTCTGCCCCCAAAACTCTCTGAATCTTTGCTCAACCTTGGCATCAGGTTCGACCCCCAACTGTCCTTCATCCCCCACATCCGGTCCCTCACCAGCACCGCCTTCTACCACCTCCGACGGATCACCCGTCTCCAACAATACCTCACTCCAAAAGCCGCTGAAACCTTGGTCCATGCCTTTCTCACCTCTCGGCTGGACTATTGCAACGCTCTCCTCACCGGTCTCCCCGCCACCTCATCCACAAACTCCAGCTAATTCAAAACTCTGCCGCCCGTATACTCACCCGCACCAAGCTTTGCTCCCCCATTACCCCAGTCCTTGCCAGACTTCATTGGCTCCCTGTCCCTGAGAAGATCGACTTCAAGATCCTCACTCTTGTTTTCAAGTCCCTCCACTCCTCTGTACCCCCCTACCTCTCTGATCTCCTCTCCCCCCAAACCAGCACCGGCTGCCTTCGCTCCACCGGGTCTGGCTTCCTCCATGTCCCCCAATCCTCCACTCCATCCTCAGTGGCCGTGCCTTTAGCCACTGTGCCCTAAGGCTTTGGAACTCCCTTCCTCACTCACTTCACCTCGCCCCCTCTCTTCTCAGTTTCAGGTCACAGCTAAAGACCTTTATCTTCAACCGCACCTTTAGTCACCTTTCTACCCCTGCCCCTGGCTCGGTCCTGGGATCCGTTACTGTGAAGCGCTCTGAGACTCCATCTGGTGTGGAGGGCGTTATATAAATCAAAGTTGTTGTTGAATGCATGGATGAGAGTTTCGGCCGCCTGATGGGTGATGCAGTGGCTGAGTCTGACAATGTTATTGAGGTGGTGCAAGGCAGTGCTCATCATGGCATGGATGTGGGGAAGAAAGGACAGTTCAGGGTCAAACAAGATGACATGAGATGGAGTGTGCAGCCATGGATGCTGATACTGGCAGCACCTGAGGTGTAGAGGTGCTGACGCGAGCCAATCAGGAGGGTGTCAGTCATACTGACATTCACATGAAGAAGGTTGTCCCTCGTCCAGTATTCAATGTCAGAAGGCAGTCAGGATGTCAGTAGTCCTGGAGTTGAGATGGAAACGGAGAAATAGAATTGGGTATCATCCATGTATGTGTGGAAATTTACCCCATGTCTGCGGATGATGTCACTGAGGGGGAGTTGTAGAGGGTGAAGAGGAGGGGACCGAGGACAGAGCCCTGAGGAACACTGTACGAGACGGTATGAGCACTGGAAGAAAACCCATTGGTAGATACAAAGTGGAGATGTTGTGAAAGATAGGGCATGAACCAGTCAAAGACAGAACCTTAGAGGTTGAGATGGGAGGAGAGGCGTTGGAGGAGGATTGAGTGTTCCACTGTGTCAAATGCAGTGGATAGGTGAAGGAGGATGGAGAGGCAGAAGAGACCTGGTCACAAATGGTCAGGATATCATTTGTGACCTTGACCAGAGCAGTTTCTATACCGTGCCCAGAAACCTGATTGGTGAGTCTAGTGGAGGGAGTGGGGTGAGAGGAAAGAGTGAAGCTGGGAGGCAACGACTCTTTCAAGGACCATGGACAGAAAATGGAGGTTGGAGAAGGGCTGGTAGTTAGAGAAAGGGTGGTGGGAGCCGATTTGATAACAACAGCAAAATTACATTTGTATAGCTCCTTTCACATCGGGAGGACGCAAGAACAACTTTTAAGAGAGATGTAGATAGTTATTTAGGGAGGACAGGTTTGCAGGTCTATGAGGACAGAGCAGGGAATTGGGATTGATTTGGAGAGCTCTTTTCAAAGAGCCAACATAGACACGATGGGCTGAATAGTCTCCTTCTGTGCTGTATTATGATATGATTCTATGACTGTATATTTTGTGGGCAAAATGTGGGGGGCAACTGTGCACAGCATTGCTCCACAAATGGTCATGGATTGAGTGACCAATTTATTATATATAATAAGGAGTTATTACCCCTGCAAAAGCAATCTGCCAATTGACTATCAACTGGTTTTCTACTTACTGCTAGGGGTGAAAGAGATGTGTGGAGTAAGGAAACTTGCCCAACATTTCACTGTGTTGGGAATTCAACCAAGGTCCTCTCACTTGCGAGGCAAGTGCTCTAACCACAGGTTGTATTGAGAGATTGTACACGACACATATAGTCAGGGTAATTTTGTCCAAACCAATTCCCAAAAGATATACCAAGAGATTTATGACATTGGAAATGATTTCAACTAACAAAATGACATTCATTTGGGATTTGAATATGTAATCATTTTGAATTGGCTTGACTTCTCCGGTCCACTCTCACAGAAGTCAGAAGGTTGTGAATTGTGAATTGTGAATTGAAGGTTGTGCCCCTACAGTGGAACTTTGGGACCGTATACTAGGCTGACAAACTTACCCACATAATTAAATTCTCCCTGCAATGCATTCCACAACCCAGCTAGGATTCAGAATCCACTAGTAGCTAATTTACTCAGTTTCCCTTTTAATGCCAGCGGCAAATTCTAGCAGGTGCAATGGATCGCTTTCACCCACTGTGTTAAAATTCAGTTATTGTAATTATAGTGTAACGTTTGGTCCCCTCCAGTCTATGTTTATATTAGCACATCACAGCCAAGAATACAGATACTGCTCAACAGTTCTGTGATCATCAAACCTGCTTTAAAAATTAATCCAATGTTGAATGATTCTCTTGAACCTTGTAAGCATTAATGAGATTCTGGTTGCCTTCCCTCTGGCCACAAACAAAGCTTCTTTTAAAACAGATTTGAATAGTATTGAACCTGCATACCAAACTCATACTTAATCCAAGGTTGATGTGTGTGTGCAACATGATCTCAATCATGTAGAAGTCTTGATCCAAGGATTCTATATAGGCAACTAGAGAGATGTACCAAGATAGTAGAACAAGAGGACCTAGGTTTAGAGTTTCAAGGGTCAATATCAGAAGAGATACCATGAAGTTTACCTTTACTCAGAGAATAATTAACTGCAGGAATAGTTTACAAGGAAAGGTGGTTTAGGCCAGGACAATGGACCTTTAAAAAAAACAGTTAATGCTGGGATCAGACAATGATAGGGTGGATACTCCGTAAGGATGAGATCAAATTGCCTGAAGGGTTGTCTTTATTCCAACTAATTTTATGATTTTATTAATGTGTTTATCAGCATTCAACATTCTGAATGGTACAAAAATAAAGCAATGAACATAGAAATTAGGAACAGGAGAAAAACATTTGGCCCATCAATCACATTCTATCACAGACCATACCGTGGCACCACACACAACTACTGTACTTTCGATATTTTCCATATCCCTGGCGTGAACATTTCAGTAATATGCTACTTTATATGCATATTATTTTGCGGAAGTCCAACTTCAAGATTAATTTCTGAGTTAATTACGGTAAGAAATGTCATTACTAATAAATGGGAACGTTGCTGTTTTAGCACATTGAGTCAGAGCACCGAGTAAAGCTTCCTGTACTTTGTCTTGGTATAAGATCATTAGAAAACTTCATCAATACCCCAATGAACAGCCTAGGGTCCCCAAGCCTTAGCTCTTGCCAGCCTCTACCCTGATTAAAGTCTTCCTTGTGGGAAGTCCTATAGCTCAGTGGTTGGAGCACTTGCCTCGCAAGTGAGAGTGACTGGGTTCAATTACAGGCTGGGCAAAACCTTGGGCAAGTTTCCATACTCCACACGCCTAATAATAATCCTACAAAAAACAATGATAAATTGGTCAATTGAAACCATGTTTGTTGGACACTGCTGTGCGAAATTGGCTACCGTGTTTTGCCTACATATATAAAATCAATTAACTTTACACTATATTCTGTGAAGCACTTTGAGACGTCGAGAAGACCTGAAAAGTGCTATATCAAATGCAAGGATTAGTATTGCTATTATTCCTTAGGTAAGTAGAGCTGAGTGTGGGTTTCATTCCAGATACAGGCGCCACCGTGTAATTGGGAACCGCTTAAACGGGATCATTGCTTAATTGGGACGAAACAGTGTGTGACTGTTTTTATGCGTGTTATTTGCATCGGATAAGCGAGACTGCACATCGCTTTGACGCGACATTTTTTGTCAACACAGATTTTCAGTTCTACCCTTCAAAACTTTGAAAAAATTAGACAAAATGGGTCCGATTGTGCAGATATTTCTTGCTAGTCACTGATATTCTCGCTTGCCGTAACATATTTCTTCCATGTAGCACCTTACCGGCCATACGTACATGTGCAGGGAGTACGTAACTGCGCAGCCAGCCAGCCGTACAATGTACAAGCGCTTAGCTAACGTAGCTGCACGACTGCACTGACACTGATTCAACAGCATACCTAGAACACATGCGTCAGAACATATGCTTCGTGCCCCCACCCCACCCCCATCCCGTTAATATGCTAAGAGTGTCGAAGAATTATCCGTCAGTATAGTTCTCATTTACTCTCCCCCTCTGTCCATTTTACCCTTATGTACATAATCTCTTTCTTTCATTTCTTATTTCATTTATTGTTGAAATTCTTGTTTGTTACAAACAAATTAGTTACCAAATCACGAAGTTACGCATCCGAAAAGTTCAATTCATTGTATCGTACGTAGGTTCGATCGTCATGTGTGCATGTGCTTCACTGTATCTTGTACTTATCTTCGATGCATTGGTTACGTAGCCAAAGTGGCAGTAATGATTCATCATTATGCCTTTTTCTCATCAAAATGTATTGCTTTAAAGAAGGAATAACAGTAGAAGGTTTGTTTTTTTAATACCGAAAAAATAACATTGTTGATTCTTTCAACAATTGTTTCGTGATTTCCACGTGTACTTTACTCGTGTTTGTTCGTGTTGTGTTATGATTCTGGTGTGTGTAGAAAGAATGCATGTGCCCACGTACTGAGCTTTGTGTTGGGTGAATAATGCGTCTGCTGCTTGGCATCGCCTAAATGGGAGCCTCGCTTAAACGGGACATTTAATCGTCTCCCGACTGTCCCGCTAAAGCGGGGGCTACTGTACATGTTAATCATAGATATATGAAACTTTCAGTCATTTTGTTGGAGTCTATTGATTGTGGTGATTAAACTGTAGAAGCATATTACAGTACTTTATAGCACAGGCAAAGCACATTTGGCTTTTAAAAACCCCCCAATATATTCAGTTACACTTACATTTCCCCGTACAAATTACTACTTTTTAGACATGTAGCCAATTCCCTTCTATAAGGTAATATGAATCCTGATTTGACCAGTGCTGACAGTAGAGCATCAATGTCCTTTCCCAGCCTTTAAAGATTGATGTTTACTATTCCCTGGGCCTCTCTGCTCTTATTCCTTTTAAAAATATTATCTTTTAGCACATATGCTAAATTGTACTGATGTGAAAGGTGCAATACCAAATCAAAGCATTTATTGTGTTCCCAGCAATTTCTGTTTTTGTTTAAGCATTATTATTATTATGTACTTCCCCTCTCCTTATTCTTCCTCTTAAAGTGTATAACCTCATACTTTACTTCCTTAAATTCCATCTGCTATCACTCACCCAATCTCAAGGTCCTCCTCAAGGTACTTATTGTTATCTTCAATGTTAGCTACTCTCCCTATTTTTCAGTTATAAATTTATTTATAACTGATCATTATTATGTATTAATATTAACTAAAAACTTGCCAGAATCCATATCAATTACATATTGAAGAAAAAATAACTGGTCCTGTCACAGACCTTTGGGGACAACACTATTGACACTTTGTTTCCTATCTTTTCACCAGCTTTCTTCCAATGTTGTCCTATATCAATGCCATGCAAGCCTCTTATTCAGCGCCTTATCAACAGCATTTCAAAAAGTCCATTATATTATTATAGGCTGCTTCATTACTTTATTAAAAAAAACTACGATAGAATGAGCCGTTCAGCTCATTCAGACCTAGTTCGCTGATTTTAATTAATTTATGGCAGTTTTTATCTTTTTTCTCCACTTCTTAACACCCTATCATTGCAAATATCTATCTTTCTCCGTAATAAACACCTTAGTTGATTCTATATTTATGAACCTCCGGAGCAGTTCATTCTACTTTCTCACAGTCCATTGCATCAAAAAATATATATGCAAATGTTTTCTCGATACAGTCTGATAATAATCATAATAATACCTCTTGTATTTATATAGAACCTTCTCATATTTTTGAGACATCTTAAAGCTCTTCATGGATGATTTCATATTGTATATCATATTGTTCTTCATGGTTTCATATTGTAAAATGGATTGACTGTGTATTTTGTGGGCGAAAAGAGGCAGTTAACTGCGCACAGTAGTGCCTCTTTTAACTATCATTTAATCTTTAATTTTAAGATTGCGTTCCAAATGTTGATAGATTTATTCTAGGATCACCATCCTTTCAATTCCACTTGGATTAATTTCCAGTACTCAGAGGACAGTGAAATGGTCAATCACCTCTCTCTGCATGTAAGGGTTTTCCTAGCAATTTTGTTGCTATAGTCTATTCTGCTTTGTTCAGTCGATCTAATAAATTTGTCTTCTCTTTGAAGCAAATCCATTTATTCTTACAATTTTCTTCTCCAAACTGCATGATATGGTGAGGAGTCTGATTCATGACCGGATCAGATATTCTCATTTACAATACAGGTTTTAGATCACTTTCATATGAAACAGTGTGCCTTTAAAATTAAAAGAAAATCCAATCTAAATCATTCATCATTTTGCTAGATTATTTATAAGGAAGTGCTTCCTTTGTGGGGAAAAAAAGACAATCCAGAGTTTAGATGATGCTTTAAATTTATATTCTAGTTCACATCCAATAAGCATCTAATTCTTTTATAATTGAATTTGATATCTTAAAGGAATGATGCTCCAATATTAAAAGGATCTGTGAGACACATCAACTTGTCAGTAGATAAAGGGGAGAGCAATAGCATAATCTTAGAAGCATAGGAAAAGGAGACAGTCATTCAGACCGTTGAGCATGTTCAACCATTTTATTAAATCATGGCAGACATTTGTGTCCCATTTCCCCACTGTTTCTCTATGGATGGTTCAATTGGCCCTATATTGAAGAGGTAGCTTTGAGCACTCGATCAGCTACTGTTGCTTCATGCTGTTTTTTACGCACCAACTCCCTGACGCTGCTTGTTCATTGCTTATTGTACAGAGCCTACATCCAATTTGTGCTGTGTAATTTGTAACAGTAATATTAGGTCTGCAACACTACCCATGTGAAGGGCTCTGTATAAGTGCAAGTTGATGTTGTTCTTGTAGTAGGTCTCTCAATAAAAAGTATCTGTCACATTCAAGGGGAGATAGCATGAGAGAGGTAACAGTTGGGACTATTTGTTCTTTGAAATCCTATTTAAAGCGATTGTTCAAATGATAGGTTTTTGAACCTCCACCATCCCACGGATCCAATTGCATTGAGTTGCCCTGAGATACTCTGGGGAGGCATCAACCTTGCCCAGAATCATCTAGCAAGTGGGAAACAGTGCTCTAACCACTGAGCTACAGGAGCTCCATTGGTTTGACAATTAATCTAAGCATTTAACATGTGATATTAGTACAATACATAGGAATCTTCATAGACTGAAGCTGTCACAACATGCAGAACAATCCTGAATATTGGAGTTTAATATGCAATGGTTTCTAATGTAATTGCTAATTTTGGAAACCATGCAAGTTTGAGGACAAAATCTTAGTTGATGTGATGAGACTCAGAACTGTTTCTATTCAGCATAAACTATCTTTAACTTGCAAAGCTTTTCTTAACATTTTATCCCCTCAGGTGTACATCCACTGTGACTTTTATAGCGCAAACACAAATTGTATATTGTATCATTACCTGGGTTGTATTCATCTCTAAATGAGTGACATGATAATTTCCAATTGAATGCATCATTTCAACATGATACTTTTTCTCCAGGCAAAAATTTATATTGAATTCCAATGGGAATTTCAATATTTTGTTGACAATGCTTCAGAATTACCAGGGACATTGCTGAACAGAACCCTAATGATTTCTGCAGGATTAGTGGGCTGTACTTTGTCACAGATCCTATCTTGATTGGTGAGTTGGTTGATCTCAGCAGAGATGTGCTGCAATTGACTTCTACCTCTCAGTCATGGAAGGAGACAAATATTAGCCAAAGTTCCCACTATGTCCTTTGCTGAAACGTTAAGTTTTGTGGATGTCATGCACCCATCATTTCTATTTTGTTTTTTAGCCTGCCAGACCATTTTGTTTTGATATTTAAGACTGAACAGAATTGTGCAAGATGTTTAGCCTCAATTTGCAACTTTTCTGAGTCACTACCCCACGAGAAGTGTGCTATATAAATGCAAGTTGTTGTTGGTGGAACAGTTTTCCACAGTTCGTCAAAAGAACCAGCTTCAAAATTAAAATGAATTGAAGAATTATACAAAATACAATACAAAATTACGTTTGTATAGTGCCTTTCACACCTGGAGGACTTCCTTTAGTGCTGAATTATCCCAAGAATTATCGAAAACAATTCTTAAATTTTAGGATCTTACATTTTAGCACAAAATGCCTAAAATAGGTTGGATTTTCCAGGTTTCCGATATAATGGACACAGGGTCTATCTAGGATCAGACATGTCAAGTTGAGGGAGATGCCAAAAGTAGCAACTGCCTGTTGAATTGTACTCTGGTACAAGTCGGATCATCAGAAGAGGAAACATTTGAATAGCAAATTGTAATCAAAGTTTAGTAATTTAATTAAGTACATAAACTAACCCAAGGATAAGAAAAGGCACTTTAACTCACTGAAGCTCATCATTCCAGTAGATTAACTCTCTCATCATAGAATCTAATTGTATTGTGAATAACCTAAAGTGTTTTGCCTCGCTTGGTAGATTATTCCAAACATTTAGCAGACTCCGAATAAAGAAGTATTCTTTGAATAAATTCAATCACATTTGTGACTAAAATAGTTTCAGTTTTCCTCCCACATTTTCTACATTCAAATTACCTAGCCACCAAAGATAGATAACAATGAATAATTATTGCATTTGATATAGAATCTTTCATGTTGGCAGAATGTCTCCAAGCACTTCAAAATATTTACTGTACAATGTAGTGACTGTGTATTGTGTAGGTAAACAAGATGGTTAATTTCCATTTGGGAATGTCCCACAAAGTGCTACAACCAGACAGTGCCATGGAACCTTTGACAGACATTTGAGTGAGCAGATGCGACCTCAGTGTAACACCTCCTCTAAAGTACAGAACCTCCATTAGTATAATGTTCTCCCAGCAATCCATTGGAGTGTCTGTCAAGCTAAAATATGAATTGAAAGTCTCACATGGATCTCCCTGTAATTTTGATTTGACTTAAAGAGAATATTCCTGGATAACCCAGGCAGGTCTATAATAATCAGAGGCATGATCAATGGTTGCCCATCTTGTCTGGTTATCAAATGATATTTGGAAGTGGAAACAGGTTTTAAACCCTATGAACAAAATTTGTTATCGGTAGAAGATACCTAGTTGGAAATTTACTATAAAATGCACTAATGCATTTAAAATGATGCATTAGTGCATTTTATGCACTAAATTAAACGTTATATTATTTTTATGAACATGACTTGAGATATGGCAGAGCAGCAAAATACACTGTTCCATACTTTTGATCCATAGATACAGATTAAAGACTTGCTTTCCTATTTCTGTGGAGGTTGAAGTGGAAGAGATTCAATCTGAAGTGCTTAATATTGAACAGGCATCCTGGCGTGGGAACAGATTGTCTGTCTTTACGTTGTCATGTTCTAATTGAAGTAATGAGAAGATTACATAATGCACCACAGAGCTCTCAAACTACTTTCAAATGTGCAAATTTGGAATAAAGCAGAGATTTTAGAAATTATTTTATAAATGCAGTAAAATTTGCAGTCTTTCATATTTCCTTTCTGGGATTAATTAATACCAGGGACACATTGTGAAAAAACTCAAACCCATTCCTTAATTCAAGTCAGGCTGTAATCAGTAACAATGACAACTTGTATTTATATGGAGCACTTCACATTGATGAGATTGGATGCCAAGCAGGAGATTGGGGAGAGGAAGAGGTGAACGCAGGCATGATTGAAGAGGTAGGTTTTAAGGCAGGACTTGAAGACAGATAGAGGGAGCAAAAAGGAGGTGTAGAGTGAGGGAGTTTCAAAGGTTATGGGCATTGGAACTAACCTTCTGTTTGAAACTTCTTTGTGTGGCCCTGCTCAAAGCTAGTAAAAAGAAGTAAAAAGAAATTTCAGTTAATTTAATCTATTTCCTTATCAATCCATTTGAAATCCAAGCATTCAGATAGAGTTCTGAATTGGAGATTCAGTGATTCCAACATGCATGGGTGTAGGGGGATAGAGGAAAGTGGTGAGAAGGAAATCTGAAGGGGAAATTTGATGTGAAAAAAAATCCTTTGCATGATTATTTTGCAATATTTTGCAATATTATACTATAATTCCTTAACCAACATCCCATGATTTAGTTACATTAATATTGCATTCTGTGTTCCAATACATTGAACCAATTTTCCACATAGTTAGCATACAACACAGTATGCTGTACATCAATCCCAGATAATGGGCAACAAGAAAATGATTTTCATTTTTGTCTCATTTTCCACAGTATCACAAAGTCAGAATGCACAATTTCATAACCACTGAATAGCCTCAAATCAGGCAAAGAGTAATCTTATTCTTTTCAACGCCCAAGTCAAAGAAATATGGCTACAATTACCTTATGTATGAGTTGTCAGATACTATTCAATCAATATTTTACTTGATTGAAGCTTAGTTTAGAGTTGGCCAAATTAAGGGCACTTTTCCACTTTAGGTTATACATTACTGATGATTATTAGGATAATTGAGGTGATGGTTGATGTTTTGACAATATATAATCTATAATAAGAAGAATGTTGTTTGCAGGGCTAGGAGGATGTCACAAATCACTTTGTAGAATATAACAACAACAACTTAAACTTATAAAGCGCCTTTCATGTCGGGAGGATGTCCCAAGGCGCTGCACAGGAGGCGTGTGACCCGAGCTGGGAGGGGAGTGTTCGGGAAGGGGTGAAACACGTAGGGGAGGTCGAAAAATTTGGGGGGGAACAAAAGGCATGGTCAAAGAGGAAAGTCTTCAGACCGGCCTTGAAAGAGGAAAGGGAAGAAACAAGGCGGAGGGATTGAGGGATGGAATTCCACAGGGTGGGAGCGGAGAAGCTGAAAGCCCGGCCACCGATGGTGGGGCGGTTTGGGCGGGGGGCTTGGAGCAGGCCAATTCCTGCTGAACGGAGGGTCCAGGTGGGCTTATAGGGGGAGAGTAGATCGGTTAAATAGGGCGGGGCAAGGCCATGTAAGGCCTTGAAGGTGAGGACGAGGATCTTGAACTCGATCCTCTGGAGGATGGGGAGCCAGTGGAGACGGGCGAGGGTGGGGGTTATGTGGTCGCGGAGGCGGGTGCGGGATAGTACACGGGCTGCAGAGTTTTGGATGACCTGCAGCCTGTGAATGGAGGAGCTGGGGAGGCCGACGAGGAGAGAGTTTCCATAGTCCAGCCGTAAGGTGATGTATGCGTGCACGAGTGTTTCGGCAGCGTGGGGGGGTGAGGTAGTTGCGGAGCCTGGAAATGTTGCGCAGGTGGAAATAAGCCGTGCCGGTCAAGGCGCGGATGTGGGGGAGGAAGGAGAGTTTATGGTCGAACATGATGCCGAGGTTCCTGACTGGTTTTGTGAGGTGGAGAGTACAGCCTTGGATGTTGATGCTGGCAGCACCCGATGTGCGGAGGCGCTGGCTTGAGCCAATCAGGAGGGCCTCGGTCTTGCTCACGTTCAATTGGAGGAAGTTGTCCCTCGTCCAGGACTCAATGTCGGACAGACATGCTGTCAGAACATCGATGGTCTGGGGGTTGAGGGATGAGGCAGAAAGGTACAGCTGGGTGTCGTCCGCATACATGTGGAAATTTACCCCATGTTTGCGGATGACATCGCCCAGAGGGAGCATGTAAATGGTGAAAAGGAGGGGGCCGAGGACAGAGCCCTGGGGGACGCCGTGAGAAACTGTGCGGGGTTTTGAGGAGAATCCGTTGGAAGATACAAAATGTAGGCAGTGGGGCAGGTAGGAATGGAACCAGTCAAAGACTGTGCCTTGAAGGTTGAGGTGGGAGGAAAGACGTTGGAGGAGGATGGTGTGATCGACTGTGTCGAATGCAGCAGACAGGTCAAGGAGGACGAGGGGGCAGAGGGAGCCCTGGTCGCAGGGATTAGGATGTCATTAGTGACCTTGACCAGGGCAGTTTCCGAGCTGTGAGCAGGGCGGAAGCCTGATTGGAGGGGTTCAAGGAGTGAGTGAGTTCAATATACTGTAAAGTGCAAATAGCATAAGCGAATGACCAACTTTTATATTGGGGATTATTGGCCAGGAGACTAGGAGAAACTCCCTTCTCTTTTTGCATTTCCAATCATGCATTCTAATGTCATTGCTGCCTGTTTCTACAGAATTAATCTCTGGGTAATGACAGGGAGATTGTATTGGGCACTGTTGGGGTCTAATCTACAACATTTACAAAAGGATCTGTACATGGAGGTACCCAACATGTCTCAGATCTCCCACCTGGAATCCATTTGGATGCTAGTTTTGACTGAAGACTGGTTGCAGCCAAGGATGACTCCTGGATAGATCCTTTGCCATTCACCCCATAGCATTCCATGCAGGTTAAGATAGACTGGGATTCCTCAGACCAGCTCCTAATGCTGGATTCAGCACAGTGGGAAATTAAAAAGGTCCCACATTTTGATAATAATAGTATTTTTCACCTCCATTATACAATTTAGATTTTGCTGCCCACATTGGAGGATACTAGACTGATTAGATAGTATTTATAAAGAATGCCACAAAAAAAGGTTTAAAAGTTTACAATTGCTATTTTGGAAAAGTGTCACAGAATAGCACTGCATCATAATCATGTCAAGTGTAGGCAATGTAATTACATTTCACAGTTTCCTGCTGTACAAATCATAAAAATAATAATTCTTATTTTTCAAATAGCACATTTCTTGTTGGGAGGAGCTCTTAAAGCATCTCACAGGAATTACTGGAAAGTATAGAGCCTGTGTTCTATATTCTGTAACCAAACACAGCAGCCAATTTCAACACAATAACATTTTACAAACAGCCCTTTTATCCCTTGAATGATCCCTTTTATCTGTCTGAAATATACTTTTAACTATAATATACAGTCAGTCAGTAAATTTTGCAATATATTCTGTGAAGCACTTTGAGATGTCTATAACAACATGATAATGTGCTATGTCAAATGCAAGGATTATTATTATTATGTTTTTATCTGTATTACAGCATATTTAAGAACATATATTCAAACAGAAATGGTTCTGAGGTTGTTGGTGCTTAGATTTTGCATATTTGCTTTCGCCTCCAACTTGCAGCTTAACATGCACCTTCCCTGATCTCTGAATAAGGCCTCACCCTTTCCAGCCCACCATTTATGAACGGCTTTGAGCCATTCCGTTCCCGTTCACTGGAACTCCACTCAGGAATCCCTGTGACTTGCTCCCTCCCTCCCCACTTCCAAAGTCCACCTCAAGACCTCTTTGACTGCAAACAAAGCTTTCCTAGCTGGACAAGCAGGGGCAAAGCTTGCCGGTGCATTGACAGTGCTATCAATGTCAAGCTGTTGGGTTTTAGCTGGTTGGACCCCAATGAACACACTGGGATCCCTGAGACTTGGCTGTTGCCAATTGCACTTAACACTCTCCGGTCTTAGGTAAATAGGATGTGTCCCTCCAAGAAAAGAGTGCAAATGGAATTTTTATGTGAAGATGGGATGCATGGAATTCTCAGTGTGGTTTGGATTCTCTTAAGCATGGTGATGGGTTTTCAGATGTGTCAGATACCTGGCTGACACCCATAAATGAGCTGCCAACCAAGGGAGACTTGCATGTGTCTGAGTTAATCTGATTCCTACTCAAATCCCAGAGGTGAATGGACAAGGCTCTAATCTGCTTTCACTGAAAAGCGCTGTGGTAGATTTTCTATTTTAGATTTTTTAAGAAAAACAGAAATACTGTATAAGATTTAGATTGAGTTGAATGGGGTGGGTGGGCACAAAGCCTGTTGGTATAAAAATAATCCTCGCATTTGGTATAAAACCTTTCACGTCAGGGTGTTGTCTCAAACGACTTCACAACATTTATTATAAAATGAAGTAATCATGTGTTTTGCAGGCAAACATTAACATTGTGTTCATGTGTATCAATATCTAATTTTACATGAATGAATTACAAAGGACAAGGAACAATGAACACTTTTACCCAGCAGGAGAAGATACACATATTCTTTATAGTTGATGGAAATCATGAAGTGCCCTACCCAATCCTATCTCTGTGCATACAACCACCTGCCATTCCTCCCACCCGTTCCTGTCCCTCTTACACAACCTACAATTCCATCCTAGTAAAGCACTCTGAGATGTTATCCTATGTGAAGGATGCTATATAAATGTAAATGATTGTTTTTGCATTAAAGTATCAGCCTCGACTCTGAGCTCTAAAGTATCAACATAGAGCATGATATCACAACCTTCTGACACAGAGATGAAAGTGTTACCAACTGAACCAGGCTGATCTGTTTCCTTGCACAGAATCCATTATTTCCCCCTTCACACACCTAGTTAGTATCTTACAACCAATAAGTTTTTTTGAAAAATATTGTTTGACAAAAGAATATTATTCTAGAGTGAGAATGTTCTACACGTTCTATAATTCCACAAGAAAAATGGAAAATAATATAAATTGAAGGGCCATGCAAACTAAAACACAGTCTCTTTCATTCGGATTATTACAACCTAATGAAAATCAGATTCACATTTTCATGCTACAAAGGCTGAGTACAGTATATTGGTAGTTGTAATTTGGTATTTGTAGGGCTTTGATATTTATTGCAAGAATATCCATTTCGAGCCTGTGCCTGGTATTTTGATGGAAACAGATGTGAACTAATTTCCCCGGTTTCAACAAAACGATTGGCGGCCAAACTAATATCATGAATCTAGCCAGTATTAAATTGTATTGGTGTAACATGGGACGCAAAATCAATGGCTTTGTGTAGGTGCATTGATTTATTTTGCATTCGCTGGTGTTTAACAAAATGGCAAGGCTGTCAGATCCTTTACTGATGTTCGGATTAACTTGCTTCTGTTGTCTTTTGTTGACAGACCAGCCGTTCTCATGGTCACCTTCACAGCACTTCAATGAGGACATATATTCTCCTTCATCCAGGACCATGAAGGGATTAACTGGCAGCCGTACCCAGCCTCAGCTGAGCTCAGGACACACTTGTGGTTTGATGACTGAGGACTGTGAGCATTCCCATGACCATATGCACCATGGACCGGATTCTAGGCAGTCGTACTTGCTCAGCCCCACCGACAGTTGCCAAATGGACCATCACCGGTGTTCGCCCAGGAGTTCCATACATTCTGAGTGCATGATGATGCCCACAATGCTAGGTGAGCACATGTCTAGCAGCACCTTCCCCCGGATGCACTACACCTCACATTACGACTCCAGGGACGACTGTGCCAGCGTCACGCACACGAGCAGCAAGATCAACCGCATCCCGGCCAACCTACTGGACCAGTTTGAGAAGCAGCTGCCTCTCCACCGTGATGGCTTCCACACGCTGCAATACCAACGGACGTCCAACGCCGCCGAGCAGCGTAGCGAGAGCCCCGGCAGAATACGGCACTTGGTGCACTCTGTGCAGAAGCTCTTCACCAAGTCACACTCCCTGGAAGGCGCGTCCAAAGGCAACGTGAATGGCACCAAAGGCGACGGACGGCACTCGGATGACCACCACCACAGCCATCACCCAAAACACAGCAAGAGGAGCAAGAGCAAAGAGCGCAAGCCAGAACCCAAGCACAAGCCTGGGGCCACTGGCTGGTGGAGCTCGGATGATAACCTGGACAGTGACAGCACTTACCGCACGCCCAGTGCGATGAGCCGGCACCACATGGATCATATCTCTCAGTACTATCCGGAAGGTGTTCAGGGAGCCTTCGGCGAACTCACCTTGAAGACGTCGAAAAGCAACAACGACATCAAATGTTCTGCTTGCGAAGGGCTGCCAATGACACCTGATGGGAAGTTCATGAAAAGAAGCTCCTGGTCCACGCTGACTGTGAGTCAAGCCAAGGAAGCCTATCGCAAGTCGTCACTTAATCTGGATAAACCTTTGGTTCATCAGGAAATAAAACCATCCCTACGGCCATGCCATTACCTCCAGGTTAGTGACACTGTCGATTGTGATTGCACTGAGAGAGAGAGAAGGCAATATGGTGCTGTGATATTTTTCTTCAAACTGTTGTTTTCACTGATAGTCGTTTAACAGATACTTGTGGTCCTAGCTGCAAACTCTGGAGTTCCCAAGCCTTGGCTTTTGACAATCTGTGCCTGACAATCTTCAGGGTATGGCATTCCAGGGAGAGAGTATGCATTCCATTCCAAACACAGACAACAACAACAAAATTACATTTATAGAACACCTTTCACGTTGGGAGGATGTCCCAAAGCACATATTTCCATGTGGAGGTCACTTGCACATGTGGCACTCTCAGTCTGGTTTCGATAAATCTTTCAGCATGGTGATGAGGTTCAGACATGCTGACTAAAACAATATGAAAAAGCCAAGAAATTAATAATTACAGCACCAATTTGGTATTTCAACAGACAGTATTGGACATTCAATAGTGTAATAGGTTTCTAGTTGTTAGGTGGAGTTTTTAGGGTGGCATGCAGACTAAGATAAGGAAAAAGCCACATCTTACGCCCTGGTAATAGTAATCTTCTTTCCATTTGATACAAAGATTTACAAGGGAAGAAGTGACTCTTTCTAGAAAATTGTGAAGAATGGAAAGGTTGGAGATGTGACTATAGTTTGAGAAGAGAGATGAGTCAAGGGAAGGTTTTTTGAGGGTGGGGTAATACAGCTGATTTAAGGGGGTGGGAATGGTAGTCAAAGAAATTCATGAAGTCTGTTCATGGGGAGCAAGAAGGAGGAGCTGGGAGGCAAGCAGATGTAGGGGTGGAATCTATACAGCAGATGGTGGGTTCATTTGGGAAATGATGGAGGTAAGAAAAGAAAGGGAGACGGGGTCAAAAGTGTGGAGGGAAGGATGAGTAGGAACTGGAGGGAAGAGGCGGTGGGGTTGGCAGTAGAAAGGACTGAGGTAGCAGAACCGATTTCCTCAATTTTAGATTCAAGTAAATCCATAATCTTGTCACAATTGGAGTTGGCTGAAAGGATAGGCGAGGCATGGGAAGGTGGACAAAGGAGCCTTGTGGTGGAGGAGAGGATCCTGGGGCTGTCCTTTGCCCCCAAGTTGATCTTCGACTAAAAGCACAATTTATCTGAGATGAGGACGGAGCGGTAAGTTTTGACATAGTCCAGCCGCATCTGGCCATAGATCACTAGATTGGATCAAAGAGATTATTTTGCAAGATTGTGGTAAAATTAGAGTAATTTCATTACATGCTTGATGTAATGACTATCGAACAAGTTATGAAATACATCTAATTTCATCCCACGATCACAAACAGCAGTGAACCAAGCCATTTGAAACATCAGCAGATTCATCACTTTGATTTGTAGTGTGTCCCTTTGAGCTGTCCTTGGTTGAGAGACAATTATGAAAGTACTGACTTGCATCTCAAAGGCATATGATTATTAACCGAAACAGAATTGTTT
The DNA here is from genome assembly GCA_035084275.1 of Hydrolagus colliei. Classification (NCBI taxonomy): domain Eukaryota; kingdom Metazoa; phylum Chordata; class Chondrichthyes; order Chimaeriformes; family Chimaeridae; genus Hydrolagus; species Hydrolagus colliei. Next base: position 30,236,652 of record CM068744.1, read on the forward strand.
TCATTCTATAATTGCACTTCATTAATCTGGCCATATTTTGAGAATTTCAGTTGTAATATGAGGTCCATGCGACATTTATTGCAATGAATGGCCCCACCAGTCCCCATTCACAACCACCAACCCCATCCCCCCTACTTCTCAACCTCCAACCCCATCCATTTCCCCTCCTTAACTTCCAATCCCATCCAATCTCCCTTCTCAACCCCATCATGTTCCTTCCCACTTCCTCTCCCTAAATCCCTGCCTTCCCCAAACTCATCCTCACCCCATCCCATTTGTCTCCCACCACTATTACCCCACCCCCCAAAACACCCATCCCTTCCCCTCATCCGTTCTAAGTAGTGTAGTTGTAGAGATCAAGGGATTAAAATAAAATGGGTGTTGGTTTTTGACCTCTGACCCATTATATGTGATGATTATTATACAGACTATCAGTTTGACCTGGTACAACAATAGTAATAACAAATTTACATTTATAGAGAGCCTTTCATCTTGGGAGGACATACTGTGGTAATGTCTTGTGGCTCAGTGGTTCGAGCACTCACCTTGCAAGCGAGAGATCTGGGTTCAATTCCAGGCAGGGTGAAACCTTGGGCAAGTTTCTTTCCTTCACACGGCTGATAATAATCCCCAGAAAAAAAAATTGGCCATTTCAATCCACGACTGTTTGTGGGACACTGCTGTGCGCAATTGGCTGCTGCATTTTATCCATAAATATACAGTCAATTCTCTCTACACTATATTCTGCAAAGCACTTTGAGACATTTAGAAGACGTGAAAAGCACTATATCAAATGCATGGATTCAACTCCAAACAGGCAAGACAAATGATTCTAGTATTGAGGGCAATGAAGTTGTGAATAGATTGATAGGATTGATCTGGTTTTCAATTGAGAAAAAAGTACTAAAGAGGGGCAAGAATAAATGTAAATAGAATTACATTATTTAATTTAAATTGCAGAATTAAAGAAGATAAAAAGCAAATTAACAAGCTTCAAGTGAAATCAGAAAGAATTGACTACCATTGAAAGCAACTAATGCTTCATTGATTAACTCTCTCAAACATGAAGGGGGTGAATATCTGGTACAGGATTAGAGTGAAGGTTACAAGTAAATGTAAAGACAAAGAACATCCACTACTCCATTTACACCACTGTATGAAACCTTAACAGGAAATTGAAATGCCATCTCTAAATCAAGCTTCCCTCACCAGCAGTGTGTCATCTTTCCTCAAATTGTAACAACAACTAGGAGAGAAATTTCACCTGGGTCTAAATTTAGTTTATTTTTTGCATTTCAGAACATTAAAAAACTGGCAATTTGTTGAATTCAGCTTTAACATTCAAATTGATTTTCTGCATTTCTCAAAATAGATTACAGAATAATGTTTTTAAAATTAAGGCTGTATTTCCAAATTTACTGAATATTGAAATGCAAAGAGGATGGAGTCATTTTTGAGGGTCAGCTGGGTGTCTGAAATATGCGGAAATGCATCACCACATTTACGAGTATCCAAACCAAAGGGAATGCCATGCATCACTCCGTAGAAATTCCTGAAATATTTATTGAAATGGAATGCACACTCTCCGCCTGGAAGGATACACCCTGCTTACCAAATGCTGGATAGTAGGGTCCGTCGATATGGAAATTTTCCGATTTAGATATATCGATGGGCTCATATTGAGATATACCGAAATATCGATATTTTCGGGTTTTTTGTACTGCGCATGCGCGCGCATTCGGGGTGCGCGCGCGTTCCGGTTGTGCGCGCATTCGGGGCCTAGCTCCTCAGGAGGTAAATATATTTCTCTCTCTGTGTCTCTTACTCTCTCCATCTCTGTGTTTTTCTGTCTGTGTCTCTGTGTCTCTCTCATATTCCCCCCATCTCTATCTATCTGTATATTATCACATCCACCCCGTCTCTCCCACCGCCCCCCAGCCGTCTCTCTCCCCCCTCCACCCCCAGCCATCTCTCTCCCACCCCCCGCCGTCTCTCTCCCCCCCACCCCCCCAGCCGTCTCTCTCACCCCCACCCCCCCCAGCCGTCTCTCTCTCCCCCCCACCCCCCCAGCCATCTCTCTCCCCCCCCACCCCCCTAGCCGTCTCTCTCCCCCCCACCCCCCCCAGCCATCTCTCTCCCCCCCCACCCCCGCCCAGCCGCATCTCCCCCCCGAACACCCCCAGCCGTCTCTCTCCCCCCCACCCCCCCCAGCCGTCTCTCTCCCCCCCACCCCCCACCCAGCCGTCTCTCTCCCTCTCCCCCACCACCCCCGCCCAGCCGTCTCTCACTCCCCACCACCCCCCCGCCCTCAGCCGTCTCTCTCTCCCCCACCCACCCCCAGCCATCTCTCTCCCCCCTCCCCAGCCATCTCTCTCCCCCCTCCCCAGCCATGTCTCTCCCCCACCCCCAGCCGTCTCTCTCCCACACACCCCCCCCTCCCCCCCCCAGCCGTCTCTCTCCCTCTCCCCCCCCGGGCCCAGCCTTCTCTCCCCCCCACCACCCCTTGCATACCTGTATATTGTATTCAAGGAGTATGAATACAATATGGCGGCATTGCACCTCGGTCTGTGCATTGTGTATAGAGATGAGCATTCTGGGTTTTGTAGTTCAGTGTGTGCGCATTCCGATTTTTTCCGTTTTTTATCGTTTTTCGATATATCGATATTTTTGAAATGCCTATATCGGTGTATTGATATGAAAATTATATCGGGTTTTAGCGATATATCGATATATTGCCGGACCCTAGTGGATAGTGTAACAGTTACCCCAGCACGTGCGTTGGGGTAACTGCTATGGGGTCTAATAATCTAAAACCAAATTAGCTTGCCATTGAAAACACTATCTGGCCAGCTTTCATACTATGTGTCAAGGTAAGATACCCACTGAAGCTTTGGTTACAGGATTACCAAAAGCTGAGCAGGAACAATCCATTCCCCAAATGACTGGTCTGCCCTTCCATGTCCTGCTGATGAGTCAGGCTGGCTGTGCTGTCATCAGCAGTACCCTGGAGGACTTGTCTGGCTCAGTAAATGGTCCTCAGAGTAAGGCAGAGGATTGGCTCGATTCTGACATTCCATTGACAAACATGTCACCTTGGAGACAGTTTAGCTTCAAGGAGACCCTGCTTACCTCCACCCCAGGAGAATAGTCATTAGTTGGTCATTAGAAATTCCACCTGTGTTTAATTTTTTTTAATCAACCAAGGTCAAATACACACTGATCTACCAATGTTTTCTGTTGGGAACTCAGTTTAGAAGACTGCAAAATAATCCATATATGACAAGTGCAATTTGAGGACAAAGACCAGGAAGTATTTATTGATACAGGGGATAATCAATAACTGTAAAATCTTGCCAGGGAAGGTTATTGAAACTAAGACACTATAACATATTTAAGAAACAGCTTGTTACCTGTAATAGCTGAATGCTCAGGTGGGTATTCTGGAAGGATGAGATTAAATGGACAAAAGGATGTTCTTTATTTCCAAACCTCTCTTGTGATTCCCTGTGACTCAGAGTTTCGAACGGACGATCGAGAACCTGCTGAACATATTGAGAGAACTGTATGGCATACATGTACTGCCAATGGTGGACATACTACTAGAATGTAAAAGGCTGTCAGAGTTTGGCTGTGACATGGGGTGCGATAGCAATGACGGAGTTTGAAACCACAATAGACAAAGACGCTGGAAAACACCCAGAGGGTGGTGTAAATACCAGCTGGACCCATCAGTCAGTGATTGTTTAGATCAACTCTCTAATGTGTTATGAAGTAATCACTTAGCCTGCACCGAGCAAGTCGTTTATTTACAGAATTTCATCAAATTAATCCTAATTCCGTTGATTTATTTCATTCCAGTCGCGATTCATTTATTTCAAAGAAATCAATTTATTTATTTAGTCCAGGAGCAGAAAATGCAGTTATTTTAGAGGCTTGACCAATTAATTATTCCCTGTAGCCCATGAATCAAGTCTTCAGCAAAGCAAATCAATTAGTTATTAATTTATTCGGTCAACAAATTATTTAGAAGTATTTATTCCCTTCAGTTGTCTGTTGCTCCAAGAGTATTAATTATTTATTAAATTACCTGCTTGAGGCTCAGTAGTTGACAAGTTAAACTGCTGCTTAGTCAATCCCAGTAGATTGTATTAGATCATTTCCAGTGTTCATTTCTCATATGCACATTACCATGGAGAATCTTGAAACCTGCACCTTAATAGCACCTCTGGAAATACCGTACACCCCAGCACTGTACTAGAATGTCAGCCTCGGCAATTAGCTAAAAATGCCAATTTGGGGCTTGAACCCACAATGACTAACAGGTGAAAGTGCTACCAACTGAGCCAGGCTGGCAAATTTATTTGATGCGATATCACATGGATTTGATGCGGAAGGCGTTAGAATCATAGAATTATACAGCACAGAAGGAGGCCATTCACCTTATCGTGTCTGTGCCATCTCTTTGAAAAGAGCTGTACAAAACAATCCCACTCCCCACTCTCTCCCTATAGCCCTGCAAACCTGCCCTCCCTTAATAACTATCCACTTTTCTCTTACAAGTTATTATCAAATCGGCTTCCACCACCCTTTCACCCTTTCCACCACCTTTTCAGGTAATGCATTCCAAATCCGAACAACTTGCTGAGTGTAACAAAAATTCCTCCCCTCTGATATCAATTCGAAAGAGTTATGAAATATGTTGCCATTGATCTTAAGCCTTAAGATGGTAGAAGAAGGTTAGGTGTTTGAAAGTTCCAAGGTTCAGCTGTGACATTGATTAAAGAGATCCAAGACATCCAATTTACATGTGGATCAATTGGGTAATAACGGACATACAAAGCCAAATAAAATTGGGGAAGAAATTCTCGCCATTAATTTCAAGACTGTTTGTGGGACACTGTTGTGCACAAATTGGTTGCAAGATTCAGCATGTTTTCCATGATGAAGCCACTATAGGAGAGCTGTATTGTTTGTCATTATGAGTACAATGTACTTAACAAGTTGGCTGTTAACCAGAATCATAGCTGCCTTCTTTCCAACAGAAGAGGACACAAACACAGATACCACTATAATTCAATGAAGTTCAATAATCACTCAAGCAGTGTTTAGGTAACAAGCAGTAAATATGTGCATGATTTGTTCAAACAAAATGGGGGTATTCAATAATCCAATCAGTGTGCCTTATTTGGTCAGTTATGAACCAGGATTAGCACAATGTTATAAACTTCAGTCTCTCTCTGCATTAAACATTATTTTGAAGACTGAGAATTCCTATTAGAAAAAATCTAATTATTCAATGAAAAGTATTGGTTTAACTAGAATTTAAACCTAAGATTCTACGTCCAAGTGTAGAAAAATTGCTTTTGCATGCAATTTTAAAGCAATTTTCTCCCCTTATTATTGACATCACTCTTTTTGCATTGATTGATAATAATAAGAATCCTTGCATTTGATATAGCACTTTTCATGTCTTCTAGACAAAGTCTTCTAGTCTCAAAGCGCTACACAGAAGATGCTGTAACGTGAATTGACTGTATACTTGTAGGCGAAACACAGCAGCCAATTGCGCACAGCCGTGTTCTACAAATAGTCGTGGATTGAAATGATCTATCCACCTACATTATTATTACAGTATTATTACATTTCTAGTGGATGTTCTCAATGTCATGTTTACCAGTATAACACTCATCAACAATGCTGATAGACAATCTATAGACACCAAACACAAGGTTGTGAATAATACTTTTAGCTGATTTAACTCCAGCAGTCAGTACCCCAATGCATACTCTGGGGTCCCCAAGACATATTTTTCAACGTCTAATACGATTAGACAGTTTACAACCATGACTAATTTGATTGAAACAAAAAAAGTTCGTAAAAACTATTGATTCTTTAAAATTACCATGATTACTAAAATTATTGTAACAAAAATTCAGATGACGAATGTCAAAAGGACAGATGCACTATTATTGTTTCAATGCACCCTTTCACAAAATCTTAATACCAAGTCCCCATTTTCGTTTATTGTCGAAGCTGACATTTAGAATCTTAAGCTTCATAAAACTACAGTCTGGTGTAGAGTAGACTATTGAATAAACGGGAAATTCCTATTGTCTAAAGCCTAGGGAGAAAAAGCTAGCAGTTTGTCAACCAATACAATCTTCAACCTCTCTGAGCAGGTTTAAAAAGAAATGTGATTTTAATTTTTGACTAACACTGCAACTGCTACATTAGGTTACAGAAAGCGCTCAGGGACCTATGAGCATGCATGGATGATGCAATGTAAATGCAAATTGTTGTATGTATTTAAGACATGCAATTTAAATTTTTTCTTAAAAAATCTATTGTGAATAAATGCATTTGAACATTTCAAATAAACCATTTTATTAGTCCATTACATAAGAATTGAGGAAGTGGGCTCCAAAAGATAAAAATGATCAGATTTATTTGAAGCAAAATCTTTCTCTAACAAAATCACAAAAGAAAAGGCTCTTAAATCTCTTTAGATTTTATCCTTCCAGAATACCAAACCTAATGTTATGGCCATATTACATGAAATGTAGGTTCTTAAATTGAGTCCAGTATTCGACCCTCAATGACCCTTCCTGATAACCCATTTTATCCTTTGGGTTTATTTTCTCCATTCTATTAAGACATGCTTCCAACCTATCCTTACAGTAATTGAGTATTATATTACGGTAGGTAATGTAGATGAATCAATTAGATTACTGTCCTACCTTCCTTCAAATAGTTGATTATTATACAAGTACAGAGTCTTGTTCAAACATGTCAAGTGGTTTATATGTGTGGGGAGAGAAAGAGAGAATTAAAAACAACAACAACAACTTCAATTTATATAGCACCCTCCACGCTGGACTGCGTATCAGAAACACCTTCACATGTGAATATAGTCTGGTTAGCCACCAGCTAAATTTGTATTTAATTGATATGAAAAACAAAAATACTATTATAGATGAAATGGAGCAATTGGGAAACTTTTGAATCTTGATCTTGGATTGTTAATGGAAGCATAACATGGCAGCTGTCAGGTGAAATAACTGTGTCTAGATGAATGGAACCTAAAGTACTGCAGTTTTATTTTAAAATTTAAAAAGACAAATGATATTAAAATCTGCTCATCATTCCAATCTCTGCCCATGATGATACCAATTAAAACAAAGGTCCAAACAGACTAACTTTGGATAAGGTTCCTCCCTTGGCTTAGTTATATAAACCATTATGATACTAAACCAAAGACCTGGAATGCCCGAGTCTCTAGTCTTGCTGAATTAGCTCATCTCAGCCAGGAAAGTAGTATGGCCGAAAACACTGGATAGAGATGTTGGAAAAGACATTCTGCTTCTTCTTACAATTTGGTGCCCAATCTGAAAGAAGTCCGTTCTGGAAGGTAATAATAATAACTAGCTATATCCCCACGTAACATACATGGCCTAGTGTTTTTGAACACGTATATTCATATATTTCGAAACTTTTAAAAAATAATGTATTTGTTGTTTCCATAAAAAAAGGTGAGCTTTAATCACTGGGTTGCTTTTCTTTTTTTTAAGCTGCATTGGTTTTTGTTTTCCCTTTTAGCAGTTCACTGTTACAATTGCGGAAACATGCTTTTATATATACATATATAAATATATATATATATTATATATATGCATACACACAAATATATAGAGATAGCATTTGTTACAATGCCTTATCACGTCGTTAAAAATAATATCAGTGTAATCAGGTACCATTATGATTACTACAGGATTACTATTAGACAAGATTATGAAATCATACTAAGGCAATAATTACAATACAAATTACCTCCTGCAAATTGCCCTTAACACAAGATCATCTTTTAAGAGTTTTCAGCTGCAGTGACCATTCACATAAGCAGCAACACAAAAAAAATCAGCAATACAGCTGAGAAGGCAATCAGCACATTTTAAACAGACAGTTTAAGGCCATTCTCAACACTGTCTTAGTCAGGTGGTAAATAAATGTTTCCATGCATAAATGTCAGGCTTCTTTAGCGGGCCCTATGCAGCAGCCAAAGCAAGAGAAAAAAAAGTTGTGCACGGGTGCAAACAGTATAAGACAGACAAGTAAACACGCTCAGAGATTTCTTCAGTGTTGTGAGGTGCTGCTGTCTCACTGACTCCTTTGGCTTCTTGAGAATCTTCATGAGTGGCTGCTAAGTATGACAACAACAACAACAAAAATACATTTGTATAGCGCCTTTCACATCGGGAGGACATCCCAAGGCGCTGGAACATGCACACTGAAATCCTTGCTGCCACGCCACAGCATTAGAAAATAATAATATTTGGGAAGCAGAGGAAACCATTTTATAATATGATTCATATTTGAAAGTGGATATTCACAACTTGTTTAAACTGCTCAGAGCACTCAAACCACAATTCTGGTGGAATAGATTCAGAATTAATCCACATTTAAGTTTGTTATATAATTTATTAATAGTTCAAAATAATTATAGGTATTTGCCATATCTGTGGGTCAGGCACAGTATCTGTGTCATATCTGTAGTTCAACCTATGAGCCTCTGGAACTCTCTTCCTCAATCCCTCTGCCACAGTCAAGTGCTCTGAAACATTCTATCCAGTTTGAAGCGTCAGATAAATGCAAGCTGGTGTTGTTGAAATTGTAGATTATTTGAATCGGACTGAATGTAAATTTGTTTTAATAATACAGTATGAAGATCAGAATGTTCTATTCACCATTGACTACCAAGCCTATGTACTGGTCTGCACTTGACTCTTCTTAGTTTGTAAGAGATACATAATCCATTGTTCCTGAGTTTACATAATAACAAATAATTTTAAACTGGATAACCCCTTGAACTGGATAACCCTTTAAACTGGATAACCCAGAAAAGTTCCTGTTTCTCAGTGGTTAGAGTACTCGCCTTACAAGGTGAGACCTGTGTTCGAATCCAAGCAGATCAGGGCGAAACCTTGCGCAAGTTTCCTTGCTCCACATGTCTAATAATAATCTGTAAAAAAAAAACACAATAATAAAATTGGTCATTTCAATCTACGACTGTTTGTGGGACACTACTGTGTGCAATTGGCTGTCATGTGTCACCCACAAATATACAGTCAATTCACTTTACAGTATATTCTGTGAAGCGCTTTGAGACATCGATAAGACGTGAAAAACACTACATCAAATGCAAGGATTATTATTATATTATTAAAGTTATGTTTTAACTTTTTTATTGGTCAGCCAGATGTCCAACATGTGCGGGAAACCATGATCATGCTCAAGACACTTTGCTGTATATTTTGTGAAACACTTTGAGATTACTTAAAGATGTGATGATAATAATAATCCCTGCATTTGACAGAGCACCTTATAAATAATAATGATATTGTGATATATATAAGGAGTTACTGTATATGAAATGCAAGAATTATTATATATTAAGATGCTCCAAACTATACTGAGAGTTCCACATATGTACGTCACTGACATGTGCACAAATTCCCTGTAACTGGAATGGAATGTGCACTCTCTCCCTCTGTGCTTACTTAATTCTGGACAGTATTAGGTACAGGTTGAGCTTGATAACCCCAGAGTGTGCGTTGGTGTACTGCTGGAGTCTAACTAGCTAAAACCACGTAACTTGTGATTGAGAGCTCAATCTGGAAAGCTTCCTGCTGCTTGTCCAGCTAGGAACATTCCTCCCCATTAGGGCTTTGGCTCGCAGGATCGTAATCAATGAAAACAGAAAGGTCCTGTTTGATTTTTGTCTGAATTGCACATGAACATTTTTGAATGATGGCATTTAAAATACGATGTAAGATGACACGTGAGCCAGTGCTTCTCTGAGACACGTTGTCCCCAGAGACTGCGGATTCTTTGAAGCTCCAGTTCTAGCCACGCTCAGAGGGAACAAACTCATGCATCAATGAGCAACGCAGCACACCTTTCTGCTGTGAATCACCAGTCAAGTGTGAAAAGAAATCACTGGGGTGAAAAATATGATAATTAACACATCAAATCTGTTATGAAACATCACATTTTACATCTATTCCTAGAGACTGGCTCTGGAACTCAACAATTCTCCCCCTTCCCCCTCCCCACTTCCCTTCCGTTCCCCGACAATGGTTCAATGGTTTGATCCCACACACGAGTTCAAACCACTTTGGTTGTCACTTTGCGAGCACATTTGTTGTTCTGATGCTGCCTCCAGCATTTGAATTGCACTTCCAAGGATCCTGATTGAGTTTAGCTGGCATTCTATTGTTCTCTGCACTCACACTCCAATCTCTGTAATCTGGGGCAGTAATAGAGATACAATACAGTACTAGTACACATTTATACAGTGCCTGTCACATTGGGCGGATGTCACAAAGTGACTTCATGCTGCTGGATGGGCACACGAATGAGAAAGATATGAGAATCCTTTGGACTGAACGATTATAACGATGGGCTGGAAATATAATTTCTCTGAATTTGACATATCGGTTGGGAATAAATAAATCTCTTATGATATATCGGTTACGAAATGTCACATTTTCACTATAAAACATCAGAGTAAAGAATGTGGCCACAGAACCAACCAAGCCCATGCTGATTCTAGCAACTGTGTCGGAGGTAATAAAAATAATTCTTACGTTTGATATAGCGCCTTAACACCACTTTGAGACGTCTAAAAGCGTTTCACAGAATATACTGTAAAGTGAATTAATTGACTGTGTATATTGTGGGTGAAACACGTCACCTAACTGGCCACAGCAGTGTCCCACAAACTGTCATGGATTGAAGTGATTAATTTATTATTCATTTTTTAACGTATTGTTATGATCCATCAATGAACTAACAACTGGGTTCCTACTTACTGCTAGATAAACAAAAGGGTGTGAAGTAGGGTCCGTCTATATGGAAATTTTCCGATTTAGATATATCAATCGGCTCATATCGAGATATACCGAAATATCGATATTTTCGGGGTTCTCGTACTGCGCATGCACGCATTCGCCTATCTCCTCAGGAGGTAAATATCTTTCTCTCTCTGTGTCTCTCACTCTCTCCATCTCAGTGTTTTTCTGTCTGTGTCTCTGTGTCTCTCTCACATCCCCCCTATCTCTATCTATCTGTATATTATCACCTCCACCCCGTCTCTCCGCGCCCCCCCCCCCCCCCGCCGCCATCTTTATCCCTCCCCCCCCACCCCCCCCCCAGCCGTGTCTCTCTCCCTCCCACACACCCCCAGCCGTCTCTCTCCCCCCCCACCCCCAACTAGCCATCTCTCTCACCCCCACCCCACCCACCAGCCGTCTCTCTCCCCCCCCACCCCCCACCAACCATCTCTCTCCCCCCCACACCTCCCCCACCATCCGTCTCTCACCCCTCCCACCTCCCCCAGCTGTCTCTCTCCCCCCCCAACCCCTTGCATACCTGTATATTGTATTCGAGAACTATGAATACAATATGGCGGCTTTGCACCTCGGTCTGTGCATTGTGTATAGAGATGAGCATTCTGGGTCTTGTAGTTCAGTGTGCGCACATTCTGATTTTTTACCTCGATATATCGATTTTTCAATATATCGATATTTTTGAAATGTCTATATCGGCGTATCGATATGAAAATTATATCGGGTTTTAGCGATATATCGATATATCGCCGGACCCTAGTGTGAAGTATGGAAACTTGCCCAACATTTTGCCCTCCTGGGGATTGAATCCAGGTCTCTTGCTAGCGAGTCAAGTGCTGAGCTGCAGAACTCTGCTTTGACTCATCCTCCTGACATGAATGGCGAGGATTATTATTATAACTTAGAATGTTAGATTGTAGCTTTTCAATTGTTCTGATATCTTTTCTTATTTAAAGTTGACCAGAAAAATAGTAGTCCTGTAGCATTGGTTAGAGCACTCGCCCTGCAAGCGAGAGGACCTGGGTTTGATTCCCATATGGGACAAAGCCTTGGGCAGTTTTCTTACAATACACATCTCTGTTTATCTAACATTAAGCACTGCCATTCAACTGGATGTTAGATTGCTTTACTGGGATAATAATTCCCTTAAAGATACATTTTAAATATAATAATTTGGTCTCTCAATCCATGACTGTTTTTGGCTCACTGCTCAAGTAAGCATTTTGCCCACAAATATACAGTCAATTCACTTTACAGTACATTCTGTGAAGCACTTTGAGACATCTAGAAGATGTGAAAAGCGCTATATAAAATGCAAGGATTATTCTTATTATAATTATCAAAGAATTTGAACTCCTTGTAGCCACTTTCAAATAATTGACACAGTTGGAAAACAACAGAGGTCCAGGCACAAATCAATAGAACATAGAATTCTACTTCATTCAGAGGATCATTTGACTCATTGTATTTGAGTTTGTGCTTGTTCCTCCATTGATGCAATTCTATTCTATTCTCTAGACCTTTGAATATCCTGCTCAGGTTTTGGAGCCCTGTAGCTCAGTGGTTAGAGCACTCGCCTTCAAAGCGAACCCATGGCGAAACCCTAAACTGAGTTTTCTCACTTCACTCACCTAATAATAATCCCTCCAAAAAAATAATAATTTGGTCTCTTAATCCACAAATGTTTGTGGGAGACTGTTGTGCGCAATTCGCTGTCGCATTTTGTCCACTAATATAGTCAATTCACTTTGCAGTATATTCTGTAAAGCACTTTGAGACATCTAGAGGACATGAAAAGCGCTATATCAAATGGAAGGATTATTATTATCACAAAATACATAGTCAATCCACTTTAGAATATATTCTGTGATGCTCTTTGAGATGTCACAACACCATGATAAGATGCTATATCAAATGCATGCATGCATTATTATTATAATGATTATTGTTAAGGCACTATATTTTTGTTATATTAGTAAGGGCGAAATGTTAGGCAAGTTTCCTTACTCCACACACCCCTCTGTTTATCTAGCAGTAACTGGAAACCCATTTGTTAGTTGATTGACAGATCACTTTTCAGAGTTAATAATCGCTCGAAAAATTATAATATAATACTATGGCCCCTCAATCCACGATTATTTGTGGCACATTGCTGTGCTCAATCGGCTGCTGCATTTCGCCCACCAAATGCACAGTCACTACACTTTACAGTTTTTCCTGTGAAGTGTTTCCACCTTTCTTTTAAATGTTGTTATCGAATCGGCCTCCACCACCCTTTCAAGCAATGCATTCCATATTCGAACAATTCACTGCGTGAAACAAATTCTCCTCACCTCCTCTCTGCTTTTAAATCTATGACCTCGATTCACTGACACACCCACCAGTGGGAATGTTTTTTTCCTGTTTACCCTATCGAATCCCCTCATGATTTTGAAAATCTCTATTACGTCTTCTCGTAACCTTATTATGTCATTCTTTTAAATGTAATGATTTAAAAAAAAATTTTTGACAAATGTTAAAACAGTGAATGTGACAAACAGAAAAAGTTACTGGATCCAGTTAGATGCATTTAGAATTCAATCCAGAATATTGAGGAGAACAGGGAGAAGATGCACTACCCACAATCTTTCAAAGATCTTTGGAAATTATATTTTAGCTAAAAAATTGACGAGTGGCAAATGCCACCACCCACACTTCATTTTAAATAGGGGGGGAAGAGCCAGAACATTAAAAATCAATTAGTCTTGACTCAATTGTGAGTAAACCTTTCAAGACCATAATCAATGCACTTTTGGGAAATGAAAAGATTGATTGGGAGACTTTTTCAGAGCAGGTCATGCTTCACTTAAATTAATTTAATTTTGTTGAAGAACTCCCAGATATAATAGATAAGAGAATGCAATTGATGCATATATTTATTTTCAGATGGCATTTGTTCAGATATCTGCCATAAAACCAATGACAGCATGTACATATTAAAAGTAAATTGGGTCATGTGGGTGGAGAGGGTTGCCTCAAAGTGCAAGCTCAAAGCAGGGATGTATGGATGTTTCTCACACTGGGTATATTTAAGAGAATACCCAACAGAAAGAGTCAAATATGAAATGGATAGTGTACAATCTAGTTTTTTAGTCAGCTAGGTGCACCACTATGCTTAAGAGTTTCCAAACCAGACAGCACATATACAAATCTCAGTTTGGTTTCAACACTAATAACAAAACAGAGTTCATATAAACATGTAAACATGTCGTCAACACACATTTCAAAGACACATAACTTTATTAGGTCATAACTGAAATATTGAGCACAATGAGAAAAATACCAACTAGGAGAAGAAATTCGAAAGGTTAGGGCTGTTTCCATTTGACCAGAGAGGCTGAAGGGGCGATATGATACGATATGATAGCGGTGTTCGAGTTAATGCATGGGTTTGAGGGCATAAATGATGAGGAACTCTTTTAGAACTCTTTTGAACTTGATTAGAGCTTTTAGAAGAGAATTAGTTAAACAACAATAATAATAATATTCCTTGTCATTTGGTACACCGCTTTTCACATCTTCTAGATGTCTCAAAGGGTTTCACAGAATATACTGAAAAGTGAAATGAACCCACGATTCGGAGATGAGAGTGCAACTCAGAGGAAAGCTAGGCTATTACTTGTCTGAAGCATCCAGATAATTCAGGGTTAACTGGGTGAGATGGTGTTGGGGGTAAGGTGATAATTATCATCGGTGCTCATTATGATAATAATTTCCGGGAGTAATTAACACATTACAGGTAGGGTCCGGCGATATATCGATATATCGCTAAAACCCGATATAATTTTCATATCGATACGCCGATATAGACATTTCAAAAATATCGATATATCGAAAAATCAATATATCGAGGTACAAAATCGGGATGCGAGCACACTGAACTACAAGACCCAGAATGCTCATCTCTATACACAATGCACAGACCGAGGTGCAAAGCCGCCATATTGTATTCATAGTCCTCGAATACAATATACAGGTATGCAAGGGGTGGGGGGGGGTGAGACGGCTGGGGGGGTGGGGGTGAGGGGGAGAGAGATGGCTGGCCGGAGGGGGAGAGGGGGAGAGAGACGGCTGGGGGGTTGGGGAGAGGGGGAGAGAGATGGCTGGGGGGAGGGGGAGAGAGACGGCTTGGGGGAGGGGGAGAGAGACGGCTGGGGGGAGAGGGGGGGAGGGATGGCTGGGGGGTGGAGAGGGGGAGGGGGGAGAGAGATGGCTGGGGTGGGGAGAGGGGGAGAGAGGCGGCTGGGGGGTGGAGAGGGGGAGAGGGGGAGAGAGATGGCTGGGGTGGGGAGAGGGGGAGAGAGACGGCTGGGGGGAGGGGGAGAGAGATGGCTGGGGGGGGGGGGGAGAGAGACAGCTGGGGGGGGAGGAGAGGGGGAGAGAGATGGCTGGGAGAGGAGGAGAGAGACGGCTGGGGAGAGGGGGAGAGAGATGGCTGGGGGGGGTAGAGAGACGGCTGGGGGGAGGGGGAGAGAGATGGCTGGGGGGGGAGGGAGAGAGAGACGGTTGGGGGGGGAGGGAGAGGGGGAGAGAGACGGCTGGGGGGGTAGAGAGACGGCTGGGGGGGAGGGAGAAAGAGACGGCGGGGGGAGGGGAGGGAGAAAGAGACGGCTGGGGGGATGGTGGGGGAGAGAGACGATGGGCGTGGGGGGGTGCGAGAGAGGGATGGCGGGGGGGTGTGGGGGGGGGAGAGACGGGGTGGATGTGATAATATACAGATAGATAGAGATGGGGGGGAATGTGAGAGAGGAAAGAGGGAGAGAGAAACAGAGACACACAGACACACAGACAGAAAAACACAGAGATGGAGAGAGTGAGAGACACAGAGAGAGAAAGATATTTACCTCCTGAGGAGATAGGTCCCGAATGCGCACGCGTGCATGCGCAGCACAAAAAACCCGAAAATATTGATATTTCGGTATATCTCGATATGAGCCCATCGATATATTTCATTGGAAAATTTCCATATCGACGGACCCTAATTACAGGGCACATATTCCACCTCCCTACACAATATAATTTATATAGCATCCTTCACAACAGGAGGATATCTCAAAGAGTTTCATCACAACAACAACAAAATTACATTTATAGAGCGCCTTTCACATTGGGAGGACATCCTAAGGCAGTGATCAGTCAGGTTGGGACCCAAGCACAGGAGAGGGGCAGGGCAGAGGGGATGGGTGGGAGAGAGTTAGGAGGGCAGCAGAAGGCACGGTCAAAAAGGAGGGTCTTGAGATTGGCCTTGAAGGAGGCGAGGGAGGGAGCGAGGCGAAGGGATTGTGGGATGGGACTCAGTTCCAGAGTGTCAGGGCAGAGAAATTGGGAGTGGGATCTGAGGTGGTGAGTAGAGGAAAGGTGACTGAAACTGCAGTCAAAGAAGCCTATGTTGAGATATGCCTTTAAAATAGGGAGGGAGTGGAAGTGTGTTGGGAGGGATGGAAGCACGCAATAAGTACCCACTTAGATGGGTACCCATTGGGTGTTCTCATTAAGTGGTAGAGTGCCCTCATTGAGGACAATACTGCTTTCCATGCATTTGATTTGATTGCCTGCCAAGACAATAATGTCAAGCATGAAATAATAATAATAATAGTCCTTGCATTTGATATAGCGCTCTTCACGTCTTCTTGATGTCTCGAAGCACATTACAGACTATACTGTGAAATGAATTAACTGAATATTTCTAGGCGAAACGCAGCAGCCAATTACACACAGCAGTGTCCCAAAAACAGTCATGGATTGCATGCACAATTTTTGGGGGGATTAATTGATTAATATTAGGCATGTGGGGTATCTTAGAATTTTACAGCACAAAAGGAGGCCATTTGGCCTATCGAGTCTGTGCCGGGAAGGAAGGAAACTAAGGAAACTTGCCCAAGGTGTCGCTCTGCCGGGAATCAAACACAGGTTTCTCGCTTGCGAGGCAAGTGCTCTAACCACTAAGCTGCAGGACACCACATGATTGCGCACAGTAGTGTCCCATATGCAGTTGAGCAACCAAATTTGATTTTGGATCCCTTATTATGTCTCAAGAGGATTTGCTGTAAACTGTATTGACATGTTTATTTCTAGGCAACTGTAGCAATCAATTTCCACCCCGAATATTCCCAAAACGAAGGGAGTTTCTTGGCCAACATTATTATTATTCCCCAGATAATATTGCCCATTTCACTGGTCAAAATTGGTTAATTTGTGCATGTTTATGGGACATTGCTGTGTGAAATAGATTGTCACGATTGCCTACAAATACACAGTCACTTCACTCCACAGTCAAATTTTGTGAAGGGCATTGAGATACCTCAACGGTTTGATAGGTTGCTCTATCAAACAAGGATTAGGTTTATCATAAAAAACAAAACAATTATTCTGCATCTCCGACTATTCCTCATTCTCTATCTCAAGAGTACCCTCCTCGGCTCTAGGTTCCACCCCACCTGCTGCCCCGTTTTTACTTTTTATGTGCTTATAAAAGCTTTAGTTTATGCTTGGTTGACTCGCAGACTTATCATGTTTTCTCTTTGCCATCAATAAACTCTCTACTAGCTTTTATTCTAAGCTTTTTATTTGGAGGTTCAATGCATATTATTATATTCATTGCATGCTACTTTTCTAAACTCTCAATTATGCTTTGATATTGCTATTTAAGCATGGGTCCACAGTTGGCTCCCATATGCTCCAAGTTGGAATATACTTAACCTGCACTTTTATCCATTTCCTATTTAAATATTTCCCATTTGCTGGTCTACCTTTTTATCCACCAGTTTCTCAACCAATTTTTTCTCTCAGACAAACATCTTTACACTTGACTCCTCTTCCTGCTTATCCATGACACTGCGAAGCTAATTAGATTATGATCACTATTTCCCAAATGTGGTTTGTTATTAATCAATCTTCTGAAGCATTTGCCATATGTCTTGTATTTAATATGGTGTTTGCAAACATATGCTTTAAATATTAATGCTGTAACTAATTTAACACACAGCACTCTTCACAACTGACATCACGAACATGCCCAAAGCTGAGTTTTTATACTGCCAGGAAGACGGTGGTTCACTTCCAGCAAAATACAAACACACAATTGTAATAAAAAATTACAACTCAAAATTTGTGTAGCACCTTTTACATCAGGAGGACTTCCCAAGGTTTATCTAGCAGCATGTAGGAACCCGGTTGTTAGACAATTGACAGACTCCTTTTCTGAGCTAATAATCCCACAAAAAAAATGGTGTCGCTTAATCCACAACTGTTTGTGGGACACTGCTGTTCGCAATTTGCTGCTGTGTTTTGCCCACACAATACACAGTCAATCCACTTTACAGTATATTCTGTGAACTACTTTAAGACATCTCAACAATGTAATAAGGCGCTATATGAAATGCAAGAAATATTATTTTCATTATTATCAATTGTATACCTTACTGCAAACCCAGAACACCCCCATTGAAGTGCTGGAGTGTGCTACATTGACGGAATTGTTGTGCTCTGAAACAAGTGTTTACCATATGCCTGTTCTATTTTTAAAAGATCTTATGGCACAATTCCCCCAAAAAAGTTTATCTCTGTCTCCTCCGAGATAAAATGAATCATTCAATTCAGGGCTGTTTGTGGGACATTGCTGTGCTCAAATTAGCTGCCATGTTTACCTGTAAAATATACAGTCACTACATTTCACAGTAATCCTGAGACATTTCCTTCCCTTTTCAAATAGTGCCTTGGGACAAATACTGTCCAGCTGACCAGACATATGGGACCACAACTTAATAACAACCAAAGGACAGCACCTCCAACAATGTAGCACCCCCCAGCACTACTGGAGTGCTATCTTAAATAATAATAATACAGTAAAACCTCAATAACCTGGATTTTGGAGTTTGCCGGTATTTAAAAATCTACCCTAGAAATGCCTGGGGATGCCCCGCCCCGTATATCACATGACTTGTAAACACTGCACTGAAGCAAAAAAATGTCCGAGCTCCACCCACAGCGCTGCTTGACAGATCGGCCATGCCAGGATCTACATGCAACTGTTCCAAACTTTGGGATATTTGCCAGAAGTTGGAAAAAAATAACACTACAGTAAAAGCTTTGTTATCCGGCACCCTCTAGACCTGATCGGTGCTGGTTAATCAAATATGACAGATATTTGAGCGGCAAGTTACCAAAAATCCTACACAAAAAATTAACTTATTTTAAAACATACCATATTAATAAGAGACTAAATAATAACAGAATATTGTATGGACACTTACCAATAAAGCATACATAAATAGTACAGTCAACCCTTGCTGAATGCAGGGCTTATGTTCCTGGAAAATAGCGCACTTGGTAAAATCGTGTTTGGTAGGTTTAATAAGTGAGCATATGCGCAGGGAAAGCCACGTACTGTATCCTCAAATTTTACTTGTATTGGGAGATACCGGTTGGTTGAGCTTACCGGTTGGTTGGTTGCCAGATAACCAAGCTTTTACTGTTTATGTATTTTGAAATCTTTCCAAAAGTTGCCAGCTTTTGGAATATCGGATTATAGAAGTTTCATTGTAATAATTGTGGCATTTGATATAGGCCTTAATACGTCATTGAAGAATCTCAAAGCGATTCACAGTGAAGTGAATTGACTGTATATTTTGTGGGCGAAATGCGGTAGATTTGGCAGCCACAATTTCATTCAAAATGCATGTACATGGAATGCTGTTTGGTTTGAATGTCATAAGCATGACAATAGGTTTCTGCATGTGTCAGACACTTAACCAACACCCAAACAATCAAATCACCGCATGGGGCTTGAACCCACAAACCTAGTGACAAAACTGCCAACATGGCACTCATATGATACCCAATGTTCAGTACAGTGAGTCCAGTGTTAAGGGACATCACACCACATGAGCATAACAGAGTATGGAAAAGGCTCTTATAAACCCCTTTCCTTTCCTGGATAGTTTGTATTTCACAAACTCAAGCCAACAAATCAGTTGAAAGCTTGTGACCAGCAGTGAAGCTGGCCTGTGAAACTCCTTAACCCTAAAAATAAATACAACTCTCAAGTTAGTTCAGTTCTGCCCTATGGCATTCCACCTACTTCTCATTCATCAGCCCAGTCGTATAGGAACGATTGTGTTCCATACACCCACTGATCAAATCAGTTCACTCTAATCCTCATGACTTTCCAGCTTTTTCTTAAGTGAGGACTTATCCCGCACAATTTAAAAGAACATGGTATTGATCTGTTTTGCTAAGAGTCTGATCCACATATGCAGTGACCCAGGGTATTTGTTTCCCCACTCATGCTTGAAACCTGCTGACTACAGTTAAAGAACCTACATCCACATAATTCCAATTTCTCAATGTTTTAAAAGACGTGCATTATGTTTCCCACCCACCAAACCCCCCACCCCCCACACCTCCACCACCACCACCACCTCCAATGAAAACAGGTTCACTATTTTGAGTGAATACTCATAATATGGAGGCATCAATTATTCTATTAATAATAATAATCCTTACTTTGATATGTCCGGAGGATGTCCCAAAGAGTTTCAAAAAATTTACTATAAAGTCTGGTGATTCTATATTTTGTAATAATTATCTTTACATTTGGTACAGCGACTCACATGGGGAGGATGCTTCACAAGATACACTGTAAAGTGGAGTGATCTTATGTCTTGTGTGCAAACATAGTAGCCAATTTGCGCACAGCAGTGTCCCTCAAATAGCCATGAAGCAAATTCCTTGTCTTATTTGGGGGATTATTGGCTGTGACACGAGGAGAAACTCCCTTTTCTTTTCATTTATAGACGTTTATTTGGGGAGGACGGGTTTGCGAGGTTATGGGGAGAGAGCTGGGGAGTGGGATTAAATAGATCTTTTCAAAGAGCCGGCACAGTCTCGATGGGCCGAATGGCCTCCTTTTGTGCCGTAAGATGCTATGATTTTTAATGCCATGGGATCATTAATGTCTCACCTGATTGATGGCACCTCCAATAATGCAACCCTTCCCCCACATACACACACACGCACACTGCATTGAAGTGTGAACTTAGACAAATATAAATTCTAGCTCCCAACATGGGGCTTGAAATGACAACCTGTTGACTCAGAGGTGAGAGTGCTACTAACTCTCCGACTCGAGCGATGGAATAAGAAAAGCGAAGTCATGGAATAATAAAGCCATGCATCTTGTGAAAAGAAAAGCTGCTGATACAGCAGTGGTGCAGCCAAATGGGATCTGCTGCAAAGTGAGGCAAATGCTTAATTATTTATAACTCGTGCGTGGAGAGGCATTGCTGTACTCCCAGTAGTTTATTTTCCACTCATTGCTGTTTTCCAGAGAATTACTTACATTACCGAACTATCAATGGTACCAGTGAGTAAACAGAATACTCAACAAAACAAAATGGTTTTATTCGAGGTGGGTGAACAACATAAAACGTTGGTGGAGCTATGGCTCACTTTGAAAAAGTCATTTCCTTTTGCGTGCTATACAGCCCACACAACTCACTCGGTGTTGACTCAGTGTACAGGACCTTGTATTGCCACCTGTTTCATAATTAGTTGCATAACCAGCGCTTGTCAGCCCAGTCTATCAGTTCAAAATTCTAACGTGGGGCTTGAACCTACAATCTTCTGACTCAGATATAAGAGTGCCTGGCTGATGGAACTAAAGACCTCATTCTGTGCTGTATCTTCTTCTGTGCTGAATACAGTACAGTATTATATAATCATCGTTGGAGGTGCTGTCCTTCAGCTGAGACACTAACCAAGGTCCCGTCTGCCTGTTCAAGTAGACATTAAAGATCCCATGACACTATTTGAAAAGAGAAGGGAGATTTTCCCAATGTCCTGGCCAGCAATCCCCCAAATTAAATTGATCACTCACTTCATGGCTGCTTGTGAGACATTGCTGTGCAGAAAATTGATTCCTTTACACTTCCTATTGACTTGCATAATAATAATGACCCCCAGTTATTAGAATGAGTCCCCCACCACACAATTGTGGGTATGAGGAGGGGTGGCGGGGGAGAATGATTTCCTCAGTAACGAATCCTGTGATGAAATGTCACAAATAACTATCCATTTGCAATAGATAGCATTGCACATTTAAAACATACTGTACTTATTTCAGTTATACTCTCAACTTGACAGCTAACTCCCTGTATTATCCTCTTTCTCTCATGTTACAGCAATGTATAAACATGTCATGTCCGCAGTTACATAATGTGGAACTTTGCACACGAGCTCCATGGCTACAGTTGCTGTGGTTACTGTCTATAATGGAAGATACAAACTCCGTGAATTTTGTTTGTGAAAATTCTGAAGAAAATGAACAAAGAATAAATTACATATACAGGCATCCCTCCCCAACTGCGGGGGATACGTTCCTCTAAACCTCCACAGTTGGTAAAATTGTGGTTGGAAAATACAGGGCCCTATGTGAAACATGGGGATAGGGGGAGGATGTTTGCTTTTTCACGGTTGGAAAATGCAGGGCCCTATGGGAAACATGCAAATAGGGGAAGTAAGTTTGCGTTTCATAGAACTGAACACAAAAAAACACATACAGTTATAACATGCATGGGGATAGGGGGAGTAAGTTTGGGCGCATTGGCTGCCAGGATCTGCAGCAACCCGCGAGGCTGTCTGACTGACTGACTGATCTACACAGAGAGAGAGAGAGAGAGAGAGAGATGGGGGTGGGTGGGTGTTACGGTGAGCTGGGGGTGCTGTCTGACTGATCTACAGAGAGAGAGAGAGAGACACGGAGGGTGGGGTGTTGGGGTGACACGGAGGGCTGGGGGGTGCTGTCTGACTGATCTACACAGAGAGACAGAAATCAACAGAGAAGGTCTGGTGGGTGACATGAAGGGCTGGGGATGCTGTCTGACTGACTGAATGACTGATACACACAAACACAGAGAGACGGGGGATGGGGGGAAGAGAAGGTGAAATAGAGAAAAGGTGAGAGAGAAGGGGGGTGGTGGGGGAGGGGGGGTGTGGCGAAGAGAAGCAAAATAGAGAGAGGGTGAGTCAGAGATAGATACACTTACATACAGAGAGTGAGGAGAAGCGACAATAAATTCATGTTTCTGTATTTACCTTAATCCTACAAGAGAAGTGTTGTCGTTGGTTGATTGCAACATCGCAACTGGGTCCTAGTCCTATACGCAAGCGTGAAGTGACATCGAGGCTGGTTGATGCAACTGGGTCCTAGCGCTAAACACTAGTGTTAGTGTTAAAACCCGTGGATAAGCAAGGGTTATAAGCAGTGGTTAGCAAGGGTTGTCACATTTAGCAAACCATGGATGCGTGAGTTTTGTGGTTGACGAGGCCGCAGTTGGGGCGGGGTACGTGTACTGTATTTTATATTCTGTGGACGCATTTGTTCATCACTGTAGCACAATCACATGTGCTGTATCTTTGTTACGCTCTCTCACTCTCCCAGTGAGACAGGCACTTGAATACAAATGAAAATTAAGTGATAATGGATAATGTTGTTCTCATTTATTCGCTAAAGACTTTTTTTAAAAATATTTAATTTTACTCTTGCTTACGTTTGAATAGTTTTTCTATTATTTTTAAGATTAATCTCAGTCGGAGCTGGAGGGAGAGATTAAATTGGCTCCGAACCTTCGCCAGGGAAAATCAGCTAGGGGTCCTGCCCCTGAGCCCTCTTTTGCGCAAACCTTAAGCAAGTTTTCTTGCTCCACACGCCTCAGTTTTCCCAGCAGTAAGTGGGAATCTGGTGTTAGTCAGCTGGCAAAACGCTTTCCGGGGGTAATAATCCCTCCAAGAATAATTGTAATGATTTGGTCTCTCAATCGACAACTGTCTGTGGGACACAAAATACACAGTCACTACACTACAATATATTCTATGAAGTGCTTTGAGACATCTCAATGTCAGTGATATAGCACTAATAAGGTGCTGCATCAAATGTCAGTAGTATTATTATTATTACTATAGCACCCTCTACAGGCAATGCATGTCCTGTAGCTCAGTGGTTAGAGCACTCGCCTTACAAGCGTGAGACCTGTGTTCGAATTCAGGAAGGTCAGGGTGAAACCTTGGGCAAGTTTCCTTACTCTGCTTGCCTAACAATAAAATTCCTCCTAAAAAAAACACAATAATAAAATTGGTCATTTCAAACCATGACTGTTTGTGGGACACTGTTGTGTGCAATTGGCTGCCACGTTTCGCCCACAAATATGCAGTCAATTCTCTTTACAGAATATTCTGTGAAGCGCTTTGAGACGTCTAGAAGACGTGAAAATCGCTATGTCAAATGCAAGGATTATTATTATGTTTCTGGCAGCCAGGTAAGAAGAGGGGTGGGCTCGGGTTTTCATTGAGTGATCTACTAACAATCACTCAGGTTCACACATGCACAATAACTGTTTGGACGAGATACAAGGAGACAACCTACTGGAATCCCCAGCATGAGGAGGTCAGCGGTTAGGGTTAGAGCTGTGGAGCAGTGATGTGTGTCAGTGGAGAGGAAAATAGAAAACAAGTTATAATAATAATCCTTGTATTTGGTACAGCGCCTTATCACGTCTTCTAGACATCTCAAAGCACTTCACAGAATATACTGTAAAGTTTAGTGACTGTATATTTTGTGGGCAAAATGCACAGCAGTGTCCCGCAAACAGTCATGGATTGAGTGACTAACCCACCAATAAGATTTTTTTCAAGAAATTATTACCCCCGATAAAGCAATCCAATAATTGACCAACAAGCAGACTCCCCACCTACTGTCCCTCACTGCTTTGCCATGAGTATGTGGCTGGAGTTGCGCTTGTGTCTTACACTGACCTGTCGGACACCACACTGCACCTCACTGACTGAAACACCGGTTGCAATGTGTTAGCCATTGCTCTCTGTTTTCAATTAATTGAAAGTATAAAGACTTTAAACCAGTTTAGAATCAGCATCCATTTTTACCCCCATGGATGTGAGCCGTGGAGATATGAATAAATCAACCAGGATTCTTCAACCTGATAGAAGTGATCCTTATGGTTGCGTAAGGAACTCTCCAGAGCTGTAGTGAAGCCCTTGCTAGCAGTGGCTGAAAACATGATGCTCTTACTTACAAGGGAGCCTCAATAACAACAAAAACAAAATTACATTTGTATAGCGCTTTTCACGTCGGGAGGACGTTCCAATGCCCTCATATTTTCTGGTGCTGTATAATTTTGGTCATCTGGGGATCCAGCAAATTAGCCATCGAATTTTCACAAATAAAGGCGCAAAGACATGCGGAAAATGTCTCAGTCACAGAAATGAATGTACAATAGGCATGAAAAGGGCTTTTCATCAGCACATGAATATGAATATTGACAGTTCATAATAAACTGGTGTTATATTAGATTGTAGCTTCATTTTGTCGCTCACCAGGTTATTGCTTAGAATAGTTTTACTTAGCCATTTATGACTGTGCTTCCTCAGCCGTAACCTTCTTTTTAACAAACCAGTATTGCAGGCTGTGTACTTGTTTTTGTCTATTCATCACATTATGCTGATTATATGTTATAATAATCCTTGCATTTTATATAGCACTGTATACTGTACTCTCTCTATCGCTATATCCTTCCGGAACTTAATAATAATAATCCTTTATTTGATACAGTGCTTTTCACATCTTCTAGACGTCTCAAAGCACTTCACAGAATACACTGTAATGTGAATTGACTGTATATTGGTGGGCAAAATGCGGCAGCCAATTGTGCACAGCAGTGTCCCACAAGCAGTTGTGGATTGAAATTACCAGACTTGTTTGTGGGACACTGCTGTGCGCAATATACACTTATATAATATCTTATTTTCACAGAAGGTGAATATAACAATAATAACATTTTAATTTGTTGTAGTACAAAATATAGAGTCAAATCGCCTTGCAGCATATTCTGTGAAACGGTTTGAGATGTTTCGAGACGTCATAAGGCGCTATATCAAACGCAAAGATTAATATTATTATTACCTTATCACATCGTTGAGACATCTCAAAGCACTTCACAGGATATAATAATAAGAATCCTTGCATTTGATATAGCTCTTATCATGTCTTGTAGATGTCTCAAAGTGCTTCACAGAATATGCTGCAAAGTGAATTATTTGACTGTATATTTGTGGGTGAAACACGGCAGCCAATTGCGCACAGCAACGTCCCACAAACAGTCATGGATTGAAATGACCAATTAATCTTTTTTTTGAGGGATTATTATCAGGCGAGTGGAGTAGGATACTTGCCCAAGGTTTTGCCCTGCCTGGAATCGAATCCAGGACTCTTGCTTGTCAGGCAAATGCTCTAACCACTGAGCTACAGGACTCCATGAAAGACTGTGTATTTTGTTTTATTGAAACAAATGCTTCACAAAGACTCTCAAAAGTGCAGCGAAGAAAGTAGTAAGGATTTGAGGGTATTCAAAGGCAAGATCAAACTAAATCAAAGTAGAATCTTCCTGGTCCATTCAGCTCAATACTGCAGCCCCAGATACATTTACTGAACCTTGCTCTCGGCCCATTATACAGAACAATGAACAAATGACTAAACAGTGGCACGTCAGTCCACCGCTTCCTCTAGTTGTATTCTCTGAGGAGCCCGAGTATGACAGCATTTAAAATAAATGTAGGAAGCTTTCTAAAAAAAATTTAAAATAATAAATTCCTTAATATTACAGGAACAAATCACTCACTACGCAGTGTAGTATGTACACTGTTCTTCAGTCACTTAACATGAAAAAGCAAGGTTATAAGAAACCTTTCACGTCAGTCTCATAGTGCTTCACGTATTTTTGCTGTGAAATACAGTTACTCTGTATTTATTCTAGGTGAACATGGTAGACAATCTGTGCGCAACAATGTCCCACAAACAGACATGAAATCAATGAACAAAAGGTTTAAAAGGTTTAATTTATTCATGAAAATGCAATTCACAAAGGGAGTAATAAATCAAATTCAGTGATCAATATTTATGAAAAACATTTTGATTAACATATGTTGTAATTTCAAATTCATGAATTGCCTACAGAATTATTAACACTGTTGGTGTATAATCCATAAATCAAGCGAAGTTAACCTTTAGAAATATGTTTAACACAAGTGATTAGAACAACAACTTGTATTTATACAATGTCCTTCACTTAGCATATTGTCTTAGAGCACATTATAAAGAGGGGGTCTGACATAGGAACATAAGAACAGGAGTAAGTGATTCAGCCCTTCGAGCCTGTACTGCCATTTAATCAGATCAACTATTCCTTTCAATTCCAATTACTTGCTTTCTTCCCATATCCGTTAATATTCTGACCTGGCACCAAGTAATGCAGCGAGGAGAGGTCAAGGTGACTATAGGCACGGTCGAAGAGGTAGATTTTAAAACTGAACTTTAAGAAGGGCTTCTCCTAGTGTCGTAGTCATCAATCGCCCAGAAAGGAAAAAAAATATGGTCATTCAGGTCATGGCTGTTTGTAGTACTTTGCAATGTCCAAATTGGGTGTTCTGTTCATCTACAAAATACACAATCAATACACTTCACAGTACATCCTGTGAAGGACTTTGAGATATTCAAATCATGTGTTAAGGTGCTATATCACGTACAAGGATTATTATTACTGACCCCAAACCCTGCTCGGGTCCCAAAACCCGAGCAGGGTTTTGGGGTCCCTGATTGTTCAGCACTCTGGGACATCTTTCCGACATGAAGGGCACGATACAAGTGTAATTTGTTGTTAATATTGTTTAGGAGAATATTTTGCTGCATGTCGTGAGCTGAGCATTATTCTGTATCCAGCTTATTTGATGAATGTATCACATAGGAAGGGCCAGGGGAGGCACATGTGGACTATAAACACCAATTGGGCCTGCTTCCGTGCTGTATATTCTAATGGATTCTAATGTTACTCCCCATCCTTCTAGTATACTTATAGTTAACAGGACCTCAATATAAAATGATACGCAGCATAACATTGCAATTAAAAAAATGAAAATTGTCTTACATTTATTTATTTATAAAGCACATAGAAGCAAATTCGCAACATTTATTGAATATGGCAGAAAAATATTTATCCACAAACTAATTGTATGAACAGCTTGGAAAATTTGCCAGCCCAATTACACAATGCACAATTAGGCAGTTTCATTATTGCATAGGAGTTAGGAACATATTGCTTTTCAGCAATTGGTATTTTAAGTTTTATTTTGGAAAGATGAAGTGTAAAATTTAACGTGTGAATCACTGAAGTCAATCTTTTGAACACGATTCCTTTTATTTCTGATTCTAAAGCAACAATAGATAAAATGTAATCATAATAATTCTTGCTTTTGATATAGCACCTTATCACATCGTCACACTCAAAATTCTTCACAGGATTGATTATAACGTGTCGTGACTGTGCATAATAATAAGAATCAATGCATTTCTATAGCGCCTTATCATGTCTTTGAGATGTTTCAAAGCGCTTCACAGAATATGTGGTAAAGCGTAGTAACTATGTATTTTATAGGCTAAGATGGCAGCCAAATTCATAACAATGAAATTAATGATCAATTTTATTTAGGGGATTGTTGGCCAAGATCGCTTTTCAAATCATGCCCTGATTCCTTTAACATGACCTGAACAGGCAGGCATTGGTACCTTGGAATTCATCTAATTTCCAAGGGACAGCACTTCCAACAGTGCAGCACTTCCCTTGTTCTACATAGACGAGAAGCTCAAAGCCCCAATGTGGGCTTTGAACTCACAACCTCCAGTCTCAGAAATGAGAGTCATACAACTGAGCAAGGCTAACATCCTGAACACCTAGATTTGACTCAGCTATGAATGAAAAAGTCCAGCAGGGGCATTGATTGATGTAGCGATGACCACACAATGTTGACCTTCAAACACACCCTTGCTGAAGTTGAAGTGCAACACCAGTTCTGTGTTGGACCTACTGACCTGATTCTAACAACGTAAATATGAATGTCTTTAGTCATAATAATGATAATCCTTGCATTTGATATTGTGCCTCATCAAGTTGGCACAGAATTGTGTCAGCAGGGAGGAAAATAATCTTAAATTCTGTCTTATTTATGGAATTCATTTTTCCAAATTAAAGTTTGCATTTTTAAGATTTTTCTTTGCACAATTTTCCGTCCTGTTAAATATTTAAGGCAAAAGAATTTCACAGGTATTGACTTTGTGTAACTTTGAGCCAAAGGTTCACTTTTCAAATATGTACTGTGTCCGCTTATCTCAGTGAGGATAGCAGGATGGTCTTGCAGCATTATGCAATGGTCCTGTCGTACAAAGGGAACAGTCAGCCAGGGATTACTAACCATTGATATATACTCTCTCTCCTGTTTTTCCCCATGCAGCTTGCTTGAATATTGAGTGTAGGGTTGGGTCAACTCCAATCCCCCAATGGTTGACCTGAAGTTTGCTGACATTCCCTATCCAGGTGTGCCTGGAACAACAAAAAAATTACATTTATAGAGCGCCTTTCACATCGGAAGGATGTCCCAAAGCACTGAACAATCAGGAGTCGGGTGCAGAGAGGCTGAAAGCCTGGCCACCGATGATAGGGTGGGTCAGGTGGGAGACTTGGAGCGGATCGGAGCCGCTGAATGGAAGGGGCGGGCCGGTTGATAAGGATTAAGGAGGTCAGAGAGATAGGAATCACAATCACTTGGCTGAGGTTAATGAAGGGTGACTGGTACCTATAGAATCAACCTCAACCTGATAGGGAGGAGTGGAGAATGAGCAAGTGGTATCCCGGTGAGGGTAGAGGCTTCATTTAATGAATTGGCAGTGATGGTGGGGGGCAGACAGAGACAGTTGGAATGAGGGAAATCTGGTTGAATTTGTTTTAACATCAAGAAGTGGGGTGGAGAGGGGAATAGTAAGTGACTTCATAGATGGTGATTATCACTGGTGCATAAACAGAGAATGCAGATAAAATCTCCCCTTAATAGTGGATCAAAGTGAGTCTCCCCTCTCTGTCGGTCCGTCTCTCTCTTCCCACTCCACCCCTCTACAGTCAGGAGAATAGATTCAGCTTTAGCCTCCAGAAGATTCTATATTGCTGCTTTTTTTTAATTTTAGAGAGCATTTTCTTTCATGTGGATCACAAGTCATAATTCTCTACCTCCCACCCTTTATCATTATTAGCACGATTATTACTTCCCTCCCAGATTTTATGCATTTAAAATGGATGCAAAACCTAATCAGTGTGGTACTGTGTAATCTCTGCATTGTGCATTCTGTGCAATCTCCCAGCGCCCTGGGACGTCTTTCCGACTTGAAAGGCACTATACAAATGTAAATTGTTCCTGTTGTCATTGTTCTGTAAAATACAGCTTATTAGCTTTATCAGGAATGCACAGTTGATAGCTAAAATACAGTATTACATCAAGAAATATGTTGAGCTATCAAGATTTAACAATTTGTACTGTCACAAGAAAGCAGTGAAATCCCAAATTACAAACCTCAAAACTACCATCTGCCATAATACGTTGCTGACATTTGTTGTCAGTGATTTTTACATTAGGATTTGTGCATTTTGAGTATGTATGATGTAAAAATCAGTTCAAAATAACCTGAGAGTGTTTAAACTACTGTTGGAGAGACAGCAAACTTATATTGCCTGTGAAATGCAGTCAGGCAGGCCCTGGTGAGAGCCCTCACTGCGACTGAGCTCTTGATGTGCAGAGTGGTGTCAGCAGATTACCTCCTTCAGCTTGTCGGCAGCTATCAGCTGTCCATAGGCCACTTGAGCCTGGCCAGAGAGGGTTTAACAGCTGCAGTGCACCAGGGCCAGCAATGTGTGTGGCTCAAAGACTGGCACAATTCTGAACTGACTTCACATGAGGAATTGTAGCTAACAGGATTGGGATCTCATCCTTAAGACTGACCAGCCCAACCCATGGGGTTTACCAGAACAATCAGTCCATCCAACACTCTGGGACACAACCCTGCGTAAGGGGGATGCTGTATAAATGCAAGTTGTTGTTATTATTACTGAAAGAAGTGGTGGACTTTGAAATGTCATGTAACGCAAGGAATTCTGACACGAGATATCCACCGATATACAGAAGCGTGAACAGACAATTGGTGGAATCTATCGGCTGTATAGTTTTTTTTCGCACACACAAACCCACATCTACAAAATGCCACAGATGTGGGAAACAAATGGCTAAAGGCTGCAACAACTGGCAAGTTCTGAATGGCTGCACAGTTCTTGGCTCCGAGTAGTGCACAACAGACGAGCGTGGAGTAAGGAAACTTTCCCAACGTTTCTCCTCTCCTGTGAATTGAGCCCAGGTCCTCTCAGTTACATGGCGAGTTCTCTTACCAGCATGATACAGGACGACAACAACAACGACAACAACTCGCGTTTGTTACGGCGCCCTTCAGGCGGGGTAGCGACCTAGAGCGCTTGAACACAACAACTCCCCACAAGTGCACTGATCAACATTTCAATAAAAAAAACACTACGTATTCCTCTACAAGAGAATGGTCTGAGCTTTGAAAACATTGTTGCTAAAACTTCTGATTGGCATCATGGTTCTCACATGTTTTCTGTTCCCCAGGCACTACAATTACAGCCCTCAGTTGCTAATTACCAGTGGAGGCAAAAGCTTCTCGGAGCTGGTGATGCCAACACCATCCAAAAGTGATCTTATTGCTATGGCAACAAGTTATATAAATTTTTGGCTCTACTTGCACTAGTACCATTCTGATAAGAATCAGATTTGAATTTAATAAAGCCTGCATTTTAACTTTGACACAATGAAGAGTGTGGTGCGCTAGTTTTTTTTAAGTATGAGGTGAAAAGCACACCACCCTCTAACTGTTGTAATAATCTTTAAAATAATCGTAATTTCGTTTAGGATTTTAGGCACGGCTCCATCGTTGGCTGAGTTTTCAGAGGTTTCTTTCTGGAACAAAATGAGCCACTGGAACCTCTGTATGCATCCATCTCATTCGTACTCTCTTCAGATAGTGCCAAGGAAACTTCAACACTCATCTGAAGAGGCAGTTTACATGCCTCACTTTACCTTTACGTTTGCATCAAATATATTGTTGATGTTCAGTCCCAGGATCCGTTGTTGTGAAGCGCTCTGAGACGCCGCCTAGTTTGATTGAATTCTTAACTGTCTCTGTTACCTGCTCAGTGTTCTCTATTATCTGTAAAGCACTTTGAGATGTTCTTCCTGGATGAAAGGCACTGTTCGAGTGCAAACTGTATTGGCCCTGCATAAGCACTCACAAACTAAACAAACAATTTCCAATTTTCAAGTGTTCGCAAAGGCCACAACAGGCTTGCTGTGGGCGGAATCCTCCTGATACCGTTCCCTTTCATCATTCCTGTGGTGGTGCTTCATTAAGTCACATATACTGCTCATATGACCCGGTGGTTAAATATTCACTTTTCAGCTGTACAATTTTACATTAATTCCTCCTTGTCAGCCTTTAGTAAACTAACTTGTTTTTCACACTGTCTATTTCAATGTTGGAATTTCAGCAGCAGCAGCATACAATCCGGTTGGTTAGCGCACACATATCCAATTCCATCCCTCGAAAAAATAATTGGAAACAAAATAATAATTTGCTCACTCAATCCATGCCCACAAACGATAGTCAATTTACAGTCAATTTTACGTGGTCAATGTTACGTGAAGCGCCTTGAGACATTTCAAAGATGTTATAAGGCGCTATACCAAATGCAAGGATTATTATCCCAAACATGTGCCCGCATTTTGTCAAAATTGGATAACGAGAAGATTTTTGGGGCATAGTGCATTTTTAGGAAAAGCCATGTTAAAAATCATATTTTTCAAAAGATTAGCCCTTTTAGGGCTTGTGTATTTTTTCAGCAAACTTCAACCTCCACAGTTGCACACTCCACCTCACCAAACCAATGAGGATCTAAAGTGTCTTGTTCGACCCACAACTGTCTTTTCTCCACCACATCCATACTATGACCCCTTTCCTCATCTCCGCAACATTGCCCAATTCTGCCACTACCTCATACCGCAGGCCGCTGGAACTCTCATTCATACCTTCAATATGTCCAGGCTCAATTATGCCTATGCACTGCTTGTCAACCTCCTCAACTCCGAACGATCTGCAGCCTGTGTCCTTTCCCACACCAGGCTCCGCAAAACTATCACCTCTATTCTTACCCGACTCCACTGGCTTCCCATCACACAGAGGATTCAATTCAAGATCCTGGAGCTCACCTTTGAAGACCTCCATGACCTTGCTCTTGCCCCACCCTACCTCTATGACCACCTAACCCCACCAACCTCGGTAGGCTCCAGCCTGCTCCACGTCCCCCAACACCAAAATATTGACTGACATCCCCCCGATGTGAAGGGTGTGAAACAAATGTAATTTTGATATTGTTGTTTTTCCAATCTTACCGATACTGTCCTCTGGTACATTGACCACATTGGGGTCTAGAATGGAAATTGGGCTAATAGATTATGGGCTAAATATGCTGTGAGAAAAAATATATTTTTTTTAAGTTGAGGTGCCTTAATTATATATTTACCAAAAGAAAGGAATATAAAGTCACTGGTATTGTCTGGCGATATGGAATTTTTCCGATATCGATATAACAGTGGGCTCATATCGATATACCAATTTTTTTTTAATCCTGTGTGTGCGTGCGCATTCGGGTGTGTGCGCGCATTCCAATGTGCGTGTGCATTCCAATCTGTGTGCTCTATGCCCAGGAGGTTTGCAATGCCGACGACAAGGTATGTTGAAAAAGTTCATATTGTACCCATATGACCGATATATCGATATATCAATATATCGCCGGACACTATATACCGTTGTTTTGTGATATACCGCTTGTTTTTATATTGAATTTTTCGAGATACAGATATATTTAAATTTCCAATATCGGCATGTCGATATGAAAAATTATATCGATATAACCGATATATCGATGTATCGCAAGACACTAGTCACTGATAACCTTTTTATTGATGGACAACGGCACAACTGAAGGAACCTTAACTTTAACAATGCAAATTTCGCAATCCCAAGAGGCTGCCGTGGCATGTTTCCTGCAGCGCACTTTGGGGAAAGTGTGGCAACAGTGTAGAAACCTAGTCAATAGCATTAGCTTGTTGTTAATGTCAGTGAATAATAACGATATTTACGTTTGATATAGCACCTTTCACATCTCAAAAAGCTTCCTTCACAGGATAAAGTGCAAAGTGTGATGTATTTTGCACAGTGAAGGCACAATGATTGACCAATATTGCTATTTTCTTATATTGTACGTTTCAGGTGCCCCAAGATGAATGGGCAGGATATCCACTGGGAGGCAAAGATGAGGAGATTCCTTGCCGGAGGATGAGGAGTGGCAGCTACATTAAAGCCATGGGAGATGAAGAAAGCGGAGAGTCTGACACAAGCCCTAAAGGTTCACCAAAGGCAGCGTCTCTCCATGAAACTCTAATGAAAGCTGCTGGTCAGAGAGCAATTGATCAACAAAAGTAAGTGTCAGTCTTTCCTCCAGCGAGATGCACACTGGAGGTGTGTGTGTGTGTAGAGGGTGGGGACGGGATTTATGGAAGAACTCAAATGATGATAGTTTATACCACTTTAATATCCAAAGTCAGGTTTCTTGTGATTGTGGTGCTGTTTAGCTAAGAAACATGACTTTAGATAGGCAAGTTACTGCCTAGAAATCCTCGTGCATTATTATAAACAGTAACATTCCCAATGAGCAACTGCATTAGAAGATGTATATAAAGGTGCAAGCTATAGAGTGCATAGAGCCATGGTACAAGGTGTCAGAGAAGGGGCTAAAATGTGCCTTTCATGAACAGATTCACAATTAGAAACTCAAGTAACTAGCATTACTCTGAGTTCCTGACAGTTTCCCCGAACTCTGAGGTAGATGACGCTTTAGACACTCATGTCATCCGAGGTGTCGTACAGTGTGTGATCTGGTGTATGGAAGAGGTATATTCAATGACCAAACCATTACAATGTGTATCAAAAGCAAAATCAGTTACAGAAATACAACAAATAACACAACAGATTGCATAAGCTAGGCCCTGGTATTTTCTAGAATGGAATGCACTGCTGTAAGAGTGGTGAAAGGAGATTTCATCATAACTTTCAAGAGGGAATTGAATAGATATTTGAAAAGGGAAAAAAAGCTGCAATGCTGTGGGGAAAGAGCAGTGCAACTAATTGGATAGTTCTTTCAAAGAGCTCAAACAGGCACAACGGGCTATAGAATTCTTGTTATTACAGCAAACCTCCAGCTGATCAGCCTCCCAGGCATCTGGAGTTTATGCTTAGTTAGACTTGGCTTGAATTGGACATTCTTACCTAACATTTCCATGGGCGGGTAGACTCCCGCTAACCTCACTTGCACACACCTCACTGTTCTTGCTGGTCTTCATTGGCTTGCGATATTGATTTTGACTCAAAATGAAAAATACTGCAGATGCTGGAAATCGGAAACAAAAACAGAAGTTGCTGGGACCACTCAGCAGGTCAGGCAGCATCTATAGAGAAAGGAAAGTGAGTCAACGTTTCGGGTCTGGTGAAGAGATGTGGATCCGATTTGTTGACTCACATTCCTTTCTCCATAGATGCTGCCTCACCTGCTGAGTGTTCCTAGCGACATCGACTTTGACTCAATTTGAATCCCGTGAACAGAAGATACCTTATTTGTTATCTTCTGCTCATGGGATTCAAACAATTACAGTGATAGTATCAGCATTCCCCAATGACAAAAGCCAATTGGCAATGATAAAAGCCAGCACCAAAACATGCCGGTGAATGGCTGTAACAGCATCGACAAAACACTTCACTTGAAATTCTAGCTTGTTGGACCGGATTTGTCCTCTAATCAGTCGGGGTATTCATGTACTGAGTACCAGTTCTGGACTGTGCTATCATTTGTCTCTCAAATTCACAGGATGAAGTCTGGCATTGTGCCATCACCACAAGCACTAATGTCTCAAGGCAGTGAGATTGCACTGTTTGGAAAAAAATAGGCAGTGATGGAATTCTTTAGGTTGTTTTTACTTAATACTCCAGCAGGCTTGAAATGGCATAATTAGTTTGGAGGAAAAGGCATTTGTTTTAATGATGGTTTGCGGAACAAATAGAAGACTAATAAGTACAAGCAGTAATGAAAACCGGTCTTAAAACCGCTAACAACTAGAGAATGACAGGATAGGGCTGATCAGCAGCCATCTGTAAAACCATCTCAACATAAACTGGAGGTTGAGAAAAATGTCTTAGAATAATAATAATAATCCTTGCATTTGATATAGCACTTTTCACGTCTTCTAGACGTCTCAAAGCACTTCACAGAATATACTGTGAAGTGAATAGACTGCATATTTGTGGGAGAAACACGGCAGCCAATAGCGCACAGCAGTGTCCCACAAACACCCTGGGAAATCAATATTAATCAAAATACCGAAGAGAGAGACCGAGGTAGGACCTAGGAATTTATCAAATAAAATTACTGGCGCCTCTATGCAACCAAATAACCCTGAGAGGAACAGACCACTTACCTGGAGAGGTGCACCACCTAATGGCAACTCTTACAGCATTAATAATAATAATAATCCTTGCATTGCTTAAGTAAGGAAAGGAGAACCCACACATTTTACCCCAAAGTTCCTGAAGTAAATGTCTTACTAAATTCCTATTCAGCTCCAATTGCTAGTTACGTTTTACGTGGTTGTGATGATAACTCCAAGGGTGCTTCAGGCAAACAAAGACGTCAAATAAAAATCTTTAATATCATTCAATTGAAATGCAACATTGATTCACCATGGCAGCTGGTGGAACCTCAAAATAGGCACATTCAAATTCCAGATAGTTCACCCACTGCCCGGGGAGAAGCTTTCATCATCACACAGTGTGTTTTTTTTATTCAGCTGGGTGCCTGACACATCTAGAAACCCATTAGCATTAAGTGGAATCTTGTAGCTCAGTGATTAGAGCACTTGCCTTGCAAGTGAGAGACCTGGGTACGATTCCTGGTAGTGTGAAACCTTCGGCAAGTTTCCTTACTCCACATGCCTAATAATAATCCCTCAAGAGAAAAAAACAATAATAAAATTGGTCACTTCAATCCACGACTGTTTGTGGGACACTACTGTGCAGTGTCTCCTCCCTAAACCTCACCCTCCACATTGACTCTCCGACCCACAACCGTGACCACGCCCTCGACCTCATTATCACCCATGGCCTTGACATTTACGACTTCAGTATCTCAGACAAGGCCATCTTGGACCACCTTCTTGTCTCCTTCTCCTCTTCCATCCCTCTCCCCTCCACCAAGCCCTCAACTATACGTTTCCGCCCTGAGATCCTTGTAGATGCCCTCACATCCTCTGACCCCCTACCCTTCTGGGCTTCCACCCACAGTGATCCTGAAGCAGTTGTCCAGCTGCTCCATGATTGCCTCTCCTCCACCTTCAACTCTCTCGTCCCCCTGAAATCCAGGTCTATTTCCAACCCCACCCGCTCCCCCTGGTACAACTCTCATCTCCACACCCTCAAATGCTAAACCCGGCTGCTCGAGCGCAGGTGGCAGAAAACCAGCCTCACGGTTCACCACCAACTGTGGCTCGACAACTAGAAGACATGAAAAGTAGTAAATCAAGGGCAAAGATTATTATTAGAATTATTAGGGGTATCCAAACCAAACTGAGATTCCAAGTACTGTATATCACCTACATATGAAAATTCCCAACATAAATATTGGAATGGAATGTGGACTCTCTCCCTGGAGAGACACATCTTACTTACCTATTTCCATAGATTACTACTATTTTTTTTCACAAGGATGATACCAAGGTTGGCAGGTGACTGGATAGTTACCTTTTTCTTTTGCTACAAGAGCTATTTAAGAGGAGATCTAAATTCTGTCTTTAAAATTATAAAAGGGTTAGGTTAGGTAAGGTTAGTATAAATAGGCTGCCTCCATTCTCAAGAGAGTCTGTAATCAGGGAACCCCTGTATACAATACAAATTTATATATAGTCAATTCACTTTACAGTATATTCTGCGAAGCTCTTTGAGATGGCTAGAAGACGTGAAAAGCACTATATCAAATGCAAGGATTCTTATTATTCTTATTTACATTTATAGATCGCTTCATAAGCCAGGAGGATGTCCTGAAGTGCTGAGCAATCTATGGTTTACACCCATACTGAAGTTGAGTAGGTCGAGATGAGAAAAGATGACTGAACATCCAGTCAAAGAGAATTGTCTTGAGGCAGATCTTTGAGGTTAGCGGGAGACCGAGGGAGGGGCAGTCAAAGGGAGTCTGGGATGGAGCTTCCAAAGAGTGAAAGCTGGCAGGGCAGTGGACGTCAAACAAATCAGTGCCTGCAGAGTGGAGGGATCAATGGTTTGGTAGGATAAGATGGTGACTAGGGAATCTGAAACAGAATTTAGGAGGAACTGCTTCACACAGAGGACAGTGAAAATGTGGAACTCGCTGCCTGAAGCGGTGGTTGAAACAAATCTTACAGTTGCATTCATAAGGAAGCTAGACTACACATGGAGGACAAGGAAACAATAGTAATAATAATAATAATCATTGCATTTGATACAGCTCCTTATCACGTCTTTTAGAGGTCACAAAGTGCTTCATGGATTATGCTATAAAGTGAATTGACTGTATATTTGAGGGCGAAAAGCAGCAGCCAATTGAAGAGTATGGGAAGAGAGTAAGGAGTAGGCGGAGTGTAACCACTCACACTGATGAATCGGGTTTAGTGGCCTGTTTCCGTTCTGTACAATACATATGTAAATCAAAAAGTAGTTATAAAGTACATTGCAATGTTAATCAGAATGAAATCCACCAAAACACATGAAAAGACTTCAGCAAAACTAGCCAGAAAGCACCCAATGTTGACTGACACAGTGTAAGCCCACAATTATAATGCAATTATTGTCGTCCCACTCTAATTTATAGTTTGACGTCCCTGGCAAATTTTGAATGCCTATTTCTGAAGGAAAGTAGCACAATTAGATAAGAGTATAAGACCTTTCACCCCTTGTGTTCTAACTGATCAATGACTCACGGTACTCTGTTTATCACAACTGTTTATCATTCCACCAACCTGACTGTGTCATCTGAACGTGAAATACTTTTTGTCTTCATACAATAAGCCCCTCTTTTGTTGGTTTTGCATAAACCGCAGCAGGAATGATTCACAAAATCCATATTAAACCATCGTTTTAGTTGTCACGCTGAAAGATGGATCTTTTTTCAACAAAAGTTAAACTATTTCTCATTGAAGACCTTTAACAATCTATCAACATTTCTTGTTGAAAATGACAAGGGGAGGGAAGCACATTCGCCTGGTGAGAAATTACAGCTGGGTCTGCATTTAATAATAATCCTTGCATTTGATAAAGCGCTTTTCACATCTTCTAGATGTCTCAAAGCACTTCACAGAATATACTGTAAAGTGAAATGACTGTATATTTGTGGGCAAAAATGCTGACTTTATTTGCTTAGCATTTTCAAACTGTTCAAAACTGTCACATTGTTGAATTCAGCAACAACAGTACAATTACATTTATGGAGCATCTTTCACGTTGGGAGGACATCCAGCTTTGAAGCTGATGACCATAAGTACGGTCAAATCAGTATATGTTAAACTCCGTCCTTCTAACCCTCTTTAGGTGTTAGCTCCCTCCCTGTACTCCTCTATCTCCATCTTAATAGTTTGGATTTAGAGGGGTAGTGGGGGGGGAGTTACAGAGATTTAGGGCGCAGGAGCTGAAAGCTTGACTGCGATGTTGGCAGGGAAAGGGTGGGAATGGGTTGCAAAGCCATGTTAACCCAGCAGTGGGTGGGATTGGAGAAAATCACAGATAAAGTGAGATACTTTAGTAAGAAATAATTTACAGGTGAAGACCATTATTATCACAAGAACTGGAAAAAAAATATTCTTCAAAAGGTACAGCAGTTTTTTTCTGCTGGTCAGGGCTGGAGACATGTTCACTTTGGAAAAGGGTGCAAATATGTATGCTATTTTAGCAGACGGGTGGTGGAGAGATTATGCCATGTATCCCTGCTCTCTGGCAAAGTAGAGACTTCATGCTTTGAAGTGCCTTAATTCTCCCAGTGTAAACTTAAACATAAATGAAGAAACTAGCATCAACAGTGCCCAAAACTCATTTGCTGCAAAAAAGAAGGAATACAATAATATTGATAAATATTAAGTCATTGCAGAGAACTTACGTAAGATTCCAATCTTTATTGGAATGACAAGATTATTTCTCAGTTCATGAGGATGTCCACACATTGCTAGAAACCTAAGGGTGATAAAATATACTACAGTACAAGGCTGATTTGAAGTAAGCAAATATAGTCATTGAGAAGCAGAAATGTGGATTCATTTGCATTGGATCTAATTTGTGGTGTTTTGTAACTGTACAGAAATATATTGTGCTAACCCTTGGGAACTCTGCTCTTACATGATCGAGTCCGAGAGTAAAATTCCTATGCAAATTCATACGTGGAATTCCGATATGAAATCCTGCAAATTGTATCTCACTAATCTGTCTTCTGATAATTACACAAACATTTGTGTTTTTTGTTCCAACTAAACCAAACTATTGTACAAATGGAAGGAAATTCCAACTAGTCCTCTTTGTCTTTTTCGCACTTTGACAAGTGCATGACAGTGAATGGTGTTACAGTTTCTATTGCCAGGTGTAGTGACTCGTATTACAGTTTTCTATCGCTGAGTGTTGAGACTCCGGTTACAGTTTCTTCATTCGCGCCTTAAGTCATCCTCCTAACCCCACCCTCCCTGCCCTTCACCTCTCTTGATCCCAACCCTCAGCTCAGGTGCACATGCTTGATGTCCAACGCTATGCGAATGTCCTCTTGACGTGAAAAGCGCTACACAAATGTAATTTGTTGTGGTTCCAATTGCAGAATTTGCAGATGTAATTACTGGGAATATTTATTTCAATACTTATTTTATGCTCTACGTTTGTTTTTCATGTGCAGCCAGAGCTACCTACAACCTGCAACTGAAGTCACCAACCACAGCCTAGATCCCGCTGCCAACTACAATTCCCCCAAGTTCCGCTCCAGGAATCAGAGCTACATGCGAGCTGTGAGCACCTTTAGCCAGGCTAGCTGTGTCAGTCAGGTGAGATTCAAGTCTTATGAAAACCTCTTAGGATTCTCAGCACCTCAACACAAGTCATTATTATACGAGTTACATGGGAGTCCTATCCCATGGTTAGTGCGGAAAGGGTGGCACTCACAAAATGGTACTCTGTACTGAGTGCTGATGAGAGTGTTGATACCTCAGGGGAGAGTATTGAACAGCCTATGGATGCACAGGGGGCCATGGGGAGGAATGAATGTTCAAAGGCAATTGTCATAGGGGATATAACTTTCCGAGGTATAGACAGGCGTTTTTGTAACCGAAAATGCGAATCTCAGATGGTACGTTGCCTCCCTGGTGCCAGGGTTGAAGACATCACTGAACGAGTGCATAAAATTCTGCAGGGGGAAGGGGAACATCCAGAAGTGGTGATCCATGTTGGGACCCATGATGTTGGGAGGAAGAGGGCTGAGATGCTCCAGGGAGAGTATCAGAAGCTGGGGAAAAAGCTGAAAAGTGCAACCTTGAAGGTGGTGATCTCGGATTACTCCCGGTGCCTCGAGCAGGTGAATTTCAAAATGGTAGGATAATGCACATGAATGCTTGGATGGAGAAGTGGTGTAGAAAGGAGGGCTTCAGGTTCCTGGATCATTAGGACCGGTTCTAGGGCAAGAGGAACCTGTACAAGATGGATGGGTTCCACCTGAACAAGGCTGGGACCCCCAGTCCCCTGATGTTCTGTCAGCCTGCCTGTCAGACATCAGAAGCTGGATGAGCACAAATTTCTTGCAGCTGAATGTTGACAAGACGGAGGCCAAACTCTTTGGCTCTCGTCAACGTCTCCATTCACATGGCTCTCACCTCCTCTACCTTCTCGGTCTGCCACTAAAACTCTCCGAACCTGTGCACAACCTTGGCGTCAGGTTCGACTCCCAACTGTCCTTCCTCCCCCACATCCGGTCCCTCACCAGCACCGCCTTGAAGTGAGGGACTTCAGCTATGAGGAAAGGCTAGATAGGCTAGGTTTATTCTCTTTAGAACAGAGAAGGTTGAGAGGAGATATAATAGAGGTTATAAAATCATGAGGGGATTCGACAGGGTGAATAAGGAAAAACTGTTTCCACTGGTAGGTGAAGTTTCAAAATGAAGCAGAGGGGAGCTGAGGAGAAATATTTTCACTCAGCGGGTTGTTTGAATCTGGAATGCATTGCCTGAACAGGTGGTGGAGGCCGATTCAATAACGCCTTTTAA
Organism: Hydrolagus colliei; assembly: GCA_035084275.1. Classification (NCBI taxonomy): domain Eukaryota; kingdom Metazoa; phylum Chordata; class Chondrichthyes; order Chimaeriformes; family Chimaeridae; genus Hydrolagus; species Hydrolagus colliei. The sequence goes on from CM068744.1 coordinate 30,278,966, forward strand.
AAGAGAAGTAGATCTTTATTTAGGGAGAACAGGTCTGTTAGGTTATGGGGAGAGAGTGGGGCAGTGGGATTGAATTGTTCTTTTCAAAGAGCTGGCACAGACTAGATGGGCCGAATGGTCTCCTTTTGTACTATAAAATCCTATGATTCTATTATTCTATGATATGTCATGAGCTTGTTTAGGTCACAACATATGGCAGAAATATACCCATGACACTCCCAATTGCAAGACCTTTCTCATGAGGTATAAACCATGTCTCTACCTTAATCGGTTATTGAGAGCTTGGCAGACACACACAGACATTGTTGTTTTATGAGTATAAATTAGAGACCTTTACTACTTATTATTAATTTAATCAGAGTTAAGTGGAGGAGAGAATGCAGTGTGTGGATGAAAAAGCCTTGGTGATTGTGATAAGTACTTTGGTGCATTAGAGATCCATTGTGCAGCAAGATGAAAAAGAATTATCATTTCAAATTTGAATAAATAAATCCACTTTGATTTCAATCGTACAAAGCCATGCACTTAGCACATTGCAAATGTTACACTGCCGCATTAACCCTCAACACCTTGTTCACCTTTGGGGGTGAGCACAGATCAAAACCAATATTCAAACGGTTTAATTGAACTGGGCCAAAACACACAGCTTGATTTTAAATATTATGTTTTTTGTTAAAAATGAAAGACATGGGGGTAGGGAGGTAGGCGCTTTTGGGAGGTATCGGATGTGATAATTGCGGAATCCTGTAGCTCAGTGGTTAGAGTACTCACCTCACAAGCGAGAGACCTGGGTTCAATTCCCAGCAGGAATTGAACCTTGGGCAAGTATTCTTAATCCACATGCCTAATAATAATCCAGCCAAAAAAAATCCTGCCTGCCTGTACATCTTTGCTATTTGTGAGGGAGATTATTAAAGCAGGGTTATGCTGATCACCATATAGCAACAACAACAGCAAAAAAAATTGCACTTGTAAAGCACCTTTCATGTCCGGAGGACATCCAAACAACTTCTAATGTGCATATACAGTATATGCTTGAATAATAATAAGCCTTATCTATGGTATAGGCCATTTGACTCACAAGTGAGAGGACCCGGATTGTATTATCAGACAGAGCAAAACCTTTGGTAGGTTTCCTTGCACTACTTGTGCCTCTGTTTACCTAGCAGTAAGAACCAGGTTGTTAGTTGATTGGTGGATCACTTTCTGGGTGTATTGATCAGTAATCTGGGGGTACAAAACAACAATAATTTGGTCACTTGATCCATGACTGTCTATTGGACAAGGCTGTGAGCTATTGGTTGCTGCCTTACACCCACAAAATACAGGCAATCCATTTTGCAAAGTACTTTGAGACATCTCAAAGACGTGACAAGGTGCGATGTCAAATACAAGAATGATTTGACCCTACGTTAGGAGAGGCGTCTGACTACCACAATTAATAATAGCAATAATATAATCCTTGCGTTTGATATAGCACTTATCGCTTGTTCATCCATGATTCCTGCAAGGGGAAAGTTTTAATCAGTGAAGCCTGAAGGGCCAATTTAGGTGTCAATCTGACACAGTTGGTAGCAAACTTCAGCTGGGTCAGAAGATTTTAGGTTCAAGCATCATGTGGCAACTTTAGCTCATACTCAAGAATAAGAGCACAATGTTGACAGTGTTGACAGAGGTGCTATTATTCAGAAGGGACAAACCACAGTCCCATTTGCCTGGTAAAATTCCCATGATACTATGTACAATTCACTTCATAGCACATTCTGTGAAGAGCTTTGAGATGTTTCAAAGACATGATAAAGCCCTATATCCAAATCAAGTATGATTATTATTTTAAAAGAGAAGGGGGTTTCTCTCAGGTTTTCCTTACTCCACACGCCTAACAATAATCCCTCAAAAAAAAACACAATAATAAAATTGGTCATTTCAATCCACTGCTGTTTGTGGGACACTGCTGTGCTTAATTGGCTGCTGCGATTCGCCCACAAATATATACAGTCAATTAACTTTACAGTATACTCTGTGAAGCGCTTTGGGACGTTGATAAGATGTGAAAAGCACTATATCAAATGCAAGGATTATTATTATTATTATTGTTATTATAGGGTTCTGACTAAGAGGTCTCCAGATAAATTAGTCATTCTCTTTGTGGGACCTTGCTGTATTCAAAATGGCTTCTGTGTTTGCCCTCAAATTAATTGAAGCAATTATGCGAAGTACTAGTATGTCAAAAAGGATTTATCCTCCTATCCATCTCAAAATCCAGTCATGCTGATCCAGAATAATTCATCATTTCAGCAATCAGTGTTGTTGGAGCCACTGATTTTTTCCTGTAAGTTTTATAGCAACTAGATATCGTAAAGTGGTAAGATAGAAGGAAAGTTGTTTATTGAGACAACGATGAGGCTAAAGGATCTGGTTTTGTTGTGTTCAGGTGCTTATACCAAACTAAATATTATATATGCATACTATATATATCTATATATATATATATAGATATATATATAAATTTGTATATTCAGGATGATCAAAAATCATGATACCAGTACAATATCTGATAATTTTTAAAGAAATTATTATTTCTTTTTAGATAATATGGTAGTTCCATGGCCTTTTGGTCACCCTGTATTGTCAAACCAAGTGAAGAAACTCAATTGAAGAATTGTTCTTACTGTAATATTTGCTATACCTGTAACTCAGTGGTTAGAGCCTTACAAGTGTGAGACCTGTGTTCGAATCCAGGCAGATCAGGGTGAAGCCTTCAGCATGTTGCCTTACTCCACATGCCTAATGATAATCCATTAAACAAAAACAATAATAAAAACTGGTCATTTCAATCCACAACTGTTTGTGGGATACTGCCGTGCACAATTGGTTGCTGCATTTCACCCACAAATATAGTCAATTCACTTTACAGTATATTCTGTGAAGCGCTTTGAGACGTCTAGAAGATGTGAAAAGCGCTATATCTATTGCAAGTATTATTATTATACAGTATACACAATCAACGTAACCAAAACTGTAACTAGCACTAAAGCACAAATCTTTAGGAATTACGAAGAGCATTTTAGTTTGTGAAGGATAAAAAACAACTTCTGATAAAAGCCTAAACCGATTTGGCCAAATTCAACTAAAACAAATCTGTCTCTCAATGTAAAAATAAGTTCCCATACATTCAACAAGGCTACTACAATTTTTTTTCTGATTAAAACTCCATTGCAACATAGTCTATCATCTTGTGTTTCTATTAATAAAGTTTGACTCCATTCTGTGAAAGTGCAATGATGAATATTACACAGTACAGTTAGGCATGATTCCACATCACTTTTCATTGCATTCAGGTCTGATCTGAGGCAATCTCAAGATGCTCAATCACTTTTGCTTCCACTTGCTCAGAAACCTTCAAAATGTCAGTATGACATTGAAATAAATGAAATTGTCCAACCTCAAACTTAATGTCTTTGGCTCCATGTTCCCAAATTACATCTGCTCAAATAGGCTAAGGTTTAAGCTTATTCTCTCATTGTATCAGCATGTTCAATAACAACAACATAATTAGATTTGTAAAGCGCCTTTCAAGTCTGGAGGGCATCCCCAGGTGTTGAACAGTCAAGGATCATGATCTGAGCGTGGGGGCAGGGTTTGGGTGTTGGAGGTCAGAGTGAAGTAGGAAGGCACAGCCAAAAATGAGGGTCTTGAGTCCGGCGTTGAAGGAGGCAAGAGAAGGAGACAGCGGGTCAGAAGTAGGAGGGGGCTAGAACAACAACAACAAAATTCCATTTATAGAGCGCCTTTCACGTCGGGAGGACATCTCTGAGGAAGGACTTGCAAGGCCGTGGAGGACTTTGAAAGGGAAGAGGAAGATTTTTAATTCTATACTCTGAGGGATGGGAAGCCGGTGGAGAGTGGCGAAGGTGGGGTTGATCGGATAACAGAGCCTGGTGCGGGAGAAGACATGAGCTGCAATGTTCTGCATGATCTATCTGCAGCTTTTGGCGGGTTGGGGGTGGGTGGGGGAGAGTTGGGGAGGCCGACAAGGAAGGAGTTTCCGTAGTCGAACCTTGAGGTGATGAATATATGTATGAGGATCCATTTACAGGAGGGGATGGTGTAGGTTGGAATCTTAAAATCTTGCTACTTTTAAAGGCCTACTGCTATAGGCTTTTACTGCAGTTGTAAAGTGAATTAATAAGGAAATATTTGTGTAAAGGCAGCCATGGTAGCCAGCAAGATTTATCTGTCAGCTGGAATTAGTTGAACATTTATAAACATGGAAACACATCAGTCACTATTGGTATTTTCCTTCAATTATAAATCACCTACACGTAAAAACTAGAGTTTCAGATCAAAAAGAGGGCACTCAAACAGTTGAGCCACTGTAATGAATCATGTCAGATCCTGTTGATAGTGTATGGTAAGGACATCAGTGAGGACAATACATCAGTTTGATCTAAGCTACTGAACACAAAGTCAAATCCTTTTCAGAGGATCTAAAAGTGAATTTAAGAGGAAATATTCACACATAGGATCGTGAGATTGTGGAAACTTGTTGCCTGGAGCGGTGAATTAGACAGTCTAGATGCATTCAAAAGGAAGCTAGACCTTCACATATAGCAGAAAGGAATAGAAGAGAAAGGGTGGAGACTCGTGTGGAATGTAAACACTAGCATGGACTGGTTCAATTGAGTGGCCTGGATTTGTGGTGTACATTGATTATATTGCTGCATGGACACTGAGAGAAACTCCCTTCTCTTTTTTAGTAGTGCCATGAGATCTTCTATATCCACCTGAACAGGCTTCAGTGTAATGTCACATCTGAATAACAGCACCTCCAAAAATACAGTACACCTCCAGAACTGCACTGGCAATGTGAGCTGAGATAATAATTGTAATACTACAGTAAAAGCCCGTTTATCCATGACATGATCAACCGTAACTTCCGTATAACCGGCACTTCGAAAAAAAAGGTCCCCATTCGAATAACCAGATCTTATCCGGCACAATCGCGGTGGCACATTTAATGAGTCGATTGTCGCACGAGAGTGCAGTATGATTAGTTCTGAATGCTGCCAGGAGTGACACTTCCGGTTTTTCCTCTTAAAGCGGCACTGTCGGTTTTTCCTCTCCCTCTCTCCTTCTTTTTCTCTCTCTCCCTCTTTTTGTTTCTCTCTCTCTCTCTCTCCTTCCTTCTTCTCTATCTCTCCCTCTTTCTTTCTATCTCTTCCCCTTTCTTTCCCTCTTTCTCTGACAGATATTACATATTGCCTGTGTAGCCTGACTGTATCATGGGTTTCTACACTGTTTTGGTAGGGGGTGGGTGGGAGAAGGAGAGTGAGGCAGGGAGAGAGAGGGTGGGGGGGGGGAAAGAGAGGGAAAAGGGGGGGGGGGGGGGGAGAAAGAGAGAGGAGTGGGAGGCGGGGAGACAGAGAGAGAAAGGGTGAATTGATTAATTTAGATGGAAAATGAGAGGAGTGGAGGGGGGTTGGGTTTGGAGCCAACTGACTGAGTGTAGGGAAGGAGGGAGAAAAAGAAAGGTAAAAACGAGAGTACTCCTCGTTTAGAGGAAAAACCGACAATGCCGCTTTAAGAGGAAAAAACTCTTCTGTCCGCCATTGTAGTAGTTTGCTTTGTGATTGTGTGCTGTGTTTATAGACTGTAATTGATGTTTATTGTTTTATTGGTAAGTATCCATACAATATTCTGTTATTATTTAGTCTATTATTAATATGGTATGTTTTTAAAAAAAATTGTTTTGGGTTTTCAGCATCGATATTCGGCCAAATATCCGGCATGCCATTTAACCGGCTTTGGTCAGGTCCCGATGGTGCTGGATAAATGGGCTTTTACTGTATTAGTAATAATCATCCTCATCATAAATCTTAGAAGTGATCTTAGTACCTTATCACACCATCAAGGCATTTCAAAGCTTTACTGAAAAATGCCATGACTGTGTATTTGTAGATGAATACAGCAGTTAATTTGCACACAGCAATATCCTGCAAACAGCCAAGTCATTACTGACTAATTTGATTTGGAGGATTGTTGGCCAAGACACCAGTACAAACTCTTCGCTTTTGCGAGTAGTGCCATGGGGATTTTTTGACTAGGAGCTCAAAGTCCCGATGTGGAGCTTGAACCCACATCTTTCTGACTCAGAAGCAGGCATGCTGCCAATTGAGTCAACCTAACACGTAATCCGATATCAGTGTACGTTGCTACTATGCCACCTTAAACACACCAGTAACATCCATATCTGTGGAACAAGTGATTTAAAATCAGAATTATCCCCAGATCACAAAACCTGGGTTAATCTGATTAGCGGTTTGGAACACTAATTGGTTAAGGTCTTAGAAATGATATCAATTCTGTTCTTCAGGTCATAAAAATAGCATATTGGTTTTGCTTAGTATGATTTTAATATAGAGCAGCACCACATTTTAATTTGAAGTAATATATTCCTGTAAAAAAAAGTAGGTGCTATTGTCAATAATAATATGATAATAATAATCCTTGCATTTGATATAGTGCCTTATTATGTTTTTGAGACGTCTCAAAGGGCTTCACAGAAAGTGATTTGATTGTATGTGGATATAGCACCTTATCACATCAAAATGTATTAAAGAGTTTTGCAGTATTTACTATAAAGTGTAGTGACTGTGTATTTGTAGGAGAACGCAGCAGCTGATTTGAGCACTGCAATGACTCACAAACAGCCAGGACATTAATGACAGTTTAACTGGTCAATTGTTCAAACTATTGTTGGCCAAGACACCGGGACAAACTCTGTTGTCTTTTATGATATATCAAAGTCTGGATCCTTCCAACTCAAAACAAGGAAGTGATTAAAGGAGAGCCATGTTTTATTTTGTGCTTTGTTTCCCTAGGTGAGTGAAGCAGAGGTGAACGGTCAGTTCGAGTCGGTGTGTGAATCCGTCTTTGGTGAGATTGAATCTCAAGCAGTGGACGCCTTGGATCTTCCCGGCTGTTTCCGAACACGGAGTCACAGTTACCTACGCGCGATTCAAGCCGGCTATTCACAGGACGATGACTGCATACCTTCAATGTCGTCCACAGTTTTGGCCTCCACTGTCCGCTCCACCACAGGTAAACATTTGCTTTGATCAAATTAAATGCATTTGATCAGTTCATCTTATTTGGGAGAACGGACTAGTTACAAATAAATATTTTGTGTCTTACAATCATAATACTGTATTTAAAACTCCAACAAAGTTGTGTTTAAATACTCCAGACCCTACCTCCCTGTCCAGCAATTTTTTTAGTAGGCGTTTTCAGTCAGTCAGCAGAAATCAGACCCTCGCAGCTTACATGTGGATGGCTTAACTTGAAAACTCCATGGTAATACTCCAATACTACATCATATTGTGCCACTGCACTGTGAATTCTCATACTGTAACCATTACAGTGTTGTTTTTCTCTTATTATTTTACACTCTCTACTAGGGAACGGCGATATGGGATTTTTCCGGATATGGATATATCGGTTTGCTCATACCTGCTTTAACCGATCTATCGAGTTTTTATACTGCGCATGCGCGTGCATTCGAAGTGCGTGTGCATTGATGGCGCGCGCGCATTTATGGCGCGCGCGCTCAGTCACGGTGCGCGCGCATTGACGGTGCGTCCGCACTGACGATGAGCGCGCAGTCGCGGTGCACGCACATTTCGAAATGCGTGCTATAGGTCCAGAAAGTTTGTAATGTTGGTGTCAAGGTCTGTTGAATTATACGATGTTGTTTGCTCCCTACCTCCCCCTCTCCTTCTCTCCCTCCTCTCCTCTCTCCCTCCTCTCCTCTCTCCTTCTCTCCCTCCCCCTCCACTCTCCCTCTCTCCTCTCCCTCCTCCCTGTCTCCTCTCCCTCCTTTCCCCCTCTCCTTCTCTCCCTCCCTCCCTCCCTCCATCCCCCCTCTCCTTCTCTCCCTCCCCTCTCTCCTTCTCTCCCTCCCCTCTCTCCTTCTCTCCCTCCCTCCCTCCCCTCTCTCCTTCTCTCCCTCCCTCCCTCCCCTCTCTCCTTCTCTCCCTCCTTTCCCCTCGCTCCTTCTCTCCCTCCTTTCACCCTCTCCTTCTCTCCCTCCCTCTTCTCTCTTCCTCTCTCCTTCTCTCCCAACTTTCCCCCTCTCCTTCTCTCCCTCCCTCCCTCCCCTCTCTCCTTCTCTCCCTCCTTTCCCCTCGCTCCTTCTCTCCCTCCTTTCCCCCTCTCATTCTCTCCCTCCCTCTCCTCTCTTCCTCTCTCCCAACTTTCCCCCTCTCCTTCTCTCCCTCCATCTCTAAACACAAAATAGAACACACACACACCAAAAACAAAATCTAGAGATTTATTCTCCTCCATTTCTTGCTTGAAACTAGCATGTAATGTCCACGTGTAAATGAGATCTATTACAATAGAAAAGAGAGAGACAGACAGTCTGACTGTTAGAGTTAGAAGCCAGATTATCACTGCTTCTATGTGTGTGTCTGACTAGATGTGCGCGCCCGTTAATTGTTAATTGTGCGTTAATTGTGCGTACATTCGGTGCGCGCATTCCATGCTCTAGGTCTAGGAGGTTGCGATGCCGGCGACAAGGTAAGCTGGAAAAGATCGCATTACACTGATAATACCAACAATATTGATATATTGCCAGGAACGATATCAAAAATATAACGATGTATATTTTTAAAATCGAATCTCTCGATATAACGGTTTGTTTAGAATTACCATATCGGCATACTGATATGAAAATCATATCGGGTTTAATCGAAAAACCGATACATCGCCGTTCCCTACTCTCTACCTTGCACTAACCACATTTTAGTAGGGTCCGGCGATATATCGATATATCGCTAAAACCCGATATAATTTTCATATCGATACGCCGATATAGGCATTTCAAAAATATCGATATATCGAAAAATCAATATATCGAGGGAAAAAATCGGAATGCGCGCACACTGAACTACAAGACCTAGAATGCTCATCTCTATACACAATGTACAGACCGTGGTGCAAAGCCGCCATATTGTATTAATTGTCCTCGAATACAATATACAGGTATGCAATGGGTGGGGGGGGGAGAGAAGGCTGGGTCCGGGGGGGGAGGGGGAGAGAGACTGCTGGGGGAGGGGGTGGGGGGGAGAGAGATGGCTGGGGGGTGGGAGAGAGACGGCTGGGGGTGGGGAGAGAGATGGCTGGGGGTGGGGAGAGAGACGGCTGGGGGGGGATGAGGTGGGGAGAGAGACGGCTGGGGGGGGTGGAGGGGAGACAAAGGGCTGGGGTGGGGTGTGGTGTCGGGTGGGGAGAGAGACGGCTGTGGGGAGGGTGTGGGGGGGGGGAGAGAGACAGCTGGGGGGAAGTGTGGGGGAGAGATAGACGGCTGGGGGGGGGAAGAGAGACGGCTTGGGGGGGTGGGGGGGGAAAGTGACGGGGGGGGGGAAGGAGAGAGACGGCGGGGGGTGAGGGCGAGAGACGGGGTGGATGTGATAATATACAGATAGATAGAGATGGGGGGGATGTGAGAGAGACACAGAGACACAGACAGAAAAACACGGAGATGGAGAGAGTGAGAGACACAGAGAGAGAAAGATATTTACCTCCTGAGGAGATAGGCCCCGAATGCGCGCACACTCCGAATGCGCGCGCCTCGCGCACATGCGCAGTACGAAAACCATGAAAATATCGATATTTCGGTATATCTCGATATGAGCCCATCGATATATCTAAATCAGAAAATTTCCATATCGACGGACCCTACATTAAGATTAATGTTTTAATTTTTAATTAATTTTTAGATTAAGTACAATCACTGCACTGTTAGCAGACTGCACTCAGACACTGCACCGTTACAAGATTCTCTTTCCCCTCTTACCCTGACCACTGCTAATTATTGACGTTGGTTTTCATCCATGTGATATCACATGCATTTTCCACCTTTAGTTTATTTTAAAAGTGCATTCATCAAATAATTTTTTTTTTAATGAGGGAACTGAAGAGATATCTAAAAAGGACTGACTTGCAGGGTTGTGGGGGAAAGACAGGTACACAGGACTGAATGAATTGCTCTCTCACAAAGCTTGCACAGATACAATGAGCCAAATGACCTTGTTCTGTGCTGTAAATATCTATGGTTATGCAATAGACACACACACATACACACAATAATAGTGTAAAATAATAAGAGAAAAACAACACTGATGGTTACAGTATGAGAATTCACAGAGCATTACAAGGTTACCTTACATAGAGGTTCCTGGTTATTTACTGTGCATATTATGAACGAGTTTTACATTCTCCCTTTCCATTATTGTTCCCTGCATAGCCCAGCTTATGATTTCACTCTCTTTCACGCTTAGAATTGTAGTAGCTGCTGCAAAAAATAGCATTATTTTGATGATGAAATGTAATGATTGAAATGCAAGGTATAAAGCGCAATGGAAAAAACAACATGCAATGGTTAAGAAGAACACGGTGTCTGTGAACAAAATGGTCAAATCAATATTTAGCTGTGTTAACAGAGTCGGTTTATTATTAGGAATACTGTGTCTGTTAGTTCCAACACACTTGGCTGACAAGTATTCCTGAAAGCTGGCAACTTGCCTTTATTTCACACTGGCTGCCTCATCAGTTTTCTGACTGATTATCAGATACAATTTCATATGTGTACATTGAACTTTTCTGTGTGAGCACTGACTCCTCAGCTTTGCCCGCTCTCTTTAAATGATCTGAAAAAAAAACATTCCAGCGACATGTTGAGATTGTGTAGCATCATGTAATTTGAGAGAATATCACAGTTATGTTTCAGGGGAATTGTCCTGGTTTTGTATATCCAATAATAGCATTTGCAGATGGTGGGGGGAGAGAAGAAACAGAGAAAGCAGCAAATGATCTCAAAAAGAGAGTATGGTAGGGTATGCACTTGCGACAACGACAACAAAATGACATTTGTAGAGCGCCTTTCATGTCAGGAGCACGTCACAAGGCACTGAACAATCAGGGGTCACACCCTGAGCATGGCGAGGGTCAGGATTGGGATGAGGGGAGGGTAGAGAGGTAGGAGGGTGGCTGAAGGCATGGTAAAGAGGAGTGTCTTCAGGCCAGTCTTGAAGGAGGCAAGGGAGGGAGCAAGGCAAAGGGATTGTGGGATGGAGTTCCAAAGCGTAGGAGCAAAGAGGCTAAAAGCCCTGCCATCGATGATAAGGCGGGAGACACGGAGCAGGCCGGAGCCTGCTGAACAGAGAGAGCAGACAAGTTGATAGGGGTCAGCAGGTCAGAGAGTTGGTGGGGCAAGGTCAAGGAGAGCCTCGAAAATGAGAGCAAGGATCTTAAATTCAATCCTCTGAGGAATGGTGAGCCAGTGGAGCCAGGCAAGAGTGGGAGTGATCAGGTTGCAGAGCCTGGTGCGGGAGAGGACACGAGCTGCAGAGTTTTGGATGATCTGCAGCTTGTGGAGGGAAGAGTTGTGGAGGCCAACAGCAACAACAACAAAATTACATTTATATAGGGACTTTCACGTCGGGAGGACATCCCAGGGCGCTGGAGGGACAGCTTTGAGGTGAAAGCCACAATCTTTGCCTCAGCTTTGTACACACCGCTATGCTTAGGCACTTCACTGACAAATGAACTTTAATACAGATTAATGCAAGATATTACAAATTGGAACTAAGAATAGGGAACACATTTACTCCTCCATGGATGGGATAGAAACTGCCAAGGTGAAAGGAATCTGAAACAGATCTAGGGGTGTTAGTTGACTCATCCCTCATGATATCACAATGAAACAGGATAGAAATGAAAGAATATCAGATGGTTTCAGGGAAAGAGAAGGTTTTCATTAAGAAGCTAAGAGAAAGACTGAAATCCATTAATCTATTTTACACCCGAAGACTGCAATATTCAGAAAGGTTCCTTTTAACATCGTGAATCTCACTCATCTTGCCTCCAGAGCAAGTAATAAGTAGTATGTTGGACATTACTAGAATCCCAGGCAGATACCTGAGCTATTGGCCCACGACCACTAAATAATAATAATAATCCTTACATTTAATACAGTTTCTAATCATTGAAGCACCTCAAGGCACTTCACAAGATTTATGTGAAGGATTTTAATGTGAAGTTTATTGACAGTGTATTTCAATGCGAAAAAACAAACAAATGTATGTTAATGTAACAAATATTATTGTAAAGTCATAGAGTTAAATAGTTGATGACTTGTAACATAGGGCAGAATATAGGTAGCAAATGGAAGGGTATCCATAATAATAATAAACATTAATTAAGCATTGGAGTCCTGTACCTCAGTAGTCAGAGCACTCGCCTTGGGTTCAACTCCAGGCAGGGTAAAACCTTGGGCAAGTTTCCTTACTCCACACGACTGATAATAGTCCTTTGAATTTTGTTTTTTTAATTTGGTCATTTCAATCGATGACTATTTGTGGGACTCTGCGTGCTCAATTGGCTTCGGCATTTCACCCACAAATATACAGTAAATTAACATTATAGCATATTCTGTGAAGCACTTTGAGACGTCTATATCAAATGTAAGAATTATTATTATTACTATGTGGAAAATGTAACCATTCAAATTCTAAATGCGTCGGATAAATCCTTTTGAACGGTCCTGATTTTAAAATGTTAAGTGTTCTCCATTGGTTCACATTAAGTTATCCCAAGAGTCAGTTACAATATCCGACCTTGTGTAAACCCTTTTCAAAACAGTTGATGTTGAAGTGGAAGAGTTTTCGAACTAGATGAACACAGTTTTACTGCAATATAATTACCCATAATTAAAATTAATGCAAAAGTTCAGGGCTGTGAAACTAAATGTTGCATTTTTAACACATCACTTTATCATGTTTAAATTTTATAAAAATCCATGTGGGAACGTTAAAGATGTTAAAATCATTCCTGATTGTTATTCTAATTAATATTTAACATCGTCCATAATGGTCATGGACTCTCTACAGTATATTGAAAGGTTTGTCTTTGAAGCTATATTATACCCCATGAATTATTTAATTCTGAAGAACTCCTCAAAGTAATCCCAGCCACTGGGTGTTGTATAATTCTTGTTTTCCTGCAAAAAAAGACCCAAACAAGAAATAAGTTCAGAAAGATGGAAATTGATTTTATTCTAAATTATTAAAAGGCAGATGGTATGTACAGACAAACAATGTTGCTTTACTTTTCTCTTTCCGGGGATAATAACCTGATAAACTTGTTCATTTTCTGGGGGTAATAATGCCTCAAACAACATGTGGCCACTCAATCTACGACTGTCTGTAGGACACTGCTGTGTGCGATTGGCTGCTGGATTTCACTCATAAAACACACAATCAATCCACTTTACAATATACTGTACTTTGTGATGCGTTTTGAGATGCCTCAACATGAGGCTCTAGATCAAATTCAAGAAATATTTATTTTTTATTCTATGTATATCTGTGTATATTCTGTGTATAACATCATTCGATACATCCAAATATAATTTCCAGGTAATGCCAACAAGATTTGTTTTTGGCAGTCATTCACTCCTTTCCATTCTCACCCAATAACTCAGGATTCAGTTGGTCTCCTGATTTGGTCCTTTAAGATCAATAACTGGGCTTTTTTTTTAACAGTTAGCAGCTAATGAGGTGAGGTGGAAAACTGTTCAATGTCTGGAACACAAATTAGTGACAGGTGAAAGGACTCTGTGCAAATGTGAAGTGGCCTGATAATAATAATAATAATCCTTACATTTGATATCATATTTTATCACATTTTTGAGACATCTCAAAAAAAAGTGCTTCATAGAATGTATTGTAAAGTGAATTGACCGTATTTTCTGTACGTGAAATGCGGCGGTCAATTGCGCACAGCAGTGTCCCACATACAATTGTGAATGGAAGTGATCAATTTATTATTGTTATTTATTTGGAAGGAATTATTACCAACAGAAAAGTGATCCTTTAATCGACTAACAACCAGGTTCCTACTTACTGCTAGCTAAACAGAGGTGTGCAGTAACAAAACTACACTAAAGGTTCGCCCTGCTGGAAATCCAACCCAGGCCTATTGCATACAATGCGAGACCTCTTACCACTGAGCTACAGGACTTTACTAATGCGCAGCTCACAGAGGGATCTAATCTGCTACTTTCGCAGAAGGATTTGTAAGCAGTACATCATGCAGAGACACAGATGTGTCTTAGGTCTTAGTTTCAGACTGAGCTCCTGAGAGGTCCGGGGAGGTTTTCATGGGTGTAAATACAGACAAAAGTAGTCAGACTTCATTATAACAGAATAGTTTACAGCCCAAACCTCATGTTATACAGCAATCTCTGGTCAGTGCTTCCATCATATCAATTCAATGGTGATGTCACCAGGACATGACCAAACAGAGGTCAAACCAGCAAGCAGCCTGTCAAAATAGCCCCCGCTCTCGTGAGCATTTTCTGGGAAGCCACAAGTCAGCCAGTCATTGCCATCAGCTTCTGATTGAGGCCAAGACACTGGATTCATTTAAGAAGCAGCTTGAAGTTGTGATGAGGGTGATAGTAGGATGAGTGTTCTGGAAGGATGAGATTAGATCAATAGCAACTGGTGACCTTTTTGACCGGTGATGTTACCTGAGTTTGCCTAACCAACCTATCAGGTTACCATGACAATGGACCCTCAGTGGCTAGTCACTATGCCCTTGTCAGCCAGCTGCTGACCCCATGTGTTAGGTATCTCATAATTTGCTTAACTTGCCTCACCTGATGAGCAACCACTGCATTGTGGATGTTACAAGGAGCATTCTTCATCCAAACCGATCTTGTGATCTTGTAAGTACTGTATACTGTTCTGTACTGTTGGCATATTTTATTCAGAGCCAGAGCTGCAGCCAAGAAAAGATTGCAGTGTGCCAGCATTGTATAGGATAATAATGCATCATAATTTTGTCACTTGACCCATGACAGTTTGTGGGACACTGGTGTGTGCAATTGGCTGCTGCGTTTTGGCCATAAAACATACAGTAACTTAACTTTACAGTATAATCTGTGAAAATCTTTGAGACGTCTACATGACATGATAAAATGCAATATCAAATGCAAGGAATATTATTATTATTGTTTCAGCGCCTTGGGATGTCCTCCCAATATGAAAAGCATTATACAAATATAATAATAACCTTCACTTTTGATATAGCGCTTTTCAAGTCTTCTAGACGTCTCAAAGCGCTTATTTTGCTGTTGCATCGGCATTCGAATGGAGTTCCAGAATGTCGGACTAATGCTTTTGTATCCTGCAGCTCTCACTAGTCCACAAACCCTTTTTGCAATAATTGTATTGTAAATCATCTTATCTTTCTCAATCTGACTTTTCTCCCCCCTGCTTTGGTCTCATTTAAGTTTCTCTGTTTTTGAAATGTGTTTCTGTACCTCTGCCTTCTTTCAGCTTCCCCTCTCTACGGAATGCAACATGCCTCGTCAAGAAACCGTGAACTCGGTGCATGGGGAATGATAACGCGCCCTAACACTCCTCAGCATATTGGTAAATTGTTTTATTCTCTCTTTCTCTCTCTCTCTCCCTCTCGCTTTGTCTCAGTCTTTGTCAAATCATAGTGCAACCTGTGTACATGGGTGTCAGTAATGAGATTATTTGTTGTTCCACAAATCAGACTGGAATATTAATGGGAAAGAAAAATTGGAAGCGAAACGATAATGGCACAAATTACATTGCAGATATAGATCAGCCACATGGTCAATATAAACAAACAGTAATAATTGTGTAAGTGTGAAACCGAGCTGACTTCTCATAAGCAGTGCTCCATCACACACTCTGAGGTCCCCAAGCCTTGGCTCTTACCCGCATGCACCTAAGACTTCCATGGAGTCATGTAGCTCCGTGGTTAGAGCACTCGCCTTACAAGCAAAAGACATGGGTTCAATTCCCGGCGGGGTGAAACCCTGGGAAACTTTCCTTACTCGACACCCCTAACAATAATCCCTCAAAAAATAATAAATTGGTCATTTCAATCCACGACTGTTTGTGGGACACTGCTGTGTGCAATTGGCTGCTGCATTTTGCCCACAAATACACAGTCAATTCACTTTACAGTGTATTCTGTGAAGCGCTTTGAGACGGCTAGAAGACGTGAAAAGCACTATATCAAAATGCAAGGATTATTATTATTATTACTCTCCATAACTGGGTAAACAGAATGCATCCATCCAAGATGAGAGCGTACATTCCATTCCAGTACATGGGATTTCCATGTTTAGGTGGGATGCATAGAATTCTCAGCTTGGTTTGCAATACAGTGATAGGTTTCCACATACACCTGACGGAACAAAAAAAAATTCTGGGAGTCAAATGTTAAAAGTGATAATGTCAGTTTACACTGTTTTTGAACGGGTTCAGTCACAGTCAAGTGTACCAGGAGAGGTGAATATCTTCCAGCAAGTGGAAAGCTAATTACATGCTGGTTTGTGAGGGGAGCCCAGTAAGTGAGATTAACAAGCTCCCTTCACCCAGGCACCACAAACTAGGAGGAATTCCCTTAAGGCTGGAGACAGAGTCACGTAACCAGTAAACAGCAAAAACAGCAGTTGGAATTTGATTAGGAAAATTAACGTGTGGGTTTTTTCTTGTGTTTTGTATTGTTTTTCTTTGTATTTCTATGGCTAGCAGTCTCTAATTTGGGTCAGAAAGCTGTGAATTTAACAGCCGAAACGCTGCCTGGGGTAAAGGCTGCTATATAAATGCAAGTTGTTGTTGACTTCAAGCACCACTCTCAGACCTTTGGCTTCACAGTCGAGCAGTGCTGGAGGGAACTTTCATTGTCAGAACTGTCGTCCTTTAGATGAGACATTCATCCACAGTATTTACTGCCTGTTCAGGTGGAGTTTGAAGATTCCATGCCACTGTTCAAAAAAGAGAAGGGGGAATTCTCCCAGTGTTCTGTAATAATCCTTGCATTTGATATGGAGTCTTTTATCACATCTTCAAGATGTCTCAAAGCGCTTCGTAAGATAAACTGTAAAGTGTAGAGAATGTGTATTTTATGGGCAAAACGTGACAGCCTATTGCGCACAGCGGTATCCCATAAACAATCGTGAAATGAGTAACCAAATTATCATCATTATTATTTTTTGAAGGGATTATTACCCCCAAAAAAAGCAATCCGATAGTCATCTAACAACCGAGTTCCTTACTGGAATCCTGTCGCTCAGTGGTTAGAACACTCACCTCACAAGTGAGAGACCTGGCAACAGGGCAAAAACCTTGGGAAAGTTTCCTTACGCACATGATAATAGTCCCTTTAAAAAAAATTAAATAAACTGGTCCCTTCAATCCATGACCGTTTATGGGACACTGCTGTGCACAATTGGCTGCCACGTTTCACCCACACAATATGCATTAAATTCACTTTACCATATATTCTATGAAGCACTTTGAGATGTCTTGAAGATGTGAAAAGAGCTTTATCAAATGCAAAGATTATTATTATTATTATTACTGCTAGGTGAACAAGGGGAAAATAACTGAACAACAAAAATTCTGGCCAGCAATTGCCCAGATAAATTGGACAAAAACGTCACAACTTTGTGGGACATTGCGCTTTGCAGATTGCTACCGCACTTGCCTACAACACCACAGAAACTTTGTGAGGCGCTTTGAGATCTTATAAGTTCTGAATCAAAAGCAGAGATCATCATCATTGCAATGCAATATTTCAGAGCCTGAAGAAAAAAACATGAAAACATCATTTCTCGACCGAGGCAACATTTCTAAAGAACACAAAACAAACAACAATTGCCCTTTCAGTCCTATTACTGTGAATTTGGCAAACATTTATAACGCCTTTCATAGTTTGAAAAATGGTAATACTGTATTTAATCAATTTCTTGTTTCAACAGTCTCCCTTTATTTGGTTTTTCATTTATATCTGATCCAGACAAACTTAATTTTAAACTCATCTCACCTGATTAAGCTGCTTACATTTAGCTGGGATGTAGTGCAATACAACTCGGGTCCTTAAACAGCAAATAAAGCAAGCAAAAGAAGGAGAATGGTGATAAATTGGATACAATGCAGAACCTCAGGCACTGCCACTGCAACACAGGCACTGACGGAACCGACAGCAGCCTAGCACCACCAGAAGACTGCAAAGTGGATTGACTTCCCAGTGAAAGCTTTCAGATAGCGCAGAGGAGTCAAAGGCTACCATGGGGAAGCTACCCCACAATGGAGGGTAAAAGCTGCTGATTGCAACATTATTTCTACCCGTGATGAGGAGTGCTGCAGAGTAGTGATTAGGTGCTCGCTTTGCAAGCGAGAGGACTCATGTTCGAATCCCGTACAAGACGAAGTCTAGGCAAGTTTCTTTCCTCCGCATTGTAAGCAATAGACCTGGGTTTGATTCCCGGCAAAACTTTGGTGAAGGTTTGTTACTACACGCCTCTAGTTACCTAGTGGGAAGTAAATAGGCACCTGGTTGTTTGTTAATTGGGGATCACTTTCCATGGGTAATAATGCCTTTGAAAAATAGGTAAATATGAATATGCTCACTCAATCCATAACTGTTTGTGAGGCACTGCTTTGCACAATTCACTGCTGTGTTTCACCCATAAAATATACAGTTGATCTACTTTAATAATAATAATTCTTGCATTTGATATAGTGCTTTTCACGTCTTCTAGACGTCTCAAAATAATATAACATTGTAATATAATGTAAACGAATTGACTGTATATATGTGGGCAAAACATGACAGCCAATTACGAAGAGCATTGTCCCTTAAACAGTCGTGGATCGAAGTGACCAATTATTGTTTTTTTGAGGGGTTACTATCATGCGTGTAGAGTAAAGAAACTTCCCCAAAGTTTCAACCTGCCTGTAATTGATCCCAGGCCTCTCACTTCTAAGTGCTCTAACCACTGAGCTACAGGGCTCAATATATTCTGTGACGTACTTTGAGATAAATCAATGAAGTGATGAGGGATTACAGATAGACCCCGCTTAACGTCGCAGGTTGGTTCTTGAAAGTGCGACTTTAAGTGAAACAACATTAAGCAAATACATTTTTCCCATGAGAATGAATGTTAAAACTGGAGTTAGGTTCTTTTTTTCAAAGTGACCACTGTTGTGAACCAATCCTTTCCCTCCGCTTGCCCCAACATAGGCACCAACAGTTGGAATCAAAGCTTTTCAGTGGCACTGTTGTTACTGAAGCCACAAGTGGCTGCCATTGTTATTTTCAACTGGGTAATCGAGGCTTTCCATAGGAAGATAGGAAGCAGGTGGTGAGTTTACTGCTAACACACGGCAGACATATGGAGAAAGGTTAATTCAAGGTAGAGAGTGGATGTAGGCCAGGGATGGCTAAACGAAATGAAGGGTTCCTTCACGCCCACAGCTTCCTATATACAACAATAACAATAACTTCAATTTATATAGCGCCCTCCACGCCGGACGGCGTCTCAGAGCGCTTAGTAGCGGATCCCGGGACCGAGCCAGGAGCAGGGGTAGAAAAGTGACCAAAGCCATGATCGAAGAGAAAGGGCTTTAGCTGTGGCCTGAAGCTGGGAAGAGAGGGGGTGAAGCGAAGCGAATGAGGAAGGAAGTTCCAGAGCCTTGGGGCGTGGTGGCTGAAGGCACGGCTGCCGAGGGTGGAGCAGAGGATTCGGGGACATGGAGGAGGCCAGACTCGGTGGAGCGAAGGCAGCGGGTGCTGGTTTGGGGTATATACGGTCAAATCACGTGAGCTCCTTGCAGACAATTCTATCGTAGTTAATATTTTAATGTTTAAAAAACATGTTATATGTTCCTAACCAATTATTATACATCAGGCAACAGTTATACAGCAGAATTTCCCCCACCTAGATTCTAAACTTCCGTATGTGCTCTTCAGAATCAACGAACATATATTTAAATAATAATCCATCGATCACACCCACATTTATACCAGTGAATAATATATTAGGTAAAATATGTTTAGTCGTTTTTATTAACATTAATTTTAAGGAACAGTGAAACATGGATATTTGTATAAGGCATACCCTCAGGCTTCTCCATTGTCCCCTGTGCTGAAATGTGATCCATTCAAATTACCTTATCCAATAAATTGTTTTTTCAGTATCTTGAATAAGTATAATTATAACAAAGATTCATTGCAGTCGCTCAGCTACTTCTGCGTAATGTACTTTGTGATAAGCTGTTCACTTGCACTGGCTGACCTACACGAGATGAATAGCATTAGTTCCTCTGCAGTGGCAATATGTCTTGCACTGCCTCTTCTGCATACAATATGCACAAACACTGCAGCACTTCATGTTTAATTGCTGGCCCTTTCCAATTACTCTGGCACACCATGAGCTTTATCTCTGTCAAGCTGGAAAATGGGCTTTTCCCCTTGGGTAATTCTTTAGTGGACATATTGATTCATAAGAAAAAGCGATTACCTCTTGCAAATAGATTGACAGTTTCGGTTGATTTAGGATTCTGTCCCTGGTGAAGGTGCCCCCCACCCTGTACGTGACTGTGCTAGAGGAACAGAAGAGCCAAAAGCAGATGCCTGTCTACTCACTGGGGTCTATTCTCAAAATGTCAGTAAATTTACCGACCTCGGCACAGAGTGCACATCATTCACTACTCAGTAAATTTAAGGACCTCAGTTAGCAGTATGTCCTTATAAGCGGTTAATCTATTGCAGGTCAATCAATTTACTGACCTTCAAGAAGAGAATTGAGCACAGTGTTGCATGGCGATCGCAGATAAGAATGTGGTGCTCTAACCCTTCCAACCCTCCCCATTACGCCATGTGAGCTCCAATGGGATGCTTTTGTCTCTATTTTTTGAATTGAATAATTATGGTTCTATTTCAATTATTATTGTGACTCATTTGAAACTCACATCTCGGTTTGGACTGTGAGTCACAAGTGAATGCAGCTGGTTGAAGATGGAAGTGTGGTTCAAGGTTGGATTAGTATTCTAGAAGTTTGCTTGATGACTCCTGAGGATCTCTGAGAAATTTCAAAGAGTGCTATCTGCCTAGAAGTTTAATTGGATGCTTCCCCACTTTCCACCACTCCTCCAGAACAGACTGAGAGCTTATGGCAAGATTAATGATACAGCACTTGTATTTGATATGGGGACTTGGCACTTCATCAGAATGACTCAAAGTGTATCAAGGATTTACTGAGAAGTGTAGGAACTGTGTATTTTATAGGCAAATGTGGTAGCCAATTTGCTGACAGCTACATCCAACAGTTATAGTGAATGACCAATTATTTTTTTCTGTGGGGAATGTTTCTAGGACATCAGGAGAAACTCCCTTCACTTTTTGAATCCTGTTGTAAGATCCTTAATGTCTTCTTGAACAGAACAAACAGGACTTGAGCTCAATATCTAGTTTGATGAGCAGCACCTCCAACAATGCTGCCCTTCTCCACACACTGCATTGGAACGTCAATCTAGACTGTGGCTTTTCAGACCAACCATCTCAACTCAAAACAAATCAGTTTCTATTTTGGTATTGGTGTTTAGAGGCGCACATAGTTATTATGCACGGGTAATACAGAGACGTTTAATTACATGTTTCCCCCTCCTCCCCCTCCCCCAAAAGAGACCAAGTATTTTAGGAAGAGCTCATGGTAAGATTAATGTTACTTGCATTTGATATAGTAGATATTTAGAGAGGGGAAAAATGACAGTCATACTTGCCCTAGGTCCTCTATTTTCTCTCTCCTCTTCTCATCTTAATCCTTCTTCTCTTTTTGATAAACAATGTTCCTGACTACTGAGAGTGAATGCAAAAATCATGCAACTTAGTGTGCGGTATGCGAAAGTGATTTTAACTGTGACCAATAATCGGGTTCCCACTAATAGTTTCATTTCCAGAGAGAAACATTCCAACTTGTCCAATCTTTTTTGATAGCTCTATACACTCATCCCTGGTAACCTCCCCAGCAAATGTTTGCTGTACCCTCTCGAATGTTTCAATTTATTCTGTAAGAAAATGCAGCTAAAAGCAGCCAGTTTCCTGTATCAGGTCTTTGTTTTACAGTCTTTTATATTAATAACTTAATTCCAGGGGGTCATAATCCCTTTAAAAATAATAATTTGGTCACTCAATCCACTCCTGTTTGTGGGACACTGCCTTGGGCAATTGGCTTCTACGTTTCGCCCACAAAATATTCAGATAATTTACCATAGTGTATACTCTTGTGAAACGCTTTGAGATGTCTCAACATCTTGATAAGACACTATACCAAATGCAAGGATTGTTATTAAGAATTGGCTTGTGACAATTTCTTCTGTATGCCGACTAGACTTGTACACAGAATTACAAATGTTGTCTTAAACACCTTTACGTAAAGGTCACTGAGAGAGACAGACAAGAGATTAGTCAAGATTAGTCAAAAACCCAGCGTTTATTTAAATACTCCTAGCAAATAAGAGGATAGCAAAAACAAATTGATGCCAGGCTTTCAAACCGACTCCATGGGATTGAGCTGGACTTGGCCAGGGAGAGGAGAGCATTCTGTCTCCAGCAGCCTCCATATATAGGCAGGCTTAGCAGCTCAACCAATTAGCCCGTAACACAACAAGGTGCAATCAACTATGCAAAGGTTTCTATAAACCTTTGAATTATTGATGCTTCTGAACACACCATGCTTATTGCGGATGGACAGATCTGAGGAGCGCCCACGCCAGGGACACTGAAAGATGTGCCAATCCTGTAACAATCTCTTATCTCTCGTATTCCATTGATTTATTTGTCAATAGCACTCTAATTCTCTCTTGAAGCTGCTGACTCAATATGCCATCACCTCTTTCCTTGGGCAATTCATTTCCAGTGATTTCACTACATCTCCACATAAAGCAGCAGGATTGAAAAGGGTGCAATGTAAAATACGATACACAATAGATAAAATAGATAAGGATGGTGATTGGAAGGCTTTCAAGGTAAAAGGATACTATTACTAATGTAACAATTGGATACTCACCCGCCAATTCATAATAATAATCTTTGCATTTGGTCTCGCGTTTATCAAGATGTTGCGACATCTCAAAGTTTCACAAGAATATACTCCAAAGTAAATTGGGTGAATATTTTCTGGGCGAAACGCAGAAGCCAATTGCCCAAGGCAGTGTTCCACAAACAGGTGTGGATTGAGTGACCAAATATGTTAAATTAATTTTTTTAAGAGATTATGACCCCCTGAAATTAGGTTATTAATATAAACGGTTGTTGAACAAAGACCTGATAGAGGAACCGGCTGCTCTTTCTAGGTAACATTTCAGTGGCTGCTGTGTTGGCAGTGACTTGAGATTTGCCCTTACACAAGGTCAGTCCTGAGGGAAGAGCTTGGTGACCTCGGGATGGAGCGCAGTCATCTATATAAGAGTAGGTTTTGTCTGAGCTTTTGAATTCCGTCAATCTGACAGTTTGTACTTCACACTTCGTTCCCTTTGTGAAAATCAGCAAAAATAAATCCTGCAGAGATTCAGTGAGGAGTTTTGAAAGCAGTGGATCTATGAAAAAGCCTCAGTCTTGGTCTAAAGAATTCACTGACGTAAATAGATTAGCAATAAGAAAGTGTACAAGACTAGAGAGAAATGCATGAACCCCAAAGAAACCAAAAAGTCCCCTGCACAATCTGGTATTTCTTATGTCCCTCACCATGTCATTTTCTGACTCAATCTGCTTTCGGCACATCCCACAGCATTCTACCCACATATTTTTCTCTTTGACTGCGCCTTTGGTCACCTTTCTGGCTCGGTCTCGGGATCCACTATTGTGAAGTGCTCTGAGACACCGCCAGGCGTGGAGGGCGCTATATAAGTCGTTATATAGTCTTTCAACGTCTTTCCTCCCACCTCAACCTTCAAGGCACAGTCCTTGACTGGTTCCACTCTTATTTGACCCACCGTTTACACTTTGTTTCCTCCAATGGTTTTTCTTCAAACCCCCGCACAGTTTCTCACGGCGTCCCTCAGGGCTCTGTCCTCAGTCCCCTCCTTTTCACCTTTTACACGCTCCCTCTGGGCGACGTTATCCGCAAACATGGGGTAAAGTTCCACATGTATGCGGACGACACCCAGTTGTACCTTTCTGCCTCATCCCTCAACCCCCAGACGATCGATGTTCTGACAGCATGTCTGTCCGACATCGAGTCGTGGACGAGGGACAACTTTTGGCAATTGAACGTGAGTAAGACCGAGGCCCTCCTGATTGGCTCAAGCCAGCGCCTCCGCACATTGGGCACTGCCAGCCTCAACATCCAAGGCTGCACTCTCCACCTCACAAAGCCAATCAGGAACCTCGGCATCATGTTCGATCAAAAACTTTCCTTCCTCCCCCACATCCGCGCCTTGACCGGCACCACTTATTTCCACCTGCGCAACATTGCCAGGCTCCGCAACTATCTTACCCCCCGCGCTGCCGAAACACTCGTGCACGCATACATCACATCAGGGCTGGACTACGGAAATTCTCTCCTCGTCGGCCTCCCCAGTTCCTCCATTCACAGGCTGCAGGCCATCCAAAACTCTGCAGCCCGTGTACTATCCCGCACCCGCCTCCGCGACCACATAACCCCCACCCTCGCCCGTCTCCACTGGCTCCCCATCCTCCAGAGGATCGAGTTCAAGATCCTCATCCTCACCTACAAGGCTTTACACGGCCTTGCCCTACCCTCCTTAACCGATCTACTCTCCCCCTACACGCCCACCCGGACCCTCCGTTCATCAGGACTTGGCCTGCTCCAAGCCCCCCCGCCCGAACCGCCCCACCATCGGAGGCCGGGCTTTCAGTTTCTCCGCTCCCACCCTTTGGAATGCAATCCCTCAATCCCTCCGTTTCGTCTCTTCCCTTTCCTCTTTCAAGGCCGGTTTGAAGACTTTCCTCTTCGATCGTGCCTTCTGTTCCACCCCGAACTCTTCTACCTCCCCTTCGTGTTTCACCCCTTCCCAAACATTCCCCTCCCAGCTCGGGTCACACACCTCCTGTGCAGCACCTTGGGACGTCCTCCCGACGTGAAAGGCGCTCTATAAATGTAATTTGTTGTTGTTGTTGTTGTTGATATTCACTGAATTGCTTGTTCACCTACAAAATGTACAGTGAATGCACTTCACAGTAAATCTCATGAAGCGCTTTCCGACGTCCTGCTGATGTGACAGGCTCTATGTCAGATTCTACATTTGCCTACAAGTATACATTCACTTCACAGTAAATCCTGCAAAGTGCTTTGGGATATCATCATGAGGTTATTATTATAATTATTATTATTATTATCAGATCTATTAACAAAAACTATTTCCACTCGTGGGTGAATCTGTGACTCGTGGTCACAGATTTAAAATAGTTTCAAGGCGAAGTAGAGGGGAGCTGAGGAGAAATTTTTTCACTCAGCGAGTTGTTCGAATCTGGAATGCATTGCCTGAAAAGGTGGTGGAGGCTGATTCGATAACAACTTTTAAAAGGGAATTAGATCTTTATTTAGGGAGAACGGGTCTATTAGGCTATGGGGAGCGGGCAGGGCAGTGGGATTGAATCGCTCTTTTCAAAGAGCCGGCACAGACTAGATGGGCCGAATGGCCTCCTTTTGTGCCGTAAAATTCTATAATTCTATGATTCTATGATTCTATGATTCTATTCTATGTTCAGTGTGAACATTCCCAGCTTCTCCAACCTCTCCTTAGACCTCAGGTGCGTAAATGTAGTCATCACATTAGTTGCCCTTCATTGTGCCCTCTCTAATCTGTCAGATGTCTTTGCTATAATACAGCAACCAGATTTATACACCAGATAGAGTCTTGGCAGGGCTTTCGGGAGGTTCAACATCACTTCCTTTGACTTGTGCTCTATCCTTTTAGGTACATCCTCACCATCACTTCTGATCCTGTTCACACTGTGCTGAAAGAACAGCATTTATGGGCTTTTATGTAGTGCCTCTCAGCCTCACTGTATATTCCGGCCCACCATCATCAGCCAGCCAGTGTTTCGATATTCCTGGCGTGCTTTTCTCTGCAGGAGAACAAGCAAAGACACCGTCCAATATATACCAAGAACTTAATTAGAAATTTGCTTTTCAGTTTATGAACCGCCGTCCAGCGTGGAGGGCGCTATATAAATCAGTTATTGTTGTTGTTGTTGAACCAAGGTTCACTGAATTAAGTTCAACACAGACAGAAACGCTACAGTTTCACTTCCAGGGGACACCCATAGTTTAAGAACATAGCCTCTTCATAATTGGGTAAACTGGGGATTGTTACATTCAGTATATGGTAATTGGTTCTGCCTGGCTTAATGTGTGGTTGACTTGAGCTGGTGGAAATTCAGCCCAAATTAGGAGTTTCTGCTCCTAAAACAATTTTTTGGGCAGGTACAAAAGAAGTGTAAAGATTGTCAACACCCGGCTATGAAATTGGTTACATATCCAACTCGGTGGCCAGTGTTCATGTGTATTCATGTGTGAGCCTTAGCCGTGAGTGTCAGCGCAGAACACTCCCCTGTATGGGGTGTGACAGCTGAGCCTGACCTCCCCCCTCTCACCATTGTAGGGATGTCCTCCTGATGTGAAAGACGCTATACAAATGTAATTTTGTTGTTGTTGTTTAGTAATGTTAACAATATTAGCTCAAGAGATTCATGGCTTCACACTAAAGCAATTGTCCCCTGACCCCTCTGTGCCACCATTGGTGGCCATGCCTTCAGCCACTGTGCCCCTAATTTCTGGAACTCAATCTCTCTGGCTCACTTCTCTTTATTTATCTTTAAACTAATCTAAAAACCCACTCTTCAATTGCGGCTATGGTCAACTTCTCCCTCTGATCCTTCGCCCGGCATCCAGTCCCACTACTGAGTGCAACGTGCCATATAAACACATCTTGTTGTTGATCATCATATTGTGGATCCTGTAGCTCAGTGGTTAGAGCACTCCACCTACAAATGAGAAACCTAGGTTCAATTCTAGGCAGGCTGAAACCTTGGGCAAATTCCTTTCTCAACACACTGAACAATAATCCCTAAAAAAAAATACATTGGTCATTTCAATCCACAATTGATTTTGGGACACTGCTGTGCTCAATTGGCTGCTGTGTTTCGCCTATAAATATACAGTCGATTCACTTTACAGTATATTCTGTGAAGCTCTTTGAGACATCTAGAAGATATGGAAAGCGCTATATCAAATGCAAGGATTATTATTATTATTATTATATCAGTACAAAGGATTCCCTGCCTTCCACTGTTGCAATCAAAGATATTTTCTATTTAACCGTTTTAGGATTTGGGCATTATTAAATGCTCTAAAAATAATATTGGAATTTTGTATTAAGTTACAGCTGCAACATCCGTTTTTATAACTGGGTTATTTTTTAAATGATCAAATTCATGTCTAGAGATATGAACGTTTAATAAATCCTAAATCAACTCTCGCTGATTCATCCAGTCTTTGAACAATTTATATCATCTGCTACATGTTATCTTAGGAATTCAAATTTTGTGCAACATTTACAAGCCATCTTTTTGTGGTTTTTCTTCCGTTCAAGGACAGCGTTAAAACAATTCAACATCAGAGCAGCACTATAACATTTATATATGGTGAATGTTTAGCAGCAATGTTCTGTACACCTGGATAAAATACTTCACTTAATTGATTTTTATCAGCAAGGCCACGTTAAAAGGCAAAAAGAAATGTGGATGGTAAAGAATCTCACTGGAGAAACCATGAAACATCCCAAACGCTGAAATTAATCTCTTGTAACAGCAGCTGGGGAGCTAATATCTTGTTCGTCACTCTGGTTTTGTCAAGAGTTCAGTGAACTTGCTCGAGTACAATCCCAGTGCGATGCATCATGCTGCCGCCGGTGCAGATGGCAAGTTTAACATGTTTACAGTGAAGCCCTTGGTATCAAACAACAGTTTACATTTATATAGTACCTTGCACGTCAGGGGGCACTTCAAACAGCCCTATTACACCAGTCCTTCCCAGAATCCATTTGCTCCCAATTACCAAACAGATTGATTTCAAATCCTCTCACTCATTTTCAAATCACTTCATGCCCTTGCACCTCCCTACCTGTTTGACTTGCTTAACCCCATTCCACCACCTGCTACCCCCTCTCATCCTCTCTGGCCTTGTTTATTCCTTGTTCACTGCACCTTGAAACTCTGGAACTCTCTCCCTCAATCCCTCCGCTTTGCCCCCTCCCTTCCAAACTTGAACTCACACTTAAAGACATTCCTGCTTTGATCATGCTACTATTGCAACAGATTAAAATGAATTTTACTGTTCATTATTTCACAGGGGCTGGGTGAAATGCCAGCCCCTGTGAAATGCCAAAAGTGTTATTATGACTGACATATAAATTACAATGAAAACCTTATTTTAATTCATAATGTGATTTGTAACCATCACAATACATCAATATTTTAAAATTGTTTGGGGGAATAAAAGCTATAAATAAGAGGAAAGCAAAAATAAATTCAGTTTAAGTTCATGCTGGCAAGTTTAAATCCACATGATTTATTTACTAATGACAGCTGTTACCAAATTTTTATTTATCAGTTTTTTTCTTCATCCATCCATGCAATAAAACAATTGGTCTTCCTTAGTTGATTGAATTATTAAACACATTGAGATCTTGTCAACATCTTGGTTTAGCTATTAAGGGCTATAGGTGTAAAAAGTGGTAGTTGTATGTTAAACCAAGGTCCTGTCTGCTTGTTCAGGTGGATGTTAAAGATCTTATGTCACTAACTGCAAAAAGAAGGGAATTTTTCCCAGTGTCTTGACCAACAATCTGTCAGATAAAATTAGTCATTCACTTCATCGCTGTTTGTAGGACATTGTTTTGTGCAATTGGCTACCGCATTCTCCTACAGATACAGTCAAGTAAAACCCTGTGAAACGCTTTGTGACGTCTTGACAACATGATAAGGCAGTATATCAAATGCAAGGAATAAGGTATAATAACTCTGCCTTTTATCCCTTCATCACTCTTGTTGATCTGCTTGCTGCGTTATCTGATGCGCATTTATCATGAACATACAAGCAATATTGTTTTTTTTGTCTCAATACAACCCTCCCCACTCCTTCTCCCCCTGACTCACTGATTCACTCACCCATGGAGCTCTTGGGACACTATTCACCAAGAATGTCACTATATAAATGCAAATTGGTGTTGTTGGACACTAAGCCCTGAAGAGCAATGATAAATAATCTTTACATTGATTTAACATCTATACATTTCAAAACAGTTCACAGGCAATTGCTTTTGAGTGTAGGGACTGTGTATTTGTGGGCAAGGACAGCAGCCTCTGTAGTTTATTCTGTACCAAGAATGAAAAGAACTTCAGGGAAGAGAAGGTGATCAAACCTGTCCCTTTCATTTCTCGAATCCGTCTCATTTCCCATAACCCTCATTGCAATCTCTCTCTCGATGCGCATCTATTTGTCTCCTAAACCCATTCCCATTGACTCGCTTCCCTGCTAATGCAAGTCTATTAACTTTTGTGTAGAAATGTTCTGCCTGATTTCCGCGCACACTCCTGAGGTCCCATTTTGCACACTGCTGTGATCCTTGGTATTCCTTGGTATGCTGCTCCGTATCTCACCTCCTGCAGTAGTGGATGCTCAGGGGAAGCTGATGTTTGTTTGCTAGACGTGTGATTCGAGTTGCTGCTGGCAATTGTCAGCAGCAGCTGAAATCTGAAGGAAAAATGCCATTCATAAACAGCATTTTGCTGCATTAGGAGTTGGGAGCCGAGGGTTGTATTGAGATAAAAAAAAACAATACTGCTTGTATGTTCATGATAAATGTGCATCAGATAACGCAGCAAGCAGATCAACAAGAGAGATGAAGGGATAAAAGGTAGAGTTATTATACATTAGTCCTTGCATTTGATATGCTACCTTATCATATTGTCAAAATGTCTCAAAGCGTTTCATATGGTTTTACTTGACTGTATCTGTAGGAGAATGCGGCAGCCAATTGCGCAAAGCAAATGGCTGCAGCAAACAACCATGAAGTGAATGACAAATTTTATCTGGCAAATTGTTGGTCAAGACACTAGAAGAAATTCCCTTCTCTTTCCAAATAGTGTCATAGTTCTTTACATATACATGAACAGCCAGCCAGGACCTTGTTTTAACATACAGACACCTATTTTTATATATAATAATAATAATAATCCTTGCATTTGATATAGCACTTTTATATGATATAGTGCTTCTAGATGACTCAAATCGCTTCACAGAATATACTGTAAAGTGAATCGACTGTATATTTGTGGGCGAAACGCGGCATCCAATTGCGCACAGCAGTGTCCCATAAATAGTCGTGGATTGAAGTGACCAATTTATTATTGTTCTTTGAGGGATTATTATCAGGTGTGTGCAGTAGGGAAATTTGCCCAAGATTTTGCCCTGCCGGGAATCGAACCCGGGTCTCTTGCTTGTGAGACAACTGCTCTAACTACTAAGCAGGAGGACTCCGCTGTAGTCCTGATTGGACTCCACTCCATGTTTATACCTGTAACTTTTAATAACTAAACCAGAATGTTGGCAAGATCTCACAGTGTTTATTAATTCAACAGACTAAGGAAGACCAATTGTTTTAGTGCACAGACAGTATGAAGGAAAAACCTAATAGATATAAATTTGGTGACAGTTATTGTTACTAAATAAATCATGTTGATTTATATACAAGCATGAACTTAAAGTGAATTTATTTGTTTTCCTCTTATTTATAGATTTTATTCCTCCAAACAATTTAAAAATTGTATTGTATTGTGATGGTTACAAATTACATCATGAATTATAATAAGGTTTTAATCATAATTTTCTATAATTCACAGCCACACTAAACTTTTTGGAGGGCATTTCACCCCGCACCTGTGAAATAATGAACAGTAAAAATCATTTTAATGTGTTGCAATAGAAGCTAATAATAAATACATACAAATATTAAATCTTGCAATATGAATGGAGTAGCTCAGGTGTCTTCACTGTTCGTCTAGATTGTGATGCACCTAGTACCACTAGGACATAGGATTCCTTCAAAGCAAGTTACCAAGCTCAAGTCAGGCTGAGAGTTCAGAGCTTGGAGAAAGTTAACTGGCTGTTGCACTCATTATATTGGTGAAGGGCTAATCTTTTCCCTTGTCTTCTTACAAGTAACAAGTCCAAAGGCAAGTCCAGACTTCACTGGCTCCCATTCTCGGAGCAGATTGATTTCAAGATGCTCATTCTTGTTTTCAAATCCCTCCACTCCTCTGTACCCACCTACCTCTCTGACCTCCTCTCTCTTCACAACAGTACCAGTTGCCTTTGCTCTACCGGGTCTGACCTCCTCCTTGTCCCCTGAATCCTCCATTCCACCATTGTGGCCTTGCCTTCAGCCACTACGCCCCGAGGCTCTGCAACTCCCTTCTTCACTCCCTTTGCCTCGGCCCCTCTTTTCCTATTTTCAGGTCACAGCTAAAGACCTTTCTCTTCGACTGCGATTTGAGTCACCTTTATCCCCCTCCCCTGGCTCGACCCCGGGATCCATTAGCGTGAAGCGCTCTGAGATACCATCTGATGTGGAGGGCGCTATAACAAGTTGTTGTTGGAATTACTCAAATTGCAATAATTGCTGCCTAAAGATATATTGTGAGGCAATTGTTGGAGGGAAACCCATCACCATTGCTTGAGAGTATTCAAACCAAACTGAGAATTCCTTGTATCCCATCTACACATGGAAATCCCAGAGATAGATTGTGGGAATGGAATTTGCATCTCTGCCTGGAAGGACACATCTTACTTACCTAATTCTGGAAAGCATTAGGTGCAAGTTGGCAAGAGCCAAGGCTCAGGGACCTCAGAGTGTGCATTGGGAGAACACTGGCTGGCAAAGGTTTCTCACAGTTTATCCAGGTAGAACCATTCTACCAGTTAGGGCTTTGGTTCCAGCCCCAGGAGACATCCTCCTGACGTGAAAGACGCTATACAAAGGTAATTGAATTGTTATTCTCGTTTTAGGTGAGTAGCATCAAAATCAGCTCCTACAGGGCCATCCCCCCCAAATAACTTGATCAAACAATAAGTCAGACCGTACTGCCC
The DNA here is from genome assembly GCA_035084275.1 of Hydrolagus colliei. NCBI lineage: Eukaryota > Metazoa > Chordata > Chondrichthyes > Chimaeriformes > Chimaeridae > Hydrolagus > Hydrolagus colliei. The sequence goes on from CM068744.1 coordinate 30,311,034, forward strand.
TGTTGCAACTTCCAGGGCTGTTCTTAGACAATTGAAATATGTTGTAAGATGCTATGTTTTGCAATATGTGAAACACTGATCTCCTCCCTGCTGGACAAATAGAAGATGTGAATGGAATTCAAACAATCAGGATCCATTACTACAACAGCAAAATGACTTTTGTACAGCACTTTTCAAGTTGGAAGGACCTCCCAAGGCGTTGTTACAATACTAGGGGTATAACTAAGACATCCCAAAACTAGGGGGAAAGAGCAGGAGTGACCCTAGAAGAGGAGCTTAGATAAATAGGAATGAGACAGCACTGAGTTGTGTTGGTTATGGGGTTTCACCTATAAATACACAGTCACTCTGCATACTTCACAATAGATCCCGTGAAACACTTTAACTTTGTACCTTATTACGTCTTTCCGACGTGAAAGAGCACAGTATCAAATGCAAGGATTATTTGTCTGGAGTCACAATTCAGATTTTTTTTTACAAATACTCTACAGTTGTCTGAGTCTTGGTTAATACTTAACAGAGTGTCTGAAACATTACAAGCAGCCAGAAGCACAAAGCCAGAAGAAAATGACGACTAGAAGACAGGAAGAAGGCAGAGTCGCCCACTCTTACACTCACAGAAACGATAAAGCAATTTACTGAGCTGAAGGAGAGTTAAGTGACTGGGATTGTCACATGTTAGATGAACATGAACAATTTGAGTAAAACAGGAAGTGTACGAGGCATGGTTAACAGAGTATTTGAAACACAAACCACTGCAGCTGGACTGTTTGCTAGGCTGGGCAGATACATTGTTTGATATTGTTGAGTGCTAAGGGACCACAAGCAGTCACCCTTCACTGCTCATCCCTCACCCACAGAAGGAGAGACTGGAAAACAGTATGCAACGCTTCGAGAATCATTGCATTGGGAGGAAGAATGTAATAGTGGAAACAATTCCAGTCCATGAGACGGAGACAGCTAACTCAAGAGCCATTCGAGCAGGTCCTGCAGATGTTGATAGTTGAGCTGGAATACAGATTGATAAGTGGAGGAAAGACCATCCTGGGAAATAGAAATGACAGGACGCATGGAAAATCATTGAGGGAAACACAGTTTGATTTGGCAAAAGCCAAAGGGGTAACAAACATGGTAGATAGATGGGCTATTAAATGGGAGTGGTATTAAAGGCATGGAAGTAGACATGGTGAGTCAACACCAACATCGACAACTTTGATTTATCATGTGGAGCAGCATCTCGGATCACTTAACATTGGCAGGAGCTTGTCATCTTGCCGGAGGAGGGAGGAGGTGACCGTAAGCAAGGTCGAAGAGCAAGTATTTAATTTGATTTAAAAGAGGTGAAGGAGGGGGGCACAGTAAACAGAATATAAATTGGCTTGTTGCCAGTGGCAGAGGACAAGAAAAGGCAGTGTATAAATGAGAATGATACAAAGGTGTGTTTTGGTTAATGATACAGTCTAGAGTCGATCGACACAACTCATACTTGGCTGCCAAATTGCACAATCACTGCACTTTACAGTAAATCCTTACAGTGAGGCACTTTGAAACTTCCTCCCGACATGTAAAGTGAATTGACTGTATATTTGTGGGTGAAGCGTGGCAGTGAATTGTGCACAGCAGTATCCCACAAACAGTCGTGGATTGAAATGACCAATTTTATTATTGTGTTTTTTTTGGAGGGATTATTATTAGATACGTGGAGTGAGGAAACTTCCCCATGGTTTCACCCTGATCTGCCTGGATTCGAACACAGGTTTCACGTTTGTAAGGCGAGTACGCTAACTACTGAGCTACAGGAACTCCACATGAAAGACGCTTTACCAAATGGAAGGACTATCACAAAGATATCATAATAATTTGTCTCGATATGTTCAACATTTCCTCTCCCATAAAAAGTTAAAGGTGAACAAACGTGTTCTCATTTATTTTTCGCTGAAGACACCACAAGATAGAGAATGTGGAGACTGGTTCTAATACACTGGAAGACCAACAGGTTATAGTTGAGCTTCTTGTCAGATTGGTGATGTATTGGATTCACACTGGATCTGACCTCGGAGTCCTTGTCCCCTCAGTAAGTGCGATTACAATGTAACCCTATTTCCAAGAGTGTTGCTTCCCACCTTGATGTGTGAAAATCAAATCACTTATCGTAGTAGACAAGTGTTCTCCTCCACTATCAGGAATCCTGGCAGTTTAATTTCCAGATTTAATCATTCAGGAAAAGAGCAACATGAATCAAGCAATGAAAAGCAGAAGATATCATTACAAGTTTCTCACACAGACATAAAAAAAAGGAGAATTTTAGCTGATCTGCAATATTGCATTGAGAAAATTATATCACATCACATTTGCAGAAACAGCTCTGTCACACTTTTTGGGGTTCTATTTTTGCAGTATTTCACAAAGAGTTTCTCAGGTGAGAAATCTGAGCAGGGACTCCATCTGATAATAATAATCCTTACGTTTGATATAGCGCTATTTACATCTTCTAGACATCTCAAAGCACTTTACAAAATATACTGTAAAGTGAATCGACTATATTTGTGGGCGAAACGCAGCAGCCAATTGTACACAGCAGTGTCCCACTAACAGTCATGTATTGAATTGACTAATTTATTATTGTCATTTTTTCAAGAGATTATTATGTGTATCAAAACTTGCCAAAAGGAAACTTGCCCAATGTTTTGCCCTGCCGGGAATCGAACCCAGGTCTCTCGCTTGCAGGGCGAGTGCTCTAATCACTGAGTTACAGGTCTCCAAATTATCAATAGAACTGCAAGACACAGTAGGTAGGAGGCCATTCAACCGATTTTTCCAAGGAGGTTGAGGTTAATATCTCACAGAGCAAAATACATGGAGACAACAGTCACCGAATTGGACTTTGAGCTTTAGAAGTAATGGCAGATTACAACAGGTCAAGAGCAAACACAACAGGACCCCTCAGCAATACGCTTGGAGGCTTTAAATCTCGGCAGCACTTTATATTCTTGGAACAAGGAAGTTTTATCAATCTTGTGGAGCATGTTTCTTCAGCATTTGCTTATTACACTTTGATTTTATTATTGTTCTTTGAAAACAAGTTTGTGTTTCAGTTGAGCAGTTCAGTCATTGGTGAAATTTGGTGGCAATAACTTTAGTGCAGCTGAAAACAGTGGGAGCCTTCCTGTGCAAATGAAGCTTATCCTGCCCGGTGCCTGTCTCTCTTGGGATCATTTTAGAGGTTATTCTTCTCTCCACACTGCCAAAACAAAATAAGTGTTCTTCTCCATTTGGGATATGTTATAAGATGTGTCCCTGTTTACAAGTACATGCATGCAATGCAATTTTAAAGCTATAATTAATATTCACATTTACATTTTAAAATTGCAATATTTCTTGACAGTCTCTCAAGGATTAAAATTAAATGCATTAGAGATTAACTGTTAACCCACATGAATGTGTTTATCCATGAAATGCTCAGAGCTTTTCAATGCCTGACTTTATGAATTTCAAAGCAGTCAGCAATAAGTACATTTCCAGTAAGTTGTTTCTAAATGCGGACGTTCAGATGACTTAGCTTTTTTTCTTTCTGTAGCTTAGGACTCAGTTATGTTCCAAATGGCAGAATGTTGGGAAAATAGGGCAAATAGTCTTAAAAGGATTAATCATCAAGGTTTTTTTTTTAGCCTCTGCACTAAGTCACCTTTTACTTGACATTTATGCTCACTGTGAGCTATTTATACTTGATTAACGAGTTATGCAACCCACTATTTTTAGTTCCCTGACAAATAGATAAACCATGTAAGAGATATTCTCTGTAACATGATTTTTACTGTTTAGTCATCATGAGGATAGACGCACACTCTCGTGGCTCCCGGAAATGTAGTGGTTTGATTAGGATTTGTGCCATGTCCTTTAAATCATTATACAGTATTATCCCACGCCCACTAAGCAGTCTCTTCCACCCTTATTCTCCTGTGTGGACTGTATTCCAATTTGTAGCAAGTGTATAGTCTGGACTCCCTTTAACCACTGATGCCACTGTGCCACTATTTAGCCATCAGCCACTGTGCCACTATCCTCTGGAACTGTTTTCCAACGTGTATCTTCCTCTCTTTTTTTGCATTTATACCCTCTTAAAAACATATGTTTGACCTTTTTAAGCATTTGGTCAACATGGAGACCTGTAGAGTATTGGTTAGAGTACCTGCCTCGCAAACAAGAGGATCAAAAATTGATTCTGGGGCAGGGCAAAACCTCAGACAAGTTTTCTTACTCCACATCCCTTTGTTTACCTAGCGGAAAGAAGGAACTATGTTGTTAGTCAATTGAGGAATTGCATTCCAGGAATAATGATTCCTTAAAAAAAAATCTGAATTTGGCCTTTCAATCCATGTCTGTATGTAACATTGCTCTGAGCAATTGGCTGCTGCATTTCGCCTACAAAATACTGTATATAGTTAATTCGCTTTACAGTATATTCTGTGAAGTACTTTGAGAAGCTCAATGATGCGTTAAGGCACTATATTCAATACAATGATGATTAATAACATAGTTAATTCTCCCTTTTTGGCATTTGCCACTATATCTGTGAAATAGTTTGAGACGTTCAGCTGATGTGATGGTTGTTATATAAGTACGTTCTCCCAAAGGTGGTGTTATAGAGCATTGTGTTACAATTGCACTTTGTGTTAGTTGCATAAGTACCTGGTTGCTCTACATTATTGATTTGTTTACTCAGCAAAAATTACAACAAAGCACTTATGGGATCATAACATTCAACTTTTTTTTCAAACAAAATTGGAACTCAATAACATATTGGTTTCCTAATGCAAAACTCCGGTAAGAATGAATGTGTTGTGCAATTGTGAGGAATACATTTATTTAAGTGGAAACTACCAGACCAATTCTAAAATACTCGATGGGCTCTGGTTGCTATGGCAGCTGTGAGGATATGATGACTGTGATAACATGATGATAAATCAATTCAGTTTGGTTTCAGGGTAATTAAAAGCTTGTGTTCTTCCTATCGATTAGGCCAAAGTGCTATTGTTATTGTTCCACAACATGGATTTAAAAAAATTCTGTCTGTGGTCTACAACAACAACAACAAAATTGCATTTATAGAAAGCCCTTCATGTTGGGAGGATGTCCCAAAGCGCTGAACAGTCAGAGGTAAGGAGGTCAGTCAGAGGTCAGGGAATGGTGGAAGGGCGGCAGAAGGCATGTGTGAAAAGGAGGGTTTTGAGACCAGCCTTGAAGGAAGCAAGGGAGGAAGCAAGGCAACGGGACTGTTGGATGGAGTTCCAGAGTTTGTCTGTCTGCCTACCTGTTGACTCACCTACCTACCTGCTGACTCACCTACCTACCTACCTACCCACCCACCCACCCACCCCCCTTCCTCCCTCCCTCCCTACCTACCTACCTACCTAATAATTTTGAGAAAATGAGTTTCTTCCAGTGTTCTGGTCAACAGTTCCCCAGGTACAATATTGGTCACACGGTTCATGGCTGATTGTGACCGATTGTTATGTGTAAATTGACTGCTGCTGTTGCTGACAAAATGTACAGTCATAACACTGTACAGTAAAATGCTGTAAAGCGCTTTGAGATGGCTTTCCAGATGAACGGCACAATAGCAAATGTAAGAATTATTATTGCTTTTAGTAAAACATACAATTTTTTATCGAAAATTCTTGAGGAAAACAAATCTCAGTTTTGATCTGGAAGTCAGTTTGTCTCAATTTTTGCAGTTTGCAAACTGAGGCAAAAATGTAGGCCCTTTCCACAATTCACGCAATCCTAACATGTTAACGTAATTTAATTTTAACATTAGCTTGTCACCCATGACTGGGTGGCATTTGCTGACCTGGGCCATAACCTCACTCTCTTTGCTGAGCTTTGCGAAGGTCTCGCTTTGAGATGTTCTCCTGACATAAAAGCTGTAAAACAAATGTAATTTGTTGTTGTTGCTGCTGTTGTTGTAGTTGTTGTTGCTGTATAACAACACTTCACAACCTCACTCTCTTCCTCCTCCTCCTCCTTCTCTCTTGCAGCAACTTGCACTAACTATAAGAAGACCCCACCACCTGTCCCCCCACGCACAACCTCCAAGCCGGTGATTTCAGTGACCGCCCAGAGCAGCACAGAATCCACTCAGGACGCATATCACGAGGGCCGTTCGCGCTCCCCCTGGCCGCAGGAAGGCAGAATCATTTATAACTCTACGGACAGCCTGGATAGCACAAAGGCAGTGAATATCGCGTTGGAGTCAGCAGCTGCCCAGCACCACACCGCTAGCGAGAGCAAAAACAGCATGGTGCTGACCAGAGACAAGGGTATCTTAGCCCTCGATGTCACAAAGGCAGAGCAGTATCTGAAGAAGCGGCGATCTTCCATAGGGATCCAGGTAACCCATCATTAACTTCTCCCGTCTGTGACTAACTGCATGTGCAGCTTCTGTAAATAGCACTGAGTGAGTCATGCGTTTTAGCTGTTGTTCAGTGGTGCTACAGTGTAATATGGCAAGTAAAATTATGTGGCAAATGGCACTACGTTAAATAAAATTGTATTTACTGAAGTAAAAGAAAGTCTTATAGTAGGATCACTTAATCAGTAACTAACATCTAATATTGAATCCATGAATTTTTAAATTCAGATGTGTAATGAATTGTAATTTGAGCTGTTTAAATATTAAACCTTTCCATAGCTCTAGAAAGCCCAGTGAGTAGACACAGCCCCCAGTATAACATGACAACATTCTTGACTGGATCTAGAATGGCTCAGCTAGGACTACACCTTAAGGTGTTACAAATAATAATAATAATCCTTGCATTTGATATAGTGCATTTTCACAACTTATCGACGTCTCAAAGCGCTTCACAGAATACAATGTAAAGTGAATTGACTGTATATTTCTGGGTGAAACGCGGCAGCCAATTGCACACAGCAGTGTCCCACAAACAGTCGTGGACTGAAATGACCAATTTTTATTATTGTTTTTTGGGGGACGAATTATTATTAGGCATGTGGAGTAATGAAACTAATGTATCTGGGCTACAGTGAGTAAAAATAGTTGGCTACAAACTTAAGCCTTCCAAGTCAATAGTAAATCTCAAAGAGTTTCATGCAAATGACTGGGAGCCGCGCTAAAGATGTGGGCAGCTTCAGAGTGGGGATGCCCGAAAGCGCAGTTGGTAAATGGATCTTAAAATACATATTAAAAATGGGGAGAGAGGGGACATATGATTCTGGGATGCAGTACAAATAGGTACAGGAGAGAAGCCTGAACTATGGATGAGGAGCTGATCCCTTGGTTAGAGAGTAACCTAAAATAAAAATAAAAAATAAAAATATACACACACAGATACAGATATATCAACGATAAATAAAACATGGAAGGCAGCTTCACTTTCATTGTTTAAGAACTTCCGTCAAGGGAGTTTCAAGCTATTTGAAAGAGCAGCCCGTAAAGTAGCAAACAACATAGAACAGTCTGAAACATTAGCTGAGCAACCACTTCACAAGGGCACTGGGAGACCATTCTCAGAAGCACGCATTAGAAACGCCTAAACGTTTATTAAAAAGAAGTTTCCCTTCCCATTTCCCTATCTCTTTAATCTAGTATTTGATTCAGAAAAATTCCAAGAAAAAGACAAACTGAATCCTTGGCTTTATATCCTGAAGCACAAAGTACGAAAGCAAAGAGGTGGTAATAAATTGGGTTAGACTGCACGGGTAGATTTGTGTACAGTTTTGGGCACCCCTTCACAGGCAGAATACAAAAGCAACAGAAAAGATAATAATAATAATAATCCTTGCATTTGATGTAGCACTTTTCGAGTCTTCTAGACATCTCAAAGCACTTCACAAAATATATTGTAAAGTGAATTGACTGTGTATACGTGGGTGAAACGTGCCAGCCAATTGTGCACAATAGTGTCCCACAATCAGTCGTGGATTGAAATGACCAATATATTATTTTAGGGTGGGAGGGATGATTATTACAGTATTAAGTGTGTGGAATAAGGAAACTTGCCCAAGATGCCTGTATAGTTTCACTAGGATATTATGAAAAATGAGGGCTTAGAGTACAATATTAAGTTAATACTGATCTCACTAGAGAAGATGTAAGAGTGACCTAATTGAGAATTTGAAGATTATGAAGGGTTACAGATGGAACAAAACTGTGACAGATTTTTTCCACCGGTTAGCAAGTCAGTAAATAGAGGGGACACATTTAAGATAATCACAAAAATAAGTCAAGGGGAAGGTTTGGGGGAAAAATTATTTTAACACAGAGGATGGCATGATTTGTGAAATTCTCATTTGCAAACCATATTCGAGACAGAATCCATAAAAATTCACTGAAAAGCAATTGGATTGATTTTAGAGAAGGTAATCTCTCCCACTATATAAATATAACTGTTGTTGTCCTGGTCCACAAAGCCCCTTAATAAAATTGGTCATTCACTTCATGGCTGTATATGGGACTTTGCCTTGCACAAATTGGATGCCGCATTCACCCACGTAAAGTCACTGCATTTTACAGTATATCCTGTAAAGCTCTTTGGGACATCCTCCCACAACAAAAGAAACCATACCAAATATAAGAATTATTACTATTAGATTCTTGAAGTGGAGGAATATTGTCATGAGCAAGCAGGAAAGTAGGATTACATAGTCTTGTACAGAGAGAAATATAAGGGCAGAATTGATGGGTTGAATACCCTATTTCTGAGCTGTAAACTCTGTATGATAGTTGCCTCAAATTAATTGAAATTAGTTCTCCCAGATCAATTGATATTATGGCGGGTGTAAGTAAATGATTTATGGATACTAAAATGCTGAAAACATGCCATATCTTCTGTATTTTTCTGGTTGATTTGCCAGCAACTCAACCTTTTAATGAAAAAAAATGAATGTTGTGATTACCAAGTCAGTTCCAGGCATAATTCCCCCATGACTGGTTGGTACAGGGATTAGCATCCTGTGCCTGTCACACTTGAGAATCCACCTCCCTAAACTGACTCTAGAGTGACAGGGTGTGACACCACGGCACATGACAGGTATGATAGTGAAGTAAGAAAATCTGACATCAAAATAATAATAATAATACTTGCATTTGACATCATTGTGAGGCCTCAAAGTGCTTCACAGAATATATGGCAGAGTGAATTGACTGTATTTTGCAGGTAAAATGCAACAGCCAATTGCGCATAGCAGTTTCCCACAAACAGTCGTGGATTGAGTGGCCAAATTGTTATTATTATTTTATTTATCTTATTTTGAAGGGATTATTACGCCCTGAAAAGTGAACAGCAATGAAGTAGTGCAATAAATAAAACCCAATGTTATGTATGTATAAAAGCTGCTCGGTAAACATTTTCTGACTGACTGACTGACTGAGTGTGTGTTTGTTTGTGTGTGTGTGTCTGTGCATTTGTGATCAGGTGGATGCCGTGGAGACAACAGACTCAGATACAGACAGCAAAGGCCTGCGGGAGTATCACTCAGTTGGAGTTCAGGTCGAAGATGAGAAACGGTAATTCAAGCGAGAAATTAATGCCCTCACAGAACAAACAAACAAACAAACAGGCCTCGGTTAAACAAACAGCAGCACAAACATCTGGCAGTACCATCAGCTGTTTAGATTTGGAAAAGGAAAGGCAAATGAGAGCCAGTTAATTCCTGCTCGCATTTCACTGCAGTTATAACAAGCCCATGGCAATCACACACACGGGTTTGAAATTAAGAATGTTACAGTCAGTACTTCTGTTTGGTCTCGTTTGTGCTTGTGTGCCAAACTCAATTATACAAACTGATAGTCAAAGCTAGTGTTGTGTGTCCTCTGGAGACAATTCTTAGAAAAAGCACGCTGGAAAAAAATAGAAATGATAGGGTTACCAACTCTTAACTTGTAATATTTCCCTTCACACGTTAACAAAAATCTTGCTTTTTTTGAATAAAAAATAGCAGAAATAAAAACGAATAACCTTTTGCATTTCAACTCCAGCGTCTTTCACTTCAGGAGGGTATCTCAAAGCGTTTTACAGGATTAGCATGAAGTGGAATAACTATTTTGTAGGTGAATGCAGCCAGCAATTTGCGTACACAATGTCTCACAAACAATTACAAAATGATCAGTGTTATCTGGGAGATTTAAGCCTCAATATGAATGGTCAGATGTTAAGTTAAAAAAAGTTTCCCTTTGTATGTATAATGCTTCTTAAATTTCTTTAATATAACAAAGGAATCAAGACATGAAAATACTAAGCAGTAGAGTCCGGCGATATATCGATAAAACCCGATATAACTTTCATATCGATACGCCGATATAGGCATTTCAAAAATATCGATATATTGGAAAAGTCGATATATCGAGGTAAAAAATCGGAATGTGCGCACACTAAACTACAAGACCCAGAATGCTCATCTCTATACACAATGCACAGACCGAGGTGCAAAGCCGCCATATTGGGGTTGGTGGAGAGAGGGACAGCCGTGTGGGGGGGGGTGTGGGGGGAGAGACGAGGTGGATGTGATAATATACAGACAGATAGAGATGGAGGGGATGTGAGAGAGGAGAGAGACACAGAGACACAGACAGAAAAACACAGAGATGGAGAGAGTGAGGTGAGAGACACAGAGAGAGAAAGATATTTACCTGCTGAGGAGATAGGCCCCGAATGCGTGCGCACCTCCGAATGTGTGCGCTGCACCCGCATGCGCAGTATGAAACCCCCGAAAATCTCGATATTTAGGTATATCTCGATATGAGCCCATCGATATATCTAAATCGGAAAATTTCTATATTGACGGACCCTACTAAGCAGTATCCATTTGAAGATTTGACTGTGTTCATAGAACCATAGAATTATACAGCACAGAAGGAGGCCATTCGGCCCATCATGGCTATGCCGGCTCTTTGAAAAGAGCTGTCCAAATCAATCCCTCATCTCCGCGCTCTCCCCATTGCTCTGCAAACATGTGCTCCCCAAATGAATACAAACTTCTGCTCAGATCACATTCAAAGGCACCGTTAACATTCCTTAGGATGGAATAAGAGCAGAAAAGGACGGGTGGAAACCTATGCTGTACGGCTCACTCTTATCATTTCCTTGAAAAATTGAAAAATTTCAACTGATAACCCCAAAGCAATTCTCTCTCGATTTAAGAAAACGGAAAGTCAATCCATCCCGGTACGCATTGTATATGAAATACTAAGAAAGCAGGAAACAAGAAAAACAGTAAAATTACATTTAAAGAGTGCCTTTCACATCGGAAGGATGTAACAGTCGGGGGTCAGGACCCGAGCATGGGGTAGGGGCGGGACGCAGCGGGCAGGGTTGGGATTAGGGAGAGCAGAGAAGTAGGAGGGAGCAAGGCCGTGGAGGGCCTTGAAAGTGAGGACGTGGATTTTGAATTCTATCCTTTGAGGGATGGGGAGCCCATGGAGCCGAGTGAGGGTAAGGGTGATCTGGTCACGAGCCTGGGGCGGGAGAGGACATGAGCTGCAGAGTTTTGGGATGATCTGTACATTGTGGAGGGAAGACTTGGGGAGGCCGACAAGGAGGAAATTTCTGTAGTCAAGCCTTGAAGTGCCAAATGCATGTATATGCGGGTTTCTGCGGCCTGAGCGGTGAGGCAGTGGCAGAGTCGGGCAATTTTGCAGTCGTGGTGGAAGGCAGAGCTGGTCATGGCACGGATATGGGGGAAGAAAGTATAGTTGAGGGTCGAAAAAGATGCCCAGGTCGAACAAGATTCCTGACTAGTTTGATGAGGTGGAAACCCAGAAATCTGAAGTTATTCAAATCTACCAAAACCCAACCCTTTTCAGCTTTCAAACTGCAGCATTATTAATCTTTCACAAAACCCAGGTGTGTGTGTATATGTATGTTACGTATATATGTGTGTCCAAAGATGGGATTTTAAGAAAAGACTAAAGAAAAGCACGGACCTGAAGGATGCAGTTTCATTCAGAGGATTGTTATGTTATGCTCCATGTTTTAGTACAGGCTTCAGAAGAAGCTTTAACAAGAACCACATGAATGAACTGGAGAATTATAACCTCATTTTGCTTCCATAAATAATACTTATATACGATATAACGCCTTATCACATCGTTGAGATGTTTCAAAGCGCTTCACATAATACTGTATGAAGAAAATTGACTGCATACTTTTGTGTTCGAAACTGAGATGCAAAACACCAGCCTAGTCATTAGGACGGTTAGGAAAGCAGTCGAAAGCAGGATTTTCTGAATGAAAAGCACATTGGCTGAAACTCTCTATCAGGAGCTTGCAGAAGAAAGTCATTTCCTCTGACCATTTATCTTGTGGCTTTATCAGCTCTTTCTGTTTCCAGGCGAGGGCGATTTAAGCGTTCAAACAGCGTGACAGCAAGCGTTCAGGCTGACCTTGAACTGGAAGGTTTCCCGAGTCCTGTGGCCACCGAGGACAAGGGTCTTCAGTTTGGTAACTCATTCCAGCGGCACTCCGAGCCCAGCACCCCTACCCAATACACTGCACTTCGAACTGTGCGCACACAAGGTCTGCTGAGCTACAGAGAGGACTATAGAACACCCATCGACACATCTAACTTACCACCCCCTGATCCGTGGTTAGAATCGACACATCAACCTGTGGAAGCCGGACACATGTCGCCCTGTCGAAGGGACGGCCAATGGTTCATGAAGCTGCTGCACGCGGAGACAAAGAGGATGGAAGGATGGTGCAAGCAGATGGAGAGGGAAGCGGAGGAGAACGATCTGTCGGAAGAAAGTAAGAGTGCCGACATTTTAACAGTGATAATCCTTGCATTTGTCATCAGGTGATTGGCTGCCACGTTCCGCCCACAAGTATACAGTCAATTCACTTTACAGAATATTCTGTGGAGCGCTTTGAGACGTCTAGAAGACATGAAAAGTGCTATATCAAATGCAAGGATTATTATTATTATTATTATTATCTACACAGGCATACTGTTTTAACATCTCATCCAAAGGATATCACCTCCAACAATGTAGCACAACCCACACTGTGCTGGAGTGTCAATATAGACTGTCGGTTCCAAGTGCCCACATGGGACTTGAACCCACAATCTTCTTGACTCAGTTAATGAGTGAAACAGACTGACACACAAACTCACCCAAAATAGGCATGAGAAATAGAGAATTTTTCTAAAACAAGTGCAAAAAGAGTTGAGCCTCCATGTTCCACTACACTTGCATGGTTAATATAATCTGATCACTGTGTAAATACAAAATCCATCCAGCTGTAAAAGACATATTGCTGGCAAAATTCTTTAGAAAGAGCTGGTGCAGTGGAAAGGAATTAATGGCTGTCGTAGCACACTGGTATTTTCCTTCCACATAAAAACCCCCCACCATTTCCCTGCTATTTGCATGACATCTGAAATTATGTATGAAAAAATTTGTGAGCAGAATTTTAATTGTTATTGTACAAATTCACCCATCACAGCTACTGCTAAATTGTTGCTCTTCGACTTTGTCAGGGCTTTGATTTAGCCGTGAACCGAATAATAATCAGCCATAAAAGGGTAAAGATTTTGTTCAACAGCTCATTGGGGATAAAGTGCAGCTGTTCAGAAGAAATTTGTTGTTTTACACAGGGCTGCAACACAGATACACGTTGTTAAGTTCAATGAACCAACAAACCTTTAAAGCCATTTCTTTACATTGATATATTTGCCAGTTAGATCCCCAGGATGAAAGATTGAAATTATGGGGTGTATAATTGTTACATCTGGGGAAATTTTGCTCCTCGTGATGAATCAGCGGCAATCTGGAGTGGAATACCTACAATGGGAAACCACATTGAACATTTTACATCCATTTTAAATGTAAATTGTATTTATATTGTATTACAGGTACTGTACTAGTATTCAGCACTCTGAGACACAACCATGCCCAAGGGGTGCTATATAAATGCAAGTTGTTGTTGTATTATTGCTTTTGTCGGTGTACAATACAGTATCCATTTATACAGGCATCTTTCACATTGGGGGAATGTCTCAAAGCTGGGCGTGGGAGGCGAGCGTGTGGGTGTGGAGGAGAGGAACATGACTGCAAGTGGGGCTGTAGAGATATGTTTAATATATTGCATTACGTTATCAATCTACATACATCAACTTTTCAAGAAAACTATAGAATTAAATTGCTTATTTTTGAAGAGGGAACCAGATAACCATATTTTTTAAACAGGAGTTTTATGATAATCCTGCTTTTACCCGCACAGTAAAAACATTTCAGCGAAATGACACATTGTTTTTCGCTCCCACTTAGCTTTAGGGAAAATTCGGAGTGCTGTAGGAAGTGCCCAGCTTCTCATGTCCCAGAAATTCCAGCAATTTTATTGGCTCTGTCAACAGAATCTGGTAAGTGTCTTCTCATTTCCTTCAGCTGTGGTGCTTGCGTTTCTCAGAACAGCTTTGAGTTTTGTAAATGAACCAGTGCGTGAAGCTGTCTTTCAGTGTCAAGTTTATCTCACTTTACCATGAGTCTAGTGTGCCTTTTGGTGGAAAGGCGGTGCAGTGTGTTTCTGTGTATTACACAGAGAGTACTTAACAGTTGGGTTACCAGGAAGGATGATTGAGGTCACGGCAGCTATTTAAGAACATTTCTGAAATGGATCATAATGGATAAAAGATGATAGAATTAGTAGTATTCTGGAAGAATTTCTTTCGTCTTTGAACTTCTTGTGATTTCATTTTCCCTTTAGTTGATAGCAATTACATAGCAGAACTAAACATGATACAGCAGCCACTGTTTATTAAATACAGTACGCAATTCAAAAATGCAATAAAAACAATCCAATTATTTGCCAACAGATAACATAAGGGACTTATGCTGCAATAACTCTCTGGTCAAAAAGAGTCAATATTTATACTGCCTGGTTGTATAGACTGCCATAGGGATGGACACACTCTCTCCCCGCCATGCTACGTTTTGGTATAAAGGTTTAAGGAGAAGTTTTCAGCCACTATTATCTGTCATTGATGATGGTTTTCTTCATGGTAGTCAATAGCTCTTGATCACATATGAGCATATTTTTGGTTGATGTGATTCTCGATCCCAATGAGAACTATCACGTCACATTTCCTTCCCGTCCCCCAATCTTTAAGGATAAAATGCTTATATCTGACACAGGGCTTTTCACATTAGGTGGTTGTATTATAGGTCTTTGCAGGAGATGTTGTAAAGTCCAATGATTGGGGATGTGGCAGTCAAATACCAGAAGGATCTTGTGCTATGTATTTAATAATGATGAAGTTTATACTCTGGAAAATTCCTTCAGTCAAATTTTCCCTGCATTGCACCACAGTAAAGTCGATGGAGTTCTGTTTCATTTTTAAACACCCAGCAAAGCTTTGTGTGATGTAAAGGGCCAATTATCTGTGGATCATATCGTAAAATTTCTTCACAATTATAACGCAACAACACAATGTTCACCATTATTTTCCTATACTGTGGTTCCATCTCATTAACAGTGTCCCTTGTGATATTCATATGGACTGTGCTGTCTGCACACAAGTTAACAAGGGGAAGATCAAAGTGATGCGTTTTGCTTCAGTTCTGCAGTGTGTGAATGCAATTACTCAATATTTCAGTCAAAAAATTGCTGAAATGTCATAGATAAAAAGACATCTAAGCAAATGCACAGCAGGAGGTGTAATATAACAGTGAATAAAGGCTGAGTTTTACAAATAATCAAACACTGAAAATGTTTCCATGGTCCAAAGGCTCAACTCTCTTATACCAAATATTACTGTTCATGTATTTGTGAAATTGGACGTACCATACACATTTGCAATGGTACAAAGAGTTCATCCATTTAAATAATTACCTATCGTAAGAAAGATGGTTCAGCAATTTGAGAGATTGATATGAAAATATTTCTGCTCTGAACTATTAAATGAGATGCTTTGGTACATTGGTAGGATCCTAGTGCGATGCCACGGCCAACCTCCCAGGACCTAGCAGGATTTTGGGATCTCCTTCAACTTTCCATCGAGGACGTCAGCATGAAGTTTGATGAGCTGCACCAGCTGAAGGCAAATGACTGGAAACCTATTGATCCGCTTGAAAAGCAGGTAATGTCTCAAACCTTCATGAGCTAAAATGTAGCCAAAATACGTCAGTGGTCACTTTTTCCAGAAATAGCCAGCAGCATTGGAACAGGTCACATTTGAGGTGCAGTGTTCTTATTAAAATATGTCTCAGGATTCAAGCTGACTCTGTTAAATGTAGCACAAGTGGGACAAGAGACAATAGGAACCTAACTGCAGTAAAAGTTACGTTGACCATAATAGAATCATAGAATCATAGAATCATAGAATTTTACGGCACAAAAGGAGGCCATTCGGCCCATCTAGTCTGTGCCGGCTCTTTGAAAAGAGCGATTCAATCCCATTGCCCTGCCCGCTCCCCATAGCCTAATAGACCCGTTCTTCCTAAATAAAGATCTAATTCCCTTTTAAAAGTTGTTATCGAATCAGCCTCCACCACCTTTTCAGGCAATGCATTCCAGATTCGAACAACTCGCTGAGTGAAAAAAATTCTCCTCAGCTCCCCTCTACTGCGCCTTGAAACTATTTTAAATCTGTGACCACGAGTCACAGATTCACCCACGAGTGGAAATAGTTTTTCTCTATTTGCCCTGTCGAAACCCCTCATGATCTTATAAACCTCTATTAGGTCTCCCCTCAATCTTCTCTGCTCCAGAGAGAATAACCCTAGCCTATCTAGCCTCTCCTCATAGCTGAAGTCCCTCAATCCTGGCACCATCCTAGTAAATCTTCGTTGTACCCTTTCCAATGCCTTCACATCCTTTCTGTAGTGTGGTGACCAGAATTGAACACAGTATTCCAGCTGAGGCCTCACCAAAGTCCTATAGAGGTTAGTCAGCACTTCCTGACTTTTGTACTCTATACCCCTATTTATAAAGCCTAGTATCCCATATGCCTTCTTAACAGCCTTGTCTACCTGTCCTGCCACCTTCAACGAGTCACTAACACAAATCCCCAGGTCTCTCTGTTCCTTTACACCATTTAAAATTGTACTATCTAGCCTATATTGCCTCCCTTCATTTCTTCTCCCAAAATGCATCACCTCACACTTCTCTGCATTAAACTTCATCTGCCATGTGTCTGCCCACTTTACCAATTTGTCTATATCCTCTTGCAGATGGCTACTATCCTCCTCACTGTTTACTATTCTCCCTGAGCATAAACTTGGATTGTATTTCTCTAGAGATCAGGAGATTGATGGGTGAACTGATCGAAGACTATACAATTATAAAGAGATTTGACAATATGCTGAATAGTGAGCAATTGCTCTGTTTGGCGGGAGAATTGAAGAATAGAGGCCATAGTCTTAAACTGGGGGATAAACCATTTAGAAGTGAAATAAATGGGGAAAAATCATAGGCGGGTGTTAGTGGAAGTATGGAGTTCTCCAGAGGCATCTGAAAAATTTAAAAAGACAAATAGTTAAATATTGATTTAATTTGATTTAGACAGTGGTTTCAAGGGAAACGGAGAGAGAGCTTGGAGGTGGAACCAGGTTGCAGATTATGCATGATCTTGGAAAGTGGTGGAACTGGCTCAATGGGCTGAATGGCTTCCTCCTGTTCCTATAAAGCATATGAGTGAATGAGTGCAAACTGAGAGCTAGAAGTAATTGTAGTTTTTCGTTATAATCAAACTTCTCCTCTATACAAATTACATTCTCTTCTATACAAGTGCTTGAATACACCAACAAAACGTACATTGAAATAGTTTTCAGTTTGATTCATGATGTTCCCCAGGCATATTTGTTCCAAGATTAAAACTTTGTACAACAAACAAAGTGACAACCAAAATCAACTTCATTTATATAGCACCCTTCACACAGGGTGGGTAGGGTTTTCCCTGCACAATTCATAAAACAAACTCTGATGTCCAAACTCCACACCCCCATCATCCCATTCCTTGCCGGGCTCCACAGGCTCCCTGTAGCAAAAAGGATTGATTTCAAGATTCTCGCGCTCACCTACAAACCACCATATCCTAGGAACTACCTGCCTGTCTCTCCGACCGGCTTACACTCCACTCCTCTACCCGGCACCTTTGCTCAGCCGGCTCCAGCCATCTGCACATCTCTCGCTCCCTCTGTTCTACCATCCCGACACTATGTTCCAAACCTCTGGAACTTCCTGCCTCAGTCCCCCCACTTTACCCCTTCCTTGCCCATCTTCAAACGATGTGCGAAGACCTTCCTCTTCAACCCTGTCTATGGTCACCTCCCCTTTCTCCCCGGTTCAGCAACAAGCTCCACTATTATTAAGCGTTCCAAGTCGTCCACATGAAGGGTTCTACATGAATGCAATTTATTAATGAAGTTAAACCATTCTCTACACAAATTCCGAATTTTCCACCACAAACAATTGTTGAAGGTCCTCAGACTTCCAAAAGGCTTTAGACAATGCGCCACATGAGGGAATCCTTTACAAACTGATGCCACTAGATGTAAAGGGTAAGTAATAATAATCCTTGCATTTAATATAGCGCATAATCACATCTTTGAGTCATCTTAATGCTTCACAGAATATACTGGCAAAGTGAATCAATTGTGTATTTTGTGGGCGAAACGCATGAATGTCAATTAGCAACTGGTTAAAGTGAAGGGAACAGAAGGTAGACAGCTGGGAATATTGAGTGGAGTAACTCAGGCTCCTTGCTCAAACCCCTTCAATAAATGTAATTGACTTGAATTCACAGACTCAGAGTGAAACAGCTAAAATTGTTGATGGCATCAAGCTATGGGATACCATGGAATCAGAAGAGGCAGCCAAGATATTATAAAGCAGCACATGAGCAAATGATTGGCAAACGTTCAAGACAGATAAATGCAAAGCATTAATTGGAAGTGAAGGTAATAGGCAGATGTACTACATAAATGAGATACAACCTGCCAAGGAGGAAGTTGAAAGAGATCCAGTAGTGGTAGTTGACGAATTTGCTCACCGTGTCAATACTGTGTGAGGCAGCAGTAAGCAAAACAAACAGGATGTTGGACTATATTGCCAAATGAGTCGAAATGAAACCCAAGTCATGCTCAAAGCTGTACAGTGTTCAGTCAGGAAGCACTAAATATAGTGCTGGTCATTGTGAGAAAGGAGCTTTGTAGATCCTAGAGACAACGGAGAAGAGCAAGGCCAATCCTCAATGTTAGAGCAATGGTGAGTGAATAACTCAGACATTCCAACTTTCAAAAGATATTTCTGATAGAATCTTATAAAACAACAACAAAATTACATTTATAGAGCACCTTTCACGTCAGGAGGACGTCCCAAAGTGCTGAATAATCAGGTCGGGATCCAAACAGGGGGATATGTACACAGGTTTAATTTTGCAGTATTTTTTGGCAATCCAATTACAATTTCTGATCAATTTAGGATTATTCTCCTTGGAGCAAGGAAGGTTAAGGGGAGATTTAATAGCAGCATTCAAAATTATGAGGGGTTTGATAAAGTGAACAGGGAGAAATTATTTCCATTGTTGGGTGGGTCGGTAACCAGAGGAGAATGATTTAAGGTAGCTGCCAAAAGAACCAGAAGGGAGATGAGAAATATTTTCACACAGTAGTTGATCAGATCTGCAATGCACTACATGAAAGGGTGGTGGAAGCAGGTTCGATGAAACATTCAAGATAGAAGTGGATAGATATTTGGGGAGGACAAATTTGCAAGGCTATGGGGAAAGCGCAGAGAAGTGGGATTAATTTGGACAGCTCCTTCAAAAAGCCGGCACAGGCGCAATGGGCCGATCGTCCTCCTCCAGTACTGTATAATTCTATGATTCCAACTATAGAAACTATATTCTCTGGAAGTTGATCACAGCAACGCTGCTTAAATTGCCACAACCAAAATAATTTTTAAGTAAACCCAGAAACAATACTTTTGGTTCTGCCAGAATTGTGAAAGCAATTTCATGACGGGGATCACAAAATCTTTACACAAAGGGTAACTAGCAGTGGTGATGATGGTTACCGGAAAGTTAAGAAGAAGCCAGGACATTTAACAAACTGTTTGATGGATGTGGCACACACAAAGGAGTTAAGAGTGGTATTCTGTTTGAAGGAGATCAAATTGGCCAAAGGGCCTTTTTTAACTGCACCTTTCTTGTGATTTGAATCCTTCAATGTGTTGCTGCCTTCTAAAACCACTGAAGACAGTGTTACCATGTATGGCTTACTGTTACTTTGTCACCCATACCCTCCGTTTTTCCTGTTCCTGATTTCTTTGTTTGCATTCCCCCTCCTCTGAATTATTTTCTGGTGTCTGCATTCCTCTTTCAATCCCCTCCTCTGTTTTTCCTTCTTTGCCACATCTGTGCTTTTCACAGGGTTCCCCTCCATCGCTGACTTTCTCTCTCTCATATGCTCGCACAAATACAATTAGCTGTTAGATTTCACAATCTGCTGCTATTGTGGAATTTGCCCATTGCTCTCCCTGTTCTGTGATGCACTACATGGAGCCAAGAACTGTGCAGCCATTCAGAACTTGCCAGTTGTTGCAGCCTTTAGCCATTTGTTTCCCACATCTGTGGCATTTTGTAGATGTGGGTTTGTGTGTGTGAAAAACAACAATACAGCCGATAGATTCCACCAATTGTCTGTTCACGCTTCTGTATATCGGTGGATATCTCGTGTCAGAATTCCTTGCGTTACATGACATTTCAAAGTCCACCAATTCTTTCAGTAATAATAACAACAACTTGCATTTATACAGCATCCCCCTTACGCAGGGGGTTGTGTCCCAGAGTGTTGGATGGACTGATTGTTCTGGTAAACCCCATGGGTTGGGCTGGTCAGTCTTAAGGATGAGATCCCAATCCTGTTAGCTACAATTCCTCATGTGGAGTCAGTTCAGAATTGTGCCAGTCTTTGAGCCACACACATTGCTGGCCCTGGTGCACTGCAGCTGTTAAACCCTCTCTGGCCAGGCTCAAGTGGCCTCTGGACAGCTGATAGCTGCCGACAAGCTGAAGGAGGTAATCTGCTGACACCACTCTGCACATCAAGAGAAGCTCAGTCGCAGTGAGGGCTCTCACCAGGGCCTGCCTGACTGCATTTCACTTTGAAAATATCTAAATGTTTTTCTACAGATATTGTAGTGGAACACAAGGAATGGTGGGACATTAGGGATGGTGGTGGGGGCTGGGTGGGGAGGGGTGGTTATTAAATGCCACCACCCAACCCCCCAACCCCCCCATTAAAAAACAATTGACATCTATTTTGTACATTGGGAGTTTCTAATGAGTGTAAATTATACATCAAAGGCTTGCATTTGATATAGCATCACCACATCATCGAGATGTCTCAAAGAGCTTCCCAGGAATTTATTGTGAAGTGTAGTGACTGTATTTGTAGGCCAACACAGCAGCAAATATTTGCAGCCATGACCCCAAACCAATCAAATCTATCTCCAAATTATCTTTTGGGCGAATATTTATTTCAGTTCTCAATTTGAACGCAGCCATATCGGCTTTAAAAGAGAAGTCCCGTCCTGGATGTTTTGTGTAAATGGATAGAGCTGTTCAGTGTCAACTGTGTCAATGTGTCACTGTGTCAAGCTATTGAATTTCAAGTCTAGAGAATTGTACCTGTTGAATGAATGTTGTCCCCTTTATCACTAACTGCTGCTGTCCCAATGCTACAATGCTTCCTCTAGCCAGGACGGGTTGGACAGTGGGGGCCAGCAACGTCTCCATGGCCACCATCAGCGCTGCTCTGCGAATGGCCGACAGGAGGTGCAGTTCTTCATGACGGGACGGGTCCCGACAGTTTTTCCTCAGCCCCTCCCCCAAGATGGAGTGCTTCGCTGCTCCACGTAGCGGCCTGGCAGAGAGCTGGGCAAAATCTCTCATTATGGGTGAGTGAGTTTGAATGTCGCTTCAAGGCTGGGATTCAAACTTGTGACCCTATGGGTTGGAAGTTCAGTGCTCCGTCTGACCACCTTGAACATATATTATTTTTTCCTTTGTAAATGCATGCGTGCCACTGCATTCTAATCTTTGTGAACACTGATAGTTGTTAAATAGGCCAGGTTCCACTAACGCATGCAGCTTTGAGTGCAGATGCAGACAGATGTACTGTTATCACCTATCTCAAGCTGAAGTTTGACTGAAAAATTACCATTTCACTCGCACAATACAGTACCTCTCTGCTATAGACCAACAAGGTATAATATGAGGCCCTTTTTACATAACAATCTTATATTAGAGGCAATATAAGTTTGCTGTCTCTCCAACAGTAGTTTAAACACTCTTAGGTTATTTTGAACTGATTTTTACATCATACATACTCAAAATGCACAAATCCTAATGTAAAAATCACTGACATAACAAATGTCAGCAACGTATTACGGCAGATGGCAGTTTTTAGGATAGCAATTTGGGATTTCACTGCTTTATTGTGACAGTTCAAATTATTAAACCTTTATAGCTTGACATATTTCTTGGAATAAGCGTACAGTATTTCAGCATCTTGGGACATCCTACCTAGTTGAAAGGGGCTATGCAAATGTAATTTTGTTGTTGTTGTTATTATAACCATCAACTCTACATTCCTGATGAAGCTAATAAGCTGTGTTTCACAGATCAGGACTTAAACCAGTGCCAAATGCATAGAATGGCTGGGATGGAAGTAACAAATTGGTGGGTGAGAGAGGTAGAGAAGAACGTCTCTGGATCCTTAAGGAAAGAAAATGCTCCCTAAAATAAAAGAAAGTGCAATATAGAATCTTCCTTAGCCTTTAGGTGAAACTATTCTGAATTTGGGGGATGAGAAAATGGGGTAGGAACAACAACAACAAAATTACATTTTGTATAGCGCCTTTCACGTCAGGATGACGTCTCAAGGCACTGAACAGTTATTGCTTCAGACCCGAGCTGAGGACAGGTGCGGAGGAGTGGGGGAGGAAGGAGTTGCCAATGTGACCATTGAAGAAGAGAGTCTTCAGGCGAGATGTGAAGGAGGCCAGTAAGGGTGCGAGGCGGAGGGATTTCAGGATGAAGTTCCAGAGGTTGGTGGCAGAGGGACTGATGGCTCACCCACCAATGGTTTGGCGGGTTGGTTGAGGGACGTGGAACAGGCCAGATTCTGCTGAATGGAGGGGTGGGCAGGTTGGTAAGGGGATAGGAGATCACGATGTAGGGTGGGGCGAGGTTGTAGAGAGCTTTAAATGTGAGGAACAGTATCTTCAATTGGATCCTCGGGATGATGGGGAGCCAATGGAGTCAGGCAGAGATGGGGGAGATGGGGGTCACAAAGTTTGGAACTGTAGAGAACACGTGCCACAGAGTTCTGGATTACCTGTAGCCTGTGCAGGGAGGAATTGGGAAGGCTGACCAGCAAGGCATTTGCATAGTTGAGCCGGGATATAATGAAGGTGTGGATGAGGGTTTCTCTGTTTTA
This sequence comes from Hydrolagus colliei, assembly GCA_035084275.1. NCBI lineage: Eukaryota > Metazoa > Chordata > Chondrichthyes > Chimaeriformes > Chimaeridae > Hydrolagus > Hydrolagus colliei. The sequence continues at coordinate 30,334,495 of CM068744.1, forward strand.
GAACAAAGGGAGAGAGAGAGTGATGGAGGCGGGGGACTCTCCCTGCATTTTTTCTTCTTGTTCCAGTGCTAATTATCATATTCCAAGTCCCTTCCTCTCTTCCTCCCACTCACCACTCTTATTTGGACAAAATAATTCAACCAATTTTCTCTCATTCCAACTCTTTCTCTACTGACTTCAGTGAGGGAGCAGTGAACCTATGGAACAGGCTCCCTCGGGAGACAATGGAAGCAGAAAATGGCATTTGTTTCAAGAACAAATTGGACAGATTTCAGCAAGAAAATAATATCTCAGAATGCAGTGTATAGTTTGGGATATGACAAGTCAAGCAACTGCCAGAATGATGGAAGGCGAACTAGATGGACCTTGGTCTTCTTTCACCTAGCAAATTATTATGTTCTTATAGATTGATTCCATAGGTACCTGTTCTTCAAGGGAGCACATCTATAGGGAATGTCAGCATGCTACAAATCAACAATTAGGGGATTAGAGTCAACCCCAAGCCTATTTTCAACTAATGTGCTCCAACACTCAACGTTCAAGCGGGACCTGTGGGGAAACACAGAAGAGAGGAAGTGTTTGTCATTGGATAGTAAACTCTGGCTGACTATCCCTCCCTCCTACCCACCCCTAACACAATTCTGCGCCATCTTAAATAAGGACAACATGTTTTTCCAGACTAAGACTGGATGGAATTTCACACCTCCGATCTATTGTGCTCAGTTCTAACCATCATTAAATCATATATACAAATGGCAAAGGCTCCCAACATCAGGTAAATCTGTTCACTGGCAATCCGACTTTTGCTCCTGAAATCTGAGGTTCAGGTTTAGGTTATAATCCCTTCAAAAGGCAGTGCTTCACAGAACCACCGCCTCCCAACCCCCCAACCCTTTTGTTGGCTGTTACTAATATTGATGCTTTGGGACCACAGATATCAGCCACGATCTTATAGATTGATGGAACAGGCGTGAGGGGCTGATTGGCCTATTTCTGTTCCTATGTTCCCATAAGTCTTTGGGTGACAAAAGCAAGAAACGATGGTTCTTTGGCTGAAAAGTGTTAGTTGGGACTGATGCACTGATTGATTTAAAAAAACAGGCTGTTATTTTAGCTTTGTCTATTCAGTATTAATGCAATTATTTCGTGTTCACCCAGGAGGAAAAGAAGGTTCCACCTCCAGTACCAAAGAAGCCACCCAAAGGGAAAATCCCTATCATGCGGGAGAAGTCTCTGGAGCTTCCTGACAGGCAGCGGCAGGAGGCTAGGAAGCGGCTGATGGCTGCCAAGCGAGCGGCCTCCTTCCGGCAAAACTCAGCCACAGAGCGGGCAGACAGCATCGAGATTTACATCCCAGAGGCACAAACCAGGCTTTAAAGACAGAAAAAGTTGCCAGCAAAATCTCTCTTTCTTTCTGTTTTAACCATTGGCTCTTAATATTTGTCATGTACATTTCACACCATGAAGCCTGGTGGAATTAAGTGATGGGAATGATGTGGGTGGGTGGGTGGGTGGGTGGGTGGGGGGGTTGTGTGGGTGTTTCCATGGTAATTCTTGTCTCAGCCTCCACTGTGTTCGCTCGCTGTTGTGTTCATTGTGCCATTAGCCCCCAGTGGAATGATTCTGATTCTCTGAGTTTTTGGAGCTCGTTACAGGAATTACCATTTTTCTGTTTAGAGGCATCAGTCTTAAACCAGCGACTTATGATGAAGAGGGCAAGCTGAATATTCCACTGATTCATCAAGCTCACAGGAGCCTATTAAAGGAGAGCAAGACCTCCAAAGAAGGAAGCTCACAGTCTTTCGAAGCTAATTCAACTGTGTGCTGTTTTCTATCAGTTGCTCATTTGCCCAGTGAGTTTGACAGACAGCTCTGAGGAGAGAAGAGAGGAGAGAGAAAAAAAAAACGTGGCTCATCAGCATGTAGCAGAGAGAGAGAGGACAGCCAAGGGAGAGGACTGCACAGAACAGGACAGTGTTGTGGTTTGAAGACAAAACTAAAACGCGAACGAATGAATTATGTGCCAACACCATTTTTCATTTTTTTAAAAAGTAAATACCATGAAATGAAACCACCGCCAACCCAACTCCTAGTAAGGAAGCAGGAAATTATAAGCTGGGCTACAGTGACTAACTGAGCTGTTCTCCACTCAGATCCTTTCAGGGACAGAAGTCCAATACAGTTTGGGGGAAGTGTGGGTGAAATGGTTAATAACTCTCTCTCTCGCTCAAATGACTTTTGCATTTTGTTATCTACAAACTTATTGGAACACAAATAACTTCCAGTTTGACGCTGGTATGACCCTGCCCTGATGCTCCCTCTGTTTCCAAAGTATTTGCCAAATCGACTGAAGGCTTGAAAGAGAGAGAGAGAGAAAAAAAATTGCAATGGGTAAAAATGATTTTCTCTCTCTACCTTCTTTATTCAGGAGTTAGTTGGAAAGAGCCTTGAAAGGAATCTCACAGAGAATCGATATATGTACTGTTTGAGTCAAGGGGAAAAAAAAAAAGTGCTCACCTTTCTGGGTGACGGAAAAACGTGCAATAGTGACCAGCTTCACTTAAAAATGTGCAATTTCAAATCGTGCCAATGCCAATGAAGGAGACCTGAAGGAGAGATGGAATGTGACTTCCCAGTGAATGCTTGCCTTACAATAGCCAGATTCTTGGTAGTTAGATATTTCAACACAAGGAAATTTCAGAAATAACCTCCTGGTAGTAACCACTTCAATATTCCCTTCATTTCGAATTTATTATGCTTTTTAAAAAAAAACTTTTAATATATATCTATATAAATATATATATATATATGCAGTGACTGATGTTAAACTTTTGAACTGGCATGCTGTTTTCATTTTCTTCACTTAAAGGAAAAATGTAATGGATTATGCTAGCTGCAAACATTTATAAATTATACATGCTACAGTAATTCTGTTATTTATTGGTTTGTTTTATTTATTGGTTCATTTGTTTATTTACGCGAGGGTAGCTTTTTAAAACTTTTGTCTGCCTGTTCTTGAAAAGTGTCCATCACGTTAATGCAACCAATGATTTCAGTTCCACTGACGTTTCAATGACCATGTGCAGGGGTTGTTTTAACCTGAAGGTATTTTTTGCTTTCATTTTTCCTGGAGAAAAATAATAAGGATAATAAGGATAATTCTGTGGTTATTGTGAAAAGAAAAAAAAGACCGTTAATTCACTGATGTTCATGGAAGCATTGAATTCACAGTACAAAACAAAAAACGAATTTCGCAAAATGCAACTCAGAAAAGTAACACCCTCTACATTAGAAAAGCCCACAGAACCACAAAACTCTCACCTCATGTAAGATTCATTAATGTACCAAACAGCCTTAAACTAAATTTGGAAACAAACGTGAATGAATGTACAGCCCCTAAAATTTGCAAAAAAAAAGGAGAAATGTTACCTAGGATACTATATTTATCATAAATAAGGCCTTGGATTATGACGAGAGCTTTATGATGTGCAATTTTATTTATTTTAATTAAACTATATAAAGAGGTAGACAGAAATATATAAAGAGAAAGTCTGAGAAATGTTTAATAAATATATATACATATATATTCACTGTTCTAATACCCAGAACTGTTCTCCCTCACTAGGTTCATTAAGACTTTTTTTTTAAAAAGTCGAAGCAGTATTTTTTTTCCTAAAGAAAACCTTGTGGGGGTATTTTTGATGTATCCACAGGGGTGGGATGCTGGTAGCTGGCCTGCTTTTGGACATATTATTTGGTTTGCCTGTATGTTATTGTTGATAGTGCACTAAACTAGTTTTCAGCTGGTTAGCGCTGAACTCTCATTAGCCCTGCTTCCTTACGCAACCTGCAGACATCACTCTATAATTGTGAACCAGATTCATCAGAAATTATCAATTTATTACTGACTTTTTCAAACATATGTCAATGTGTTCTTTCTGCTATTCAGCACATATTAACAAATAAATTTCACACATGCCAATTATGACATACATCTTCAAGGATTTTGACTTTTGTATGAACTGATTTAGTCCATAGATAAAATATAGAGCAAAACATATCAATTTACAAAACTATCTTAAGACAGAATAGTAGCCTTGATGCTTTTATTACGAACATCCGTAAATATTAATCTATATAGAACCCTGCATAAACATATTGGCTTTGTTCCTGTTGATTTTAAGAAAACAATTGTGCGTGAATTCCTACATTTCTAAGTGCAATATACCATATGTATCATCAGTGGTAAATATATCAGGTCAAGTGAACAAAAGACTTTTTTTTTAAAAAAAGATAAGATTACAGTGCTCTCTTAGGTAAAATACATAGCCAAGCTCTTTTATACATATACACTTTTCATTACAGAAAAGGTTTGTATTTGACAGCAGTAAAATAATGCAAACTAGTACATGTCAGATAGATACCACAAAGCTTTAACTGTGCATTTAATACAGCAACATTGCTCCCATTTATTGCACAACCCATGCCATCATTTAAACCAAACAGGCTTAGAAATCAGACACAATATTGATGGATAAATGTGTTTTCTTTGGGGTCGGGTGTGGGAGGAGGGAGTTTCTAACGAATAAACCTCATCTCTCAGATGAACAAATATCAGTTTTTCAGTTATGTCTAACAGGAAGGACATACAGTATATCTCCCTGTAAATGTGCAAACTGTGCCAAACAGGTAGACCTACATTGTCTCACAAGGAAGCTAAGGAACAAAGATTTCCTATATATCCAGGCACACACATAATTTAGTTGAAAATACTGCAAATTATAACAAAGGATTGTATGAGTGAAAGAGTGGAGTGCCAAATGTCATTTCTTTGCATAGAACAGCTCTTAAAGAACAAAAAAAGCCGTATATTTGACACACAATTCTCTTTTTTGCCTTTCATGTTTCTTTTAATAAGCACTAATTATTAGCATGCGAGATTTAGGTATTAATATTGAATGTACAGTAAGCTATTCTGTTGCTGAAAGTGATTTCTTGGTACTTGCTAATGCCTTCCTTACCAGTTGGTTAGTAATTCAGTTTGGATTTATTTTATATTTGTTTTGGTGGGGGGTGGGAGGGTGGGGGGGTGAAAATGTTTGGCCTCATTTGATTTGCACTACTCTTCAGTTCATGATGAAATGCTCTCATTTTCTAGCAGACGATCACGAGATGTGCTTTTAGTATGTTGTTCCTTTGCTCTCTCTTTGGAGAGAGAGACGCCTCTTTTACACACTTTGTGCATTACTGACGCCTATCATCAGTTGTAAATACTACTTTGATTAAAAACTTTTTTTGGGTTGGGGAGGGGGGGAAAGGGGAGCAGGGAGTGGGTGGGGGGCGGGGTGGGGGGCGTTGGGGAACAATTGATGTTTTTGTCCACCGACTAGCCTGTTGGCCAGTGACAGAACTGAACCCTGAAGTGAACTGAATATGCTTCTGATTGTACAGAAGGATCACTGCCCTCCTTTATGTATGTTTATTTCTCATTTATGGAAGAAACAATATCTTGAGACATTACTTACTCTGTAAAGGAAACTTTAAAAAAAGAGAAAAACACAGTTTAAAAGTCCAGTCGTGGCATAATATTTCCTTCCAGTGAAATCGGAGCTGAATGTTTGATAAACTTATGAGTTGTTTCAAAATTATTGCTATGTGTGTTCATTATTGTTAGATTTTTTTTTACAAATCTGAAATTTTCACAAAGCTTGATATTCACTCTGATGCAACAGTGAAGCACATTATAGATCATCAACTATTTGGGGTAATAATTTGAATACCATTCAAATTAAGGTACTGCCAAGCTAAATCAAGTCTCTTTTGTAAAATGAATGGTGGAACAGGCTTAAGGGGCTGAATATCCAACACCTGTTCCCATGTGATAGAAACAATCACCAAAGGTTACGACACTGGTGATGTGATGGAGAGGCCACTTTTTAATGAAGCATGCACACATTCAGCCAGCGAGACACATTTATACACTAATACTGGAGGGTTCTTTGTGTTTAATGGTTGTATTTAAATATATACTCATACATATGCACAAGCCCCTTTCATTTTGTTAATGAGGTTTGCTTGCTGTGATACAGCCAGAAGGAAAAATGAGTGGTTCAGTGATTCATGTTGACTTCGCTGATCAAAGCAGTTTCAGAGAAAGCCAGGGGGAGGGGAAATAAAACACCCTAAACCCACACTTTTTTTAACCTGAAATTATTGGGACTTTACTTTCCATCAGATCATGAGCAGATAAACAATTGATTCTCTGGTTCAAACATCATCGACCCGGATTATCTACCAATCTTATGACACTTTGAAAAGATAATTTGTTTCTCCCTCGGTGTCTCAGCCAAAATTATACAGTCACCTCAGTTTATTAACAATAATCCTCGCATTTTATGTAGTACTTTTCACGTCTTCTACACTTCTCAATTATATAATCGTAATCCTTGCATTTGATATAGCGCTTTTCATGTATTCTTGATGTTTCAAAGCTCTTCACAGAATATAATGTGAACTGAATTGACTGTATATTTATGGGCTTCATGGGCAGCCAATTGCACACAGCAGGGTCCGACAAATAGTCATGGATTGAAGTGACCAATTTATTATTGTTTTTCTTTATTGAGGAATTATTATCAGGCGTGTGAAGTTACAAAACTTTCCCAAAGTTTTACCCTGCCGAGAATCAAACCTGGATCTCTTGCTTGCAAGGCGAGTGCTCTAACCACTGAATTTCATAAAGCATCTTCTATACATCTGAAAGCACTTCACAGAATACAACAACAACAACAAAATTACATTTGTAGAGCGCTTTTCAACCTCAAGGATTAACTATGGCAACTCTCTCCTTGTCGGTAACTCCAACTCTTCCCTCCACAAGATGCAGAGCATCCAAACTCCACACCAGGCTCCACGACCCCAGCACCCCCACCCTGGCCCGGCTTCACTGGCTCCCCATTCCTCAGAGGACCGAATTCAAGATCCTTCTCCTCACTTTCCAGGTCCTCCATGGCATTGCCACCTCTTATCTCTCTGACCTGCTGACCCCCTCGGTGGCTGGGCTTTCAGCCTTCAGCTTCTCTGCCCCTATATTTTGGAACACCATCCCACAATCCCTTGGTGTTGCTCCCTTTCTTGCCTCCTACAAGACCAGTCTCAAGACCCTCCTCCTTGACCATTCCTTGAGTCGCCCTCCTACTTCTCTGCCTTCTCTCATCCCAAGCCTGCCCAACCCCACTCCCCCATACACGGTTCTGACCCTGACTGTTCAGTGCCTAGGACATCCTCCCGACGTGAAAGGCGCTCTTACAAAATGTAATTTTGTTGTTGTTGTTACTGTCCTTCACGTCGGGAGGATGACCCAAGGCACTGAATAGTCAGCATAATGAATATACTGTAAAGTGAACTAACAGTATATTTGTGGGCAAAATTAGGTAGCCAGTTGCGCAAGGCAGTGTCCCACAAACAGTCATGGATTGAGAAACCATATTTCAATGTTTTTATTCCAGTTAACAATACAATCCCATTTAAAAGTAGCAAGCAGATGAAAGACATTACATTAGATAGACACAAGGTTACAAAAGTTACAATCATTATCACAATTTCACTTAAAGATATAATGCTACAAATTCCATTACAGGCAAAATTCATAGTAATAAAACAGCATACTGATCAACCAAGCAAGAATTCACTAAAGCGCAGCATTAATTATTAATTATAGCTGCTGTATACATTTCATGCTGGCAACACTCATCAATTGCGTGTTTCGAAATGGAGGGAGCAACTTGCTTCAGCTGTTTTATATTGGAGTAAAATTTGCAGTGATCCTTCAACACGTTCCTATTGTTAATTCATCCTTAATGTTTTCTTAATAAGCCTTGCTTGATATGATCCAGCCAGAAGGAAAAATGAATGCTTCAGTGATTGATATTTTGGCATCATTCATCAACGTGGTTTAGGAGAAAGTAAACCAGAATTTTTAATTTAAATACGTTAAGGAATGAACATTAGTAGAGGAATACAAAAGTTCACTCCTTATATGGTTAAAGACCTTGCATTCCCACAATAATAACAACAAGTTACATTTATATAGCGCCACTCACGTCAGGAGGACCTCCCAAGACCCTGGACAGTGGAGGGCGAGGAGGGCAGTGGTAGGAGGGTGACCAAAGAGTCAAAGGATGAAGAGGAGGGTTTGGAGAAGGATATTGAGAAGGGGTCTTGAAGGAAGCAAGGAACTGTGGGATGGAGTTCCAATGGGTAAGGGCAGAGAGGTTGAAGGCCCACCCACCCATGGTGGGGGCAAGCAAGGTGGTGGATGTGAAGCAGGCTGGAGCCCGCTGAATAAAGGGAGTGGACAAGTTAGTAGGGGGTTAGGAGGTAACAGAGATAACAATAATAATAATATTTGCATTTCATATAGCGTCTTACCATGTTTTTGAGACTCTCAAAGCACTTCACAGAATATACTGTCAATTCATTTTATTTGACTGTATGTTTTGGGCAAAAGCCATGAATGTGAATTAGCAACTGGTTAACATGAAGGAAGCAGAAGGTAAACATTTGGAGAAACTCAGTCAAAACAGCTGGAAATATTGAGTGGACTACTCCTGGGTTCTTGCTCAAACCCCATCTGTAACTCTAATGTAATTGACTTGAATTCACAGCCACAGAGAAAAGTAGCTGAAATTGCTGACAACATCAAGCTAGGGGATACTATGGAATCAGAAGAGGGAGCCAATTTCACACAGCAATCTCCCACAAACAGTCGTTGATTGAGCAAATTACTTTTATTTATTTTTAAGGAATTATTGCCCCTGGAAAAACGATCCGCCAATCGACTAACAACCGGGTTCCTACCTGCTGCTAGGTAAACAGGTGTGTTTGTGTGGAGTAAGGAAATGTGCCCAACTTTTCATCGTGCTGGGAATCGAAAACACAGGTTTCTCACTTGCAAGGCGAGTGCTCTAACCATTGAGCTACAGAATAGGGAGGAGCAACGCCATGGAAGACTTTGAAGGTGAGGACCAGGATCAGTAAACAAAATTTGTAGTACTTTTTCTATGGGGGGAGGAATGGGTTACACCTCGTTATTACCCATGACATTGACAATTGGAGCTCCTGTAGCTCAGTAGTTAGAGCACTCACCTTACAAACATGAGACATGTCTTTGAATCCAGGCAGATCAGGGCGAAACCTTGAGCAGGTTTCCATACGCCTAATAATAATCCCTCCCCAAAAAACATACAATAATACAATTGGTCATTTCAATCCACAACTGTTTGTGGGACACTGCAGTGCCCAATTGGCTGCCACGTTTCGCCCACAAATATAATCAATTCACTTTACAGTATATTCTATGAAGCGCTTTGAGAGGTGGATAAGATGTGAAAAGCGCTATTTCAAATGCAAGGATTATTATTATTATTGTAAACTCTATCACGGACAATGCCATATCTGGCCTTATACTCATTTTTCTCTCCTCTTGTATTCCCCATTCCCTCCACCAAACCCTCCACCATCTCTTTCTGCGCTTAGAAAAAGTTTCCCCAAGTCCTTTACAAACACGTTCTCTCTCTCTGGCCTTCCAGCTGCAGTGACCCCAATGCAATCTTGAAGCTGCTGCTGCTTCTTCAAAGTCTTTCCTAAACTTTCAATTCCCTTGCCTCCCTGAAATCCAGGACCATCTCCAAACCTACCCGTTTCCCTCGTAAAACAACCGCCACACAGCCCCAAAATGCATTCTACTCCCAGGCCATCCAGAAACTCCCATTCTCATCTCCTCAGTGGACCCCCTCAATTACCCCAAAATGTCTTATCTAGATAAAGTAGCAAAACAGAATATTTTCTAAATGGTGAGAAAATAAGAACTGTGAAAAAACAAAGAGATTTGGGATTCCACATATACAAATCACTATAAACAAGCTCACAGTTACAAAAAGTTAGCAAAAAGACAAATGGTATGTTGGCCTTTATCTCAATGGACTAAAATATAAAGGAGAGGAAGTGATGCTTCAACTATATAGAGTCTTGGCGGACTCTGTTTTGTGCTCCACACCTCAGGAAGAATATCAATAACGTCATAACGTCGATTTAATTTTAAAATGAGAGGTAGGCCATTTATGAGTGAAATCAGGAGGCAGGTTTTCACCCAAACAACATCGCTAGGGTGCGCACAAGAAAGGAAATGGTTAAGGTGCAAATTGATTACAGTGTAATGCCTTTAGAAGAGAACCGCATAAAGACAACTTGGGAAAAGGGAAGGGCCAACTACAGTACTGACATACAATAAAGCAGAAATTGAGACAGTGGGAAGGTTAGCTATGGAATTGCTGTACAAAGACAATCATACAAGATAAAGTTTCACATTGTAAAGCTAACAACCGATACTCTGCTTGGATTGCAAGGTATCATTTCAACGAGATAGCTGAAAATAATCGTGAGTGTGGAGACAGAAGCCATTCACAAGGAGTGGGAAATAAAACACAAAACAACCTACTCAAAGGTATCCCCACAGCAATGGTATGGTGAAGTGGGAAATAGAGACTGCAAAGGAAATGTGGAAGAAGACAGGCAGATAAGCAAGCACCTGGCAATTCTGGCCTATAGAAACATATTGGAAAACAATGACCAGGACAAATAATGCTGTGTCGATGGTTTCGAGGTTTATTAAACTCGTAAGACAAAGAAAATTGAGACCACAATGGAGGTAAACCATAAATTAAACTAGGGAGGGAGAAAACTTTTACAAAAAGACAGAGAATATAGTTTAGGAAGAAAAACCTAATAAAGAAGAAGCTTGGATAAAAGGAGAAATTTGGAAGAATAATTAAAATCCAAGATCATATTGGATTAAAACAATGCTAAAGGAAAAATGTATAGCAGAACAGTATGGGAAAGACTCCAAAGACTGAGATAAAGAGAGTGAAAAAAGAAGAAACCCAAAAAAGGAAGATGTTGGTTAAGAAATGACCCAATGAAAGGGATTCTAGTATCTAGCAGGTTGCAGTCGCACTATTGAAAACGTTTTGGTTGCATTGTTCAATGTTTTGAGAGCTGAGAATACCATAATGATTTCTACATTTGAGTTGTTACGGTAGGTTCTCCATAGGGTCCGTCGAAATGGAAAATTTCCGATATCGATATATCGGTGGGCTCATATCGATATATACCGATATATCGATATATCCGGGTTTTTTATACTGTGCATGCACGCGCATTCGAGGGTGCGCGCATATTCGGGGTGCGCACGCATTCGGGGGTGCGTGCGCATTCGGGGGTGCGCCCGCATTTGGAGGTGCGCACGCATCCGGGGGTGCGCGCGCATTCGGAGGTACATGCACATTCGAATGTGCGCGTGCATTCCAGTGTGCGCGCGCATTCCGTGCTCTAGGCCCAGGAGGTTGCAATGCCGGCGACAAGGTAAGTTGGAAAAGTTTGCATTATACCGATAATACTGATAATACCAATATATCGCCAGAAACGATATACCGATATTTATGATATACTGATGCAGATTTTGATACTGAATTTTTCGATATATCGATATATTTTAAATTCTAATATCGGCATATCGATATGAAAAATTATATCGATATAACCTATATATCGATATATCGCCTGACACTAGTTCTGCAAAACACAAGGTTAAAAAAAAGTACACAGTAAGCTTCAAACAAACTTAAGTGGTCAAAAAGGCTATTTGGATGTTGGCCTCTATCTCAAGGAAAGTTGGAATATAAATGAGAAAAAATTATGCTTCAGCTATATAGAGCCTCGGTGAGACCCAACTCGAGTACTGTGTTCGGTTTTGACCACACTTCAGGACGATATTGGCCCAAAGGTGTTACAGATTAAACAAATGATGCCAGGGCTTTAAGGGTTAAACGATGAGGACAAATTTCATAAACTTGGTCTCTGATACCTTGAGTTTAGAAGGTTGAGGGATGATCTGATTGAGGTTATTTAAAATACTAAGGGGATTCTATAAGGTAGATACAGAGAAAATATTTGCTCTGGTGGAGGAATCCATAACAAGGCTTCATCTTAAAATTGGACCTCTGCTATTCAGGAGTGAAATCAAAAAGCATTTTTTTTAATACAAAGTGGTAATCTGAAAGTGGCAGTGGTAGTCTCTCCACTAAAAGGCTGTGGATATGGGATGCATTCACATTTTCAAGACAGGTGGATAGATTTTTGTTAGGTCAGGATATCAATTGTTATGGAGCAAAAGTGGGTGATCGGAGTTGAGGTACAGATCAGCTATTATCTAATACAATAGCGGAACAGGCTCGAGATGCTGAATTATCTACCCCTGTTCCTATGCTCTAATCACTCTTGAAAGGGCACTCATTTCAGCAAGGGCAATTTTCTTTGTGTTTGTTATGTAGGCGCTGATTTAAATGTACACAAGTGATTTCTCCTGTTTAAACACAGCTCTAGATCAGAAAATGCGGAGGGAATTTACAATAGTCTCAGAGAAAGAATAGAATCAGTTGGAATAAACGTTTTTCTCACCAGGCTCTGCAATCCCATCGTTAGGCTCCATGACCCCGTCAGCACCACCCTCACTCGGCTCCACTGGCTACCTATTTACATCGTGACCACATCACTCCCACCCTCGTCCATCTCCACTGGCTCCCCATCACCCAGAGGATCGAATTCAAGATCCTTGCCCTCACTTTGAAGGCCATTCATGTCCTTACTCCCGCCTATCTCTCTGCCTACTGTCTCCCTACCAGCCTGCCTGCACCCTCCGTTCAGCAGACTCAGGTCTGCTCCGTGTCCACCGCCCTAACCGCCCAACCAACGGTGGCCAGCTATTTTCTCAGCCTCTCTGCTCCTGAACTCCATCCCACAGCCCCTCCGCCTTGCTTCGCCCCTTTCCTCCTTCAAGGGCCGGTCTCAAGACCTTCCTCTTCGACCGTGCCTTCGGCTGCCCCACTAACTCTTCCCCCTCTCCCACTCTCCTTCCCCTTCCCCTTCCCCCTATCCCAACCCTCCCCAGCACCCTGCCCCCACCCCATCCCCGCTTGGATCCCGACCAGACTGTTCAGCACTTTGGGACGTCCTCCCGACGTGAAAGACGCTATATAAGTGCAATTTTGTTGTGTTGTTGTATTCCTCAGAGGATCGAATTCAAGATCCTCGTCCTCACTTTCAAGGCCCTCCAAGACCTTGTCCCTTCCAATTTCCCTAACCCGCTAACCCCTTCTCAACCTGTCCACTCCCTCCGTTCAGCGGGCTACAGGCTGCTCCATGTCTTCCGCCCAATCCGCCCTACCATTGGCTTTCAGCCTCTCTGCCCCCACACTTTGGAACTCCAACCCACAATCACTTTGCCTTGCTTCCTCCCTTGTCTCCTTCAAGACCGGTCTCAAGACCCTCGTCTTCGACCGTGCCTTCAGCCACCGTCCATCTCTCTGCCCTCCCTCATCTCAACCCTGCACCCCCCGCCCTCCTCTCCTATTCTCTTGTCCTGATCTGTGACTGTTCAGCATCTTGGGAAGTCCTCCCAACGTGTAGGGCATTTTACAAATGTAATTTTTGTTGTTGCTGTTCCTATAGTGGCACAGGTTTTGCAAAGGTATTGTATCAATTGCAAGATTATGACATCTGGCTTATCTGAGGTTTTGCATGTACTGTATATACAGCAGTGCCCCCAAGTGGGTAAAGTGCTCACACATGCTGAGTAAACTGACCATTAACATGGAGGAAAAATTGAAACAGGAAACATCATTTTAGCACACTAAATTACCACATCCCCCCACACTCAATAAATATATACTGTACAGTCAATTCACTTGATAGTATACGCTGTGTAGCGCTTTGAAACATCTAGAAGATGTGAAAAACGCCAGATCAAATGCAAGGATTATTATTGTAACAGGGGAATAAACTCTGTCCCTGCTTTTCTATGGATATAGGTTCCACTTATATGTAAAGGAGTTGTTTAGGTTTTTTTTTCAAAAGTGTGCCTCAATCAACATAGTTAAAAGAGCTGGACTTCAATCAGGGCTCATTTAAGTTCCAGCCCTAATTGTTAATTAGGGTGTTGAAGTGGGGTGAATTCAAAATAAATCTACAGAAATACAACTTGAGTAGTAAATACTGTATATGGATCAAGCTTCCTAGGTAGAAACAGAAAGTGTTGTTTGTTTCAAGAACAAATTAGATAGATTTCTGCTAGACAATAATCTCGGGATATAGTACAGGTAGACCTCGCCTAACGGTCAACATTGTTTTGTTATTACTCGCTGAAACATAAGGAACATATATTTAATTTAACGTCACGATGTTCACTATTAAAGTGTTCGGGTGGGTGGAAACAAACTACTTTGGGTAGCATAGGTGTACATAGATGCAGAACGTCCAGTATTCTTGCGTGGGTTCGCTTAACATAGTTTTGCTTAAAGTGGAATGGGATGCCCCAAGGTTTCCATAATGTGGAGTTCTATAATTTTGTTGTTGTAGCTCGGTGGTTAGAGCACTTGCCTTACAAGTAAAAGACTTGGGTTCGATTCCTAGCAGGGCAAAATCTTGAGCAACTTTCCTTACTCCAACGCCTGATAATTCCTCATAAAAAATTGGGTAATTTCAATCCACAACTGTTTGTGGGACACTGCTGCATGCAATTGACTGCTGCATTTCACCCCCAAATATACAGTAAATTCATTTAAAAGTATATTATGAAGAGCTTTGAAACATCTAGAAGACGTGTTAAGGTGCTAAATCAAATGCAAGGATTATTATGCCTTCATGAAAGCAATCCTAGACCCTCTATATTTCAAAGTCTTTTTTTCTGCGTAGATGATATTTTAGTGGCTACTCCAGATAAACAATCACATTGACAAGTGTTGTGAACATTGTTTCAAGCACTTCAACAACAAAATTACATTGATAGAGCACCCTTCACATCGGGAGGACATCCCAACAGCTGGAGTTAAGTTAAACTTTACAAAAGATCAGTTGGACACAGACTACTGTAAATACCCGCGTATAAGACGCACTCGCATATAAGACGCACCCCCCACTTTTGACCTTGGTGAAAAAAAACGTAAGCATTTTCAATGATATTGCCGGCAGAAGGGAGGAGAGACAGGTACGGAGGGAGAGAGGGAGGCAGTCAGGCAGGAAGGGAGGCAGGCAGGCAGGCAGGGAGGGAGGCAGGCAGGCAGGCAGGCAGGGAGGGAGGGAGGGAGGGAGAGAGGGAGGGAGGCAGGCAGGGAGAGAGGGAGGCAGGCCGGAAGGAAGGGAGGCAGGCAAGGAGGGAGAGAGGGAGGTAGGCAGGGAGGGATGGAGAGAGAGAGGGAGGGAGGCAGGCAGGCAGGGAGGGAGGGAGAGAGAGAGAGAGAGAGGCACGGAGGCAGACAGGGAGGGAAGGAGGGGGAGAGAGAGAGAGAGAGGCAAGCAGGGAGAGAGAGAGAGGCAGGCAGGGAGGGAGGGAGGCAGGAGAGGGAGGGAGGGAGGGAGGCGAGGGAGGGAGGCGAGGGAGGGAGGCAAGCGAGGGAGGGAGGCAGGTGAGGGAGGGAGGGAGGCAGGAGAGTGAGGGAGGGAGGGAGGCAGACTGGGTTTGGCAGAAGGCAGGCAGCAGGTATGGCAGTGAAGTCCGCTGCTGCTGCCGGTGTCAGGGCGGCCGAGGCCGAAGCGCTATCACCCGCTCCCCTCAACCCCCGCCGGACACACTGACCAAACCCCGGCTGACAGCGCGCTGGCCGCCCCTCCTGTTTACTGTATTTCCGAGGCTCAAAATTTATTGTACCTGCGTATAGGGCACACCTCCAACTTTCGAGATCTTCCAACGTGAAAAAAAGTGCTCCTTATACGCAGAGATTTACGGTATTGCGTTTTGTGGTCACAGAGTAGACCACCTGGACGATCCCCTCTTTTGAGCAAGTTGGAAACGATTTTAGCACACCCAAAACTAATGGTTTTGACCTCACTCCATTCCTGATTAGAATGCTATGATTCTCTCATCAATTCATCCCAAATTTTGCCAAACAGGTGCAGCCCTTGTACAAACTGTATTGAAGAAAAGCCCTCTGTGGGAGCGGAATGTGGAGGCTGGAGCTGTACAGTCGCTGAAAGAGAGTCTGACCACTGTCCCCTACTGAACTCATCCAGATCCCTCAAAGCCTTTCCACTTAGAAGTATCCAGCTCAAATATAGCTGTATCTCCATTCCTGTCTGACAGAACACGATCAACGGGCCAGTCGCTTCCGCCAGTTGAGTCCTTATTCCAATGGGAATGGAATTGAACTCATGTGAGAAACAAGTTCTTGATACAGTATGAACTGATAAACACTTTACAGCCTTCACAGGATTTAACACTATCCTACTCCACCAATCTCACCTGTCCACATTATTTCTAAACTCAATGAGATTAAAGTGTGGATCACATACTCGCATCCTTGTGTAGGTGAGATTCATAGAATTCTCAGCTTGGTTTGGATGCTCTTAAACATGGCGATTGGTTTCCACATGAGTCAGACACCTGGTTGACCTACCGAAAAAAGTACTTGCTGTTGTTAATTGACATAATTGCTAAAAGATCGGCGTATAGAGATGGTCAGTGAGCAGTGGTCACTGCTATCCCTAGCATTGCTCACGGTAGCCACCCCACTATTGTACAGAAACAATTCTAAGAGGCAGAGAATTCACTTCCGTTAATAAAATTTCAGGTTTCGCATGAGGAAGTTCCTGTAACGTATTCATATCACAGGTTCTCCCTGTACAGAGTCGAGTATTGCCATTTTTGAGGAATGACCAGCCAAAGCAACACACCTTTGTATTAAAGATTCGCTCTGCTCAATATGCAGAAGTAGCTGCAGTGGCTGCTGTTAAAGATACGGTTACCAGGACGACAGCACGATAATCGTTCACTGGCAATTGCAACCGATTCAGCTTTCCTCGCTAATATTCTGTCAGAATTCCTGCTTTATTGGCTTCAGTCAAACCTTACAGCCAATGATGGGAGGCAGATTGAATGTGCACCATTATTTGAATATATTCACTAACTTGTGACTAAACATTCCCTTTTTAATCAAGTTCCAGGTTTAGACAAAACAGGGAATCCCCTGGCTAATTTCTTAGCTCAGAAGTGACAAAAAGGGGAACTAAATGGGGACAACCTTCATCCAATGCTGAAGGTCCTGTAACAGATATGACTCAGTCAGTGAGTGTTCCCGCAAGTTCTTAGCTTAGAGATATTATAGAAATCATATCCAGAGCTCCGCCAACAGAGCTCACCTTCAAAATCTTAAACATCCTGCACCAGAGGCTTATGAGACACATGCAAAGCAACTCAAACCACTCGACCTCAATCATTCCAGCAATTTCAGTAATATCAGATGAAAATAAAAGAGAAGAATGATGAAACAGATGAAACAACTGCTTGAGGCGAGGACTTTTGATTCCTTTATTCAAAGACTGCTATTATCAATGTGCCAGTTCCAGAGAAATGAAAAGCAAGAGATGTGGAGATATAAGCTGAATAGTGTTCTATGGTTAACAAAGTGGTGCCTATGATGGCAGTTAAATTCAAAGATACTGTTGAAACTGTCTTCTATGTGAAGGAAAATAATCTGATACGTAGAAGCTCTGAGGCTCCCTATGCTCATTGCCACGTTCAAATTCATTGCACAGCTCGACTACCAACTACAGCCAATGGGGATAAATTTATCTTCATCATAAATGACTAATTTTCTAAATGATCAGAGGCAATTCCTACCTGGAATAATTCAGGATTTATAAAAGAAGTCAAGTGTTTACTGTACAGGGTGTCCCAGGGCCTTGGGACATCCTCCCAACGTGAAATGCGCTATACAAATGCAATTTTGTTGTGGTTGTTGTTTGCCACAGTCTGTAGATTGTGCTGGAGGCTCACATTTCACAGCTGAGGTTTTCCAGGAATGTTTGAAAATTCCTAGCTTTAAACGATCACACATCCCTTACCATCCAGAACCTTTAGGCATAGTTGAACGTACCAGTTTGGAGTCCTGTCGCTCAGTGGTTAGAGCACTCGCCTTGCAAACGAGAGACCTGGGTTCAATTCCAAGCAGGGAGAGATTCCTTACTCCACATGCCTGATAATAATCCTTCGAAAAAAAACATAATAATTTGGTCACTTCAATCCACGACTGTTTGTGGGATGCTGCTGTGTGCAATCGGCTGCCGTGTATATTCAGTATACTCTTCAGTATATACAGTATATTCTGTGAAGTGCTTTGAGACATTCAGAAGGAGTGAAAAGCACTATATCAAATGCAAGGATTATTATTATTACTAATTGCACACTGAAGATCATGTTATAAAATGTGTGCCTCTGAACAGAAAGTATTCGGTTCACACATCTGTCTGAATAGCTGTGGGTACAGACACAAATCGGACCCACTGGCCCTAATAGCTACCCAACTTTCTGCTGTTACTGGTCTATCTCCAAACAAGGTAATGACCGATAGTGCTTCCTCTCCATTTAATGTGTAAGAAATTGACTGAAATTGTCAGTAATTTCATACTTTACGCCAATAGTTGTTTCTCCTGGTATGTTTTAGTTGGGCTTGTAAACTGTCCCAAATTCTTAGCTACAAACAGATGTATGGTTTGGGTTTGATTTTCCAATTGTTTTACATACCCAATACGATCCCAAGTGTCATGTTGAAATTTTTCGGCAAATTATAGACTTGGCCCTGCGGTGGGAAAGCTCCACATAAGAGGAAAGAACGGAATTACTGACAAATGGGTAAATGTAAATCAAACCACCGGAAAATTACATGACCTTTCGGGAAATAATTCTGACTGTCTGTAGATGAACAATTAATGTGCTATGGACACTGTCTTGTAAACAACGTCTGACCTGGCTACATATCTGGATCGAATGACGTATCGTTCGTCAAAGACTTTCACAATGTTTCAGTAGTGGTGACTATCATTTGATTGTTTGATCAGGGGAACATGGTTTATCCTTATTAATCTGTATTGAAATCATCTGTAGACACGAACAGACTAATCAGAATCAGCTAATTGTATTTTATGTCTTAGGTGTGACAAATGTTGCAGGACTGTTGGTATAATAACTTTAGATAGAATGTTAAGGGAACATTAAAAGTATGTTGTGCCTTGAAGAGTTAATTTGGTTCAAGGAAAGTTAGAAGTATGTGTATCACAGCTGCAGTTCTCTTGTTAATTGCTGATGTAGCAGTCCTGGATTGTTTTAATCAAAATCAGCTCATGGGTACCCAAGGATGGTTCCAGCTTATTCAAACCAGCCTGTAAACAACTAACAGGTGGACCATCACTTGAGGTTGTACAGATTTGCATGCACAATCTATCTTGCTGTTAACAAAAACAATGATAGAAGAGGTACAGTTAAGCTATATTATATTCAGCCAGAATTGGTCATCCAGGTGTTCACACCGAGATGGCAAGTGCATATTTTGCTTCTCTCGATCTGTAACTCTACAACAACAACAACAACAACAACAACAAAATTGCACTTATATAGCGTCTTTCACGTCGGGAAGACGTCCCAAAGCACTGAACAGTCTGGGCGGGACCCGAGCGGGGGGGTTGAGGGGAGGGGTGGTCGGGGAAGGGTGAAGGAGAATGGGAGAGGGGAAAGAGTTAGTGTGGGAGCCGAAGGCATGGTCGAAGAGGAAGGTCTTGAGACCGGCCTTGAAGGAGGAAAAGGAGGAAGCAAAGCGGAGGGGCTGCAGGATGGAGTTCCACAGTATGGAAGCAGAGCGGCTGAAAGCCTGGCCGCCGATGGTTGAGCGATAGGGCGGTGGATGTGGAACAGACCTGAGTCTGCTGAATGGAGGGTGCGGGCAGGCTGGTAGGGAGACAGTAGGTCAGAGAGATAGGTGGGGGCAAGGTCGTAAATGGCCTTGAAAGTGAGGACAAGGATCCTGAATTCGATCTTCTAGGTGATGACGGGGAGTCAGTGGAAATGGGCAAGGGTAGGAATGATGTGGTTGCGAAGCCTGGTGTGGGAGAGTACGCAAGTTGCAGAGTTCTGAATGATCTGCTGCTTGTGAAGCGAGGAGCTTGAGAGGCCGACGAGGAGAGAGTTCCTGTAGCCGAGCCTGGAAGTGATACAGGCGTAGATGAGAGGTTCGGGGGCGTGGGGAGTGAGGTAGTGGTAGAGTCTGACAATATTGCGGAGGTGATGGAAGCCTGTGCCAGTCATGGAACGGATGTAGGGAAGAAAGGACAGCTCGGGGTCAAACAAGACGCCCAGATTTATGATTGACTTCGAGAGGTGGAGAGAGCAGCCTTGAACACTGATGTTGTCAGCGCCTGAGATGCGGAGGTGCTGACGTGAGCCAATCAGGACTGCTTCCGTCTTTTTGATGTTGAGTTGCAGGAAATTTGCCCTCATCCAGGACTTGATGTTGGACAGACATGCAGTCAGAATGCCAGTAATCCTGGAATTGAGGGTTGACGCGGATAGGTAGAGTTGGGTGTCATCCGCGTACACGTGAAATTTACTCCATGTCTAAGGATGATGTCGCCCAGGGGGAGACTGTAGAGGGTGAAGAGCAGGGGGCCAAGGACAGAGCCCTGGGGAATGCCGTATGTGACTGTGCAGTGGCTGGAGGAGAAGCCATTGGAAGAGACAAAGTGAAGGCTGTGGGAGAGATAGGACCGGAACCATTCGAGGACAGATCTTTGCAGGTTGAGGAGGGAGGAGAGGCGGGGAGGAGGATCCCATGATCCATGGTATTGAAGGCAGTGGATAGGTCAAAGAGGACTAGGAGGCAGAGGAAGCCCTGGTCACAGGTGGTCAGGATATAATTTGTGACCTTGACCAGGGCAGTTTCCATGCTGTGGGAGGCATGGAAACCCGATTGGAGGGGTTCAAGGAGTGAGTGTTGTGTGAGGAAAGAGCGGAGCTGGGAGGCAACCACTCTTTCAAGTACTTTGGAAAGGAAGGGGAGGTTGGAGATGGGCCGGTAGTTAAATAGCTGCGACGCATTGAGGGAAAGCTTTTTTAGGATGGGGGTGATGGTAGCAGTTTTGAAGGCAGTGGGAACAGTCCTGGATAATTTGGCGGAGGATAGGACAGAGTGGTAGGAAGATGTGAGGTCCAGCCAGATATGCCGGAGGACCGTGAGGCCGGATTTGAGCCAGGTGCATTCAGCGGCCCGCACCTGGCCCTTGAGGGAACGGAGATGGGTGGCGAACCAGAGTGAGGTTTGGGAGTAGGGGGCAGTTCGGGAAGTGAGGAGGGCAAGAGTGTTGAATATGGTGAGAGGGTGTTGTTGAGCAGGGTGAGTGCGGAGATGGTTAGTGCAGGAGTTGGGCCAGAGGAAGAGGAGTTCGGAGTGGCGGAGTAGATGTGGAGGGAGAGGTTGAGAGAGGAGAGGAGGGAGGAGAATTTTGAGGAGGTGGAGCAGGAGGGGGTAAAGTGGAGGTTAAAGTCGCCGAGGAAGATGAGGCAATCAGAGGAGGCACAGAAGAGGGCAAGGAGAGTGGCAAGTCAGAGATGAAGGTTGGGGAGAGTTTTGGGGGACGATAAACAAGGAGGATTTTGAGGGAGAGATGGGAGGAGTGGGAGAGGGTGAAGTGTTCGAAAGAAGGGAAGGAACCAGAGGAGTAGGGGGCTAGGGCAAGTGGCGCCCGAGAGATGAGGGCCATGCCACCGCCATGCCAGTTGGGGTGAGGGACATGGTGGGAGGGGTAGGCAGGTGGTGTGTGGCCTCTGTGAGGGGGAAGGTGTTCCCTGGGGTGATCCAGGTTTCAGTTAGGGCCATGATGTCAACGTTCTCATCGAGGATAAGATTGTCGATGGCCAGGGTCTTGTTTCAGAGGGAGCGGACATTTTGGAGGCCAATGTGGAGGGAGCAGTTGGCAGAGGGATGTGAGGGGGGACCAGATTGGGCAGCCGGGGTGGAGGGGATGGGGATGAGAGAGATTAGGCCCCCGGATCTGTGTCCGGCATGGCTGGCGGTGGTGATGAGGAATGGGGCAGTCAGTGTGGCTGCTGCTGGACAGCCAACGCCGAGTGCCACAGTGAGCCCGGTGGAGGATTCCCAGGCTGGAGCAGAGGGAGGCTGTAGGAGGGTCGAGTGGGAAAAGGAGGTGGGAAGGGCAGAGCTGGAGAGTTGCAGAGGGGGACTGGGTGGGGTAGGTGGGGTAGGCAGTGTGGGGAATTGGGGGAGAAGGACAGGGTGGGAGTAGCAGATAGAGGGGGTTGGGATGACAGACAGTTAGGGTGGTGAGGGAGGCTCGGTTCGGGGCTGCAGCCAGAGTACGTACACAGGTAGCTGAGAGCGAGGAATCAGAAAGGCGACATCATCCCAGAGGATGTGCGGCCATGGCTGGGGGTTGACTAGCCAAGTCAGCCCTGCCATTGTCACCCATCCTGAGTGGGAGGGTGGGGGGGCTAATGATCTATTGTTGGAGATGCTCGTGATCTAACTGTTAATAACTCTAGCCACTCAACCTCAATTGTTCCAGCTTTTTCAGCAATATGCAAAGTAGGAAAGGAGAACAAAAATACAGAAATACAGCTGAAACCCAACTGCGAGATACAAATAATTTTGGTTCTTTAATCAAATGACCACTGTGCCTGCCCATAGACAAAACTTGCTAGTTCAAGTTCTAGAAAGGAGAAGCGAAAGATGTTCCCCTTCTGCTTATGAATTTAGATTTGGCCATTATAATGATATTGCTGTACATATACAATATTGTCTGTCATAAATCTATTTTTCGTAGCTATATTTATTGAACAAATGCATCTTTTCTGCCTTATTAAGTAAGCAAGCTTTAAATATAAAACATAAATGGCTTTGCTCTCTTGGTTCACAGGTCCCCATAAAAAAAACTTCAGCAACAGAATAAGATGGCCTTTTCAGGAATGGTTAACTTTACTACTAACGGCACTTCAAAGCAAAGATGCCCTCAATCTGCCTCAACTCTTTGAGGTCTGGGCAGAAAGGCCTGAAAATGCAATTTATATTGAGGTTATTTTGAGCTAGTTAAGCAATATAATATTGGGCTACTTTTGAACCAGTGTTTGGTTCACCTTCTGCGACAACAGTATTTTAGTTTCAAGCAAACATGACTGGATGCAAAACCCTAGGTGTAGCCTGACACAGTGTGCAGCTTACAAGTATGATATCGGGTGGATCAGAACTCAACTGATTTGGCAACATAACCTAACATTTGTCAGGGTTATTGCTGCTTCATACCATTTTAACATTGCCAATCTTTGAAGCAGAGACTCATTCTGCTAGTCTCCACATGGAGAAAATATTCTGCATTTGAACGTGACTGAATTATTCAATCATGTGCAGTTACACGACCAGACGTGGCTCAGTTTAACTGGAGTCAGGTTTTAAAAGTTTCAGATCTGACCCAAGATAGAAATTTCAGCAGGAGACCATGTGTTTGTGACTTACCAACCCACATTTGGAATCACCTAATTTCATCCCATTTCCCTGCCATTTCCCCATGACATCTAAATTTCATATATTTATAGATAATCATTTTTGAAGTTTTAAATGACTCAGCCTCAATCATGATTTGCGGTTAGGCTTCCAAATCCTGGATGCAAAAACATTCTACCCCTGTCTCCAATAACTAATCCTATTTTTGAAAGGTTTTATATGGCTAATCAAAGTTTGTCATAGTTTCAAACTTTTTTTTGGCAAGGTCTCACAATAGCTGTATAAATTATTTCAGCCTCAATACATATCTTGTTCTGTCCAGATTAACAATTAATGGCTTCAACAAGAGAAAATAAGTGAATTGCTCTCCTTCACATGAAGAAAACAAGTGCTGAATATCACCCAAGTGTATTCTCCCAACCTGTGTGCTTGGTCAGGCAAAAGGCAAACCAACACAAAACAACGATGTGAGTTTTTTTTAAACAAGAACAACAAACAACATAATTATATTTATTTGCACTTTGTGCAGTCTTAAATAAAATGACAGACAAACACATTCAGACACAAACACTCATCATACATACTCAGGCACATGCTGTTTCTCGTCGAACCCCGCCACCTGGACAGTCCCACCATCACCTCTCTGCCTCCACCAGATAGAACTCCATTCCATATTACCTTCACCTCCCTTTAAGGCGCATATCAAAAGCCTCCCCTTCCACCGGAGCCGTCGACCACCCTTCCCCGATCGGGTCTAAATCACTGATCGTCCGGCTGCCTGCGACGTCCTCCCAGCATGAAAGGCGCTCTACAAATGTAATTTTCTCCCTACATCTGAGACCTTCTAACCCTCCCTACATCTGTGACCTCCCTACACCTGCGACCTTCTAACCCTCTGACCTGCTCCATGTCCCCTGACCCACCCGCCCTACCATTGGTGGGCAAACCTTTAGCCACTCTGCCCCCAACCTCTGGAACTCCATCTCGCAGTCCCTCCACCTCATCTCCTCCCTAACCTCCTTCAAGTCTCGCCTCAAGACCCTCCTCTTCAATGGTCCTATCGGCTACTTCAAATCCTCCCCTTTCCTTACCCTTGTCGCCAGCTCGGGTCTGAAACAATGACTGTCCAGCACCCTGGGATGTCCTCTTGATGTGAAAGGCACCAAACAAGTGGAATTATGTATTGTTTATTGGTCATAAATGCAAGTTGTTGTTGATTCATGGCTGATCCACATCATTTGAAGGCGAAACAAAAACAGAAATCGCTGAGAAAACTCAGCAGGTCGGGCAGCAACTATGGAGAAAGGAAAAGTAAGTCAACATTTCGATCCACAAAGCTTTGTCAGAGGTGGCGAACAACAACAAAATTACATTTATAAAGAGCCTTTCAAGTTGGGTGAAGGTGACATTTAATAATAATAATCCTTGCATTTGAGATAGCACTTTTCATGTCTTCTAGACAAAACGCTTCAAAGAATATACTGTAAAGTGAATTGACTGTATATTTGTGGGCTAAACGTGGCAGCCAATCGCGCACGGCAGCGTCCCACAAACAGTCGTGGATTGAAGTGACCCAATTTATTATTATCATTTTTATTGAGGGATTCGCCCACAAATATTCAGTCAATTCACTTTACAGTATATTCTGTGAAGCGCTTTGAGAAGTCGATAAGATGTAGAAGACGTGAAAAGCATCAAATGCAAGGATTATTATTATTATTATCCGCCGCGTGGAGTAAGGAAACCTGTCCAAGGTTTCGTCCCCTGCCGGGAATTGAACCCGTTTCTCTCCCTTGAGAGGCGGGTGCTCTAACCACTGAGCTCCAGGACTCCATTGCCTCTTCCCGCCCCCTCTCTCTTACATCATAAATTACAACTGTACACACTGACCCTCCCACAAGCCACTCGCACCCTCCAGCAATATTTATACTGTCACGTGGCTCCATCTTCCACATGGCCTCCAACCAATCGGATAGAAGAAAAGTCCTGTGATTGACGTGTACATCCGTCAATCAGTTCATCCGACGTCGCTCGGTTCGTACGAATCGGGTGTGGCCTCCTCCTCCTCACGTGGGTGACAGCCAATAGGAGAAGAGCAAAGGCTGGGCTGTGACGTCCGGTGCATCGGGCCCGTGGATTACATGACAGGGAGCGGAAGGGGAAGTGTCCCATGGTGAGGTCCGCGGCGCGCGGCGGTAACGGCTGCGGGGAGTTCGTGACGGCCTGCGAGACAACAACAGCAGGAGGGTCAGTGTCTGACTCTGTCTGTCTGTCTGTCTGTCTGACAGTCTCTCCCGCTCAGACTCTCTGTCTCACTGTGTGTGTGTGTGTGTTTACTGTCTGCCTCTCTCTCTCTCTGCCTCCCTGTCAGTAATTGAGGGCATGTGATTGAGTTATGTCTGTGGAGCTGGTTTCTCCCCCTCCCCCCCCCCCCCCCCCCCCAGCCTGGGTTCTGTGTTGCCAGACGGGGAGACCAGCTTTATTATTTTTCTGCCGTGATTTTTAAAATGTCTGTTCGCTGCCCTGTCTCAGCGCTGCCCCTGTCTCAGGGCTGCCCCTGTCTCAGGGCTGCCCCTGTCTCAGGGCTGCCCCTGTCTCAGGGCTGCCCCTGTCTCAGGGCTGCCCCTGTCTCAGGGCTGCCCCTGTCTCAGCGCTGCCCCTGTCTCAGGGCTGCCCCTGTCTCAGGGCTGCCCCTGTCTCAGGGCTGCCCCTGTCTCAGGGCTGCCCCTGTCTCAGCGCTGCCCCTGTCTCAGGGCTGCCCCTGTCTCAGCGCTGCCCCTGTCTCAGCGCTGCCCTGTCTCAGGCTGCCCTGCTTTGTCCCTGGGTTAACAATCCTCTTCGCGTTTCGCCCACTCACATCCAGGCAATTCACTTTACAGCGTATTCTGTGAAACTCTTGGAGACGTCCAGGAGACGTGAAAAGCGCGAGATCCAATGCAAGGATTATTATTATTATTATTATTCTGTAACATCTTATGTCACATTCAAAGCCATCCATGGCCTCGCCCCCCCCTACCCCTGCGACCTCCTACCCCCCCCCTACCAACCTGCCCCCCCCCCCCCCCCCCATTGGCGGACGAGCCACCAGCCGATCTGCCCCCCCCCCCCCCCCCCCAACCTCTGGCACTCTATCCCGCAGTCCCCCTGCCTCAACTTCCCGCTTCAAGACCCTCCTCTCTCCCCATCGGTCACCCCCTTTCCCTCCGCCCTCTCCGACCCTGACCCCAGCTCGGGTCTGAAACAATGATTGTCCAGCGCCTTGGGGCGTCTCCTGACGTGACAGGCGCTGTCCGAGGGTAATGCTGTTGTTTGCGTCTTTGAGACATCTGGAATTGCTTGGCTCACTATTGCAAAGTGCAGTGACTGTATTTTGTGGCATTGGTGCATTGGCAATTTCATCAGGCGACAGCAACAACGTACCCCTAAGTGGCGCGGGAGAGGGTGGAGTGGATGTTACTGTAAACACGGTTCGAAAATGTAGGTTTTCAGGCGGCACTCGAAAAAGGGGAGAGCGGGAACGAGGTGGAGAGATTGAGGGAGAGTGTTTTAGAATCTCGGGGCATATAGTGGCTGAAAGTGTGACCTCCAATGGTGGAGCGGAGGGTGCGAAGGACAAGCGGGAGGCTGGTGCTAGTCAAGTAGAGGCACCAGATGGTGGCGTGGGAAGTAATAATAATGAGTAGGGAGGTGGGAGAGAGCGAAGGAAGTAAATTCATATAAGAACAAGAGGAGACCATTCAGTCCATCAAGCTGGTTCTGCCAGTTAACTAGATAATGACCAAACTTTCAAATAATAATTATCCTTGCTTTTGATATGGTTCGGGGAGGATGTCTCTAAGTATTTCATACAATTTTACTGTGGAGTCCAGTAACTGTATTTCACAGCTGAAAGCAGCAGTCAGTTTGTACACAACCATGTTCTAAAATTGGCCTTTAATTCATGTAAATCACTAATTTTATTTGGGGCTTGTTGGCCAGTACATCGAAAGAAAATCCCTTCCCCTTTTGAACATTGCAATGGGATCTTTAATGTCTGCCTGGCTAGCCCTTATTTTAACATCTCGTGAAGTACAGCAGCATCAATATTTAATACTAGATCCCCTCATTTTCCGCTGGCCCTTTGGTAGATTCATAGATTCATAGAATTTTATGGCACAAAAGGAGGCCATTCGGCCCATCTAGTCTGTGCCGGCTCTTTGAAAAGAGTGATTCAATCCCACTGCCCTGCCCGCTCCCCATAGCCTAATAGACCTGTTCTCCCTAAATAAAGATCTAATTCCCTTTTAAATTGTTATCGAATCAGCCTCCACCACCTTTTCAGGCAATACATTCCAGATTCGAACAACTCGCTGAGTGAAAACATTTCTCCTCAGCTCCCCTCTACTTCGCTTTGAAACTATTTTAAATCTGTGACCACGAGTCACAGATTCGCCCACAAGTGGAAATAGTTTTTCTCTATTTGCCCTGTCGAAACCCCTCATGATCTTATAAACCTCTATTAGGTCTCCCCTCAATCTTCTCTGCTCCAGAGAGAATATCCCTAGCCTATCTAGCCTCTCCTCATAGCTGAAGTCCCTCAATCCTGGCACCATCCTAGTAAATCTTCTTTATACCCTTTCCAATGTCTTCACATCCTTTCTATAGTGTGGTGACCAGAATTGAACACAGTATTCCAGCTGAGGCCTCACCAAAGTATTATAGAGGTTAGTCAGCACTTCCTGACTTTTGTACTCTATACCCCTATTTATAAAGCCTAGTATCCAGTAGTTTCATTTCCCAAATCTTGAAGTGTAAACATTTTGGGGAAGTGTAAATCTTGAAGTGTAAATATTTTATATTGTGGTATGATACAAAATTACATTTGTTAAGTGCCTTTCACTTTGAGGTGCTGAACAATCATGAATTGGCCGGTGTGGGTGTTGGGATCAGGTAGGGCCAGAGAGAGTGGGGGTAGGAAGGTGGCCAAAGTCACAAGAGTGGGGTCTTCAGGAATGCCTAGGAGGAGGCAAGAGAGGGAGGCAAAGGGAATGTGGGACACTGCTGTGCGCAATTGGTTGCCACTTTATGCACAGAAAATAAGCTGTCAATTCACTTTATTGTTTTTTCTGTGAAGCACTTTGAGATGTCCCAAAGATGTGATAAGGCGTTATATCAAATGCAAGAATTATTATTGTATAAATGCAAGTTGTTGTTAGTCTGCATACTCTTGAGGACAGTACTGAGTTTTCACTTGTGTCAGATGCTCCACAGACACCCAGAAATTCACCCTTATCGTCTTTAGAATTCCAGAAAAAATGCAGTTTTTAAGCATCCCATTATTTTAAAATCTATTTGAATCATACATGACCATTGCTCACTATTTGGGAAAGTGGCCTGTTCCGTGTCAGTATCATTCGGTGTTATAGTTATTCAATTAAATAGCTTTAAATTAAAAGATGAATTTAGAATAGAAATAGACTTTCAAGTTAAATGTAGTAAATTGACTTTTTGCACAGGAAGTCACTGAACTAGCGAGAAGCTGAGGTGGGGGAAGCACAAAATTGTGGTACAGTACAAAATCACATTTGTTAAGCGCCTTTCGTGTTGGCAAGTTGCTAGTCGCTGTGATCAGCATTGTATTTGTACAGTATGTGCATTTAAAAGATGGGACTTTTGATGATGTCACTGTTAATACATAGCCACAGGCTAACCGGGGTGCTTTGCTGCTAATACGTGCTTTTCTTTGGATCCACACCATTATTTAAATGCACTGCATCATATAGATATACAGTACTGTGGTAATAGAGCAAACATTGTTTTGGTTGAAATGAGCAAGTTTGGAGCTGATATTAATGGGAAAATTTTGATTTGTAAAGATATGCTAAGTATAAAACAAGCATTCCTGTAGCTAAATCACTACTAAGTTCCTGGAACAAGAGTTTGTAAAAATAACAATAGGATTCTCAGTAACATGAAGGAAAATGTATGCATGTTGATTATGTCTGTATTGGCCTTTATTACTGACTTGTGACAGGAAATGTATCTTTAGCACCCAAATTAATCGTGCATGCGTACATCACCTCACGGCTGGACTATGGGAACTCTCTCCTTGTCGGCCTGCCCAGTTCCCCCATTCACAGGCTGCAGATCATGCAAAACTCTGCAGCCCATGTATTATCCCGCACCCGCCTCCGCGACCACATAACCCCCACCCTCGCCCGTCTCCATTGGCTCCCCATCCCCCAAAGAATCGAGTTAAAGATCCTCGTCCTCACCTTCAAGGCCTTACACGGCCTTGCCTCGCCCTATCTTTCCGATCTACTCTCCCCCTACAAGCCCACCCGGACCCTCCGTTCAGCAGGACTTTACTTGCTCCAAGCCCCACCATCGGAGGCCGGGCCTTCAGTTTTTCCGCTCCCACCCTTTGGAACTCCATCCCCCAATCCCTCCGCCTTGTTTCCTCCCTTTCCTCTTTCAAGGCCGGTTTGAAGACTTTCCTTTTCGACCGTGCCTTCTGTTCCCCCCCTAATTCTTCGACCTCCTCTACGTTTCTTACCCCCTCCCGAACACTCCCCTCCCAACTCGGGTCACACACCTCCTGTGCAGCGCCTTGGGATGTCCTCCCAATGTGAAAGGCGCTCTTTAAGTGCAAGTTGTTGTTGTTGTTGTTGGCCTGTTTATAATTTATTATCATGTAGTTTCTCGACATCCCTAAGTAAGTAATAATAACAATCCTTGCATTTGTTATAGCGTTTTCATGTCTTCTAAATGTCTGAAAGTGCTTCACAGATTATGCCGTAAAGTGAATTGACTATATATTTGTGGGTGGAATGCAACAGCCACTGCGGAGTGCGCAGCAGTGTCCCACAAACAGTTGTGGATTGAGTGACCAATTTTCTGAGCCAGGTGGGTCCTCAATATTCCAAGGCATTGCTGATCACAGCACAGCAGTACCTGGAAAGATAGACCAGTCACTGAGGGCATGGAGTCATCCTACTCGGTTCCTGTTTACCCTGCAAGCCAAAGTCCCAGGTGGTCCCTAGCTGGACAAGCAGTTGGAAAGCTTGACAGACAGCAATTTTCAATGGCAAGCTATGCAGTATTTGCCTGTTAGACTCCATAGGTACAAGCTCTGGAGTCCCCAAGCCTTGGCTCTTGCCACCATGTGCCTTATACTTTTCGGAATTAGGTGAACAGCATGCGTCCCTCCAGGGAGAGAGTGCACATTGAATTCCAGTCAGACACCCAGCTGTCTAAATAAAATAATAACAAAAATAGTGATAAGTAGTGTTTATAGGAGGTAATAATTATGCTCAATCTCAATTTTTGATAAATTTCTGCTAGCTACTAATGGAAAAAAACATAAATGAGAATAGAATTGTGTGTTAGCTTTTCTCCTCTCTTCCTTATTCCTCTTGCCCTCCCTGGCCAGTCTTCCTCTTCATCTGTGCTTAGTGTCACCCCTTCCCTCCCCCCAGCTCAGTGTCAGACTCTGCCACTGTTAAGAACTCTGAAACACTTCCTAAAGATCGCTTTATAAATGCAAGTTTTTGTCTGTTTGTGTATTAAGATTGGCCTCAATTTCAATGTTTTATGTTCTGTTGGCCAGTGAAACTATAACTTTTCATACAGTGTAACCTTTAGAACAAGTTGGGGGAAAACACGACATATAATTTTAGGGATTCTATACAACAACAAAACAGACTACCTCATTCACACTTCATTTGCTAATTGTTTTCCTTATTTTCTGTCAGGTGACCTGGATCTGGATGGAGTTGGATTTGGAAACATTTTGCTCAACAAAGTTTTGCATGTGGACAAAAAAAATCATTTTGTTTTCTTGGCAATAAAACCAAACTCAAGTTGTTAAATTTAATCTGAGCATGACTTCTTCAGCTGCCAAAATGGATTCTTCCCACAGCGTTGATACTTCAGAAAGCCTGTTTGACTTGAATTATTTTTCGTGGAATATCCGTTGTTTTGTAATGGCTACCGGCTTTCTTTTCTATTTTGGAGTTTTTATTTTTTCACACGTGCTCTCATTTATGCTGTCTATTACTTACTGCACTTTGGCAGCAAAGGAAAAGGTCTTCTGGAATCTGGCTGCCACTCGTGGTGTGTTTGGTGTCCAAAGCATAGTTGTAGGTCTTTGGGCTCTTCTTGTCGATCCAGTCTTGCACACTGATAAAATACTTGGCCAGCAGAATTGGTGTTGGTTCAATATATTAATAGCAGTTGGTTTCTTCCTATTTGAAAATGCAGCCTTTCACGGGTCCAATATATTTTTCAAAACATTTGATGTTGCCCTGGCTGTCCATCACTTTTTTGCTCTTGTTGGATTTGCCAGTCTTATCATATGGGATAGGGTGGGACACTATTTACCTATGATTACACTACTGTTGGAAATGAGTACTCCGTTCACTTGCATTTCTTGGATGCTTTTAAAGGTGAGTAAATCCAATTTGCTCTAATCCTGTTTTTGTATTATAAAAATCCCGTGGACATAAAACAAAAAAGAATTGACCTAGTGACATAGTAAAATAGTATATGATCATGAACTCAGCAAAATTCTGTTTCTTGAGGTGGCTGTAATTGAATGTTTGCACTTGGATGGCACACATAGTGTGAAAGCAATTGTGAAAAAATTAATTTGGCTTCAATTAAATCATCTGTATTTCACACATACTCTTGTGCGAATCAGAAGAATATCCATACTGCACTAGCATTGTGCTTTTGGTTGCAACAAGCAGCCAGTAATGCCTTATATTGTAGCTTATTAGGGTCACTGAAAAAAATGGTGGTTCTGTTCAAACCAATCAAATCAAAACTTACATTTATATAGCGCCTTTTACGTCGAGAGGACGTCCCAAGGCACTGTGCAGTTAGGTAGGGACAAGAGCAGGGGGGAGGAGTCGGGGCAGGATGAAGAAGAGTAGGAAAATTGACCATATTTGTGGGCGAAACGTGGTAGCCAAATTGTCCCACAAACAGTCATGGAAGTGGGATTAGGGGAAAAAGGGGGGAAAGTTGGCAAGGGGAGGGGTAGGGGGAAGGAGAGCAGGAAAGCCGACTGTATATTTGTGGGCGAAACGTGGCAGCCAAATTGCGCACAGCAGTGTCCCACAAACAGTCATGGAAGTTGCTGTTCCGAAGTGAATACGTAAATATCTATTATACTATGCTTTTACGATTGATGCTATTATCATTCTAAGTATGCAGATTACTATCTATCCCTAATCAAGTGTGCAGCAATATAAAATGTATCAGTTATGAAATAATTTTCACTTAAATTGAAGATGTTTCAGATTTAAAGGTATAATAATGAAGTAACTATTGTTGGAACAAGATCTACTAATTTTGTATAGGAAGCCTAAGTAAATAATTGTGTATATTTACAGTATATAATAGTATCCACACATTTTACATTCCCTTGTGTAAATGTTTATTCTGATAGATAAAAGATGTTTGAACATTGATTCTACAGAACTGAAATTAGTATTGAACCAACATTGTCTGTATAATTAAGGTGCGGTGTTACAATTAACCACAATGTAGCAATTTAATTGTTTTCTTAATTTAGCTGTGATAAGATGCTGTGTAAATCAGTTGTATTCCCTAGAATTGAGGCAGTTGAGGAGGAATCTGAATGAGATGCTTCAGATCTGAAAGGAATTGTCCAAGCCAACAAAAAGTCATGTTGACTCTTCTCTACTAGAAACGTAGATTTTCAATTAGAGGACAACTCCGTATTAATGGACAGTATCTCATAATTAGAGCTAAAACAGTTAGAATTTAATTATGTAGAGTAGTGATGGCCAACCTGTGGGCTACAAAAGTTCCAAGGCGTTATGGTTGGAAGTGGCCCACTGTACCTTCAAGAACAGCCCCCCCAAATATTCACACAAGTCTAGGTTAGTCTGTGTTTGACCGGAGCTGTGTTTTCAGTTTTTTCTTGATTGAATATGTCTTATTTATGACACAAGTCAAGAAATATTCAATCAATCAAGAAAATGTATTTTGTTTGCCAACCGTAAAGGTTAGGCACCATTGCTTTGAAGATTGTAGAATCGATGGGGATATTTAATAGATAGATATATTCCATTATGCAGCTGATCATTTTTCATCCATTTTATTGAATGATAGCAGATCTCCATTTTCTCCATTCCCCTTAATACTCTTCTCAAACACTTCTATCTCTTGGCTCACTTGGTAGAACTCTTTCCTCTGAGTCAAAAGGTTGTGGGCTGAAGCCCTATATTAGACCTCAGGGCTGGGGTTGTGCTGTATTATTGGAGATGCTGCATTTCAGATGATACATTATACCTCATCCTGTGTACCAGTTCAGGTGGATATTAAAGATCCCCTGGCACTATTCAAACAGAAAAGGGAGATCATCCCTGGGGCCTGGCCAGCAATCCCCCAACTAATATTGGTCACTTCTCGGCTATTTGTGAGACATTGCTATGTGCAAGATTGGTTACTCTATTCGCCCACGTAGTTACATCAATTTACAATAAACATGTCCTCCCCACATGAAAGGTACAATACTAAGTACTGTATAAGAATTATTATTGCTATCATTCATTATTATTGATTACAATTTATAATATAAATAGGAGGCCTTGTTGCTTCATTTACCACACTCTGAAACTCTCCCTCAATCCCTCCTCTTTGCCCCCTGCCTCCCCATTTTGAAATCCCACCTAAAGACCCTGCTTTTTGATTGTGATTACAGTCACTTCCACTCTTCCCACTGGCTCAGTGTCAGATTCCGCCACTGTCAAAACTTCCTGGGAGGCTACTCTGCATGAAGAATGTTATATAATTGCAAGTTGTAGTTGTATTATCTATTTGTGAAATCATATCCCCCAAGTGAATCTACAATGCAGTTTGAATGAGGGGAAACAATGTTTGTATTTGCACATTGTGTATCTAAGTAGCTTTTGTGTTTTTTCCCTAGGGTGGCTTTTCTCATACCTTGTTTTGGAAAGTTAACCAATGGCTCATGATCCACATGTTTCACTGCCGTATGATCCTCACCTATTACATGTGGTGGCTGTGGTGGCAACACTGGGAAATAGTTTATTCCCAGGTACCAGTGTTACCGCACGGTGTGTTCCTTTCTGGACTTTTCCTCCTGACTTTCATAATTAATCCCTTTTGGACTCACAAAAAAACAATGCAGCTGCTTAATCCGGTTGACTGGAACTTTGACAATAAAGCAAACAGGAAGATGAATGGGAAAGAAGCCAAAGCTGCGAAGAAAAAAAGATAATGCAACTGTCCAAACCTCTGAGAAGTATTGATGTAAAATTATGATGGTTTTATCGTCTAACTGATTTCTTCTATAAATGTAAAGTAAGTTGAATTGCTTTCACTGGATTTTGAGATCACGTTAAAATAACACTGGTGGTTTGTTACTGTTGAATCTGTTCACAACCTGCCATGTGCAGATTCCTTTGTAGAATCAGAAGCCAAGGCCACTTGCTCTGTTGTTTGTTAGTGGAAATGTTGATACTTAAAATACAAAGTATGTATTGAAGGATAGCAAGTGATATTTCATTAGATGCTGAATTTGCATTGTAACATTTTGTCGTTGGAATTTTCACTAAAGATAAATGTTTTTTGTGTTGCTCATTGAAGTATCGAAAGATCAGTTGAGAAAGTTGAGAATAGCTGGTTCAAATAGGTTGCATTGTGTGACATCTACGGGGTGGAGGGGGGGGGGTCAAAAGTCTATGCTGATAAGAGCACTCTCCCTTATTCCCCTCCCCTACACCCCTTCATCATGAATACATCAAGTCTTGCATTGATGATATTTGCAACAACCACAGCTTCTGACAGTGGTTGAAACATTCTCTGTGTGAAGAAGTTCCTCCTCAGTCTCTCTCTCTACATATATATATATATATATATATATATATAAATATATTAGCTATCTTATATTTATGTTCTCTAGTTATGGACTTGTCAACAAGTGGAAACAGCTTATCAACATCCCCAACCAATTCTTAAACTTTATCATGATCACCTCTATCATGTCCGCGCCCATTCTTCTCATCTCCAGAGAGAAAAACACTAACCTATCTATAATCTGTTTCGTTAGCTGCACTTTTTCTAATGTTATATTTCCTTGTAATGTGGCAATCATACCTGTGCACAGTACTCCAAATGCAGTCAAAACAAAGTTTTCCATAAATTTAGCATTACTTCTCTACTTTGGCAGTGCAAAAAGATGCTGGACTGCTTTATGGGCAAGATGGACAACATCTGCCTAGCTGTCCCCTCCTCTCCCCTCCCACCCTCTGCAACATGTCACATACCATCCCTCCATACCTCATTCACCGTCCTCCTACCACACACACCCTGCACTCATTTGCCCCCATCTCTCCCCATGTCCCTTTCCTCCCACATCACCAAGACCCACCACCAATTGCCTCGACCCCCTCCCAACCCAGCTTCTGACTATACAAATCACTCTCCTCTGTCTACTGCTGGCTGACACAATCAACCAGGCCCTCTCTTCAGAGTCTGTCCCACTCCTTAAAACTGCTGCCCTCATTGATTTCCTCAAAAAACCTACCCTCGATCTCCAACCTCACAAATTTCAGAGCAATTTTAAACCTACCCTTTTTGGCCAAAGTTTTGGATCCCACAGTTGCAAATCAACTTCACCCACACTTCTCCCTACTCGAACCCTTCCAGTCCAGTTTTCACCCTGCCCACAGTATAGAGATAGCACTCTTCAAAGTAAAACTGATGTCCTTTCTTCTCAACCTCTCTGCCACGTTCGACTCATTCGATCATGCCTTCCTCCTCCACCACTTCTCCCTCATCCACCTTAGTGGGACCGTACTCGCATGATTTGAGTCATTCTGGCTAACCACCAACAATACATCTTGTCAAACGGTTTCTCCTCCCGTCCTGACCCAGTCAACACAGTATACGCCAAGGCTCCATCCTTGGCCCCCTTTTCCTCAAGTACATGCTCCCTCTTGGTGATGTCATCCGTGGACAAGGGGTTAACTTCCATATGTATGCAGATGACACGCAACTCTACTCCAGCCGGGACTCCCAGTCCACTGATGCGCTGTCAGCTTGCTATTATTTTTATTCATTATAAATCCTGTCTGTAATCCCAATATGGTCCAACTACGGCAAATCCCTCCTCGTTGGCCTCCCCAATGCTTCCCTTCACAAGTTGCAGAGAATCCAAAACTGCAGCACCACCACCTCCTGCTGCTGTCGTTACATCTTCCCTTCCTGTTGCACCCCTCTGTATTAACACCTGCTTTGCCCCAATTGCCTGCTGCCTCCCCTGGGATTCGGGCTGAAAGGTCGGGACTGGCTTCTGTCCACTTCTCTTTGGCAAGTATGTTAAAGGTGGCCCATTTCCGCACATACATTGCATCTTTCAGCTGTGGCTGTCTTTTACCAAGTGGGAGGAACCCAGCCTTTTGACAGCCCTTTCTTCATCTAAATATGATTCTTTCTTCAGTTTCTTTGTCTGGCCTCACTCTGATAAACCTACTTACAATCCTTCAACCATAAGCTTCTTTCAAAATGGAAGGATTATTATTTGTCAATCCAAACACTCTAAATCAAATATCTTGTCCCATTCCCAGTGTCCTTTGGTAACTCCTCTTCGCCCACAAATCTACAGTCAATTGCATTTGCAGTGTATTCTGTGAAGTGCTTTGAGGTGTCTAGAAGACGTGAAATGTGCTATATAAATGCCAGGATGATTATTATTATTATTATTGGCCCTCTGTCAATTTACTATAATATAATAATTCTTGCATTTGACATATTGCTTTTCACATCTTCTAGCCATTTCAAAGCACTTCACAGAATATACTGTTAAGTGAATTGTGTAATTGTGGGCAAAACATGGCAGCCAATTGCGCACAGCATTGTCCCACAAATAGTAATGGATTGAGTTACATGAGTATCCAACACACCCTGATAGATTTTTTAAAGAACTAAATAAATGTGCTATATAAGTCCAGAAATCATGAAAACTGGCTTCTGTATCTTTATAAAGGGGCTACAATAATGTTCTTTATGTAAATTGTAAAGAGAGTGCATTTTTTGCTTGCAACATTTATATTTTTTCTGTGCATAATTCCTTGGGGTGTATTCCAATAGCATTCAATATTGAGATGGACAATATGTATTTAAATTCTTAAATGAATAGCATCTCAGTTGAGAAGGTTTTCCATTAATAATGAATCAGGAGTGTTATTAAACGGTCCATTGACCCAGCACCTCTGAGCAATATTCTTCTGAACCAGTTGCCTATAAAGTATTTAGTACTGCTACAACTTTTACTTCAAAAATATACTTTATGTTTAAATGCCTGGTTTCCAAGTTGAGAAAATATATAGATCTTATAGTACAAATGTTTTTCCACAGTGCTTCAGGAAAGGTGATAGTGGTTAATTTTGCGTGTAATTTTAAACATTATTTATTGAACTGCTTTATATTTTATGCCTTTTTTAAATTAAAAATCTATTTGCAGTAACCTTGGAACAGAATGTTTTTTTTATTATGACTGAGAAATGAGATGTATCCAAAATACCTTTGGATATGAACTTAACATTTGACTTGAACTGTAGTTCAACCTTTGAATGACTGTTCTGAATAAATTGATTCTTCACTCATGGCTTTTTATGGTGCCTTGCTGTGTACAAAGTGGCTGTTGCATAGACTACAAAAAAGCACTTGATGGTAATTATCTAAATTACAACATTTTTTTATGTGAAATTGTGCTATTTTTTTAAAAAAGCAGTCACACAAGTCAGTATCTTAAGTAAAAGTTGGTGTCTAGTACTGGGACTGATGCTACTTGTGTATTCCAATCAAAACCTTTGATGTCCCCTCTCAAGCAATGTCATAATACAACAGTTGAGGGCACCTAGCATCCTTTCCCACTGAGTGATCCAGTGCTAAAGATGCTGAATGCATCACACAAGCTCCTCCCCCAACAACAACAAAGTTACATTTTTATAGGGCCTTTCACACTGCGAGGATGTCCCAATGCGTTGGACACAGCACAGCGTTATCTGCAAACAAGTGTCTCAATCTTCAGGAATAACTGGAAACATATCCAATACCTACCTCGATATTATTCAATCGAATAAGATATGGATGGAATTCCATCCCCCAATCCCTCCGCCTTGTTTCTTCCCTTTCCTCTTTCAAGGCTGGTTTGAAGACTTTCCTTTTCGACCGTGCCTTTTGTTCCCCCCCTAATTTTTCGACCTCCCCCACGTTTTTTACCCCTTCCCGAACACTCCCCTCCCAGCTCGGGTCACATGCCTCCTGTTCAGCGCCTTGGGACGTCCTCCCGACGTGAAAGGCGCTCTATACGTATAATTTGTTGTTGTTGTTGTTGACAGTGGACAACCTTGCCCTCTGCACCACCCCCATTCCTGATGGAGTCAACTGTCAGCCCTTACACAGATCGCTGCAACTGAATAAACGTTTGGAATAAAATAATGTCAAGATACTTCTCCGTTTCGTGTGGCATATTCACAGCGTCGCAAGAGAGAAGACAGTATTTGACATAATAAAGGAAAGAAAAATTTAGGGAAGTGTTCATATTAAAGGGCTTCACCTAAACTGTCAGTAATAAATATATTGAGTACCTATTACACTGGTGCCCACCTCAGTGCTTCCATTGATGTCACATTATGTGAAGGGTGACATATCTTTTGGATATGTTTCATTCATACTTGAGATAGGCCGGATGCTGATCATATGATGACTGACACACTAAAGGATTCCAACGGTTATGCATGTCCCATTAACTAATAATTCAACAATAATGTGTTTTCCAGTGTTCAGTGCCTCTCAGAGAAGCATTCAGTGATGGTCTCCCCTAAAGTGAATGAAGCCAGATTAATATAGACATGGATCTTCTCAGCAATAATAATAATAATAGTTGCATTTGATGTAGCACCTGATCACGTCATTGAGACGTCTCAAATTGCTTCACAAAGTATACTGCAAACTGAATTGACAATATTTTGTGGGCAAAACGTGACAGTCAATTGCACACAGCAGAGTACCTCAATACCAGATATTACTGGAGCAACTGGGAAGATACAAGATTTGATAGTAGTGAGGCTCCTCTACAGGCCAGTGATACCAGTCCTATTTTGTAATACAGTACATACATTGGGTATAATGGGGATGAAAAATGTGATATTTCTTAACTGGAATTTAAGTCAACAATTAGCAACTGGTTTCATGTCTCAACATCTTCCCTCCTCCCAAACGTCACATGCTGGTTTGCTGTGAAACTCTTCAGAATTACTCAGCCATGATTTGGGATTGTCACTTAGCGAAAGCAGAACAAAAATATTATTTTCTCAACCCCGGAGTCAACATTTCCATGTTGCTCAACAGGACATTGGATGAAGTAACACATGATTGTGGAGTACTGTAGCTCAGTGGTTAGAGCACTCGCCTTACAAGCGTGAGACCTGTGTTTCTAATCCAGGCAGGTCAGGGCGAAACCTTGGGCAAATTTCCTGACTCCACACGCCTAACAATAATTAATCCCCCCAAAACCTATAAGAAATTGGTCATTTCAATCCACGACTGCTTGTGGGACACTGCTGTGTGCAATTGGCTGCACAATGATATAATAATATGTTCTAGAAGACATGAAACGAGCTATGTCAAATGCAAGGATTATTATTAATATATCAACATTCTGATCTGATTTATTAAAGCATCAACCATTGATTGCTATGTGCTGAACTCATCACCAGGTGGCGCTCCCAGGTCAAATACACAATTACATGTTTGAAATTGGTCTCATCTTATTGGGACATTCATATGAGCAGATAAAGAGTTACCATCAAATATAAATTGGTGCTTTTGATAAAGCAGTTTCAGGTTTAAATTACCACTGGAGAGTTAACCCAAACTCATTGCCGCCACCAGGCGTGGAGGGCGCTGTGTAAATGCAAGTTGTTTTAAATCTATAATAATGCTTGCATTTGATATAGCGCTTTTTACATCTTCTAGACGTCTTAAAGCACTTCACAGAATATTCTACGAAGTGATTTGACTGTATATTTGTGGGAAAAATGCAGCAGCCAATTGCACGCAGCAGTGCCTCACAAACAGTTGTGAATTGAAGTCACCAATTTATTATTGATTTGGCTTTGTTTTTCTGCAGGGATTATTATCAGTCGTGTGGAGTAAGGAAAACTTGCGCAAGGTTTTCCCCTGCCAGGAATCTACAACAACAAAATTACACTTGTATAGAGCCTTTCACGTCAGGAGGATGTCTTAGGATGGAGAGGGTTTTGTGCAAAATTGTAAAACACATAAAAATGCTTTAAACGTTACAGTCGCTATTCTGAACCAATGTAAATTTGTGTTTTATTGTATCTACAGGAAGTGCTCCTTATGAAACAGGACTATATTCCACAGTTGTGCACAAATCTGAGAATGGCCTTCCTTTCCAGGAGCTGCCAACCAGTGTGCAACAGCAAAACATACATCTTACTAAATGGATCAGTGATGTCAATGGTGTTTCCGCTGGGCAGTTACAACTTTCATTGTTCTTGTCTTATCCCCACATCACGTGGCAAAGCACTTCACAGGATTATTCTGAAAAGTGTAGGGACTGTGAGAGTGTTTTGTAGACAACAGAGTCTGCTGCAGGTTCTGCTAAAGATCATACGCATGTGATCGTTGTTTTTGCTTTTATGGTCTTCAGAAACCTATTAAATTATTACCTTGACAGCACCAGGTGGCTTTGATTCAGGTTTTATTAGCCCCAATTCAACATCATAGGTTGAACTGAGACAGCTGTCTGCAAATGTGAGAGCAGACAAACGACATAGAATTTCTTTGTAATTTTTTTTGCCATGACTTTAGCACCAGAAAAGGTAATTATGGATTCCACCTGGGTCTAAATTTA
This sequence comes from Hydrolagus colliei, assembly GCA_035084275.1. Lineage (NCBI taxonomy): Eukaryota > Metazoa > Chordata > Chondrichthyes > Chimaeriformes > Chimaeridae > Hydrolagus > Hydrolagus colliei. The sequence continues at coordinate 30,375,808 of CM068744.1, forward strand.
CTCTTTGCATAGCATTTTAGAACTTCTCCCCATTAGTGTCTCCAAAGAGACACAAAGATGTACAAGCGGGATGTGAAAGAACATCAGATATGCATTTTACCAAACAATGTTATAACGGATTATTTTTAATACTGTAAAATTACACTTGTACAGCACCTTTCACGTCGGGGGGATGTCCCAAGGCGCTAGATAATCATCGTTTCAGACCCAAGCTGGAGTCGGGATCGGGGAGGGTGAATTGAGGGGAAGGGGGTGATTGATAGCACTGTTGAAGACGAAAGTCTTGAGGTGGGACTTGAAGGAGGCTAGGGAGGGGCTATACTGTGAAAATATAAATTTATGTTGGATTGTATATGCAGGAAGTGCATGTCATGGTATATTCCAAAGTCGTGTACAAATCTGAGAATTGTCTCCTTTTCCAGGAGCTGCTAACCAGTGTGAAACAGCAAAATGTACATCTTACCTCCTGATATGAAATGCGCAATACAGATACCCCGTCCATTTCACAGATCCACGGTTTCCTCTCTGCGACAACCCTTTGCCAACAGCGGCGGTGAATTTTGCGTATCCACGGGTTTTAACACTAACACTAGCGTTTGGTGCTGGGACCCAGTTGCATCAACCAGCCACGATGTCGCTTCACACTGGTATTTGGCGCTAGGACGAGGTTGCGATGTCGCAAGCAACCAGCCACGATGTCGCTTCTATCTTAGGATTAATGTAAATAACATGAATTTATTGCTTTTTATATTCTTTTTGATTTATTTGAACATTTATTGTTTTTGTTGGGTTATTGTGTTTTTTTGTGTGTTTAGTAAAAGAACAGGCAACTTATTCCCCCTAACCCCATTTTTTCCATAAGACCTTGTATTGCCAATGGGGTTTTACTAACCATGGGGGTTGTTAGGAACGGGTTGGGGAGGGATACCTGTACAAATGTAATTTGTTGTTTTATTACCAATTGCATTGGTGAAATCAGTGTTGTCACTGCTGAGCAGTTAAAACTTTCATTCTTTTTGTCTTATCTCCAATTTTTATTTCCATTGCACCATAAAATAATATTACGAATTATAAAATGTCAATAGGAATCAAATCAACATACATTTCAATTGTTTTAGGATTAACATCAACAATAATTAATCACATTTGTACAGAGCCTTTCCCATCGGGAGGATGTCTCAAGGCGCTGGACAATCATGGATTTGGATCTGTGCTGTGGGCTGGCTTTATTTCCACATGTATGTGGATGACACCCAACTCTACCTTAGTAGCGGTGGAGGGCAGGGAGTGTAGGGGTAGGAGGGTGAAGAAACTGGTAAGAACTTGATCTTAGTCAAAATGATGAGAAGCGATCAAGGTTTCACATTTGTTTTCTGTATATGCGTGTCTGTTTGTAAAGCCAGTTTCAGTTATAATAATAGTTTGCTGGGTGCCAGTAATTTACATGAAATTTGATAGCTGTCGTTGTGCTTTAGGCGACAAGGAAGACACTTCAGCCGCCCGCCACAAAACCAAAACAAATGACTCTCAACTTTGACTACGCAAATTGCTCTGACACAGAAAGCCTTGGGGAAATTGTGCTGAAGGTATTAAAGCACAAATCACAAGTGCTGCAGAGCTTCCTGTACACTCCCATAATGTCGATTCAATGAGCGAACATTATCTCTGAACTTGAACTGTTGAATACACTCTAGCTCCATATAGCACTATTTGCCAGGATTTCAGCCAAGAGATGTGAGTGAAGCTTTATTCCCAGTATAATGCATGAGCATTTAGAATTGATACAGAATATTTATATGCAGCTGCAGCTTGTTTTTCACATTAACAGTGACAAGCCCCATATATTCTAGGGGAGCAAATCATGTAGGGTCCTGGATTATGAGGAGAATTTTAGAAGTCAACTTGGTTTCACTGGTTGGTGGATATTTTAGAAGAATTGAATCATATGGGATATGGACTTTCCTCATCTATATCTCTCTTGTGATATATTGAAGGTAAACAAAGGACTAAAAGATTGGGCTGAATAATGAATTACTATTATTATTCAGGTGCCAACAGTGTGAGGTTCATCAGAGCCTGGCTCAGTCACTGATTTTCATCCTGGCTGAGTAACCTGTGTCTAATACTTTCCGGAATTAGGTGAGCAGGATACATTATGGAGAGAGCTTGCATTGCATTTCAACACTCAATCCCTGGGATTACCATGTGCAGGTGGGAATCCATGGAAATCTCAGTTTGGTTTGGATACTCTTAATGGAGTCCTGCAGCTCAGTGGTTAGAGCACTTGCCTTACAGGCGTGAGACTTGTGTTCGAATCCAGGCAGGTCACCTTAGGCAAGTTTCCTTACTCCACACACCTAATAATAATCCCTCCAAAAAAAACACAATAATAAAATTGGTCATTTCAATCCACGACTGTTTGTGGGACACTGCTGTGCACAATTGGCTGGTCCATTTCTCCCACAAATAAACAGCCAATTCACTTTACAGTAGATTCTGTGAAGTGCTTTGAGACATCTAGAAGATGTGAAAAGCACTATATCATATTCAAGGATTATTATTAAGCATAGTGATGTATTTCTGCATGTGTTAGACACCAGGGTGACACCTTAAAGAAGGACAGATATCAAACAGCTGGTGTTGTGTAAGTTCTTTGAAAAAAAAATGGGAAAAGTAAGAATAGGACAGAGAAGTATGATGGGCTGAACAGCCTCCTTCTGTCCTGTAATATTCTATGATTTATTCAAGTCATAAAATATATACATATACAACCTCATTGTCTATACTATGTCTGGGCCATTAACTCATCATCTTATCACTCAATTTTCCAACAGTTTGACTCGTTAAACTCACTTTTGAGACCTGAAAAATAATTAGAATTTTCAACAATGTTTTGTTAAATAAAAAAGAGAACATCTGCTTTTTATTTACAGAACCAAAGCTCCATAAATTTGGAAAACTAACACAAAGCAGAACTGAATTGGAGAAGTGTCTGCAGCCCTCCCAAAAACATTTTAGTTCATCCTCAGCAGTTTTTAGAATGAAAGGAAGAATAAAAAGCTCCAGTGAATGATATCTGCAATGTCTCCAGGAGTCATCCCACTCAGCTCCTGTTAATACTGCAAGACAAAGTCCTAACAAGTAGCATGGGACTAGATAGACAAGCAGCTGGACAGCTTGCTTGACAGTGATATCAATGGCAAAGCTATGTGGTTTTAGCTGGTTTGACTGCCTCCTCCATTGGGTTCGGCCTCAGGCCCCGCCATTGTGAATCATTCTGAGACGCTGCTTGGCGGGGAAGGCGCAAGTTGTTGATGTTGTTGGCGTGGGCTCCACTACCCCAACGCACACTCTGGGGTCTCCCAAGTCTTGGCTCTTATCAACCTGCGGCAATCGTTTGGCAAATTCTTATACACAGCCTTAATTTGAAATAAATCATATTCAATAAAGAATAAATTCAACAAATTGCCAAATTTTGCAGGCTCTGAATTAAAAATAAATAAAAATAATACTAATCCTTGCATTTGATGTGGCACTTTTCACATCTTATCGACATCTCAAAGCGCTTCACAAAATATACTGTAAAGTGGATTGACTGTATATTTGTGGGCAAAATGCGGTAGCCAATTAAATAAATAATACTAATTCAAAACAATAGCATTCCAAACAATAATAATTCTATTGCAGCCTTATCATCTTGTAGACATCTGAAAGCAGTATTACACCGAATGATGTGACTGTGTGAGAGAAAGTGGGGGAGGGGGGGGGGGGGGGGATAGAGAGAGAAAATGGGGGGAGAAAGAAAGTGGTGAGGAGGGAAAGTGTGTGTGTGTGTGGGGGGGGGGGGGGGGGGGGAGAGTGGGTGAGAGAGAGACATTGGGAGGAGATAGAAAGAAAGTAGGGGAGGGAGAGAGTCGGGGAGAGAGAGACAGATGGGGAAGACAGAGAAAGCAAATGGGGGGAAAAGAGAAAGAAAGTGGGGGAGAGAAAGAAAGAGAGATAGGAGTCACTCAGTAAGTTGTGCACTGGTCCCACAATCAGCTGTGTCTGTCTCCCTTCTCTTTGAGGTTCAAAAATCACAGTGAAATATAAATGTAGAAATGAACTGAATTGAATGTAAAATAAACTGAGTCCAGAGCAGTGATTTGGGGACCAAGGGGGCTGGCGGCTGACGGACGTGCCGCTGGGCCAATGGGAGCGCGCACCGAGGGGCCACTTTCCAATCAGCGCCGAGCGGGGGCGGGACCTTGGGGGAAGAGGCTGAACTAAGGAGTGAGTTACTCACTGATGGTCAGTGTGTCTGACAGCACAGACAGAGAGAGAGAGAGAGAGAGAGAAAGTAAAGCGAGAGGGGGAGAGCGTAGAGTGAGAGAAAGCAAAGAGGGAGATAACAGAGAGAGAGAGAGAGAGAGAGCAGAGATAGAAGAGAACAGAGAGAGAGAGAGCAGAGATAGAAGAGAACAGAGAGAGAGAGGGCGCAAAGGGAGAAAGGAGGCAGAGAGCTAAGAGAAAGTAGAGAGAAAAGAAAGTGAAAAGAGAAAGAACATTGGGGGGGTGGGGAGAGTGAGAGAAGACGAGAAGGAAGCAACTAGGGAGAAAGTAGAGGAGAGAGTAGAGACAGAGAAAAAGTAGAAGAGGGAGTAGAGGAGAAAGTAGAGTGAGAGAGAGAAAGGAGAGAGAGAGAGTAGAGGAGAGAGTAGAGAGTGGGAGAGAGTGGAGAGAGTAGAGAGTGAGAGAGAGTAGAGGAGAAAGTAGAGAGTGAGAGAGAGTAGAGTGAGAGAGTAGAGGAGAAAGTAGAGTGTAGAGTAGAGAGAGAGTAGAGTAGAGAGAGAGTAGGGGAGAGTTTGCAAACTTGGACTTGGGCGAAGCACCAGTGAAGGAAGGCATCGACACCATCATCATTACTCGCTGCGAAATCCAGGTCAGTGAACAAAATAATTCTCCTGCAACACCACACAACCCTGGGGGAGTTTGTCTCTCCTTCCAGCCCAAAAGACTCCGGTAAGATAGATAACAGATTGGTTTCGAAGTGGAGAGAGAGAGCAAAAAAAGGGAGTGGGGGTGGGGGCTTTGCTGTGCAGTTTTTAGTGCAGCAAAAAATGCACATCGATACGTTGTGTGTTTGTGTCTCTCTATTTGCTATTTGTTGTATCAATATATACATTTTTGTGTAAATATATATATACATAGAAAAAGTATATATACTGTATATATATATCGAGAAAGTTGGGTGGATAAATAATAATAATATTCCTTGCATTTGATGTAGAGCTTTTCACATCTTCTAGACGTCTCAAAGCGCTTCACAGAACATACTGTAAAGTGAAGTGACTGTATATTTGCGGGTGAAACGCCGCAGCCGATTGCGCACAGCAGTGTCCCACACACAGTCATGGATTGAAATGATCAATTGATTACAGGTTTTTTTGGGTGGGATTATTGGGTAAAGAGAGATAGTATATATATATATATGTATATATGTATCTATATATCTATATAATATCGATGATCTGTTATTGCTGTTGCCCACTGGAGACAGTGAGGTTCAGAGAAACATCACTGGCCTGCTCTGTGCATGTGGATGTTGGCATCTCGCCCAGCTCACTCCACAGGCTGTTGAGCTGATGTTGAGCTTTGCCCAAACATCTCCCCCCCCCCCCCCCCCCCCCCCCTCCACTCCCCCTTCCCTGTGTCAATCTTTCTTACTGTGTAAGTCTGGCTCAGTTGGTAACACTCTTGGAAGGGTTCAAGCCCCATTGTTGGGTCTCTCCAGTGCATCACAGGGGGGAGAGCTGCATTGTCAGAGATGTCATCCTTCTGATGAGATGTGATACCCATCTGGAAGATGTTAAGGAGGATGTCCCCAGCGCCTTGGGACGTCCTCCTGACTTAAAAGGCACTGTATAAATATAAATATAATTTTCTTGTTGTTCTTGTTAAAGATTACAGGATTATTTGAAAAGAGGAGAGAGTTTCTCCACCTACTTTGCCTAGCAAACTCTCCCCCCGTCCCATCAAAATGTAGTGACTGTATGTTGTGCTGTGCACAAATTAACTTCAAAATACTGTCGCTACATTTTCTGGTAAATCCTTCTTCTCTTGCTTTGAGTCGCCGTGAAAGGTCTTACATTAAATGAAATGCCTGGATTATTATTAATCTAATGTGATTTCCGAAAGACTTTGTGTTTGAAACACATCATGCTATTTAATATTTAACAATGATTTTTGACAATTTCTTTACTTAAAAAATGGATTATGTTTATTCAGAAGCCCAAATTCTACAAATTTGTTAAATGTAACTAAAATAACCCTTGCATTTGATACAGTGCTTTTCACGTCTTCTAGATGTCTCAAAGTGCTTCATAGCACACTGTAAAGTGAATTACCTATATATTTTGTGGCCAAAATGTGCCGGCTAATTGCACACAGGCAATTGTGTCCCGCAAACAGTCGTAGATTGAAATTACCAATTTCTTATTGTTTCTTTTGGAGTAAGGAAACTTGTCCAAGGTTTTGCCCTGCTGGGAATCGAACCCAGGACTCTTGCTTCCAAGGCGAGTCCTCTAACCACTGAGCTACACGACTCCACAAGTTTCTAGGTGGAGCAGAATAGCCAGGATTATTTTGCATGTTACAAATATACTGTTGTTTGCAAATATTTCTGGGTTTTGATTCTTGCTATTTTAGGTTTGTAGAATTTCAAAATATTTATTGGAATATTTGTCACCCCTGGAAATTAGTCACTCTAAGCATGATGGTGTTGTGTAGTTGCTTTAATAATAATCCCTGCCTTTGATGTTGCTCCTTATCACGTTGCTTGGACGTCTCATAGTGCTTCACAGAATGTGTTGTAAAGTGGTTTGAATGTGTATTTTGTGGGTGAAGCACAGTTGTTTAATAATGGCAAATCTTTAACCAACACATCAAGGTGCTGTTCAGGCAATACTGGTGGAGTGAAGTTGGATGGAACATCAAAACGAAAGCAGTCACAGTACTGCATTAAATATTGTTTTGATTCTTACATTCTCCATGTAATAAAATGCTCTGATTGTACTTTTCTGCACCTGTGCTAACCTCATTTCTCATTTTCTATAAAACTAATTTTGTGAAGTACAGTATTCTGAATCTCAATTATTCCAATCAACCCATATTAAAGAATCTGTATAGGGCGAATGTTTTGCTGTAGTTTAATGTTTTCAAGGAAAGTGTACGTAGGGGATAGGTAGCTAAACTCCATTTGAGAACATTGCATGTTAATGCATGTTGTATCACCAACTTGTAGGACTATATCAGCTACTATGACCCTATTCTTCTACCCGTCTGCCTTGGTCCCCTGCTCCACTTTTTAAAAACTGCACCTAAAATCTTTACTACTTGAACAGGATTTTTTCCCTGTCACCCCCCAATTGTACTGTTCTCTGTCACTTGGTGTCTGTGTCTGTCTGAGACATTATCCCAAGTGAAAGGTACTATGTGAATGCAAGTTGTTGTTGCCCAACCACCCTTGTCTTTGTTTGTCTGTTGGGTGCTCCCTATGTGTGGAGGAAGTCGAAAAATAGGAATGATTTCATAATCGGCTGGTGTTTGTGTGCATGTAATAATAATAATCCTTTCATTTGAAATAGCGCTTTTCACATCTTATCAACGTCTCAAAGCACTTCACAGAATATACTGTATATTTGTGGGTGAAACGCAGCAGTCAATTGTGCACAGCAGTGTTTCCACAAACAGTCATAGATTGAAATGACCAATTTTTATTATTATGGTTTTTTTTTGGACGTATTATTATTAGGCGTGTGAAGTAAGGAAACTTGCCCAAGGTTTCACCCTAATCTGCCTGGATTCGAACACAGGTATCACGCTTGTGTTCCAACCACTGAGCTACAGGACTCCACTTATATATAATAAGTAACAGGCCTGGTAATTTGGCTGCTAGAATATCACCACAGAATGATTTGGTAGGAGTGGCTGTTAGACTGAAAGCCCAGTCAAACAGCGAGGCCTTGAGACGGGACTCGAGGAAGGTGAGTAAAGGGAATGGCATTCTTCAGATGAAGTACTTCCAAAGAGTGTGACTGTAAAGTTTAGTGATTTGTGTTAGATAAATGTGGCGGCCAATTTTCACATAACAACACCCTGCAAATAGTCACAGAGTGCATCACACATTTTGAATCAGGTGGATTGCTGGTCGGGACACAGGGAGAATTCACATTCTCTTTTCGAATAGTGCCATGGGATCTTTGACGTTCATGTGAACAGGCAGATGGGATCTCAGTTTAATATCCCATCCAAAAGACAATACCTCTGACAAATGCAGTGCTCCCTCATCATTGCCTTTGAGCTCACAGTCCAAGCATGGGGCTTGTACCTACAACGTTCGTGACTCAAAAGACAAGAGTGCTACTGATTGACACCCAAAGGAGCCGACACCGTATGTGAATCGCGTGGAGACATTTTGCCAATGTGATAAGGCTCCACATGGAATGCCAGGATTATTATTTCACATAAAATCATTCGTGGTGAAGTGAATGTTATGATCTTTGGTGGTAATCGTCCAGCTGATTCAGAACTCTGCCGCCTGTTTTCTCACCCTCACCAAACTTCGCTCCCCCATTACCCCTGTCCTTGCCAGACTTCACTGGCTCCCTATCCCAGAGAGGATCGATTTCAAGATCCTCACCCTTGTTTTCAAATCCCTCCACTCCTCTGCACCCCCCTATCTCTCTGATCTCCTCTCTCCTCAAACCAGCACCCGCTGCCTACACTCCACCGGGTCTGGACTCCTCCATGTCCCCCGAATCCTCCGCTCCACCCTCGGCGGCCGTGCCTTCAGCCACTATGCCCTGAGGCTCTGGAATTCCCTTCCTCACTCCCTTCGTCTTACCCCCTCTTTTCTCAGCTTCAGGTCCCAGCTGAAGACCTTTCTCTTCGACTGCGCCTTTGGTCACCTTTCTACCCCTGCCCCTGGCTTGGTCCCGGGATCCATTTTTGTGAAGTGCTCTGAGACACCATCCAGCATGGAGGGCGCTATATAAATCAAAGTTGTTGTTGTTAATAGGCCAAAGACTCAAACATTTGAAAATTAATTTAACTTTAAATCAAATTAATTTTTTCCCCAGACAAGAGCTGTGATAGTCAATCGAACCACCCTTGAGTCCTTCCAACACCTTGGGATGTCCTCCCGGCATGAAAGGCGCTCTATAAATGTAATTTTGTTTTGTTGTTGTTCTAGCGAGAGTCAATTGACCACTACCTTGAATTACTAGCTCAGAATAAAATTAGTTTTTAGATGATGTTTCACAAAATCACAAACAACAAAGTGTTCTTAAATGAACTGTCACACAATTTCTTCCTAATTAATATTTGGATTTGAGAAATGTTGCATAAATAGAGTTAAACTACTCTCAGGTGGAATTTCTACCCTCTCCAGTCTAATACCACTCTACATAGTCTCTGTACTCTTTAATCTTCCTCCTTTCCAAGTGCCTGTTTAATTTATTCTTCAAAGAATTTGAGGGCTCTGTTTGAACCAGGTTTGTGGCAAAGAATAACACACTCCAACCCACCTCTCTGCATATTTTATTCAAAGCATTCCTCCCAATTCTTTTTTTGGGATTATCTTAAATGTGTGCGCTCTCATTACTAACTCGCTGTGAAGGAGTTTCAAGTGCAGCGGGTGACTGGCTATAGAAATTCTTTAACATCATTAGTAACGGCAAACGGTTCACACAGGACAAGGGTCCCGGGTTGCGGAGCATGTAAACGTTAGTACATGCTGAGGGAATGTTGTGGCTCGGAATCCATTGTAGCACTTGTCTCTTTGATTCCATGGCAAGTTATCCCTCGGTTCAAAATAGCAGTTGATTGCCTTTACCATTGATGTTCGCGCCCTTTGATCCTAGCACTCGCTCTGTGACTTTGTGCCTGGAGAGTCTGATCCACGTTAGCAAGTTTGACAGCCAGCAGTCTGGCTACATCTGCGACACAGACAGCGACTCTAGTGATATTCCCAATTCACCAATCGAATATATCTCACTCTAATCGCGGTTTGTGGTAATGATAAGAACTGGTTGTGCAGTGAATGCGCTGTTTGAGGAATGGTGCTATTACTTGTTTTGATATTTTCATTTGCTTTCAGAAAATAATAAGAATAATTAATTTTGGTACTTAATCCAGATTACTAGCTAAAATCTAAACTAGTGTTTGTGACACACTGCTGTGCACATTTGTCTGTTGGAAAATAGACAGGAGTTTTTTTGAATAAAGGTCAGATCTTGTAAAAAGCTACACTGTACAGTCAATTCGCTTTACGGTATTTTCTGTGAGGCACTTTGAGATGCCTCAATTGTTTGATAAAGCACTATATGAAATGTTAGGATTATTAGTACAGTATTATTATTTGAAGAAGTTATTCAGAGCAGTTCTTCTGGTCTCTTCACTGGCACATTATACCAATTGGAACACTATTGCAGCAGTCAATTCAGGTTGACTGGTTCTGTGATGGATGACCCTTTGTAATTCTTCAAATGTTTCACTTGCATTCCCTGTAAACGTTTTACATTCTGGTGGCCTTGCACATTTTGCTTGCATGGCAATTGCAGAAGCACAAACTAATCTGTTAGTATAGTTTTGCACTAGTATTATGTTTACCTGGCAATAAGTTGGAACCCAGTTGTAGGATCACTTTCCCGAAGATTATAATCCTGTTTTTAATAAAAAAAACAATTGGTCACTTCAATCCATGACTGTTGGTAGGACACTGCTGCACGCAATTGGCTGCTGCAATTCACCCACAAAATATACAATCAATCCACTTTACAGTGTATTCTGCGAAACGCTTTGAGACATTGCAAAGACATGATAACAACAACAAAATTACATTTATAAAGCGCCTTTCACGCAGGGGGATGTCCCAAGGTGCTGAACAGTCAGTTTGGGACCCGAGCAAGGGGCAGGGCAGGGGGAGGGGAGGGAGGGAGACAGTTGGGAGGACGGCAGAAGGCATGATCGAAGAGGAGGGTCTTGAGACCGGCCTTGAAGGAGGCAAGGGAGGAAGCAAGGCAAAGGGACTGGGTTGGAGTTCGAGAGTGTGAGGATAGAGAGGCTGAAAGCCCATCCGCCGATGGTAGGGCGGGTCAGGCGGCGGAGCAGACCGGAGTCTGCTGAACGTAGGTGGCGGACGGGTTCATAGGGAGACAGCAGGGTGGAGAGAAAGGCGGGGGTAAGGCTGTGAATGACCTTGAAAGTGAGGACGAGGATCCTGAATTTGATCCTCTGGGGATGGGGAGCCAGTGGAGCCGGGCGTGAGTGGGAGTGATGTGGTCAGAGCTTGTAAAACGCTACACAAAGTGCAGAAATTGTGCAGTTACTTTACAAAATCTTCTATGCTTACATCACTGACAGACAATTAACTGCTAAAAAGTCTCATTTAATCCTTACCAGTACATGACCTGGCATAGGGCATCTTGCAGGTCAAAGTCAGAGCTTGCTGCGGGAGAGGACATAAGGCAAAATGAGGTGCGGGATAAGGCGCTATATCAAGTGCAAGAATTATTATGATAACGGCAGATTTATGCTTTTGGGATGAGTGTGGATTTCGTAGCAATAGTGGAAGGCCTACTGTGAAACACTTTGAGACATTGTCCTCATGGGAAAGGCGCTATAGGATTTATATTATTGTAAAGGAACCTAAAGCCATTTTTGATATTGCATTTCTCAGTCCAAAAATGACATCTTACATTCTCTATTGTGCAGTGTGTTGTGTTTAATGAGTCAGTCAAGTGAATTCTGAGCACTGTGCACACTGTTTCATCAGCTATGGTGGAATTTTAAAGGAGAAAGAGCAGACAGCTCCATCCATTATAAGCCAACTTCTGGCTCATTGATTATGTGAATAGTCTGTGTCCCGCACTTTGACCTGCAAGATGCCCTATGCCAGGTCATGTACTGGTAAGGATTAAATGAGACTTTTTAGCAGTTAATTGTCTGTCAGTGATGTAAGCATAGAAGATTTTGTAAAGTAACTGCACAATTTCTGCACTTTGTGTAGCGTTTTACAAGCTCTGCCCTTTCTTTTCAAAAGAAAATCTTCTCTATTTTCCAACAAAGGGCTGTTTGAGTTTCTGCTGGCTCTTCACCAATATAGCTCTGTATCATCTCAGCAATCCTCCAGCTCAAATTGGTCGTTTATTTCTGTGCATGGGACATTGGTGTGTGAATATTGACGGCCACATTTTGCTACAAAGTACACAGGCAGTACAAGTTTCAGTAAATCCCACAAAGCTATACTGTATATACAATTTACATTTGTGCAGTGCCTTTCACATCGGCAACATGCCTCACAGTAATCCACATTGCTGGAAGGGTGCTATGTCAAATGGAAAGATGATAATTATAATTCATTATTATTATTCTAAGGGCTGGAGATTACAACAACAACAACAACAAAATTACATTTATAGGGCGCCTTTCATGTCGGGAGGACTTCCCAAGGCTGAACAGTTAGGTCGGAACCCTAGAAGAATTTGCAGGTCTTAAATGTTTCAATATGAGCCAGGCAGGAGATAACAGAAAACAGAAAACTTCCTGTTTGAGTCTCCAGGAGCACCACTGTTTACTTTCCTTCACGTGAGCTATTTTGTGCAACAGCGTGGTGCCTTGCCATAAGCTGAATAATGTAGTGTTGTGTCTCCGCAAACGCAGGAACTGAAGCAACAATGTAAATGTTTTCCCATACCCCCTACCGAATGACCCCCTCCCCCATCTACCTCTTCCCACTTGAGACGTCTCAATTACATGATAAGACGCTGTTTCAAACGCAAAGATTATTACTATATTATGCCAACTGCCCTCTCCACTCGCCTGCCCCACACTTTTATGATTTTTTTTTCCTTTTTCAAATGTTTGTTTAATTAATTTCCTTTTATAATAATAACGATCCCTGTGTTTGATATAGCGCTTTTCATGTCTTCTAGACATCTCAAAGCGCTTCACAGAATATACTGTAAAGTGAATTGACTATATATTTGTGGGCGAAACCTTTTGAAACCCAAACTAAATTTGCATGAACCATGGTTGCAAACAGCAGCAGTGGGAACGGGACTGAATTCCACCGTGTGGGGCAGGCAAGGATGTCACTAAACGGCTTCTGCAGTCTCAATGTAGCTTACATTTCATAATAATAATTGGGTGATTCAATCCACGACTGTTTGTGGGACACAAATGTGCGCAATTGGCTGTCGCGTTTCCCCAACAAATATACAGTCAATTTGCTTTACAATAAAATCTTTTTAGCACTTTGAGATGTCTAGAAGACATGATAAGGCCTTATATTAAAGCAAGGATTATGGATTATTGTTATGCTGGGTTGCTAGGAAGGGTATGAGAACATAAAGTGTGTCGGTTTCTTGGACTGTCTCGTTTCTCCCTATCCTCCCCCAACCACTTGGCATTTGTGCTTCCCTTAATAGCACAGCATAACTTGGAGTCTCATTATCTTAAGAAAGCCTGAGTGAGAGAGCGCCCATGTCCAGCACAAATAGAAAACAGCCTGTTAGTCATCTAGCCTAATACATTATCCACACGTTATAGGTAATTATTACTGTAATTTCTTTTAAAATTTATTTATTAACTATTTTTCCCGTCCGGCTTGAAGGTACATAAATACAAAGTTGTTGTTGTAGTTTGTTAATACACTGGCATGTATGTGATGTGTTCTCATGTATGTGCTGTGTTCCCAGGTCTGAAGTCACTGCTGGGCTGATTGTGACTAATCATATCAGGTTTGCAGTATTTGCTGTAAAATATGCGAATAAAAACCGTGACAAAGTCCCAGTGAGTTCCGACGAAGGGTCGCGGACCCGAAACGTTGACTCACTTTCCTTGCTCCATAGATGCTGCCTGACCTGCAGAGTGTTCCCAGCGACTTCTGTTTTTGTTTGAGAATTCCATATAACTGCCGATACATGGAAATCCCAGAGGAACATTGTTAGAATGGAATGCACCCTCTCTCCCTGGAGGAACACATCCTGCTTACCGAATTGCATAGCTTGCCAGTGATATCGCTGTCTAGCAAGTTTTCCGACTGCTTGTCCAACGAGGACCACTCAACCCTTTAAAGCTTTGGCTTGCAGGGTTAATGGTTGCTGAATGGGAAGATACCCTGCTCTCGGTGATTGATCAGCCCTTCCAAGTGCTCCTATGTATTTGTAGACACTAATTTGCACATACCACAAACAGCCACGACCAATTTTATAAGGAGGACTGTTGGTCAAAACATTGGGAGAAACTCCCTTCTCTTTTCTGATAACGCTATGGGTTCTTTTATCAATCAGCAGAATAAGCAGGAGGCACATCGGCTTAATATCTCATCTGAAAGACAACACCTCTGACCATTCATCACTATACAATAATTAAGAATATCATTGCATTTGATATAGCACCTCATCATGTCATTGAGATGTCTCAAAGTGCTTCACAAGATACACTGTGAAATGCATTGACTGTATTGTGTGGCATGTCAGCCAACCGGGCACAGCAGTGTCCCACAAACAGTCGTGGATTGAGGGACCAAATTGTTTTTATTTTCTGGAGGGATTATTACTGATGGAAAGCAATCCGCATTTGTCGAACAAGTTACTTTCTATTTACTGCAAGGTAAACATTACACCCCCCCCCCCAGCATTGCACTGGAGTGTCAACCTGTATTGTATGAGATTAAAGTCACGAAATGGAGCTTGAATCTGCAGCCTTCTGATTACCAAAGTACGGTTGGTAACCGACTGAACCAAGCTGACACTGGCCTTGGTAGAAGCAACATTGCTGAGAACCTAAGCCTGGACATTTTCAGTCAACATCATTATAACTGAAAGCATCAGTACAATAAAACCTGTCAATCTCTGGTGCCTTTTGAAGTGCATGAAGCATCGCTCTGATGGTATTCAGTGCAAATCATTGACCCGTATAGAAAGGATGAATTATTTTAAAACTGTTCAGACTGGCGATGTTTGAATTTTGATTGTTTTAAAGATAACTTGCCCATGTTTTTCTGAGTACCCTATGTTCCCACAAACAAGCCTAGTGATTTCATTCTGGCACAGAGAGCATCAGCATTGACCTTCAAAACATCCAGCTTGTATTTTTTTTAATTGAGTTGTTTGATTGTTCCATCGAACATTAGCTTGAAACACGCCCATATTTTGATGTGTTGCTTCTTAAATCTGCCTGTGTTAAATGTGTTGAAATACATGGTTTGGAAAAGTCTTGTGGTGATACATGCAAATCAGAGGCCTCTCATTCCCTCAATGGTGAGACCTGCTCAATTCCACCAGCAACACCATTTCACCTTCAAATTGAAAGCACTTTGAGACGTCTCAACCAACACGATAAGGCGTGATATCAAATGCAAGTATTATTATTATTACTTTCCTATTCTTTGTTTTTATTTTGTGAAAAGGTCTATAGGCGAAAGCAGCAGCCTGTTGACATGAAACATTGTCTCACAAACAGTCATGAAGTGAATAACTAATTTTATTGGTAGAATGTTAGCCAGGGCACAGGGAGAAACTCCTTTCTCTTTTCGAACAATGTCATGGGAACTTTAATGTCCTCCAGAATAGGCAGATGGGATCTTTCCTTAGTGCTTCATCTGAAGCTGGCACTTCTGACATTGCAGAAACCTTTGGCACTGCACTCGTGATGGTTTAGACTAAGTTCAAAGTACTGTACTGACATGGGGCCAGAATCTACAACCTTCTGATTCAGAAGTATGAATACTACCAACTGAGTCATGCCATGAGGAAGCTATTTTCCTATTTTTTCTCGGAAGAACAGTTGTTGCTGAACTACATTTTAAACTACAAAACAATGTTACATTAGTAGGTGAACTATTTAAATTATCTTAATCCTTCCATTTGATATAGTGCTTTTCATGTCTTCTAGACGTCTCAAAGCGCTTCACAGAATATAGTGTAAAGTGAATTGACTGTATATTTGTGGGCAAAACACCTTGGGACGTCCTCCTCACATGAAAGGTGCAATACAGGTGTAATTTTGTAGTTGTTTGTTGTTGAAACGCAGCAGACATTTTCGAACACAGTGTCCCACAAACAGTCGTGGATTGAAAATGACCAATTTATTATTGTTTTTTTTTGAGGGATTATTATCAGGCATGTAGAGTAAGGAAACTTGCCAAGGTTTTGCCCTGTCTGGAATCAAACCCAGGTCTTTCGCTTGCAAGGCGAGTGCTCTAACCACTGAGTTACAGGACTCCACATAATAAATAATGAAGATTATTATTACTTTAAGAATAAAACCAGGGGAAATGGAAGATCTCCGATGTTGCAATACAACAACAACAAAATTACATTTGTAGAGCACCTTTCACGTCGGGAGGACGTCCCAACGTCCTCCCGACAAGCCCGGTACTAGATGGTTATAAAACATGCTGATTGATTGATTGATTGACATTTGGATAAATTGACTTTCTGGTTGCAGCATCCTTTGATGACTTACCCATTTCACTGTTTAATTTCCATCCTGTGCACTGTTTTGCAGAGTATTTAATATAGAAAGGAATCTCTTTCACCATTCAGAGGATTAGCCTAGGGGCTAGCCTAGTTAGACGGGCTATGAGTTTTTCCTCTCGCATTGAACAATGTTGTACTGTATTCATATCAGAGAAATGATTTTGTGGCTTTTGATCAGTCCTAAATTAAAGCGATAACTTTGATTTTCTCTGGTCATTTAGGGAGAGAATTACTCTTGTTACTTCTGGTCACTGGTCACTCCGTATCCTGGTGGATTGTATGGTTTGAAATGGTCTCCTGAAATGAAATAATAATAATAATCCTTGCATTTGATATAGCGCTTTTCACATCTTATCGAAATCTCAAAGCGCTTCACAGAATATACTGTAAAGTGAATTGACTGTATATTTGTGGGCTAAACGCGGCAGCCAATTGTGCACAGCAGTGTCCCACAAACAATCATGGATTGAAACGACCAATTTGTATTATTGTGTTTTTGTTTGGAGGGATTATTATTAGGCATTTAAAGTGAATTGACTGTGGAGCGATATGAGATGTATTCTCTGAATTCCTTTTCCTTTAATATTCTGTGTGTGTAGATATATATATTTTTTAAATGATGTGCCGTGAGTACGGCTTATCCTCCAAATTTACGAGTGAGTCCTTGAGAGGAGAATCTTGATTACTCTTGGTGGAGAGTAATCCCTAAACCTAGAGATCACACTCAGCCCTCAGAAGGGTGGATTGGATCACTTTCCATTTACTTCCCCATCTGCTATACAGAGCTGTGGTTGGTATAATCCTGCTGACATACATTAGGAACAATAGAATAAAAGCATATATGCCATGAGCAAGCAATGGGGATAAACCTTGTAACCCACAGCAGAGGCAGCTTGCACCCGGTAAGCACCCACTAATGTCTTAGTTAAGAGAGGTGGATGTTTATTTGGGGAAGACGGGTTTGCGGGGTTATAGGGAGAGAGCTGGGGAGTGGGATTGACTTTGAATAGCTCTTTTCAAACAGCCGGCACAGACTCGATGGGCCGAACAGCCTCCTTTTGTGCTGTAAAATTCTATGATTCTACGATGTGCTCAAATAGCCTCTTTCTATGTATTTTGCGGAGGGGAGAAATTGCATCATGTAATGTGAGTATTATCACTGGTGCCCAATTCCGATAATGATAGTAATAATAATCCTTGCATTTAATATAGCGCTTTTCACATCTGATCGACATCTCAAAGCGCTTCACAGAATATACTGTTAAGTGAATTGACTGTATATTTGTGGGCAAAACATGGCAGCCAATTGCACACAGCACAATTGAAGCTGTGTAGATTGAAACGACCAATTTTATTATTGTGTTTTTTTTGGATGGATTATTATTAGGTGTGTGGAGTAAGGAAACTTGCCCAAGGTTTGGCCCTGATCTGCCTGGATTCGAACACAAGTCTCACGCTTGTAAGGCGAATGCTCTAACCATTGACCTACAGGACTCCACAAATAAAGACAGAAAACATGCAGAACTCAGCAGCCTTTGTCCTGGGTCATAGAGCAGGATTTAAATTTTTTAAATATTTGCTCTTAACTTTTAATTTTGGCAATAAAAGCAGTCACTCCACTTCATATTATACGCTGTGAAGTGGTTGACATGTCCTCCTGAAGAGAAAAGGGCCAACAACAGCAAATGTACAGTATTATATGAATTTCCATACAGTGTATATACAAAAGAAATTGTAAAACAAGGAGCATCTCACAACACTGGAAGGCCTGATAATTTACTGAATCCCTACTTCGACCTTTTGGCTTTCTGCAGCGTAATATCAGCTATGCTTGTCAACTGCTTGTTGATCTCTCTCTTCTGGTAGCACTATAAGAGAAATAAAAACAATAATTCCTTCTCAATTTGTGCTCTTTCCAGCGAGCTCCCGTGTTACATCGCTGCCGTTAGTTACATGTCAGGGTTTGTAGAATTAGATCACAAAGTGATGTTAGCTTTTGGGAATTCACTGTGAAATACGCAGTGCAAATCAGGCTTGATCCTTGTGTGATTCACAACTGCACACTCTCTCCTTCCACCATGTAGGACAAAATAGTTTCTGGAGGCATTTAAATCACATCTGCTGCTGTATAAACATTGGGTTATGAGACGTCTCAGATGGGGGACCTTATAGGGGCAGATCATATTATAAATGGGTTTGAGAGGGTAAACTCAGAACAATAATCTAAAATGCACCAAGACAGCAGAACATGAGGACACAAGTTTAGAGTTGTAATTGCGGGACAGACACCAGGAAGTTTTTATTTATCCAAAGGGTAATAGGAGGCCAGGATGCTAGCAGAGATTTTTTAAAAATACTTCTAAAGTGTACCTCTCTACTAACTCTTCAATACTAATAATAAGATGAATACATCCCGAGACAACAACAAGAACTTGAATGTATATAGAGCCCTCGATGCCGGGCGGTATCTCAGAGCGCTTCACAATGGTGGAGCCCGAGGCTGAGCCAGGGGGAGGAGGAAGGTGACAGTAAGCGCGATCGAAGAGAAAGGTCTTGAGGCGTGACCTGAAGATCAGAAAGGAGGGGCCGAGACAAAGGTATTGAGGAGGGACTTTCAAAGTTTCAGGCGTAGTGGCTGAAAGCACAGCCTCTGATGGTGGAGCGGAGGATTCTGGGGACAAGGAGGATGCCAGAGCCAGTAGAGCAGAGGTAGCGGGTACTGCTGTGAGGAGAGAGGAGGTTAGAGAGGTCGGGATTTAAACACAAACTTCACAGGATCTTGAAGTCGATCTGTCTGTGACAGTGAGCCAGTGCTGTTTGGCAAGAACTTGGGTAATTGGTGTACAAAGTTTGGTGAGGGTAAGAATGTGGGTGGATGATTTTGTATGAGTTGAATTTTGTGGATGGTGGAGGAGGGGAAACAGGTGAGGAGGGCATTAGCGTAGTCCAACTGAGAGGTAACAAAGGCATGGACCAGGGTTCAGGCAGGCTGTTGGGGTGAGATATTGGCGGAGACAGGCAATATGGCAGATATGGAAGAAAGTGGTGCTGATGAGAGATCAGATGTATCGGAGGAAGGATAACTGGGGATCAAACCTGATTCCTAAGTTATGCATAGGTTCAGAGAGTTTTCCGAGTGAAGCACATCAGATTAATTGGTCATTCATTCACCTCATGGCTGGAATATTGCTCTCTGCAAATAATTGGCTGCCACTTTGGCCTACAAATACAGTCACAATGCTTAACCACAATTACTGTGATACACGTGAGATGTTTGGCTGTTATAATTGCTATATTAGTTGCAAGAATTATATTTGAAAAAATTGAAACCAGATTTTGGTGATCTGTTTACGTGAGCTCTCTGAAATATGGCTTTAGTTTTGCATTTGCTCTGAATTGTCGAGTGGGAGATACAAATTGGACTTCTTCATGCTATCTCAGTGATGCGGGCATGGAGGATTTCCTTCCTACAGTGTAAACTACATATAAACACGTCCACATTTGTCAAATAGATTCAACAAAAACACTTTGGATTCCTAGTGGTAATTTTAATACTTTTCTTTCTCACACAACCTTCAAATTAGAACCAAGTAATGCTAGGGAGATGTGTTTCTTCCACATCAATGTAGGCTTTTTAAGACTTTTGAAGTTTTTTCTTAAGTTAAAAGCCAATGTTTCTGGCAGCTGGTCAGTGAGTTAGCCAAGAGGAACAAGCAGTTGTGATGGTAATAGTAATAAGCCTTGCGTTTGATTTAGAGATATCAAGAGGATGTTAGAATCTCTTCACAGGATGTACTTTAAAATTCACCTTCAAAGCCCTCCATGGCCTTGCTTCCTTCCATCCCTACCTTTGTGACCTCCAAAACCCCTACCAACCTGTCCACTCCCTCCACTCAGCAGACTCCGGTCTGTTTCATGTTCCGGTCTTCGTCCACCCTATCGTTGGCGGGCAGGTCTTCAGCCACTCTTCCCGCACTCTCTAGAACTCCATCCCACAGTCCCTCCACTTCAACCCTCCCTTGCCTGTTTCAAGACCATCTCAAGATTCTCTTCTTTGACCCTGCCTTTGACCACCGTCCACCCTCCCCGATCCCCCAGCTTGGGTTCGAAACACTGATTTTCGAACGCCTTGGGACATGTTCCTAATGCGAAAGGCGCTCTACAAATATAATTTTGTTGTTGTACTATAAAGTAACTAATAATAATCCTTGCACTTGATATTGAGTCATATCATGTCGCTGAGACATCTCAAAGTGCTTCACAGAATGTACTGTAAAGTGGATTGAATGTGAATTTTACTAATCGCTACGCTATGGAACTCCACAAATTTGTAATTTGTAGGAAAACGTGGCAACCATTTTGCACACAGCAGTGTCCCACAAACAGTCATAAAAGCCAATGACCAATTTTGTTTGGATTGTTGGCCACGACATCTGGAGAAACTCCCTTCTCTTTGCAAATAGTGTCATAAAATATCTTTCATGTCCACCAGAACAGTCTGAGTAGACCTCAGTTTAACCTTGTCATTTAAAGGACGGCACCTCCAACAATTCAGCACACCCTCAGCATTGCTTTGGAATGTCTGACTCGAAGACAAAAATATCTATTCCCTCCTCTCTATTCCCTTCTCTCTCCTGTATGCTGGTCATAGTTGGAAAAGGAGATGACTTATTCTGGAATTTAGAGATTTAGTAGTCTTTGTATTATAATCGTGCAGTGTTTTTCCTCTGTTAAATGATATGGAGCTAAGGACAGCAGCTCAATTGTTGGTAATGCAAAATGGAATTTGTGTTTGCAACTGAATACTGTATATAAGAATCAATGTCTTTTTTTAAGCAGGAGGGAACAGGGCGCCTATATGCTTAAAGAGAAAATGTTTGGATTATATTAAAGGCTATAATATACGCTTGGGATTCAAATATTTGCACAACTCCTTGATATTCAGAATGTGTGAAGTGTTCCTGGCTCTCTATTTTAAACTGCATGAATTTTGTTTTTGTAAGAATTTGCACTTCAGCAGATAAAATATTCAATATTGACAGCAATTTTATTTTGAAAGGGTTGGGTTTTGGCTGATTATTCGGCCTCTTTTATCTCGGTGGATCCTTGTCGCAGTAAACATGTGGTGCTTCAGAGTTCATTCGATATTCAGAATTATGTGCTATTCTCTACTGTGCTCAACAGGCAGTGCGTTAACTGCAATAAGGAATGTTAATGACGAACTCCGCAAATTCACTCCTTAACACCAATAGTTACAAGACAGCTCTGCAACACTGCTATCCAAAGCTGCCACAGATGGATCTTTAAAATACTTCCCTCGAGCTGCAATATACAAACAAGGCAGAAATACAACAAGACATTTCGCCCACTTCCAGCTTTGCTGTATTTACAAATCATTTCAGAACATCCAGAATTTGGCCAATTTTTAAAAGGCAGGTTTCATTTTAAAGGCCTTTTTTCTGTAAGTTTGAAAATAATAATCCTTGTATCAATAATCATTCGATAAAGTAACTTTCATACATTTGAAGAATGTCTCAAGCGCGTCCAAAGCTGTAATGTGAAGTGTAATGACTGTGTAATACAGTATATTGCTAACACACCAACTAAAATAGTAGAACCAGAGGACACGGCCTGCGATTGAAGTGAGGCAAATTCAGAAGAAATCTTTCAGTGAGTAAATAGTGGATCTGTGGAACCAGTTACGTAGGGAGATGGTTGAATCAAGAAGTGTTGATTCTTTCAGACACAGAAAAGATTGGTTTCTTTAGGAAATAACTTTATTTGTGCATGCGATTGCCAGGATGGTGGAAGGCGAACTAGATGGACCTTGGGCTTTTATCGGCTAGCATTTTGTATGTTCATATGTACCCTGTCTGGAGGACACTATATAAGTGCAACTTGTTGGTGGTGGTTAAACGTCTCTTTTGAAGTCTCCTTCAAGAACTGCAGAAAATTAAGTTCAAAGTACAGACTGAAATCATCCATTCTGACAAATCCTGAATGCGCTGAAATGTTACATATATATTTTTTTTTTTTCCTTGCATTTGATATAGCGCTTTCCACATCTTATCAATGTCCCAAAGCACTTCACAGAATATACTGTAAGGTGAATTGACTGTATATATTTGTGGGCGAATCGCAGCAGCCAATTGCGCACAGCAGTGTCTCACACACAGTCGTTGATTGAAATGACCAATTTTATTATTGTGGGTTTTTTGGAGGGATTATTATTAGGCTTGTGGAGTAAGGAAACTTGCCCAAGGTTTCGACCTGACCTGCCTGGATTAGAACACAGGTCTCCCCAGCTTGCAAGACAAGTGCTCTAACCACTGAGCCACAGGAGCTCCACAAAGAGTTTTACTTAGAGTAAACCTAGACCCAGGGAGGGATTTCTTCCTAACAATGGATTTAAACAAATAGAGGAAGTGAACTGTATTTAGTCAGTGTCCTGAGTTGTAACACTGAAAAGAAGTTTTAAGGATCAAAACTAGCGCAGTGTACCAGCGATGCCCTCGGACTGTACCGTTCTTGTGCTGCTTCCCGAGTGCCGCAGGAGACCATTTTCCCTCATTCATCACAATGGTTAGTGGTTTGCCTATTACAACAGCAACAATGAAATTGAAAGGCTCACTGATAGGCTGAAAGCCCGTCTGCCAATGGTAGGGCGGGTCGGGTGGGGGATATAGAGCAGACCGGAGTCTGCTGAATGGAGTGAGCGGGGAGGTTCATAGGGTCACTATACTTTAGTTCTTTGAGACAGCCTCCTGCTGTGAAAGGCATGATATCAAATGCAAAGATTGTCAATATTATAATTTGCTGGCCAACTTGCTTTGTACAGTTCCCTCTGTGGACTGTAGACAGCTGGCTTCCAAATTATGACTGATATCAATAATTTTCCAAAATTCTATAGGGTATAACTAGGAGTGATTTTGAGCTGCTACATGTCTTGGTGTTACACCTCGCAGTGCCTTTAGACTATTTTGGGAAGTTGTAAGTGTTTGTTTAATTTAACATAAGTTTTAAATACTGTACTGTATTTCCATAGAACTGCACAGAGAGAAAGACAGATAGACAGAGGGTACTGTACACGGAATATGGGAGGAATTAGCAGCAAATATCAAATGAGCTGTTTTGAGGACAGTTTTGAGGACAGATCACTTGAGATTGATAATGCCATCCAGATTCTGAGAGCAACTTATTTTCATTATAGTTCCTTCTACTTGCCCGTTACTTGTGTAATTTATATTTATGACCCAGGTTTTTTTTTAATTCATGTTATAAATAGCTGAAGTGAAGAATTTGCTTTGTGATTTTACCCTCAAAATCATAGGGGTTGACAGATATAGATATTGCAGTGTGTTGTATAACTATATAACAACTACAACAACAACAACAAATTACATTTATAGAGCACCTTTCACGTCGGGAGGACGTCCCAAGGCGCTGCAAGAGCTGTGTGATTTCCAAGAAAAAACACCACGTTTTCATAATTTGAGCTTTTGCCACTATGGTATTGTGGTTTTCACAAAATGATACATTTGTGCTGTTAATTGTTGCCTGCTGCAAAGAGCCTTGTGGTATATAATTACCTAAAGATGTTCAATAAGGGAACAGAGGAATACAAGACGACAACAACAACAAAATTATGTTAATAGAATGCCTTGCACATTGGGAGGACATTCCAAGGAGCTGAACAGTTGGGGGGGTCAGGACACAAGCATGGTTGTGGGGTGGATAGGGTTGGGATGAGGGAGGACAGAGAGGTCGGAGCCTAATAATAATCCCTCGAAAAACCCAATAATCATTTGGTCACTCAATCCATGATTATTTGTGCGACACCGCTGTCGTGTTTTGCCCACAAATATACAGTCAATTCACTTTACAGTATATTCTGTGAAGCGCTTTGAGACAGCTACAAGACTTGAAGAACGCTATATCAAATGCAAGGATTGTTATTATTGTATTAGTTGGAACAAATTATCTGGTTCCCTGCTCCACCCTCTATGTAGCTCTACCTATTTCATAAAAAAAAATTCTTGTGACATTCCAATTTAAATTCCATAAGGTTAGGTGAGTTCCAAACCTCTATCGTCTTCTTTGATCTTGGATCCATCAAAAGAGCAGTTGGGTTGAAGAAACACCCTTCAGGCCATTTGATTTGATGCTTCAGATAAGATGTTAAACCAAGGTTCTGTTTGCCTCTTTGACTGGATGTTAAGAAACCTTGACACAATTTGAAACAATGAGGGAATTTCTCCCATGTCCTGGCCAACAATTTATTTTGTAACATTTTCGATTTTTATCTATTTACTGTACAGTACTTGGCAAATGCAGTAGCCAATGCGAGCATGGCAATTTTCCCAAACAGCCAAAAAGTGAATGACCAATTTACAACTGGACACCATTAGAAACTCCTTTCTGATTTTGAATAGTATTAGAGTCAGCTTATCATATAGGTAATAAAAGTCCCCAAGTAGGGTGTGAGCCTACAATCTTTGGACTCAGAGGTTAGAGTGCTACCAACTGAACCAGGCAGACAACAACAATAACATTTGTATGCCACTCCTCATACGAGATGGCATATTGGAGCTCCTACAGGCCCAGCTTCCGTGTACTTTCTCGCTCGAAGCTCCGTAACCTAATCACCACCATTCTTGCCTGACTCCACTGGCTTCCATCATTTGGAAGAATCAATTCAAGATCCTGGTTAGGGTTGTAACCCTAATATGATCATAAATATAAGTCCATCTCAGATTTGTCCTCAAAACTTCAAAGCCCTCCATGTCCTTGCCACACCCTACCTCTGCGACCTCCAAACCTCCTACCAGCCTGTCCGTTCCCTCTGCTTAACAGCCTGCTCCATATCCCCTGACCCGCCCACGCCACCATCGGTGGGTGAGCCTTCAGCCACTCTGCCCCAACCTTTGGAATTCCATCCCGCTATCCCTCCGCCTTCTCCCTCCCAAGCCTCCCTGATATCCCGCCTCAAGATCTCCCTCTTTGACCATTCCATTGGTTACCCCCTTGCGCTCCCTCCCCTCCACCCTCCCCTCCCCTCCCCGACCTCAGGTCCAAACCACTGACTGTCCAGAGCCTTGGAACGTTCCCCCCGAAGTGTAATTTTGTTGTTGTTGATCACCAACCAGTTACTTCTACGTTCATATGGATGTTGATTTGAGGACAGGTGCAAGATCAGCTATGGTCAAATAGCCTGGTTTATGGGTTGCTTGTGGAAATGTCCCATCCCCCCCTTGCCCTTTTTTCCCCCTTTCTCCCCAGCCCCATTTCCGCGATTGTTTGTGGGACACTGCTGTGTGCAATTTGGCTGCCGTGTTTAGCCCACAAACATGCACTCTTACTCTCCTTCATTCTGCCCCTCTCCCACTCCCCGCCCGCCCCCACCCCCCCGCTCTTGTCCCTATCTAACTGTATAACGCCTTGGGACGTCCTCTCGACGTGAAAGGCACTATATAAACGTGAGTTTTGATTGATTGATTATAAGAATAATACTAATGATCCTTACATTGAATGTAGTCAAGAAATCTCAAAGTGCCTTACAGTACGATTTCTGTGCAGTGTATGAGACTGAACATATCAACAATATAACAAACAGAAACTGAGAAATAAGGAGCAATATGATTCAACAGATGGAAAGAGGAGAGAAGGCTTGTAAATAAAAAAATACTTATTTGGCTAACATGTCTTATGGCCTCTCTGCCCCCACACTCTGGAATTTTATCCCACAGTCCCTTAACCTTGCTTCCTCCTTTGCCTCCTTCAAGGCCTTTTCGATTGTGCCTTCAGCTGCCCTCTCTTCCTCGCCTCCCCTCCCCTCCCCCCCTACCCTGCCTCTTCCCCGTGCTTAGGTCCTGACCATTGCCTGTTCAGTTCCTTGGGACGTCCTCCCGACGCGAAAGGTGCTCTATAAATATCAATTTGTTGTTGTAAATAGATTGTATCACTAGCTCATGAGACATACTCTTACAGCCACAAGTGTGCTGACTGAGAACAAATGAGGATTGTCAGGACATTCCATGTGGGATGGAAAGCAGTTCCCACGCCATCCCACCATGTGTCTTCCGTCTAATAAGTTGCCAACCTAATATACTAATAAACAAGAATCCCAAATGCTTCTTCAGATCTGGCAGGAAGGGAAGGAGACAGGAGCAGCCATATCAAGAGCAGATGAACTTCCATAAAGCAATCGTACATCAGCCCGACAACAAACTTGAGTTGTTCCAACCTGCCCTCGTTTATTATTGCTGCACCAACATGTTTGACCAGATGTGTTTTGATACTGATTCTCTAACTTTTGTTTTCCCAATTGATCTAATCTTCTCTTCATCCCTGCATGCAAATTCCTTCGAGCTCAAGCACTCTCCTGCCTCTTTGACCCGATCATACCCTATTCCTCTACTTAACCTCTACCCCCCACTCCCACTCCCACTCTCCCCCTCGCTTAGCTGTGAGCCTGTTGCTCATAGCCTTCCCTGCCACATATGGCCTTCAGCCACTATGCCCCTATATCTGGAACTACCTGGTTCAATTCCCACGCCTTACCCCCTCCTTATCTAGCTTTAATTTCCACCTAAGTACCTACTTTATCTATGTTTATGGTCACCACTGTTAATCTCTCTGTTATCATACACAAAGGGTGCAACATAAATGCAAGTTTTATTGCGGTTTATTTTGACCCAAACGCCCCACATCAGTACTCTTAGCTAACAGTCCAGGCTGCCACTTCATTGTTGCGCGCTGCAATGTAAGAGATGGTGTCCTTCAGAGATGTTAAACCGAGGTCCTGTCTGTCCGTTCAAGTGATATTAAATATCTGTGGTACTAGTGGCACAGAGGAGGGAGTTTCTCTCAGTGCGTTGGCGAACAATCAACATAAAAATTCATTCTCTTCATGTCTATTGATGGAACATTGACAAATTCCGTTTGCCTACAAATGTTCAGTCACTACACTTAACAGATAGATAAGAGTTTTGAGATTTTCTCGTAACTATTGGCACCAAATTAAATCCACGGATAATTATTATTGTTAAGAAATGTTTCTGATCTTTCACCACGGTGTGTTGTTTCTACGTGCCCTCTGTAATTCTCAGTGGTTGTCAATAAATGAGCCGAGGGTTTGAGAACTATCACAAAGAGCCATTTCGAAATAAAATATTGTTTTGCAGATGGCTGGTGTTTAATCCAAGTTTCTCCCACTTTTTAAAAATCGGAAAGCTAATTTTATCCCTTTACCATGACAACTGCAGTCTGCATGTATGTATTGCAAAAATGAAATGCAGTCTGAGTTGGCAGGCTTCTAGTATTGCAGTACTCATAGAAAGGCCATACATTTTTGTCCACAAAATATAGTCAGTCCACTTTACAGTATATCCTGTGAAGTGCTTTGACAGCAAAAGGCATGATATGGTGTAATATCAATACAAGTATTATTATACTTTGACTAGAGTTGACAGAGTGAAGTTTAATTTGTGGACTGTGCTATCCATGTGTAAATGCACCATGTGTGAAAAGGGTCTTTCATCCGCCCTTAATTTGGTCATTCAAACGCCCTTGGCAAATGATTACATAATTATTATAAATCGAAATTCTTTATTGGGTTTGATAGCACCTTTCATGTTAGGAGGACTTCACTGTATTTGTAGGTGAATGCAGCAGCCACTTTGCTTACGGCAATGTCCCACAAACAGCCATATGAAATGAATAATCAATTTTATATGGAGAATTGTTGGCCAGGATACTTATTGAGTAGTGTCATGGGATTTTTAACGAACACCTAAACATGCACACAGGACCTCGGTTTAACAACTCATTCAAGCGTCATCACCTCCAATGCATTGGAGTCTCAGCTTAGCTCAGAGTATCTGAGCTCAAACTCCTGGTGTATAATACCGTGGGACATTCTCGCAATGCGAAAGGTGCTATACAACTGCAATTTGTTTTGTTGATGTTAGTCTTGAACACCGTACCTTCTGACCCGTATACGAGAGTGTTAACAAATGAGCCGAGCTAAACCCTCATTCCAGAGGTGTTTATGGTAGAGCAATACATTCTATTCACTCAGAAGCTTTTCCATGGTTTATGATTGAGGGGAAGACAGGTGTTAGAAGTTTCACAGTGAATAGTTGTGACCATTTCATGGATGGATTCCAGTTTCACAGATGGCATGCGTTATGGGTTTTCATTTTCGGATGGAAATGTTTTGGAACAGTGTTCATCTTACCATGGAAAACTGGGAATGTGAGAAGCTGACTTGTCTTTCATTCACGGTTACAAATCCCCCAATTTTCTTCCAAGCAGTGCAGTGTGATACAAATCAGGAGATTAGCTCGAATCTTGGGCAATAATACCAATCCTTACATTCAGTAAGCAAACTTGGCACGATGCTGTTTGTGGGTTGAAGTACCAACAACAAAATTACATTTGAATAGCGCCTTTCACCATGTGCTTGGCAAATTTAAGCCTGGTGAGTGCCATCTACCCACCCCCCAACTCGCCTTTAGCCACTATGCCTCCATCTTGTCTACTCCTTTGTCTCGCCCCTTCTTTACAGTCTTCACCCACCTTTTTATGTAGGTTGGAAATCTCTGGAGACTTCAGTGCAATAGGAAATGTTTCAAAGGGGGTGCTGGTTTCTTAAAAGACACGATAACCTTTCAAGTACAACTCGTTTTAATTGCTGTTGTCCAGGTGTGCCGCGAGACAAGTGGTTTGGGAATGGGTCAAAGCAGCAATCCCACACGACCTGTTACCCTTTCGCCCCAACAACCAGATGTTCAACTAATACCACCAAATAAGAAAAGT
The DNA here is from genome assembly GCA_035084275.1 of Hydrolagus colliei. Classification (NCBI taxonomy): domain Eukaryota; kingdom Metazoa; phylum Chordata; class Chondrichthyes; order Chimaeriformes; family Chimaeridae; genus Hydrolagus; species Hydrolagus colliei. The sequence goes on from CM068744.1 coordinate 30,405,153, forward strand.
GATATAAATGTCATGCTCACAGTTGGGGGATGGGAGGGGAGGTGTTACCTGGAATGTCTTGCATTTACATTTACCAGAAACCTTTTTATTGTTGCAGCCTATTCTATGATATACAGTAATGCAAACTTTTGGATACAAATAATTGTGAGGTTGATGTGTGGTCATACAGCTGGTATTCTGTCCCACCTGGAAAGGAGTTGCTGGGGAGGTTGTTGTATAATTGGAGGTGCTGTGCCCCTTTCCACTTTTAAATCCCACATTAAAGACCTTCCTTTTTGATCATGCTTACAGTCACTTTTCACTTCCCGCTCACCTGGCTCAGACTCCACCACTCTCAAGTGCTCTGGGATGCTACTCCGCATGAAGGGTGCTATATAAATGCAAGTTATTGTTGTTGTCATCCTTCAAACGAGATATTAAACTTAGGTTCCCGTCTGCTTGTTCAGCTGGATTTTAAAAATCCAGTGGCACTATTTGAAAAGAGAAGGGAGTTTCTCCTGGTGTCTTGGACAATAAAATCTCCCAAATAAAATTTGTCACTCACTTCATGGCTGTTTGCAGGACATTGCTATGCATAGACTGTCTGCCCCATTAGCCTTCAAAACTAGTCTTCTAATCTAACCTGACAGGACAGTTTGCAAGGAGGTATAGTGTTGTCAGAGTTGCTGCCTTTTGAATGAGATTTTAAACTAACATCCTGTCATGTCTGTTCAGGTGGACATTGAAGATATTGTGAGAATATTGAAAAGAACCTTTTCTCCGTGTGTTCTGGTCTAGAATCATCCACATTAATTGGCCATTCATCTCATGGCTGTTACAAACGGCTATGGTGTTTTGTAGGCTAATAGGGCAGACAATCTTCATAGAGCAGTGTCCATCAAACAGCATGAAGCGCCTCCAGAACAGCAGGGAAAACCTCTTCTCTATTCAAATGGTGCAGTGGGATTTTTAACGTCCACCTGAACAAATACAGCAATTACATGTGTTAGCTTTGACTTATTCCGAACTGATTAGGTGGTTATAAAAACGCAGGTTGTTTCTTGACTCTGATGTGATTCATACATGTTATTACCTGTCAGACTTTTATCTCCAGTGTGAATAACCTGATCTACTTGTGACATGACGTGTAAATCACATTTTGTTCTGTGTGTCGGAGTAAGTGGCGTGTGTCTCCAAGGGGAATGTGAGATCTTTTATTGTGAACGCCCTGTGGACTGACGTTCAGTGGAAAGTACCAATTATAATGTCACAGTGTTTGAACCTTGAGGGACTGCATATGCAAACATAAATCATGATCCCCCATTCTAGCATATCCTATCATAATAACAGGGTGTCAACAAACAAACAGGGGAAGATAAAAGTAGAGAAGATAAATAGTTTTGTTGGAAAACGTACAGATACTCTTAGTGTTTCCCACTAGATTGACGTGATGGGTGCATAGTTGTAGCAGATGAAAATTGCTGTGGAATTATCTTTGGTAAAAAAAAATTTTGGAGGGTGTGGGGGTTGTAGGAGGGCATGGGTCGTGCCTGGAGCCACCTTTTCCTGAGTCCTCCTTTACACATAGGTTGTGTGAATGTATACGTCCTCCCGATGTGAAAAGCGCTCGATAAATATAATTTAGTTGTTGTTGTAAATAACCATAAAACGCAGTGACGGGGTTTGTCCTCCTGTCTCTTTTAATTCAAATGTTTATCTTTGCTTCCTTGCCTCCCCCCTCCCCTCTCATAACCCAGTGTGTATGTGCAGGAAGTGCCTAGTCTGTGCAGTGATGTTTGAAGCCTTACCCACCAGAAGATCATAGGTTCAAATCCTGCTCTGTGCTGCAGTAACTGATCACAGTTGGTCCATAGCGATGATAACATTACAATTAACCTCAATGTTTCTGGATTAGGGAGTGTGAGAATCAATCAGAGTTTCTGCTCCTATAAATGTTCCTGCTCCTGTTTTTTGCTATAAACGTCTGGTTGAGGTCAGGTCATTTGGCCGTGGTAATCTCCGCGGTTTAATCACCTGCTGAATTCACTCTCAGAGTTCATGTGTGACTAATGTGTAGCTAGGGATGAGGTGTCAGGAGGTACCTGTGGAGCTGTACTCCAGTATCAAGCAAACAACAACATGAGCTCTTTTACACTCTGAGAAGAGAGAAAACTGGAGAGAGAGAGAAAGAAAAAGGTTGATCTCAACTCTGGGCCACGAAATTATATCTGGAAAAAAACTTTCAATATCAGTCTGCAGGCCCAGGAATACCAAAAACCAGGAAGTGAAGGAGGCCATTCACCCCATGAGTTAACCCTGTTCAAACATCTTTGGATCTTGGCCAGATATTTAAATCTTATTTCCTGCCCTTTTACTTTACTCCTTAATACCTTTAGTTGCAAAGTATCTGAGTACATCTTTTTATAAACATCTCTATCGATGCTGCCACTGCTGCTTTCTGAGGCAGAGTGTTTCACATCGTCACTGTGCGAAGAAATACTTCCTGACCTCAGTTCTAACTGTGTAACTTCTGACTCTCTGTAGAGCCATGAAGAAACTTTGTGTACCAATATTTACAATACCATCTGATCCATACCACAGATAATCGAGGCTCACAGCCTTGCCTAATCATAGGCCGTGTGTACTTGCAGTGGCTAAGATGATGAATCAGTCTTGTTCCTTTAAGGGAATCACATCCCTGGGGTGGGAACCAGATTTACAAACCCTCTGAGTCACTGAGTCATAGACATTGTTTGGATAAAGCTGTTGTTAGCACATGTTTACTGCACACAGAATGTACCAGAGGCAATCTTATTCATCAAGCCTAGCTCGTTACTAGCACTCTCATCTCTAATTCAGAAGGCTGTGGGTTTATAGTTTACATAGTCTGGGTTGACCCTCCAATGCAGTGCTGGGGTCGTGCTGTATTATTGGAGGTGCCGTCCTTTGGATGAGACATTAAACTGAGGTTCTATCTCTGCCTGTCCAGGGAGATGGATGTTAAAGTCCTTGTGCACTATTTGAAAAGAGAGAGGAGTTTCATCTAGTATCCTGGCCATCAATGCTCCTGATAAAATTGATCATTTAGTTCACGACTGTTATGTGGGATATTGTGTGCAAATTGGCTGGTATATTTGCTCACAAAATACACAATCACTGCACTTTATTGTGTATTCTGTGAAACGCTTTGAGGAGTCTCAATGACATGATGAAGTGTTATATCATATACTGCCCAAGGTTTATTGTTATCCACCATTCCCCTTCTGTTCCTGAATATGATGTCCTGTATCTAATGGATGGTTTGCAAGTACTATTGAAAATAATAATTGCATTTAATATAGAACTTATAGTTTCATCACAGTTTCTCAAAGTGCTTCACAGAAGTTGCTGTGAGGCGTAATAACTGTAAGTGCACTACAACAACAACAACAACAACAACAATTTACATTTATAGAGCGCCTTTCACGTCGGGAGGACGTCCTAAGTCGCTACCCTGCATGAAGAGCACTATATAAATTCAATTTGTCGTAGTATTTGTAAGCAAACTATGCATGGACTCAGTCATATATGCAATTCATGGACAAATAATGTGACATGTGATATGATACCTATCACATCACTCTGGAATTCCATCCCTCAGTCCCTTCGCCTCGCTCCCTCCCTTGCTTCCTTCAAAGTCGGTCTTGAAGACCCTCCTCGTCGATCGTGCATTCTGCTGCCCTTCCACATCTTTAACTTACCTCCTAACACTCTCCTGCCCCTCCCCACTACCCTATCCCTAATCCTTGCTCAGGTCCCGACCTGACTATTCAGCGCCTTAGAACGTCCTACTGACATGAAAGGCTCTTTATAAATGTAATCTTGTTACTTTTTTGTAATTTTGTAATCTTTTGGGGAGGGAGGGATGGATTGAGGGGAGATGGGTGTAAGCACAGCCAAAGAGCAATGTTTTCAGGCAGGAGTTGAAAAGGGGGAGAGAGAGGGCAAGGCAAAAGGATTGAGGGAGAGTATTCCAGAGTTTAGGAGTGTAATGGCTGAAAGCACGACCTCCGATGGTGGTGCAGCGGTTGAAAGGGACAAGCGGGAGGCCAGAGCTCGTCGAGCAGAGGCAGTGAGTGGTGGTTTGGGGAGTGAGGAGGTCGGAAAGTTGGAGAGGTGCCAAGAAGTGAATGGATTTGAACACTTGTGTGAGGATCTTAAAGCCGAAAAGACTATTGTGTCTGCATCTTGAAATGCAGATACAATAGGCTAAATAGTCTCCTCTGCAGGTTGTCAAGCTGCTCAAAAACTAGAAGAAAAAGTTTCCAGACGACTTCTTAGAGCACGTTCCTTGATTCTAAAGTGTTCAGAAGCTTTTCGGTATAAATGCTGAGGCCTGCTTTGAAAAAAAATGGGGCAAAGATCTGTATTCATTACTCTTTTTCAATTTAAAGCTTGCGATTACCATATGACTAACTATATTCGTTGTGTACCTAGGGATATGAATTCTATCTGGAGACCCTGCGTGCAATCCAGTGAGAACATCTCGTAGGTGAGATCCAAGCCATGGATCAGGATGAGTTCCCGCCCCCACCTCCTGAAGGTAAGCCTCGGCTTTCTGTGCGAATACTGTAGTAATACAAGAAATGACGGTAGCGATTTTAAATTCAATGGAAGATCAGAAGCATAGTGGATATGTTGGTCATTCAGATTTTAGCAAAAAAATTCAGCATTTTCAATGCTCTGTACCACGTGTTTAAGCTCAGAGTGGTATGTTCATGGAATTATTATTCCTTATATTAATATATATTAATATATTCCGATATATTAAGGAATATATCTCTATATTAAGATATATTCCTTAATATATTCCTTATATTTTCCTTATATAATAATAATATATTCCTTATATAATTTATTATTATTAATAATCATTCCTTATTATTATTCCTTATGGGCTTCCTAGACATGCTGGAATTATTCATCTAACAGCAACACTGAACAACATAATTTGCATAGTATGTTTCCTTAGCAACTATATTGCCACCAATTAACCCAGTATCACAGGAGATCAATTAAAATGGTGTTTCCAGTTTGAGCCATGGCAACATTTCTCCATATTTTTATATTTTGACGTGTCTACTGCATGATTTGTAACTCCTCCATGCAACAAACAGAAAATGAACTGGAGACCAGTTGGGCAAGACGTTTCTCTAACAACTGGTCTCCACACACAATGCATTCACATTTTCATTGGCGTCTATGCTTTGGGTGGATCAGCATATTACCCAAACATCTTCATATCCATGGGTTTTGCAGTGGTTCAGTGGGAAAAAAAAAGTATGATAGTTTTTGCCTGTCCTGAGTTAGCTGACCTCAGCTGGAATGGTGGAGTGAGTGAGGCGATGCTGTTAGCATTTGTATCCCCAAATTGATATACAGTCACTACACTTCACAGTAAATCCTGTGAAGCGCTTTGAGACGTCCATCTGGCATGAAAGGCACAAAAATAGCAACATTACATTTGGAAAGCGCCTTTCAGGTCGAACAAAGTATCAAATGTAAGCATTATTATTATCATCAATAAGATGTGGAGAGAGAATTTGGGGATGGGATTGATAAAATAGGGTGATCATGTAAACAGCAGTAGCATAGTCATTGTTTAAGCAGCTGCCTTCTGTGTAGGAAATTACCATTTGTATTTCTTTGACTACAAATTCCTTTTCATAGCCTTATATGGTCTAAATTAAGTCAACTAAAATGTAATCCTTAATACTGTACATAACATTTGATACATAGGAATGGCTTTGTTTATCATTCGGGTACCAATGAAAAAAATAATTTAAATTAACCCTTGCAGTCGATGTAGCGCCTTTCACCTCAGGATGACATCTCAAAAGTGCTTCACAGCATTTACTGTATTCCACACCACAACAAACTTACATTTGTATAGTGCCTTTCACGTTGGGAGGACGTCCCAAGGCACTGGACAGTCAATGTTTCGGACCAGAGCTGGGGTCAGGATTGGGGAGGGTGGAGGGAAGGGAGGGGAAGGCAGGTGACCAACGGCATGGTCGAAGAGGAGGGTCTTGAGGCGGGACTTGTAGGAGGTTAGGGAGGGGTTGAAGTGGAAGGATTGCGGGATAGAATTCCAAAGGTTGGGGGCTGGCCGATGGTGGGGCAGGTGGGGCGGAGTACATAGAGCAGGCTGGAGCCCGCTGAGTAGAGGAAGTGGACAGGTTGGTTGGTGGTTAGGAGATCGTAGAGTTAGGGTGGGGCAAGACCGTGCAGAGCTTTGAAATTGAGGACCAAGATGTTGAATTGAAACCTCTGAGAGATGGGAAGCAAGTTGCGTTGGGGGAGAATGGGGGTGGTAGGGTCGTGGAGCGTTGATGCAGGAGAGGACATGGCCTGCAGAGTTCTGGATGATCTGCAGCAATGCGTAGTGACTGCATTTGCAGTAAATATGGGATTTAAGCAAAAGTAGCTCACAGTTGTATAGATTAATAGGGATAATAGCATAAAAAGGTGGAATGGTAATTTCAATGGAAGTCTCCAAGGAAAATTATTTCTCTTCTCCACACTCTCACATCACTGATCTTTACACTGAGAGCTATTGTCAAGAGAACAAATTAAAATTCAACAGAACATTTCATTTCTGCCAAACAGTGCCCAATGCTAATCGATGTAGCTGTTTTATAACTAATTTGCATGCAATCTAGGTCAGGGATGATACTGACAGCTCAGCTGCATAGGATCATCTGCTTTCAACTACAGACAGAATAGGAAATGTACAATCCAGCTGCTGGATCTCCTGGAAACGTATTTTTAAAGCATTTTGACAAGTCTTTTATTCTTGTCTGCAAAATTTGCTGCCACGTTCGCCTACAAATCCATAGTAGTTCCTGTGAAATGCTTTGAGACGTCCTCCTGATGTGAAAGTCACTGGTCGTTGGTTCATAGCATTCAGCTCTGTGGATTTGTTTTTATTTACTTGCTTTAAGGTTTTACCTCCAGACATTAAAAGGTATGGAATTGTCTGTGATACTATCAATTTCAGTGATAATTAGTGATCATTTTCAAATTTTGTATCACAGATTTCAGCTCAGTGTTTTGAAATACAGTCTGACTGTGATACGTTACACTGGGAGTGTGGATATAACCCAGGAATGGTGGCTCGCAGTTTTCTGGAGCCTGCTTTTCTACCTGTTTCCTACACTGATTGGGTAGCTTCCAGATTACATTTGTAAAACGCCTTTAGTGTCAGGAGCAGGATTTATTAGTTTATTGTTATCAGAATAGTTGGGCCTGAAGCCATCCAGAACTGCCATCGGGCTTGACGTCCATATAGTGTGGCGTTTGTCTTCTAGTTCATAGCATTGTACTTGGTGGCTTTGTATGTTTTAGTTGTTTCCCCACTGATATGGCACTCATTTATGACCATGGGCGCCAGTGGCATTCCCAATATCTCCTGGAAATGCTGGGGAGATGATTCGCTGGACCCCGGCATTTCTGCACATTGCACTCAGGCATCTGAGGCACTCATAATAATATAATAATAATCCTTGAATTTGATATAGTGCTTCACAGTATATACTGTAAAGTGAATTGACTGTATACAGTATTTGTGGGCGAAATGCGGAAGCCAATTACAGACAGCAGTGTCCCGCAAACAGTCGTGGATTGAAATGACTGTGTAATTGTAATGTGTAATTGCATCAAAAGACCTTACTCTTCTTGGGTATATTGAAGCAAATATTATTTTGTCTTCCCAGCAATTGCAGCCTCCTTTTTACTGAAAAAGAATGTTAACAACAACAACAAAATCACATTTACAGAGCGCCTTTCATGTCGAGAGGATGTCCCAAAGCGCTGAGTTAATTTTCGAGTTGGTTAAATCTGATAACTAAAGAGCTGTTTTGTCTGTTGCATCTTGTGTTTTGTATTAGGCTGCCTTCTCCTCACTTACTTGTGTTTATTTTCAAATGTTAACGGTGGATTTACCATGTTAACTGAACAGCTGTTGCTGTGTTGTATATTGTAGGACTCAGCAACAGTCGGGTATGGACAGGCCAGACAGTACCTGTTTACAAATTTCCCAAAGAGTAGGAGAATAGGGTGAGAGGATAGAGATTGGTCGTAACATAAAGTCAGCACTGACACAGCCACGATGAGTTGAATGGCCTCCTTTTTGCTGTAAAATTCTACTAACTCAGGCATATTGCATGTCCCTCAATCCCTTCACACATAAAAGGGATATAGCTTTTATACCCCTAACTTTTGGAACTCCGTCCCTCTACACATCCTTCCTGTCCCATCTTTTACTGTCTTTAAATGCCACCTTAAAACCTTTGTCTCCCAACACACTATAATAATAATTATAACCCTTGCGTTTGATATAAGGCCTTATCACATCTTCAAGACGTCTCAAAGTGCTTCACAGAATATACTGTAAAGTGAATTGACTGCATATTTTGTGGGCGAAACCCTCCCACTTGCTCGGTATCTGACCAATCTTCATAAAGCGCCTGAGACATTATATACCTCGGTGCAGGTAATAATAATACTAATCTTGCTGTATAATTGCAAGTTGTTGTTGTTGTAAAGTCTCTGTGACTCTTGGCATTTCCAGGAGACATGTATACAAAGTACACAGATCGAGCATTTCCTGGAATTAGTCCATTTTAGTGTCTGCAGTTCATTCAGTGAAGCCAGACTTGCACAGCCTGATGTCTGATTCAGCCTGGCGTTCAGTGTTTAATATTTTTCCATTTCTCCAGTCAAAGAAATGTGAAACCATACTAACCGAGGCTTTCAGATATTGATTCACATGCACTTATATTGCGGGGGTGGCCGTTTGTTTACACTTACAAGAACAGCTGTGGGACAGTGGCTGAATTGGCAGCCACATTCATAATAATAATAATAATCCTTCCATTTGATATAGCGCTGTTCACATCTTCTAGACGTCTCAAAGTGCTTAACAGAATATACTATAAAGTGAATTGCCTGTATATTTCAGGGTGAAATGCAGCAGCCAATTGCACACAGCGGTGTCCCACAAACAGTCATGGATTGAAATGACCAATTTATTATTGGTTTATTTTGTGAGGGATTATTATTAGATGTGTGAAGTAAGGAAACTTGTCCAAAGATCCCACCAATCTCAAAGAAGTTTTGTGTGGCAATCGATGTGTAGAAATTCCACCTAGACCTAGGTTTAATCTATCACTTTAAGAGCTATCAGAATTTGACAATGATTTAATATCAAGTACTGTACTGTATTTTTCCATACTGACATTTTGCCAGTGAAGTTTGAAGCCAATTCTAATAGGTACAGAGGACTGTAACTCTAATCAGTACATTTTACTGCAGAAATCAAGCGACCAAAGGGATTCTCAGCTTCCTTTGTCTCCCTGGCTGTGACCTTCGGTTGAAAGTAGCATCGGAACAAGGGGAGGTAGCTGACAACAAGGAACTGGGCATGAATAGCCGATTGTGTGAGAGCTTGTTTTCAGCTGATCAGTGCCTACTCAAATGGACGTCTTATTGAATTTAAAAACAAATGGGGCTTTTGGTTGTTTTAGGAATGAATGCACTGGAAGCTTGTTAAACCAACTTTGTTTCCTGGCCTAGGTATACGTTCTGCCAACCTTTACATATTCACCTGTCACAGAGGTGCATTCACATTATGCTTTGAATACTCATTTTTATCTTTTGGGGTCTTAAAATGAATACAGCACAGATTTGTTGTGCTGTACTTTACTCAGCTTTTGATTTGCAGCGTTCCGAAATGCAACAAGAAAAATTGGTTTGAATAGGGAGAAGCAATTTCCAATGGTACTGGTACTGGAGTCAGTGACTAGTGGCCACAGTTATAAGCTAGTCACAAGAAAAACAAAAGGAGAGCTTTGGAGAAACATTCTCATTTAGTTTCTCCCACAAATATACAGTCAATTTTCCTACTTGCCTTCCCCCAACCATGACTCCTCCCCCCTTGCTCTGGTCCCTACCTCTTTTCCCCCCCTTTCTTGCCTCTTGTCTTCTCCCTCCGCCCTGCTCTGGTCCCAACCTTGGGACGTTGTTGTATTCTGTGAAGCGCCTTGAGACGTCGATAAGACATAGAAAGCACTATATAAATGTAAGGATTATTATTATTATATTATTAGTGATTTGTTTCAACGCCTTGGGATATCTTCCTGGGGTGAAATGCACTACACAAGTGCAATTTTGTTGTTGTTGGGATGTGAAATGCTGTCCTGAGTAAGATGATAAAGACCGGTGGGAAGTGACCTCACAGTCAATCCACTTTATTTTATACTCTGTGAAGTGCTCTGAGATGCTCAACAACGTATAAGACGCTATATCAAAAGCAAGAAATATTTTATTAGAAGTAATGTAACTCCTTATGGAATAACGTTTTAGCTAATACCATTGTCGATTCATATTTTGTATAATGTCCATTTATCTACACTGTGTGTATATCTGAGAAGGTGTCTGTCCAAATTAGTGTCTTAATCGGTGTCTAAGTCATCATGTAATTATGTCCATATACAATAAACTTCACACAAGTCTTAATAAATCGTATAATCACCTAAATTGTAAACTCACCCGAGTCTCATTCAGTTTCCTATGAAAACCACTTACATTTCTTTACTTCTATTACTCTTAATTCTACTCCCCTACCCTCAATTGCTCACACACTTTACAATAAAAATACAACCCAAATTCTCACTAAATTTACCCAGATTGTTTTGTCCCCACAATTTCCCATACACACCTCTATTTTCTCTTGTTTTCCTGAAACAAAGATTAGACCCTGAAAATGCCCCCTAAAAATTCTGCTTTGCTTTATTTGGTGGGCAAATAGTAATAATAATAATCCACGCATTTGATATAGCGCCTTATTGCATCTTTGAGGCATTTAGAGCAATCCCTTTATATAAAGAGAGTTAATATAATTATTTTAAAAATTATTACCTCCAGAAAAACGATCTGCCAATCAACTAACAACCACATACCTACTTACCTCTAGGTAAATAGAGGTGTGTGGAGCAATGAAACTTCCCTAAAGTTTCACACTGCCCGGCAAATCCCGGTCCTCTCGTTTGTGAGGCGAGTGTTCTAAATAGTACGCTGCAGGACATCCACAGTAATAACTATTCTATTACTATAGAATAGTAATTGTCCTCATTTATAATGCAAAATATTTCATTTCTGTGAGGCTGTCTTGATAACTCAGAGACCTAAGTCATGTAGTGCTCCTTGTTATCCTAGAAGCCGTCTCCAATGATAAGCTCACCATAGCTGCACTCCACAGGAAGACAATACATACCCCCGCGATACCATCAGCTCAGTCTCACGTGATGTAGTTTGGCATCAATGCAACCTGGTTGATTTATAACATTACTGTTTTGTGTGAAAGCACCAGAATTGAAGGTGCCAAAATATATGCTTTTAGGAAACTAACTCGAATACAAAATTGATGGTAAAATGGAACAAAAATGTCTCTTGCTGCTGTTGGTGTCAATAGGGCAAGCTTTGTATGTGAGACAAAGGCTGTTTTTCAATGCAATTGGATCAAGAGGTTACAAATTGCCCTTTTATGCTGCTCACCCATGACAGATATAGAACAGTATTTGATATTTAAATATCATAACAGGCAGTCAAGCGGACACATGGGGACAATGGCTCTTTCTTTATGGGGTACCCACTGAACTGAACAGGAACTGGAAGGACAGAGCAGGCTAGCTTTTAGAAGAGAAAAGGCTAAGTCGTTATTCATACTGCTTCGGGAAGGATAAATCGCAGCGTGGCTGCAGTATTGATGCATGCAGATTTGTATTTGCTTTTTACCCTGATGCACATTTGTTTGGCAAATGTGTTAATGGGTTTACGAAGCGATGATATGCATGAAGCTTCCATGTCCAGGCCAGACATGCATAACCGATGGGGAGTCCATGAAACACTTAACTCATGTGAGATAGTGCATACATAGAACTAGCTTATTGAATAAATAAATCAGGTGGCAGCTTGGCTTAGTTGGTAGTGCTTTTGTATTTGGGATAAAAGATTATGGGTTCACGATTCCACATTGGGACTTGAGCTCCCAATGCAGGCTGACACTCCAGTACTGCAGGTATCCTAGCTGTTGGAAATACCGTCTTGTGGATGAGTAGTTAAACAACAATCAATTTTGATGGAGATGATGCAAATCAACAAGGGGCATTATTGTAAGGTGTATATATATATATATATATATATATATGTGTATAAAGCGCCTTAGAAGCTACCTCCCGACGTGAAAGGCACTGTACAAATGTTGTATATAGGCACAATTCATTTGCCTAAAACCAAATGAATTGCTCCTTTATTCATATTATACATCTTATAATAATGATTTGAAACCGATTTTACCTTCTACTTTGGACTTGCCTCATTAACCATGTTTTCGGTAATCTTTCTCCGTTCACTCCCCACCCTGGCTTTCATTCAGCTCTCAGGTGCCCAGCTGGCTGTATAAAGAGCATCGAGTACTTTTGTGACGTGAAAAGTATGATAGAAATGTAAATTATAGGGTCCGTCAATATGGAAATTTTCCGATATTGATATATCAGTGGGCTCATATCGATATTTCTGAGTTTTTTATATACAGCGCATGCGCGTGCATTCTGGGGTGCGTGCGCATTCGGAGGTAAGCGCGCATTCGGGGGTGCGCGCACATTCCGATGTGTGCGCGCATTCCGTGCTCTAGGCCCAGGAGGTTGCAATGCTGGCGACAAGGTAAGCTGGAAAAGATCGCATTATACCAATAATACCGATAATACCGATATATCGCCAGAAACGATATACCGATATTTACGATATACCGATATGTTTTTCCTATCGAATGTTTCGATATATAGATATATTTTAAATTCCGATATCGGCATATCAATATGAAAAATTATATCGATATAACCGATGTATCGATATATCGCTGGACCCTAGTAAATTATATGAATGAATAAATATAAATAATCTTTACAATTGATTTAGTTCCTCAAGTGGTGATGTTTCCTCAGAGTGTTTCTGTAGTATTTTTGTAGGGAAATGTGGCAGCCATACCCCGCAACAATAACAATGCTAATTGTTGCATTTGATACAATGCCTTATCACATCATTGAGACATCTCAAATCATTTCAAAGAATATCTTATAAACAACAACAACAAAATGACATATATGGAGCGCCTTTCATGTCGGGAGGACGTCCCAAGTCTCTGAACAAACAGGGGTCGGGACCTGAGCAAGGAGAAGGAGTGGGGTAGGGGAGGGAGGGAGATGGGAGGGTAGCTGAAGGCACAGTCGAAAAGAAGGAAGCGAGGTGGAGGGATTGTTGGATCGGGTTCCATAGTGTGGGAGCAGAGAAGCTGAAAGCCTTGCCATCGATGGTAGGGTCGGTTGGGTGGGAGACATGGAGCAGACTGGAGCTCGCTGAATGGAGGGAGCGGGCAGGTTGGTAGGGCATCAGCAGGTTGGAGAGATAGGAGGGGCAAGGCACTGGATGGCCTTGAAAGCAAGAACGAGGATCTTGAATTCTATCCTCAGGTGGATGGGGAGCCAATGCAGCCAGGTGGGAGTGATGGGGTCGTGGAGCATGATGAGGGAGAAGACATGAGCTGCAGAGTTTTAGATAATCTGCAGCTTGTGAATGGAAGAGTTGGGAAGGCGGACAAGGAGCAAGTTTCTGTCGTGAAGACTAGGTGTGACGAATGCATGGATGAGGGTTTCAGCAGCCTGAGGGGTGAGTTAGTGGCAGAATCTGGCAATGTTGTGGAGGTGGTGGAAGGCAGTGCTGGTCATCGCGTGGACGTTGGGGAGAAAAGACTGTTCAGCATCAAACAAGACATCCAGATTCCTGACTGGCTTCATGAGTGTGCAGCCTTGGATGCTGATGCTACCAGTGCCTGAGGTGCAGAGGCACTGACGTGAGCTAATCAGGAGGACTTCAGTCTTGCTGACATTTAGCTGTAGAAACTTGTCCCTTGTCCAGGACATAAAATTGATTACCTGTGTATTTTGTGGGCAAAAATAATAATGACAGATATAATAAAATAAATTCAGAAACTAGCAAGCAGTTGTCCAGTCAAATGCCCCCTTTTCCCTACCTTGATGATCATTGGCAGCACTTCAGATATGGTGTAATATTTGCTTATTTGGCATTATTAAAGCCTCTTACAATGAGCTTGGAGTATTCTATCCAGCCAACAGTGCATAAGTAAGAGAAACAATTGAAGGCAGGCACTGCAGTCCACTGTATATTCACTTCAAACCCACGCGCAAAATCACAGGAATTCAGCAGGAAAACAATCTTCTTGCTTAGTGGCAGCAAAAAGAAATGGATTAATTAGAAAAAGAATAAATTTGATTGTGTTTTCATTTCTAAGACGAGATCTATCAGCACTTTGCTAACTTTTCAGAAATTACCTTTTGCATCGATGGCACTTTTCTGCTTATTTGCTTAAGATCACTTTTAATCCTTCATTCTACCAGCTTTCAGCCAGGAATGTGGCAAAATTGGTTGCCAGGAATGTGGCTCTGTACTGAAGTATCAGGCTATAGTCGGTGTGTGTGTCTTTCCATATTTATTGTGCAAATTCTGGACAATATTTTATTGTGCTTCATGCAATGTTGTTTTATTTCAATACATTTTCAATGCCCCACCCAGCTAGTCTAAGTCTCTGATGGGCGTAATGGTTTCTATTTCCTACTCTGACATTTTACCCATTCTGTGGGTGTCCAGCTCCTTGGCACATTCTCCTGACGTGAAAGGCACTATACAAGTATAATCTTATTGTTGTTGTTGTCCTCCTTCCAAAGCTTCTATACAGAACATGGCATCTTTTTTGCTGCCTTTGGCTTGTCTGTCTCTCATCAGCCAGGAAGGAGTCTGACACATGTTGAAACCCATCACTGATGCTCAAGAGTATCCAAATGTGCCTGAGGGTTCTAGATACACATACTACTTAGCCATAGGCCCGCTCATTTATTTCTGGAGAGTATTAGGTGCAAGTTGGCAAGAGCCAAGGCTTGGGGATCCCAAAGTATTCACTGAGTTACTGCTGGAGTTAACCAGATAAAGCTGCATGGCTTATAATAATGATATAATAATCCTTGCATTTGATACAGTGCTTTTCAGGTCTTCTAAATGTCACAAAATGCTTCACGGAATATATTGTGAAGGAATTGACTGCATATTTGTGGGTGAAGCACAGCACCCAATTGGGCACAGCAGTGTCCCACAAAAAGTCATGGATTGAAGTGACCAATGTATTATTTTTATTCTTCAGGGACTGTTATGTGGCGTGTGGAGTAAGGAAACTTGCCGAAGTTTTCTCCTTGCCAGTAATCGAACCCAGGTCTCTCACCTGCGAGTTGAGTGCTTTAACCACTGAGCTACATAACTCCAATTATGGAAGAGTTACACAGGCAGGATACCGTCATCATATAGCTGAGGTGTAGGTAAAATTAAGATAGGTGATTTGATTGCAAAGTAGAAGTATCTATCAGCAGAAAGAGTAAAGGTTGATTGTTGTTATATACCACCAGTACTGCTCTTTCTGCTTCTAAATGAATAAGCATTATGAACATACCCTGTATATGGGCAGGTGTACCACATTTCACATGTTCTGGTATGCCTCTGTACAATACACAGACTGATACAGCGTGGAAACATACCATTTAATCATCTGATCTGTGTTGTTGTGTATATTTCACTTGAGCCCTCACCCCTCCTATTCCCCTCTCTTATACATTATATTATATTATGAATTCTGTATATGATAATGTATTATTGATTATCGTCAATCCAAACCAACCCAGCTAAAGCCTTTGGAGTTAATTTCATAAAACTCAAACTCTGACTCTTGTTTATTCTATGCTTTGCTACAAATAAGTGTTGAAAATCAGAGTTGGACTGCATGATTGGTGAGCAGGAGCCCCATTGGTGTGACCACTTTGATGTGGTATCACCAACACTTCCATTTGAATTACTGTTGTAGACTGCAGAAGTGATGAATTTCTTCAGGCTTTGCTGCCGGTGGTTCTTTGAAAGTTTTTGGGATTGCCCATTGGGGAGGCTAAGTACTTTCAAAAAATGTATTTACTATGTCCAATAGAAACAAAACTTAAATGTTCAGTCTAAAACTGTAAATTTTACTCTGACCTTTTTCAGCCAGTATTGAAAAGACTGTACCGACCTTTCAAGATGATTGGATTGGGATATAGTCGAGTATTGATAAAGCCGAGATTGTTCTTTTCCGATATTTTTTATATTGTAAAACCATTATCATTTATGAGAGCTTAATCCCTTCCACTGGACCCTCGCCTCCCCCCACCCACCCGAGTCACCCAGAGTGCAGAGGTCACAAATACTTTGATAAAAGGATAATCCCTCCAAAAAAACCACAATAATGAAAACTGGTTATTTCAATCCACGACTGTTTGTGGGACACTGCTGTCCACAATTGGCTGCCACGATTCGCCCACAAATATACAGTCAATTCACTTTACAGTATATTCTGTGAAGCGCTTTGAGATGTCTAGAAGACATGAAAAGCGCTATATCAAATGCAAGGATTAGTATTATTATACCCCTCTATTTCGCTCTCATATTTGCAGTGAGTTTCCCCTTAAATACTTTGTTGCTTTTTGCTTCAACTGCAGTGAGTCCACATTCTCGCCACACTCTGCATGAAGACATTCCTCTAAAACTCCCTATTAGATCTGCTGCTATCTATCTTCTATGTGTACAACAATACTTTGGTATATACAATATACCGTGTTCTTGTGTAAATTTGCTTTATTTATACAACAGAATATAGTGCCCTTTATATGGCACTTGGATTGCATGGCTATAATGTGTGTCATGATGGTACTGTCGACTCCAATTGTGATGACATGTATTTAGCTGGCAGCCAGTGATACACAGTGAACACCATCTGTAGCAACAGCAGGATGTGGTGGTGAAGTGAGTTGGAATGTATGCCGCCCTATTAATCTTACAACAGTGTAACCAGTGGCAGCCTTGTTGTTACAGGCAGTAGAAGGGCAAGATAAACCCAACATTATTAATAATTGAAAGGAAGTTGTTAACTCTCTCGCTTGGTTGACGTGACTCCTCTGTTTTCTTTTTTCACTTTGCACACAGCCATTTGTGTTCCTTTTCCCACCAGTCCATGGATTTGCTTTCAGGCGGGCTTGTGAATTTAATTGAAGCTTGCAGTGGCATTAAGAAGGAATCACTTGTTGCAAATATCTGTCATTGGTCTTCTCAGAAGTTGCCATAACACACATGTGTGTGTCTCTTTTTGTTGAAATTCTCCTGGTTAAGTTATTGCTGCTCACAGCTTCTCCCTTGTACTTTTGAACAAAATAAAGTCTCCTTAAATGTAGCTTGATGATGCAGAATCCCACTAAATTCCTGCCGATCTGCGGAAAGTTCACAAGTATATACTGTAAGGGAAAAAAAATAATCCTTGCATTTAATATAGTGCTTTTCATGTCTTTGAGTCGTCTCAAAATGCTTCACAGAAAATACAGTAAAGTGAATTGACTGTATATTTATGTGTGAAATGCGACAACCTATTGAACACAGCAGTGTCCCACAAAGAGTGACCAAATTATTTTTTTCTTGAGGGATTATTATCAGGTGTGTAAGTAAGTAAACTTGCCCAACATTTTACCTTGCCAGGAATTGAACCCAGGTCCTCTCACATGCAAGGCAGGATCATTGAGGATCCTGGGTTCAATTCCTGTCAAGGTGAAATGTAGCTCAAAGGTTAGAGCACTTGCCTTATGTGAGAGACCTGGGTTGGATTCCTGACAGAGTGAAACCTTGGGAAAGTTTTCTTACTCCACACACCTGATAATAATCTTTCAAGAAAAAGAACAATAATAAATTGGTCATTTCAATCTACGACTGTTTGTGGGACACTGCTGTGATGAAATTGGCTGTCACGTTTGTCCACAATTATACAGTCAATCTACACTTTAAAATCACTTTACAGTATATTCCGTGAAGCACTTTGAGATGTCTAGAAGACGTGATAAGGCGCTATATCAAATGCAAGTACTGTATTATTATTAATATTATTAAGTGCTGTAACCCCTGAGCTACAGGACTCCACCAGTGGAGTAGCTTTTCATTCACACAGGTCGGTGTAGCGCTGGTTGCATCAATTTCTAATTGAATTCCTTAATTAAAGAATCCATGAGGGAATCTTTAAGGTGTACCAAAAATCCATCACCCCAGCATCTCGTGGGAACTCATCTCCAAATGTAGATTGCGTTGCAACAACGTTTCCGTAAATTAGTGTAACTGACTTCTAGGTTCCTTCATTATGGAATCCTAGAAAAAACCTCTGCAAGTTAGGTCCCAGTATTGTTATATTAATACTGATACTAAAACTTATTCTCTGAGGAACATTGAGGAACAAACTGAAGACCTTTGGA
This sequence comes from Hydrolagus colliei, assembly GCA_035084275.1. Lineage (NCBI taxonomy): Eukaryota > Metazoa > Chordata > Chondrichthyes > Chimaeriformes > Chimaeridae > Hydrolagus > Hydrolagus colliei. Next base: position 30,423,605 of record CM068744.1, read on the forward strand.
GTTACTTTATTGAATAGCATACCAAGTACACTCTTATCCACTGAGCTATCTGGGTAGATCAACATCAAATTAACTGGGTCTCTTCAGTCTTGAAAAAGGTGGGACTTTATCAGTATTGATAGATGACCCAGAATAATAGTTTAGGATGCAATGATACATCAACAAATTACATTTGTATAGAACCTTTCACGCCGGAAGATGTCCCACGTTGATACAGTAACATAAAAGGACATAGGTTCAAAGATGAAAAGAGCAATTTCAGGACAGATACCTATTTATGTACCCCAAGGGTGAATAACAGCTGGAGCAAGTTAAACAAGAAGTGATATTAATTATTAATATTGTTGAGCTCATCAAAGTGAAAATTTAACAAAACTGTTTGATACTGTGATGGGAAGAGGATAGGGTAGTATTCTGGAGGAGCAAGATTAGCTGGGTCAAAGGAGCTTCTTCTTGTGAAATTACACCAAATAAGAGCGAATCGCTGTAATTGTGTAAGTATTAAAGAGTCTGTGTCTTAGATCTATGTGGAGCTCCATTAAGGCATACAACTTCTTTCCAGTTAAAAAAAATTGTGCTCAGGCTTCCATTACAGTGAGAGGGTTTCCTTGTTCAGTGTAAGTCTATGAAAAAATAAGTAAAGTCAATTCTTGCAATTGGTGGCAAATTAGGTTTACAGTGAGACGTGATTAGAGAGACACCAGGCAATGTGGCAGTGTGCCCGAGCCCAGCAGGCGTGTCAGTCTAACACTAGAGGAATTCCAGGAATGTACTCAGCCTCAGCTGGCCCAAATGAAGTCAAGCTAAAGTCTGAGATTAATGAGCAGCAATTTCTGACAATTAATAGGGAAAACAATAGCTGCGTCACCCAGCCTTATGGGAACGCCCATTCAATTGTGCTCCTCTTTCAGCGTAAAGTCACAGGTATCTGGGTGCAGCATTACCAGAAGGAGTCCCACTTGAATATTTTGTCTTCTGAAAAAATATTGCTGTGTATTACGTTCTATCAGTTCTGTGTGTGCTGTTAAGTTGAAATTTCAACCAGTTCTGTTTTCTCTGAAACAGAAAAGGGTGCGTTTTTTTAGTTGAGTGAACTGACTAAGAGGGGTTCAGGGAGCAATTAACATGCGGGTCCAATGCAAGGGAAGAGAACATAGCAAAGTACTTTCAGGTATTTACAGTAATAGTTTTTTTTTATCAATTTGGAGAATGAATCATGATAACGTGCGCAAAACTGCCTAAACAAATAGATTAGTTGGCCAGGACACCAGGAGAAACTCCCTTCTCTTTTTCAGTAGTGCCATGGGATCTTTAACATCCACCCAAATAGGGAGAAGAGACTCAAAGGATGGCACCTCTGCCAATGCAACATACCTTCAGCACCACATTGAAGTGTCAGCTTAGACTATGTCGGTTCAAGTACCAATGTGGGCTTTAAACCTACAATCTTCTGACTCCAAGGTGAGAGTGCAACCTACTGAGCCAGGCTGACAACTGAAATACAGGGATCATTTATTATAATAATGGCATGCTACTAATATTCTGAGATGCACTATACACATGTAATTTTGTTGTTGTTGTTTTCAAAACATGAAGTTAGGCTCAGAATTCCACTTCCCATGTGTCCGCAGATGATTTATTGGTCTGTGCCATGTGTCTTTTTTTACATTAAACACAATCTTTTTTTAGGGCAAGATTACATTGTGCTAGATTCCCTTGAGTAAACCTTACTGACCACACAAAGATTTGCTTTGTTAAAGAAGCTAAGGTTAATTAATATTCTCCTTAGATGTTGCAGCAGCACTGAATAGCCTCATTCTGTGATGAAATTTCCATGACTCATCAAGGTTTAACTCTTCTAAATAAAGTTACTCTATCACATGCTCGTAAAGTCCGTTACCAGCAAATCGATGGAAAACCACAGAAGGTTAGGCACTAATTAATCACTATGACAGGGAGAGCTTGTGCCTATTGAAGTAGTGTAGGCATTTAGTCATTAAGAAGTGTGTCTGAAGGAAATGCTGACTGTACTTCTACATTCTTCCAATCCACATTCACACGACCGATTGTAATACAATACTGTTATTTGGTCTGTACAGAACTGCATTCCACAGCTGCCATGTATCAATTGCAACCTGATTGAGCTGACCTGACCTCTGGATAAGTGATGTCCTCTGGTTATATGTAAGCTCTTTGATTTGTTACAAAACTTGGTCTAGCTGTGTATTCAACTTTCTTAAGCTCGGTTAGTAACTTAAATATATTTAACGATTGCATTGATCTTCTTTAAAGTGTAATGATACTAAATATCATTGCACATTAAAGAAGGGAATAATCTTTACTGATAGAGGTTTGCAGAGCCTATCAACACCCCTATGACCTTCTGCTGTTGAACTCTCCCACTCTCGCCTCTGCAACTCAGTAAACTTGGACCTGATATACGTTCGGGCTGAGCCTTTAGCCATGCAGCCCTCCACCCCACTACTCTCTGTAACTCCCTCAATCCTTCCTCTGCGGCTCTCTCTTTATCTGTCTTTAAAAGCTTTAACTGTGCGTATGGCCACTTCCCTCCTCCCTGCTCAATGTCCAGCACAGTCTTTGTAAAGGTCATCACAACATTTGACGAAATTCATATGGAATCCTGTAGCTACAACAACAACAACTTAAACTTCTAAAGCGCCTTTCACGTCGGGAGGACGTCCCAAGGCGCTGCACAGGAGGCGTGTGACCCGAGCTGGGAGGGGAGTGTTCGGGAAGGGGTGAAACACGTGGGGGAGGTCGAAAAATTCGGGGGGAAACAAAAGGCACGGTCGAAGAGGAAAGTCTTCAAACAGGCCTTGGGAAAGGGAAGAAACAAGGCGGAGGGATTGGGGGATGGAATTCCACAGGGTGGGAGCGGAGAAACTGAAAGCCCGGCCTCCGATGATGGGGCGGTTCGGGCGGGGGGCTTGGAGCAGGCCAATTCCTGCTGAACGGAGGGTCCGGGTGGGCTTATAGGGGGAAAGTAAATCGGTTAAGTAGGGCGGGGCAAGGCCGTGTAAGGCCTTGAAGTTGAGGACGAGGATCTTGAACTCGATCCTCTGGAGGATGGGGAGCCAGTGGAGACGGGCGAGGGTGGGGGTTATGTGGTCGCGGAGGCGGGTGCGGGACAGTACACAGGCTGCAGAGTTTCAGTGCAGAATACTTGCCTCACAAGCGACAGGATCTGGGTTCAATTCCCGCCATGGCCAAACATTTGGCAAGTTTCTTTACTCCACACCCTTCTGTATACCAAGCAGTAAATAGGTACCCAAATAGGGCAATAATCTCTTCTCAAAATAAATTATAATAATTTGGTCACTCAATCCATAATTGATTGTGGGACACGACTGTGCAATTGGCTGCTGCATTTTCACCAGAAAACATAGTCGATTCACTTTACAGTATATTCTGTGAAACACTTTAAAACATCTCGCAAACATGATAAGGTGGTATATCAAACATAGGTACAGTAAAAGCCTGTTTATCTGGCACCTGATAAACTGTAACTTCCATATAACCGGCATCGCAAAAATAGGCCTGCATTTGATTAACCTGAATTTATCTGGGAAAAAGCATATATTTAAAAATATGTTTTTTTTGCGTGTTTTCGGCCAAATATCCGGTAAGCGCTTTAACCAGCATTGGCCAGGTCCCGAGGGTGCCGGATAAACAGACTTTTACAGAATTATTATTATGATTATTACCCTGGACTGCTACCTTCTAAAACATGTTTTGCCTGAACTTAGACCTATATAAATTTGTGGAAACATCTGTTCCCCAAAATGTCATTATTTAACGCAACATGAAAAGTGACTTGAGTGTTCATTCTCTTGACTTGTCAAGTCTCATCTATATTTGGTCACCGTTGCTTTCCTTGTTATTTTCCATGCGTTTTATATATAAAATAGCACATACAATTTTCACCGGGTTTATAATTTAGCTTATTCTTTATTTTCTCCCAACAATCTGACTGATTCTGATAGACTAATCTTGCCAAGTGGTCTCGCAATGATCTTTGAACCAGTGGGGGTAGATAGGGCATCAAGCGCCTTCAAGGATTCTGAAACCAGACTCGCTTTGTTTAACACAGACTGTTTGGGTTGCCCTTCTAGACTGTACATGGCTGATCTGTTAAAGAATGATAACTATTTCAGATGTATGCAACTTCTGGCTACCGTCCCTATATGATTGAGGAGATATCTCGAGCTCAAAGCCATTGAGATCAATGTTTCAAACATATTGTTGTGGGCAGGTCACTTTTTGTGACAAAGAGTTGTGGATTGAGTGACCCAATTTATTTATTTTTTCTTGCTGCCGGGACCTGAACCCAGGTTTTTCGCTTGCAAGGCGAGAGGTCGAACCGCTGAACTACATATGAATGCATGTAGCTGCTGGCAGATATTGCTTGCTCTGCTGGCACAGAACTTGTGTTTGTGTCTGAGCTCCTACTTTTTTAAGCAGTCCCTCATCGCAAGTCTTCTGATATGCCTGCGTGAATGCTGGATCATGAGGGCACTGGCAGCTCGAAGAAGCAGGCAATGGTGGGGCGAGAGAGAAAGCAAACCTTGTCAGTGAGCGAATGCTAACAGCTATTAGGGTGGATTCACTGCTCATCCTTAGATGAGGAGTGCTGAACATTGAGTGTCAGTGATGTGTGGCAGGTCGTCAGGTGGTAGTGAATGATGCGTGGCTGGTGTAAGGCGTGTGCATTGGTGAAAATAGCACTTTTGGTGAAGAGAACCAAACTCATCGAACTCACACCCTCTTAATTTCATGCAGATTTCATATACAGCTCAGATGTTACATCTGCACAATTATTTCCATTCCTGTATAGGACTTACAAACGTTCATTGTATACTGCACTGCTTTTCCTTACTCTTTGTACCAATAGTTATAGTGCTTTTTTTTCATCAGCCAGAAACTCTGTCCTACTTCTGAAAATATCTGGTGCAGGTGTTTGCTAGTGAGGTGTGTTACTGATGGTGCTATTCACTGCACTGACATGCTTTAAGCTCCAGTTTGAGGCAGTTTATTTACAGGATTGTTTCAATAGGGAAACTGGAACTACAATCATGTTACCTCTCAGGAAATCTGTTCTGATGTGGACATGTGTAACGTACTTTCGGTTAGTGGAAAGAGCCCCCCAGTTGGGAGTCCTTGTTAAAAATCACCGCATAATAGACTGTTTTGTCATTTTTACAATTAGCATTCTACATTTTTATAGTACCTTTCACATCAGGAGGTAATCTTAAAGTATTTCACATAGCTGACTGGGATCCTGATTTGGGGAGGGAGTGGATTAGGATAGGTTAAGGCAAGTTTTAAAGGCAGGGAGAGAATGGGCAAGGTTGAGGGTCTCCATGATGGAGCTCTAGAGAGTGGCTAAAAGATCACCAACCAATGGTAGGATGGAACTGGTGAAATGCATGAAGCAGGTCCTTGTTTGCTGAGGGAAAGTGGTAGGGGCGGGGGAGGGGTGCTGGGCTGGGATATTTTGGGTCACAGGAGATTATAGAGATAGGAAGGGATGAGGCCGTGGAGGGATTTGAAAGTGAAAATAAGGATCTTGAATTTGATCTGCTGTAGGATGGGGATCCAGTGGACCAGAGGAGAATGAGGGGGTGGGAATGGACTTACAGAGCCTGGTATGAGAGACGAGATGGGCTGCAGGTTTCTCGGTAGTCTGCAGTATATAAGGAAGAACTGGGGACTTTGGCATGCAGACAATGGGAATAATTGAGCCTTGAAATGATGAAGGCATGGACAAGAGTCTTAGCAGTTTGGAGAGAGAGATAATGACGGAGGTGCAAGATAATTTGCCCACAAAAAACAGTCAATCCACTTCACCTTACATCCTGTGAAGCACTTTGAGAAGTCTCGACAATGTGATAAGGTACAACTGTATATCAAATGCAAGGATTCTTATTATGTTGTGGGAAAATTGAGTGAATGAGAAGCCAGATAGGCTATACTGGCTGTGCAAGGTGGAGCGAGCGAGGAATCTTTTATAAACCTTGAAATACACAGTCACTACACTTAACAATAGAATCCTGTGTTGAGATGTCCAGCGGCCTTTGGGGAGGGGGAGAAAGACCAATGTGACCAAAAACTAAATTACCAAGTAGATATAAATGAATCATTATGAATTTTACAGAATCTATTAGAAGTTGAAGAAGAATTGAGATTGCTTTTAACTCTGTGGTAAAATTGAGTTTAATTCCCTGTTAAATAATAGCGGATAAAATATGTGAGAGGCATCTTTCTTCTCTTGGCCAGGCTCTTGGTCTTTTTTTTAACAACTCGAGTAAACGTGGCACTTTAATAGGAATTCCAGAGCTGAGCTTGGCTTGAATTTCTCTTGACAATCTGCAAATGAGTCATTTGCTTCTCGTTTGCCAAGCATATTGGAGGTAAATCTACACTAGAACATTTCGTAGATAATGCATTTCTTAAAATCTTAATATGTCTGTTGTCATATGGGAGCAGTTAGTGTATTTAAATCCAAGGTTACTGTATCAAAATATTTGGATATTCAGATATTTGACACTGTCAATACCTATATGTTTGCATGAAGATTAAAGCGGGGAAGTTTTGAATCGGCCTCCAGATATGAGTTTTAATGGAATTTTTTGAGTGTCCGTACTTGAATATTGGCAGCTTTCCATTTAGGGATTACTGGTTTCAGCATTTCTTAATGTGTTCCTCATGTGGCAATCTGGCTCAGTTGGTAGTGCTCTTCCCTTGAGTTCAAGGCCGATGACGGGACTTGGAACTCATATATAGTGCTACAGTGATATAGTGACAGTCCAATGCTGCATTGTTGGAAGTGCTGTCCTTTGGATGAAACATTAAACTGAGGCAGCCTGTTCAAGCTGATGTTAAACATTAAATACTCACAGCTTTATACCATAGGTAAATACATTTTAATGTGTATCTTCACCAATGTGATGCCCTTCTTGCTTAATCCCTCCGCCTCGCCCCCTCCTTAGCCTCCTTCCGACTTCAAGTCCCTCTTCTTCGACCATGCCATCGGTCACTTTTCTTCCACACTCCCCGATCCCGACCCCAGCTCTGATCTGAAACATTGACTGTCCCTTGGGATGTCCTCCCGACGTGAAAGGCACTACACAAGTGTAATTTTGTCTTTATTGTTGTTGTTGGTAGCACTGTGGCCTCTGATGCAGACAATCCTATCGGGACTTTGAACTCTCAGTTCAGGCTGACACTTTGCTAAGGGTACACTGCATTGCTGGAGACTCTTCAGATGAAATCTCCACAAATAATGTTCAGTCATCTGTTCAGATACAATAATAGTAATAAAAATACTAATAATTCTAGCATTTGATATAGCACTTTTCACATCTTCTAGATGTCTCAAAGTGCTTCACAGAATATACTGTAGAGTGAATTGACTGTATATTTGTGGTCGAAACACAACGGCCAATTGCGCACAGCAGTGTCACAAAAGTAGTCGTGGATTGAAACAACCAATTTATTATAGTTTTGTTTTGAGAGATTATTATCAGGCACATGGAGTAAGGAAACTTGCCCAAGGTTTCGCCATGGCTGGAATTGAACTCAGGTCTCTCGCTTGTAAGGCGAGTGCTCTAACCACTGAGCTACAGGACCCAATAGGACTCCTCATCATGTCGTCGAGATACTTCAAAGTGCTCCACAGGATGTACTGCAAAATAGAGTAACTATATGTTGTGAGTGAAACATAACAGCCTGTTTGCTTACAGCCATGAAGTGAGTGACCAATATCACACAGAACCTCAGACTGTTCAAGACTGCAATTAACTCTACTCTCCCAATGGATGTTAAAGATCTCATGTCACCGTTTGAAGAAAGAGCACAGTTTCTTTAAGTATCTTGACCAATAATACTCCAGATGAAAAAAATGTTCATTCCATTTTATGGCTGATTGTGGGACATTGCTGTTTGCAGATTGATTGCCACGTTTGTCTACAAATGCACATGCACTATACTTTACAGTAAATCATGTAAAGTGCTTTAAGACGTTTGGATGTGATAAAGCCTTTGCAAGACAAAGAGAGGGAAATTGCAACAGAACAAAGAGAGCAGAGAGAAAAGGTGTGCATGGGACCAAAAATAAATCAAATCCACGTTTTTCCAATGCAACAAGATAACAGGACAAAACCTCAAGATAATTCAGAGGCTGGAAATCTGAAACAAAAAACAGAAATCGCTGGAAACACTCAGTAGATCAGGCAGAATCTATGGAGAAAGGAAAGTTTCAGGCCCACGACCCTTCGTGAGAACTAGTAGCAGATAGCAGGACCCTCTGTCTAAATTACCATTATATTTTAATGAATGTTCACTCTTATTAAAATTACAAAATGACCATTTAAAAAAACATATTAACTAATAAATTGCTCATTCACCTCCTACCTGTTTGTGGGATATCACTGAGTGCTAAAATGGCCATTGGTTTCACCTACAAAGCACACTTTACATTCTGTGAAACATCTCAACATAAAAGATCCTATATCAAATGTATGACCTTGAATGATTAATGGCCACTGACGTTGCTCTGGAAGACTGAAATAAATTGGCCCCTTAAAAGTATTAGGAAAAAGGAAAAGAAACAAAGTTCCAGTCATTACTTCGCTCTCCAAAATCTTTGGTTGCTGTTGTCTTTTAATAAAGATCTTTCTGTGTAAATCTACATGTAACAAATACTGTACCATTAATAGTGGACATGACAGCACAAAGTAATACACTGTTCTAATATTCTGGGCAATAATCTTTAGAAAAATGGATCTGATTCCAGTCCAGAAGCTGAGATATTTTAGCTCTTAAAGAACGCTTGTGTTTTGATTGTTCACTCTCCTTTATAAACATTATAAGCCAAAGATATTGCTGGAATGTTTTGTCTTAACATTTCCATGACTGGAATTATTTCCCACTGCACCTTTGTCTTCATAAAGTCAAGATAGTTATCCCGCAACACACCATCTGTTCCATCTTCAAACAATTCCAGTAAATTAGTGAGCTGCCTTTCATGCAAATATATTGATATGGAATGACTGCCTTTGCTTAACATGTTCACTTGTTGAATTATTTCAATCTCGTGTGTGATGGCAGAAGCTCAGTGCTTCCTGGACACTCTGTTTCTGATCTCTTAGGAACTGCATCAGTAGTTGTTTGCCAATCTTGTGGCACAGGATCTGGGAGCCTTGAATCAGATCATGGAGATGTGAGAGCAGAGTCAGATTGGCACTTCTTTGCCAGAGAATGAGTTATATACTATTTTCAAATCACAGAATTTTACAGCACAAAAGGAGGCCATTCGGCCCATCGAGTCTTTGCCGGCTCTTTGAAAAGAGAAATTCAAAGTCAATCCTGCTCATCGGCTCTCTTCCCATAACCCCGCAAACCTGTTCTCCCCAAACAACCATCCACCTCTGTTTTAAATGAAAAATAGTTGAGAAGTCGTCTTTGGATGAATAAATCAGTCCATCACTACGGTCGTCTGGAATAAACAGTTAGTATTGCAGACACCGTGGAGACTGAATGTGGACTTTTTAAATATCAGTTCACTGGAACATCACAAGGTGTCTATCAAATTCTATGATTCCATGACTTTAAAATAGTGTCTGTAAAGGCCCTCTCACCACATTGAAGGCAGATGTTTGTTGAGTAGCTGCTGAGGAAACGCTGAGGCTTGGGATGTCAGTGGTGGAAGGTATTACTCGATATCTAGGTTTGTGAACACGTGTGTATATCCAGAATTTAGAATCCACATTGACTTATGTGCAGAGAAGAAATCATCTGCTGCTGAAGTTCTGCTCTTCCAACTGGTGCAACTGCTCCTCAGTCAGTGGGGATGTGTGTCCAAGCTGGGGATGTGTGTCCGAGCTGGGGACAGGAAAATGGTAGCAGTATTCCCATGTATTTCATGCCAAGTTGTGTTGTTCATCCAGAGGCTCCCAAGCAGTTTCTGAAGTTACCTGCTTTACACCTAGTGAGGGCTCAGACCTCCGCTTGTCAGATGTCCAATATCCAATGCTCCTTGGGGAAGGCAGTAAGCCTGTCTCCTTAGGGCTGAATTAGCTGCAAGATGATGTGCATGGTAATTGAATATTTAAATTGAGTCAATCCTCTTATGGCGATATTGTTAGTTTTGCTCATCAGCCAATGTGTCTGCAGTACACTAGAGCACTGTTGATGACAGCATAGCCAGACTTGCTCATCAGCAGGACTTAGAAGGGCAGACCAGTCACAAGGGTCAAGGATTCTTCCCACTCAACTCCTGTTAACCCTGTAAGGAAAACCCCGAACAAGTAGGGTAGTCAAAGCTGGACAACAGGAAGTTGCAAGACAGTGCTTTAACCTGTTAAACTCCAGTAGTATTCCAGCACACTCTCTGGGGTCCTCCACTCTTGTCAAGCTGTACCTGATCAGTTTTTTATAAAGTTTTTATAGGGGGGGGGGGGGCAGATTTTGAATAGTAATATATAATAATAATCCTTGCATTTGATATACCATTTTTCACGTCTTCTAGTGCTTCACAGAATAAACTGTAAAGTGACTATATTTGTGGGTGAAACCAATTACGCACAGCAGTGTCCCACGAATGATCATGGATTGACCGACCAATTTTATTGGGTGGGGGCGTTAAAGATTATTATCCCAAAAAAATCAATCCACCAATCGTCTAACAACTGGCTTCCTACTTACTGCTAGGTAAACAGAGGTGTGGAAACTTGCCCAATGTTTTGCCCTGACAGAACAGAACCCAGATTTCTCGTTTGTGAGTTGAGTACTTTAGCCACTGAACTACTAGACTAGTATTCAGTGTGAGAAAAGAGATTTTGCTAGTGTTAACAAAATACAGTCATTACACTTCACAGAAAAAAGCATCAAACAAAATACTGCCAACAAAGGGTGTTTCAGGGTCCCCAAATCAGCTAACAAGACTTCACTCTTCTTCCTATTTCACCCTCTTTACTCAAAGCTAGATTTTCACTCCAGAGGAATGTTGGCCCTCTAGTGTTCAGAAGTGTGCTTTCGATTTTGCATCACTTCCCTTCAGATCCAAAGGTGCAATGAGGCGCTGTTATCAAATGTATTATCAAAGGTTTATTATTACTGTCTCTATACCATGTACAGGACCACTATATTTACCACTACTGCTGTGACCTCCTGCAATCTTGCCACCCTGGACACTCCCTCTGCACAGCTAACACTGGTCTGCTTCATGTCCCCGTTTTTCCCTACCCCACCCACGTACGTGAACAAGATTTCAATCCATTCTGCCTTATTCTCTCTGGAACTCCAACCTACTACATCGCCCCATCCTCCCCATCTTTAAATCCTGCCTTAACATCACACTTTCCATGCTGTTCATTCTCCCCACTTCACTCCCCAGTGTTCCCAGTCAACCACGTGATGTCTACCTGATGTGAAAGGCACTGTATAAATGTAAAGTGATGTTGAAAGATACTGGATAGTCATTGTTTTAATGTTATTGTCAAAGACTGAGTGATGTCTGACAAATGCACCTTTCAACAAGAAAAAATAATGTCTTGCTTAGACTTAATGGAGTGTGCCTGATAGATTTCAGTCTGACAGGGGATCCCAGGCACATTTAGACAAGTACATTCAGTGGCTCAGCCGAGCGAGGTATCTGAGGATCAAGTGGGGCCTTGAATCAGAGCTATTTTTGTGGGTGAGTATTGATGGATGTTTGCATCTCTAACACCTTCCGTAATGTTTGGATTGTTGAAGAGTGTTGTGTGTTATGTTTTGGAAAGATCAGGGATGAATGCTTTGATGAATACATTTGATGTGAGCTTCAGACATTTGAATATCATGGGAAGCCAATAAGTGCATAAATCTGGAGTGGCTCCATTTAGCATTAACAAACAATGTAATTAATTGGATATTACGCAAATTATAATTTGGTCACAGAACTAACTGGAAATGTGTTCCATCATGAGTTACACCTATACCTGTGGAGTCCTGCAGCTTAGTGGTTAGAGCATTTCTCTTGCAAGTGAGAGGAACTGGTTTTGATTCCCATGGGGCAAAATATTAGGCACGTTTCCTAACTCCACACGCTTCTATTGACCCAACAGAAAATAGGAACTAAATTGTTAGAGATTGCTTTTCTGGGGGAAATAATCATGATAATAATTTGGTCTCTCAATCCACAACTGTTCATGAGATACTGCTGTGTGTACTTGGCAGCCACGTTTTGCTCACAAATTATTGTCAATTTTTCTTTAGGCGCTATATCAAGTGCAAGTATTATTATATCTATGTCACCCGTTTTCTCTTTAAATTGTATAAAACGATTCCTCTCTTGCCTCCTTCAGGCCAGTCTCAAGACCCTCCTTTTCAATTGTGCCTTCTGCCGCCCTCCCACCTCTCTCTCTCCCCTCCCCTGCCCCCACCTCCATGGTCTGGTCCCGACTCCTGCCTGTTCAGCACTCTGGGACGTCCTCCCGATGTGAAACGTGCACTATAAATGTAATTTTGTTGTTGTTGTTGTTGTAAAAGTGCTCCTAATGTAAAAACGTATAGATAAAAAAAAATATGTGCGATTGTATGAAGTTGTGTGCGTGCATGCTAGGTTATTAAGGTATGTGATTCATGATCTTAGTAACCTAGCACCCAAGTAACCAGCTTTTTAAAAAAAAATTAGCTACACAGTCAGTATCTGGGTAACTTGCTTTTCAGACTCCCTTGCGGGTAAATGGACATATGGATAATTGACATGCGGATATACTGTGTTTTGCTATCCTAGTCTATTAGGCCTGATTTGCTATATTTTATGACTGACAAGTCCTTTTGTCAGTGGTCAGTGTGCTCCACACATATCTTGCAATGAATTAGTGGATGTATACTGTACTATTCTGCTCAATGAAGTTTAACATTATTGTCTAAAAAAAAGCATTGTCTACACTTGACAGTGGTTATTGCAGATGGCAGTATTGCTATATATATTTAAGTTCTGTTTGGTACTTCACTGTCATAAATACCTCAATCATATGTAGAATTACCTAGTGACAGCATGAATTAATAAACATAAAATGCTATCCTATTAAACATTGTGTTTAAAAGCTTTCACATCCAAAAGTTCTTCACAGGATTTTACTGTACAGCGCAGTGACTGTATTTTTGCAAATGAATTGGGTGAACTTAGTAAACAAACAGTAAAATTGGCAGTGGAAGAATCAGCAAATTAGTCATTTGAACCTCTCTCCATCGTGGTTTCACCTCATGCTTTACACTATTCATAGTTGGGATTTGAATGCTTTTAAGATATAAATCAGTATGCCTGGCTCATTCACTATGGTATGATTTTAGAAAAATAATAATAATCCCTGCATCTGATTTATCACCTTTATCATGTCAGGGGGCCTTCTCAAAACTGCAATGACTGTGTATTTTGTTGGCAAACATGGCAGTCAATTTGCGCAAGGCATGAAGTGAATTAACCAATGTTATATGGGGAACTGTTGGTCAGGACAACTTGAGTATCTTCCCACTTTGGAAAGTGCTGCTGAATGGAATCATGGTCAATTAAAAACAGCAGCAATAAGTCACGATGCGTTTAATGAGACTTTGAGCACATAGGGGCTGAAGCTGCCACTCCATTTAAATTATTCTTCTGAACAGCCACTCAACAGCCTTTAGCTTGTCAGCATGATAAAGGTTTCATGTTTCTTTGTGAAGTTTTCATATATCTTACAACATCTCAGGCTATTGAGACTTTGGCTTTAAAATGTAGTTTGGCCTAGGAGACAGGATACTGTAAGGTGTAGTGACTGTCTATCTGTTTTGTAGGTACATTATGGCAACCAATTGATACACAGCAATGTCCTATAAACAGCCATGATGTGAATGATCAATTAAATCGTGGGATTGTTGGCCATACACCGAGAGGAACTCCCTTCTCTTTTCAAATAGTTTTAACACAGTTGACCAAGCCATGCTTAACCATATGTATTTCACATCAACGTCTTCTTTCCTGCAACCCTGTCCTACTCAACCTCCCCCCGACTTGTCCTTCAGGCATCAGATTTGATCCCCAGTTATCCTTCCCACCTATGATACCTGACCAGGACCATCTTCCTCTATCTCCGCCACATTATCTGCCTCAGACCGTACCTTACCCCAGACACAGCAGAATCACTCAATCATGCGTTCGTCACCTCCTGACTCAATTTTTTCAAATGCCTTCATTGCCGGTTTCCCCAGCTTCACCATTCACAAGATCAAGCTGATCCTAAAGCTCTGCCACCTGCATATTCACCCATACTAAACCCCTTCACACCAGTTCTAGGCAGGCTCCACTGACTCGCCAAAGGATTGATTTCAAGATCCTCCCACTCGTTTTCAAATCCTTTCATGCCCAGGGACCTCTCTGACCTGCTTATACCGCACCCCACGACCTGCTGCATCCACTCGACTGGCTGTCCTTCTGCATGTCCCTTTCCCCCCAACATTGGTAGCTCTGCTGTCAGCCACTACCAGAAACTCTGGAATCTTCTTCCTCTATTCCTCTGTCTTGCCCCCTCCTTCCTTATCATCAAATCATGCCTGAAGATCTTCTTCTTCGACCGAGCCAACCCCTCCCCATGGCTTGGCGTCGTGCTCTGCCACTGTCAAGAGGTCTGAGATGCTACCATGCATGAGGGGCACTATATGTGAAACGTGAGCCCAATGTGAACGACACTCTATAAATGTAATTTTGTTGTTATATAAATAAATTGTATAATTGCAAGTTGTTGTTGACCCCAGCTTGGGTCTGAAACACTGACTGTCCAGTGCCTTGGGACGTCCTTCTGACGTGAAAAGCGCAATACAAATATAATTTTGTTGTTTATTGGCATTGCAATCGTTAATTTAACACCAACGTAGGTTTAACCATAGACATCTGACTCAGTGGTGAGAGTGCAACCAACTGAGCCAGGCTGACGCCAGTTTAGGCAAGTAATACAATTGAGGTGATATTCAGCAGAGAAATTCTCTTGTTGATCTTGGTCCTGCTTAAATTGAAGGGAATCAACGAGAATGTCGTATTGTAGATATGCAAGCCATGACAAGATTTCTAGTTACTCAGGACATTAACAGATTGATTCTTAAGTGATTACTCACTTAGGATGTCTAGATTTGGAAATACATTGAGAACAAGCACGGTAATACCACGGTACCTCTTTTTACCCTTACCCTCTTTTCCCCCTTTCTCCCCTGGCCCCATTTTCGCGATTGTTTGTGGGGACACTGCTGTGCGCAATTTGGCTGCCGCGTTTCGCCCACAAATATACAGTCGACTTTCCTGCTTTTCTTCCCCCTGCCTCGACCCCTCCCCTTTTGCTTTACCCCCTTTTGCCCCTAGTCCCACTTCCGTGACTGATTGTGGGACACTGCTGTGCGCAATTTGGCTGCCGCGTTTCGCCCACTAATATACAGTTACTTTTCCTACTATTCTTCATCCTGCCCTGATCCTTCCCACCCTGCTCTTGTCCTACCTGACTGTACAGCGCCTTGGGATGTCCTCTCGACGTGAAAGGCGCTATATAAATGTAAGTTTTGTTTGTTTGTTTGTTGTTTGTATTAAGGGACAGTGGCAGTTTAGATTAAGAACTGGCTAAGTGACAGAAAACAGAGGGTGGTGGTTAATGGGTGTTTCTTGAAATGGAAGGAGGTGTGCATCGGTGTCCCCCAGGGATTGGTATTGGGACCACTGCTCTTTCTAATGTATATTAATGATCTGGACTTGGGCATAGAGAGCACTATTTCCAAGTTTGCAGATGATACAAAGTTAGGTAGGGTAGTAAATAGTGAGGAGGACTGTAACCAACTGCAAGCAGACATACACAGAATGGTGGAATGGGCTGACATGTGGCCGATGGATTTTAATGTGGATACGTGTGAGGTGATACACTTAGGTAGGAAAAATGATAGGAGGCAATATAGACTTGGTAGCTCAATCTTAAGTGGGGTGAACATACAGAGAGATCTGGGTGTTCAAGTAAGTGAATCATTAAAGGTAGCAGGGCAAGTAGATAAGGCAGTAAAAAAGGCATTTGGTGTACTGAGCTTTATTAGTAGGGGCATAGAGTATAAGAGTAGGGAGGTTATGGTTAATCTATACAAAACACTGGTTAGGCCTCAACTGGAGTACTGCGTCCAATTCTGGGCACCTTATTTCAGGAAGGACATTAAGGCACTGGAAAGGGTGCAGAGGAGATTCACGAGAATGATACCAGGAATGGGGAACCTTAGCTATGAGGACAGACTGGAGAAGTTAGGACTTTTCCCATTAGAGCAGAGAAGGTTACGCGGGGACCTGATAGAGGTCTTCAAGATCATGAAAGGTTTTGACAGGCTAGATAGGGAAAAGTTGGTAGGTGTGTCTGTGACCCATGGTCACAGTCTTAAGATATTTACCAAAAGAAGCAGAGGGGAGGTTAGAATAATTTTTTTTACTCAGCGAATTGTTCGAACTTGGAATGATCTGCCTGAAAGGGTGGTGAGGTCCAATTCCATAGCAGCTTTTAAGAGAGAAGTAGATTGGTATCTGGGGAAGACAGGTTTGCAGGGTTATGAGGAGAAAGCTGGTGATTGGGGTTAACAAAAGTGACTTGCTCGGTCAAAGAGCTGGCGCAGACTCGATGGACCGAATGGCCTCCTTCTGTGCCGTAACATTCTATGATTCTATGTTGAAGCTAGTGGCAATAGATGGAATTGTCAGTCAAGTGCAGAAATCTTAACAATTCAACAGATGGTCTTTTTCCAAAGCGTTTGCACCTTTTGGCCTGCATTTCTGAATACAGAAAAATCCATTGGAAATATTTTCACTTTGACTCTTTTGCAGAAAATTCCACCTGTGGTGAGATTAATTTGAATTTCAAATTATCCATAACTTTGGCAAGTTGTTGAATACAGCCTTACTTATGAATTTGTTTTCTTTGTCCTCCCGATGTGAAAGGCATTCTATAAATGTAACTTTGCTGTTATTATTTGTATTTGTTAAAAATAACTTACAGAATGTCAACTTCAAATTTAAGGCTATTATTTAAGAATTTGCCAAATTCTGGCTATTCTTAAATGCTATATAAATACTGTACAGTAAAGCTAGATATTGTCGGAATTTCTCTGCCAGAGTTTCAGAATATCACATGGGCTTGTTTAACCTTAAGACCAATGTCATACGATTTGAGATCCTTTGGATGAGATGTTAAACCAAGGTTCTATGGCTTGTTCAGGTGAATGTTAAAGATCCCATGGTACTCCAGTATTTGAAAAGAGATACAGTCAATCGTAAAATTACAAAATTAATTGGGTAAAGGCCATTTAGCCCGTTTGATTTAAGCTCTCCATTGTCCTGGCCTCAATCACCATTTATGGTATTAATTAGCTTTTGAGTAAAGGAAAACTTAGTGGTGTCTATCCTGAAATTGCCCTTTGCAACTTCAAAGTTATGTTCACTTGTTTTGCTGTCTTGGTAGTTCAAAAAGTAAGTTTAAATTCTTCATCCTTTAGTCTTAAATACCCCCATTAGGTCCCTCTTCAGATCTTTTTTAAGTCTGAAGAGCCTAACCGTGTGTAATTATAATAATAATAATTCTTGCATTTGATATAGTGCCTTTTGAAAAAAAATTGAATAGCGCTATATCAAATGTAAGGATTATTATTTTTATCACGCCTTCTAGATGTCTCAAAGCGCTTCACAGAATAATAATCATTGCATTTGATATAGCGCTTTTCACATCTTATCAACATCTCAAAGTGCTTCACATAATATACTGTACAGTGAATTGACTTTATATTTGTGGGTGAAATGCAGCAGCCAGTTTGGCACAACAGTGTCCCACAAACAGTTGTGGATTGAAAATGACCAACTTTTATTATTGTGTTTTTTAGGGGACTAATTATTATTAGGCATGTGGAGTAAGGAAACTGGCCCAAAGTTTCGCCCCTGATCTAACTGGATTTGAACACAGGTCTCACACTTGTAAGGCAAGTGCTCTAACCACTGAGCTACAGGAGCTCCACATCACTAATCACCACAATTAGCTAATTCCTTACTGGGGAATACTGGGGATCTGCATTCCTGTCCTCTGTGCTTGCTCTAGAGGCTTAGCAGTTACCCTGTTGTCACAACAGCCAGAATTGTACACAGTAGTTGAGGTGCAGTCCAACCACATAACCAGACCAACTCCACTATGATATCTGGGTATCGGAACTCACCTTGTTTCATAATCATGCTGGTTGGATTACTTAATGTTGCCTCACGTTGTTTTGACCGGGTGAAACGATGAGTCATTAGATTCTCTCTCAGCTTCACTCTTGACGGGTTCTTTTCCATCCATGGAGCACATATGCCACCCATTGCTATTCTTACTTCACATATGCAGTACCTCACTATGTCAGAGGCATCTTAGCTTCCAGTGACTGCTCTGGCCCTCCAACTCCTGCCAAGGAGCCAGACTGACTGGTCTGCCATCAGCAGTGCCCAGGAGTGCTGCAGACTTGTCTGACTCTGAATCTGGACCACCAAGACCACCACAGAGGGCTGACTTGATTCCAATAATCCGTTGCCAAGCACTTTGGATAACTCAGTCCCAAAGACACCCCAGTGCCTTGGGATGTCCGCCCAATGTGAAAGGTGCTCCTTCAATGCAAATTTTTATTGTACACCCCACTTACCTAGCCCTATACCAGGCTGATTATCCCAGGTGGATAATCACTAATTGGTCATTTGAACGTTCCACAGGAGATGTTTTGTGTTGTGAGTAATTGTGGCAGAATATACCAGGAACATCCAGTGACCGTCTTGGCATGGAGTCTTTTTTAATTTTAGATACAGGCTTTCATGCAACATTCATGTTTCTACTCTCGACTCTTTGAAGTAAAAGTAAAACAAGAATAATTGATAGGCGAGAAAGATCATTACTTCGAGCTAGCAAGATTCTTTTGCTTATGTTACCAATCAGTGTCTCTGTCAACTTCTGGTCAAAGAGCCAAGGGTGTGCCGACAACACTGTCATGTTGCTATTTCCTACCCATACACAACAAGTCAGTGCAAAGACACATTTCTTTCACGGTGAAAGGTTTTAAGTGTTTCTTTCCTCTTCTTGTTGTGGATGGTGATAAATATCTGTTAAAGTTGACCTTTCTTTGATGAATAAGCCAGGTGTCAGTTGGTAGCCACTCTCACCAATAAGTCAGAAGGTCATGGGTTCATATCAGAATTTTGAGCTTGTGAGGTCTTGGCTGATTCTTCGGTGCAATGCTGGAGGTGTGCTGTGTGTTTGGAGGTGCTGAAGGTTAAACCGAGTCCTATTTGCCTGTTCAGGTGGATTTTAAGAACCAATAGGATTATTTGACAGGAGAAAGAATTTCTGTATCTTGTGTTACATGCTACAGATTTTTTTCTCACCTGACAGGTTTGTGAAATGTCAGAATAAAAATTGTGTCAAATGATAATTATGTTATTCATGTGCCCCGCCCCACCATCGACCATTGTGCTTTCAGCTGTCTGCTCCCACCCTCTGGAACTCCATCCCACATTCCTTTTGCCTCGCTACTTCCCTTGCCTTCTTCAAGGCACACGTCAAGACCCTCCTCTTCAATCATGCTTTCAGCCACTCTCGTACTCTCTCTGCCCTCCACACTTGCTGATTCCTCGCCTCCCAATGTGAAAGGCACTTTAAAAATGTAATTTGGTATTATATTTTGTATAATTAGCAAACTTTATTTAAAAGACATTGATTTCCGTCGGTGTAAAACAATTCCTGGGATAGGAATGATGGGATTTTAGCCATGAGTCAGAAGAACATAGTACTGTATGACAGAGACAGATAGAAATGAAAAAATTAACCATTCCGAAGCTAATTAACTTTAGGAATCCTCCACATTCAATCCCAGTGTGAGACTCGGGAGATGCCATCCTGGGAGGGAGTGCTGCCATCTGGTGATCATCTAGCTTTCCACACATTTATGAATTTAATAAAATAACATAAATTCAAGGCTCTTCAAAAGACTTTTATCTTGATTGGCATGAAACAATTGCTAAGACGGGGAAGGACTCGGATTATGTCCCAATTTAAAACAAATAAGAGGATATCACTATGTGTCCTTGGAGGGCACAATTATCAATGAATATTATTGTGTAAATATATGATAGCTAGCAGTAGATCTAAAAGAGAATTCAGGAGGAACTTCTTCACTCTGAGGGTGGTTAGAATATGGAAGCTGTGGTTGAAGCAAAAAGCATCAATGTATTTAATAGAAAACTTGATGTAGAGATGAGGTAGAAGGGAATGGAAACGTGGAGGTGGGAGGAATAGGAGGGATGGACACTTGTGCGGATATAGCACGGACTAGTTGGGGTCACTGGGCTATTTCCATGTGGCATCACTCTATGTAACCATGTGATTTAGGTAATGACTGTTATAGCAAAACAAAGGACGTGGCTTATTGTTAATGATAACAATATGTTATCATCATTACTATTATTGATTGCACTGTCTCCACTTGTTTCTAGTGCTGGAAAATGATTATGCTGATGATGAAGAAGAGGGCAAATTGTTTGACTTTGACAGTGATGAAGTCCCAGAGGCAGACAGGCAAGCCAGCTCTGACCCCACACCTGGATACATCAATGAGACCAAACCCACCTCTGTAGCAAGCACCACACAGAAAAACACTGCTCTGGAAGCACAGCCTCCGAACAATGGATATTGTGATGTATTGGAAACTGTCAATGGGACTCTGGACAGAAATGATCCCCTTCATAACACTGATACAATGGCACAAGGTATTAACATTGCAAGCGGATTATGCGCTCATCATTTTGCATAATCTTGAATTTCCAGGCAAAATTGTTTTACAAATTAATTTGAAATGGAATTTCATGTCTCAGCTCTAGGCAGGTAACCACTGAGAACATATGGTTCAGTTACAGCATAAGAGGATTACTGTAATAAAATATAATAATCCTTGCATTTGATATAGCGCCTTATCGTGTTGTTAAGAGGTCACAAAGTGCTTCACAGAATATATTGTAAAGTGTGAGTACCGTATATTTTGGAAGCAAAACAGGGCAGCCAATTGCGCACATCAGTGGCCCACCAACACTTGTGGATTTGCTAGATTTTGGGGATTTGGGGGATTTTGGGGGGAGGGAATATTGTGAAATGAAAAAAAAACGCCATCTATCCATTTTTGTTTCATCTTATCCGACCGTCGGGTTAGCAGTCTCCGCTGATCTTCTAATCTAACTCCATCTGCCCACCTTGCAAATTGACTGCCTCATTCACCCAGAAAATACTCCACGATTTGCAGTACAGTGCACACTTTGCAAACCTGCAAAGAGCTGAACCATTTCAAAGATGTGATAATGTGCCACATCAAGTAATAATATCCCTTGCAGTTGATATAGAAGGATGTCTCAAAGCAGTTCACAGGATTTACTGTAATGTGTCCTGAGTGTGTAGTAAAAGTAAGGATTACCATTGATTTGCAGCTTTTCACATTAGAACATGTGAATACACTAACTGCCTGCTCACTGGATTTCCCAACTCTTATCTCCACAAGGTGCAGATTAATCACACTTCTACAGCTCGCGTCCTCTACCGTTCCTGGTTCCAGGAACCTGTCATTGCCATCTTTACCCAGCTTTACTGACTCCTCCTTCCTCAGAGAATCAAGATCAAAACCCTCTTCTCACTTTCAAAGCCCTCCACAGATTTGCTCACACCTTCCTCTGTGACCACCATGTCAGCTCTTCTGCTCAGCAAACACCAGCCTGCGTCAGGTCACCCACACTTCTGCCTCACAATTAGTGGTCAGGCATTCAACATCTCTTCTCCCACACTCTGGAACTCTATCTCGCAATCTCTCCACCTCATCCCCTCTCTTGCCTCCTTCAAGTCCCGTCTAAAGACCTTCCTCTTCGACCGAGCCTTTGGCAAATCCCCAACTATTCATCCATCCCTTTGGACCCCAACTCCCAGTTCAGGTTCAAAACCCTTGATTGTGCAGTGCCCTGAGGCGTCTTTCCGACATGACCTATACAAGGGGAATTTGCTATTGTTGTAGTTTCCGCGCTTCAACCTTGTATTGATGTAAAGTAGGAAAATGTCATCCTGCAAATAACCACTCATGCTTATGATTTAAAATGTTATAATCTTTTGGGGGGGGAAATGATTAAAAAGTTGAATTTGATTACGATGCTGATTAAGAAGTGAAACTCTCCCGACTCCCACAGGGAACTATTTCCTATCTCAGTGAATGAGATAGGAGAATCCTTAACCAAAAGTCAGATTCCCAGCAACAAGAGAGGGAAAGTCCCTCTCTCAGTTAGTGCTGTAACCGTAAATCACCCTGAGAGCAACCTGATGCATTTTCTAGCAGATGTTTATATCTACCATTGAGATAAGCCTAGGAAAATGTCTCCAATTGACCAATAGTTACTGTGTAGGGCAAAGCCAAAGGAAAATACTCTACAAAGGTGAACGGAGTACTAGATTAATTTATAAAAAGCCTGAACAATATTAATAGCCAGATTAATTTGTGCATTGAGCATTTGTCTAAAACTCGATTTGTTAACTAATGACTTGAGTGCTGATTCCTTCCAACAAGTCATATCCCGTCATGTTATCTCATTTCATTGCATATATCATAATAGTAATCCTTGCATTTGTTATAGTACCTTATCACATCTTGAAGACTGGATTGAAATGACCAATTGTTGTGTTTTTTTTGGAGGGAATTATTATCAGGCTTTAATTTCTGCTCTGTTCACTCTAGGGTCTGTCGATATGGAAATTTTCCGATATCAATATATTGGTGGGCTCATATCGATATATACCGATATATTGATATCGCCGTTTTTTTTTGTACTGCGCATGCGCGCGCATTCGGAAGTGCGCATGCATTCAGAGGTGCGCGTACATTCGGAGGTGCGTGCGCATTCGGGGGTGCGTGCGCATTCTGTGCTCTAGGCCCAGGAGGTTTCCAATGCCGCAACAGGTAAGTTGAAAAAGTTTGCATTATACCGATATAACCGATATATCAGTATATCGCCGGACACGATATACCGATATTTACAATATATTGATTTTTTTTTATACCAAATTTTTCGATATACCGATATATTTGAATTTCCAATATCGGCATATCGATATGAAAAATTATACCAATATATCGATATATTGCCGGACACTAGTTCACTCTAAAATCAGCTTAGAGAATTAAAACTATTAAAAATCTAATATTGGTATATCTATGGAACAGGCTACCTAGGGAGATGGTGGAAGTAGAAAATGTTGATTATTTCAAATGCAAATTAGATACATTTCTTTCAGGAAATAATACTTTTGGATACAGTATATGAGTAGTTCAGGACATGACACATTCATGAAGCTGCCAAAAATAATAATAAATTTGTCACGACTGTTTGTGGGACATTGCTGTGCACAATTGTCTGCCGTGTTTCACCCACACATATACAGTCAATTAATTTTACAGTATATTCTGTGAAGCGCTTTGAGACGTCTAGAAGACGTGAAAAACACTATATCAAAAGCAAGAATTATTATTATTAAGGCAAACTGGATGGACCTTGGTCTTTTTTAATCGAGCATTTCCTAATGACCTAACGTAAAGTTTTTTTTGTTTCTCCCAGAAGAAGGTACGACCGCCAGCCTATTCCCTCAAACAGTGGAGCCGTCTGACACCAAACCGCCAGCTAAAGCCAACCCATACTCAGTCATAAACATCACCCCACTGCAGAGAGCTGATCAGCCTCCGGGAGCAGAGCAGGGTAACCAGGACAACAGGCCAAGTAGCCCCGTGGTACCCACTGGATACTGTGTGCCAGCTGCCTGCAGCTATGCTGTACCATCCAATGTGCCAATGCTGATTCCGACTTATTCAGCACCTGTTCCTATGATAAGGAATGTGTCTGTTGATGAGGAAGGTAAGGGGATTCCACGAGAATTGCCGTTATTAGTGACAACATTTTTCTTTACTCGGAGAGTAATTAACGACTGGAATATGTTGGCAACAAGGGTGATTGAGCCCTGGGCACTGGACTGATTAAAAAAAAATCTTGATGAAGTGATGGGGGGATAATAGAGTGGGTGTTCTGGAAGAATGAGATTGTACGGGCTGAAGGGCGTTCTTCATTCAAACTAATCTTGTGATGAACCATGCAGGTTTCTGAACAATGGCCATATTTGTTTTTGTAAGCAAAGTCATTGAAAGTATTCATTCAGCCTATAGGTGATTTAATGCCTCTTTACTAGATATAAGGCTTCAAGGGTTAAATTATGAGGTTGTTTTAACCTGGTCTCTATTCTCTTGAGTTTAGAAGGCTTAGGGTTGATCTGATTGAGGTTTTTGAAATAGTAAAAGGATTCCACAGGGTAGATAAAGAGAAACTATTTCCTCTGGTGGGGGAATCCAGAACAAAGGGGCATAATCTTAAAATTAGAGCTGGGCCATTTAAGAGTGAAATTAAGAGGCAGTTTTTCACCCAAGGTGTAATGGAAATCTGGAATTTTCAACCGCAAAAGGCTGTGGCTTCTGGATCCATTCACACTTTCAAGACTGAGGTGGATAGATATTTGTTAGTTTAGGTTATCAATGGGTATCGAGTAAGAGCGAATAACTGGACTTGAGGTACAGATCAGCCATGACCTTAAGGAATAGCAGAAGAGGCTGAATGGCATACTCCTCTTTCTGTGTTTACAGAACTTCACATTTCTTTTTGTAAAGTTCAGACACAAAGTTAAATTTCTAGTTTAGAAATGAAAGTCTAGATGTTAAAGTATGATGAAAGCAGGAGGGTGCTGGAGTCAAGTCCTTGAAGTCTTCGCCAGCTGAGAAAATAACTTGGGAATCTGAAGAGCCTGTGGGAGAAACTATTGTTTTGAAGTTGGTGGAGGATGGGGCGGAGATGACATGATGTGCAGTCACAATCTCATTATTTGGGTTATTTTAAGGATATATGTTCTCTGCCTTTCTTGACCAGTCAGTAAAACATTCCCGAGTTATCCCCAGCTGATAATTAAGGAATGGAACATGTATAGGGATACAATATTCTTTCACCCCCCCACCAATGCCCACCCCCAACCCTCACCTCGGCCCATAATCTGGATATTGAGGCAACTGCTGTCTGCTCATGTACTCAATGTAGGAATTGATTCAAGATCAGCAGGAATTCAGCCTTCAAGCCCTGGTACATTCCAAGCCTTGCAATGACAGTAGCCTAAGTGGTGGGACCTTGCATTGATTTTATGATTTCCCATATGTTCACAGCAATGTACAGAGGCGAGAATTGTCATGGTGATCCCACCCAGCCAGACAGTCAGCAGGTTGGGTAAGTCACAACTCCTTACACTTCACTCTCTTTTAATCTGTTTTTGCCTCTGCTTTTATTCCCCCCACCTACTCCCCATCACGTAAATTAGGGTCTAATATGTGATCCTCTCAAGAACCTGAGAAGTCTATACAGAACAGTTCAAAAAGAGAAGGGTGTTTCTCCCAACAAAAACAGAAATCACTGGGAACACTCAGCAGGTCAGGCAGCATATATGGAGGAAGAAAAAGTGAGTCAACATTTCAGGTCCACAACCCTTCATCTAGGGAACGGCGATATATCGATATATCACTAAAACCCGATATGATTTTCATATCGATATGCCGTTATAGACATTCTAAAAATATCGATATATCGAAAAAACGATATATCGAGGTAAAAAAATCGGGATGCGAGCACAATCAACTACAAGACCCAGAATGCTCATCTCTATACACAATGCACAGACCGAGGTGCAAAGCCACCATCTTGTATTCATAGTCCTCGAATACAATATACAGGTATGCAAGGGGTGGGGGGAGAGAGACGGCTGTGGGTGGGGGGGGTGAGGGGGAGAGAGACTGCTGGGGGTGGGGGGGGGTGAGGGGGAGAGAGACGGCTGGGGGGGGGGGTGAGGGGGAGATAGACGGCTGGGGTGGGAGAGGGGGAGAGAGACGGCTGGGGGGAGGGGAAGATTGACGGCTGGGGGGGGAGAGGGGAGAGAGACGGCTGGGGGGGAGAGGGGGAGAGAGATGGCTGGGGGGGAGAGGGGGAGAGAGATGGCTGGGGGGGGGAGAGGGGGAGAGAGACGGCTGGGGGGGGGGGGAGGAGAGGGGGAGAGAGACGGCTGGGGGGAGGGGGAGAGAGACGGCTGGGGGGGGAGGGAGAGAGAGACGGCAGGGGGGGGGGGGGAGAGGGGGAGAGAAAGACGGCTGGAGGGACGGGGAGAGAGACGGCTGGGGGGGGAGGGAGAGAGAGACGGCGGGAGGGGGGAGGAGAGAGACGGCTGGGGGGGGAGGGAGAGAGAGACGGCGGGGGGGGAGGGAGAAAGAGACGGCTGGGGGGGTGGTGGCGGACAGAGACGACGGGGGTGGGGTTTGCGAGAGAGGGACGGCGGGGGGGGGGGGGGAGAGACGGGGTGGATGTGATAATATACAGATAGATAGAGATGGGGGGGGATGTGAGAGAGGAGAGAGACATAGAGAGACACAGACAGAAAAACACAGAGATGGAGAGAGTGAGAGACACAGAGAGAGAAAGATATTTACCTCCTGAGAAGATAGGCCCCGAATGCGCGCGCACTCCGCTGCGCGCGCATGCGCAGTACGAAAAAACTAAAAATATCGATATTTCGGTATATCTCGATATGAGCCAACCGATATGGATATATCGGGAAATTCCCATATCGCCGTTCCCTACCTTCATCACAACACATTTGAGTTCTGACGAATGGTCGTAGACCCGAAATGTTGACTCACTTTTCCTTTCCACATAGATGCTGCCTGACCTGCTGAGTGTTCCCAGTGACTTCTGGTTTTGCTTCATCTACAGTATTTTGCGTTTTTGTTTCTCCCAGTCCACTGGCCAATGACCCTCCTGTTTGTGGGACATTGTTGTGGATTTACTGTACAGTGTAATGACTGTGTAATCCTTGCATTTGTTATAGTGCCTGATCACATCATTGAAATATCTCAAAGAGTTTCATCAGGAGAGACTGTGCATTTTGTAGATGAATGCTGCAGTCAATTTGTATTGTCTCACAAGCATTTGTGAAATAAACCACCAATTCTAATTGGTCGGACTAGCTGGTCTGGGCACCAAGGGAAACTGATGGAGATGAACATGGTGGAAAGTGTGATCTGCAATATGGTCATTTGATGCTAGCAACGTAATAAATGCCTACAAGTTAGCAATTTGATTATAATAATAATAATCCTTGCATTTGATATGGCGTTTTTCACGTCTTCTAGATGTCTCAAAGCACTTCACAGAATGTACAGTAAAGTTAATTGACTGCATATTTGTGCGCAAAATGCGGCAGCCAATTGTGCACAGCAGTGTATCACAAACAGTCGTGGATTGAAATGACCAATTTAAATCTTTTTTTTAGGGATTGTTATTATTAGGCGTATGGAGTAAGGAAACTTGCCCAAGGTTTTGCCCTGCATGGATTCGAACACAGGTCACACCCTTGTAAGCTCTAACCATTGAGCTACAGGACTCCACGTTATAAAATGTTATAAAGTGGAACATAAGATTTTCCCCCACAAAATGTATGATCAGTTCGTTTTACAGGGTAGTCTGTGAAGCGTTTGAGACTTCTCAATGATGTAATAAGACACTATATCAAATGCAAGGATTATTATGGCCTACATAGCATTGTAGTGTAGGAGCATTCCGTAATGCGTTTTGAGACAACTCGTTATCGTAAAAGACATAATACTCGCATTGAATGCAAGGTTTGTTATTATTTGTCTGCCGTTTTTCTCATTCAGCAAGTTAGTTCTTTGAGCGTGGGTGTCATGGCAAAGTGCCAGGTGCAGTAGATAATTCCGAGGAGGGAGAGAAGGGAGGGGGAGAAATAATTTTTCATTACTCGGGGCTATTTTTTCCAAACTTTCAAGCGTGTGGTTTGCAATCATTGGGAGAGGACTATGAGCACCATGTTTGCTCAGTCTCACTACCAGTCAGGAACAAAAAACAAACATGCAAAATAACTATTAGATTACAAAGCAGTAGACAATGAACTCCATGCAATTACAGTGGAATCAGGTTACCTCAGGAGAGGAGACAAGTAGCTTGGCTGGTTTCACACTCCTTTTAAGCCTCTTTCTTGGTTCCGAGGACACAGCGAAGTTTCAAGTGTACCTTTTAAGCAACTGAGCACACGCGGATACACAAACCGTGTAACCGTGAATCTCTTTGAGACGTCCTCCCACCGTGAAAAACGACATAAAAAATCCCCAAAATATATTTAAGTGATTTGGCAATGTTAACCCCTACATTTCCGTGTCCATTAAAATATAAACATAGGCATCAATTAAATGGTGAGCATCCCTCCAGGGAGAGAGTGCACATTTCATTCCGACGGTCTGTCTCTGGAGTTTCCATATGCAGGTGGATGCATGGAAATCTCAGTTTCGTTATCCTTTAAGCATGGTGTTGGATTTCTGCGAAAGGAAAAAGTTAATGATAGAAGACAGTCAAGTTCACAATTGCCATGTACGGTCTCTGTAACAACAGCATTTGGTCAAGATTCAGAAATGGAGCTGAGATTTTGGTGCACATAGTGACCATATTTGTTTGGTTCTGTACACATGTTTTCACTAAAGTGTTTTGCCTTTTCTTTGTAGTGAAGAGCACATTGGTTTGGAAGAAGGAGACGCCTTTACGAGATGGGCTGCGGATCCCGCCAATACAGCTTGGCTGGAAGGTAGGGACCAATTACATGAAGAAGATCAGACTCCACGTCAATTTATGCTCATGTTGGATACTTGTCTTGTTACCTTATCTCATGCTCATGTATGGTCTTAATGGGCGCCAGCAAGCAATTCTCCGCTGCTTTGCCAAAGTGTCCAGTCTTATTGAATGTTATTCAGGCTCTTCAACCTGGGAGGAGTGTGGAGAATGGGCAGAGGGCTATCGCTACCCAGCCTGATCCTGTCTTCACTCAAAGTGGCTCATATAAACCAAGCCTTCTCCATCCTCTCCCATCCTCCCATAGATATGATACCTTTCAGCGGGATCTGTTGAATAATGATCAGGAACGAACGCTGGCTAACTCATCCTCTGATTAGCATAACTGTTGAGGGGAATTGAGGATCCCATTTGGCTACAACTGTTAATGGAACCCAGGTCTGATTCCCAATGTGTGCAGTGATGGAGGATAAAAATTATATGCCACGTAGTGATTGAAGAATTAAATAATTGTCGTCTGCCCTGACAGGTCAGGATGAAGTCATTTATGATGACGTACCAAGGGAAAATTCAGACGCTTCCATAACAGGTTAGTGCAGGTTAATGTGGACTCACCACTCTTTGATATCAATTATTTGCACTTGTAATATTCCTGTGTACTGAATTAAACTGTTTGTGATGGCAACTGAAAGAGCACATTTGCTAATGTTGCCATTTTTACTTGGATAAAATACAAGAATATACAGTTTCCACTTTACAAAAATAAACTGCAAAACACTTTGAGACATCCTCCCGACAAGAAAGACACTAGCAGTACCAAATGTAATTATCAATAATATTTTTATTATAAGATCCTATAAAAGTATCAGTTTTTTTATTTTTTCCCTTTTTGGAAAGTCAATAGATGTCAATGTTTGTAATAGTTTACTATGACATCCTTGGGACGTCCTCCCAATGTGAAAGGTGCTCTATAAATGTAATTTTGTTGTTTTGTTGTTTTAGTTGAAAGCTTGTACTTTTAACTTAGATGTGGAAGAAACAATGAAAGATAATAATAATAATGATGATAATCCTTGCATTTGATATAGCCAAATTGATATAACAAGATGAAGCTTGTTTAAGCGACTGTCATTGTTACCTTGTGCTAGACCCAGAAGAGCTGATCTATGATGACGTGGAACATGGGGACGAGGCCGCAACAAGTTCCTTGGACTATGGCTGGAGCTCCAGCGAGTTTGAGAGCTACGACGAGCAAAGTGACACTGATTCAAAAAACGAGAATGGAGTCCCTAACTCCTTCCTGCATGGCAAATCCCACAAGAATAAGAGACAAGTACGTTTTCCTTCCCTTACTATAGAACTATTCTGTTAATCGGTGCAGTAACAAACTGTAAAGGACTTGTGTGAGTCTGGTGGCACTCTCGCATCTGAAGTACAGATAGTCTAAGCTACATAATTCTGCCTACAAAT
Organism: Hydrolagus colliei; assembly: GCA_035084275.1. Classification (NCBI taxonomy): domain Eukaryota; kingdom Metazoa; phylum Chordata; class Chondrichthyes; order Chimaeriformes; family Chimaeridae; genus Hydrolagus; species Hydrolagus colliei. The sequence continues at coordinate 30,453,864 of CM068744.1, forward strand.
AAACAGTTACACTTAAAGTAAATCCTTTGAAGCACTTTGAGATGTTCTCCCAACTTAAAAGCTGCTAAACCAAATGGAAGTATTATCATTATGATGATGGTTTATGATTTATGGCTTACAATAACAACAAAATGACAATTGTATGGTGCTTTTCACATCGGGAGGACGTGCTAGGGCGCTGGTTTAAATCACTGTGGGGATAATTTCTAAATAGTTTCAATGATGGGTCAGCCAGACCAATGAATTGCCAGGTTATGTATGAAGGGATGTTAACTTTCTTAGTATGATGGAACTTCCTATAATAGCTTTTTTTTTTTTTGCAGGAGGTTGATATTTTGTTGATCGGGCATGTTGTCAAGTCATTTCTGAATAGCCTTATACATAGCCCCAGTTGATAATCGTAGGAACAAAATGTGTTTTATATGCCGCATATATCCACGTTCAATTTGTGGATTGATATATTTATTATTGTTATTATTAACTATTATTATACCTGCTGTCCACAATTACTTGCTTTTCTGTCTGTCTGCCAATTCCCTCTTCCAATCTTCTTCTCCCCACCCTCCCATTCTCCCCCACTATCTAACGTTTAAGTGGTCAATACTGGTGTTTGGCTGAAATTGTGAGTGAACTAAATTTTTCTAGCTTTCTCAGGACCTGGGTCGATTAAAAGAACACTATGAAAAGAAGATGAAGGAACTGGCAAATGCAGTTGGTGGTGTTGAACTCCAGCAACTGAAGCAAAAGCAGGAACGGAAGGTACTGCCCAATGCCAGAATTGTTGTACGTGTTTTAACATTAATATCAGCACCATTGGACAAACCCAGTTCTCTATCAATTCTTTATGCACCGACCTGCTTCACATCCCCCACCTGCTCCACCCTGCCATTGGTGGGTGAGCCTTTACCCATTGTACCCCTGGTTTATGGAACTCCATTCCCTCCTTCCTGCCTTCGACACTTGCTCTTTAAATCTATCTCTTCAACCATACTTTCATCCTCTCCTACCCCAGCTCAAGCTGTCCGATATCCACCTGATTTGAAAGGTGCTATCTATTATTCTTCAGAAAAAGCTTTCAGCTATGATGTAAGGATTTTCTCATAGGTAAAAACAACTGCTTTTATTAAACATTCTGGGATTAAGTGGCATGGTTTGCGGACCCCAGCACGATTTATCTAGTGTATATCCGAAAGCTATTCAATCAATGGGATCAAATTATCATCTCCTTTAAACACAAGCTCAGATATCCCTGCAAGGCATAACGATTTGATACTAATCCTTGTTAATGCACAGGCATGCTAAAAACACAATATGTAAACAGAATGTTAAATAGAGCCCTGAAAATAATTTTACAACATAACCAATGGGTTTGCATATCGGTGGACAAAATTTACCATGGAAATTAATCTTTACAAGAAAATGATAAAGCCTTTGGAACATGTTTGCAGTCCCAGATGCAGTATCAAATTCAAGGTTTGTTAAGATTTACTGTTGGGTGTCAGCTTGGCTCAGTTGGTAACAGTCTTGAGTCTGAGAGTTGCGGTTTCAAGCCCCATGTCAGGATTTTGAGCTCATAGACTAAGCTGACACATCACAATGTATCTCAGATGATTGTGAGGACTGTTGCATTTAATAATAATCTAATAATAATATAACTTGCATTTCATTTATCGCACTATTGATAAGCACGTCAAAACATTAGACAGGGTATAATGTAAAGTGCAGCGATTGTATTTTCTGGGTGAAATCAGCAGTCAATTGCACACAACAATGTCCCACAAATAGCCATGAGACAATTTTTCTAAGGGCAGAATATTGGCCTGGATATGTTGAATTTAACCCTGGGATTGCCAGCAAAGTAGAGGAAAGTTCTCTCTGATTCAAAGTTCTTGACACGTACACAACAAGGGTGAGAGAAATCTTGCACTGAGATAGTCTGAGTGCATGTCAGGTTGATCAATGCAGTAGATGTACATGCTTTGCATTACTGTTACTTGGATAGTTGTGTTTTGTGAAACAGTGTATTGACTGTAGAATCATAATAATCAATGCATTTGATATAGTACTTTTCAAGTCTTCTAGACGTCCCAAAGGGTCTCACAGAATGTACTGTAAAGTGAATTGAATGTACATTTGTGGGCGAAATGCGGCAGCCAATTGTGCACAGGACTGTCCCACAAATTGGAACTGAATTGAAATGATAAATTTTTATTATTGTGCTTTTTTGGAGGGATTATTATTAGGCATGTGAAGTGAGGAAACTTGCCCAAGGTTTCACCCTGACCTGCCTGGATTCGAACATAAGTCTCGCGCTTGTAAGGCGAGTGCTCTAACCACTGAGCTACAGGATTTGTAGCCAGAACATTTTCACACAGCAATGTTGCACCAACAGCAAATGACTGATGTTATTTTGGGAGGTGAGGGATTGTTGGCCGGGAACAATGGGAGAATTGTTACCTTGGACAATACAGCACTTTTCAAGCATGCCACTGCATGTCAGTTCTCTTATGGTCAATTACAAATGGCACTTAAAAGGAAATTGCATTAATATTTGAAGGAAAATAACATTATAAGAATAATAATCCTTGCATTTTGATATAGCGTTTTTAATGTCTTCTAGACGTCTCAAAGTGCTTCACAGAATGTACTGTAAAGTCAATTGACTGCATATTTGTGGGAGAAATGCGGTAGCCAATTGCGCACAGCAGTTTCCCACAAACAATGGTGGATTGAAATTACCACTTTTTTTTTTGAGGGATTATTATTAGCCGTATGGTTGTAAGGAAACTTGCCCGTGGTTTCACAAGACCTGCCTGGATTCAAACACAGGTCTCACGCTTGTAAGGCGAATGCCTAACCACTGAGCTACAGGACTCCACAACATTATTATATTACACAACATGAGGAACAAGTCGAGAATCGATTAAGAGTAAGAGAACCAGCAGCATTGCAGACAACATATATCTGCATTGAATTGTGTGCTGTAAATGTGCTATGATTCTTCTTTCTCCTGCAAGGTTCCCTAATTGACCTTTACAATGTTTGAGAAGGAATCCGTGGAACCAGAACTGGAGAGGAATTTGAATCGACCGAGGCTTAAGCAATATCAGAGTCCAAGTGGGCAGAATACTTAGTGACCTGGATTCCTGAGATTTGCATTGGATGCTGTGCATTCCCTTCATTCTCCCGCACTCTCTCCCCCTATCACATGCTGTAGTTGCATTGTCTGAAACCATTCTGCAAACTCAGCCATTGATCATGTTTTAAGCCTGTGGCTCCCCCAAGTGGATACAATAATTCACCCTTTGCATTGCTCAGAATTTTTATACCCATCAAATTAGCAGGTATTTTTATGATCTATCCCCGAGAGGATCGACTTCAAGATCCTCACCCTTGTTTTCAAATCCCTCCACTCCTCTGCACCCTTCTACCTCTCTGACCTCCTCTCTCCTCAAACCAGCTCCAGTTGCCTTCACTCCACCGGGTCTGGCTTACTCCATGTCCCCTGAATCCTCCGCTACACCCTCGGCGGCCGTGCCTTCAGCCACTACGCCCCGAGGCTCTGGAATTCCCTTCCTCACTCCCTTCGCCTTGCCCCCTCTTTTCTCAGTTTCAGGTCCCAGCTGAAGATCTTTCTCTTCAACTGCGCCTTTGGTCACCTTTCTACCCCTGCCTCTGGCTCAATCCCGGGATCTGCTATTGTGAAGCGCTCTGAGACGCCATCCAGCATGGAGGGCACTATATGAATCAAAGTTGTTGTTGTTTGATTTTTTTTTATCAGTGATTACTTGTATATTAACTGTATTAGTCTGTGGATGGACAGAGTATTGTGGTTATTGTTGATGTTTATTATTTTAAACTGAGCTAGATATTCAACGATTCCACAACAAACAAATTACATTTGGATAGCGCCTTTAACGTTGGGAGGACGTCCTAAAGCGCTGGGTCAATATTCAACCACAACTTGCATTTAAACCGAGTAAATTGAGGCAGCGAGTTGCAGAGATTGAGGGCATAGTGGCTGAACATATGAGAGGTGATTTTAGAGCAGAGGGGATAAGGGATGTGCAGAAGATGCAGCCAGCTGAGTGAAGGGGGTGCGGGAGGTGGTGGGGGGTGAGTGGGATCATGGAGTGGTGTAAACAGATCCGAGAGGGAAAGAGGTCCCAGAGTGTGAAGAGATTTGTAAGTGAGAGTGAGGATCTTAAAATCGATCCAACCTCCAGGCTCATGTGATTCTTTTCCAGGAAAATGTTCCCATGGGGATCATTTTCAAAATATATAATAATAATAATCCTTGCATTTGATATAGTGCTTTCCACATCTTATCAACGTCCCAAAGCGCTTCACAGAATATACTGTAAAGTGAATTAACTGTATATATTTGTGGATGAATCGCGGCAGCCAATTGCGCACAGCAGTGTCCCAGTAATAATAAATTGGTCACTCAATCCATGTTGGCTGCTACATTTCGACACAAAGATATAGTCAATTCACTTTACAGTGTATTCTGTGGAGACATCTCGAAGACATGATACGGTGCAACATCAAAAACAAGGATTAAAAGCAAGGATTATTATTAAATAAAAACTCAAGTATAAAATCACACCAGCAGAGGGCTGACTTAGTGGTAAGTGTGTGCTGTAGTCAGGTGCCTCTGAAGTCAAGTATTATGTGTTTTGCAGCCTGATTAGCTTGAGTTAGAGAGGAGAGTTGTACGCTGGACATAATGTACAATGCATTACATTCTTAATTATATACCTTATGATGTGTGTTTGTTGCCCACATAATGCACGTGCTTTGTACTTGAACTTTGCCATAATAATACCCTATTGAAGCATATCTGCACAATTCCCGTGAATGTAGAAGGCGGAGAGTGGGAGGAAGTATTCTGCACAACTAGACACAGAAATTATTTAGTGGAGCCAGAAAACAGCTAGTTTTCTTCAATTGTACTACAATTCTTCAATCATAGCTCTTTAAATTAAAAGTTGAATGATTCTTAGTACTGTATCTGCCTTTCACTGAATACACACATATGTATTGTGTTTATCTATATTATATAATAAGAAGAATATTATATGCAGCATTTTTAGTGCTATTTCAGATTCAATTTAAAGTCTACGTTTGGCTGACGACAGTCTACAAATGTACCTCATAAGGTTGTAGGTTGCAACTGACTTTGTTTCTCTGATTGAAAACTATCCCAGATCAAATGTTTAACTGAAAAATCCCTTTGATGCAATGTTTTTCTCTCTTCTTTGCCAATTCTATCTCCCATTTATTACCCCCCCCCCCCTCCCGCCCACCCCCCCACCTCCCCTTAGGGCGTTTAGCTGCATTTTCCTTCTACAGTTCCAGTTACAAACCTCATCAAATTGTTTTATCCCACACTAGTCTATGAACTCACATGGTTTAAGTTAACACTACAGTGCAGTGCCGGGGGAGAGGGGCTGTGGGGGGAGGGAGAGAGGTGGAGATGTTCCATTGTCGGTGGTGCCGTCCTTTGGATGAGACATTAAACCAAACTGTTGCCTGTTCAGGTGGATGTTTAAAATCTCATGGTGTTACTAGAAAAGAGATGAGCGTTTCTCCCGGTTTCCTGGCCAACAATCCCCCAAATAAAATTGGTCACTCACTTCATGGCTGTTTATTGGACATTGCTGTGTGCAGTTGGTCGCTGCTTTTTAGCCTACAAAATCCTCTTTACAGTATATCCTGTGAAGGGTTTGAGATGCTTTGATGAAATAGGCCACTGTATGAAATTCAAGGATTATTCCCACTATTTATTCTTAACTTTCAGATGCAGCAGTTAATGAAGGCTGCGAGGGAAGGAACTAAAGACGGATTAGAAAAGACCAAAGCTGCTGTTCTTAAGAGGGGACGTTCATTTATTAGACACAGGTATCACGGTGAGTTGAGTTCTTGTTAGGTGTTTTTCTAGTTCCATTTTAAAAGCTAATATGGATTCTGCCTCAACCATTGCTCCTAGCTGGGCATTCCACATCCTAATTAGCCTATTCTGTGTGTGAAACAATTTGTCTTAACCTCCTCATTTGCTCGTTCACTAACTAGCTTAAATCGATGAGTCCCCACAACCACACTCCCACAACGCCTGATTCACCTTCAGAATACTTCGAATTTTAAGCATTTCCCTTTGCACATCATCTGCGTTTCAGAGCAAAGGGCTGGCTACCTGGACGAAGAGGAACAGAATTTATTTATCGACGTGGAGTGCAATCAAATCGAACCAGTGATGACACCTATGCCTGAGGGGCTAACGCAGCAGCAGGTAATGAATATAAACTTTGCAGTTTTTCCAGTCTCCCGTACGGAGGCTGGATTTAAGTTTCGACTGAGCTTTCCATAGTTCTCCACCATCTCAAGTTTTAAGACAACAGTCTTTAGGCTAAGATCCTGATAAATTTCAGAAGCACAGAGTCTTGTTCGTCTGAAATCTCTTTTCAGTATTATAATAATAATAATAATAATCCTTGCATTTAATATAGCACTCATCACATCTTATCAACATCTCAAAGTTGTTCACAGAATATACTGTAAAGTGAATTGACTGTGTATTTGTGGGCGAAACACGGCGGCCAAATAATTATGTACAAAAATGAGATTTACACGTTGGCAATTTTGATCTTGTTGAATGATTTATATAGAATTTTATTCAGAAGGCTGATTGACAGTCCTTTTTTTAAAAAAAACTTTTACAAGATGTGCCTTGTAATGTGATTCAGTGTTTTTGGTTATACTACTGGAATGTTCTGGAATGTGGCAAGGATTACTGGTAAAGAAAACTAGCTGTTCAGTCTTCAAAATAAGAAATCAGAGACTCTGATGGAGAAATTCTGCCTGGGTCTAGATTTCATAGCGTCCAGAATTTGAAATGTTCCAACATTAGAGGTCTATATCAAAACAGGGATTATTTATTTTAAGACAATGCGTAGCTTTTTTATTGATGGGATTGAAGTAAAAGTATTTGTAAGTGCTTTTAGATGTCCCCACCTCCCCGTATAAAGCGTAAAAATTAAAATAATGTTGCTTTGTAATTTGTTTTACAAAATAAAGGCAGCATCTTCCTGAGTGTCTTTACTGCAGGTGATGAGTGAAGTTTAATTTATGCACAGGTTGTCAGAAGATACATTCTTGGGTCAATTGTGGAAAGTGAGAAGAATTACGTGGATGCCTTAAGACGGATATTAGAGGTAAAGTAAAATAATTCCATAGGAGCTGCGTATACCATATGGTACATACAATACGGTATTAATGTATACCCAATTCCTATACATAAGGTATATAGACACACAAGATATATAAGAGTATGTAAGATCCTAGATGGGATTGAGAAAATAAACTTAGAACAAGCCAATTCAGATAAGCCAAGGCACAATTTCAGGGTTCGAAAGAGCTACTTCATAGAAGCATAGAAACAGGGGTAGGCCATTCAGCCCCTCAAGCCTGTACCACCAGTCTATTAGATCATGACTATCTATATAACTCAACTGCAATTACACACCCTATTCTTATTTTGTAACAATCTTTGTATAAAACTCTTTGTGTGTGTGTGTGTGTTTGTGGTTTGTTTCCTCACTCCGCTCCACAGCAATACAAGAAACCTCTGTCAGAGATGGACCCGAAGCTGTTAAGTGAGAGGAAATTGAAGATAGTGTTTTACCGAATCAAAGAGATCCTTCAGTGTCACTGCCTGTTCCAGATGGCCTTGGCAAGTCGCATGACTGACTGGGACTCGGCAGAAATGATTGGGGATGTGTTTGTGGCCTCAGTAAGTACTGGGACTGGAAAATATAGAATGAAGTTACAGCAGGGTTATTGAGGGAATGTATCAGGGCTAGGTTTACCCCAGAACCCCAATCTCTCACAGTCTTAGCCTTCAAGAGATTTACGATGTTCTGAATTGAAAGACGCCACATCAAGGTAAATTGCACTGCATTGTATTAAGGCCTTTGTCTTGTTATTTAAGGTTGTGCTGAATTTGGGAAATTTATTGTTAGAGGTGGTTTATCTCTTTTTGGCATTGAGTTTTACTCCTGAAAGTCTCAGGGATATATTATTACAGCTGGAGATGCAAGGCAGGCCATTGCTACATGGTACAGTGTAAGTCAGTTTATAGTGTAGAGCAGTTTCCATCACTGAGTTTGCACAGCAAGCAGAAGGAGAAGCCAACTCCTGGTAAACCACCGGAAAGGCTCAGTGAGAAGGGTTTGTGGATTTTTTTTTGCATGGTAGATATCAAGTGAGGTCAGCGGAAGAAGAGGTTGGCTGGGGGCCATTTTCACTCCCATTTGTGAAACAGCGTCTGAGATTATGGACACAGACCACGTTGTATGATGGGGTCAGCCATTGCTTTCATCTTCACAACCCTCAGGAAGTGACTGACAGGATTCTGTGTGTTCATCGTTCAGTCAGAGATGGAATACATAGATAGGAGAGGCTCTATTGTAATGACAAAGGCTGGAACTGTTCTGAAGAGATTCGCAAATTGCAGCCATGATGATAATCAAAACTGCTTTTATTTGTGTTTCAGTTTTCAAAGTCAATGGTGCTTGATGCATACAGTGAATACGTGAACAATTTCAGCACAGCCATGGGAATTGTGAAAAAAGTGTGTGCCACCAAGCCTGGCTTCCTGGAGTTTTTGAAAGTAAGTGAGTCAGTTGGTGACAATTACAGAGAGGAGCAAGACCAGTGATGTGATAATTATCATGGGTGATAATTGTCGCGAAGGATATCAGTCAATCACTGGTTAGAAATTCCACCTGAGTCTAGATTACACTATTACCATAACAGTTCAGCGTTTCGAATTCTTCAGTACAATCTCTAATTTTAATGTATGTTTTCTGCAACTTTGATGTAAGACTTGAAAAGTTAAAGTGAACTCAACAATTTGCTTAATTCAATGAGTAAAGTGTGCTGAAACACTCCATTGATGGAGTAAATCCAGACACAGGTGAAACTTTAACTGAACCATGGTGATTAGGAAAGTCCCAGGTATGGCCTTGACCAAGTGTTGAATTTGCCAATCTTATCAAGGAAAACATTGATGGACAAGGTAGTGTTTTACAGTTCCTCTCTGTAGCCTTGGTCTAGGATTGCCATCCTGCACACATTTATTTACACATCAGCCAATTTGCACACAAATCTCACAAACAGCAAAAGAGGTAGAGCCCCATAGATTTACTGGTTAGCACACTCGCCTCACAAGTGAGAGGTTCCCGGGTTCCATTCCTGGGTGGGGCGAAACCTTCAGCAACTCTCCTTAGTCCACATACCTCTGTTTACCTAGCAGTAAGTAGGAATCTAGTTGTTAGTCTATTAATGGATCATTTTCCAGATGTAATAATCCCTCCCCAAAAAATGTCTATGAAATTCTCATTCCATAACTGTTTGAGGGACACTACTGTGTGCAATTAGCTGCCTTGTTTCACCCCCAAAATATACAGTCAATTCACCTTACTGTATCCCCCGACTTATGAAGATTCAATTTACATATTTTTGATTTAACGAAAGTAAATTTTTTACACCTGTTTTTCGATTTACGATATTTTGTTTTGTTTTACTGAAATTTTATAATAATACTTGATTTTTTTGCGCAGTATATAGTATATTGCACAGTAAATACGCAGTATATCTAGTACAGTAAAAGCCAGTTTATCTGTGACTCGATCAACCAGAACTTCCGTATAACCCATACTTTAAAAAAAATTTCCCCATCCGATTAACCAGATGTTATCCGGCACAATCGCAGTGGTGCATTTAATGAATCGATTGTCGCACGAGAGTACTGTACAGGTATTTTAGCTTACCGCTAGTAGAGCCTTAAAGTCGTGCTGCCGATTTTTTCCCTCACATGGCGTCCGCCATTGCAGAAGTTATTGATAGACTGTACACCTCTACCTCAGTATCATGGCTTCAAACCAGGCAAAGGTGATTTTTAGGTGAATTTTTAGGTGAATAACAAAGGTCTGTTATTATTTAGTCTATTGTTACTATGGTATGTGTTAAAATAAGTTTTAAAAAAAAAATTGTTGGGTTTTCGGCGTCGGATCCGACCGAATATCCGGCCGTTTAACCGGCATTGGCCAGGTCCGGCGGATGCCAGATAAACAGGCTTTTACTGTACATATCAGCTTCCCATTTACACATCTTCTTCTGCCTGAACAATCTGAAATTCAGGCTCCACAACCAGTGGCCCATGATAGTACTGTGTATGTATGAATTAAGAAAAAAAAGTCCATATTGCTTGAAAAAAACATTGATTTAAATATTCATGGAGATATTTGTCTTTGAAGTGATCCGTGTGTTGACTTTCCAGTTCTGATTTTTCCTCACAAGCACTGCCACGAATCCAGCTCGGATCGCATTACACTGTATGGATTAATGATGAAGCCAATTCAACGCTTCCCACAGTTTATTCTATTACTTCAGGTACTGACTTTGATTAACTTAAAGTTCACCTGTTCTTTATTAATGGGTGTTTGCTTATAAAAGGTCAATCAATCCATGGCTGTTTGTGGGACATTTGTTATGTATAAATTGCTGCCACATTCACCCACCATATACCCACTGCACTTTACATATATTCTCTAAAGCTCTTTGAGATATCTTGTGGCGCTATATCAAATGCAAACATTATTGTTTGTAAGAAAATTCAAACCCATAAAAAAACTAGTTTATATCATCACTGATTTATTATATTTCTGAAAGTAATTCAATAACAGTTTGCCCTTATATAGTTTATTTTTGTTTATAATGTAACTTCTACTGTCAATATATCTTATTTAAACTTGATTCGGGTTTCCTTTGGAATATTGAATGCTATTTATAATGATTGATTCTCACAATTTAGCAGTCTTGTGATAAGCATTGTATTTTCCGTAGGAGTTAGATTGTTGGTTAAGCAAATTGTAAGAATTTTAACCTAAGCCTTAATGGGTTGAGTGGTTCTAACTGGACAAGCAGTGGAAAATCATGCTAGACAGCAATATCAATGGCAAGCTACTCCAGAGTACCCCAACAAACACTCTGGAGTTCCCAAGCCTTGGTTCTTACCAAACTGTGCCCAATACTTTCTGGAATTAGGTCAGCATGATATGTGCTCATTCCATCCCAATAAATATCCCTGGAATTTCCACTTGTAGCTGGGATGCATGGAATTCAGTTTGGTTTGTATACTGTTAAGCATGGTGATGAATTTTCACTTGTGTCAGACACCTGGCTGACCCAGCCCCCCACCCAACCCCACCAAAAAAAAAGGAATTTAAAAAATATTGTTAGAAATTCTCTTGAATTGCTGTGTTATAGAATCTTAAGAATTATTCAGCACAGAAGGAGGCCATTCGGCCCACTGCGTCTGTGCCGGCTCTTTGAAAAGAGCTGTCCAAATCAATCCCACTCCCCTGTTCTCTCCTCATAGCCCTGCAGACGTGTCAAATGCAACAATGTCAACTTTTTTCTATTGCTATATATTGTCAGGACATGTTGAAGAATACGCCGAAAGGTCACCAGGACAGACTACCTCTTCAGATGGCGCTGACTGAGCTTGAGACATTAGCTGAGAAACTAAATGAGCAGAAAAGAGATGCAGACCAGCGTTGTGAAATCAAGCAGATTGCAAAAGCGATGAATGAACGTTACCTCAACAAGGTAGTTGTCTTTTGCCACTTTATCTTTTGTAGTCCCTCATGTCTACAGCGCAGTCACTAGACCATCCAGTGAATCCTCCCAATGCAAAAGGTGGTATGTAGCAAATACAGTAAAAGCCCGTTTATCCGGCACACTCGGGGGGCAGGGGGTGGATTAATTGACTGTGCCGGATAAACAGGCGGCAAGTTGCCGAAAACCCAACACAAAAAATTAACTTATTTTAAAACATACTATATTAATAACATACTAAATAGTAACAGAATATTGTATGGCTACTTACCATTAAAGATTTCAGCACACTCGGTAAAAAGATCGGTAAAAGCCTCTTAAGTTCGTAAGTTTAATAAGTGCGCATGCATTGCGTGCATGCACAAAGTGAGCATACTCACGATTGCTGGAATGGGGAATTGCCCCGGGAGGGGGTCGAGCATTCCGGTTGATCAGGTGCCGGATAAACGGGCTTTTACTGTACATGTATTATTGTTGTTGTTAAAAGTGCTTTTGTACAAAGAGGCATTGTGCAGTCTGCAGACTTTTAAAAACTTATCTTTGGGCGACCTGATTGACCTGTTTGGAGGGAACACAGTGGGGTTGAAGTGGGAATTCGCTTAAGAGATTTTGTAAGTGTCAAATGTTAATTTTATCCTGATGTGTTGAAGATATGGCTCTCTTCCCCACCTCACAGCAGCATTCTGAATGCCACATATCCTAAAACCTGACTTGCCTCTCACCTTATGGATTCAAGATTTACATGATTCATTATGTGTCTTTACTCTGGCAGGACTTAGTTCCGTGTGTTTTTTGGCTACAATTTTTTTTAAGAAGCCTGTAGTCTTGACTACAGTCCAGTAGCTCAGTGGTTAGAGCACTCGCATTGCAAGCAAAAGACCTGGGTTTGATTCCCAGGAGGGTGATACCTTGGACAAGTTTCCTTACTCTACATGCCTGATAATAATCCCTCCACAAAAAATTATAAATTGGTCACTTCAATTCATGACTGTTTGTGGGACACTGCTGTGTGCAATTGGTTGCTGTGTTTCACCAACAAATATACAATCAATTCACTTTACAGTATATTCTGGGAAGTCCTTTGAGTTGTCTAGAAAATGTTAAAAACGCTATATCAAATGGAAGGATTATTATTGTTACTCATTAGTTTTGAGATCCTGGTAAATGGCTGTCAAAAATCACCCAAGCCAACAGTACAGGCTACTTCAGGACACTGTCATTGAGAACAGAGACAGGAACACAGCATCTGCCTCTCAACACCTCTGGGTAATTGATATTCAAAACTTTAGAAGGCTCTTAATTTGGGCTGATTTTCACCTCTAAATTAAGAGATGTGTCTCCAATCAGCAATACATGTCTTGACCTGCATCCAGTGAGCTTGTCTGATCCTTCCATTTTCTCACGATGATTTTATACCAGATTGGGTGGACATCTGTATGAACCTGGTGAGGATAAGATACAGTCTCCTGCCAAGCTTGGTAAATTTACCCTCAGGCAGAGAATATGTTTAGTTAAGTGTTTCATTTGGTTGATTGAGCCCATTAATGTTGCAGTTGCCAAATACTCCAGCAGAGGTCAGGTAAAGCACATATTGGTATTGAGAGAGAGAGAGAGAGAGAGACCAAGAACTCCATAAGACACAATAACGGCTTTCACGTCAGGAGGGTATCCCAAGGTGCTCAATAGTCATGGCCTGGCACCAAACCACAAGGTTGGTTTGGATGAAGAAGGCGCTTTAGCCCATTGTTCCCTATTGTCTTCCCATCGCAGCATCTAGCTGCTTTTGAAATGGCTCCAGTGTCCTCAACTACTCTTCACAGCAACCTATTGCAGTCATTAATTACTCTGGCATTTTTATAGCTTTTTATGTAGCAAATTGTTTCAAAGTGTTTCATGATAAATATTATCCTGGGTAGTAAATTTTTTTTATTTTTGTGCGGTAAAATCTCAATAATCCGGCACAGTTGGAACACTCACCTCCTGCATTTTGGAGATTGCCAGGATTTAGAACTTACCCTAGAAATGGTTGGAGAAGCGCTGCCCCCAATGTAAACACAGCACTGAAGCCCCAAAAATGCTCCAGCCACAGCACAGGATGACACAGTGGCCATGCCGGGAACTGCAAGCAGCTCTTCAGAATTTTGGGAGATTTGCAAAAGAAAATCTAATGCTGTATGTATGTTGAAATCTTGCTGGTGTGAGGGAGTTGCCAGCTTTCAGAATTTCAGATTATCAAGGTTTTACTGTAATAAATTGGTTACCCAACGCATGGCTGTGCATAAGACACTGCTGCGTGCAATTTTTGATTCATAGATTCATAGAATTTTACCGCACAAAAGGAGGCCATTCGGCCCATCTAGTCTGTGCCGGCTCTTTGAAAAGAGCGATTCAATCCCACTGTCCTGCCCGCTCCCCATAGCCTAATAGACCTGTTCTCCCTAAATAAAGATCTAATTCTCTTTTAAAAGTTGTTATCGAATCAGCCTCCACCACCTTTTCAGGCAATGCATTCCAGATTCGAACAACTCGCTGAGTGAAAAAATTTCTCCTCAGCTTCCCTCTACTTCGCCTTGAAACTATTTTAAATCTGTGACCACAAGTCACAGATTCACCCACGAGTGGAAATAGTTTTTCTCTTATTTGCCCTGTCGAAACCCCTCATGATCTTATAAACCTCTATTAGGTCTCCCCTCAATCTTCTCTGCTCCAGAGAGAATAACCCTAGCCTATCTAGCCTCTCCTCATAGCTGAAGTCCTTCAATCCTGGCACCATCCTAGTAAATCTTCTTTGTACCCTTTCCAATGTCTTCACATCCTTTCTGTAGTGTGGTGACCAGAATTGAACACAGTATTCCAGCTGAGGCCTCACCAAAGTTTTATAGAGGTTAGGATGTGGCTGATGTGATGTGTTGGCTTGGAGTTTTATAGAGGTTAGGATTGGCTGATGTGTTTTTATTGAATGCAGTAATTTGCATTCATCAGTATGCCTCTAAATTTGCGAGTGATCAGCCTCATCAAGCGTTTATCATAAAGTGTTTGGTCTAACCTCACACCTTGAGATGCTGCCCGGCCTGGAGGGCGCTATATAAAACTATATAAATATAGTTGTTCCACCTATTAGCTGGGTGTCGTGTAATGTAATACTTTGCACTAAATGATGTGCAAAGCAACATCAAGCTCTGACACTGTTAGATGCTGCAGGACGTTACTCCACCTGAACAACAAAATTACATTTGTACAGTACCTTTCAAGTCGGAAAGACGTCACAAGGCGCTCAATGAAGATTTTTGGTCTGACAAATGTGGAAACCCATCGCCAAACTGAAAGAATGTCCAAATCGGATTGAGCCATATCTTCAACATATGAGGATAAAATTAGTATTTGACACTTACAACATCTCTTAAGCTAAATCCTACTTCAACCCTACTGTGTTCCCTCCACACATGTCAATCAGGTTGCCCAAAGATAAGTTTTTAAAAGTCATATGTATTTGGCTTACACATGGACATTTTTCTGTGTATGGAATTGTGTGTTCACTATCCCTGGAGGGACATATCCTCTTACCTGATTCTGGAGAGTATTAGATACAGTTTGCCAAGACCTTGGGGAACTTTGGTTTATAGGATTAGCAGGAAATTAATGGGAAGAATCCCTGTTCCCAGCTTGCATTTAAATAGTGCCCTACACTTGGGGTATAGTCCTGGAGGGCAATGGGATCCCAATTACCTCCTCCACAAAAGACGATAGTCACTAGTTTGTAGATCACAAATTAGATAACGTTTGTAGTGTCTTGATGAATAATGATTTGTTTTCTAGGATTATTATTTTGAGGGATCAAAAACTCTTGTCTGTGCGAATATACTCTACAATCATAGAACCTTTTATTTGTTACTTTCTGCCCATGTACAGTTTGCACTTGTAGGTTCATTACCCCACAACTATTATTCTGCTTAGTGTATTTTATTTTAACACAGGCCACATGGCATGCTATTCATTACCACAAGTTGCTCATGAGGCTGGATCAATACCTACTGTAAGAAGGATTGTAAATCATTAACATCTAATTTCCAGAGGCAGAAAACAAGTCAATAAAATAAATAGGTTCCAGTTCTATGGATGTGCTGGTCATTTGGAACAAGCTACAATTTGGGGCTTTTTCTGTAGTTCTGAAGAACTTCACAGGCTCCCAGATCACAATTGAATTTGAGGATTTGCAAACATCAGCACTTTATAAAACCAGTAAGAAACATGAGAAATGATGAGCCTCAAAAATCCTGGTTTTCTGTGAAGAAGCCACTGCTTGTTATCTGTTTTGTTCAATCAAATGCATGACGAATTTCACAACAAAAAATCAGCTGAGGAGCTTGAAACTATTAAGGGGCTATAGGTTTTTGTCGTCTCCTGCTGGAAGTGAAAGTTATGGCCAATTTATACTGCCAGCTACCACACAGATTAAGCCTGTAGTCTGACCGCCTGCACAATGATTCCTCAATCGCCATCACTCCTGACTTTCAGACAGCTGCCTCTGGGAGGAATTTAACGTCAGGTCCAATCAGGACTTGGGAACCTCCAATAACTGACATTTTTTTTGCTCAGAGCCAAAGCCAAAATCTGGTTGCAAGCATTTCAGTGGCTCAGTGGAAACCAGCCCTGTTTAAATTGGGGGCAGCACAAGGGGAAAGAGCATTTCAGGATGATGATAATAATAATCATCCTCTTGTTTGATGTAGAGCCTTTAACATCCAAGTAGCTCAGGGCTCTTAAATTGGTTGGCGACTGTTTATGAGAACAAAGCACAAATCCAGGTGCCAGCACTCTCACTTCTTTGAAGCAAGCAGGGATTGATTAAATTCATCTTAGCCCTGCTTAGTTTCATCAGTAATAATAATAATTAGCTTTGCATTTGGTATAGCGATTTCATGTAGGGAAGATGTCTCAAAATGCTTCACAGGATACTTCATAAACACCAATAACAAAATTACATTTATAAAGTGCAGTGAGTGAAAGCAGCCAATTTGCACACAGGAATGTCCCACAAACAGTTTTGAATTGAAAAACCAATTTTATTTGTGGGGATTGGCGGTCAGGACACTGGGAGAAACTGCCTTTTTTATTGGAGTGTCATGGTATTTTTAAAGTACACCTAAAAGTTATATGGGATTTTGTTTGAATGTCTCATTCAACAACAACAGCAACAAAGTTACATTTGTTTAGGTGAGGGAAGACAGTGTAGATCATGGAATGGATGTGGGGGAGAAAAGACATTTGAGGATGGAACAAGACACCCAGGTTCCTGACTGGATTGGTGAGGTGGAGTGTGCAGCCATGGAGGTTGTTGATGCCAGGACCTGAGGTGCGGAGGTGCTGGCGCAAGCCAATCAGATGGGCCTTGGTCTAGTTCATATTCAACTATAGAAAGTAAGCTCTCTTCTAGGACTTGATTTCAGGATAGCAGTGGTCCTGGAATTGAGGGTGGATGCAGAAAGATAAGATAAGCCCTCTGTAACTCCATCCCACAGGCCCTTTGTCTCATTTCCTCCCTAGTGCTTCATTTCTCCTTCAATGCCGGTCTCAAGACCCTCCTTTTCGATCATGCCTTCAGCCGATCTCCCACCTCTCTCTCTCTCCTCCCACCTACCCTGCCCTTCCCCCTACTCTATCTCTCCCCCAGCTCGGGTCCTGACCATTGACTGTTCAGCGCATTGGGGCGTCCTCCCGACATGAAAGGCACTCTATAAATGTAATTTTGTTGCTGTTGTTGAATTGGTTGTCATCCACATACACAAGGATGTTGAGCCCATGTCTGGTTGATGTCACCAAAGGGAGAATGTAAATATTGAAAAGGAGAGAGCCAAGGACAGTGCCCTGGGGCTCGCCGCACATAACAATGTGGGGCCTGGAAGAGATACCGTTAGTGGTGACAAAGTGGAGACAGTGGGAGAGGTAATATCCAAACCAGACAAGGGCAGGTCCACAGAGATTGAGCTGAGAGGAGAGCAGTGTAGGAGGATGGAGTGGTCGACAGTGTAGAAGGAAGAAGAGAGGTCGAGGAGGACAAAGAGGCAAAGAGAGCCCTGGCTGCAGATGTTCAGAATGTCATTAGAGACTTTGACCAGGGCTGTTTCCATTCCGTCAAATGGATCAGCACTTCTGACAATTCAGCACTCCTCCAACACTGCATTGCAGTGTCAGCGTAGACTGTATTAATAATAATCGTTGCATTTGATATTGCGCTTTATCACTTAATCCAGACGTCTTAAAGTGCCTCATAGGATTTACAATAAGTGGATTGACTGTGTATTTTGTTGGTGAAACTATGTGAGTTACAAGTCCCAATGTGGGGCTTAAACCCACAGCCTTCTGACTTGAAGGCAAGCCAGGCTGACACATTTGCTTAGAATGACAGGGTTGTAAGGAACACCCATATCAGCAGACTATGTATCTTCATCTTTCAGACTTTGTTACTTGGAAGTTTTAAAGTAAACAAATGACGGTATTGCTGAGTGATGATCTCCCAGTGGAATTCCACAAGCTGAGACAAGGACCTTGTCTGTGTACAATAGATATGAAGTGCTTTCTACCACACTGTAACCGGTTCCATTCAGCCTTTTCACTACCTGTTCCTTTCCAGCCAATTTCCGGGCTCTGTGCAAAGGGGAAAGCTGAAATCTGTGACGACAGTGTTAGATGACAAACCCCAGGCAATATTGTCAAAAAAGCAAAGTGGAGTGATTAAGGAAAAGTGATTCAGTGATGCTGTCACTAAGTGCCTGCAAAGAGCCAGAGATGATGAACAGCTGACCTTTTGTGTGCTACATTCTCACTGCTAGCGATGAAGCAACTTTGCTTTCAGCAAAAGAGCAATTGGGAGGAGGTAGCCTGATTGTTTTTCAATGCTGCCCTCATCACAGCCCTTAAAGAGCTAATATCCAGTTTCAGCGTCCATTGCTTGAGCTTCCTGCTAACACACATGCTTTGCAACAACAACAGCAGCAGCAACAATAATAAATTGCATTTATATTGGAGCGTTTCACTTTGGGAGGATAGCCAAATGCTGGACAGTCGAAGGTTGGGGGTTAGATTCGGGGGGTGGGGTTAGCGTTCAAGAGTGTGTGGGAAGATGACTGAAAGCATGGTCAAAAAGGAAAGTTTTGTGATGGACTTTGAAGGAGGCGATTGAAGGGATTTTAGGGTAGAGTTCCATAGAGTGGAGGAATACTTATTCAGTATTTCAATCCACATACTGCATCAATCAAATCATGGTGGTGAGTAA
The DNA here is from genome assembly GCA_035084275.1 of Hydrolagus colliei. NCBI lineage: Eukaryota > Metazoa > Chordata > Chondrichthyes > Chimaeriformes > Chimaeridae > Hydrolagus > Hydrolagus colliei. The sequence goes on from CM068744.1 coordinate 30,472,819, forward strand.
GCCTTAATACCTATCATTGGACAATAATATTTCTTATATTTGGTATGAGACCTCTCATATCAGAGGATGTTGAAAAGATATTCTAATTGTGTATGTTTCATTGGCAACCACGGCAGCCAATTTGCAAACAGCAAAATTGCACTAACAGCCATGAAGTAAATGACCAACATTATTTGGGGGATTGTTGACCAGGACATTAATAATAATAATAATAATCTTTAGATTTGATATAGCACTTTTCATGTCTTCTATATGTCTCAAAGCACTTACTTTTATTACTTTAAAATTGTTAAAAACTTAAAAAAAAACACTTTTAGTGACTTCTGGAACATAAAAATATAGTTTCGTACATCACAGCTACCTGCATAGGTCCTTCCATCACATTGAAGTCTGTCAAATAGCTGATGAGGATACTCTGAAGCTTGTGATGACAGCTAGTGGAAAGTATTACCTCGAGTCCAGGCTTGTGAATACATGCTGATATATTCAGGACATGGATTCCACCTTGATTGGTATGCAGAGAGGTAAGTAACTGCTGATGAAGCTCCACTCCTCTAAATGGTGGGTCCTCCAGCAACAGGGACATCTCCCTATGTAGGCAACATACAGATGTGGAACTCTATATCTGACACTCTGCAGTGATAAGGTCTTTCAGCAGAATCCTTATGAAACCGTAGCTCCCTCACATTGTGTTTTTTTTACAGATAGCTATACTTTCCAACATCTGGTTGCCTCCTGGATCCGAAATTTACAAATTCTTTGCTTTCCCATTGCAAATCAAATCCCATATTTTGGAAACCAGTGCTTGCAAAATATGATCAACAACATATAATCCTTGCATTTTGACATAGCACCTTATCACATTTTCAAAATGGCTCAGCGCTTCACAGAACATGCTGTAAAGTGAACTGACTGGATATTTTGTGTGTGATATATGGTAGCCAGTTGCGCACAGCAGTGTTCCACAAGCAGTGGAGTATTAATAATAAAATATATATTATTTTAGTTAGGATTGTTACCTCCGGAAAAGAGATCCTCCAATTGATTAACAACCGGTTTCCTATTTACTGTTGGTGAGCAGAGGTGTGTGGAGTAAGCAAACTTGCTCAAGGTTTCACCTAGCCCAGGAATCAAACCCAGATCCACTCACTTGTGAGGTGAGTGCTTTAACCACTGAGCTCCTCAGCGTCTCGGGACGCTTGCATTTGACCCCATAGAGTGCATTATGCTAGAGTCTAACTGGCTAAAACTGAATAGCTTGCCACCTCTGGCAGAAGTCTCCGGCAAGCTTTCTGGCTGCTGGTTCAGCTAGGACCACCGTACCCATTAGGGCTTTGGCTAGCAGGGTGAACAGCTTTTGGAGACTATTAATGTTAGGTGGTTGAGGCAGACTGAACAGAGCAGAGCTCACTGTAATTCGATGTGGCTGATTTGCTGTGTGATGAATCCCTGGCCTAAAGCTCATGGAGCTTTGTCCACTTAGCTTCATTTAAATGTTGCTATTTTGGTGACTGCAGCTAACAATGGGGTCAACAATGTGATTTTCCCAAATCCATTCTGTTCCTTGGTTTTTGCTGGAAATAATTAAGGAGATGGAACATAATTTAGGCTTTTTTTAAAAAAAACATTTAAAGGAAAATTCACTTTTTAATAAAAAGCTGTTTCAGCAATCAGAAATCTATAAAATGAAATTAAATGCATAGATGTCCACCATCCACTGTGGTAAATTACTGCACATTATACTCTTGAGCATGATAATGTGTTTCCACATACCTCAGACTGACCAAAAAGTGCTGTGATGGCACCAGTACAACCTGTCTTGTTAAACTGATACTCTCTTAGGCAGGCCTGACAGCCAGACTGCATCCTCGGAGGCATCCCTTCTGCAGAACAGTGTTGAACTGGGATCCTATGTGGTTGTTATGGTGGATTTCTGGCCAACAATTGCCCAAATAAGATTGAGCATTCACTTCATGGTCATGAAGTCCTGTAGCTCAGTGGTTAGAGCACTTGCCTTACAAGCGTGAGACCTACGTTCAAATACAGGCAGGTCAGGGTGAAACCTTGGGCAAGTTTCCTTACTCCACACGTTTAATAATAATCCCTCAAAAAAACCCACAATAATAAAATTGGTCACATCAATTTATGGGATGCTGGTGTGGACAATTGGCTGCCGCATTTCGCCCACAAATATACAGTCAATTTACTTCACAGTATACTCTGTGAAGTGGTTTGAGACATCTAGAAGACGTGAAAATCACCGTATCAAATGCAAAGATTATTATTAATATTGTTTGTGGAACATTGCGAGGTGAAAATTGACTCTTGTATTCACCTGCAAAATAATAAATCCTGTGCAGCATTGTGAGACATCCTCCCAACATGAAAGGCACAACATCAAATGCATGGATTATTATTAATATTAATAAAGAAAACTGAATATGGTAAATATAGAGCAATCTTCTATTTGAAGCCAAATTCATAGTGAGACTTGGGTAAGAACATGAAGCTGATGGAAAGCTATACCGCACATTTGGTTACTCCAGTCTAAGCAGATCCAGGAATTGTTCTCTCCTCCAATATGAATCATAGAGTTTTACAGCATAGAAGGAAGCCATTTGGTCTCAATCAATCCCACTCCCTCACAAAATCCTCTTTTTGTGGGGATTAAGTTCTAAATTATGTGTGCTTGAGGTAATATCAATTGAACAATTGAATATCTACACCCAGACTTTACAGCTCAATGTGATGAAAGTTCAAAACATAGGTCATTTGCAACATCACAAACATTTTATCCCTTAAACTGATAATTGCCTAATTTGGTTTGCAAACCATAGGCGCTTCTTTGTCCAGAAGCGTAGAAAGGAAACAAAAATGTGATAGTCCATTAAAAAAGCATTTAGGATGAAGACTGTATTTGAGAAAGCATTCTCTTGCATTATACTGCTGCTTTCTTCAGATCTAAACATTTGTGATTAAGAATTGCTCAGATTTCGTTTGTGATCATGTCACAGAATGTTAATGACACTTTCAGTCATTGGACGCGCCCACCGTTCTCTACAACTTCCAAGTTCTCTCCACTTTGCTTCCTTCCTTCCTTCCTCTTTTTAAAACCTTTAGTGAAATATAAATAATAAAACATTCCTTATGTTTGACAGAATGCCTTATCATGTAATCAACTGTCTCAAAACACTTCACAACATTCACTATAAAAAGTGTAGTGACTGTGTTTTGTGGGCATGTGGATAAACTGCATTTTAAGATATTATATCGAATAATTATTATATAATAAGCTATTATTATAATATACTATTTAGAACCCTTCTGAAAACCTACATCGTGAATCATGCCTTTCAGTCACCTAGTTTCACGTAGTCTCTGGAAATCTCTTTGAGACTTTATCCTTGGTGAATGGCATAATATAAGTGTATGTTGTATGTATATGTGAAGCTTGATTGCACTCTACTTCTCTCTGTATCAATGCAGCTACTTCACTGCGGCAGTAGATACCTGTTAAGGTCGGATGACATGATAGAGACTGTTTACAATGAGAAAGGGGAAATGGTGAAAACCAAAGAGCGACGTTTGTTTATGCTGAATGATGTACTGATGTGTGCTACAGTTCACTCTCGGTAAGTAACATTACATCTCATCTGAGGTTATCTTCTCTGAGTCACACTTGCTTCCCGACGGAATGCCAGTGAAGCTATTCCCGTTGATAAATTTTTTATCATTATAATGTATTAATCCAATGGGGTCAGAGCATAGGAATGTGGAAACAGGGGGAGACCATTCAGCCACTCGATCCCAATCCGCCACATTATTAGATGCTAACAGATCTTTTAATCCCATCAATTGAGGAGTCAGTGGCTAGATGGCATCAATTGAAACTAATTAGCAAATGGGGAGAATAGGAGTCATCTCTTTTCACACACATAGTAGCGAGGACATGGAATGTCTTGCTGGGAATGATGGTTGAGACAGAATCCACATAAGGGTTAGGGTTAGATAAATACCTAAAAGGGAGCCAAGTTCACTGGTCTGAGGAAAGGGTAAGTAATTTAGGACTGAAAGGATTGCTCTGAAAGGAGCCAGCATAGGCACAATGGGCTGATTGGCCTTCTTCTGCACTGTAAATTTCTATAGTTTTATTTGCCATCTTTTCTTCATCAACCTTAATACATTTACTTCCCATATGCTACTCTATCTGCATTTTAAATGGATCGATTGTATCTCTTGTGATTATCTTGGGTTGTGTTTCCATTTCTTTGTTCAAATTTGCACATACAAGTACAACAACAACAAAAATGTTACATTTATAGAGCACCTTTCACATTGGGAGGATGTCTCAAGGCACTAGACAGTCAGTAGGGCATTTGCATCATTCCATGGTCATTTGGAGTAGCTGGGATAGAATCCACAAGCAGGTGCATTTTGATCCATTTGGCCCACTTGATGGGCCAAATGGCCTACCCCAATCTATGCCTTCCTGTATCAGTAATAATCCTTGCAGTTGATGTAGAACCTTTTACATTGGGAGGACATCTCAAAGTATGTCACCAATGAATACAGGATTCCCCATAAATTTCAGTGTATTTTGTCTGCAAAAATAGTTAATATTAGTCAGAGAAGCTGCTGTCTGAATACAATAATCCCCTGATAAAGGAAGGACTGGTTTGTTTTGACTGTGAGCAATCGTGTAAGTGCAGACACAAGGGAGTATTTGTTCCCCATAGAGCCTTTTGCTTATAATTGTGGGTGAGACTAAAGGTTAATTGATACTAGGATGTGTGTTGCTTTTCTTTCATTAAGTACGAGTCCTGCAGCATTTGTACTACGTAAATCACTACTTTCACCAAACCATGGCTAATTTGTACTGGGGTCAATTCAGTGGCACAGTCAATATTTCTCTCACTGAAATGTGCTGGATCTCAAGGGCAAAGTTGGTGAAGTTGATCTTTAGGAAATGCAGACTGCTGGTTAGCAGGCTACCATCATATTTTGCTAATAATAATAAATAATAATCTTACAGGAGGATGTCTCAAAGCACTTCACATGATTCACTGCAAACGCAACAGTCAATTTGCAAAGGAATTTCCCCCAAAACAACTATGAAGTTAATTTTATTTTCAGCCAAGTGACTGACACATGGCGAAACCCATCAGCATGCTGAAGAGAATCCAAAACAAACTGAGAATTCCATGCAACAAATGGAAATTCCAAAGATATTTGTTGGAATGTTATGCATTTTCTTTCCCCTTATCCCAACCCTGCAAGCAAGCAAGTCCCCCCACTCCCATGCTTGGGTCCTGACCCCTGACTGTTCAGCTCCTTGGGACGTCCGCCTGACGTGAAAGGCGCTCCAGAAATGTAATTTAGTTATACTTTGTTGTTGTGGAGGGAAGCATCCTACTCACCTATTCCAGAAAGTATTTGGCACAGGTTGGCGAGAGCCATGGCTTGGGTCCCCAGAGTGTGAATTGGGGGTACTGCTGGAGTTTAAGCAGCTGAAAATGAATAGCTTATTGAAAGCGGTAACCCACTGAAGGAAACTTCACATGTTTCCTCTTTAAAAGTGTGACTTTGCCTTAGATAATTATTCAACTTGGATCTAATTGTTGTTCATACAGTATAACATTTATGTGAGTAGATCCTTCCCACTGTAGCAAATTTGTGTCAGCCTGTTTCAGTTGGTAGCTCTTCCACCTCTGAATCAGAAGGTTGGGGATATGTTGCGACTTGGAAGCTACGTAGATCATCTAAGGTGACACTCCACTGCAGTATTGGTGACGGTGGTGAGGGGGAGGGGAATTGCTGCTTTGAAAGAAGTGCTGTCCTTCAGACACGATGTTAAACGAAGGTCTCAACTGCCTGTCGAGGTGGACGTTAGGATACTGTAGCACCATGTAAAAAGAGAAAGCAGTTTCTCCCTGTGCCTTGGGAAACAGTGGCCCAAATAAAATTGCTCGTTAATTTCATGGCTGTTTGTGAGATATTGCTGTGCAAAGTGGCTGTTGCGTTTGCCCACAAAAGATACACAGTGACATTACTTTACGTTGGATAGCGTCTCAGAACGCTTTGTGCTGTGAGGCACTTTTAGACATCTCGCTGATGTGATAAGGCATAATATCACATGTGAATATTATTATTGTTTGAGGTATTGTTTTATCGAGTCTTGCAATGATTTTTACAGTGAGATTGAACTGGTTTCAGAGTCCAACATGATGGCAGTGCTATGTTACCCTCGGGCCTGAGGTACCTGTTGAAGTGGAGTGTTCCTCTGAAGCAGGTTGAGGTGGTGGAGTTTGGGAACAGCGAGGATCTGGCGGAGAAGAGTAGATATCCTCCTCCACATTCAGGAGAAAGGGTCCTTATTAGTACAAAACCGAGTAAGTACATGATCCACCTCTGTTTCACAAGGTGCCACCTGTGCTGTTTATTCTTTAAATGGGTGTAAAAGTACTTGGTTAGGGCATTGCCAGGTTCTTCCACAGGGATAGAATGGTCTGGGCTCTTGATTTACACCTAGACCAAATACTGACCCATTTTGAAAGTTGGGAGCCTAGCTTCTAGAGAACACTGTTCTCTGCCACAACAACCCTGTTGTGTATAGCGAGTGTATTGAGTTCAAGATCCTCGTTCTGCTTTCAAATCTCTGCTCAGGTCCATTCTATCACTGCAATCTCCATTAATCACACTAACCTGGCAGCAACCTTTGCTGTGCTATCACCTGCATCATATCCTCCACGCTATCTGCTCCATGATTGATGGATGACCGTTCAGTCATTCTGCCCCCGCTCTTTGGAATACTAACCCAGACTCCCTCCCTCTCTCACCCCATTAACGGTCCTTTTGAACATGTATCATCTTTCCCATCCCACCCACTTAACTCTCACTCCAGCTGTATCTTTGTTACATGCTTTGAGATGTTTTCTTGATGTGATGCAAATTGTATTGCAATTTCTTAGTGAGAAAGTGTTCCTTATATTAACTATAAGCCAATACATGCTTCACCGAATCGTCTCTGTAAACTTCTGGCAAGTGGACTTGTGAAATAAGTTCTCTTCGGTGGTTTAGGTGATTATATTGTAATTTGGTGATGCCTTTTTCTGTCACCATATGATAACTTTGAGGTACCACTCAGTCCTCTGCTTCTGTAACCTTCCCTTGACCGTATGGTCCTATTTCCCTGGCTCCCATCCCACATAAGAGCCTGTGAATAATAATAATCCTTGCATTTGATATAATGTTTTTCACATCTACTAGACATCTCAAAGCTTCACAGAATATACTGTAAAGTGAATTGACTGTATATTTGTAGGCAAAACGCCGCAACCAGTTGTGCACAGCAGTGTCCCACAAACTGTCGTGGATTGAAATTACCCAATTTATTATTATCAATTTATTATTGATTTTTCTCTGAAGAGATTATTATCAGGCATGTGGAGCAATGAAACGTGCCCAAGGTTTCACCCTGCCTGGAATCGAACCCAGGTCTTTCTCTTGTATGGCGAATGCTCTAACCACTGAGCTACAGTACAACACATAAACATAAGAAGTGCGAATGAAGAGAAGACCAATGTCCATACACTTTGCCTTCCACACTCCTGGCAGTCGAATACTCATATCATGTCCCAAACGATGTATCTCAAGATATTATTTCCTAACAGAAATCTATCTACAATAATTTGTTCTGGAAAAAAATCAACATTTCTGCTTCCACCATCTCCCTAGGTACTCTGTTTCATACATTTCCTACTCGCTCACTGAAATAGTGTATCCATAGATTGGTTTTGTATTTCCCCCCCACCCCACTCCCCCAGTATATTGAGGCTCATTCCCATATCAACCTGGGGCTCCCACTCCAGCCCCCACTTCAGACCCATTCCTACCTATAGCGGGGGAGTGGGATTGATTTGGACAGCTCTTTACTAAGAGCCAGCACAGACTTGAAGGGCTGAACTTCTTTATAATTCAATGATTCTATCCTGACCTGAGATTCCCACTGCTCTTACCCTGACCTTGAACTCCCAATTCCTGCCATGATTCTGAGACCTTGCTCCTGGTTCTTCTTTTGTTGGACGTCGGGAGCCTCACAGTAATTGGAACTTTGCTCCCTGGTAACCTGTGATTTTAAGAATAGCAGAGGAGCCCTCACTTGAACGCCTCATTATTTTTGTAGTTGAATTATAAATATCCTGTGTACATCCATTGATAATAATTAAGCAGTAATCAGATTTAAATATATTCTTATAAAACCCAACTGCAGTTCAGTAAACTATCTGCTGCCATTTCTCCACTGGGGCTGAACTCGATCTGATTTCCATTCCCGCTGCAATAAATGTTTCATTTTGAAGCCGCCCGGGTGAATTAAGGGAGAAGAAATCCTATTTAGGCTCCCGGACGGCATCCCATTGTACAGCACTGAACAAACATGAAGCCAAACTAATATTCTTTCCTTTAATTGTATTTTATGTTGCGAAACTCCATGGTAACTGATCTATTTGGCAAAGCACATTGATTCAGGGTGGCCCTAATCCATATGATTCATGCAACTCCAGACGAAAGAGGCAAATTAGAATCTTCTTTCTGAGTTTATCATTATGAACAACACAGTCAGCATTATGTCAGTGGGATAATTCCTTGGGTTTCAGCCACTAATAATGGGAGTTTGTTGCTCTGAAGCACAGTGATAAAGTCTTGTTAAAATATGAGTCAGAATGAGAAATGGTGTACTAATCACTTCATGCCTTGCCTCCCCCTACCTCTCTGACCTGCTTATACCCCATTCCTCTACCCACCCATAATCACTCAGCTCTGGCCTCCTGCACATTTCTATACATTACCATTCCACCATTGGCAGCTGTGAGTCAGATGTTGTGGGTTCAAGCCCCATCTCTGGGTTAGGTTGTTATACAGTTAAGCTGTCATTCCAGTCAATGTTGGAGAGGTGCTACTTTGTTGGATGTGTCATCCTTCAGATGAGGTTTTAAACCAAGCTCTCAACTGGTTCAGGTGGATGTTAAAGATCCCATCTCTGTTTTTTTTTTAAAAAGGGTGTCCTGGCCAACAATTCCTCAAATAAAATTGGTCGTTCACTTAGTGGCTGTTTTGTGGGACACCGCTGTGTCAAATTGGCTGCTAGGTTCTCGCACAATAAAGCACATAGTCACAATGCTGTACAATTTATAGAACAACAACAAAAATACAACAACAAAATTACATTTATAAAGTGACTTTCACTTCACGTCAGTGAAGTGCTGTGGAACATCCTCCTGACATGAAAGGCATTATACAAAATGTATGGATTGTTATTACAGTAAAAGCCAGTTTATCCGGCACCCTCAGGATCTGGCCAGTGCCGGTTAAACTGTGTGCTGGATATTCAGGCGGCCAGCTGCCTAAACCCACCACAAAAAAATTAATCTTGTTTTAAACATACCATATTAATAATAGACTAAATAATAACAGAATATTGTATGGATACTTACCAATCAAGCAATAAATATCGATTACAGTCAATAAACACAGCACACAATCACCAAAGCAAACTTCTACAATGGTAAACGGAAGAGATTTTTACTTCTTAGAGGGGCAGGCACTGTCAGTTTTTACTCTTTTTTCTATCTTTCTCTCCCTCCTACCCTCTTCTCTCTTTCACACACATACATTCAGTCAGTCTGGCATCTACATGGCTCCAAACCCAACCCCCCTCCACACTTTCCTCCCCCTCCCCACCTTTTCCCTCTTTCCCATTGCCTTTCTCTCCTTCTCCCACCCCATCCACACCAAAACAGTGTATATACCCATGAAACCGTCAGACTACACAGGCAATACGTAGTATCTGTCAGAGAGAGAGGGATAGAAAGAGAGAGGAAGAGATAGAAAGAGAGGGAGAGATAGAGAGGAAGGAAGGAGAGGAAGGGAGAGAGAAAAAGAGGGAGAGAGAGAAAAAGGAGAGTGCCCCTTTAAGAAGAAAGACCAGAAGTGCACTATCGGCAGCATGCAGAAACATACTGTACTCGAGTGCAACAATCGACTCATTAAATGCGCCACAGCGATTGTGCTGGATAAGATCCGGTTAATCGAATGGGGACTTTTTTGAGGTGCCGGTTATATGGAAGTTATGGTTGATTGTGTCACAGATAAACAAGCTTTTACTGTATTACTATTAAATCCTATGAGGTGCATTGAGGCATCCATGGGAGGTGCTATACTCAACGCAAAGATTATTTATTTAAATTGGGATGGAGAGGACAGGGAAAGAGTGATCTTTTTGTAGGTATTCTGCTAAAAAAAATAGGGCACAGCATTCTTAAGATTGAACACCGAATATTGGAACATGTTCAAATTAAAATTGAGCCAATTGTTACAGACCAGCGTTTTTTGAGAAGACTAACATGACAGTGCTCTGTGTTCCCAATGCAATAATAGTAATAACTTTAAATCATACCAGAAATGTCAAGTCTTGTGCTAATGATCCCAGTGTCTATTGTTTGGAACATAGTATTCTCTTTGCGGGCATTGCAGTTGGTGTGTAATTTCAAGACTTGTTACTCTGTTGGAAATTGATTGGTAGAAGTTTGGGGAGAGAATTTTATACAAAAACAGCAACCACTGTGGCCCTCTGTTCATTCCTGCACTGTCACAATGTCTCTAAACCTATTTGTATGTTATAAAAAGACATCTTGTTCACAGTTTGTAAAGGGAACCTTTGATAAACCTGCTTTTCGGTTCTGGTTTGGCAAAGATTGCTTGGATCATACGTGATAAATTGACTGTCCTTTTGTTATAAGACAGGATTACAGCTGTAACAATAGTCACTTTGTGCCTTGCTTTGCATTGCCATGCAGCGCACATCAAGTAGATGTGTCTAGCAGTTGAAAGTTTAGACTGGTATGAAACAGTCGATGAGGTGAAAGGTTAATTGTACACATTCAATACAGCAGAAGTATCCATCAACATCTTGGCTGCAAAGAATGGTATAAGAGTGTTTATATTTCAGCTGCTGCTCAGTCGTGGTTACACGCAGAAGGGAGTAAATACTGATTTAACATCTATTTATTATTGAGTGTTTTCAGATGTTTATTGGCATCTGGCATTTTCAGAGCCACACCAGAAATGCACAGATATAATCAAATATTAACAATTTTTCACAAACACTCAAGTGCAGCATGATACTGAAACCTCAGTCCCTAACTCACCAGCTTGGCCTATCTTTCACTTCAATTTTGTCCACAAATATATAATCAATTCACTTTACAGTATATTCTGTGAAGCGCTTTGAGACATTGATAAGATGTGAAAAGCGCTATATCAAATGCAAGGATAATTTATATTATATATATAGTTCCACTCCTCCCCCCCCCTCCCCACACACAACACCACAACAATAAATTACATTTGTTTAGAGTCTTTTATGTTAGGAGGATGTCCTGAGGCGTTGTACAGTCAGAGATTTAGATCCGAGCTGGCGGTTGGTATCAGGATGGGTTAGGGGTAGGAGGGTGACTGAAGGCATGGGTAAAAGAGGAGGGTCTTGAGACAGGCAATGAAGGAGGCAAGAGAGTGAGCCAGGCGAAGTTACTTTGGCATTGAGTTCAAAAAACAATGCGGAGAGGTTGAAGGCTTGATCACTCCCATTCGGGGAGGACTGGGCGGGGACATGGAGCAGGAGGAAGTGGACATGTCTATATGGACCACCAAAATCAAGGGATATCCAACCATAATCAGGAAGTAGCATGGCACAACTATACTGAACTGTGAATGTTTCACCACTATGTGTGTACAGAATTGCATCATAGAACCATCAATCAATCAATCAATCAAAACTTACATTTATATAGCGCCTTTCACGTCGCGAGGATGTCCCAAGGCACTGTACAGTTAGGTAGGAACAAGAGCAGGGGGGGAGGGGTCGGGGCAGAATGAAGAAGAGTAGAAAAAATCGACTGCATATTTGTGGGTGAAGCAAGGCAGCCAAATTGCGCACAACAGTGTCAGTATCCATCAAATGTAAACCACAGTAGGAGGCCATGCATTCCATTGTATTATGTCAATGCTCACTCCTCCAAGAAGCCATCCATCTTGATCCCAATTCTCTGGTCTCCCCCCACCCCCATAGCCTCTCTTACCCTTTCTCTGCGAGTCCTTGTTCCAATTCATTTCCAATGCCTACAATTGGAAATCATTGGGAACCACTGGCAAATCATTCATAGCATATCAGTTACTCTTCAACTCAAGAAAGTGTGTGAACATTCATTATTTTCTGCAAACAATCACATCCTTACAGCTGATTACAAACTATAATTATTTTGCATAATCTGTACACCTATTAAAAATTGATTGGCAGTATTATGCAATTATGGTAATGTACCACAGGGTTTAATCTGGATATTATTGTACAACTTCAGACCATGGACTCCCAACATGCAGCTGCTATTTTGCTTTCAGGCTGTTGATGTCCTCCCAACATGAAAGGCACTATACAAATGTAACTTTGTTATCGTTATTGTTGTTGTTTCTGGTGCAAGAAAAGGCTTGAAATGTCTGACGGTAGATCGGAAAACAAAGTGTGTTTAAGAAATCCTGCTGCACGGTTCTGCAGTATGGTCAGGGCGGACGATGCTGTGGAGGTGGAAGAAAGCAGTCAGGCTTAGGGTTAGGACATGGGGTACAAAGGACAGTTGGGGATCGAACCTCACGCACAGGATCAGTGAGTCTGAGGGACAAGCCAGGGAGGTTAAGGAGGGCAGTACCACAATTGTGGCACGAAGGAGTATAGCTTGTGTCTTGTCAACATTTAGCTGTGGAAAATTAGCTCTTATTCAGGCCTAGACGTTGATAGGCACACTGAGGAAAAGTAGATTTGGATATCAACTGCAATACATGTTGACTCTATGTCCGTAGATGATATCACTAAGAGGGAGTATGTAAATGAGAGAAAGTAGGGGTTCGAGGTTAGAGCATTGGGATACACTGCTCAGTGTCCTGACCTCAACCAATTAGCCTGGTAACCAGTCTGTCATCAACAGACATAAATTTACATTGTAACCTGGCCTTGCTCTGTCTGGACACATTGAAGAAGAATTTTCCGTTTTAACAAAAATTCACTGACCTTGGTTGTATCAGATTATGCGATTCGCTACATCAAAGTCATCGCATTTCCTGACGCTGGGAAAATCATTCATGCGGTACACATAGTATATTTATCTCTGTATCCGGTTTCTTTCAAGAAAATTCTAAATCCATTCAACATAGATATAGATTAGCGATGAAGGACATCGATCGATTGTTAATTCATATCAATACGCTCCACAAAGCAACATCTTGACATTCTTTTAACAACACTAGACCATTTCAGCATGCAATGCACTTTGGCCTACTGATCTGAATTGACGTAAATCACTCATTCACCTTTCAGATTATTGGTCTGGGTTCATAGTATTTTGCTCAATTCCAGTAGCACATGATGAGGTGACATTTTTGTGGCATTTGCTGACCAATATATGAATTAAAATTCCACCTCTAGATTTACTCAGTTTCATTGCATCCAGAAATAAAAAAAACTGCCTTTGTTTTGAAATCATTTCCTTCAAGTTCTGTTAAGAAACTACTCTGCGGAAAACCAGCTTCAAAGTTAAGATGGACAAATTGAACACTAACCAAATTCTGGGTGTTCTGAAATGCCACATTTGTGACCCAGTGGAGTTTTACACCCATGAATGTGTTATTTATCACTGGTGATAATTAACTTGAATTTAATGGCAAATTGATAGTCATCTGATAGTTATCACCTCGGGATAACTGATATCAGATTTGTTATGAAACGCTATTTATTTTATCCCAATATGTATCTATTTACTTTGTGTTGATTTTTAGATGTCACCTTGCCTTAGTTGGTAGCACTTTCACCTCTGAGTCATAGGTTGTGGGTTGAATCCCGAGAGTGGGAGATGGTTTTTACCGGTGTCTAAACCAATAATCCCATCCAATAAAATTGATCAATCATTTAATGGCTGTTTGTGGGACTTTGCTGTGTGCAAATTGGCTGCCATGTTTGCCTACAAATGCATTGTCACATCACAGTGCATCCTGTAAAGCTCTTTGAGGCACTTTGATGATGTGATAAGGCGCTGTGTCAAGTGCAGAACATAGAATCTTACGGCACAAAAGGAGGCTATTCGGCCCATCTAATCCGTGCCGGCTCTTTGAATAGAGCAATTCAATCCCACTGCCCAGCTCTCTCCCCATAACCCAACAAATATTATTATTGTTATTGTTATTAGATACACATGTATTCTATCTTTGTTGTTCCAGACAAACTGTACATGGGGCCAGGTCAGCTGTACCAGGATTTACAAAATCTAATGTACGATTTAAACGTGGTCGGACAGATTACACATCTTGTAGGAAACCTAAAAGGAAATTACCAGGTAAAGTGGGAATGAAATGCTTTGCTCAGTTGGTTACCTTTCTTGGCATCAATTTAAAAATTGCTCCAGCAGGATCCCAACACAACAACAACAACAATGGATTTATATAGCTCCCTCCTTGCCAGACAACATCTCAGAGCACAAGCAATCTGCGCTCCCTAAGGCTTGGCTCTTGTGCTTAATACTCTCTGGAATTGGAGGATGCGAGGAAAGAGTGTGTATTCCATTTCAAACATGGGAAACTCCATATTTTGATGGGATGAGTAGAATGCCAGTACGATCCGGATAATCTTAAACATGGTGATGGGTTTCTGCATGTGTTAGACATGCAACTGGTGAACAAATATTTTACTATATAGTGAACAGTTTGACTTCATTACATTGAATCATAGAAATTTGCAGCACAAGAGGCCATTAAGTGCTCATTGTCTCCCAGAACAAGTTGTTCATTCAATGACACTGCCCTGCTCTATCCCCATACCCCTTCAAGGCTTTATTTTTCATAGATCTGTCTGCTTCGGTTTGAAACCCACAATGGACTCTGCCTGTACCACTTTACTTGGGAGGGCATTCCACATCCCAAATACTCTCTGTGTGGAAAAAAAACTCCAAGCTCTCCTTTTTTCTTCCATTTTGACAATCTTCTATCTTTGTCCTCTAGTCACTGTTGTCCAAAACCAACCTGTAGGCAATACACAAATCTAATGTTGCTGTTGTTGTTATTTTGAAATGTCACATGTTTCCAACTTGAGATCTGTTATTCACACAAATCAAAATCAACACATTACTGAGCACAAAATTGCACGTAACACACATTGTCAAATTATTTGTCTAGGGTCTGGCGATATATGGGTTAAATCAAGATAATTTTTCATATCGATATGCCAATATTGGAATTTAAAATATATCGATATATCGAAAAATTCAATATGAAAAAAATATCGGTATATCGTAAATATCGGTATATCGTTTCCGGCGATATATAAGTATTATCGGTATTATGGGTATAATGCGATCTTTTCTAGCTTACCTTGTCGCTGGCATTGCAACCTACTGGGCCTAGAGCATGGAGTGTGCGCGCATATTGGAATGCGAGCGCACATCCGAATGTGCTCGCACCCCTGAATACACGTGCACCTCCGAATGCACACAAGTCCCCGAATGCACGCGCACATCCGAATGCGTGCGCACCTCCAAATGCGCGCACACCCCCAAATGCGTGCGTACCGCGGAATGCACGCGCACCTCGGAATGCGCACGCACCCCGGAATGCGCACGCACCCCCGAATGCACGCGCATGCGCAGTATAAAACCCCCCGGAAATATCAATATATCAGTGTATATCGATGTGTGCCCACCAATATATCGATATTGGAAAATTTCCATATCAACGGACCCTATTTACGTCTTTGCCAGTCCTGTTCTACTCAGACTTTAATAAATGCTTTTTTCTAATTGATTCTGTAACCACTTTTGATTTGTAATTCTCTTCTGTTACAGAATTTAAATCCTGTAGTGAGCCAGGACTGGACAGCCGGACTTCAGAAGCTTATACTTAAAAAAGAAGAAGAAATCAGAGCAGCTGATCGCTGCAGAATCCAACTGCAGCTACCTGGAAAGCTTGACAAGTTGGTATTGAGTATATTTTAACACACAGCGTGCTGAAAGTCTTGGAGATGCTGCAGTTTATTTAGTTAACAAATTGTTTACAGGCTACTGAGACCGCAGTATGAATGCTGTAACACCATTAACACGAGATTGCGTCTTAATTCATGAACAATTGTAAATAATGCAAATCCTTTTACACCTTATCGCTAGCTGCTGGTCGGTAACAAATCCATTTACAATTGTGTCAAGGTGTCCAGTTGCTGTTTTACCATTATTTCACTGCATGGTCTGGCAATGGGCAGGACTTTTACAGTTCTGCTACTAGGTTAGCTGTTCAGCAACTCCAAGGAACAATGGCATTCTCGTGGGCGTAGGCACTGCATGTTTTATAGAAGCATGATCATTGTAACAAGAAACATTGTCTTTAACTGTCTGCTACTTTTTCCATTTGGCATGCCACTTGATTGCAAAATGAAATGAAATTTGGATTTTTTTTCCCGAAAACAATGTGTGAAGTTTATTTTTTTGTTTAAGTGAGGAAGTCCAAGGACATGGAATTGCAGATCTGGGGCTCAAAAACTATGAAGGTTTAAATTCTTCGAAGTTGATGTACGTGATTTTTGTTTTTCCTTTATCGGTTCTTGTTTTTCTTGAGTTTTTGGGGGATGGGAATGGAGATACTCTGTTATTACCCACAAGGAAACTTGATGTTATCAACTTTGTGTGGAGAATACAAGAATAGCGTGTGTACAGCTATGTTAAACAGATCTGCAAAAGGCATAAAATTGGACCCACATTTCACACTTTCACATTTTTTTGTGGGAAATTGGAGCAAATATTTTAGCTTCTTTCATCTTATTGCAGAGCCCTGTAGTGTATTTATTAAAGCACTTGCCTCGCAAGTGAAAAGGACCCGGGTTGAATTCCTGAGTGAGGCAAGTTTACATACTCGTCACGTCATTGTTTAGCTTGCAGTAAATAGGAACCCAATTGTTCGTCGATTGGCAGATCGAAGGGTAGCAATCTCTTTTAAAAAATTGCTTACTTAATCCACCACTGTTTGTGGACACTGCTGTGCGCAATTGTCTGCTGTGTTTTGCCCACAAAATGCACAGTCAATCTGCTTTACAGTATATTCTTTGAAGCACTTTCAGATGTCTCGAACATGTGAGAAGGCACTATGCCAAATGCAAAGATTATTATTGCTAAATCACTGATTTTTAAAAATCTATTTAAATTAAATTTTGCCAGAAAGAAAGATTAAAGAATAAAAGTGTTTGGCACAGTTCAACCATTAACCCACTGAACTGGAAATGCATCCTGGCAACACGTAATGTTCTCTAACCTGAGCAAGCTTTGCGTTCTCATTACAATGAAAAGTTAATTTGGGTTAGTAAACAGCATACAATAGACCCACTCTTCCTTGAAACTCACATAAAATAACGATAGACATTCTTTATACTTTTCCATGTGTGCCGAATGCAAATATTGATTCAATAATTAGGAACAGGGGACATTATATCAAGCGCTCTGGGATGCTACCCAGGGTGAGGGGCACTATAGAATTGCAAGATGTTGTTGTACATTATCGTTCTTCGCTGTTTGATCACTTTATTTAATTAATGTGGTAAAACAACAAAATTGCACTTTAAAGTGCCTTTCATGTCGGGAGGATGTCCCAAAACGCTGAATAGTCAGGTCAGGATCCCAATCGGGGAGGGGGGGGGGAAGGAGAGGGGGAGAGGGGGAAGAGTGAGTGGGGCCGCCAAAGACGCCGTTGAAGAGGAAGGTCTTGAGGCCGGCCATGAAAGAGGAAAGGGAGGAAGCAAGACGGCAGGGCTGCGGATGGAGTTCCACTCTGTGTTAAGAGATGTCTTTGTTGCCATTTTGAGTTCAGGGACAATTTATCCATATTTGATATTCAATTGAGATCAACCTCACGGTGCATTTTTATTTTTCACATCAAATATACTAGGCTAATATACTGATCAGCGTTGAGACTGGACCACGTGCTCACAAATTTGCTGCTATTTGGTAGAATACCAGCTATTCTTTCAGATCAAAATTAATTGGGTGCATTTAAACAAAATGATAAACGCATGCAGAGGCTTGGCATTACAGTGTACAGGGCAAAAGCAGTGGAATGGCATTAGGATGGAAGGCTTTTTGGAGGAGCAAACACTAGCAGGAGAAAATAGGTCAAATGACCTATTGTGCTGTTCATTTCTATGGAGAAACAATTCATTCTCATTTCTCCTCTTGCTCGAGACATTTATTTACATTTATAGTTTTGCTTCCATGATATAAGCAATGCGCATTTCTGCTTCACATCATCGTCAAAATATCTCCTCTCATTCTTTTCCCATTTGAAAATAAATTCAGCTCTGAGAGCCTTTCTTCATAAATTAGAGCTCCAAGCCTGGAGTCATACCCACCACTCTGCTTTGAACTGTCTCTTTTGCTTTCTCTACTGTTCTATTTCTGCACAAAATGCTCCCTAATGTAATGTTATTTCTCAGTGCAATTCCTTAACAGGTACATCGACTGACTGCTGCAAACCAAGACTCCTTACATTAACGGAGAGCATATCAGATTGACCCACAGGACGTCCTCTTCTATCTGATCTATCACTGGAGCAGAGATCTCACGAATTGATGGGAATTCCCACGAGATTCCTTCTCCTCTTAAGAATTATCAGTAATTACACCCCCAATATTGCAAATGTGGCCTCACCAGTAAGCCTGTGGCATGTTTCCAGCTCTATCTGTCCCACCTTCGACTGGTGGGATTTTAGCCATTTTGCCACCAACTCTTTGGAACTCAATCCTGGAATCTCTCTTAACTTGTTCCATCCTTCCTCTCATTTCAAGATATGTCTTAAAATGTACTTGTTTGACTTGGCTCCCTCCCCCAACTCAGATGCCCATCTGTTTCTGTCAAGTCCCTGGAGACATGCTCTTGAAGTGAAAGGCGCTATTTAAATGTAAATTGTATGATGTGTAAGTTCTTCGGAATGGTGGTAAAACGCTCTCGGGATCCAGGCTGGAATGGGATCAGATCTCCTGAAATGTTAAATGCCTGAAGTTGCTGTTGTGTTATTGGCAGATCCGGCAAGGCTACGTTCTTCACAGCAGTATTCAATACATTTACTCCAACCAACAAACTCTCCTGGATGAGTAGTTTACAAATGGCCAAATTAGCTCTTGGTAAGATTTCTCTGTCTGATTGCCTGGGTTGATGGGACTGCTGTTTAGTGGGTGTTTTACTGGAAATGTTTGCATTCTGTTAATTTCAACATCATATCTGCATGCACTACAACACCGATCCACAGAGACAACCCTGGTCAAAATCTCTTAACGACATTTTAAACATCTGTGACCAGGGCTCTCTCTGCCTCCTTGTCCTCCTCGACCTCTCTGCTGCCTTTGACACTGTCGACGACTCCATCCTCCTACACCACCTCTCCTCCCAGCTCAATATTCACGGACCCGCCCTTGCCTGGTTCAATTCCTACCTCACATCCAAGCCATGACCCACTATGCCTTCCCTCACCTCCACAATATTGCCCGACTCCGCCACTACCTTTCCCCTCAGGCCGCTGAAATCCTCATTCATGTCTTCATTACATCCAGGCTCAACTACGCCAACCCCCTGCTTGTCGACTTTCCCAATTTCTTGCACTACAGGCTGCAGATAATCCAGAACTCTGTGGGCCATGTTCTTTACCGCTCCAAGCTCTGTGACCACATGTTCCCGATCCTCGCCCGACTTCATTGGCTTCCCACTGGCTTCCCAGAGGATTCAATTCAAGATCCTCACATTCAAAGGCCTCCATGGTCTTGCCCCACCATACCTCTGCGACCTCCTAACCCTCTATCAACCTGTAGGTCCCCTCCACTCAGCAGGCTCCAGCCTGTTCCATGTTTCCTGACCCACCAGCCCCACCATTGGTGGGTGAGCCTTCAATCACTCTGCCCCTAACCTCTGGAATTCCTTCCTGCAGTCCTTCTGACTCACCCCATCCCTAGCCTCCTTGAAGTCCCACCTCAAGACCCTTCTGTTCGACGTTCCCATCCGTTAGCCCAAATCTCCTCCTTTCCCTCCTCCCTCCCCGATCCCAACCCCATCTTGGGTTAGAAACATTGACTGTCCAGCCCCTTGGGGCGTCCTCCCAATATGAAAGGCACTATCAAAATGTAAGTTTGTTGCTGTTGTTGATACAATGGGAACAATTGAAAAGACCGCATGGGAAATAATTGGAAAGGACGGAGACACTTCTGACCATAATTTCTCGCTATCCAATATCCAAAATTAGAATAGTATTGTATCTTGCCAAAACCCAGAGACTGAAATAATTTGTCCATCAAATCATATGTAGATGTGAGGATTTGGAAGGTATAAAAATAGGGAGATCTTATTAATTTTTTTTAATGTATTTTGCAATAGAGGAAGAAAACCAGCTGGGTTGGTTTTGTGCAGAAGATGACGGGAAACGAGTAAAGCGCCAGAAGCATCCCCTTCTTGTCAGGCACATGCCTGTCATGATGTCCAAAATCCAGGAATTCAAGGTATGCACTCACCTCACAAGCAAGAGGACCTGGGTTCGATTCCCGGGCAGGGCAAAATCTTGGCCAAGTTTCCTTACTCCACATGTGTCTGTTCACCTAGTGGTAAGTAGTCAATTGGTGGATTGTTTTTCCAGGGGTAATGATCCCTTTAAAAATAAATCAATAATTAAAAAAAATGAGTGGTCACTCAATCTATAAATATTTGTCGGACACTGCTGTGCACAAATAGCTGGTGTTTCACTCACAAAATATGCAGTCCACTCACTTTACGGCGTATTCTATGAAGCGCTTTGATACATCACAAAGATGTGATGAGGCACTATTTCAAACACACAGATTATTATTAGTATTATTATGTCACTGCTTCATGAATTTAAACTTTCAGGCTGGCACTTCTAATGCTAGTGTTGGGAATGTGCTGCATTTTTGGAGATAAACTGTGGATGTTTTTCAGATCAACTGAGAAAAATCCATGACACTGTTTAAAAAGAGAAGAGAGTTTCTCCCAGTGTCCTGGCTAATATTCTCCCAGATAAAATTGGTCCTTTGTTTCATGACTGTTTGTGAAACATTGCAATGTGCAAATTGGCTATTATGTTTGCTTAAAAAATACATTCATAGCCATCATACTTTCCAGTAAATCATGTGAAGGGCTTTGAGATGTCCCCCTGACATGAAAGGCACTATATCAGATGCATGGAGAAATGTTATTATTATTGAGACACTTTTTAAATTATACATTTGCTTGGCTCAAGGCTTCAACAGGTATCAATGACACTTGAAAACATTCTGTGCTTTTTTTTAACCTAGGTGGTAAATGGACTTCCAATCCGAATACTGAGAAGCACAGAAATAAATCAGTCAGGTTCCCATTCCTAATTGCTATCCAGTGACCACAGCTGGATGTGCACATGTGTTGGTTCTCTTAAAGGACAAATTCAGTTCTGGCAGTGATGCCTTCTGACTTCACACAAAACAGAAAAGCAAACAGAAAAAAGCAGAGAATTAAGATTACAATGGAGTTGCTCAAATAAGTTTAGTCGTGATAGGCCAAGTAACCTTTGAAACGTCCTCCTGATGTGAAAGGCATTGTGTCAAGTTTAAGGATAATTGCTTTCTTTTGCTTTGCTTTTCACTAATGGTTTTATCACTGAAGCCGTTGCTAAGATCTGTTGGATTCAACAGTGACAATAATCAATCATTTTGTGTTTAACATCTGAAACAATGGTCCAAAGCACTGTGAGACATTACCCTGTGTGAGGGTTGCTATATAAATATAGCAACCCTCACGCAACAACAAGTTGTTGTTGTTACTGTACTTGTTATGCACCTGCTCGCATTGTGTTGAAAATAGTATAATTGGATCCAATTATTTTATTATTCACTCAGGAATGAAATCTACTATACACTTGGATATTCAGGAATAATTGTGTGCATTAAATCTGTTCTTTTCAGATTGAGTGTGCGGTTCATAACCCAGAGTGCAGCAATGCATCTGATAATACACCCAACTCTTTCTCCATGGGGCATGGATATCTGTGGGTGAGTTTAGTAAAGAGAAGTAAGAAACTGTTTGCATCTTAGAACTGTGACAGACCTATGCCATGTAACCACGCACAATTATTAAATGTACAATAAATGTGAAAATTAGATTGGATCATGAGTAACCTACAAAACTGTAGAATTTACCCATTGTCTGCTATGTTTTTTGTCTGCAGATTGGGAGTTGCACAAATCAAATGGGGCAAATCACGATAGTTACACTTCACAACTCCAATCCAAAGGTTATTGAATGTTTTAATGTGGAATCTCGCATCGTTTCCATGGTGTATGTCCCAGATGAAAACAAACAAGAAGACCCAGATGTCTTTCCCGACTTAGAAGCTGTGGGCACAAAGGTTGCTGAAATCCCAACCATTTGTCTTGGCATGGAGGAAGGGAGGTGAGATGTACAATGGATCGAGCAATTGAGTTTCTTTCAATAAGTGGCCTTCATTATAGCCTAAAGTGGAGTCCTATAGCTCAGTGGTTAGAGGACTAGCCTGGCAAGCGAGGGAGCAGGATTCAATTCCCATCAGGGTGAATTGTTGAGCATGTTTCCTTACTCCACACCCCTGCATTTACCTAGGAGTTAGTAGGAAGTTGGTTGTTAACCAATTGGGGACTGCTTTTTCAGGGGTAATAATTCCTTCAAAAATAAATAATAATAATAATAAATTGATCACTTCAATCCACAACTGCTTGTGGGACTCTGCTGTGCTGAATTGGTTTCCGCATTTCACCCACAAAATATACAGTCACTTTACTGCATATTCTGTGAAGCACTTTGAGATATCTCATAGACATGATAAGTCACTGTATCAAATGCAAGGAGCATTATTATTTAAACAGGGTAATTCTAATAATCTTTGCATTTGATTAAAAATGCCTTATTGTGATGTTGAAATGTCTTCAGTGATTCAATCCGTCATAATGCTGAGTTTCCAATCCCATCTACAGTGTTATGGCTGCACTGTACAGAGGATTTGGGAGAATGAAAACCAGAAGAGAAGCCCAATGTTTGATGTTTTCCAACAGGCAGTGTTGGCTGAATCAGAGCAACATTGACTGATGGCATGGAGAGGATTGGCTACCCAACCTCTAATTCTATGACATGCATGGGTAAATCATGGGAGATTATAGACAGAGGTGTTCTCTTTTCCTGTGGAGTCCTGTAGCAAAGTGGTTAAAGCACTCTCCTTGTAAGTGAGAGGATCTGGGTTCGATTCCCGGGCAGGGTGAAATCTTAGGCAAGTTTTCTTACTCCATAAGCCTCGGTTTAACTAGCATTAAGTAGAACCTGGTTGTTTGTCAATTAACGGATCACTTTCCTGGGGCAATAATCCCTCCAAAAAATAATAATAAATCGGTCACTCAATTCAAGACTGTTTGGGGGACACTGCTGTGGGCAAGTAGCTGCCACAAAATGTGGTCAACTCTCTTTACAGTAGTGCCTTGAAGTGCTTTGAAACATCTCAAAGACGTAATAAGGCATTATATCAAATGCAAATATTGTTGTTGTTATTATTATCCTGAAATGTTTGTTGTACAGAGGCAATTGAACAGTTTGTGATAGGATTTCATCTTTGTGAGATAAGACAACAACATTGTGGCTGTGGAGCAGGAACCAGTGATGCATGTTTTGGTTGCTCTGCAAAAGCAAAACAGTTTAATGGTAGCTAAAGAATCTGAATAAAAACATTATGAGCTGGGAACAATATTCAGCAAAGGAAGTGTGAACATTCCACTCACAAATTTCCAGGTTGCCTTGGGAAGGATAAATGGTGACTACAGTGCTCCCAAAATACAAATGATGTGACTGATTTTTAACTGGTTAATTCTGAGAATTACAGGAAATTCTTAAATGAAACAGATTGAGAATCAGTTGGATTAATGATTTTTTATACGTATTATATAGGGATAAATATATATATATATATATATATATCGATAGATATATAAATAGACTGTTTGTGGGACACAGCTGTGAGCAATTGGCTGCCGTGTTTTACCTACAAAATCTACAGTCATTTCACTTTACAGTATATCCTGTGATGCACTTTGAGACACCTCGAAGACATGATAAGGTGCTATACCAAATGCAAGAATTATTATATATATATGTATAGGTGAGTCTAGTCAGTTTCAAATCTCCCAGGCGCATATTTGAACAGAATGTTAAGAAAATACTCTCAGCATAAACTGCATCCCAAGATATTCAGGAAACCGAATGTTGTTGCAAACCGTCCTTGAACATTGCTGTCTTGTTTGGTCTAGATCCTCTAGGTTCACCTAATGCAATTTGACATAAGTCATTTTAAACACACAGATGTATCCTGTCTGTAGGATTTAGAAGCTTTTTTTTAATGTAGTTACATTGCGAACTAGTGGTCTTCAAACACATTTTTTGTTTGTTTATTTCCATTTACCAGGCTCCGTGACCCATTCACCCCCATCCTCGCCTGGCTCCACTCCTCCCCATCCTCCAGAGGATAGAATGCAAAATTCTCGTCCTTCCCTTCAAAGCCCTCCACGGTCTTGCTCCTCATTACCTCTGTGATCTGCTAACCCCATACTGGAGTGGAGTCCTGTAGCTCAGTGGTGAGAGCACTTGCCTTGCAAGCAAGATACCTGAGTTTGATTCTCAGCACAGTGAAACCTTGGGCATATTTTCTTACTCCACACGCCTAACAATAAACCCAATAATAATTTGGTCATTTCAATCCACGGTTGTTTGTGGGAACACTGCTGTACTCAGTTGGCTTGCATTTCGCTCACAGATATACAGTCGATTAACGTTACAGTATATTCTGTGAAGCACTTTGAGACATCTAGAAAAGTGCTATATCATATGCAAGGATTATTATTATTGACCTGTCCACTCTCTTCATTCAGCGGGCTCCAGCCTACCTCAAGTCCCTCATGGGCAACATCGGCAGTTGCGCCTTCAGCCTTTCTACCCCAACCCTTTTTCAACGCCTTGAGACGTTCTCCTGACGTGAAAGGTGCTATACAAGAGTAATTTTGTTGTTGTTGTTCATATCTCCATCTAGGGTCCGTCGATATGGAAATTTTCCGATTTAGATATATCGATGGGCTCATATCGAGATATACCGAAATATCGATATTTTCAGGTTTTTCGTACTGCGCATGTGCGCGCGGTGTGCGCATTCTGAGTGCGCGCGCATTCCGGGGCCTATCACCTCAGGAGGTAAATATCTTTATGACTCTGTGTCTCTCATTCTCTCCATCTCTGTGTTTTTCTGTCTGTGTCTCTGTGTCTCTCTCACATCCCCCTCCATCTCTATCTATCTGTATATTATCACATCCACCCCTTCTCTCCCCCCCCCCCCCCCACCCACAGCCATCTCTCTCCCCCCTCTCCCCCCCCCCCAACCGTCTCTTCCGCCCCCCCCAGCCGTCTCTCTCCCACCCCACCCCTCCCAGCCGTCTCTCTCTCCCCACCACCCACCCCCAGCCGTCTCTCTCCCCTCCCACCCCCCCTGCCGTCTCTCTCCCCCCCTCCGCACCCGCAACCCCCCAGCCGTCTCTCCCCCCCCCCCCAGCCGTTTCTCTAACCCCCCCAGCCATCTCTCTCCACCCCCACCCCCCCAGCCATCTCATTCCCCCCCCAACCCCCCCCCCCCCAGCCGTCTCTCTCCCTACCACCCCAGCCGTCTGTCTCCCCCCCCCCCCCCCCATCACCCACCAGCCGTATTCACCCCCCATCACCCACCAGAATTGTATTCGAGGACTATGAATACAATATGGCGGCTTTGCACCTCGGTCTGTGCATTGTGTATAGAGATGAGCATTCTGGGTCTTGTAGTTCAGTGTGCGCGCATTCCGATTTTTTACCTCGATATATCGATATTTTTGAAATACCTATATCGGCGTATCGATATGAAAATTATATCGGGTTTTAGCGATATATCGCCGGACCCTACCTCCATCCCAAATTCCCTATGCCACACTCCCTCTCTTGGCTCCTTCAAGGCCAGTCTCAATACCCTTCTCTTCACTGTGCATTCAGTCAGCTTCCTGTCCCCATCCTCCCTTCCCTCAACCCCTCTTGAGGCCAATCCTTACTCAGATCCAAAACCAGTGCTTTGGGATGTGAAAGGCTGTATACAAATGTAATTGTTATTGTGGTTTTCCAGCTAGTAGTCTCTCATTCCTTTGACATTTAGAGTGTGCTCAACAACAACAACAAAATTACATTTATAGAGCGCCTTTCTCATTGGGAGGACATCCCAATATATCAAGGTTTGCAAATAGCTGGCTTACTGATAAGCACTGGCACTAGTCAATTCACTTCACAGTATAACCTGTGAAGCGCTTTGAGACATTTAGAAGATGTGAAAAGCACTATATCAAATGCGAGCACTATTATTATAATTATTATTACTATTGAATAGCAAGTTTGAAGAACAAGGAGACAGGAATAGGGTGCACTGAGTAAATAATGTTGCAATTACCCCCTCATCAGTGACTATTTTTGTAATGATGCCAATACTCTTTACACCTTGCAGTATTTTGGTCTACAAGAGTAATCAAGCTGCCAAGAAAGTCCGACTGCAGCACTTCTCCACTCCAGATAAATCCACGGTTATGAGCCTCACGTACAAGTCCCGATGTCTATATGCTGGACTTGTCAATGGGAATATCTCCATCTACACAAAGGCAGATGGTAGGTGACATTTCTGTCTCTTTAAATTTTATCATTGCCAATATTTCACCAGTGAAATTTTTCTCAACCGGCTCTCCAGAATGGCGTCTCACATCTGTACTCATTGGGATTGGCCCCATTGTGGGTAACAACAATATGTTACACTCAGATGATACCTTTTGGGTGGGGGCACGCATCAAAGCCGTTACAGAGACTGAATAGGAGCACAAATTGGGAGTGAGCTAGGAGGAAGGAAAAGGAGGGGGAGTAAAGCCAAAAGGACAAGAGCTAGGTAGTAAGAGAATAATTTACTTGCTATCCAAGATAACATATTTGTGACAATATTGTCAATTTACCTCTTGGATCATAGGCCAAAGGCCAATGAGTGTCTGTTGAGTGTCTGTATCGAGCATGAGTTGCCAAAGCTTGAGAGAGGAGGAGGGTGAAAATTGGCATTGGCAAGCAAAAAAAAAGCTTCACCCACGCAATTCTTGAAGAAGAATGTTGCTTTTCCTTCCACGTTAGGAAGGCTGCTGGTATTTGAGAGAATGCTGGAAAGGTGAGTGGCATTGTTGAAAACAATCGATATCCTTGATTTAAAAGGTGATGAAACAATGAGCTGAAGTTTGGATATGCATTTCAGTTAACAATATCCTGTGATACATCAGTTTATTCCCTGAATCTCTGAAAGAGAGGTTTTTCTTACGTGTTGCCTCGCCCCCTCCCTGGCCTCCTTCAAGTCCTGCCTCAAGACCCTCCTCTTGACAGCCCCATTGGCCACTCCAAATCCCTCCCTTTCCCTCCACCCTCCCTGTCCCCAGCTCGGGTCTGAAACAGTGACTGTCCAGCGCCTTGTGACGTCCTCCTGACCTGAAAGGTGCTATACAAGTGTAATTTTGTTGTTGTTGTTGAATAAGTTGCACTGCCAAAATGCAATGTTCAGGAACAACAACAACATTACACCTGTGGAGCACCTTTCACATCAGGGGAATGTCCCAACGTGCTGGCGCTTCAGATTTTGAGGAGCCTGGGGAGAAGGGGTAGAATTATTCTCCAGGTTTTGAGGAGCCCAGAAGCAGTGTTGCTAGAACTTACAGTTTGAACTGCAGTAAATGTACTTCAGATGGTTTGTAATATGTTCTCATCTAAATGCAGCTGGAATGCTCCATATCCAATGTTTCCCTTCCAGAACCGCAACGATCGCCCATGGCATCTTCTTCTAGGTTACTTTTAAACTCGGACCAAAAAGTTTCACAACCATATCAGAAAGTTATTATGGCAAAGTCTCAAGCGCAGCAGCTGGCTTCTCCGTCTCCATTCTAAATTCTGCATTTTATTAAAGGAACTCTCTCAGGATAAGATTGATTCTTTTTTCTCTCTAGTATTTACCTTTTAAAAAAAAGCTTGCCATTTGAATGAATGCATTTCACTGTTAACGCCTTTGAGATTGCATCTCAAAGCGCTTCACAGGATACACTGTAAAATGAAGTGAGTGGATATTTTGTAGGCAAATAGAACTGGGACTTTGCACACAGTAATGTTCCACAAACAGCCATGAAGTCATTGAACAATTTTTTTGGGGAGGTGGGAAGAAATTATTGACAGGACATTGGGATAAACTCTTTCCCCTTCTAAATGGTGCGATTGGACACTAACATCCATCTGAACAGTTGGACAGGGCCTGTGTTTAATGTTTCATCTGAAGCACAGAACTTCCAACAATGTAGCCTACACTGCCAACAATTCATTGGAGTGTCAGCCAGAACTGTGAGTTCAAAATCCCAGTGTGGGGCTTGAACAAACTTCTGATTTGGTGCAAGAGTGCTACCATATGAGCCCGGCAGACACCGTCTGAGATGTTGAGAGAAATGAGGAGTTAAAATGCTTTAGCTCAATACTGACTGTTCTTTATACTGGTTTTTGAAACCGGTGGTTCACTAATGGTGTCTCACGATGCAGAAGTGGGCTCCAAGTAGCCCCTTGTTAAACACCTTGCTGCTTCACAATCAAATTATTTCATTGGTACCAACAGCCACAGATGATGGGAAGGTTGCTAAAGTGCGGTTAAGTCTGCGCTCAATTGAGACTACCTGGCATGGTTTTTCCTTACTGTAGCTTTGTTATGTGTTCCATGTGGCTCTGTGATGGTCAGCAGCTGGAATCTGAAAACCTGTGAAATTTTTACAGAGGAAATTTCCATAAAAATAAAAGGTTTGCACTTGGATTTCTGTGTATATACCTACTGCCCAGGCCCAATATTTAAAGTACCAGTTCTTAAAGGGAAATGATGTGTAGAATGACTGTGGTATTAATAGCCCTGGTGCACTAGGAACTTACATTATAACAACAAATTATATACATTCACGTCAGAAGGATACCCCAAGGCACAGGAGAGTGAAAGGTTCGCTGCAGTTGGAATCAAAATGATTGGGAATGTGGCTGAAGCAGTGGTTAAAGAGGATGGTCTTGAGGAAGGGGATGAGGAGGAGCAATTCAGCGATGGAGTTCCAGAGGGTGGGTGCAGTGAGTGGTAGGTGGCCAATAGTACCAGAAGTGAATTGTTTCCGTTGCTGACTAGCCAACTTCTCAGGTGAAAACTTAATCGTTTTCCACATTATTTGATCACCTCTGACATCCGACATCTTTTCGGGGTTCACTTTAACGCAGGGATCTGAGTTTATGGACCCAGTCCATAGTGTTATAACCTTGTGCAATTAAAATAATAATCTTTGCATTTGATATAGCACTTTTTAGGTCGACCAGATATCTCAAAGCGCTTTACAGAATTTATTGTAAATATGTGGACAAAACTCGGCAGCCGATTGCAGTGTCCCACAAACAGTTGTGGATTGAAATGACCAATTTATTATTGCTTTTTTTTTAGGGACTATTATTAGGCATGTGGAATAAGGAAGCTTACCTGGAATTGAACCCAGGTTCTCTCAAATGCAAGGCAGGATCCCCTGCAGCTCAATAGTTAGATCACTTGCCTTACAAGCAAGAAACCTGGGTTTGATTCTCAGTCTCTTGATTGTATTTCAGCACCTTGGCATGTCCACCCAATGTGAAAGGCACTATACAAATGTTGTTATGCACGTAAGGCAAATTCTCAAACCACTGAGCAACAGGACTCCACAAATAGTGTAGCTTCTTGGTGCTGCGGTTATTCTCATTCAACCTTTTGTTTCCAACCTTTCCAAATGCCGGACAGACATCTTGGGGTTATTGAGGTTGTATTATCTAGGTCACTCACTACATATAGCAACTTTGATGATTATAAAATGATAATGGCTTCTCTTGCTCATATCTTGGAACCCCCCACACACCGTAAGATTAGGTCCAGCTGGATCCTAAGATTTGGGAGTTGCCTAAGGACACCTTGCCTTTTCGAAATTGCTGTTTTTCTTTGTGAGCCTCTAGATTAGGTTTATAAAGTAAATGAAGTTGCTTCACTGCCAATTTCTTTCCTCCCGTCATACAATCAGTACAGACAAAGTTAAGCACTCATTTATAAAAGAAAGCTTTATTTCTTTCTTGTATAAACAAAAACGTCTCCAGTACTGATTAGCAAGAAAGAAAGCACTTACAACAGTGAAACGTCATTGAGCACTTCACAGTAGTTACAATCATATGTAGAGACTGCTTTTTGGAAACAGTAGAGGTTAAAGCACTAGCCTCGCAAGTGACAGGACCGGGTTCGAATCCTGGCAAGGGTGAAAACTTAGGCAAGTTTCCTGACTCCACGTGCCCATTTTTACCTGGTAGTAAACAAACCCAGTTGTCAGTCGATTGATGGATCACTTTCTTGGGTACTAATCTCTCCCCAAAAATTGGTCATTCAATTCATGACTGTTTGTGGGACACTGCTGTGCACAATTGGCTGATGAGTTTTGCCTAAAAAATACACAGTTAATTCACTTTAGAATATATTCTGTGAATCACTTTGAGACTTATTAGGATTTGTTAGTATTATTATCATAACAAATATGTGACAAATATGTAACCGCAGGTACAACTGTAAGGTAAAGAGTTTTGTCTGGAACCCTGTAGCTTAGTGGTAAGTGCACTCCCATCGCAAGTGAAATGGCCTAGGTTCGATTCTCAGGCAGGGTCAAACATTGGACAATTTTCCTTTCTCCCAGAGGTGTAAGTGATATCATCTGAAGCAAGCTCAGGAAGGAAAATTTCAAACATTGTTCTAACTGCAAGGAAGCTTCCAAGTGTACAATGACAAAGTAAATACACTGAATAGTATGTAGGATATCTTGCCTAGCTTCGGCTAGCTCGTTTGGTAGCACTCCAACTCTGAGTCACAAGGTTGCTGGTTCCCAAATTCAGACTTGAAATTCACAAGTCTAGGCTGGCACTCTAATGAAAGGTGAATGTAAAAGGTCCCATGGCATGACTCGAAAAGAAAAGGGAGTTTCTCCTGGTTTCCTGGCCAACAATCCCTCAAAATAAGACTGATCATTCACTGTATTGACGTTTATGCCCAAATTACCTGCTGTGTTTGCCAAAATGAAGTATGGTATTTGCATTTTACTGTAAAGCGCATTGATGCCCTTTAAGACATTCCCAACAACAGCAACAACTTGCATTTCTGTAGTGCCCCTCATGCAGGGTAGTGTTCCAGAGTGCCTCCCAACATGAAAGGAGCGAAATCAAATATACCAATTATTATTAATAGAACATTCCCTCTGCCAACAGCAACGCCAGTAATTTTGTGCTGCCCAGAACTCTATCCCACTTCATAAAATCACAAGAGATCAACTTCTTTGAAAATTGTCTCCTCCTGGGCTTACTCTTATGAGCAGTTTGAAAGCATTTGGCACAGCTGGTGGATTCCACACACCGAGGAAATTTTTTGGCAGAAAAGATAAAACTAAACCTCTTGTAGGGAGCTTTAGTAATGAAGGAGATGGAGAATTTCCATTTCAGAGCTTGCATTAAATATCAGCTTTGGGTATGGGAGCAAGATCACATTGGGTAGCCTTGTATTCTTCCCCACACACACATACACATCTAGTGAGACTATCCTAATCAACCAATTCACTTTGGGAGTGGCCCAGTTTATTTGGTCAGAGACAGGTAAGCACCAATCCTCAGTTGCTGAGTGCTATTGGCAAGATATTCCCAATTTAATATTCCTCTTCATTTACTTTTTTATAAAGTGACCAGTCCTGTTCCTCTGCTGTCCAGAGGGGATTGCCCTCTCTATATCATGCTCAATAAGTTTCCTTACCCCACACGCCTAATAATAATCCGTCCCAAAAAACACAATAATAAAAATTGGTCATTTTAATCCACGACTGTTTGTGGGACACCACTGTGCGCAATTGGCTAGCTTGTTTTGCCCACAAATATACACAGTCAATTCACTTTCCAATGTATTCTGTGAAGGGCTTTGAGATGTCGATTAGATGTGCAAAGCGCTATATCAAATGCAAGGATTATTATTATTAATATATCAAACATGTTCTGAAATTTTCTGGTTAGATGACCCAATGACAAAAGGGCCAGGCTGATATATGGGGTTTCCTGCAGATGGCCAAAATTAAATGTGGGAAGCCATATTTTGTGAACTTCCGAAAGGCAAAGTGGCACATTAAAGGTTCCTTCACAAATTGAGATCACTGTCAGTGATGTACATTTGATACTGATTGAAGGGTAGAAAGCTAAGTCATTAAAGGAGCTACATCACACTGGGAAGGAGTTCTGTACTTAATCGGGTGTCTCAGGGGTCTGTTCTGGGGGTTCCTCCTGTTGTATATTAATGATCTGGTTTTGCAGACCCAGTGTAAGACAGTTACTTTTTTTAAGTGGCACGGAATGAGGAGGGCTGTGACAGTCAGTGCAGGCAAAGTGAGCTCAATTGTGAATGAACATAGGTTAATAACAATACAAAGTACTGTCAAATCAAAATTACATTTGTAAAGTATCTTTCAGCGTCTTGGGACATCTTCCCGACGTGAAAAGTGCTCTATAAATGTAATTTTGTTGTTTGTTGTTGTTGTTTCATATCAGGAGGATGTCCCAGGGGGCTGAACAATCAGGAGTTAGCTCCCTCCATCCTCCCTGATCCCAACCTTCCCTTCCACTCCTGAGCATGGAATCAGGAAGGGTAGGAGGGTGGCCGAAATCACGGTCAAAAAGAAGGGTCTTGAGCTGTGCCTTGAAGGAGGCTCGGTAGCTAGGAATCCTGTAGCAACTTAGTTAAAACACTCACCTTGCAAGTGAGAGACTTGGGTTTGATTCCCAGCGGGGCGAAACCTTGCTCCACATGCCTAGCAATCCGTCAAGAAAAAAATAATAATTGGTCATTCAATCTGCGACTGTTTGTGGGACACTGCTGTGCACAATTGCTTGCCGTGTTTTGCCCGCAATATATATAGTCAATTAACTTTACAGTACATTCTGTAAAGTGCTTTGAGACGTCTAGAAGACGTGAAAAGTGCTATGTCAAATGCAAGGATTATTATTATAGGGAAGGAGTGAGGCAAAAGGAATGTGGGATGGAGTTCCAGAGGGTGGGAGCAGAGAGGCCGAAGGCCCGATTAGCAATAATTAGGTGGGTCGGGTGGGGAATGTGGGGCAGACTGAGTCTGCTGAACATTTGGAGTGGACCTGTTGATAAGTTGCCTGGCAAATAAAGTTTAATACTCATAAATGCAAGGCACTACATTTTAGGATTCGAGAATAGGAAACAAAAGTTATCTAGGGACGGGACATAACTTGCCAAGAGGAAAGCTGAAATAGATCTAGAAATGTTAGGCTTGTCACTCAATACAAAAATGCCATTTGTCCTTGAGTTTTGTAGCTGCAGAAAAATGTACCTCCATCCAAATTTTCCAAATCTGAAATCCTTTATCTAATACCCATGAGTCATCTCTGTTTAACGGAGAATAGCATAGACTAAACAACACTAAAATAGGCCTTTCAGTTGTACTCGTGCCTGAGAATGTATGTACTCCATATGAGCCCTCCACCCTTCCTGTTCCCCACCCACACCCCTCTATTCTCTTCTCCCTTATATATGCATGGAAGGTGACCCAGGCTAGCTTTTTAATAGATTTGCCTTTTCAACTCTATTGTATTCACCCAGCAATCCTCTGCTGCAACTCTCTCCAATATCAATAACTCCTATTTTTATACACTGGCAAATGAGACTTACATAACAATAACAGTTCTCTGCATACTAATATTTCCTTGCAATTTCTTCCTCTGTTTCCCCCACTCCCACCTTATGTTCCACATTCAACAAAATTATAGTTGCTAAGATTGCAGCGATAACAACTTGCATTTAAATCACATCCTTTAAGTGAAGCAATGTTTCAGAGCCATTTACAAGAACGGAGGTGGAAGCTAAGCAACAGAGGGAGAATTTGTACAGCCATGATCTAATTAAATGGTGGAACTGGCTCGAAGGGCTGAATGGCCTACTATGACATGACAGAAGACCTAACTGACCATTTCACAAAATGAACACATGCTGGTACACACTGGGGGTGTTATGTCATTTTCTTATGGATTTGATGTTGGTTGAGTGGTGGGTAAAACTTTCAATGACTCTAGTACAAGCTTCTGTCAGTATCAAGGTTTTAGTGTAATCCCCACTACAATTCCCAGACTTTGGAAGATGCCAGATGGTGCGTGGAGAAAGAACCACATGATAAAGTGCACAAATTCCTTAAAGAGATAAATCTCTCAAGGTCCTTTTCCTGCCTTTGGGATACATGTGGAGACTCAATATCTAAATTACCCTTATCTCACTAGGATTGTTCAAGCTCCAAATATTGATTGTACTGTAGTCTAACATCTTTCAAACATATGTGAAAATCTGAATTCTAATCATCTCTGGTGTCTGCCTGGCTCAGGTGCCAGCACTCTCGCTTCTGAGGCAGAAAGCTGAGGTTGAAATCCCACAGGTCAGGACTTTGAATTAGTAGACCAGGTTGACATTCCAAAAAATGCCTTCCTTCAGTTGAGACATTAAACCGAGGACCTGTCTACCCACTCAGGTGGATGTAAAAATCCTCACCACAAAGCGCCACAGAATAAATTTAAACAGGGAAGATATTTTTCTCCTAGTACCCTGTCCAAGTCCCTCTGATAAACAATTGGTCATTTACTTGAAGGCTGTTTATGGGACATTGATATGTGCAAACTGGCTCCTACATTTGCCTACAAAATAGACAGTCACTAGAGTCCGGCGATATATATCGATATATCAGTTATATCCGATATAATTTTCATATCGATATGCCGATATAGACATTTTAAAAATATCGATATATCGAAAAAAAACGGAATGCGCAATGCACTCAACTACAAGACCCAGAATGCTCATCTCTATACACAATGCACAGACCAAGATGCAAGCCGCCATATTGTATTCATAGTCCTCGAATACAATATACAGGTATGCAAGGGTTGAGGGGAGAGAGAGAGATGGCGTGGGGTGGCGGAGAGAGAGACGGCGGGGGGGGAGAGAGAGAGATGGCTGGGGGAGGGAGAGAGACGGCGGGCGGGGGGGAGAGAGATGGGGGTGGTGAGAGAGTTCAGAGACACAGACAGAAAAACACAGAGATGGAGAGAATGAGTGTGAGAGACACGGAGAGAGAGATGAGAAGATAGGCCCCAAATGCGCGCGCACCCCCGAATGCACGCGCACCTCACCTCACGACGCGCGCGCATGCGCAGCACGAAAACCCCCGGATATATCGATATATCGGTATATCTCGATATGAGCCCATCGATATATCTAAATCGGAAAATTTCCATACCGACGGACCCTAGTCACTACATTTTACAGTAAATCGTGTGAAGCACTGTGAGACATCGAAGGCACAATATCGAATATAAGGATTGTTATTCTTATCTATCATAGTGTGCAATGTAAATAATGATCATACCACACCCAATATGAAGTCCTTCATGGTTTTATAAAGAAATATCATCTGGTTGTATCCTTGCTTAATCCTGTTATTAGTGGAGCTTGTGTGTTTTCCTTCTGTAAATCATAATGATTTTATAAGGTTTAATTAAACATGGAAATCTGGTCCGCAGTTAGAATTTCACACAATAACTCTCCTGTGAGTCAAGAGCATCGCCAAAAGTTCCCAACAGCCTATGGTAGTCTCGGTTTGATTTGCTGACCCATTTGCGGCAGTCAGATTAGTGTGTAGCCCTCAGTGAGACATAATGAAGTGTAACACATCCTTGTCTTTGATCGTCAGCCCTGAGATTAAGATGACACACTGGAGCCGTGAATTGCTGTTAGCCATGAACAGGCTGTCGGCTCGATTCTGATAATCCCCTGTTTGTGCCACTTATTGACAAAGAGCACGGGGGAAGACATTTAGTCTTCCACTGAACACCATGCTTTTTCATTTCTTTTAAACTGATTACGTCATTTGAAGATAGTGAGCAGAAAGGACTCTTACAGGACTGAAACTCTAGCCTTAGCCCGTGAAACCATTTGTTCTTAGAATTTTAAGATCACGCAGAATACTGGTAAAAAAAATTATATTCGTAATTCATTTCTTTTACAGAACTACAGGAGGCCAGCTTCCGTATTAATGCCTAGTTGCACAATTTTCCACAATTCCACATAATGTTAAATTCTAAGACAAAATAACAACAACAACAGCGCTTATGTTGCACCCTCCAAACAGGGTAGCATCTTAGAGCACTTGTAGTAATTGTTAACAAAATAATTGTCCTTGCACTTGACGTAGGACCGTGCCACGTCACTGGACTATTTCACAGCGCTTCACAAGATTTATTGTAAAGCTCACTGACTGTATGTTTTTGTAGGCAAACCCAGCAGCCAATTTGCATAGTGCAATGTCCCACAAGTCAATGACTAATTTTATCCGGGCGATCGTTGTCCAGGATACCTTCTCTTTGCAATTATTAACATGGCGTGTATATTGATTTCCTGAACAGGCAGACAGGACGGTGGTTTAAAGGCCTTTGGCTTATTTTAATTATTGTTTCATTATATTTTCATTATTCACCCCCAAATGCTGAGTCTCTAAACTTCACAGAAACTTTATGAAGCACTTCGAGACATTCCCAATGTTATAGGCACTAAATCAAATGCGAGGATTATTTTTATTGTTATTATTATGACAAGGCTGAATTCAGGGCTCTGGCAGATGTGCAAGCTTTCCCAAGCGGAGGAGGGAATGTTTAAACATGCTTACGAAATGGAACAAAAGCGGGTTTATGTGGCACAGCACCTTTCTTTTACAATTGGAATTCAGAAAATCCAGTGCAAACCTAGGCAGCTTCACTGATTTATTTATTTAGGATGATGGATGGCAAGCACTAAGATACAATGTAATCGTACATGACTACGATTGAATTATTCAATTTTAATCCACATTACACAATTATTTATATTGTATACTTTATAGGACCATTAAAATTCTTTGTTTGCTCTCCCTCGATGATTCAATGAGTCAATGCTCCATGTGGTGAACTGAGCCGAACATAATAGAGTAGGAGGTCCCTATGGTCAGTCCTGTCCCCAGTTAGAAAAAGACTAAATATATATTGCTCAAGAGTCCCAATCCAGTTGGGCCTTGAATTCCACCTTAAACAACTTGGGACGTACTCCCAACGTCAATGGTGCTAGTATACATAAGCATATTGTAAATTTGTGCAAGTTGCATGGCCAATTATATTGTATTATATTATTATTATATTATTGGAAATTTGTGGAATTTGCATGGCCAATTTATTGCAGTGGATTGTAGAAAATTCTTCAATTCATTCTTGTTGGAAATAATTATTTTTAGGGACAATTGAAAACCTGTTTCCAAATTAAGATTGAAGTTAAAATTCTAAGAAAAACATGATTTTACAGCCTCAGAACTGGAATGGTTTGCCTATTCACTATCTGGTAAATTCTGCCAGAGATAGAGATATGTGGATATTGGGTGAGACTAGGTTTCAGTTCAACTGTGATGAGTTTCATGGTCAAATAATAGCCTGCATTGTTGAATATATTCTCCACAACAACAACTTATATTTATGCAGGGTAGCATCTTGGAGTTGCTTAACAATGGTGTTTTATGACACAGCTGAGAAGAATGGGGAGGTAACCATAGGCATCGTCGAAGAGGAAGATCATCAGATCTAATCTGGATACAGAGAAAAAGGGGGTAAGCAGAGAGGGCCGAAAGCATGGTCGGTGATGTTGGAGTGGACAGGTTGAGGGACGTGCAGGAAGCTGGAGCCAGTTGAGCAAAGTGTAGAGGAGTGGAGCGAGAGCATATTGTGGAGGTTCCTTTCTGTGGTTTTTATTTGGAACATAATACGGTAAGTTACCAAAGTAGCTCTTCCATTAGATACCAAGAGACAGGCATTAGGTTGTTCAGCTTCACAAAGAGATGGTTCCAATTAGAAATAAACCCTTGTTAAGTTGGAAGAGTCAGGAATGCCCATAGGCTGAAGGCTAGGGAAATTGATTTATATTTGTTTTTAAGAGCTGGCCCTTTGCAGGATAATCCTAAATAGGCTGCAACATGAGGACATAAAATCATTCATTTGAAATTAAACAAAAAGCTGTGTTGAATTTACTGTAAGGAAATGTTCTGTTCCTAGCATGGAATCAAAGGCGAGTTAACAGAGTGAGAGAGAACAAAAAAAAGGCCAAAAGCCAAGTTTGAATTGGGTTGGAAAGCAGTAAATAAGACCTGAACACAAAATAATTTCTTTAGCAACAAAAGAAACATTGCGCCAGGAATGCCACACGTGTTTAAGATGAAACCAATGCACAGAATCCAACTGTTCTGAGTACTGAGGAACAGTAGAGACCTAAAGTGGGTTTCACAGGGGGCTGATACTCTACAGATGTCCACCAGCCTCTATGTCCCAAGTGGGGGCAACAGAGTGTAAACCACAAAATACAGTCACTCCACTTTACAGTATTTCCTATGAAGGGTTTTGAGATGTTCTCCTAATGTAAAACACACTATATTAAATTAAAGGATTATTATCATCAGTATTATAAATAATCCTTGCATTTGAATCCCGTAGTTCAGTGGTTAGAGTCCTTGCCTTACAAGCAAAAGACCTGGGTTCAATTCCAGTCAGGGCTAAACATTGGGCAAGTTTCCTTACTCCACCTGCCTGGTAATAATCCCTCAAAAAAAAAGATTAGTAATTTTTCAATCCACGACTGTTTGTGGGATACTACTGTGTCCCACAAACAGTTGGCTGCAGCATTTCACCAACACATAAACAGTTAAATCACTTTACAGTATATTCTATAAAGCACTTTGAGACACCTAGAAGATTTGGAAAGTGCTATATTATTATTATTATTGTTTATATACTGTAGTGCCTTATTATGGTGTTGAGATTCTTCAAAGCACTTCACAGAATTGTAATGTAATGACTTGTATTTGCAGGCAGACGGATCAGCAACAACAAATTGCGTTTAGACAGCACTTTTCAAGTTGGGCAATCTGTTTGGTTTCAACACTCATGATGGGTTTTCACATGTGTCAGACACCCAGCCGACCAAAAAACAGTGGGCAACCAATTGTATTGAGGGAAATAGAAGAACATTCCTGAGAGTAGCACATATATCGCCCAAGATCCCACTTTTGTATGGCTGTATTTTCACTGAAATTATGCGCTCAGTTATGTTTTCCTTTTGAGGTCCAATGTGTCACTGAATTTGCGATACCTGCAGTGAGGACTGCAGTTCGAACAGCTCCTTATTGCACTTTTCAAAAATGAAAGTGTAGTAATCTCTGACGGACCCAATATGTAGGGATGCATACATATTTATGGGACACTGAGACCCCTTTATGATAGACAACTCTATCAAAAAATGTCGGCCTGGCTCTTGCATATCTTGCTTCATAGGATTTTACAACAAGGGTTGTGGGTTCACATTATTGTAAAATCCTGCGAAGCAGTATATGTCCTTCTAATGTGAAAAGTGCTATATTAAATGTAAGGATTTTTAAAAACAAAAATCCATAACATTACATTATCTTCCTGAAACCCCTGTTTGCCACCCTCTCTTTTTATCCTTTAATATCTACGTCCAAAGCAGTTATGCACCTATTTCTTGAACCAATTGATAATCCTAATCTTCCTGGTATGCATACATTTCTTGTCTCTACAAATAGGTGAAATGCCCCACCTTTATTTGTAACCATTGTTAAAGTGTTGCTTTAAAAATATGTTTAAACAAATCTCATTTAACATGGTTGTTTTTTACCCAATTCATTAAAATAAATTCTGCTTGTGTTACTTTATTACTGTATTAGACTTCTGCATGGATACATGATTCAGTTGCTTTCAGATATGCTTTTGGCATATCTATACAACTATTTTTAGACATCTGCAGTGTGGACGGGCCCTGTGTTGAGCATTGTGTAAGAGGAGCTCTGTTAGAATGAAACACCTTACACTGCAGAGGGATTCAATACAACACCACAGCTCTGGACTGATCACAAAGTTTTCTCTACTTTTTTCTATAAATGTAATTTGTTGTTTGTTGTTGTTGAAATCTGGCACAGACGGTCTTTTGTCACCAATGGAAAGCAGAGCGATAAAGCTATTGTGTCTGTGCCAGTGCTCACTCCCACACTGGATCTACAATAACCTTTGCGATTGATATCAAGCCTGAAAGACATCTAAAAGTGCTTCACAGAATACTGACAAGTGAATTGACTACATTTTGTGGGTGAAACGTGGCAGCCAATTGCGCACAGCAGTGATCCACAAACAGCCGTGGATTGAGTGACCGAATTATTATTACTTCAGTACTGTGTTAAGTTTTTGGAATGATTACTACCCTTGCAAAGTGATCCACCAATTAATTGGGTTCCTACATACTGCTAGGTAAACAGTGGCATGTGTGTGGTGTAAGGAAACTTGTGTAAGGTTTTGCCCTGCTTGGGAATCGAACCTAGGTACTCTCCTTTGGAGGTGAGCACGCTAACAAATAAGCTTTGAGTCCTATAGCTCAGTGGTTAGACAACTCGCTTTATAAATGAGAAACTTGGGTTCAAATCCAGGCAGTGCGAAACTTTGAGCAAGTTTCCTTACTCCACAAAATAATAAATTGATCATTTTCAATCCACGACTGTTTGTGGGACACTGCTGTGCGCAATTGGCTACTGTATTGCACCCACAAATATAAAGTCAATTCACTTTACAGTATATTCTGTGAAGCTCTTTGAGATCTCTATAAGACATGAAAAGTGCTCCATCAAATGCAAGGATTACTATTATTATTATTAGAGCTATCTGCTCAATGGCCATTACTCTCAGGACTTTACAGTGTATTTGCTTGAGTGCTATCAAGTGAACTTTAATGTCATCTTCAATAGATACAATGTTGGACGCTATTGTGATTTGACCATTTGAACGAAAATGAGAATCGCACATTTTATTATATAATTTTCTTTAGTGGCAACGCTGGACACTGGGTGTGTGTTGCTTTTTCCCAAACCAATTGTTAAGGACAACTGCTTAAGGAAGAAAAGTTGCTGATAATAATCATATCATATAATACAGCTCCCTTTGAACCTCCTGAAATGTATTTTTTTTCTGGTAGGGCTGTGATTGAATGACGAGAGTGTGTGTGTTTGTTGTCATCACGACGTGAAAGGCACTATACAAATGTAATTTTGTTGTTGTGTTGCTTTTCAGCTCATCGCTGAGAATAAAAAATATTGTGGGATCCAAAGGGTTAAATCAAGCCTTCTGAACAGAAACTGATCTGTGCATTTCAGCTAGGAAAAACACAAAGGTCTCCTGTGAAAGCAGTATGTGTAGTCTTGAAAAGTATTAAACCAAGGGCCTAATTATATGTCCAAGCACTTCTTCCAGCTGTACTGCAGAATTTATTGTGTCTCTTTTTCTGACATAAAAGTTGCTCAGTGGCCTGCTCTATTCCACGGTGGTTTTGTGCATGAGAGGACCTGAGATTAACTGTGTAAGCACTGGAGCATCTGCAGTACTGTGCTTGTTGAAATGATAAATACAGATTTATCTGTATTGATATCAAACGCAAAGGCTATTGTAGATCCAGTGAGGGAGCGAGCACTGGCACAGACACAATTTTGCTGCCATGGTCAGAGTATGAAAGGAAAGGTGCCCGGATCCAATTTGGTTGTTTCATTCAGAACTTTTTGGACACGTTGCTACAAAACTCAGATTACAGTGTTGAGACTGCAGAATATCCTAGTTTCACTCAAAACGACAATGACTTAATTTACCAACCTTTAAAGGATGACCCTGTCAAGTCCCAAAGGGGACATTCCAGAAACGCTTTCTTTCCCATTTGCACTTTCTTTCCTATTTACTCAGAGGACGTCTGATCCAATAGGTTGCTGTACCAAGTCGGATTTTTCCATTACGTTTCCCAATTTCCCTGTCAAAACTTTCCTTTTGCTAGTCTGCACAATTGCGAATCGGATATGATTCATTCGTGCTGGCGTGCAGTTTGGCACAAACTAGCGAGTGAGACGTTGCCCTTGTCTCTCACCTTTGTTGGCACTGACACAAGACTGACTTCCCAGTGTGGAGGCTCTGAGTTTCCCACAGGACAGGAGTGAAGTCAGGCAGCAAGTTAACAAATTTGTTTGTAACAGCAATGTTGGCAGAAGCTGGCAATCAATCTGACAGAAATCCAAAAATAAGAAAGCAAAAAGAAAGAATAAAAATGTGGTGGTAGAGGGTGAGGAGGGAGGGAAGAGAAGAGGCTTTTTTCTAGATTGTTATCATTTTGGTTCTGTTAGTAATGGAGAAATTGAGTTACAAAGATCTGCCATGATCTAATAAATTGTGGAACAAGCTCAATAACAACAACTCACATTTATATCTCGCCCTTCACGCAGGGTAGCATCTCAATGGAATGAATGGCCTCCTCCTGTTCCTATTTACCAATAGGGGTAACATTTGTGCTATTCTTTTCCTGATTTGAATGAAGAATAGCTTTCAGGACACCAACAGGGGACATCTCTTTCCTAATAAGTGGTTTGATTCTCTCAGTGATTGTGTGACTGAGTGGTTTTGTATACCCTGTGTTCGGCTGCTAGTTAGATTTGTTTTGTGTTGTATTCGTTTTCCAAGTTGGACCAGTCTAGGAGAGAGAGTGAGGGCTAATATTCTTTCTCTTTGAGGCTGAAAACAAAAACATTTTAGTTAACAATCCAGAAGGTTCAGGACCAACCCTCCTGATCTCGGCAACTTGATTGTTGGAGAAACAAACTTGGGATCAGACCAGTCTCTGAGCCATTGATTCTGGTAAGGCTCTGATGATGAGTGCTTCTATGAGACATTGTCCTGACATGAAAGGCGCTGCATAATGTAAAATTTTTGTTGCTGTTGTTATAAGTCATTCCTATAGCTCAGTGGTTAGAGCACTCGCCTTCCAAGTGAGAGACCTGGGTTCGATTCCCAGCAGGGCAAAATCTTTGGCAAGTTTCCTTAATTCACACGCCTCATAATAATCCCACGGAAAAACCTCCCAGTAATAATAAATTTGAATTAATGACTGTTTGTGGCACTCTGCAGTGCACCATTGACTGCCATGTTTCAACAACAACAAAATTACACTCGTATAGCGACTTTCACGTCAGGAGGACGTCCCGAGGCACTGGACACTCATTGTTTCAGATCTGAGCTAAGGTCTTGAAGGAGGCCAGGAAGGGGGTGAGATGGAGTGACTGCAGGATGGGGTTCCAGAGGTTGGGAGCAGAGTGGTTGAAGGTTTATCCGCTGATGGTGGGACAGGTGGAGCTGGTGAGTCAATGGAAGTGGAGCAGGCCGAAGCCTGCTGAGTGGAGGAGAGGGGGCAGGTTGCTAGGGAGTTAGGAGGTCCCAGATAGAGTGTGGGGTGAGGCTTTGAATGTGAAAGGTTAATAAGCAAGATTTCCCTTTCGTGGAAGATGATCCAAGTTAATTTTGATAGTTCACTTGACTATCCAGTCTGGTTTATCAATGGACCTCGGATAATCATCATCATGTCCTCATCATCAATGTGATTTGGAAATACAGACTCTATAGGCCAGAAATATAATAGATGTGCGGTGTTAACTACACAAGCGTGGTGAAGGTCATCAATAGTTCCTACTGATTATCATTTAGAGCATAAATAAACTACTGTAAACAAAAAGCAAAGTACTGCAGATGCTGGAAATCTGAAATAAAAATAGACGTCACTGGGAACACTCAGCAGGTCATCTGATGACAGGTCAGCGACCTAAAATGTTAACTCACTTTCCTCTCCCCATAGATGCTGCCTGACTTGTTGAATGTTCCCAGCAACATCCTTTTTTTAAAGAAACCATTGTGTTGTGCGGAGGATTTGAGCAGCGATGCCTCTAGATATCCTTACAGCCTCCTTGAAAAGAAATGTATAAAACTTTGTTCTCTAACGATGTACCAGTGATTGACATAGCACTAATCAGTTTTGCCAGATCCTATTCCACATTTTAGCTGCTCTTGCAAATGGGAAACCAATCTAATCTTTAGTGTCTAATCTAGTAATCTAATCTTTAGGGTTTTCCGCTTTTCTTCTCATGTCGTCAGTTTGTAATCTAAAACTCACACTATCCACAATTGGTACTATTTGTGTTTTGATGTCTTTCCTAAGCTCTTTCAGTTTTATCGGGGGGTTTTCAGTTAGGAAAGTCACAAATGTGTTCATTGGTGATTTCCGGGATTTCTTTATTTTGTTTTAAAAAAACACACAACCAAGGCTACACGTCCCAATTCCGAAATGACG
Organism: Hydrolagus colliei; assembly: GCA_035084275.1. NCBI lineage: Eukaryota > Metazoa > Chordata > Chondrichthyes > Chimaeriformes > Chimaeridae > Hydrolagus > Hydrolagus colliei. Next base: position 30,517,405 of record CM068744.1, read on the forward strand.
TAATGTTTTCTGGCTTCATGGAATCATTTGTTGGCACTGTTCACTGCTCCTGAGGTATGGTGGCAGTGGTGTGTATTTCTGAAGGGATTTCCCTTACAGACACACATTGCTGAGGTCAGTAACTTCATTGATAAGCGGAATTTCACCTTGTGTTTCCTTTCCTATGATTTCACTAGCATCACAGCACAGACACGAACAGACCAAATCCCAATAAAAAGCTGTGCAGTGAGTATGGGATTTATCTTACATATGGCTGGAAGACAGTTTGGACACCATGCATTGGGATTATTACTAAACTGTAACAGGGAAACAATCGAAACGTTGAGCAGAAATTTGTTTGATGTTCAGAGCAGATTTAGGAAATATTTTTACAATCATTTTAAGATGACGTCCTAGGATTTTAACATTACAATGTAGCAAAATCAACAGCAACTTGAACTAATGTAGCTCATTTCACATAATAATTATTATAAACCTTTAATTTGATGTGCAACCAATTGTGTAACCAGCTCCTCCACCACCAACCGGCTCCTCCGCCCGTCCCGCCTCACCTCACAGATCCTCTCCTCGAACTCCTGCTGCAAGGAGATGTTGGATTTCCTCGAGACCAAAATCTAGGGAATCCGCTCTGCAGTCACTATCCCTCCAACTTCCACCCCCTCCCCACCTCCCCCCCACAACCCGCCTCCTACCCACCCCTCCTTCCATACCTTCAATCCCATCTCCCCATCCTCCGTCATCAAGACCATCTCCTCCATGAAGCCCACCACCTGCACCCTAGATCCCATCCCCACCCCACTCCTCACCATCCAGCTACACCTTCTAACCCCACTAATTGCTGACACCATCAAGTGTCCTTTCCCACTCCCTTCAAAATTGCCACCATCACCCCCATCCTAAAAAAGCCTTCCTTTGATGCGTCCCAGCTATCAAGCTACCAGCCCATCTCCAACCTCCCCTTCCTCTCCAAGGTCTTCGAAAGAGTGGTCTCCCAGCTCGCTCTTTCCTCACAAACTACTCACTCCTCAAACCCCTCCAATCGGGTTTCCGCGCTTCCCATAGCATGGAAACTGCTCTGGTCAAGGTCACAAATGACATCCTGACCATTTGTGACCAGGGCTCCCCCTGCCTCCTCGTCCTCCTCGACCTATCCGCCATCTTCGATACCGTCGACTACTCAATCCTCCTCCACCGCCTCGCCTCCGTCCTCAACCTTCAAGGCTCAGTCCTTCACTGGTTCCGGTCATACCTCTCCCACCGCCTTCACTTCGTCTCCTCCAACAGTTTTTCCTCCAGCCCTCGCATATTCACATGCGGCGTTCCCCAGGGCTCTGTCCTTGGCCCCCTGCTCTTCACCTTATACATGCTCCCCCTGAACGACAACATGGGTTGAACATATGTATGAGGATGACACCCAACTCTACCTTTCCACATCCACCCTCGACTCTAGGACTACTGGCATTCTGACTGTGTGTCTGTTCGACATTGAGTCCTGCACGAGGGCCAATTTCCTCCAGCTCAATATCAACAAGACAGAGGCCCTCCTGACGGGCTCGCGTTAGCGCCTCCGCACCTCAAGCACTGACAACATCAGCATCCAAGGCTGCTCTCTCCATCTCTCGAAGCCAGTCAGAATTCTGGGTGTCTAGTTTGACCCCGAACTGTCTTTCTTCCCTTATATCTGCTCCATGACCGGTTCAGCCTTCCACCATCTCTTCAATTTTGCCAGACTCTGCAACTACCTCACCCCCCCATACCACCAAAACTCTCATCCACGCCTTTATCAGTTCCAGACTCGACTACGGGAACTCTCTCCTTATCGGCCTTCCTAGCTCCTCTCTTCACAGGCTGCAGATCATTCAGAATTCTGCAGCTCATGTAATCTCCCGCACCATGCTCCATGATCACATCACTCCCACCCTCGCCCATCTCCACTGGCTCCCCAACCCCCAGAGGATCGAATTCAAGATCCTCTTCTTCACCTTCAAGGCCATTCACGGCCGTGTCCCCGCCGATCTCTCCAACCTGCTGTCTCCCTATCAGCCTGCCCGTCCCCTCCGTTCAGCATTATTATTATTCCGTGTCCACTGCCCTAACCGCCCCACCGTCAGTGGCTGGGATTTCAGCCTCTCTGCTCCCACACTGTGGAACTCCATCCCGCAATCCCTTTGCCTCACTTCCTCTCTTTCCTCCTTCAAGGCCAGTCTCAAGACCTTCCTCTTTGACAGTGCCTTTTGCTCCCCTCCTGACTCCTTCACCTCTCCTACTCTCCTTCCCCTTCCCTCTGCCGCAACCCTTCCCACCGTGCTTGGGTCCCGACCTGACTGTTTAGCACTTTGGGACGTCCTCCCGACATGATAGGTGTTCTATAAATGTAATTTTGTTGTTGTTGTTGTTGATATAGCACCTTATCATATCTTTGAGGTGTCTCAAAGCACTTCATGTACTGTAAAGTGGATTGGCAGTATATTTTGTGGGCAAAATATTGTAATGATAATTATAATCCTTGTATTTGATATGGTGAATTATCACATTGTTGAGATGTTTGAAAGTACTTCACAGGATATACTGTAAAGTGGACTGACTAGGATGAAAGTCTCAGAGTTTTACAGTTATTATTAACTGTTTGCAGATACTTGTTGATTCAGTTCCTGTAGTATTCCACTGTCAATTTCACCAACAAAACACAGTCACCACACTTTACAGTATATCCTGTGAAGCACTTGAGACATCCTTCTAACATGAAAGGCACTATACAAATGTGAGGATTGTTATTATTATGATTAACTTTTTTTCATTTATAAAGCATAACATTTCCGAAGCATAATTTCAGTTTGTCTTCCACATCTTATAAAATGATGAAATACCGTTTTCTCTCTCGCACTTTTACCCCTGGTGATGTCATGCACTATGGCCTTCCACCTGGTTTCCCAACTTTGAGAACATTACCCTTGTAGGGGTCGTATTGGAACAATATGTCATTGGTAAGATAAGACAACTAACAAGTGCATTGGTAACAATACTAGTGATATGTGTAACAGGTGTCAGTAAATCATAAGCCATTTGGGTTTTAAAGAGAGATGATGGTACTGTTAGAGTTGCTCTTTCTTCAAACAACTGAACAGTGTTTAATGCCTCCTCCCATCCATTGTGTACATCGTTAAAACAAAAACTAGTCCCACTTGTCTCTCCTTGTGGTTCTGGTAGATGTTAAATAGCACTGTCTAGAAAAAAGGTTAGGATGTTTTTCCAGTGTCCAGAGTCCTCATCCAAATGAACCGAAAGCCAGATTCTGTACATGGATTGTTCTGTTTGTGGGATGTTTTTGGAATAATAAAACAATATTGTGTTCAAAATTTGATCTTGGGTTTAGATTCCTGTTTTGTGCAACACTTTAAGGTATCCAGAATTTGCTAAATTGTTGAAATTTGTCTGAACTTTGAAGTTTGATTTCACTATGTACTTCAAAGAAATTTACAGAAAATATAGCTTCAAAATTACAGCTGTGTTTAAGAATTTGCTAAATCCTGGACTCTCTAAAATCCTACATAAATAGAGTAAATCTAGTCCCAGGTGGAATTTCTCCTCCAATGGGAATGCATTTCATGTAATTATTACATCCAAGCCATTATGAAATGCTGCAAATTTATTCCCTAAATCCTCTTTATCCACTATGTATTTTTTCAGCTACCTTTCCTTCCCCTCTCCCCTCCACAATAGTCTTCCAGCCAGCTGTCTGAAGCACTTTGAGTCCTGCTTTGAGATGACCTTCCATTGTGAAAGGAACCCTACATAAATATAATATAAATTGTTGTTGATATCAAACACAACTATCAAAATAGATAAATCGTTGAGACATCAAGCCATGAACATGTCATCTGAAATCAACAACAAATTACAGTACATTGATATTTTATATTAAAAATGTAATTTTGTTGTTGTGTTTGATTTGAAATTGCATTGAAATCAAGTGGGATAAGCAGCTTAGCAGATCAGCATCTCAAGAAATTTCTGGGGAAAAAATCAATCTATAAAACTCTGCTGCATTTTGTCAGTTCATGAGAGTGACAGGTCATTTTGTTTTGTCTGTGCTTGTGGGACACTGCTGTGTGCAATTGGCTGCTGCGTTTCACCCACAAAACATAGTCAATTCTCTTTACAGTATATTCTGTGAAACGTCTTGAGGCGTCTCAACAACAAGAACAACAAATTACATTTGTATAGCCCTTTTCATGTCTGGAGGACATCCAAGGTGCTCAATTACGTGATAAGGAGTTAGATTAAGTGCACAGATTATTATTATTCACAGCAACTTTATAGTGGGTAAACCTTTTGGTGAAATCATTTTTCCCATTTGTTTTCTTGAAGATGGAACCTGGAATTCGGAGTCACCCAAAATCCTAAAGCTCAGTGACCTGCCAGTGAAGATCATGCTTGGAATGGAAGATTCCCTCTGGGCAGCTTCTGGGGGGCAGGTTTTCATCATCAACACGAAGACTCACATTGTGGAGGTACGGTACTTTCAAAAGCTTTTTTTTACATACTTTTAGAACAAAAGGGTCTAATTTGCTGTGTTTCTTAATTTGTTTTTTCTCCTTAATAAGGGAGCTAAATCGTCACCATTCAACCAGGATCAACTACAGAGAATCCAGGAATAGCAACTTCTCCAAAAATTTTTAGAGACACTTCATTAAATCTATGCCCTTATATTCTATGCCCTTGGGTGCTTGTAGGACATTGCTGTACACAAATTGTGTTTGTCTACAAAATACATTGTACTTTACAGCAAATTCCTGCGAAATGGTCTGAGACATGCTTCTGACAAGGCTCTGTAAAAATTGCAAGGATTTAGGATTATTATTATTAGCCTTTCCCACTGAAGCAAAATTGCTGCTTTAAGAGTAAAAATGTTCAGGATGTTCTAGTCTTATATGATTATATTTATTCAATTTTGACATTGATTTCTGATGAGCTGTGGCAATCTCTGGCCTTCAGCAGACCTAGCCTATGACTCTACAACTCCCTATAAAGTTGCCTAATTAATTACAGTGGCAAACAACAGTCAAATGTTCCCATTCAAATTGACAGATGTATAACCCACTATAAATACTATCGGAATAGTGTGTTTAATCCTTCCTGATACTCTCAAAGGCATATAATCACAACTCGTGGATTCTAAATCTCAGTAGCGATAAAAGGGAAAATCTTTGGATACTGAGAATCCGCTGGTCAGTCCATCTCTTCAGGTACAACCATTTCCTAATGGATTATAGCAGGGTCACAGCTGAAAGGTTGACCTTATCTTTCTCTTTCATATGCTCTTGACCTGCTGTGGAATTCCATCACGCTTTGTGCTTTCTAAATCTCAACTTATGTTTATTTGTTCAGTGTCACAGATCGCTGGAGCCACACAATATTCACGTTAAATGCCTTTGTTCGTTTCATCTCATGGAATGTTAGATACATAGTAACAGGATTCCTATTTGTTACAAACAAAAAGGCTTTGTGTCTTGGGTGCAAAGCAGCTTTCAAACGATGCCGAGCAAACTCAGCAAAGGCTTCTTGGTTTTATTGGCAAATAAATAGCATAGGGCTGAAAAATGTAGCATGTGATGTGATAATCATCATTGGCAATACTGAGCTGAAAAGTGCAAGCAAAATCTGCCTTTAGTTGTGGACAGATTTAGGAATGACCAACCCTATTTCTCTCCCATATGTCAGCAGTGTGGATGCAAGCCAATATTGGTCTCTGAGAACTGTTATCTTTGTGTCACCTCCTGAATCTTTCAGTCAGGGTTTTGCTGTTCACTGCAATGAAAGGGTTTGATAATAAATTAAATTAAATTATCTTTGCATAATTGCATTAAATTAAATTATCTTTGTTAAAGCTTCTCAAGGCATCTCCGAACCATTTCACACCACAGGATTTACTCTGAAGTGTAGTAACTTTGCATTTCTGGACAAACACAGCATTCAGTTTACACACAACAATATTCCACAAACAGCCATGAAGTGAATGGTCAATTTAATTTTGGGGCAAGATGTTCAGGGCACTTGGAGAAATACTCTTCCCTTGTCAAATATGCCACAGGATCTTTAACATCCAGTTGAACAACAGATGAGACCTTGTTCTAACATCTCATCCAAAGGATGGCACCTCTGACAATGGGGTACTCTCCCAGCATTGGATTATCACCCTGGACTGTCATTGTAAGGTTCCAACATGTTACCCACTGAGCCAAATGACTGTGCCTTTGTGGTGAACCTGACTGAGGTCGAGCCAAACACATGTCCTGAAGTCAGGTGGGAGTTGCGTTCAATGGTTGATAACTAAAGACAAGTGTGAATTGCACTTTTTAATGCTACGTTGATTGTCACTGGTATTTAGGTAATACATCACATACCACACTTTGCACCTCAATGTGCTGAAAAAACAGATGTTAGACTTATTTGAAATAAAGTGGGTGATTATTTTGCAATACATTTGATCCTAACTCTTATATCTGTTTACTTCCATACCTGTTGATCTTTTGGGGGGAATTTATTTAGTTGTTTTACAGCAGGTTTCATGGTAGATTTAACTCTTGCCAGACGTGTGCTATGGGATGGGATTTCCATTTTTTCGTGAGACCATTTTGTCCTATAAGGTCAGCAGTCGTGGAAAATACTTAAATCCAGTCTGAAGGTTGAAAGTGAATTTTTATGAACTGGTTTCAAATGAATGGCACGGTTCTGTGAGGTGTAAGATAAACTAGTTTTACGGGTTCCCCTAAGATGGAATTTCAGGCCATTTAAAATCAGTATTGAGAACACTAGAGTATAAATCTGCTGACGCATCCTTATCTTTTCTGTAACAGTTATTGTGCACAGGCTATGATTATAGAATGATAGACGTATACAGCACTGAAGAAGGCTGGCTATTCAGCTCATTGTGGCTTTGCCAATTCTGAAAGAAGCGATCCATTCTGCACAATTCCTCTGCCCGTTCCCCTTGAGCAGTCATATATCTTGTTCAAATATTTGCTTTCCAAAGTTATTATGCATTAAACTTCAACTAACCACAGTTTTTATAATTATGCCTCCATTTGCCTTGGTGCCAATAACAGTGAAATGACTCGATGCACTTTACAGGGAATTGCTATCAATTATAGTGACTGAATATTTAGGCATTGTTGGCAACCAATTTTCACACAGCAATGTCTCACAAATAACAATGAGGTAAATGCAATTTTGTTGGAAGGATGTTTGGCCAGAACACCAGGAGAAACTTGTTACTCTTTTTGAATAATGCAATAGGACCAATAATGTCCGCCTAAACAGATAGTCTGTCTCATGCAAAGGGCAGCATCTCTGATAATGTGGAGTGTCAGCCAACAACAACAACAACTTGCATTTATATAACAAAAACAACTTAGATTTATATTGCGCCCTCCACACCGGACGGCATCTCAGAGCGCTTTGAGGGTTTGAAGCACCATTGCCATGGAACGCTTCAGCCTACGGTGTTAGCTATGAATCCTAGCATGTGACTTGAACCCACTACTTTCTAAAACAGAGTTCTACCAACTGAATGAGTCAAGCGGACAACAGTATCTTTCTCTGTTTTTAAAGCCCCCAACTCTTTGTCGGTACCATTGGTCAAGATCTCAAACTCGCATTTATTGACCTTCATCATCTTTTTGAAGCACTTTGAGACATTAAAAACAATGATAAATTGGTCACTCATTCCACGACTGTTTGTAGGACACTGCTGTGTGCAATTGGCTGCTGTGTTTTGCCCAAAAATATACTGCCAATTCACTTTACAGTATATTCTGTGAAGTGATTTGAGACAGACGTCTGAAAGACATGAAAAGTGCTATATCAAATGCAAGAATTATTATTGTTGTTGTTATTATTATTAACACAAACAAACAAACAAACAAAACTTACATTTATATAGCGCCTTTCACGTCGAGAGGACATCCCAAGGCGCTGTACAGTCAGGTAGGACAAGAGCAGGGTGGGAAGGATCAGGGCAGGATAAAGCATAGTAGGAAAAGTAACTGTATTAGTGGGCGAAACATGGCAGCCAAATTGCGCACAGCAGTGTCCCACAATCAGTCACGGAAGTGGGACTAGGGGCAAAAGGGGGTAAAGAAGCAAAAGGGGAGGGGTCGAGGCAGGGGGAAAAAAGGCAGGAAAGTCGACTGTATATTTGTGGGCGAAACGCGGCAGCCAAATTGCGCACAGCAGTGTCCCCACAAACAATCGCGAAAATGGGGCCAGGGGAGAAAGGGGGAAAAGAGGGTAAGGGGGGGAGAGGGAGGGAAAGGTGGGATGGGTTAGGGTTAGGGAGGAAGAGGGGGGAGAAAGGGGGGCAAGGAAGAGAGGGAAAGATGGGAGGGGGCAAGATCAGGAAGAGGGAAGAGGGAGGGAAGGGGAAAAGGGAGGAGAGAAAGTGGGGAAAGGGAGTGAGGGAAGAAACAGATGGGGGCAGGGGTGGGGGGAATCAAACAACAATAATAAACAACAAAAGCAATAATATTAACAACAAAAACAGCAACAAACAATAACCAACAATCGTCCAACAATCGTCCAGCAACCACTCCCTGTCCTCGCCGCCCGGACGATCCCTGAGATGGCGGGAAAAAAAGGGCGCGGAAAAAAACACACAAGAAGCTTATATCCTATTTAAGCACAAATTGCTGTTGTTGAATAGAAATACTGTTTCAGACTTGGCAGAGGTCTGATGTCAGCCGCAGGCTCAGTACACAAACTGCAGCATTAGCACAATGGAAACTGGCATCCTTTCCATTCTTGGATGTTGATCTTGAGCCGTCCTTGTTTTCTAACTAAAGATTGCAGTGAATTGAGAGTGCTTCTCTTTTACCTTCCCTTTTTCCTCCCATAAGTCAAGTCAATGTAAAAAATTGTACTCGCACAGGTAAGACCTGGTATGTTCTGCACTAACTATAGAGCCGTGGATCTTCATGTTTTGTTTGAAAATTCTTGAACTTTTACTTCAGTTGCATTTGAACAATGCCACCAGTGTTTGCTTCCCAGTGCCACACCAGTAGTATTTCATTAAACAGGCTTTTGGGGCCTTTTGATTAATTAGTTATGGGAGACTGTTGCCAATATTTAAGTGACATTTCCTTGAATCCATCAATGACATTGGTAGAGAGCCCCTAAACAGTAAGTCAGGAAACTGGCTTTAAGTGCTATAAAAGCAATCTGTCCTGTTACATAAATAGTGCAGTTTCACAGACTGTGCTTGTTACTGAATTGTAGTGGGACTTTCCAGGCAGATTGCACTGGTACAACTCAAATAACTTTAGATGGTGTGGACCCAAGTTGTTATTGTACAAGAGCACCCATGGGACGGAAAGTGTTAATTGTCAGTGGCAGAGGTAAAACAGGAGTGCTTAGAACAGATTAAAATTATAGCTATTCCATTGTATCTTCATCAAGAACAGCATTACATTTCTCTTAAAGAAATTGCAGAATACAACTGCGGAGGGTGAACTTGAATGTTGGAGAGAGATGGTGTTAAAAAGTAGCCAATTCGGAAATGTTAATGACTATTAAGAGTACTGATGAAATTAGCAATAAATTCAGGTGAAACGTGAGTACCGTATATCTCCGCGTATAAGGCGCACCCGCGTATAAGGCGCACCCCCCCCCCCCCCCCCCCCCAGTTTTGACCTTTTCTTGGTGAAAAAAAACGGAAGCATTTTCAATGATATTGCCGGCAGAAGGGAGGAGAGACAGGAGAGACAGGTAGGTAGGGAGAAAGAGAGAGGCAGGCAGGCAGGCAGGGAGGGAGAGAGAGAGGGAGGGAGGGAGGGAGGCAGGCCGGCAGCCAGGGAGAGAGAGAGGGAGAGAGGCAGGCCGGCAGCCAGGGAGAGAGAGAGGGAGAGAGGCAGGCTGGCAGACAGGGAGAGAGAGAGTAAGAGAGGCAGGCTGGCAGCCAGGGAGAGAGAGAGGGAGAGAGGCAGGCAGGCAGGAAGGCAGGGAGAGAGAGAGGGAGAGAGGCAGGCCGGCAGAGAGGGAGAGAGGCAGGCCGGCAGGGAGGAAGAGAGAGAGGGAGAGAGGCAGGCCGGCAGGGAGAGAGAGAGGGAGAGAGGCAGGCCGGCAGCCAGGGAGAGAGGCAGCCAGGCAGGGAGAGAGGCAGGCAGGGAGGGAGGGAGGGAGAGGCAGGCAGGCAGGGAGAGAGAGCGGCAGGGAGGGAGGCAGACAGACTGGGTTTGGCAGAAGGCAGGCAGCAGGCACAGCACTGAAGTCTGCTGCCGCTGTCCGGGCGGCCGAGGCCGAAGCCCCGTCACCCGCTCCTCCCAACCCCCGCCGGACACTGACCAAACCCCGGCTGACAGCGCGCCGGCTGCCCCTCCTGTTTACTGTATTTCCGAGGCTCAAAATTTCTTTTATCTGCGTATAGGGCGCACCCCCAACTTTCGAGATCTTCCGACGTGAAAAAAAGTGCGCCTTATATGCGGAGATATACGGTATTTCATAACTGAATTTTACTGACTGATTTCTATGTATAATCCCAAACCCACTAATGAAGGTGTTAACCAGATTCTCTAATGTAAACTCTTCAAATGTAAAGTGTGTTAATGTGAAAAGTTCATTGTTGTGCAATTTGTGCCCCAGGATATCTGTATTGTAAACATGCTAATACAAATTTCCTGTCTCTCTGCTAATGTAATGCATTTTGTGGCCAATTTCTGCCTTTATATTGTGATTTATGAGCGTGTAACAACAGAAAGGATGATCTATCAGTATACATGCGTGCGCTTGTCAGATTCCATTTGCATGTGTGCTCTCAAAAAACAGTGTAGATCATTAATCCAGTCCATCACTAATCTGACCCATGTATTGAAGAATAAAGTATTTTGCAAATGGATGATTAGATGGGGCAAAGGTATTTAGTTCCACCATTCACAAGATCCAGCTAATCTAAATCTCCAATGCCTATACCTCATCTGCACCAAACTCCACATGCCTATCGATCAAAACCTCACCTGGCACCCAGGCTCCAAACAGATTGATTTGAAACTCCTCACCTTCACATATAAACCCCTTCACTCACAAGTATTTCTCCACGCTATCTACCTCCCTAACAATCTGATGTTCTTGTATCCCATACTCCTGCCAGGACACAACATGCCTGTTCCGCATCACCTGCCCCATTTCAGCACCATTAATGGCCAAGGCTATCAGCCTTTCTGCTTATTTTATACCCCTAACCTCTGGAAAGTAATGCAGGTTATACTGTAAAGTGGTGGTATATTAAATGCAAAGATTAATATTTTGAATGTAGAAGTTCCTCCTAAAATCCTTATTAGATCTGCTACTGACTATTTTACATTTAAGCCTACTCAGTTTTTACTCATCAACAAATCCTGAGCGACTAGCTGAGAAGTTTTGCCCACAATATGCACAGTCACACCACATTACACGTTATATCCTGTGAAGCACTTTGACATGTCTCGACAACGTGATAACACTCTACATCAAATGCAAAGATTATTACTATTATTTATTATTATTACTTTTTTCTTCTTGACTTATTAACATTGTCATGATATTTTTAATATCAGCAACAGTTTGAGGCTCACCAAGAGGAAGGGATGGTGATCTCACACATGGCTGTGGCTGGTGTTGGTGTCTGGATTGCCTTCAGTTTCGGATCCGCTCTACGCTTGTTTCACACGGAAACACTCGAGCATCTTCAGGATGTCAACATTGCCACTTCAATCCACAACATGACATCAGGTAATGTGTTCATCCTCGGCTAGAGTTTTCCTTTAATCTCCTGGCGTAAATGTCTCAGTACTTCTCTGTAGCTCCTATAGCTCAGTGGTTAGATCACTCGCCTTTCAAGCGTGAGACCTGTGTTTGAACCAGGCAGGTCAGGGTGAATCCCTCAAAAAAAACACAATAATAAAATTGTTCATTTCAATCCATGACTATTTGTGGGACACTGCTGTGCACAAGCTGCCGCATTTCGCCCATAAATATACAGTATTCTGCGAAGCGCTTTGAGACATCTAGAAGACGCGAAGACCGCTAAATCAAACGCAAGGATTATTATTATTATAACATTGATTTGAAATTCATGACCCTGTCATTTGGGTCTATAAAATCAGACCCCTCCCCCAATAATAAAAATGTCTGCCGGACAAGATGGGTTGTCAGGTTGACACTGAAATCACTTCTAGTTCAGGATGACATCCTGCACATGTGCACAGAGTACAGGAAGCTAAGTACGTATTCCTAGTGGTTGTCAGCACACCAGTGAATACCAGGCTACCTTCTGTGCCTGTATGCTATGCCGGGAACTTGTCCAATAACCATTGGTATCCAGACATATCCAGTTGTATTGTCTGAAGCACGAGAAACTGAGGTGAACTGAAGCGTGAGGGAAAACAGGGCTGTCTATTGCTGTCCTATGTTTTTCCACTTCTTCTCTGTTATAAATGTTACCCTCTCCCTGAGATGACACTACAAACCTTTCACCATCTGCAATCAGGGCGGGATGGACACATGACATTAATCTACGTTAATTTACTCCAGTACGGTTTATAAGTAAAGGGTGGGAAGCATTATTTTCAACTTCCATTTCTCTGTTTAACTTGCGATAACCACAATAACATCACTATTGCATTTGATATAGCAGCTTATCATGTAGTCGAGATATCTCAAAGCACCTTACAGGATGTACTATAAAGTGATCTGACTACATTTTGTGGGCAAATGCAGCAAGCAGTTTACACACAGCAGTGTTCCACAATGGACAGAGCATTGCACTCAGTCATGGAGTTGAGGACCAGTCTACCTAATTGCAATTTCCAAAAAGTCTCCTAAAACAAGAGAATGAAAACTTGCTCTCTGTGCTTTTTATTTTATTCACTTTTGTAAGTTTTTAAACAGCAATTACCCCACTTCCAAATAACCCAAATTAGATCCCCACCTCCTTCCTCACCAGCTCCTTTCCAGCGCAATGCGCTTCATTCACCAGACTGTACTTACTTTCATTAACCACTGGCGAAAGTAGAGGAAATCAGACAAAGTCATGAACAACTTCACAAACACAATCTAGCAGTTTTTTCATTGTTCTGGTGCAATCCCTCCTTAATCCCTATCTTCGCCCTCCTTCCCCATTTTCAAATCATTCCTTTTCGACTGTGCTTAATGTCATCTCACCTTGCTATTTAAATGCAAGTTGTTGTTCCAATACAATCCCTTTCAGCTCTATGGGACGTCCTCCCGATGTGAAAGGTGCTATAATAATAGTAATAATTGTTGTTGTGAAGCGCTCTGAGACGCCGTCTGGCATGGAGGGCGCTATATAAATTGAAGTTGCTGTTGTATCCGGCAAAATAAAAGGAGTGGATTCTACAGCCTCAGAAACCCTGCAGGCCCGATTACTTAAAAGTGATTTTGCAAAATAAACAGATGCTTAAATTCTTCAACCCATAGGCCTTGACAGTTGGGTCTGTTTTTTTTGGGTGGTGGGGGAGTAGGAGGAAAGAAAAGCAATTTATAGTCCAGGATGTGGCAGAATGTGCTAACTTTCAGGGTCAATAGCAGAAGTGAATCAAACATGTTTGTCACTGAGATCTTCTCTTACTCAATTGTGTTTAAATGAAACAAGTTAAGTTCACTATTCATAACATTGTTTTTCCTCCCCTTCCTGCCTTTTGAAAGTATTTTAAAGTTTGAAAAAATCAATGTCGATTGACGCATGTGATACATATTAAAAGTCAATGCTTCAAAGCGCTTCACAGGATTTTACCATAAAGTGTAGACTGGGTATTTTATAGATGAATGATGCAGCCAATCTGCGTATATCAATGCGGCCTAAACATCTACAGATCCTGTGGGAAAGCATGACATACCTGGGTTCCCTGCAAGGCATTTTTATCCCACAGGGCAAGGTACCAGTCATGCTACCACTTTCCTGAGAAGCATTGGTTTAGCTCCAAAGCTTGCAACACTAACAGGTTTGTGATTAAAGCCCCCACCACTCCAGCAAAGGAAAACAAAACATATTGATTCTTTCACTGCCCTCTTCACTGAGTTACCACAGAATTTGCAGCAATTGCTTTTGCCTTTCATCTCACCTTTACAGAGTTGTATTGAGTACTGAAACTACTGTTGTAGAGGATAAGCCTCATTTGGAAATGCACAGGCATCATTTATTTTCTCTCTGCACTCTTAAAGGCTCAAGATATAATCCACCTGGATTGCAACGATTAGTGAACTGTTCTTCTGCTTTCTGGCTCTCCCAAGTGAGGACTTCAGGGGTGGTCTCAGAGGAAAGTATTTACACAAAATTGGAGGGTAGGGGGCTTGTTCATCCTTGGCTTCTGGTACTAATTATCACACTGAATATTGTAATTCTCACCCCCAATTGTTAGAAGGAGTGCCTTTGGGCACTAGTAGATTAATTGCTGAATTTAGAGGGTACAACAATAGGAATGTTTGACCACTCGAGGGATCATAGAATTATACAGCACAGAAGGTGGCCATTCAGCCCATCATGTCTGTGCTGGCTCTTTGAAGAGATCTGTCCAAATCAAACCCACTCTCCCACTCTGCCCCATAGCACTGGAAACTTGTTCTCCCCAAATAGCTATCCACTTCTCTCTTACAAGTTGTTATCGAATCGGCTTCCACCATCCTTTCAGGCAAATAATTCCAGATCCGAGCAACTCGCTGCGTGAAAAAATTTCTCCTCCCCTCCCCTCTGTTTCTATTAACAAATATTTTAAATCAGTGTCCTCAGGTTACCGACCCACCCACCAGTGGAAATAGTTTCTCCTTGTTCACCCTATCGAATCCCCTCATAATTTTGAAAACCACTGTTAAATCTCCGTTTAACCTTCTCCTAGCTTCTCTGGCCTCTTTTGGAAAGAAAAGAGTGAGTGAGGATGTGACTAAATAGAGGTACATATAAACCTCTATTTAGGACAGGGTTGCGTTCCTGAAAAACTGTTCTCAGATCGAAATGTCCTAAATCAAAGCACGGTTTCCCATGCGGTCCCATTATATAATCTGAGATGCATTCTTTTCACAAAATTTTCAGACCTTAAACCCACTAAATAACACACAAAACTCACAAAATAACACACATAGGCAAGAAGGGATACTTGGGGTAACAGTACAGTATTGTACATTAATACTGGCAAATTTTAATACAGTCCTATGTTTTGATAATCTGCTTGCACCTGTAGCTGTAACACACCTTGAACTTGCCAGTATATTGTCCTTTTTCTGTTTTATAGTAGCCACCGTCGATCTAACTAGCCCTAAAGCCCTCCCGACGTCCATACCTTTTTTGCCAGACTTGATACATTTAAAGTGATGACTTTGCGGGTTTCTGGCCGCTAGTGGTATTACCGCTGCTCATTTCACTTACTGCTGTCTCTTCCCGACTTGATAGAATCACGATAGAGGCTGTAAATCACTCGAAGTTGCTCGGGAATGTTTGGAAATTACTGTAATACTGACATGGCGTGGTGTAGCTTCAAAATCAGCTGGCTTTTAAACAATGACATGGCGACATGCTATTCGCCAGTTCAAATGCTCGCTTACACTATATCAGGTGCGAGCACGATTTACCCGCGAATACACTATTTTGTATGGACAAAAAGGACGCACGAAAAATGACTGCCATACTCAAAATATGTAGTGCACAATCGCAAAATAATTTTGTTTGTTAAAACGAAAGCAAGTGTCCTATATCGATAAAAGGTGGTTAAAAAATTATATTTGTTCAATTGAAACGTCCTAAATAGAAGCGTCCTTAATTGAGGCTTACTTGTATTTACTCTTCTAAAACGTTTTTTAAAAAATGGGGGAAGATAAGTATTTTATGCTTTGCAGAAAACCTACCTCTTTGACTGTGCCTTGCCCTCCCTCCTCCTCTCCCCTCCAGCTTGGTATCCAGCACCGTTTCTGTAAATCGCTCTGAGACATTACAAATGACACACACACAATGGGCCAAATGGCAGCCTTCTGTGCCATAAATTTATTTGGTAAATTTCTACATGAAGCGAACTATATTCACCCACAAAATATAGTTATTTCACTTCAAATCCTGTAAAGCGCTTTGAGACGTCTTGATGATATGATAAAGTGCTATATTAAATATTAATCTACAAGGATTATTTATGCAGTTTGTTTAGTTAAAATAAACGACCTTCACACAATAATGACTTATTTTATAAATGTGTTTGGATTATTTACCTCCAGTTCAGCATTTCAGTATTTTCTGTATTTGCAAGTGGGTTGGATACTATGGGCTTCAGAAATTTTCAAAGCTGCTGTTACTGCTGCTTTGCACTGCAAATTCACCCACAAAACACACATTCACTCCGCTCGCTCAGCTCCACTGGTTCCCTGTCTCACAGAGGATTGAGGTTAAATTGTCTGATCTCATTGATAACAGTCTTCACAGACTTTCCTCCCCCTTCCTATATGAGCTTCTTAAATCCTACCAAACCACTCACTCCCTTCGATCGGCAGGCATTGGGCTGGTTCATTAATGGTTGGACTTTCTGTCCCACTATCTGGAACTCCATCCTGGAGTCTGTTTGCCTCACCTCTTCCCTCATATTCCTTCAATGTAAAAATGCGCTATATAAATGCAATTTTTTGTTGTTTACAGTATATCCTGTGAATGTCCTTCTGACGTGAAAGGCACGATACTAAAAGTAATAATTATTAGTGGTAGTAATTTAAATTCTATGAAGTTGGACTATGTATTTTGTGGCTAAACGTGGCAGCCAATTTGTGCATAGCAATGTTCCACAAACAGCCCACGGAATGAGTGAGCAGTTTTATTTGGAGAATTGTTGGCCATATTAATTTCCACAAACAGCTGCAGTTTATTTGCTGCTGTCTTGTAATTTCAGACCTTGAACCTCACATTTCCTTGGCAAATATGTCCTGTGTTAGCATTCTTTCTTTCTTTTTTTCTTTTTCTCTCTTTTATGTGTTTTGTTCATTGATTGTTTTAGTTCTGGTGATTCTTCTGGATGCTTTCTCCTGATGAGCACTAATTAGATAAAAACAAACTAATTTATTTTGTAAAACAACAACAGAAAACTTACATTTGTGTAGCACCTTTAAAATTTAGTTAAGCGATAAAAAGATTAAACAATTAATTTAATGATGGGATTGCATAGTTTAATAATAATAACCCTTGCATTTGGTATAGCACCTAATCACACCACCCACCCTCCATATCATAAAGATAGTGTTCAACACCAATATTGTAAAAGTAGTCCAGTGTATTTGCAAGTTCAATACAGTGGGAGACACAGCTGAGTCAAATTCTGCTCCCACAAGACGTTTGCATACACACACTTTCCAACAAGATCACAAGATAAGTTTGGATGAAGAAGGCCTTCATTGGCCCCCCAGATCTCTTCATTCCAGAATACCCACCTTATCATCCTACCATTACAGTAACAAACAGGTTTTTTAATGCATCTGGTGTCCAGACTTCAGCCATTCATCCCGCCAATCTGTTCAAACTGTTATTAATTACTGTATGCGTGGAAAAAAGGCTTCCTGACATCAGTCATAGAATCATAGAATCATAGAATTTTACGGCACAAAAGGAGGCCATTCGGCCCATCTAGTCTGTGCCGGCTCTTTGAAAAGAGCGATTCAATCCCACTGCCCTGCCCGCTCCCCATAGCCTAATAGACCCGTTCTCCCTAAATAAAGATCTAACTCCCTTTTAAAAGTTGTTATCGAATCAGCCTCCACCACCTTTTCAGGCAATGCATTCCAGATTCGAACAACTCGCTGAGTGAAAAAATTTCTCCTCAGCTCCCCTCTACTGCGCCTTGAAACTATTTTAAATCTGTGACCACGAGTCACAGATTCACCCACGAGTGGAAATCGTTTTTCTCTATTTGCCCTGTCGAAACCCCTCATGATCTTATAAACCTCTATTAGGTCTCCCCTCAATCTTCTCTGCTCCAGAGAGAATAACCCTAGCCTATCTAGCCTCTCCTCATAGCTGAAGTCCCTCAATCCTGGCACCATCCTAGTAAATCTTCGTTGTACCCTTTCCAATGCCTTCACATCCTTTCTGTAGTGTGGTGACCAGAATTGAACACAGTATTCCAGCTGAGGCCTCACCAAAGTCCTATAGAGGTTAGTCAGCACTTCCTGACTTTTGTACTCTATACCCCTATTTATAAAGCCTAGTATCCCATATGCCTTCTTAACAGCCTTGTCTACCTGTCCTGCCACCTTCAACGAGTCACTAACACAAATCCCCAGGTCTCTCTGTTCCTTTACACCATTTAAAATTGTCCTGAAATTACTCTTTGCATCACTTAGCCTATCAATTCTTGTTCTAATGTTGTGCTGCACCCAGGTTTAAGTTTTTCATTCCATTTTGAATTTCAAATACAGTACCTCCATAAAGTCCCTTTAAGTTGTGTTCTCAATACTGAAGAGACCTAGTTTATTATAATAATAATAATCCTTGTATTTGATATAGCGCTTTACTATGTCTTCAAGACATCTGAAAACACTTCACAGAATATACTGTAAAGTCCTCCCAATGTGAAAGGCGTTCTATAACTGTTATTTTGTTGTTGTAAAGCCAATTGACTGTATAGTTTGTGAGCGAAACGTGGCAATCAATTGCGCGTAGGAGAGCCCCTCAAACAGTTGTGGATTGAGTGATCAATTTATTGTTTTTTTTTAAAGAATTATTTAATTGTTTCTCATAGCTCATTCTCTGTATAATGAGGATCAGCTTTTTAAGATGGGGATCATTTTTGTTGTTGTCCTCTCCACTTCTCTCGGATGTGGGCAGCCCCATATGTCAAGCGACTAGAACTGCCAGTTTGGTGTGATCTGACCAGAACACTATACAGTGTGATATCTGGGGATCTAAACTAAACTGATTTAGTAATATAGCCCAGCATTCTGTATACCTGTTTTACTGCTTCACATTGTTTTGAATAGCAAGCGATCAGTCAACCAACACCCTAGCTGCCTTTCAGCTTCACCCATGGCAAGTTCTATCCCATCCATGCAGTACAACAACAAGGTAGCACAAAATAATAATATTAAAAGTAATAATCTTTGCATTTGGTATAGCGTTTTTCACATCTTCTAGATGTCTCAAAGTGCTTCACAGAATATAATGTAAAGTGAATTGACTGTATATTTGTAGATGAAACATGGCAGCCAATTGTGTATAGCAGTGTCCCACAAAGTCGGGATTGAAATGTCCAATTTCTTTTTTTTAACATAGATTATTATCAGGCATGTGAATTGAACTCAGTTCTCTTGCTTGTTAGCAACTATAAGACTGAATACATACATTGCACAGTACAGAAATGGGCCAAATGATTCAACTGGTCCATGTCAGTGTTTAACTCCAAATGTGTCTGCACCTCCCAATGCACTCCCCTCTATTCCCTTCTCTATCATGTACATTGAGTTTCCTTTTGCTGTACAGCTCAGTGCTTTCAACCACTTGGCCATGAAGGAGACTTATAATAACCATAAATCCTCAAAGAACGCATTGAAATTATAACTATTCCTGGCTGAAATTACAATCTTTTGTGGTGGACTCTGTTTGGCTGAGCTGTATTTTTAGGACCAACTAAAACAGTAACAAGATTGTAACCAGCATAAGGTAATTATGCTGAGCAGTTTCCTTTGCTTATTTAATGTTGAGGGATCTAACATCCTGTGTTGTTCTCAGATGTGTTCACATGAGATGCGTATCATTTCTGTGTAAAAATAATTCCACAAGGAAATCCTTCTTTTTATTAACCCTTTGAAGATGGCAACTGTATAATTTTTCCAGCAAAAGAAAATAGCTGCAAAACCCGGCTTTAGTTGTCCGTAAAGGGACATCACCAGGGATGGAGAGGGGGATGTGTCTTGGAACAGCAGTAATAGCTAGCTTAAAAAAAATTGCAGAGATATTTATTGAAATATTTATTGGCAACAAAATACATTCACTTGTCCCGAGTAAAATCCCTTGAAGCACTTTCAGACATCCTCCTGATGTTAAACTGTCCTACATGAAATACATGGATTATTATTGTATTTTATATGATTATTACAGTACATTAGATGTCAATTTTTCCACAGTTGCTTGATGGGTTTTCTGTCAGATGTGGAGTAACAAAATGTCTGTGCAAAAACTACAGATGTTTCCTGCCTCTATATTTCATCTGATTCTGGAAATAACTGGTGTTCTTCCGGATGTATGGTCTGATTTCAACAGGGTCACATGAGCCTCTTTATTTAGGAAAGGGTGGTGACCCTAAGCTTTTTTAATCCCAGTCGTCATCTTTTGTTTCTGCAATTTGTTTTAAATGCGATGTGCTTTTCAATTTACCTCAGTAGAACTTGCCGGTGAAACACAGGGGTGAACATAGGAACACAAAAACAGGAGGAGGCCATTCAGCCACTCGAGTGTGTACCGTCATTCTGTTACGACATGGCTGATCTGTACCTCAACTCCGACTGCAATGATAAAAGTGCAACGTGTTGTAATGATGACCAAATGAGGTATCAGATACTATCAGGCCTAACCATTGTGCTAAATTTGGGGGTAAAGTGGTATTCACACCAAAATCAGTCAACAATTAAATAACGGTTTGTTCTGCAGTGTTCTGCCATCTTGTACATTGCAAATCAATTGTGTTCATTTACCCCATATTTAGCCCTAGTATTTTACCTGTATCTGGTAAAAGCAAAGCTAATGATGGAGGTGTCAGGCTGACTCAGGTAGTATGGTATCCTGGACACTAGGGAACGGCGATATGGGATTTTTCCGGATATGGATATATCGGTTTGCTCATACCTGCTTGAACCGATCTATCGAGTTTTTATACTGCGCATGCGCGTGCATTCGAAGTGCGCGTGCATTTATGGTGCGCGCTCAGTCACGGTGCGCGCGCATTGACGGTGCGTCTGCACTGACGATGCGCGCGCAGTCGCGGTGCACGCACATTTCGAAATGCATGCTATAGGTCCAGAAAGTTTGTAATGTTGGTGTCAAGGTCTGTTGAATTATACGATGTTGTTTGCTCCCTACCTCCCCCTCTCCTTCTCTCCCTCCTCTCCCTCCTTTCCCCTCTCCTTCTCTCCCTCCTCTCCCTCCTTTCCCCTCTCCTTCTCTCCCTCCCCCTCCACTCTCCCTCTCCCTCCTCCCTGTCTCCTCTCTCTCCTTTCCCCCTCTCCTTCTCTCCCTCCCTCCCTCCCTCCCCTCTCTCCTTCTCTCCCTCCTTTCCCCTCGCTCCTTCTCTCCCTCCTTTCCCCCTCTCCTTCTCTCCCTCCTTTCCCCTCGCTCCTTCTCTCCCTCCTTTCACCCTCTCCTTCTCTCCCTCCCTCTCCTCTCTTCCTCTCTCCTTCTCTCCCAACTTTCCCCCTCTCCTTCTCTCCCTCCATCTCTAAACACAAAATAGAACACACTCACACCAAAAACAAAATCTAGAAATTTATTCTCCTCCATTTCTTGCTTGAAACTAGCATGTAATGTCCACGTGTAAATGAGATCTATTACAATAGAAAAGAGAGAGACAGACAGTCTGACTGTTAGAGTTAGAAGCCAGATTATCACTGTTTCTATGTGTGTGTCTGACTAGACACACACATAGAAGCAGTGATAATCTGGCTTCTAACTCTCTCACACACAAAAATAACACTTACAGCCACAAAATGCCACTTATTTTTATGTAGTCTGAAGTCTGAATTAATGTCCTTCGCTATGTGGTTTGTACCTGGGGTCCAGTTCGTTTAGGAGTTGCTTAAACCCAAGCGTCTCAACAATCGCCATTGGCAAGCTCTCCTTTGCTATGCAAAAAGTGACAGCGTTCGTGATACTTTGCCACTTTTTGTCCCCTCTCTGGTACAATGTTCTCCTCTTAAATAAAGCAGGAATTGTTTGAGCTGCACTGGCCCCACTACCTGTCGCTTTCTCCGAAGCGCTGGTTCGACTTCCTGCTGTTGTCGACAATGATTTCGCTCTGAGGGCAGCGTGCTGGGCGGGGTGGTGCTGCTTAATGTGTTGTCGCAGGTTGCTCGTGCTCGAATCAGATGTCTTAACCAAGACCTTGCAAACTGTACATCTATACACACCATTACTGACTGCATTGTTTTCAAAGTAGTCCCATACGGGGATTCTTTTCCCCATGATGAGAAAGGTAAATTTTCAAACTACAATTTTCAGCGATGCGACTTTGTTAAGACGCCACGACTCACGTCGAGTATACACAGTAAAGTGTGCACGCGCATCGGATGTGCGCGCCCGTTAATTGTGCGCGCGCACCGAATGTACGCGCATTCCATGCTCTAGGTCTAGGAGGTTGCAATGCCGGCGACAAGGTAAGCTGGAAAAGATCGCATAACACTGATAATACCAACAATATTGATATATTGCCAGGTACGATATTAAAAATATAACGATGTATATTTTTAAAATCGAATCTCTCGATATAACTTTTTTTTAGAATCACCATATCGGCATACCGATCTGAAAATCATATCGGGTTTAATCGAAAAACCGATACATCGCCGTTCCCTACTGGACACCAATTCTCCAAATAAAATTGGTCACTTATTTCATGTCTGTTTGTGTGACATTACTTTGCCCAATTGTGCTGTTCATTTGCCTACAAATACACAGTTACTCCATTTCACAGTAAATCCTGTGTCCTCCTAATGTGGAAATGAGTTAGACCAAATCAAGTATTCTAATTATTAAGCCCCACATCAGGTCTTTGAGCTCACATGGTCTACACTGACATTACAGTGCTGTGCTGGGAGGATGCTGTGGTTTGGCACTTCTGTGATATCAAACCAACGTCTGTCAGTTAATGTGAGCGTTGAAGATCCTACGGAACAAATAAAATGATAATAATATAATAATAATCCTTGCATTTGTTATAGCACCTTATCATGTCAGAAGGACATCTCAAAGCGCTTCACATGATTTACCATGAGATGGTGACTGTTATTTGTTGGCAAATGTGGCAGCACAATAGCACTCAGAAATGTCCCACGAACCGCCATGAAATGAATAAAAAAATTATTTTGGTCAGTCTTTTTGGCCAGGACAGTGGGAGAACTCCATTCTCTTTTGAACTGGGCAATAGCATTGTTATCGTCCACCTGAACAGGCAGACTGGACCTCGGTTTAACAGCTATTTGAAATAGAAGGGAGCTTCTTATAGTGTCCTGGTCAACAATCCCTGAAATAAAATTGGCTGATTGTGTGACAATGCTGTGTGTGAAATTGCTGACCATGTTCGACACCAAAATGCACAGTCACTACACTTTATAGTTGGTGATGTAGAAACAATTTATTTCCAATCCTCTATTGGAGCCTGATTTATTTTGAACAAGTAACCGCAAGCATACAAGCAAGTGTGTATTTGGGGGTGATCACACACTGACCTCTTAGGACTAGCTGCCATTCAAATCTGATTAAAAGCAAGTGTGCAGAATCACTCTATGACCTTTACCTCTGGTGCCTTACTGCATTAGGATGCCTTTGGGGTATCTACACGACAGCTGGCAATTTGCTGTTCTGTGACCCACTTCTTCACTCTAGTGTTCTGTAATCTTTTTCATCTGCACTGCCCTCACTCCTCGCTGTTAAATGTTCATTTGAACAGAGTGAAAAGGAACAGTTACTAGTTAAGTGTTGGTTTTGTGTTTAAGTAAGTAAGGTGTCAGTCAGTGTTAACAGATGCCCTCTTACATTATTGGAACAATGATATCCACTTTGAACTCTTATTTTACAGCGTTAAATTGCTTGTTACAATGGTTCAGCTCATGCATTAAACAAAGCTGGTAATGATTTAGAAAATATCTTTGCAATGAGTGTTAAAGTAGTAATTTAAATAACTAGCATGGATGCAATAATAAAATGATTAAATAATGCTTGTATCTAAAATTAATGTTTTCATTTG
Source organism: Hydrolagus colliei (assembly GCA_035084275.1). Taxonomy (NCBI): domain Eukaryota; kingdom Metazoa; phylum Chordata; class Chondrichthyes; order Chimaeriformes; family Chimaeridae; genus Hydrolagus; species Hydrolagus colliei. The sequence goes on from CM068744.1 coordinate 30,541,365, forward strand.
AATTCATAGATGGATATTGGTTATCTTTCGTAGCGTATTTTATTTTCTCACCAATGATCCTCCCTTTTCATCTCCCTTCACCCTTTCCTCTCCCAATTACCCTGTTCCCAGCAGTGATTCATCTTGGACTTCCCAATGCACCAATAACACTTAATAATAATAATCCTTGAATTGGTTATTTGAGATGTCTCAAAGCACTTAACAGAATCTACTGTAAAGTGAATTGACTGTATATGTGTTGTCAAAATGTGCCAGCCATTTGTGCACAGCAGTGTCCCACAAACACTCATGGATTGAAATGGCCAATTTATGTTGTTTATTTTGAGGGATTATTATTAGGTGTATGGAATGAGAAAACTTGCCCAATGTTTCGCTCTTCCAGGAATCAAATCCAAGTCTCTCACTTGCGAGGCAAATGCTCTAACCACTGAGCTGTTGGACTCCACGTATCATTTGAGGAATGATTATTGTAACTGTGCTGGATCGATCCACAGGATGAGATATAAGATTCGAGTTGTTCGAATCTAGAATGCATTGCCTGAAAAGGTGGTGGAGGCCGATTCGATAACAACTTTTAAAAGAGAGATAGACATGTATTTGGGGAGGATGTGTTTGCACAGTTATGGGGAGAGAGCTGGGGTGTGGGATTTAATTGCTCTTTTTAAAGAGCTGGCAGACTCGATGGGCCGAATGGCCGTCTTTTGTGCCATAAGATTCTACGATTCTATGAAGATGGTCTGAAATCTTTAAATCTTGTCATCTTGTGAAGTGCAGTGATTAACTTGTAAGCAATCTGTGTGTATATGTGTAACCAAACAATTGCTTAAACAACAGTGTACACTTATATAGCACCTTTCACACGAGGAAGACAGAAAAGGCTTGATTTGGTTGGTTCACATGTTTGTTTTTTGTTTCTTATTCCAGGACAGCAGCGAGTTTCTGTGACCTGTCTCCTAGTGTGCCATGGTTTACTGCTGGTTGGAACTAACCTGGGTATTATTGTGGCTCTGCCAGTTCCTAGACTGCAGGGGATCCCAAAGGTTACAGGTGAGACATATTTGGCTCAAACCTTGTTCTATAAGATTTCAGAACATCGTACACATAGGATTTTTCAGCTAATCCTGTGTGGGGAACAGGAGAATCTAGAAGTAAAACGATCATTCAAAAGAAAATCAAAATTAGTGTGCAAAAAACTACGCTAATTAACAATCATAAAAATTGGTATTTAAATGGCACCCTTCACGTAGGATGTTATACATAAATGTTCATACCAGTGTATTTTTTTTGCTGTAGACAGGTGCACTGTGTTTGTCACAGCCCCAAAAGATTCAGCCTCCCAGGATAATTACTACTGTCAGGTGCTCCAACATCAGCACAGTTCTCTTTAAAATGCACAAGGGACTTAGCCACTGTTTTTTTTCACAGAGCATGTTCACAGCTCATTCTTTAGAATCAGAGGGGTGTGATGTGCTAACTAACCTGTGGTGCTAATTAGCATGTTAATTGAATTTACTGTCCGATTATTATCCAGCGAACTTGGGACGTCCTCCTGACGTGAAAGGCGCTATACAAATGTAATTTTGTTGTTGTTATTTAACGCATCAACTGGACCCTGCGAGGACTCTCTCTGCCCTTCTCCTCAGGTACACTAGACACTGCTACATGTTAGCTACACCATGAATTGGATTTTTGACTCATGTATTGTGTTACTGGAATACCAGTTCCTAGGATACTGGATTACCAGTTCCTAGGATACTGGATTAACATAACAAAATGAATCCGAGTAAAACGAGTGATTTCACTTACCACTCGCTATCACTAGCAAAGCAGAAATCATTACATTATTGGTGAAGCCAGCTTCCTTGCACAGCCAAGGCTGTATCTGGGGAGAGGCTGTATCTGGGGAGAGGCTGTATCTGGGGACTAGTTGATAATAATGTTAGTGATAATAATCCTTGCATTTGTTATGGTTCCTTTCATGCCCTGCACTATAAAGTGCAGTGATCGTGTGTGTTTTGTGGGGGAATGCAGCAGCCAATTTGCACACAGCAATAATAATAATAATAAGTCTTGCATTTGATATAGTGCTTTTCACATCTTCTAGACATCTCAAACTACTTCATAGAATAAGCTGTAAAGTGAATTGACTGCATATGTGTGGGCGAAACGCAGCAACCACTTGCGCACAGCAGTGACCCACGAACATTCGTGGATTGAACTGACCAATTTATTATTGGGTTTTTTTCTTGAGGGATTATTATCAGGCATGTGGAGTAAAAAAAACTTGCTCAAGGTTTCACCCTGCCGCGAATCGAACCCAGGTCTACCACTTGCGAGGCGAGTGCTCTAACACTGAACCACAGGATTTGTTTTGCTGTAGACAGGTGCACTGTTTTTGTCATGCTACCTTTCACAGCACATCAGTGTTTGAGAAATAGCCATGGAGTGAGTGACCAATTTTGTTTCAGGAATTGTTGACCTGAACACCGGGAGAAATTACCTTCTACTGTACTTTTGAATAATGCCATGTGATCTTTAATGTCCACCTGAACAGTCGACATGTAAAATATTGTAATATTTGCTGCTTTCACAACATTTGCTAATTATCACCATAGCAGATTGACTGCCGCATTCGCCAACAAAGTAAACAGTCATTACATTTTACAGTATATCCTGTGAACTGCTTTGAGACATCCCCTCTCAACATGAAACGTGTTATATAAAATGTAAGGATTATTATAATATTAATTAGCACACCAGAACATTGCAATTTGTTCACTGCACAATAACAGCTCTAAGCACTAATAGACAATTGGCCTATTTAGCCAACTTGTCCAATGATGCAAATGGTTCCTTTGAAAGGTTTATCTCATTTCCTAACAGTCTGAATCCTTTCAATTTCTAATAACATGTCTAGTCACTTATTTTGCCAAAACATGCTAGGGTTTATAGCTGGACTGGTAGAAAATGATTTGCTGCTGCTTGGAATTGAAATATGAATTTCAAAAGCTTCTGTTTTAATTGAAATTATTCTGTGAACACATAACAGGGAACTGAAGAGAAATTATTCAAAGTTGAATTCACGTTAATTTTAATCCACAATCATTTCAATTCACAATAGTTGTACATTATAATTATAAACCGCCTTTGTAACATTCATCTACCTCCATAAGTATGTCAAAATTAGCTGACCAATTTTAAATATGGTTGATAGGCATGAAATAGCTGAGTGCATCTGCTCACCTAGTCTGTCTAATTGGTGGATTATCATTGACTGAAAGAGATTTGGCTTGCTTTAATGCAGTGTAAAATATTTGGCCGGGTTTAAAACTATTTTTTAAGCAATTTCCACTTGTGGGAGGGCGAAAAACATCTTCTATTTTTAACACATTACGTTATCATCCAACATCAAAGAACTGGTATTGTTGGACCCAATGATTCTCTCGCTGTTTTTAAACACAGAAAACTGCCTTTGCTGATTCATTGGCAGGACACTGCCTCAATTCAGATCAAGTTAGGCATCATCTCTTGAATAAGATCAGAACGGCCTAGTGGGTGATTGAAATTGATTGCAGCTAAGCAAGGTGGTTTTTCAGCAGTTTGTTGGCACTACCATTATTCAGAAGTGGAAAGGGGAGAACATTTTAAAAAAACACATTAAAAAAACTCTACATTAAATGCATGGATTATTATTTTAACCTTGTATAGATATATTTAAGAGGAAGCTAGATATACCTATGAGGGAGAAGATAATAGAAGTGTATGGGAGGGAGTAAAAGTGGGGGGAGACTCACGGGGAGTATAAACACCAGCTCAGACTGGCTGGGCCAAAGGGCATATTTCTGTGCTGTATTCTATGTAAATCTATGTTTAATTTTTAAGCTTGAATAACCAGGAAGGCAACATTTAAGCACTTAACGTCAGTTTGAATTTTTTTTTGCACTGGTTCAATTGTGCTCAGGTATTCCGAGGGAGGGTAAATCTTGCCTTGAGCCATCCAGCAAGTGGGAACTAGACAATCACCACCTGGCCTAACAAAAGCCCTGTGATAGGGTAGGTAGGGAGTTAAACAAGATCACATCACCTTGCTCCCACCAAGGGGGAGGAACTACCCAAGGCTGAAGCAGACTGATCGACAACGCCTGGCAACCAGCACTGAATTTCAGTGTGGACTTGCACTGTCAGTGTCAGAAGTCAAGCTTTTCAGCTCCTTTATACTGTGCCTTGCCTCCCCAGACATTATTGTCAATGCCCCCAACAGAAACTCTGAACTGTAGATGGCACTTTGAAAACAATATATGCAATTCATGGTGATGGGAGGGGACTCAATAGATCTTTAATACACGTCAGACTACGTCACAGGATCTCTTAAAGACAAAACATTTCAACAAATAAACTCCTAAAACAATTACAGCGCTTGTTTCAGATACTGCACAAGGCCGTGTATGTGTCACAATATGTGGCACGGCCTTCAATTTGGCCACAGTCAGGAATAACATAGAATAGGTGTCTGTCTCAGTTCAAATACTGAAGAGATGTAATACTGACCCACAGGGTATGAGTAGAGACATACAACAATGTAAAATATATTTAAATCAAATTATTGTTGAATTAATTGGAGGTGGAGTCCAGTAGCTCAGTGGTTAGAGCACAAGTGTGAGACTTGCGTTTCGAATCTAGGCAGGTCAGGGCAAAACCTTGGACAGGTTTCCTTACTCCACACGCCTAATAATAATCTATCCAAAAAAATCAATAGCTTGGTCATTTCAATCCACGACTGTTCGTGGGACACTGCTGTCGCAATTGGCTGCCACATTTCACCCATGAGTATAGTCAATTCACTTTACAGCATATTCTGTGAAGTGCTTTAAAATACATATAGAAGATGTGAAAAGCACTCTATCAAAACGCAAAGATTATTGTTATTATTGTTGGACTATGCCAGGAGGAGAAGAAAGAAAATCTCAGAAATCACTAATTGCAGTGCAGAGTGGCTCGAAGCATGTGACCATCAGTGGGTTGTGGGTGACTGACAGGAATCTAGTTATGGTGCTTCAGAGGGGTTCCCTGATTGACGGACCAGGAATCCCCTTCACTGATCCCGAGTCACTCGGTAGTGAATCCCATTGTGAACTGCTTGCTGTTTTATTGTTCCATTAAAATATTTTTCCACTTTTACCTAACATTCCAAGTGTGATTCTCTCCTCCCGCAGGAAGGGGGATGGTATCGTACCATGCACACTGCGGGCCGGTCAAATGTCTCACAATGGCCGCTGCCAGCTCCTCCTTGGCCAACACGAGTGGCTCAGTGACCAGTCTGACATCTCCAACGGAAGGGAGAGACGGAGAGAGGAGCCAGCCAGAATGGTCGGAGCCAGGATCCGCAACCAGCAAGGACAGAGGGGTTTGGCTTGGGGACTCGTCAGTGACTGCTGCACATAACAGCAACCAGCCTTCGTCCTCAGGATCCCAGACATCCTCCCATCATTCCGGTTCACTGGAACACGGTCCTGAGGACAGCACAATATATGAACTGTTGAACGAGCCCAGTCTCTCAAATAAAGTCAAACACAGTGACAATGAAAGGACAAAGAAGATGAAGATGAGTTCAGTTTTGGTCATCTCGGGAGGGCAGGGACACAAACGACTAAACAGGAAGTCCAAACCTCAGCGTCAAGATGAGAGCGTTTCCACCGTCATGGTTTGGCAGATTCCTTTGTTAAACGTATGAGAAGTCAAAGTCTTCATCATATCCGCTGCTTTCTCTATCCACTACCTTTTTGATACACCTAGTGAGGTGTGCGCAAAATGTCTAAATATCCTTTCATGTTTTGACCAAGATGTGTTGTAGTTTTGTTACACCAGCCCAGCAATAGTGTTAAATAATGGTAATATTCAATAATTCATAAACTCTAAACGTAAGTTAAAAAGTAGGTCTCATTCCTTTTTAAAATCCAGTAAACTGTCCCCTTTCTGGAATGTGATCCTAAAGCCTTATCCCTTTCCCTCCCCGCCTTCAAAAATGCCTTAAGAAAATTTGACTTCACCTTTTGATACTTTGCTCCCCTCCCCAGATTGGGTTTTCAATCAGCTGTGTGACATGCCTTCTGATGTACATCCGACATGAAAAGTGCTATATAAATGTACATAGATTTTTGTAAATGTCAGAATTCGCGTCACCAGCTTGATCCCAAAGCACATGTCTCCCAATTTTTGTTTTGTTCTGGAGAATATCAGTTTGCAGACAGCATTCTATATTCCTTTAATGCCTGATGAAAAAACTGTGTGGATTTATTAGTAAAACTAAGCCAACAATTAAATACGTTCAGAACACTTGGGTGCGAAATGCTTTAGATCATCTTTTTTAACAGTATGTCCTTGGTGGTCCTTTTTTTTCCTGGGAACATTGTTTGATAATAATAATATTATTGTTAATAATAATAATTGTTTGATACTAGGATACCTGCTTACCGAACAAAAAGTTAATAGAAAGTGGAATAGAATTAGTCTTTTAGAAAAGAGTTGCAAGTTTACATACAGATTTATTTGCCTTCCAGACAGATTGATGAGACTAGCCTGGTAGAGGATGATGCTGGTGTAAACTACTGAAATCTATATTAAAAAATATATAGGGTGGCAATTCGTAAATTTTGAAAATCGTCATTATACAAATAAAGCAGCTAATTTTTGAAAGGTCTATTTGTATTTTGGATGTGAAAGTAAAAGTAAAAGAGAAGTATGTATGCCGTTTGTATACACTAGTCAAAGCATATTTAATACTGCTTCCTAGAGAGTACAGTATACAGTACAGCAGTGTTTTTTTGGAGGTAAATTGCAGCACACACTCTGGGGCTCAGTACTCAAGTTAATGTACAAGTATGGATTATTGATCATTCCAAGAACTGGTGAAACCTATTGTTTAACAGTAATTGTGTCTCCAGTCATGTACTTTTGCACACAGGCTATACAAAAAGAATCATGTATGTTTTACTTTTGTTTGCGGAGGCTTTATTGTTTAAGAAACTAAATTTTGAGATTGGGGTCTAATTTATGATCATTGCACAACTGGAAATATTACATCAATTACAACTTTGGTTTGTGACTATTAGTTTGCAAAACTCATAGAGAAGATCACGAATCCTAATTCAACATACTCTGGTGAGAAATGGCCAGTTAGCTTGCTCGGTTAGTTTATTGCCTTGAGTATTTTGCAAGTGACGCAGAAAATACACCTTGCACAATAAAACTGGTTTGCAAATATTGCATTGTTAGACCACAATCTGCATATAAGTTCACGATTATTTTATGTATCACCAAGCAATTCTTATAATAATTTGTCTATTATTAGTTGTATGCAGTACACTTTAAATGAAATAAAAGTGGAATACTTTGGATACAACTTTGAATGTAAGTGGATTTGTGTGTTCCTGTTCAAATTGGAAGACATGTTTTCAAAAGCAATCAGCAATATTTTCAATCTGCTCCCAATAATTCTAACGCTCGAAAGTCAGTACAGTAGTATGCTTGAGTAGGACTTCAGTATTCAAATGTATTTAGATTTTCCACTGAATAATTGTTTTTGTTTGAAAATAGTTTGCAGCAGTGCTCTTGTGGTTGTAGTATAACATAGTCCAGACATCTCAAAGTGCTCCACAAGATTTTACTGTGAAGTGTAATGATTGTTCATTTGTAGGCTAACATGACATTCAACCTGCACTATGTCTCACAAACAGCTATAAGGTGGATGACCATTTTTTATCTTGATTTTTTGGAGCCAATACACCAGGATAAAAAATGTCATGGGATCTTTAACATCCAGACAGAATGGGTCCATGGTTTAATATCTCACCCAAAAGATGTCACCTCAACAATGCAGCATACCCCAGTACTGCATTGGAATGTCAGTCTGACTGTTAGTTCAAAAACTCAACATTGCATTGGAACAACAACAATAAAATTGCACTTATAAAGCGCCTTTCACGTCAGGAGGACTTCCCAAAGCGCTAAACAGTCAAGTCGGGACCCGAGTGGAGGGCAGGGTAGGTAGGGGGAAGGAGACTGGAAGAGGGGGAAGAGTTAGTGGGGCAGGCGAAGGCGCGGTCGAAGAGGAAGGTCATGAGACCAGCCTTGAAGGAGGAAGAGGAGGAAGGGAGGCGGAGGGGCTGCGGGATGGAGTTCCACATTGTGGGAGCAGAGAAGCTGAAAGCCCGGCCGCCGATGGTCGGGCGGTTAGGGTGGTGGATGTGGAACAGGCCTGAGTCTGCTGAATGGAGGGTGCCTTGGGAAGTCCTCCCGACGTGAAAGGCGCTCTATAAATGTAATTTGTTGTTGTTGTTGTTGCTGGCAGGCTGATAGGGAGACAGTAGGTCAGAGAGATAGGCGGGGGCAAGGCCGTGAATGGCTTTGAAAGTGAGGACAAGGATTTTGAATTCGATCCTCTGGGTGATGCAGACCCAGTGAAGACGCATGAGGGTGGGAGTGATGTAGCCGGAAAGCCTGGTACGGGAGAGTACACGAGCTGCAGAATTCTGAATGATCTGCAGCCTGTGAAGGGAGGAGCTGGGGAGGCCAATGAGGAGAGAGTTCCCACAGTTGAGCTAGAATTGATGAAGGCGTGGATGAGAGTTTCAGCGGCGTGTGGGGTGAGGTAGTGGCGGAGTCTGGCAATATTGCGGAGGTGATGGAAGGCTGTGCCGGTCATGGAGCGGACATGGTGGAGGAAGGATGGTTCAAGGTCGAACAGGACGCCCAGATTCTTGATTGGCTTCGAGAGGTGGAAAGAGCAGCCTTGAACGCTGATGTTGTTAGCGCCTGAGGTGCAGAGGCCCTGACGTGAGCCAATCAGGAGGGCTTCCATCTTGTTGACATTGAGGAACCCACAGTGTTCTGCCAGATTATTGTCTTGAAATATAAAATCCACCTAAAAGCACATTATCTATTATAATGCCTGTCTACCAGAAATTAGCAGACTGTATAATTTAGCTAATGCACTTGGTTTGCGTAACAGCATCGCTGATGGGGCAGAGTTGATGACAATGCTTTGAGGAACAAATGTCTTGTTCAAACATTACAAATATTATGAGGTGGAACACATGTGACTTGGTAGAATTTACAAGAATTCTAAGCTCTTATGAAGGTAGAAGGATCTACAGTATTTGGAAATGTACCAGTTTTGTTGAAACATCCAAAACACAGCTACTTCTATCCGATCAACAACAACAACAACAAAATTACATTACAGAGTGTCTTTCATGTCGGGAGGATGTCCCAAGGCACTGAACAGTCAGTGGTCAGGAGCCAAGTTTGGGGGGTGGGTGGTGGGGGGAGGGGTGGCGTAGGCAGGATTGGGATGATGGAGGGCAGAGAGGTAGAATTGAAAAACTGCTAAAAAGAGCAGGTGTGAGCAGATGATATATGCTAAGAAAATTTATTATATTTAATAAGAATTTCTCAAAGATAATACTTGAACATTCTAATTTAATATGGATACGTGATCTGTCTTTGCACTTATCACTTTGTGTGGTGATGTGGGGTGAGGGGAATCCATACTTATTGTACTGTAAGAATACTGTAACTCAGCGGTTAGAGCACTGTTTAGAGACCTTGGTTTGATTCCTGGCAGGGCGATATCTTGGGCAAGTTTCCTTACTCCACATGTCTGATAATCCCTCAAGATAAAAAAACACATTAGAATTTGGTCACATAATCCATGACTGTTTGTGGGAGACTGTTGTGCGCAATTGGCTGTCGCGTTTCATCCACAAAATATATAAAGTTAATTCACTTTACAGGATATTCTGTGAAGTGCTTTGAGGTGCCCAGAAGACATGAAAAGCTCTATATCAAATGCAAGGATTATTATTATTACTGGCAAGAAGCAGCTTTTCTCAACCATTATGAATGGTGTATCTTGTGTCAAAAGATAATTTTGGTGCATTCAGTGTAAATTGCCACAAAGAACATTACAACAACAACAAAATTACATTTAAAGAGCGCCCTTCACATTGGGAGGACGGTCCCAAGGTGCTGAACAGTCACATTTGGACCCGAGCAAGGGGGAGGGGCAGGGTAGGGGGGAAGGGAGTGAGTGAGTAGGAGGGAGGGAGAGAGTTAGGATGGTGGCAGAAGGCACGATCAAAGAGGAGGATTACTCTACAAGTAATAACATAATGATAATAACCACTGCGTTTCATATGGTGCCATATCACAATGCTGAGAGTCTCAAATGCTTCATGGGATATACTGTAAAATGCATGGACTATTTTGTGGGCAAAACAATAATTAGCAAAGAGTGGGGATATATAGGACATTTTATTTATAACATTATTAACTGTTAGTACAGTACATGTTTGTTCATTTTAACTATAAAAATCAAATGTTACTTTCGAAAATATTTATTTTAACATAACATTTTTACAACTAGAATAGAAAATACCTTGATTATTTCAACAAAAAAATGTAGTGGGTTGGGGAAAGGGGTGGGTTGGTGAAAGGGGTGATGAATAGATACTGTGTCAAAGATCCCATCTTATTTGCCAGATGTTCTGATGTTGTGCTGCGCTAATTAACCCTTGTAGACATTTTAGCAAACATAATAAAATATCAACTGGTTCCAGATGTGCTGGAGGTGGACCTCTCGTCCCTCTCAACGGTCACGTCTGACAAGCTGGTTGTGGTCTGCACTGGATTCCCAGTTTGTGAATTATAGCTTTGGATTGCTGATTAGTGGGTTTATGCCTTTACTCAACTTTCCTTAGTGAAGCTAGTCCCACTGACTAACACATAGGCCATACAGCCTCCAGGCCATTCAGTTCACTGCCGATAAATACACACTACATGAGAATCCTTTCTTCCTAATATCCTCTCCTTCACCTCTGTATTTCCTGCTCCCTCCATTGTAGGTTAACTGGCAGTGCAATGTTGCCAGCTAGGAATGCAATCCAATGGGAGCCACAACCATTCAGAAGGGCACTCCATAAGGAGAAATCTCTATCCTGCACATCTAAGGCATCAGTCAATGTGTTTATATTACTGTAATGGTCACAAATCATAACAATGTGTTACTTAACCTATCACAACATCACAATGTGTACATCATGATCTCTTCCGAAATCCATTTAACTCCTTCATACTGGAATGTATTTTTTTGTGCGGCTACATTTTAGTTGTGTGTCAAATTCAAAGACACAAATGTTTGTTTCATGAAATTAAATTGCATTTTCCAAGCTTTGTTACAATCCATGTATGAAATGGATTCAGTTGCCATTTTGCCAAGGTTCAGATGTTTTTGGGGCATCAAAAAAGACCTTACCAATTAAGAGTACATCTACTAGATTTTGATGGTAACGTACACTGAAATATGCCATAAAGAGCACCTATATATATATTTAATATATTTGGCTTCAAATGGTTATTCATACAACCTGGTTCAAATATATCTGAACTAAAGGCTTCTCAGTCTGCGGGCTGTGCAGGAGTTTAGAAGTCATAAACAATGGGCATAAATCTATAGCACAAAACTATCTATAATTTGGTTTGAAGTCACATTAAATTCACGCTATTGAGGCCACACAGAATGGTAAGCATGACAATTTCACAAATTCAATAATTTGTGCTCTTCTGAAGTTAAGGTGATAATGATTTACATTTCATATACCTGTACATTAAAATCTCGATTAAAATCTCCGGCCTGGTTGGACCCTCTCACCTGGATTTTGGAGTTTGTCGGTATTTAGAACCTACTGTAGAAATGGCTGGGGTTCATACACCACGTTTCTGTAAACACAGCACTGAAGCCAAACAATGCCCGAGCGGCAACCAAAGCACCAGATAACAGAGTGGGAACTGCAAGCAGCTGTTCTGAATTTGGGGGGATTTGCAGACAATGCAAAAAAAATTAATGCTGCTTGGATTTTTAAATCTTGCCAGTTTTAGGGAGTTGCCAGCTTTCGGAATGTCAAATTATCGAGGTTTTATTGTAGTGCCTTACATGTTAGAAGAGCGTCTCAAAATGTTTTGCAAGATTTACTGTAAAGTATAGTGACAGTGCAATTTGTGGCCATCTATGTCCCACACAACCAGAGTGATTGAGCAATAGATTGGTAGTTGGCCTTCTGCTCTCCTCCTAACACTCTCTCCTCTCCTACTCTCCTATCCCTCCCCCACCCCCCATTCAGGTCCCAACCTGACTGTTCAATGCCTTCGGACATCCTCCCGACATGAAAGGCGCTCTATCAATGTAATTTTGTTGTTGTTGTTGGTGGTAACACTGGGAGAAAATCCCTCCTCTTTTCGAATAATGCCAATGGGATGGATTGTTGCAATCCATCTGCGCATAAAGATCCAAGTTAGACTTAATCCTCATATATAATTAAGTTTCACTATAACATAGTGAAATGGTTGTGCAGGAAAAAATGGCAGGGATGAATTCAAATAAGATCCCTAAGTGGAGAAGTCAAATATCTAGAAACATGGTCTTGTTCACATTATAACATGTATTTCAAAAGCATAATTTTTTAAATAAATAAAAGTACCTGCGTGTGATAAAGTGTCTTATCACATCATCAAAATGTCTCAAAGCACTTCACAGGATATTAGTGTAAAGAATGGTGTCTGGATATTTGTAGGCGAACATTGAAGCCAATTTATGCACAGCAACAAATGAATGACCTTTTATTTTCTGCGGGATTGTTGGCTAGGAAATCAGGAAAAACTCCTTTTTGTTTTGAATAGCACTATAGCATCTTTAATATCCACCTGAATTTCAAGGCAGGTTCTCAGTTTTAAATACTGTCAACTGAGCCAGATTAACACCCATTCTTGTTGGGATCCATCATTTATATTTTTCATGTCTCAAACTGACCTAATATTGTTTAACCACTGTAATCCGATCAGAACCGGAGACTGAAGTCAGTTTTGCATCCACATTTCTTACCAGAAAAACACGTTCAAATTCCTTGCTTTTTTTCTTTTTAAGAAGTTCAAACCCATCAAGCTCTTAGAGCCATCACACTCATCCTCATGGGAAAACACTTTGTTTTGCTCTAATCTAAATCTAAGTGGATTACATTCAGTTTTACTTTCGGTTCCACCAAAACAGTAGAATAAAAACAACAATAAATTACATTTGTATAGCACCTTTCACAGCAGGGGATCACAGGTTTAAGGTTGTAATAGGCCTTTGCATGGAGCTCAGTGGTTCAAGCATTTGTTTTGCAAGATCTGGCCTTGGTTTGATTCCCAGGCAGGGCGAAAGATTGGGCAAGTTTCCTTACTCAGCACCCCTCTGTTTACCTAGTAGTATGTAGGAACGCAGTTGTTAGTCAGTTGGTGGATCGCTTTTCCAGGGATAAAATCCCTTAAAAGCAGATAATTTGGTCACTCAATCCACGACTGTTTGTGGGACATTGCTGTACTCAATTGGCTGCTACATTTCACCCGCAAATATACAGCTATTCACTTTACAATATATTCTTTGAGATGTGTAAAAGATGTGAAAAGTGTTGTAACAAATGCAAGAATTATTATTATTTCAGGGCAGACTTTATTCACCCAGAGGGAATTAATGACTGAAACACAAAATATAGTGTAAAGTGAATTGACTGCATATTTTGTGAGCGAAATATGCTAAGAGGAAAGATGACATTTTGAAACATGCCTTGAAAGAGAAGACTCTGGAATGCAGTTGCAGAGAGCAGGGGTAGAATAGCTGAAAAATGGCCTGCTGGCGGTGTAGATAGTTTCAGTCTGTTTATAGCTCAGGTGTAGTGTGGTTGGGACAATTAATTTATAATCCAAACACATCTGCTGTTCATCTTCCAATCATTAATGGTTTTGTGTAATATATTTGTGATTTTATTTTCAATCGTGCAAAATGACCAGAATTACTTCAAGTTCAGGTGAGCCAATGAGCGGTGATCAATGACTGTGCCATTTGCAATTGACATTAATCCTTGTATTTCTTAAAGCACCTCATCATGTCGTTAAAATGTTTAAAAGTGTTCAGAGGATTTACTGTATCGTCGAGGGACTGTAGATTTGTAAGTGAAAGCAGCAGCCTATTCCCATAACATCAACAACAACAACAACTTAAACTTATAAAGCGCCTTTCATGTCGGGAGGACGTCCCAAGGCGCTGCACAGGAGGCGTGTGACCCGAGCTGGGAGGGGAGTGTTCGGGAAGGGGTGAAACACGTGGGGGAAATCGAAAAATTTGGGGGGGAACAAAAGGCACGGTCGAAGAGGAAAGTCTTCAAACCGGCCTTGAAAGAGGAAAGGGAAGAAACAAAGCGGAGGGAATGGTGGGATGGAATTCCACAGGGTGGGAGCGGAGAAACTGAAGGCCCGGCCTCCGATCGTGGGGCGGTTCGGGTGGGGGGCTTGGAGCAGGCCAAGTCCTGCTGAACGGAGGGTCCAGGTGGGCTTATAGGGGGAGAGTAAATTGGTTAAACAGGGCGGGGCAAGGCCGTGAAAGGCCTTGAAAGTGAGGACGAGGATCTTGAACTCGATCCTCTGGAGGATGGGGAGCCAGTGGAGACGGGCGAGGGTGGGGGTTATGTGGTCGCGGAGGCGGGTGCGGGATAATACACGGGCTGCAGAGTTTTGGATGACCTGCAGCCTGTGAATGGAGGAGCTGGAGAGGCCAACGTGGAGAGAGTTTCCATAGTCCAGTCATGAAGTGATGTACGCGTGCACGAGTGTTCCACACAACAATGTCACATTGATGGCCATGAAGTGAATGATCAATTTTATCTGGATTCTGGGGTATTGTTGGCCAGGACATTGTGCCATTTATTAAACATGCTACCAGGAGAACAACCTTCACATATGCAAAAGGACACAATTTTTATGAAAATATCAAGGAGACGGAGTGAATTAACTTACTTGCGTGTACATTTATACATTTACAATAGTATATTTTTATTTTATTTTGGTATTTCCAGTTCATCTGACATTCATTTCTGCTGTCAAACTTTCAATAAATAATAATAATACTTGCATTTATTATAGCACTTTTCACGTCTTCCAGACATCTCAAAGCTCTTCACGGAATATGCTGTGAAGTGAATTAACTATATTTTGTGGGCGAAACGTGGCAGCGAATTGCACACAGCAGTGTCCCACAAACAGTCATGGATTGAAATGACCAAATTTTATGATTGTGTTTTCTTTCGAGGGATTAGTATTAGACGTGTGGAGTGAGGAAACTTGCCCAATGTTTCCATTTATCCTCCCTCTACGGTCGCCTTCACTTCCAGTTAAACAAACACATGTGCAAACACATTATCTGGAAAGGCAGTGGTCCTGATATTCTCAGAGTATAGGATCAGGTCGCTCTAGATAGATATGCGAGTCTTGTTAAACTCATTGGGATCCATTGTCAGACCAAGTAAAGCTGGAGACATTTCCCAAGTAATGCTGGACACAGTAAATGTTGAGCTGTAGGGGATTCTCTCTCTCTACAGTATAACTAAGTCATTTGAACAGAAAGTATTGCTTTCAGATGTTTTGTCACGTTAAATTATTATTTTACAAAAACCTCCTCCAATCTCAGTAAAGTAATACTAAACAGAGTGCATTTGTCCTTTGAACCCTTTCCACCTGCTCTTGTCTGCAGCATAGTAATTCATGAACTGTACTTTCTCCATGCCCAAATGTCAAATTTCACTGCAGCGTTTGTAGGGTTTATTATTATTGTGGGGTGGGGTGGGAGAGTTTGTTTGAAGATTTGTGACTGATATACAATACGACAGTTCCATGAAGAAACATAATCAAATTCCTGCCATTCCCAGGTGAACGAATGGGTGGTTGGGGGGGGGGGGTGGGGTGAATGAATGGATAATATATCTTCAGAAATATAGCAATAAAGAAAGCAACGAGGAAACAATTTACAGCCAGTGTTTTGCTTTCTCTCTCTCTCTCTCTCTTGCATTAAACGCTGTCCTTCCCAGCTCTCCAAACCAATGCAATTTCAATTCATTTGAATACTGTCTGGATCTATACAATCAGAGAGAGGAAACGCCGCCCCCCCCCCCCCCCCCCGACTCCCCAAGCACACACAGCACTGCACAATCTGCTTTGCACAATCCAACCAGCAGTTTGCGGCTGCCTTCAAAGCACTGAGGAAGTGGGCGGCACTGACTGGCATCCACCATTGGGGTTACTTTGCTTTCAGGAAAACTATCCATTTACAATAAGCAAGAAAACCAGTGACACGAGATTGCAGACCCAACGTTATTTTCTGTGTGTGTGTGCCTGCGTTGGTCCTCTCCTCTTTTAAAGGCTGGGTAGGGTTGTCCAGAGGCTTTTGACTCTTTTCTGCTGGTAATTGAATTACATCGAATTACATCTCTTAAACCGTGCAACAGCTGAAATCAGTTACCGCACAGGAATGCTTTAGTGAGCAGAGCAGTGAGAGAGGCTGCAAAACCAGTCAATTATATATATATATTTGTAGCTGAAGTTCCAGTCGGTGGACACTGAGGGATAAGATGTGGATGGGCTGAGCCATTCTCTTACGCCAGCCAATATTGACTCTGTAAACGTGAAGCCAGATCCTCAGGACTGGTTAACTCGGTCTAGGGGAGGGAGGGATTTCTTAAAGGAACTGCGGTCGTTATGGAAAGAGCGAGGCGGGATCTTTCGTTCCTTGCAAAAAACGGATTAATGCATAAACCTGAGGAGAGATGGATGATCCGGGAGTGAGGCATAATTTGCATCTGGGAAGCAAGCACAGGCTGGAGGAGAAGCGGCTGCATTTAGCGGGGGATTTGGAGAAGGCGCCCAGCGAAGTCTCGGTTCAGTTTCACCTCACACACTTGCCTCCTTTCTTTCTTATCGCTTCACCGGGAATTTATCAGCAAAACCCACCTCAGTTATTTTTGTTTCCCTTCCACTGAGCCGGTTGGGGTGAAGAGATCAGTTCTGCTCACAAGCCTGGTTTAATGTGAGCTGGAACCTGAACTATCAGTAAGTGGTCTGTCTATTATATCATTTCCGTGTGTTTTATTATTATCTTGTTGTGAATAATCCGTGTCTTAAAGAGAAACGATGAGAGCGAGTGGTGATGTGCAAACACTGACTGGAAAATGTTGACGTGACTGACATTTAATGGTTGCTATTTGAGCTTGTACTACAGTCTCTGGAGAAGGGGGTAGGATCCTAAACAGTCCATGGATAGCGACACTATACAGACAGAAAGGACAGG
Source organism: Hydrolagus colliei (assembly GCA_035084275.1). Taxonomy (NCBI): domain Eukaryota; kingdom Metazoa; phylum Chordata; class Chondrichthyes; order Chimaeriformes; family Chimaeridae; genus Hydrolagus; species Hydrolagus colliei. Next base: position 30,558,571 of record CM068744.1, read on the forward strand.
TTTGACAAGGTGTGGACTGGAATAGGTGCACAGGTAAGAAGGTGCAATAATGTTGAGCTGTTTTGCTAAACAAATGAATGAATAAATGATTAATTTGCAAATGATTGTAAAGAGTTGCCCCGTGCGCTTTCGGGTCATTGGTTTAAGATTCAAACGTCATTGCGTTTTATTTATAATAATAATCGTTTTATTTATCCATTCATTAGCTGTTTTGTTCATTTAAAGAACAGAACAGATTGGGGTGGGGGGGGGAATGAAACAACAGAGAGATTAATGGTCAGCCAGACGTTAAAATGCTGCAATGTCTGGGAAGCATTTCTCTTGTGCATTTGCTGTGTGCCTTTGATGCTGGCTCTCTGTTTTATTTGCAAGTATGGCTGATCTCAGGGTGGCAATCACCACAACCCGAGACCTACCACCAGCCAGCGGTCTGTGGGATTGCGAGGTCGGGAGAGGGTAAGGGTAAGACCAAGTGGTTCCTCGGGTGCAATCGCTGTCAATGCACAGTAATTCATTTGGAGCAGGAATGACTGACCGACCGTCGCACAGACGCCTGCCAGAGCCTGTGAAGACTGGGTAGTTACAGTGCAGTTGCTGTTCAAGCTGAGCAGTGATGGGGTCATTGAGGTCCCAGCACAACAACCTCACATCAGGACTACACCTGATGGCTGCTCCCTTCCGATCATCCTACACTGTCTGCAATTTATCCATTGCAGTCACACGCGTAACCTGATCAGTGTCTGTGTGTGTTGTGTGTTTGCTGTGTGCAGTCACACACTAAACCCGACCAGTGTGTGTGTTTGCTGTGTGCAATCGCATACTGAACCCGACTAGTGTGTGTGTGTTTGTTGTGTGCAGTCACACACTAAACCCTAGTGTGTGTTTGCTGTGTGCAGTCACACACCAAACCCGACTCGTGTGTGTGTGTTTCTTTGCTGTGTGCAGTCACATGTTAAACCTGACTAGTGTGTGTTTGCTGTGTGCAGTCACCGTGTGTTTCCTGTGTGCAGCACACACTAAACCTCGGCAATGTGCGTGTGTGCTTTACACGGAAATTAGAGTCGCCTCGGATTTGTGCATCGTAATGATAAACGCCAATTTGGACTCGAGGTGGATTAGCTGAACATATCCTTCTTCCTCTTTTCCCTCTCAGTTATTTTACACGTAGATGAAGCCAATAAGTTGAAGTCTCCCAAACATCACGAGTCAATGCAAAGCAGATTGAACAAATGATCGGTTTTATTCTAATGACATGAAAACCTATTTGGAAAAGACACACTGAAGGCTGGGATCAGCATTTATTAGTGAAGTAAATCGCCCCGGCCACCCTCCTGACAACCATCGCTTGATGTTTGATCAGATTGCAATAAGAATTACATGATATCCAATGGCAAGTCAGTACATGACTGGTCGGTGTATCGGGGTCACAGACTGATCTGTTGGTTTGACTCCTGTCTCCCCCCCCCCTCTTTTTAAAACTGATCGTGCAAAGCCTTGGGTCTCTGTTCGCCAGAGCAGACATGTTTCTCTCACTCGGATGATGTCCATGTTAAGGCCACTTTCACCGTCTCCGCGTCAGGCTGTCTGTTTCCCACCAGCCTGTAATCTCCACTGATCCTTTCCTGTTTCACAATACCCACGGGAAAAGCACTTCTGTACTGTACACTCAGTGTGCTCGTCGATGCATGTCCTAACTACTACCCTCACACCCCGCCCAATTTAAACCGAGCAATTTTAACCACAGCCGTTCAATTCACTTGTGATTCAAACAAAACTACTTCTGGCAGAGCCGGAGTCTGTGACACCCCACCTTCAGGTGCACTGATTGCCTCGTTGGTCAAATGTGTCATGTCAACATTTCATCCCAAAGCGAGGCATTATCTAATTTTAACATTGTTCACGAGACGTGCTGGATAAATGGATAATCGGTGGCCGTTTTTAAAAAGCAATAAATTTCCCGGGATATATCTATTTGCACTGTGTAAAAGTCAGCGTGTATGTGTGTCTTCCAAACCCCCCCTTTGCTCGTTCCCAGTTGTGCAGATGAATTCCATTGATGAATATTACGATAGTGCAGACGGTTCTGTAGCGTGGTTGTCACATGAATATCTACATATGATGTTACGGTGAACACCGCGTTGCCTTGGTGATAATCTGGCCACCAATCCAATCCTGGCGGGTTGAGAGCCTGGTTACAATGTGGGAGTCACGGCTAGATTGCTGAGATCATCTGGAATTTATTCGACTAAACTCGTTCCAGCAATGAAAAGAGAGAACCCACGAGGAAGCCGGATTGATTCCCCCATGCCCCTAGGGAGAAGGCTAAAAGGTAGTTCGTCTGACAGGCTAGACAGATAGATTCCTTTCATATAAATAATAACATTGTGATATAGTCTTATCGTGTCGTTGAGACGTCTCAAAGTACTTCACAGCACTAATGATTGCGTATGACCATGTATTTTGTAGGCGAAACGGAACTGCCAATTGTGCACAGTAGTGTCTCACAAATAGTCATGGATTGAGTTACCAAATTATTATTTTATTTGTCTTGAAGGGATTATTCCCTGGAAAGCGATCTACCAATGGATGAACAAGGTTTCTACTTACCTCTAGGTAAACAGAGGCATGTGGAGCAATATTCTTTGTGGATCTGTAATGGCCAAGGTTTTATTTCTTGAACAGAATCCCTTTCAGTGGGCATCGCTGAGTCAATTATTTCATTTATTTGACCGATCTAATTCACTTTTGGTGAAGAATCTTGGATCATTCTTCATCAATTAACTACTGTGACTTGAAAAGATGTTCCCTGCAGTAAATGTGTTCAGCTTTTTGCTGCATCGTGACAATAGTTAATTTGCAATTATTGTGCCAGAGCCTTTTTTTAAATAAAAAAAAGAAAACCTACTACCAAGTGGCTTGGCAGAAAACCATTGTTTACGAATCATAGCATGTTCGGAATCACAAGATTTTATGGCAGATTTTTAAATGACCAGTCTTTAGGTCTGTTAGAAAAAACAAGATTGTTAGAAGAACTTGCCGCAATATATTTCACATCCAAATGAAGGCACGGCCTTGGCTAATAGTCTAATGCAGCGTTCAGGGAGGGGAGTTTCTCCCCCCACATCCAGGCCAACAATTCCCTAGATCATTCACTGTTTGTAAAATACTGCTGTATGCAAATTGTCTGGAACACAGACTACAAAAATACAGCCACTACACTTTACCGTAAATCCTTTACAATTAAGAGCTTTGAGATGTTGTAACATGAACAATGCAATTTTCAAATTAAAGGATTATTAATAATAACCCCAAAGTATTTTATGATATAATTACTGTCATGTGTAATAACTTGCTGTTGTTGTTGTTGACTTTTTGTAGGGAAGGCTTGATGGTTTGATGTAGGTTTCACACCAAGTTTTTTTTTCATTGTCATTAATGTAATTATTTGGAAAACCTTTTGGATGATGGAGGGGCTTGAAACGAGAGTGGGATGCCTGCTTGGTTTTACAATGGGATCCATGGAAAGTGAAGAGATGGTGCATTTATTGTAATGCCTCATGTTCAATGAATAAACATTTCTTGAAGAATTTTTCATAAAGATAATACTCCGGTAAACAATTCAGCACAACAAATGTGTCATTGTGTGCAAACCTCTATTGAATGTTGTTTCTGGAATGAAGCCAGTTTTCAAATTATAGCAATTTTCAACTGCCGTGACAAAGTTAATTGTTTTCTCAGTCACTCATACTGTGGGATGGGAGTGGATATCCTTGCACTTATCTAAGATATACAAACTTGTATGCTGTACTGTATTGCTGCTCCCTCTCATCTCATTCAAGGTCCATCTCGAGACTACCCTTTTGGACATTTTTCCACTCCCCACCACCTTTGGCCTCCACCATTCATGCTGAGGCAGTACTGCTTATCACTTTGGGACGTCATCCTGACATGAAAGGAGATAATATAAATGTTAATTTGTATTGTATTGACTTTAAAACGAGTTTCTCCTTGCCTCGCCAACAATTCCCCCAAATATAATTGGTCATTTGCTTCATGGCTGTTTGTGGTACATTGCTGTATGCATTTATTTGCTGTACTCGCCTACCAATAGAGACACTATATTTTGTAGTAAAATTCTGTGAAGTGCTTTGAGATGTTTTCCTCAAATCTTGACAACATAAAGCTCTATATGAAATACAATTTATTATTACATCAACAAAATAAATAGTATTCAAACTTTTAATACTAAAAGCATCCTCAAATGAGTTCAGAACTACTGTAGTTCCTCATAACAGTACCTATTGCCTTCGCTCCACCGCGTCTGGCCTGCTCCTTGTCCCCTGAATCCTAAGGTCCACCATCTACGGCCATACCTTCAGCCACTACGCCTCGAGGCTCTGGAACTCCCTTCACCTCGCCCCCTTTCTTTCAGATCTCGACTAAAAACCTTTCTTTTCGACCACACTTTCATTCACCTTCTTCTCCCTCCCCCTGGCTCGGCCCTGGCATCCGTTATTGAAAAGCTCTCTGAGATGCCGTCCGGCATGGAGGGCGCTATATCAATCCAAGTTGTTATGTATATTGTTCAGTAACTTGAAAACGGAAAACAAGCCGCTGAGGAAAGTTAATCAACCTTCGGGTTTGTGTGGGTGGGGAGTAATTAATGTGCTATATTTAATCAATATGCCATCACATTGACTGGGTTTACTTAGTCCACTGTGCATGGAGGAAACTTTGCCACACATGTGGTTAATGAAGATTGCAGTAGCACCTGTTTAAGAAATGATTATTATATTATCGAGGCCCAAAATTAATTTGTGCCATTTCAAGAATACTCTTGTTGTCTTTCTTACTTTTACAAATTCAATTTTATCTGACTAATGCTTTAGAGTGTACCTCTTCTCATCAGTCAGAGTGATGCAATCTAATAGTAATAACAATAACAATCCTTGCATTTGAAATAGAAGCCTTGTCAGGTTGTTGAGATGTCTCAAAGAGCTTCACAGAATATATTGTAGAATGGATTGACTGTGTCCTTTATGGCTAAAATACCTTCACTGGTGCCTATCATTAAAAGTAACGTGTTTAACCTTTAATTTAGGCCACTTTATATGCACCACTTCGATATCTGTTTTTGCTCTTTAAAAAAATGTTTTCTTTTCTCTGAAGGACATTGAGAACCGGACTAAGTGCAACAGGGTTACTTGGCTTTTTACCAAAAGACTTTTCACACTTTCGCTGAACTTGAAGGGCGTGTGTATCACCTTGAGACTCCGGCCCCACTGCTCATGAATGCCAGGTGATCCGCCTTAGAGCTGGATCTCTCCCCACAAGAAAACACGCTGGATTTGCCCACTGACTGACTAGACTGACACCGTGGCCGAGGTATAAGGTGGGAGTTATGTCAATAATAATTAGCAGTTTTGCTCTGTAACCAGCCAAGGTGTTTTCTCCAGCCAATGGATCATCCCGGCCACGATCTCCTTGTGGGAACCGCAAATCCTGCTTTGCAGATGAGCGAGTCTGTGCTTTTCAAGGGCAGCCCCGAGAGACCTTTGCCAGGAGGACGTTGCAGTAATGGGACCGAGGACGGGGAAAGGGGTACAGTCGGGACGATGGCAAGAGACGGCGGAGATGGACCCGGAGATACGCTAAACGCCCTTGATGCAGAATCCTCTCTGCGTTTGCGAAAGGAGGCGCAAACTTCATTGGAGCAGCGAACACGTGAGAACGGCTGCTCGCCGGATAATGATGTACCTGTGCAGGGAAATCCGCCTCAAGGGAAAAAAACACTGAACCAGGTAACAACAAGTGAGCACAGGCATCAACCCGTTGAGAAGGAGCCGCCGAAGGAAACCGAGAAACACAGTAACGTGGAGCCTGGGATCGAAGGGGACAGCGTTCAGCGTGTGGTTGCAGAATCAGCCCAAAGTGCTGTCAATGGTGCGCTGGGGAGTGTGGCTCCCTGTGTGCAGGAATGTGATCAAACCGGGCCACAGGCGAGCGGATTGCGGGCCAGGCTGGGCTCTGCCGAGATGCAAGCGGCGGAGACGGGGCCAGGGGAGGGAGATGCGGGGAGTGGCGATGATGCCCAGAGCCCGGCGTGGGAAGAAGCGGGCGGCGTCTCCCTATCCCAATCTCACAGCGGCTCCTCCTGCAGCTTCAGCTCGTCCCTGTGCTTCTCGGCTCAGTCGGGGGACGAGAGGGAACCGGCTGGCGGGGTGGGGGCGGGAGCTGGGACAGGGGCGGGGGAGAGGATAGTGAAGAGCCAGCGACAGATCAACAACAACCACCAGCAGCAGCAACAAAACAGCAGCGCAACTCCGGAGCGAAGCTTCTCCCCTGCACCACCATCAGCACCAGCCACTGAGTGCAGCCTCCTGTCGGCTCCTCCCGCTGCCGCCGCCGGAGAGGCTACAGACCCGGCTCATCCTGCCAGCTGCTGCCGCCGCCGAGGGACCGGGGCCGCTACAATAGACGGAAACGGGGAAGTGGAAAGCGGCCAGGAGCGAGAGGAGGGGGAGGAGCAGCAGGAGGAGCAGGGGTCGTGCTGCTGGCCGGCCAGACACCATATAAACCCTCAACAGCCACAGCCAGAACCACAACAGCCAGGGCTGCATCGACAGTGGCCGCCGCCCTCCTCCCCCTCCTGCCCCCCGCCGCCAGAGCTGCAACCAGACGGGCGGCAGCAGCAGCGGGACGAGCCCGACCTGGTGATCGAGGTGTCCGGGGGCAGCCGCATCCGGGCACACAAGTCGGTGTTGGCCGCCAAGAGCGATTTCTTCCGCGCCCGGCTGTCCAGGCAGTTCGTGAGCGTCCGGGGCGGCCTGAGCCACGCCACGCTGCGGGCTCTGGTGGACTATCTGTACACCGGCACCATGGCGGTCAGCAAGGACACGCTGCTGGACTTGGTGTCCGGCGCCCGCTTCCTGCAGATGCCCTGCGCCGCCGCTCAGGCGGTGGAGACCGTCAAGGCTCAGCTGGAGGTCGGGAACTGCCTGGAGCTGCTGAGCCTGGCCAAGCGGCACGGACTGACCGAGCTGAGAGACGCCGCCTACAAGTACATGAGCGATCATTACCTGCGGGTGCTCCGCGAGCCCGGTGTGTACGGCCGACTGACCGGGGCCGAGCGGGAGCTCATCCTCCGGCGGCGCTGGGCCGAGGGTGAGGAGTGCCTGTTGCTAGCCGAGTTGGGCGACGTGTACGAGCGGCTGTCGTCTTCGTCAAGTAGCAGCCGTGAGAGTAGCCGCCCTCAGAGCCCGGCACCCGGTGGCGGGGCCTCCTCCTTCTCCGCCGCCTCATCCCCGGTGCAGATTTTAGACGACGCCGCCGACGATGACCACAAGCGCCGCCTGCACCGCTACGACCCACAGCTGGACCGCTGGCGGCCCCTGTGCAGCGTCCCCGAGGCGGCGGCGGGGACGGTGTCTGGCGGCGGCGGTTGGCGAGGATGCGGCCTTTGCACGTTGTACAACTACCTGTTCGTGGCGGGGGGCCTGTTGCCTAGTAACGAGGGCGTCGGCTCGGCACCTAGCAACGAGTCGCGGAGGAGCACAACACCCTCAGGAGCTGCTGCTGGTGGTGGTGAGGCCGGCGGCCCGCGGGCCAGTATAAAGTCCCCGGCTGGTGCTGTTGGTGAGGGCGGGCGAAGGAGTTCGGCGTCTTCCACAGGTGGTGCTGAGGCTGGCGGCCCGCGGGCCGGTGCCCGGCCCTCCGACCGCGTCTTCTGCTACAACCCGTTGACCGGCTCCTGGAGCCAGCTGCGCTCGATGAGACAGGGCCGCTCGCAGCTCAAGCTGGTGGCGCTGGACGGTTTCCTGTACGCCATCGGCGGCGAGTGCCTCTTCTCGGTGGAGAGGTACGACCCCAGGAGCGACCGCTGGAGCCCGGTGGCCCCTCTGCCCAAGGGGGCCTTCGCCGTGGCCCACGAGGCGGCGGCCTGCGCCGGGGAGCTGTACGTGTCGGGCGGGTCGCTCTTCTACCGTCTCCTCAAGTACGACCCTCGCCGGGACCGTTGGGAAGAGTGTCCATGTAACAGCAGCAGGAGGCGCTCGGCCGGCATGGTGGCCTTGGGCAGCTCGGTTTACCGCTTCGACCTGGGTAGGGAGCCGCCTGGAGGTGGGATGGGTGTTGGAGGAGGAGGAGGAGGGATGGCGGTCTTCAGGTATAACGCTGTGGCCAAGGTGTGGTCGGAATGCGCCTCACTCATGGTCTCCCCAACCAGCCCACCACGGTCCCTGCAACCTTTCCGCTGTGCAGTCCTCGGCGGAGACATCTACTGCGTGAATAAGGTCAGCACCATGCGCTTCAGCGTGGCCAAGGGAGAAGGAGAGGCTCACAGAGGACAGGAAGAGAAGGGCTGCCCCAACTCATCTTCCCTCCTCACCATCTCCTCTTCCCTCCTCTCCTCCTCGCCTCTGACTTTTCACAGCCAGCAGCTCTCAGCTTGCACAGAGGGCAAAGGGCTTCTGTTCCCCTTCGTGCTCACCCTCCCCGCAGAGAAGAATTTGCCCTCACTGAAAAGTGCGTGAAGAAAAACATTAACAACACCAAAAATTCATTTGTAGGATGCACACCCACAGACAGATAAAACCACACAACAACACCGAAAATCAGCCACACACGCTGGAATGATTTTGCTTTTGCCTCTATGTGTGTTTCGAACCCCCAATAAACTCCCAACAGTTAACCAACCACAAATGCGAAAAAATGGGAATTTTTTTTACTTTCTTGGCTCTGTGTATGTTGTGAACAACCGTCAACAAAAACAACTTTGGATCTAAGCTTTCCACCATGATGGTACACTAATCCATACATAATTAATTGTCAGACATCTTCGTTATTGTAGCATGCAACTCCTAGGGCGGTAGAAAGTGGACTTGATGGACCCTGGTCTTGTTTTGTCCGGCAATTCCTATGTTCCTACCAACAACAAATGGTAGCAACCAACTGACCACAAACGCAAAAAATATTTTGCTTCGCTTGGCTGTGTGAGTGTTGCACCACCACCAACAAGAACAAGCCTTTCGGGATTTGTGTGTGTTGCAAACCACAACAAACTGCATTTATATAGCACCAGAAGGACAAAAACATGCACTTTCAATGGCAATTTTGATGCTAGATCATACAGTGATTGTGCAACTTTTGCTGCGGAAAAAAATATACAAATTATATATTTTTCAAACCAAAAAGATGAATCTTCAAAAGTTAGAGAGAGGGGTTTAGATATGATTCATAAATTGAGTATTGGAAACCTAATTTTTCCCCCCACAATTAACCAGCACCAGCAGCGATTCTCAAAGGTCAGTCAACTCAGACTGGTATGTTTTTTCCTGTTCGCATTAAAATAGAAACTCACTACAAAACTCAGTACACTTTACAATAATTCCTGTGAAGTGTTTCGAGACATTTTGATGACCACGATGAGACACTATGATAAATGCAAGGATTATTATTTTTCTCTCTGGAATTTCAGATTACATTTTCTATAAACACAATAAATATGTTTGAGAAGTCACTGACCTGCTGGAATGTGCACAAAACATTGATTTGTCTCCTCCGGGCAAGGCAGTTTAGAGCTGGTTTAAAAAAAAAACTTTTAGAAATGTTAAAATGTTTGTATTGTTTGCTGTTTCTGCAATGCATATTGTACTTCCTGATCTTCCAAGGATATTTTCCAACATTTGAATTCCTCCTTGTGAATGCTGCGTGTCGGGATTTATTATTGTCTTGCTACTGACTGTGTGTCTCTTTGCAGCAATCAAAGGTTTAATAGTACTGAATCTGAATTGCATTGGTTTTATTAAGGACTGTCGCCCTGTGGATACTAGCATGTTGAAACTATAGACAGTTCATGCCTTTGGCAAAGAATGAACTGAAAACTATCAGCCATGAACTCTTCAGTATACAACGGGGATGAAATTTGGGATTTTTTTCATAATGTATTCCTTGTGGCAGTTCTCGTATGGAATGTAGTGAATTATAGTAAATTGCAGTCCTATATTACACATGCTGGAGAGATTTCCAGGGTGCAGTCTCATCTTGTTAAGGAAGCTGGTTTCTAAGTTATTTATACTGCACAGCTAGCTAGCATCAATGCAATGTATAGTTATATGAGTGATTGAGGAAAAGGATATTCATTTGATTCCTCGGGAGAGAGTTTTAGGTATTGAATTGATGCTCTCAGACTGTGTTGTGAACAACCAAATTGAGGTCATACCATAAACTTAGTTAAAACATTTCAAAAAGGTTTTCAGCTTAATATGATTAAGCATGAAAGTTTGTAAGTAACCCAATAGACCATCTTCAAGAATCTTGATAGTATTAGACAGTTTCATCAATTACCACAAGTATTTCAATTATAACTGGTCTTAGCTAGGAAAACGATTTGGTTACAGAATTGTGGTAAATTCAATTTTAATCCTGCAACCAAATTAAGTATGAATTTAAGAAGTTTTCACAATTCTTTACCATTTTAAGACATAACATTCTTGCAGTCTTAAAACCAGGTGGAATTTCTGCACTCTGGCTCTTTATTGACATTAAGCAAAGTATTGGTGTATTGCGATCTGTGGTGTGTATAGAATGTTTTGGAATCACTTTGCAGAAGTGTGGAGGCCATTCCACTCTTTGGGATTTACTCTTTTGGTTTATGATGTACTGTCATCTGAACCTCTCAATGAGATCATTAACTTGTTGACCGTATTCTCTATTCCCCACAGAACCTTTCAGAAGCTTAATTTTGTTTAATGTTATTTGAAAATAATGAAGTTGTGTGGTTCTGCCATTCATTAACAATCATAGCTTGCTCGTATTACAGGGAGAAATGGATTCCTGGCAGAGATTACAAGGCAGTAAATATAACTGAATGGAAGATTGCAAAATGTAACCAAAGCTTAAGTAATTTATGAAATGAACTGTAAATTCCAAACAATAGTTTCAGAAATGTGTTGGCAATACATGTTCAGAATAGTGAACAGGAAATTTAGGAAAGTCACCAGGAAGTATTTCTTTACAGCACTGAAATTGGTTACCAGGAAAGGAGGTTGAGGCCGGCACTGTATATATAAGATAAAATATAATGTTGCAAGAGGAAGAAGTAGCATGGGCATTCTAGAAGGGTGAGATTAAATGGGATGAAGGACCTTCTTCATTTGAATAATTCCATCGATTTTATAACTATGCACATTTATTCCGTATATGTAGCACTTCTGAGTGTCCAGAATTATGACAATTGTTGAATGCATTTTTAGTTCTGAAGTCGTATTTCTGTAGTTCTTAAAATAAACTTACAGAAACCACCTCAAACTGGCTGTATTTAAGAATTAGTCAACATCTAAAATGTTACTTAAAAAGGGTAAATCTAGACTGAAGTTCTTCCAGTGGTAATCCTATGTTTAGATGGTGTGGTTTAATTTTATTGAGAACTTTTTATTCATTTTGGGCCAGTTAGCATATTCATAAGCTTTTACCACTAACAGCCACTGACAGTGTATTATTTGTGATGTCTTATGATGTTGACATGTGGAAGCCAACATGTGGACAGTTTATTGAGAAATAATCTTTGGATAATGAATCTGGAAATTCTGCAGGCAGTGGCACGTTCCATTTATGTATTGCTTTAGGATAAATTACAAGTTTTAACCTAACAACCTATTTAAATTATTGTTGGCAAAATGGATTTACAGGTGTCCTCCAATTTACGAAAGGGTTGCATTCCTGAAAACTGTTACGTAAATCGAAATTACATAAATCGGGACTGATTTTCCCATATGGTCCCATTATATAATCCGAGATGCGTTCTTTTGACAACATTTTCAGGTTAAAAACCCACTAAAACAACACATAGACAAGAAGGGGTACTACGGATTCCTGTACTACAATACTGGCGGAGTGAGAGATGGGAAGGAGCAGCCTCCTCCTGTGAGTGATTAATATCATCTTCTTCCTCCAGGGGCAGGGATACCACTGTAGTACCACTTGGTCGGAAGAAAGAATCTAATGTTGATTGCCATGTTCGTTTCTTCTTCTCTTTGTTGAGCTCCTTGTAGCAGGTTATGACATCATCAATCATTCTCTTCACTTTCAGGCTGCGGTCACGACTGGGGTCATTTTTAGTGAAGACTTCAGGTGCATGCTCTACACTACTGAAGGCTTCAAACAATTGCTCAGTAGTCGGCTGACGCAGGGTGGGTGGAGCCTCAACACCCTGCTCATGCTCTCATGCAGCAAGCTCTTGTGACAGCATTATTAAATGTTCATCACTGAGGTCTTCTCCATGTGAGTCTAACAACTCAATAACGTCAGCTTCTTTGACTTCCTCAAAGCCAACCTCATTCGCCAGGGTTACAATGTCTTGCTGCATGGTGTGCAGACTGTCACTTGCAGGCAAATCTTTGAAGCAGTGCACACACTATGGCCAGATCTTCTTCCATACACCATTCATAGTTGACTCTTTCAGTTCTGCCGAAGAACTACCAACATTATTGACAGCATCCATGATTCTATGATTCTATATGTAATGAGCGCCAGAATTCCCGAGTTGATAGTTTACCCTCCCCCTCAGAAGCTTGTAGAAATTGTTGAAATGTTCTCCTAAGGTACCCGACTCTTTGAAAAGAACAATTTAATCCCATTCCCCAGCTCTCTCCCCATAACCGCGCAAACCCGTCCTCCCCCGAATAAATGTCTATCTCTCTTTTAAAAGTTGTTATCGAATCGGCCTCCACCACCTTTTCAGGCAATGCATTCCACATTCGAACAACTCACTGTGAAAAAAAATTCTCCTCACCTCCCCTCTGCTTCTTTTTGAAATTATTTTAAATCTGTGACCACAAGTCACTGATATACCCACGAGTGGAAACAATTTATCCTTGTTTACTCTGTCGAATCCCCTCATGATCTTAAAAACTTCCATTAGGTCTCCTCGTAACCTTCTTTGTTCCAATGAGAATAAACCTAGCTTCTCTAGCCTTTCCTCATAGCTGATTCCTCATTCCTGGTACCATCCTGGTAAATCTCCTCTGCACCCTTTCCAATGCCTTATCATCCTTCCTAAAGTGTGGTGACCAGAATTGAACACCGATTGAATGAAAGTAAATTTTCACACCTTTTTTTTCAATTTACGGTTTTGTTTTAATGAAATTTTAAAATTATACTTGATTTTTTTGCGAATTATATAGTATATTGCGCAGTTAATACGCAATATATCTTGTATATCCAAGCTGTTGAACTGGCCAATAGCATGTCACTATGTTATTGTTTACAAGCCAGCTTCTTTTGAAGCGACACCACGCGTGGTCAGAATTATTTCCCCAAATTCCCTGGCAATTTCGAGAGATTTACAGCCTCTGCCCCATTTCTACAATGTCAGAAAAGAGACCAGCAAGTGAAATGAGCAGCAGTAATACCCCTAGTGGTAAGAGATCCCGCAAAGCCATCACTTTAGATACTAAATTGGAGGTGATAAAAGCGCATTGAGTCTGGCGAAAAAATGATGGACATCTTTACAGCTGCTACATCGACGGTAGCTACTACAAAGCAGAATAAGGACAAAATACTGGCAAGTTCAAAGTGTGTTACAACTACAGGTGCAACCAGATTATCAAAACAGGAGTGATATGATGGAAAACTTAACGAATGCTGAGTGTCTAGATTGAGGATCAGAACCAGCGTAATATATCGATCAACACCCTGGTTATCCAAGAGAAAGCAAAATCATTGTTTGGGGAGGTAAATGATCCAGAAGGAGAAGGTGTACCGGTACAATCTTTCAGTGCTAGCAGAGGGTGGTTTGAAAGGTTTAAAAAATGACATGAGCTGCACAGCATCAAGATGAGCAGGGAAGCTGCAAGTGCTGACACTGTTTCTGCGCAAGAATATCCTGCTGAGTTGAAAAAGATCATTGATGAAGGTGGGTACATAACTCAGCAGGTCTTTAATGTTGATGAGACTAACTGCTTCTGGAAGTGTATGCCTGCAAGAACTTTTATTTCCAAGGAAGAGAAGTCTGCACCAGACTTTAAAGCAGCCAAACATTGTCTGACGCTTCTACTGGGTGGGAATGCTACAGGCGATTTCAAGTTAAAGCCCTTATTAGTATACCATTCCCAGAATCCTAGGGCTATGAAGGGCATTGCCAAAGCTAGTCTACCATTACATTGGCGTTCGAACAAGAAGGCCTGGACAACATTAAGTCTATTTCAGGAATGGTTCTTGAATTACTTTTGCCCCGACATCAAGAAATATTGTCAGAAAAACAACCTCGACTACAAAGCATTGATAATTCTAGATAATGCTCCAAGCCACCCAGTAAATTTAAGTGATCTTTGCCCTCGTGTGAGGGTGGAGTACATGCCCAAGAACACCACTTCCTTGCTCCAGCCAATGGATCAAGGGGTAACTGTCACCTTCAAGCTCACAGACTTGATGGGCCAAATGGCCTCCTTTTGTGCCATAAGAAATCGAAATTACATAAATCGAATCTTCGTAAATCGGGGGTTACCTGTACTGTGGACATGATGTGAAACAGTAGCTGGAGCCCAAGATGAAAAAAGAACATGTTAGAAATTGTACAGCAGGTTGATCAGAAGCTAGAGGAGAAGATCATTTTTGAAGAGGCTTCTTCGACTCTTCTCTTGAACTGTTGACACATATCTGTCAGATGACTACCTATAATAGTAGTATATTTATGTACAACTATAATAGCAACCTACTTCACATCTCCAAATTGGGAGACCAGGCAGACATGAGTAGCCACGGGAATCATTGGAGAAGCGGAGCGAGAAGAACTGTGGGATAGTGACCAGGAGCAGTTTTGAGACTAGTGGAGGGAGGTAATCTATGAGCAGCGCCTTGGGAAGTCCTGCTGACGTGAAAAGGGTTATACAAATGTAATTGTTGTTGAGGTCGACGCAAGAGATGAGTGGTGGCATCTAGTCAAGTGGGAGCTGGGAAGTAGCTGCAGAGTAGGCATCCCGGAGATCGGGTCCCGAGGATCAGGAGCTAGCTGTAAATGGCTGGGGTTCAAGCGGGAGCAACCTGCCATTACTGGGCTCGGTCAAGGAGACACCATTTCAAAATCTCTCATCCAAACCAACGACTGAAACTCCCCGTGTGACGTCACTTCCGCCTCGGGGTTTGAACTACTAAACCCAGGTAATAATAAGTATATAATATCCTTTGTCTATGGTGTCTTGTCTCCTTCCCCTACTCTGTCTGTCCCCTCCAGGCTGCTTGGTGTTTCCCAAGATGGGAAACCTGGTCAATAACACAATGAGCTCCCTGCCCCCTCTTTCCCCTCTCAGAGCTGCCTCTAGTTCTCGCAGTCTCTATGTCGGTGGGCTGACTTTACCATGCTAACCCACTGCTTCAAGCCTGCGTGTGCATTTTGGCTGCCGCTGAAACTTAAGTTGTCCTTCCCCCAAATGACCCCATACCTGCAAGCCCCCACTCTGTCCAATCTCTTCGTTCTCCTTGCCTCGTATCCCCACTTGGCTGTCCCACAGCTTCCCTCAGCTCCAATTCGGGAATCCTCTATCAGGCTAACTGGTACTCGGTGTTGGCTGCCCAACAGCAGCCACACTGCCTTCCCCATTCTCCACTAATACTGCCACACTCAGACTGCAGGGCTAATCTCTCCTCCCTCATCATGATTATGATCCTTCCTGACATTCCCTCCATCACCCCTTACCGTCTCACACATTCCCCTGGCATATGCCCCCTATGCAGCGGCCTCCGACGAAAAATAACAACATCGTTGCAACTGCTGTGATGGTAGTGTGACCGACATCTCCACTTGCTCTATCCCCTTACTCTTCTGGTTTATTCCCCTCATTCGAGCATCTTACACCATCCCTCCAATCTGCCCCTCAAAATTCTCTTCATTTACAGCCCCCCCCACCAAACCTTCGCTACCTTCATCTCTGATGTCTCTACGCTCCTAGCTTCCCTCTGCATCTGTTCTGATCGCCTTCGTTCTGAACGCCTCATTCTAGGCGACTTCAACCTTTACTTCACCCTCTCCTGCTCTATTTGCCTGACGTTTACTTTCTCCTCTCACAACTTCCTCCTCCACAACCTCCTCTGTCACCCATGTTCATGGCCATCCACTTGACTTGGTGATCACCAGTAGTATCTGTTACAGTTATAATCACAGACTAGGCCATCTCCAATCACCATTTTAACTCCCTCTCCCACCACCAAATCTAACTCCATCTCTTACTGCCCCTGGAAAATAATCTCCCTGGTGCACTGGAGTCACTGATCTCCTCCACCTGTGGCCTACCTCCCATTCTCCTTGCTCACTCTACTCCACAACTCCCTCTCCACCATTTTTGATGCCCTTTTCCCCCCTCACCTCCCGAATTGCCTCCCTACTCACCAATCTCACCCTGGTACACCAGCCACTTCTGCTCCCACAGTGTCTAGTGAACCTGGCCGAGTGATCTAGTTGGACCACATCAAATTCAAAATTGAGGGGATCCATAAGCAGATGACACCCAACAGCTTTCTGCTGCCTTCCTACCTCTCTGCCCTCCCTCATCCCAACCCTGCCCCCACGTTCAGGTTCTGATCCCTGTCTGTTCAGCGCCTTGGGATGTCCTCCTGACGTAAAAGGCGCTTTACAAATGTAATTGTGTTGTATCAAAATGCATATAATTCATGCATTTGCTATAGCACCTTATGCTTTTGAGGTATTCCAAAGTGGTTTGCAAGATTTATTGTATAGTGATTGTATTTTGTAAGTGAATGTGACAGCCAATTGGTGGACAGCAATGCCATACAAAAAGGTATGAAATGAGTGACTAATTTTATCTGGGAGACTCTTGACCAGGACACAGAGAAACTCACTTCTCTTTTCTTGTAGTGCCATATGATCTTTAACACCAACCTGAACAGGCAAAGAGGGACCTTGTTTTGAAGTTTTGTTTAAAGGATGGCACCTGAATGCTGGGCTCCCACAGCAACCAAACCTCGCTGTTATGTTATCGGCTACACCCAATGCAAAACCCTAATTGATGGATTTGTCACTTTATGCCTTCATTATTCCAATGCCCTCCTCCGGTTTCATCAGCATCACCATTCATCAAATTCAACTTATTCAAAAGTCCTCACCCACACCAAACTGTGTATCCCCCATCATTTCAGTCCCAGCCAGGTGCCACTGGCTGACTCACTATTATAGAATGGATCGATTTCAGAATTCTCACACTTGCGTACAAAACACACCAAACCCCCAGCATCGCCCTTTTTTTGGATTTTGATTATTTTCATTTCTCAAAGGAAAGAAGTTAATATTCTTCAATAGCAGTCAATGCTGCATTTGGAAGAGCTCTGCAATTGGGGAAGTGCTGTCTTTCAGGTGAGATATTAAATGGAGGTCCTGTCTGCCTGTTCAGTGTATGTTAATGAACCCTTAACACTATTTGAAAATAGCAGTCACTTTTATTTTCCAATTTCCTGACCACTCTAACCGTTTCCCTCAATTTTTGCCACCGAGTCAGAAGGTTGTAGATTCAACAAATCTGTACATAAATAATAGTACTGTAATAATATCCTTGCATTTGCTCGGAGTGTTCCTCACTATTTTGTAGCTAATTGACTTTATCCCACAAACAGTTATGAAGTGAATGATCAATTTGGTGATTATTGATTGGAACATCAGGAGAAACTCTTTGGATTGATACCATAGAGTCTTATTGTTCAACTGACGGGCCAGACAGGATCTTAGTTTAACAACAACAAATTGCATTTATATGGCGCCCCTCGCTTAACTTCCCAGAGAGCTTAATTTCTTTACTGAGGGGGTATTTTCTTGATTGCTATGAGATGCTCAATGCTTGTGTGTCATTTTCTACCAGTGGGCATCAATGTTGAATAATTTGCCCGCAATGTTTCACATCTATTCCAATAGACGTACATCATAGTCATCTGGATATTCATGACTTAATTGCATTTGGTTTTCATCTTTGAATTATACATTCTATAATAATTATAAACATTTCTTTATGATTTATTTTACCTTTTATGCATTGTATTCATATACAAACCAAAATAGACACCATATTCGGCTTAGTTAAGGCTTTATTGTATGCACCCACTATTATTTTCCTAATAGTTAAACATGTTTGCTATTTAAAAATTGAATACGGTTTGCTTAATGTTTTTGTAAAAAAGTTTCACCACTTGAAGAAAAGAATGATTTGCTGTAACTGTGGAATTATTACAGCAGTTAATTCTGTTGACAGAGAATAGTCTGATAATTATTTAAACTAATTCATTTCACAAGTAGTTTGCAAAAGCAATCGTATTCAGAAAACCTCAGTTTAAATTTCATTAATTCATTTTCATTTGGCTATAATGTTAACAAATAGATGCGCACAAGCGGCTGGATATTTCTCCTCTGGAACATAATGACCAATGTCATGGGACAAAGGAACTTTTAAATCACGGGCACAGGCTAGCACTGGAATTAAGTCAATAAATCAGAACCTTTTTGCAAGAAATGTACTTTCCAAATAAGGTGAAATAAATCTGATTTTGCAAAACGTATTGTAAATCCCGCACAAATATAAAGCGCTCCAAGTTATCCTTCATGAAGGGTGCAGTATATATGCAAGTTGTTATTGTTCTGCTGATCGAATTGATTCATTTTATGTACCTAAACAGCATAATTGGTTAGGGCTTTGCACCTCTTGTGCGGATGCTTGCGGTTATTTTGTATTTGATAGTGTCATGTTGAAACGTCTTGAAGCATGCTTATTATTAAGGGGAAACACAGTAGCTAATCTTAGATAGGAACATCTCACAAATTGCAATGGAGATGAATGACTAAATTTAATCTGTTTATTTTCATTAATTGGATGAGGGAGGAATACCAGCCAGAACACCAGAGGCCTGAAATATTTCAGGTTCGTAGTCTTAAGCCCCATGTGTAACGATCATACAGAATTTGGGAATTGGTTTAAATTTAATCTAGATTTGTAAAATGATTCTCCACAGTTAATTTATTGTTAATTTCAATCAGATTGCAGATTGAGATTGAGCGAAAAATTGTTTTCCAGAGTACTGCATTAAAATTCAAAGCGATGACAATCCTTGCATTTGACAACATCCCTACTCTTTGAAATGGGATCCTTAACATGGAAAGTTAATTGTTTGGTGAACCTGGATGCATGCATATTCTCTGAGTAATGTGTGCCTGTTTGTACCCTAGTACTGTATCACAGAGAATTTCTGTCATTTTAACAAACACCAAATACATCAGATTCACAAGGGAGGCATCTATCATTGTAGCAGCTGTACTTCATTGTACTACTTCACAAAAATAATCAAAGTCCTGTAACTGATTTTTACTCATTTAGTATAGGTGTACCCATTCTGGTCATATAGGCTAATAGCAAACTTTGTTTTGTCTTAAGTTAACCAATTGAAGATTATGATTCTGCTGTGTTCCATTTTTTTTAACATTCTGCAGTGAGCTGGGAGGTTTGAAAGTCTGTCCACTGTACCAGATGGACTTAGTTACTGAATGATATAATTTAACTTCAGAAGACTTGTTATTTGAATACTGAATGTTTTATTGATTCAAATAAGTGGTTAACTGTATATAGCATGAACCAATCTAGATTAGAGGCATTAATAGAGGTCCTTTCTGCCTGTCAAATGGACTTTAAAAAACTGGAAAGAATAGAGAGTTTTTCAGTGATTTGGGCAACAATCCCCCCCAGATAAAATGGGTCATCCACTTGCCTATTTGTGGAACATTACTGTGTGCAAGTTTGCTGTGAAGTTTGCTCACAAAATATGTATCCATAAATCCTCCATAGCTCTTTGAGGCATCCTTCTGTTGGGAAAAGTCCTACACCAAATGCAAGGTTAATTTTAAGGATTATTATAATCTAACTAAATTGGAAGATTATCAACTGCAACCCCTGGACTAAACCAGTTTAAAGCTGTGTTACTCAAGAAGGGACAACATGAAGCTCTATGTTAAGATCAAATTGTAAGTGTGATTCTTAACATCATCTAAACAAACAACAAAAAAAATGGATTGGGGCAAGTTACCAAGCAATACATCTTTAATTCATATAAATTATACCATAAAACCAACCACGAAAGCAAAACCAATGCGAATTCTGAAGTTCTCTCAACTTCAAGAGTGAATTTCTCCCTCAGAACCTCTGCTGTGTTTTTCATGTTTTTATTCCCTTAATATGTAAAATCTAAAGAGAAACAGGATGTAGATGATACAACAACAGATAGTATTATATATGCTGAAGGACTGGTATTCTGGAACTGCTGTCATAACAAGGAGATTAAAGGAATTTTGTGTCTGGTCAGCCAGTTGCTTGAGACATTTGAAAATGAGCGTTCATTCTTAAAGGGAACTCAAACCATCCTGAGGGTTTCACATAAACCTGGAAAGTTCCCTGTGTCTGGAATTATGTATGTGGACTCTTAGGTGGTGCACTTAGTTCCAGTGAGTATTAAATGCAAACTGGCAAGAGCCAAGATTTGGGGATTCGAGTAGGGATTACTGTTGGAATTTAACCAGCTAAAACGGCATCATTCCTCATGGGAAACATATTGTACACCGCATGATATGTATTATGTGCAACAATGCATACAAGCTTTATAACTGTTAAAAAGTCATCTAAAAATCACTATCACTTTTGTCAGCTGAAGGAGATGGTGCTCAAATTGTGAACACTTGTGTGTATAATATAAAGAAAATCCCGGATAGACCTGTTACCTTTCCCACAATTTGTACTGTGTATAACTCTTGATTCTGGCTTGTATACTGTATATGATAATGCAGCATGATTGCCAATTGCAGATTCAGCGCATCCAGTGCATGCGTTGCCATAGTGATCCAGGCGTCAATCTCCAAGCCCATGGCATGTAAACAAGGAAGCGACAAGAGACAAGTCACATATGTTTTGTTCACAAAATCATTTGGAATTGTTTAATTGCATAAAGGGAGTCTGGAGGGTGGTGGGTGGGGGTGTGGGGGGGGGGATGGGGTGGGGGAATGTGGGGGAGAAGCAGGCGGGAGCCCTGAAAATAAAAGCTCAAGAGAGAATTGCCAAAAAATGAATTTGAGTTCTATTTCTATTGTATTTTAATTGAAAAACTTGGAGAAAATCATTGTCTTATTCATTGTGGTAGTAAAACCTCAAGTACAAAAGGAAAATGTTCCTGCCAGGACATGAGCAATGAGGATTTTTCTTTGAAAAGTAAGGTTACCATCACCACACTCAAAAGTTCAGATTCAGCCAACCGTTAAAGCACTTGTAATGAGACAAAATCATTGGTTAGTCAGTTCAATGATTATTTAGGACAATTATTCGCTCATTCATTTGCACAGTCACAGCACGTTTGAGCTAAAAATAAAAGAAACAATCCTTTTCATTGTTTTCCTGACCAAACGTGTAAAATAAGTACATAAGGGAAAGGTATCAATTAGCACTATGTGTGTATTCATGAACATATTTGTAAAGGTTTAGAGTGGTATTTCAAGCTGTCAGTATTCTTTCTACATGAATAAATGATAAGTGACGCTTTGATAATCTGTGCTCGGACTGCTTGTAAATAACTTGTGACATAACTGAGCTGCTGGCTTCTATTACAATACAAGAAAGAGCTAACATTACAAATGCTTAATCTGCACTGCTCAATGCATTTTTTTAAATGGTTTATTGATGTATTTATTAACAGTTCATTTATGGAAGTTGTCAATTTGAGTAAAAATGTAAGACTTTAATACTGACCAATGCAATCTAACAGCAGTGATGTTGCAATAAAAAAAGTTGAATGATTATGGTAATTTTCCAACAGTTTTTAACTGCCTTTTTTTCTTTTGCGTTCTCTAAAATCACTTCTGCAAGTTTGGTTGTAAATTACACAGTCACAACACATCACAGTGAATTCAGTGAAATTCTTTTGAGGCATCCTACTGGTATGAAAAGCACTATACCAAATCCAAAGATTATTATTATTATTGATAATTTCCAAATCAGCCAATCTGTCTTGCTCATTCTATAATCACAACCCTCAGTATTCAAGTAGAAATAAGAAACACATTGATACACAGAAAGGAGAATGACAAGACTTAACTGCCAAATTTGTTCTTAATCAATCAATGAATCAATCAAAACTTACATTTATATAGCGCCTTTCACGGTGAGAGGACTTCCCAAGGCGCTGTACAGTTAGGTAGGGACAAGAGCGGGGGGAGGGGTCGGGGCAGGATGAAGAAAATTGACTGTATATTTGTGGGTGAAATGCAGCAGCCAACTTGTGCACAGCCGTGTCCCACAAACATTCATGGAAGTGGGATTTGGTGAAAAAGGGGGTAAAGATGGCAAGGGGAGGTGTTGGGGTAGGGGGAAGGAGAGCAGGAAAGCTGACTATACTTAACCGCCCAAACTAATACCAACATTAGTCAAGGTTGGGCTAGATTAATGAAAATGTATTTCTGGGCTGGAGAGAGTGTGAATTTTGCCCCTTATGAATAATCAACAGAAAGATATCACTCCAGAGGCAATGAAAAATTGCTTCTCATAAAATAGTAGCAATCATGATGTGAAGCAAGGGCGTTACACAATGGTAACCAATCAATGGCCTGCAGGCCGTTAAGAAAGGCCCTTTATCCCGAACATTTGCACAAGTCTAGGTGAGTAAGTGTTCGATCAGCAATTTGTTTCCAGCTTTTCCTCTTCCCAGGTTTTATGGCAAATAAAGAAGTGATCAAGAAAATGTATTTTGGACAACCATATACATAGGTCATATAGGTTGGTTCTGTAGCCATACATGGTGGGCAGTGCTGCTGCCTAGTGGCCAATTGGTGTTCAATTTAAGGATTTTTTTTTGTTCTGAGATAATTTCATAGACTAAAGGAACATGAATGGCAATTTTACTTGTCATTCATCTGATAAATTAACAGTGCTCCGAGATGCTTCATTGCGTGAAGGGCACAATATAATGCAAGTTGTTGTGTGTTATGTGATGTTAGTGATATCTATTGTTCCCTGCACTTACCTGCTTATGATAAACATGCACAATTTGTGGGGTCCTGTAGCTCAGCAGTTAGAGCATTCACCTTACAAGCAAAATATTTGGATTTGATTCCAGGCAGGGCGAAACCTTAGGCAAGTTTCCTTACCCCCACATGCCTGATAATAATCCATCAAGAAAAAACAATAATCAATTGGTCACTTCAATCCATGACTGTTTGCGGGACACTGCTGTGTACAATTTGCTGCACACATATATACAGTCAATTCACTGTACAGTATATTCTGTGAAGCACTTTGACACATCTAGAAGATGTGAAAAGGGCCGTATAAAATGCAAGGATTATTATTAATTTAGTGGCAAGTGGTCTATTTCCAGACTTCTATTTATGGGACTCCTTAACTGAACATTTGAGCATTTCATGCCTCTCTTTCCTACCTATGGGGAAGTGGCTGGTGTTTGCTCGACAGGTTCCCAGTGATACAGCCGAGAAACCAGGAAACCCCCAGTGTAGGATAGGCAGCCTCCAGCTCAAATCCCACAATTCCAGAGCATTGGCCTGTTCAATCCCCTGTGCAACTAATAATAACAAGTTTTGTTTACCCTGTAATTCTTGATGTAATCTGAAAGAACAATTATATGAGTTGCCCATAAAACAATATTTTCATTTCATCCCACCCTTTATTATTCACAAGACCACAGCAACTACATTTCAATCACAAATTAAACCATAAGTCCTTACAGTTAAAATGGCATATCACCATTAATAAGCTTTTAAGAATTTAACAGAATTGTCATTGCCCTTTTAAATTAATTCAGAGAAGTTACTTTCTGGTTGGGCCAAAGATTGCAGTGAGATCTTTGCAAAAAAATGGAGGATAACTTCTGTAGCAGAGATAGCAAGTGTGTCAGGAAAGGATTAGTCGAGAAGGTAAATGGGTAGTGAGGGGCAAACAAAATAATGGGAACAGAAGGGAATTTATAGGTGGAGGTGAGGGTCTAGAAATCAATACGTTCTGAGACATTTCAGTGAAGCTAAGTGAGGATGGGAATGACAGGCATGTCAAAAGAGAGCGGAGGATTGAACTGAATGCTAGAGTTCTGCATTGGTTCAATGAGTTTGAGAGAGATAGAGACCAGGAATGTTGAGGAAGTCGGAGCTAAAAACAAAAAGACAATACAGTACATTAAAACGTCTTTTATGAAGGAAGGACTTAAAGTCGCTGCACAGTCGAATTGTGCAGTCAGGGATTAGGGCCCGAGTTGCTGGGGGAGGGATTGGGATCAGGGAGGGGGAAGACAAATAGGGTAGGAGGGTCGTTGAAGGCACGGTCAAAAAGAAGGGTCTTGATACGAGCCTTGAAGGAGACTATGCCTCCACCCAAGGTAAAGTGGGTGGAGGCATAGAAGCTGAAAGCCCGACTGCCGATGGTGGGGCAGCCGGGCAGGAGACTTGCAGCAGACCAGAGCCTGCTGTGTGGAGATAGCGGACAGGTTGACAAGGGATCTTAATTTACCTCCTTGTAATGGTAGGAAGCTAAGGGTGGTCTTTATGAGGACCAAGAATGAATCTCACCGGGTATCAATAATAATAATCCTTGCATTTGATATAGTGCTATTCACGTCTTCTAGATGTCTCAAAACGCTTCATAGAATATACTGTAAAGTGAATAGACTATATTTGTGGGCTAAACGTGGCAGCCAATTGCGCACAGCAGTGTCCCGCAAACAGTCGTGGATTGAATGACCAATTTTATTGTTTTTGTTTGGATGGATTATTATTAGGCGTGTGGAGTAAGGAAACTTGCCCAACATTTCGCCCTGACCTGCCTGGATTAGAAACACAGGTCTCATGCTTGTAAGGTGAGTGCTCTAACCACTGAGCTACAGGACTCCATGATTCAGGATATGAGCACCAAACATATTTCAACCAGGTTTGGGGCTCTCATTCAGAAATCTGCACCAGTTAACATGGTTCCTTAAACAAAGGAATGTGTTTAGAAATGCTTTGCTTATCTTTGAAAATAAGAATTCTATGGTCTCTTTTCTCCTGCAGCACAGCCGTTGTCAATGAGAAAGTGGGCAACTTGATAGCAGGCAGGGTAATTGCTAGGAGGTGTGTGTGTGGCCCTCGGCAATTTCACCTTCTGATTTGTGTCTCCACCCCCTGGATGAAGTTGGGATCTCATTGTGTGGGCAGATCATTCAGAATGTATTTTATGTCGTGCAGTAAGGTACGTGCAATGCATTTCAATGATGCAGTGAGCAGAGTTTTAAGGACACAACAATCAATTGTGCTGAGATTTTTCACTTTCAGCCACTACACCACAAAAATAACCCTTGTGTTTGATATAGCGCTATTCATGTACTTGAGACATCTCAAATCGCTTCACAGAATATATTGTAAAATTAATTGACTGTATATTTGTGGGCAAAATGCAGCAGCCAATTGCACACGGCAGTGTCCCACAAACAGTCGTGGATTGAATGATCAAATTATTACTGAGGGGGTTTTCTTGAGGGATTACTATCAACACTCTAGAACACACTCCCTCAATCCCTCCGCTTTGCCCCCGTTCTCAAGTCCCGCCCGAAAACTTTCCTCTTCATCCGTGCTTAAGGCCACTCTCTTCCAGCTTGGAGTCAGGCTCTGACAATCTTAAGTGCTCTGAGACGCTACTCTGCATGGAAGTATAAGTGAAAGTTGAGTCCTGTAGCTCAGTGCTTAGAGCACTCACCTTTCAAGCAAGAGACCTGGATTCGATTCCAGGCCAGGGCGAAACCGTGTTTCCTTACTCCACATGCCTAGTAATAATCCCCCACCAAAAATAATAAATTGTTCATTTTAATCCATGACTGTGGGTTAGGGTTAGGACTCTGCTATGCACAATTGGTTGCCACGTTTCAACGACATATATACAGTTGTTTCACTTTACAGTATATTCTGTGAAGCGCTGTGAGACGTTTAGAAGATGAGAAAAGCGGTATATCAAATGGAAGGATTATTATTATTGTTGATTATTATTGTTGTTGAGACATTTCTAAATTTGCAGTGAGAATTAAACATACAAAAGTACAAAATCCACCATAAGATTTTTTTCCCATCCTCAGAATAATGACAGGCACATTCCAGCATTTTCTCATTTCAATGTATTAAGGTCAGACTTTGAAACCTTGGGACATTGTACTGTCATAATGAATTCACATACTATTTATGTTGGCTCCATTTTTTGGTAACAAATTGAATTACGATATCTCAATTTTTGTGGTAGTCTTACAAGATTGTCTATTAAATCTCTTCTAAATTTAACAACCAAGATTATGGAAATTCTAGACATTGATTTCACTGCACACATTGGCTCATGCTAGGTTAGAGTTATATAACCATAACAGTTATCGTTGCTTTTGGTATAGTCGCAAAGCACTTCACAGGATATTATGTAAGATGGAATGCTATGTGTTTGCAGGCAACTTGGTCTTTATGAGGAGCACACAGCAATGTCTCACAACAACTTGAATTTATATAGCACCCTTTACAAAGGGTAGCATCTCGGAGCATTTCACAGAGCCTAATATCCCTGAGACCGAGTTGGGGGAATGGGTAAGTTTACCCATCTGAACATGGGTAAGGAGGGGACATGGCAGAGGGATTTATGGAGACAGTTCCAAAGTTTTAAGGTATAATGCCTGAAAGCAGCAATGAGGTGAGTGACCAGTTTTATTTGGGGGATTGTTGGCAAGGACATGTTTGGCAACTCCCTTCCCTTCAATTAGTGCCCTGGAATCTTTAACAACAACAACAACAAAAAGAAAATTACATTTAAATGTAATTTTAAATTTCTTGACTATCCTCGGTGATTGGCAGATGATAAGGCCCTTACAGTGGTCTGAAATCTGCTTAGTTTTGTATCCAATATGTCTTGCATTAAAAAGTAAATTTGTGGATTTGGCTCAATTTCATTTTCGAAGGTTGCTCTTTTTTAAGAAGCAATATTTAACGTCCGCCCTGACTGGCAAACAAGACCTCAGTTTAGTGTCTCTTCTGAAAGAAGGCACCTCCGAAAAGGAAACACACCCCTAGCACTGCACTTGAGTGGCAGTTTAGAAATGTGAGTTAAACGTCCTGATGTGTGACGTGACCCACAACCACAATCTTAGTGTTATGAACGGAGCTAGGCTGACATATGCCTGTCAAACACTCTGATCCCTTGCCAATATAGGCATTGTTGATGTGTGAGTCTCATACAGTTTATATTTGTGAGATTCCTTGATCTGAGAGCATCACAACTAAATCCTGCTCTGAGCACACATTTGAACTTCTCAATGATCGGAAGCCCTGATGTTAGTTTCTTCATCCTAAACCAGAGAGGGAGATGCAAATTGTAGTGTTGCCTATTCCTTCCATGGCTAAGATCATCTCGCTCTACACTAGACCAGATTTGAACCAATGACCTTCTGGTTAGTATGACTTAGCCCTCTATTGAGCTCTGCCTTTACTTGCCTGTCAAATTTCTGAAGAGGATTCAAAGGTTTAACACAGGAAATGCTAGACCTTGTAGGATCTGAGCAGCATCAACAACAGTAAAATTACATTTGTTTGGAACCTACATATCGGGAGGATGTCCCAAGGTGCTGGACAGTCAGTGTTTCAGACCTGAGCTGGGGTTGGGATCGGGTAGGGTGGAGGGAAAGGAGGGGATTTGGGGTGATCAGTGGGACCGTTGAAGAGGAAGGTCTTTAGGCTGAACTTGAAGAAAGCTAGGGAGGGAGCAAGGTGGAGGGATTGGGGGATGGAATTCCAAAGGTTGGAGGCAGAGTGACTGAAGGCTCGCTTGCCAATGGTGGGTTGGGGAACAGGGAACAGGCCAGAATCCACTGAGCACAGAGAGTGAGCAGAGTTAGGGTGTAGCAAGACCATGGAGGACTTTAAAGGTGAGGACCAGGATCTTGAATTGAATCCTCTGAGTGATGGGGAGCCAATGGAGTTGGGCAAGAATGGGGCAGATGGAGCTTGGTATGGGAGAGGACATGGGCTGCAGAGATATGGATGGTCAATTGCTTCAGGGATATGTGTTTTTTTTACATGGAGTTTTCAAAGAAACCAAATACATACAACTAAGGTCTGAAATTCCACCCACTTTGCTTCGAAACTCAACATCACACAGAATTGAGCAACAAATCAGTTTTCAATTGGAAGCAAATTAAACTAGAGACTCTGAACTTGTCTGCCTGTCAGGGCGGACATTAAATATCACGTCTCAAAAAGGAGCAACCTTCAAAATGAAATTGAGCCAAATCCCCAATTTTACTTTTTAATGGCAGATGAAGTCAGATTTCAGACCACTGTGAGGGCTTTATCATCTGCTGTGAACCTAAGATATGTCAAGAAATTTAAATTCGACATTATCCTGAATGATTTATTGTATTTTGTGTCACTCAAGCTGTTAAGATTCTCATTTAATGGATAAATGTTATTCAGTTTAAGGCCAAATTCCTCAGCACACGTATTGGTGAATTGTTGCCATGTGTGAAGTATAAATAGAGTTTCAGTGGTGTTACAGTTCCACTCCTGACATAACCTGGAGGATTAGGTTTCAGAGGACTTTGAAACCCTTGCTTGTTAGATGTCTGATAAGTTACAACCAACGAGTAACAATCCTCCTGAGGATGGTGAAAAGGTAAATGTGGTCCAGTTGAGGCTGAGTTGGCTCCAATGTGACATACCTCAATATTGAAATTTAATTGATACTCTAGTGGTCATAAAAGCCTGGTTCCCAAACCAGCTGGGTCTATCCCCAGTGGAACAAGACACTGATGATGACAGACGAGCCAGTCTGGCTATCCACAGCTTCTAGAAGCAGACCATCCACTGGAGAAGGGATTCCTCCCTCTCAGCTCTTGTTAACCCAAACGTAAGCCCTAATGAATAGGGTTTTCCTACCTGGACAAGCAGTGGGAGGCTTGCCAGACAGTGTTTGCAGTAGCAAGTTATACGCGGCTTCAGTTGGCTAAACTCCAGCAGTACCACAGAGCACACTGGGATCTCCAAGACTTGGATCTTGCCGAACTAGATCCAATGCTTTCCAGGGATAGGTAAGCTGGGTGCATTCCCTCCAAGGAAAGAGTGTGCATTCCATTTCAGATGAACAAGATTACATACCTTATTTTACAGTAAAATACTTTAGAGTGCTTTGAGATGTCTTAATGTCATAGGTGATGAGGCATTGTATGAAATATTAGAATTATTATTATGTTATTACGTATCATGACAGGAACTCGACCAACCAAAAGCATCAGCAACTCGACTAACCAAAAGCGTTAAGAGTAGTAATCCATTATCACAGGAGTCCAACACAGGCACGCTGGCTTGTTAAATACATACAAACTTTTGTTTTACTCCTTGCAACAGCTTTCACCCTCGAATAACTTGCACAAAGTTCATGTTTCCCTAACAATTGGACTGAAGATTCGCCTCTGCACAAACATCTTTTGTCAAGCAAAGCAAGCTAAAAGTCCTGTCCCCGAGCTTGCCATGTATTTTTTTTACAACAAAATGTAATGCCAGTCACACAAAGATTATCTCTTTGAAGACTTCGTGCTTGGTTTACCTAGGTTCCCTGAGATTGTGTGACTTGAATATCTGATATACAGTTCTACTGACTGGGAGCATGTTAGCAAAATTGGCACTCAGCCAATGTTAAATTGTTGTTCAATTCAAACTAGAATAGCAAATTAGAATAGTTCCATTGTCCATCTTGAAATAAGGTAACATTATAGATTGTTATGTTGATTCAACTTTCAACACATTTGCCTTCAGTTACCCTAATCTAAATTTCTAAGCTCTTGTTGTTATCAAAGTGATTATGTCCTTAACCCTAACCCTGGCAGACTTCACAACTTTGTGGCAGAATTCACGTGTGAATTACTGACCGTTGCACCCAGTTAGTTTGAATTCTCTCACTTTGATTCCTGGTCAAATTACAATACAGTCATATGCTTCTCTTCTGCAATAAGAGGCCCACATCTTCTGATGTGGAAGTTCCATCTTTCCTTATCAGATGGCACAGTGAGATTGTCTAGTTTTAACAGATAACTTTTATGATTGTTTCCTGTTGCTAGATAATAAAGAATATGTTCCATTATATGACCAATCCACTTTGGACGGTCACAAATATTGCTGGCAGGAGACAGCTTTACAGCTAAAACTGATTAGATTCATTTCTTATAATGGATAAGTTGCTAAACAAACACTAAGCCAAATCCATGTAAACAAACCGGGCATTTATCCTAGTAACTCCTTTCTAGTACTTAACTATGGTCTGCATAAAGAATACTTGCTGGCGTCTGGTCTGAAATTGCTCTTTGCAACACTAAGCTTATGCTCCCTTGTTCTGTTATCTCAGCACATCTGAAAGCATTGGTCTGGGTTTATTTTCTCAATCACATTCAACATCTTTGTAGCACATCTCTCCTGTGATGTGCTTTGAGATAATTTCAACAAAATGATGAGGTGCTGTATCAAATGCAAAGATTACTATAACAACATGATAAACCACTACCTGGCAAGGAAGTACTGCCACCTAGTGGTCTTTATGCCGATGTACAGTAGTTCTAAATGGAGTATCACAAACTTTATCCCATTGCCTGTATCAAGAAAACCTACACAGCCAAAGCTTTTAAGAGCACGGGATAATGGGATGTCTGTATTCCTGCATCTCCAACAGATGGTACTGCATCCGCCCACCAGTCCTTTTCCTTCACCCAGGGTCTGTAAAGATCCTGCAGCATTTGGTAGAATGATAAATGAGAAATATCTATTTTTTATGTCTAATTTATATATTTAAAACATCCCTGTTTGATATTGATCCAATAGTCTAAAAAATCTGTCCAGCTGGTGGATGATCAAATTATCAGTTCAATTGTGCATATTTTTAAATAATTATATCAGGGTTGATAATAATAATAATAACTTGCATTTGATATAGCACTTTATCAGATTGTCGAGATGTCTCAAAGCACTTCACAAAATATACTGTAAAGTGGTTTGACTGTGGACCAAACACAGCAGCCAATTGTGCCAGGAATGCCCCACAACCTTCTGTCTCAGAGGCGAGAGTGCTACCACTGAGCCAGGTTCAAACACGTACAGGACCTTGTTCTGTTACAATATATCAAAGCTCCGTGCAGAATGAGTTACTTTAAATTTATACAGTCATCAAATTGTACAGTACAGTGTTTGGGCTAGGTATACTTGTAGTATTCACACAGCGCTGGTCATCATGCCATAATGCCATTATCCAGATCCCATAGATATTGAGAAGAACAAGAATAATTCCCAGTGTAAAGAGGAATAAACTGTGAACAATGATTAGATGAATTAGAGCTAACTAACTTTAAACAGAGTTGTCTCAGAGTGGACCTTGTAGAGATACATACATTTTTAAAGGAGGTTAAGAAAGTACACTCCGAACAATTATTTGAGGCATGCAAAGAACTACAACAACAACAAAATTACATTTATAGAACGCCTTTCACATTTGGAGGACTAGAACATCAAGAGAACTCCCAATTCCTCCCTCCACAGGCTGCAGATAATCCAGAACTCTGCGGCCCGTATCCTCTACCATTCCAAACTCCGTGATCCCATCTCCCCTATCCTTGCCCGACTCCATTGGCTCCCCATTATCCAGAGGATCCAATTGAAGATCCTGGTCCTCACATTTAAAGCCCTCCACAACTCGCCCCACCCTACATCCGTGACCTCCTAACCTCTTACTAACCTGCCCCCTCCACTCAGCAGACTGGCCTGCTCCACAACCCCTGACCCACCTGCCCAATCAATGGTGGGTGAGCCTTCAGCCACTCTGCCCCCAACCTCTAGAACTCCAACCCAAAGTCCCTCCGCCTCGCCCTCTCTGTAGCCTCCTTCAAGTCTCGCCTCAAGACTCTCTCATGATTTACCATGTCTGAATGTGAGAACTGATACTTTCTTTCTGAGTTCTAGTTTGGCTATTTTATAACCCAGTGCTGGTCACAGCAAAATACGTAAGGTTTTAAACTGGTTATGTACCTGCACATTCAGTGTAAATTGGTTTGGAATGGAATGGCTTGTCTTCTCCAGAGCAGAATTGGGATTAACCCCACCTCATCTGATAGTGTAAACTAACACTTATAATATCAGTGGTATTGTAATGACATATTGAAAATCTTTCAGATGTGATCTGTAAAGCTACACAAATGTAATTTTGTTGTTGTGGTTGTTGTTGTAAAGTACAACACTGACGGTGTTGGTGGCAATTTCCGTGCAGTATATCAGATACATTGCAAACATCTTCATTCCATTCATAAACATGATCCTGAGCTTTCTGTAGCTCAGCACTTCAAAGTTTCCCTCCCACTCTCACGCTGACCTTTCTATACTGTATTAAGCCTCCTGCACAGCTCATTCCAAACTCAATGCAAACTCCTACAAGAGCAGTAAATAAATCATCTTCCTCCAGTGTGCTCTGCAGATTGCTGGTTGGAACATTTTGCTTTAACAACATCAAACCGTAGTTATAGCCCACATTTCTCAGCCTAATCCCAGGTATGTCTTTTATCTTTAATCAAAATTAAATGCTTTGTTTTTCTCTCATTCTGTGTTTTTTATGCTTCTGTCATATCATCATCTGCTTTTGGTCTCCTGTTTCAACTTTAGTAATCCTTTACAAAACAATAGAATAATAAATATAATCCTTGCATTTCGTACAGCGCCTCACCACATTATTGAAACGTTGCAAAGTGCTTCACAGAATATACTGGAAAGTGAACTGACGGTATATTTTGTGAGTGAAACGTAGGCAAAATGTACTTTCACAGGCAAAATGTACTTTGGAACAATCTTCTGTGTTCTTGAACATCATGCATCAGCCTTGCTCTGTCACTCGCCCTCTTGTCTTCGAGTCAGAAAGTTGTAGGCTCAAACCTCACACAGGCTGACATTTTATACAGTGCTGGGGAGAGCTGCATTGTTGAAGGTGCTGCCTTCGGATGAGATGCTGAACTGGGGTCTCATCCACCCACTTAGGTGCATTTTAAAGATTCCATCATACCCTTTCAGGAAGGAGTTTCTGTTATCCTGTTGTCTGGTGTCCTGTTATCTAGATAAAATTGGTCAGTCACTTTATAGTTGCTTGTGATTGATAACTGGGCTCAAATTGGTTGCGTATTTACTTATGTAATTAAAATGTAGTGCAAGTAGCTCTCTTGAACTAGCCAGGACTTCAAATCCTACATATTGTATGTAAGTGCTCCGGGATGCTAACTTGTTTGAAGGGCATTATATAAATGCAACTTGTTGCACAATTGGCTGGCACATTACGCCCACAAAATATGCAATCAATTCCCTTTACAGTGTTTTCTGTGAAGTGCTTTGAGACACGAAAAGCACTACCAGTGTCCCCAGGGTGCAGGTGAACTCAGCCTGTCATAACCCTTCCCTGTGTTTCAGAATAAAATGCATGTACGTTTCCTACTGTCTCCACCTCCTTTCTGAAACCAAATATCCCATGTAAGACGATCAGACAGTTACCAGTTACTTTTTATAACAACCACAACGTCAGCAGAAATGTTTCCACTTAAATTTCTTTAGCATCCTAAAGAGGAAAAGAACACTGGCGATTTATTTACTGCTAAATAATATCAAGGGTTGGTTACAGTACTTAAACACAGACATCTTTGCAAATGTTGTATATAATTCTCAAGAGATAGAAAGGTTTACAAAAGTGATCTTCATGAAAGAAAGAACTTTACACCGAGATACTGACTGCAAATTCACAACCTTTATGGAAAAGATGGGGGGGAGGGGGGGCGGGGGGGGAAGTAAAAGTTAGTGAGAGATACAGATCTTACCTAAGATTTAAATACTACAGTACTGTAATTACCTGACTGATCTGTGTTCCAATTGTTGAAGAATCATGTTCCATCATTGATATTCTTATCCCAACCAAATTAAAGATCTTATCCCTCCCTCAGTTTACAAGCTCCTCAAAGTAAGTGGGAAATGTAAGCAGTCTTTAATCACACACCGGGGACAGATTGGTTTACAAATAAATGACTGAGCTCTTGGAATCCAATCCAAGGATATTGGTGGGATCACAGTTTAAAGTTTGTCTTCCCCAAAACAAAAAAACCTCCCAAACTTTATACAGTAGTATGAAACCCATATATTGTAATATCGCAACTCCTGTGATTCTATATATAACACCAGTGCTGGCCATAAAAGGGTGCATTGAGCGTCCCAAGATTCCTTCAGAGAGAGAGAGAGAGTCTTATTTTTGTTGTTATCAGTCGGGCTCTGTTACTTTGAGAAGGCTGATCTTCTCCACTGCCTTCAATCTTTTCAGTCTCCCAAGTCTGGTAAGTGTCCTTTCACCTTGCACAGTGGAAAGGAAAATTAAAACCTCATATTGTATTGATTTTGTGATTGCTTTATTTTATTGTGCAAAACAATCCCATAATTTTTCCAACTTTTTCTGCTTTAAAACCAATTATTTATTGATTTCCTTATGTTTTCATGGCCAAACTATTTATTATTTGTTCTTTGGATGTGTTTTGTATTAATTGCTTGGAGATATTTATCTGTGTTTTCTCTTGAATGTTTTCATTATCTGTGAAATTACCTTTTTTTTAAAAAAATGCACAGGCTTTTTTATTGAAAATGTTCTTCCAAGTACCCCGTTGCTCAACATATGTGCTAAGAACTGATAATGTTATATCAATTTGATCTCAAGTATCTTTTTATCCCCTAGTATTTGACCTTGGTATTTGCCAGTGTAGAATGCTTGCTGCTTTCACCCAAGTAAGGATTGCAAGGGTGTCTTTGAATTCCTAATGGATGTTGCATTCGCTAATAATAATTCGCAGCCACCTTATCTGAGCCACTTTGGTGCCATCATGAGTTGAGGCATCTGCACAGGAGCAATTAACAATCTTGTGTATTGCAGCCAGTGGACCTGTCCCAGAGAGCAAGTGAGCATTGCCACGGGTTTGTTATAATGCCATTACAATATGAAACATGCTGTTATAAAGCTGCTGATTTTATTTTACAAACTGTTTTGTCTAGATATTTTACACTGAACAATGAACAATTTTGAACGAGGCTAATTTCGATTTCATAGCATGGCCCAAACTGACTAGAAAATAGACTCTTGGAATTAGAGGCCATTATTGTCAAGTTGACAGTAATAATAGTCCTTGTGGTTGATATAGTGACTTATCATGGTTTCAAGATGTCTCAAATCGCTCCACAGAATATACTGTAAAGTGAATTGACAGATTATTTTGTGGCGGGCATGGTAGGAGGAGGACAGTTATAGAGATAAGTAAAATATAGAATGGAAATGACTTAATTAGAAATAATGGAGGATTGTTTAAAGCATGTCTTATCAAAATATAGGAAAGTAAATAATGAATAAAGAGCCAAAGGAATAATCCTCACATGTGATCTTTTGGCATCAATAGAGCATCTCAAAGCACTTCAGAAGATATACTGCGGAATATAGTGGCATTGTATTTTGTAGGCGAATGTGGCAGCCAATTTATGCAGAGCAATTTATGCAGAGAAATTCCCTTCTCTTTTTAAATAGTGCTGTGGAATATTTAACACCATAGCACTGGAGCTCCTGTGGCTCAGTGGTTAGAGCACTTGTCTTGCAAGCTGAGGAGACCAAGCTGGGGAGACCAATGTTCGAACCCAGGCAGGTCAGAGCAAGTTTCCTTACTCCACACGCCTAATAATAATCCCTCCAAAAAAAAACACCACAATAATAAAATTGGTCATTTTAATCCACGACTGTTTGTGGGACAATTGCTGTGCACAATTGGCTGCTGCATTCCGCCCACAAATATTTACAGTCAATTTACTTTACAGTATATTCTGTGAAGCGCTTTGGGATGTTGATGAGATGTGAAAAGCGCTATATCAAATTCAAGGGAAAAAAACCGACCAACATGAACAGGCTGACATGATCTCAGTTTAATGTCTCAACTGATGGCACCTTCAATAATGCTCCTAGCACTGCACTGTGTTAGCCTAGGCTATGAATTCAAAGTTCTAATGTGAGGCTTCAGCCCACAACCTTCTGACTCAGAGGCTAGAGTTCCACCAACTGGGCCAAGCTGACAGCTAGCCAGCAGTATAATGACATACCAATGAATTTTTTCCATGTTGTCAGTATATATCGTGGAGCTCCTGTAGCTCAGTGGTTAGAGCACTTGCCTTACAAGTGTGAGATCTGTGTTTGAATCCAGGCAGAACCTTGGGCAAGTTTCCTTACTCCACATGCCTAATAATAAGCCGTCCCCAAAAAAACACAATAAGAAAATTGGTCATTTCAATCCACGACTGTTTGTGGGACACTGCTGTGCCCAATTGGCTGCCACATTTTGCCCACAAATATATTATACAGTCAATTCACTTTACAGTAAATTCTGTGAAGCACTTTGAGACATCGATAAGATATGAAAAGCGCGATATGAAATGTAAGGATTATTATTATTATATTTATTTTTAGTTTATAATGATAACAATTATTATTATTTTTTACAGTTTGGCACTTTCAAAACTATTTCTTTGAGGGCGTTCAGCAAATGAAAGCTCTCCGGGAAACTACCCTCAATGAGAGGTGCCATTATCAATGCTGGATATTGTTGTTTAAGCGCTCTGAGAAACCACCTGGCTTGGAGGGCGCTCCATAAATGCAGGTTGTTGTTGTTATTGTTGTTGAAATCTTGGCACATAACAAGCTGATGAGCTTCTCTGGATGTGAATTCAGTGTTTGGTGGATTAGAAATAGGCTGAGGCCGAAATTTTTGGCTGAGTTTTATAATTTACCAATAAATCATAAACACACCCTCCGTACCAGCTGACCTTGTCAGTCAGGAGAGTTTCTTTTTGTTAAGACTTTGGTTTGCAGGGTTAACAGGAGCTGAGTGACAATCGTCCCTATTTCCAGATTATTTTACTTACTTTGTTTATT
The DNA here is from genome assembly GCA_035084275.1 of Hydrolagus colliei. NCBI lineage: Eukaryota > Metazoa > Chordata > Chondrichthyes > Chimaeriformes > Chimaeridae > Hydrolagus > Hydrolagus colliei. The sequence goes on from CM068744.1 coordinate 30,595,608, forward strand.
AATGTACAGCCTCAGACTGGCATCTGAACCAGTGTTCTAATGGAATGGTACCGCACCATACCATTAGGTTTGAGGGTAAAGTCAACAAAGTGCTTCCTGATGAATTGTAATGCTGTTGAATAAGTAGCTATTTCCTACTGTGAGAAATGGGAATCGGATGAAGGTGCATTTCACAATTTGGTTAATTTAATGGATTAGTATAATAATATATATATAATTATATAATAATAATCCTTGCATTTGATATTTGCATTTTCACATCTTATCGATGTCTCAAAGAGCTTCACAGAATATACTGTCAAGTGAATTGACTGTATATTTGTGGGCAAATTGCAGCAGCCAATTGCGCACAGCAGTGTCCCACAAACAGTCGTGGATTGAAATGACCAATTTTATTATTGGTTTTTTTTTTGAGGGATTATTAATAGGCGTGTGGAGTAAGGAAACTTGCCCAAGGTTTCGCACTGACCTGCCTGGATTCGAACACAGGTCTCTCCAGCTTGGTCTCCCCATCTTGCAAGACAAGTATATGATACATTGAGCCTCCCCATCCTCCCCACGCCCCCCTCACAAATAAAATGCTACGTGCAATCAATTGTATTGATAGATTGTGCAACATTTTCAATGGAGTTCTGTCCAGTGCTTCGTAGTAATTAATGATAGATTTGTGATGACTAAATTGCTAAGATTTCACTACTGCCATAGGTTTATGTGACTGACTGGACAACTGACATAAACCAGGTGTTGTGGAAAAAACAACTTTCAGAATTCAAGTGCACTTTACCAGCTGAGAGCATGAATCACCACTGTTTTGTTTATATATAAACACCCACTTGACCTTGTGTATGATGTCGGAGCAGTCAGGGTGGGATTCACATCATTTCTAATTTGATCCTTTAATTTGCTAGTTTTACTCTGAAATTATGAATGTTTTTGTTAGTATTGCCCGCAACCTCTGTTCAGCAGACTCAGGCCTGCTCCGCGTCCACTGCCGTAACTGCCCAACCATCGGCGGCCAGGCTTTCAGCGTCTCTGCTCCCATATAGTGGAACTCCATTCCCGCAGCTCCTCTACCTTGCTTTCGCCCTTTCCTCCTTCAAGGCCAGTTTCAAGACCTCCCTCTTCGACCGCGCCTTCGGCTCCCCTACTAACTCTTCCCCCTCTCCTTCCCCCTACCCCGACCCTCCCACCCACCCCACCGCTCGGGTCCCGACCTGACTATTCAGCGCTTTGGGACGTCCTCCCGACGTGAAAGGCACAATATAAGTGCAATTTTGCTGTTGTTGTTGTTGTTGTTCATCCACGTCCTTAACCATGCCGATTGTCCCCACCTTGCTCTTTCCTTACTTGGCATCTGACACTGTCCCTGCGACATGCTCCAAGACTTTATTCTACCTGAAGGAAACTGTATTAATACAAATTGTTGTTGTTTGATAAGCAGCTTGTAGCTTTTTCAGAAAATGGGATTCCATTTAAAGTTGATGGAATTGGTGTTTGATAAATTGACACCAAACTCTATACTGTTTATTATAATATGTATATTGTATCTCTTTCCCCACCTCCCACTTCTATTTAGGGTTTTTCCGAGTTTCTGGTCAACAATTTGCAGCGTACACCTACAACATACACAGTTACTACACTGAACAGTTAATCCTGTGATGCACTTTGAGACATTCTGACCATGAGATAAAGTGTCAAGTCCTTGCATTTGATATCGTGACTTTCAAATCGGGAAGTCTCAAAGCGCTTTACTGTCTTTACCATAAATTGTCATGACTGTAATTTATAGGGTAAGCATAAAGCATAAATATTATTGTTATCACTATGCCATGACCACTACAATAGTAAATAATTGTTGCATTTGATATAGCATCAGATCACGTCATCGAGATATTTCAAAGCATTACAAGACATACTGTAAAGTGAATTGATTGTATATTTTGTGGGAGAAACTAGTCTTAGATCCTGTATATCTCATCAAACATTTCGGTGAGGAGGTTGGGGTGAGTGGGGGTGGGGTGATTCTCCAACAGTGTTCTCAAACAATATATTTCTGCAGTCTATCAAAAAACATCAGGTACATCGAGAAAATGCACCTTATTGCTGACACGTTTTATGAGTACAGTTCAAGGAATCGCATCACAGAAGGATCTATGCACTTTAATCCTGAATCCTTTCATCCTGTTCTTCACGCCACTTAAACAACTTAATTTTTCAAGTGTTTGTCTAATTCCCGTTTAGATATGGTGACTGACCCAACTATAACCTTTACATTTTTGGTAACATATTCCACATCCTAATACCTCTCTGTGTAAAGCAATTGCTGACTCTATCCTTTTGGGATTTTAGTAACAAAATCACATGAAACTATTGTTAGTAACAAAGAATACATTGAGGGGCACTGAAAGGATCTTCTAAACAGTTCAGACACTTGTTACTTAGGGAGTTTGCTTCTTAAGGAAGTGGCCAAGGAAATCGCCAAGTGATAAGATTCAGGAAGGAGAATATAAAGTGAGACAAAAAATAAAACAGAATTAATCAGTTTACAGGATACCTGTGGATAGATATGGAAGCAAGAAAGTAAGCAGGCAAGCAAGAACTGGTGGTGTGTAGCTAGAGACATAAATAATAATAATAATCCTTACTGTTGATTAAAGATTATCATGGCGGGATAACAGCTCAAAGCACTTAACAAGATTGATTGGAAAGTGTAGTGACTGTATTTGGTAGGGAGAATATAAAACGTATGTCACAGGACATCATACCAAAATTGCACAGAGCACTGATCTGGCCCCAACTGTTCTACAGGGTACAGTTCTGGTTACCATAATACACTGAGGACATCTTACATTGGAGAGGTTACATTGAAGGGCAAGCAGATTAATAGCTTCAATTAGACACCTGAGTTATCAGAAGAGTCTAAGGAAGATGGGAATGTTCTCAGTGAAAGCAGAAGACTCGGGGGAGATCATATTGAAGTAATGAAGAATATAATGGATGGATCTTGCCTGAATCTTAATAAAATGTTTAGAATATTATTAGTACGAAGATCTAGCAAAGGGATGCAGACATCATCATCAGAAGGAATGTGAACACAGGCTATTTTAACAACAACGAGCATTTATATAGGGTAGAATCCCAGAGTGCTTATTCAAGGAAAATATACAGAATAAACTATCATGGAGCCAGAGGAGACAATTGTGTAGCAAATAGAAGAGGCAATTAGACAGCTATTAGGCAAAGAAATCAGTTTAAGGGAATTAGAAATTGAATCATTTAGGAGTTTTATATTGTGTTTATTTTGGGACGAACCAGATAGATTTCAATGTTTGCATGTTCCCAGGTGACTTATTTTAGCTCTATGTTTAGTGATTTGATTGACATTTGTTCTCACACTAATCAACAAGAGCCACTGACATCAGCTCCAACATGAAGTGCCTTGTATCTGGTTTCAGTGGAGGTTCACATTGCAGAAGTAATAGGTCTGATAGTAATGTGGAGAATGCAGTGATTTTCAATCCTAGAGCTGTCATGTTCTATGTAACGAAGCAAGATGTGGCTTTCAGCCACCAAAGAGAGGGAGAAATGTAATCGTTACAGTTCAACTCAAAAGAGAACTGGAGAGTGGGGTGACAGGGGGCAACTTTCATTAGAACCATGCATCAGTACATAACAGTGATGCAATCAAAAAACGTACAGCATGCAAAGAGGCCACTTGGTCCAACCAGTCCAGGATAGTGTTTATAGTCTACATGTCTTCACCCATTCCTGTCCCCCTCTATTACCCTCTCCCTCATGTGAAAGTCTAGTTTCCTCTTGAATGCATTTATAAAATTTGATTCAACCATAGCTTTGGGCAGCAAGTTTTACAATCTTGCTATCCACTGTGTGAACTAGTTGCTCCTAAGTTCTCTTTTAGATCCCTTAGTCACTATCATATATCCTCCGGTTACAGCTTTCCCAACCAGTGGAAAGAGCCTATATATGAATGAACAACAAATTTCATTTACACATTTATGTTGAGAGGACATCCCAAGATGTTGGACAGTGAAGTGTTTGCACCTGAGCTGGGGGTTGGAGTCAAGACGGTTGCAGGCAAGACGGGCAGAGGTGGAAGGATGGGCACAATCATAGAGGAAGGTCTTGAGACAGGTCACGAAGGAAGCAAACAATAAAAACATAAGAACATAAGAATTAGGAGCAGGAGTAGGCCATTCGGCCCCTCGAGCCTGCCCCGCCATTTGATAAGATTATGGCTGATCTTCTGACCTAACTCTAATTACCTGCCCTATCCCCAAATCCCATAATCCCTCTATATTAAAAAAATCTATCAGTCTCAGCCTTGAAAATATTCAAGGACTGAGTATCTACAGCCTTCTGGGGTAGTGCATTCCATAAATTCACTACCCTATGAGTGAAGAAATGTTTCCTCAACTCTGTTCTAAAAGGCTGACCCTTAATTTTAAGATTATGACCCCTGGTTATAGATTCTCCTACCAGGGGAAACAGTCTCTCCTTGTCTACTTTATCCAGCCCTTTAAGAATCTTATATGTTTCAATAAGATCTCCCCTAATTCTTCTAGGAGTGAGTTGAGGTGATTGCAGGATGGAGTTGCAGGATGGTGGGGTGGGTAAGGTGAGGGGAGAGTACAGTTTGGTCGCATTTCAGTAGATCGCAGAGGTTGAAAGTACAAAAATATTTCTGAATCAGGAGTTGATTTTGTGGTACCATAGTTATTAATTTAGCAATTTTTGATGATAAAAATAGAGATATTTTAATTTAACCTTGATCAGTTTTGTAAAAAAATTGGAGATAAATTAAACCCAAACTGTTATAAATGATGGCGCTTACTACACTATCCAGTAGTGAATGAACGTAGAACTGACAGCATGGATACAGTGCTCTGCTATCCTGGTCATTTCTCTCCTGTGAATTATTTTCTGTATTTTCATTTGCTGTTTTGTTACACTATTTATGTTAATCATTTTCCTGTGTGTGCACAAGGTTGTGAGTTCAAACCCCACATTAGCACTTTGATACTCATATAGTTTACACTGACATTCCAGTACAGAGCTGGGGGTGTGTGCTGCACTGTTGTAGGTATCATCCTTTGGAGGAGATGTTAATTCAGGTGAACATGGCCAATACGGAAGCCGTACTCTTAGCTGTACATCTTCACTCGTGAGGATCTAAACTCCTCATCTTCTCTGGGATCTCCCTCAGACTCACCAAAATCAGTGTGTAATTTAAGCATCTGGTTCGACCCCCAGTTGTCCTTTCTCCCCCACATCCGATTTCCTACCAGGACTGCCTTGCTCCATCTCCGCTACATTGCCCACCTCCGACCGTACCTTATCCCAAATGAAACCCTGTGCACGTATTTGTCACCTCCCGCCTGGATTGTTCAAATGCACTCCTTGCCGGTCTCCGCAACTGCACTATTCAAAATATCCATGATCATTCAGAACTCTGCTACCTGCCTACTTACCCAGACCAAACTCTGCACTTACATCTCACCAGTTCAGGGCAGCCTCCACTGGCTCCCATCACTGAACAAATCAATTTCAAGATCCTCACACTTGTGTTCAAATCACTTCACTCCTTGCTACTTCTACAACTTTGTCACTCCCTAAAGCGTCACCCTACCTCTCCACTCAACTGACACCAACCACCTGATTGCCATTCGCACCTTCTGCTCCAACCATAGGAGGTTGGGCTTTCAGCCACTACCCTCTGACACTTTGGAACACACTCCCTCAATCCCTATGGCTTGCCCCCACCACAACCACCCACTATGAGACACCACCCTCCCTGAAAGGCACTGCATTTAATGAAAGTTGTTGGTGCAATATGAGGCTTGCTGGAGAATTCATTATATTAAAGCATTCAATATATCCATTTCAAAATTCAAGAATGCATTTTTCCTCATGTTTTAAGATTTGTCAAATTGCATTCTTATTAAAAAATGTTTAAGAAATATTGCATTCTAGATCTTTGTTTCAAATTCTAAGACTATCTACTGTGCTATAATATAGAGTAACCACATTTCGATGCTCTAATCACTATTCTGAGTTTAGGCTACTATTTAAATGCAAATTGTTGTTGTAATGTAATTCACTTAGGTTTTTTCATTCACCTTGCTGATATTTTGCTTGCTCCTGGTATTTTTATTTGTTCATTGCTTCTTTCTCTCCTGTTTCCCTCTATGGATTATTGTTTTTTTTCCAAAAAAACCTTTCTCCTTAAGTTCGCTGTAGCTCCAGAAGATGATGTAAAGTACTCATCAAGAAGTGAAGTGCCACTGAGGAATAGATAAATATTTGTGGCCTGGTTAACCTTGGCAGATTCATTGTAGTTAAAAGCACTCCGGGACACAATCCTGGGTGAAGGGCGCTATATAAATGCAAGGTTTTATTGTTGTTGTAGTTTCACTAGAGAAGGGAAATCTTGTGGACTGAGTGTTCTCGGGATTGGAATTATTTTCCCTTATCTATAGACCTACCAGGGATCCTGGTAAGCATATCAGGATACACTGTGATTTCACGCAGGCACAGACAAATCTGTACCCTGACTGTCATTGTCTCTCATCCGAATAGTAGTTGGATGGAGATGTAAATGGCAGGGTTAGAAGACTGAGACCCAAAATTTGCAGTCTAAATGTAACACTGTAATAATAATAATAATCTTTGCATTTGATATAGCACCTTATGCCTTCAAGACGTCTCAAAGCGCTTCACAGAATATACTATAAAGTGAATTGACTGTATGTTAAATGATACTCTCAGGAGGAATGAGGTGCACTGAACATTTATTGATTTGTTGAAAGCAAAGGGATCTATTTAATCAACATTCTGCACTTGAGTAACTTGATGTTTCCAGTACATTCGTATGTATATATAATAATTTGTATGGATTTTGTTTGCAGATTTGGGGAGGCCAGGCACCATGGCATCAAAGGTGGCACCGTATTACCAATCCAAGCACAAACACTATGACTATAATTACCGCAGTCTTGATACCAGCTCCTTGGTCAAGCAGTACAGCAGCAGCTCCAAACGCAGGTGAGGAGCTGAGAGCTCACTTCCCACAGCAATAACTTGCAGGATAACAGGTGGTGGGAGATAATAAGATTGGAAACAGGGGCATTTTTGCCAACTGAAAAAGCACTGCACTAAGTGTGACTTAGGTTTGTGACTGAGAAATGGAAAAATCAACATCATGATTATTTCCTGGCCGTCCCTTGGTTGAAGCAAAGATTTGGAAAGCAAATCATCGGCCTTAAAATGCCTCTCCACAGTATTGTGATTTATTTTGTGAATTGAGGAGAATGGATGAAAAGTAGGGGAATGGGGGAGGTGGGACTGGTTGGATAGCTCTTTCAAAGAGCTGGCAGAAGCACAATGGGCTGAATGGCCTCCTTCTGTGCTGTATGATTCTATTAATTTGGCAGGGTATCCTGAAATGACTCACATACTGGAAGATAGAATTAACTCTTTGTTTTTCGTTAATGTTATAATTTTCAAAAAATTACTGACAAACTGTAAGAGCAGTTCACTTGAAACATAATTCATATGAACAGGAAATAATATTTTGAATGTAATATGAATGTAATAATAATGTACTTATGAATACAAGAATATACAGAATCGAATGGACAAACTCACCCATCCCTGAGTAATAAAATTTTCCATTCAGTGTTTTTATACCTTTTTTTTACAAATACTGTAGTTAACTAATTGAATAAAGCGAGAGCTACAATAAATTGAAGCTCTCGCAACAATGCTCTGTGGCAGTGAGTAATTCAAACCAGATGTTGGGATGTATCAAAAGATCAGTAGCAAGATGAAATAGTGGTGTAACCCTCCCACTGTATAAATCATTGGTGAGACCGTACTTAGAGCTACTGTGTACAGTTCTGGTCGTTGCAGAACAAAAAGGAAATAGAGAAATCGAGAAGATACAAACGAGGGTAACCAAAATGATTGAGGGAATGAAGGGACTGGACTATGACAAGTGACTAAGTAGATTGGATATGTTCATGCTGGAAAAGAGAAGAATGAGAGGTGATAGAATTGCTGTATTTAGGATTTTAAAGGGTCTAAACAATGTAGATCATGACAGGCTGTTTCAACGTGTCCAGGATACTATAACCAGAAGACACAGTCTGTGATTGAAGCGGGGTAAATTCAGAACAAATTAACGCAAACATTATTACAGGGAGTGAACAGACAACCTGTGGAACAGGCTCCCTAGGGAGGTGGTTAAACCATAAAGTGTTAATTGTTTCAAACACAAATTAGATAGTTTTCTTTTAGGAAATAATGTTATGGGAAATAGTACATAGTTAGTTTGGAACATATGTGCATTCGCCCGCCACGGAGGTGGAAAATGAACCAGATGGACCTTGGTCTTTTTGTTCATCTAGCGTTTCTTATATTCTTATATGTTCTAATTCTCTCTTTAATTCGTTGTGGCAATCTTCCTCCACAGATCTCAAAATAATCGATCCAACATACTCGCCATTCTCTTTGTATATTAATTAAATCTGAATTCTCAGTTCATTTTCCCTATTCTAACTTTGAGTCCATGTTGATTGGTTTTAGACCCTTTGTCTGTGTTGAACACAATGGGGTCTAAAATGCTTTTAAAGAATCCAAAAGTATGTCACGGCAATTAGCAGACATAATAATAATCCTTGCGTTTGAGATAGCTATTATCACGTCTTTAAGGCATCTAAAAGTGCTTCACAGAATACACTATGAAGTGAATTGACTATGTTTTAAACAGTACCCTCAGGATGAACCTTTGAAAGTTGTATGATTTGTTAAAAGCAAAAGAATCCATGTGATCAATGTTTTGACTTGGCAAACATGTTCAAGGAGCCCTTGAACATGTGTATTTTGTGGGAAGGACTTCTGTTGTGATCTATTCTCAGAGCAGAGCTCCCAAAGTATTGCCCACTAATACACAATTCTGTAAGATGCTTTGACGTGATTGGGTGCTATGTCTAAATGGACAGATTATTATTGGCAAAGCCCATTTCTGGTTATTGGAAACAGTCCACGTTCAGACTCTTTAAGGAAACCTGTTTATGTTGTCACCTTTCAGACCAATTTATTAAAGTTCAAATTGTCTAACAATAATAATCATTTATCTACACTCGTTAAAACATTGAGTACATCAAGAAGATCTCCTGCAAATTTGTTCCTCTCCACTTTGAATGTCCGAAACTTCTGCACATTTGACATGTAACTCAATGCCTAATTACACCTATCAATTTGGTTACTGTCACTGTGCTATCTTTGACGTAAACTTTCTTTACTGTCAGACAGTGACCAGAATTGAGCTCAGATGTATGTTTGTTTTTTGAAATGTAAAATCACTCACTTTCTTTCCGACTTCCTAAGGGCTGCGTCAATAATGGAAGCTTCTTCATCCAGAATTTTATCTCAGTCTGCCAGGTACAGCCCTCGTGTTAAACGAGTCTGCAGATGCCTTGAGGACGAATATACTATACCTCAATTTAGGAACAGGTATCTTGAAGTACTGCAATAACATGCTACTGAGCAAAGAGCAGGGATTAAAGTGCTTAGCTCCAGTGGATTGAGTTGATTCCTGCATTTGCTTGATGGACTGAGTGGCCTCCTTCTCTGACTCTTTTTGTAATTCTATTGCAAGCGTGTAAATTCATTTCTCATAATAAGTAACCATTTCAATGAGCAAGCGGCATACACATGTGGAACCCTCTGTCTAATGTGAATACTCTTAACCATGACGAGAGATTTCCACCATGTATCGGACACCCACCTGACCAAAATAATATTGCAAACAGATTGCTACTTTTAACGATTGGAGTACAATGAAGTGCATTGCTCTCACTTGATAACTTACTGCCTCATATACCCTTCTATTACTCTTTCCCTCATGTGAACATCCAGCTTCCTCTTGAATGCATCTACATAATCTGGGTCAATACACTAAACAACAACAACAACAAAATTACACTTGTAGAGCACCTTTCATGTCAGGAGGACATTACAAGGTGCTGGACAGTCATTGTTTCAACAAAATCAATTGAATTTTGAAACCAGAATTAACATGGTCAGCAGCTAACGGCCACTAATAAATCACAAAAGGAGTGTATCAAAGGCTTCCAATATAATAAAAGTATACATTAAAACAAAGTTACTTGATTGAGCATGAGAAATATCGACAGATGGAAACATGCTGTAGGGGCTCTGTGCCTCTTAAAGGAGCAACATACATTTCTGTATGCAGGATTATAGTTTAACAATATTTAACTCCTCATTTGCACCTGAAAGTGAGTAGTATATCAGATAGTTTTACCATTACTGTTGAACTTGTTTCCATTGTTGGTTCACAACCTCAGTTTAACAAGTTCAGTAACACTTTTGCCTTTTCATCAGAAAGTTGTAAATTTCAACAATCCTAGTGTCATACAACACATTACTTCAAGTAAAACCACTGTGACATAGGTAAAAAATAGTATGACAAACAATAAATAAACAAATCATCACACAAACAAACTAACAAATAAACATGATAACAAATCATCACACAAACTAACAAATAAACATGATAATAAAATAATTATACAATAATAAAGCATTCTGAGATGCTGCCCGCGTGAAGGATGCTGAATAAATACAAGTTGTTGTGGTAACCCTTTGATACTGTGCCTTTAACATCAGGAGGGCGTGTGATTTACTGTACACTGCAATTGGTAGTGACAACCAATTTGCGCACGTTAATGACTCACAAAAGCCATAAAGTGAATGATCAATTTTATCTGGGGTCAAGACGTTGTTGGTTAAGACATCAAGAGAAACTTCCTTCTCTTTTCTAATCATATTTGACATCTTTAACATCCACCTGAATAGGCAGATGGAATCATTTGGTTTTACCCTATCATTTGGAAGTATCGTTGCTGAGTCCAAACCAGCTACTTACTTATATCAATTATAGGCTTCCAATTTGAAATAAGATACTGGAGGGGCAAGATACTGACCATGGCAATGTGAGCTTATAATAGGAGTTATGGATAATGTGTAAATTTGTTGAACAGTGGACAGTAATATGGGCCTTGGCGTCTGCCAGACTCCTCAAAGTTGCTGTCGACAGGAGAATTTCTCTCCTGCCCCCAGGTGGTGGGATTGGGATTGGGTTGGAATCCACACGGTTGGAATCGCAGAGGTCAGCATTTGCCCTCTGGGGTTGCTGATTGAAGTGCCAAATGCTGTCAAACTGTTCAGCTGTTAGTGTGGCACAGCTTCGTTGACGAGGATCACTGCTGAACAGCACCGAGGCATTTCATGGCCTTAAGCTACAGCAATTGCGATTTAAATTTAAACTCTACTCTGAAGTAGCTCCAGAAATAACGCCATCTGGTTTTTTTTAATGAAAAGACATTCCAAGTTCTTACTGGGGTGTTGACATTATAGAGTACATTCCCACCACTGTCCTCCAAGCTTTCACCCCTCTGGATTCCAAACCCCAGTTCGGGTGCAAAACCTTAACTGTCCAGGGCCTTGTGATGTCCATCCAATGTGAAAGGCGCAATGTCAATGTAAATTGTTGTTATTGCTATATAGCTTAACCTTTCTGAAAATGATATGTAGATTATTAAATAGAGAAGGGAATTTCTCTCAGTGTGCTGCCAAGCCAATCCCTCCAGATAAAATTGATCATTCACTATATAACTGTATGCAGGATTATAGCATACAGCCGTTTGTGGGTAAAACAAATTGGCTGCCACATTTGCTGTTAAACATACAGTCCCTACTGTTCACAGTGATATCCTGTGAAACACTTAGACACATCTTGATGAGGTTTAATCAATTTAATCAATTTACTTATTGAGGTTTGCGTTAAACAAGGAGTCCAACTGGTCCATCATATAATTGATGCTCATCTGCCCCATTGAAGTTATTTGTTTCAATCAATTCCTTTGCTGTTTCCTTGTAAAATCCTTAACTAATCATCTACTTCTCTTTACAATGCTGATATGGACTCAGCTTCAACAGCTACTTGTGGTAAGGCATTATGCAACTCTAACTTGTTTTTGTTTTTAAAAAAAGGCTCCTAACCTTTTTTTTTCTTTCTGGCAATAACCCTAACTCAGTTACACCCAAAATATTGACCTAACTTTCTCCTGCAGATGCTGATCAGCTTGTTGCTTGTTTCTATTGTTTTAACTTATTCTATTTCAGATTCATATCATTCAAAGGTCTTCTTTGCCTGACAAACTAGTCTGTTTAGAGATTCCTTCTTCCTGCAAATCTCATAGTCAGTCTCTATAAAGACCAGAGACCTGAACATTTCTCACAGTTTCTGAGCCTTAAAACTGTGGTCTTACAATTTACGATTGAGCAGAACATTGGAAAGGAATTTTAAAATCAGTCTTGATATGGAAACCAATTTTCTGCAGAACTTGGACACCAACTTGGACACCACAGAAATTTATAGCACATAAGAAGGCCATTTAGACCATCCTAGCTGTGTTGGCTCTTTTAAAGAACAATCATTTGGGCTGCCTTTTCCCAAACCCTTGAAATTCACTTCTTGCAGTAGACCCGTGGAAAATTCAGCTTCTAAATTCTGAAGTTGTTTTCCAAAATTCGGCATGATCCTATGGTTTCGAGCAATGGTCTTAACAACAACAACAAAATTGCACTTATGTAGCACGTTTCACGTCAAGGGGACGTCCCAAAGTACTGAACAATCTGGTCAGAACTTAAGCCAAATAAACATGATGTGTTCCAAGCCCCAGTTGTCCACAGCAACACGTCGAACCCATGTGATTGTTAAGAGTTCTATGCTTTGGTATTTAATGGTATTAAAAACATAAACCCAGAACAATACTTTAAAATGCACCAAGATAGGAGAACAATAAAATATTGGTTTAGAGTTTTCAAAGGGCAATTTCAGGACAGACAGCAGCTTAAGGGCTTTCTTCGACTGAACCAATTTTGTCATATTAAATATGAATTTACTTTCCTTTCCTTCATGCAGTTATTGTATCTATACTGTTATAAACGTATTGACAAGTGAACAGAATTGAAACCTAGGTTATTCTGATTTAGAATGGAGATCTAGAGGAGGTAAATATTCTGCCTCTAATTGCAGTGGTTTGGAATTAAATGAACTTAAAATGTGTGACCGACCAAAGCTTTCTTATTAATCTTATTTACAATATTGTGCTATAATGTAATCCCAATTCATAACAAGGAGCTTGATATTCATACTAATCAGGCTCCTGTTGATAATGGGTCATTGTGTAAGATTGCGTGTCTGGGTATGTGTCTGTGTGTGTATGTGTGTGTGTGTGTGTGTGTTCTGCCTCTCTGACTGTCTAAACTGTAGAAGCAGATATGGTGTATGTGTACATGTGGTCTCCTGAATCTTATATCTTCATCTTATGCTACCAGTTCAGCACAACTAAAAACCGATCCACAACATCGCAACCCGACTTGACTTCAGCATTGTATAGCTGGGATGAGGATATGAGGCTTTTTTGCTTTGTGTTTTTAAAATAAAATCTTTTTTCACTTGTTAAGGGAACTTTCAAAAGTCCAAGAAGCTTCAGACCAGCTCTGTCCTCATGCAAAAAGAATCTGCAGTTGCTTTGAGCAAGGAGTTTGTGAACATGTTGCACCTTCCTTGAGGACCAGGTATAACTGATGTGCTATCCTGAAACGTTACTGTATCTACATACAAGAGCATTCTGTTAAGAGGAAATAACAAAATTTATAACTTTTAGCAATTTGTATACAATAGGATCCCATTGTTTTCACTGGAGAGCAACTTTGCAGTCTTGAAAGGAAACATCTCAGAGTGTATCTTATGGTGGTAGATAATATTTTAAATGGTATTGAAAGAGTAAACCTAAAACTGTACTTTTGGAACAACAACAAAATTACACTTGTATAGCGCCTTTCACGCCAGGAGGATGTCACAAGCACGGAAAGTAGAACAGGAGAACACAGGTTTAGGACAGACACCACCTTTACCAAGAGAGTAATTACCGACCATGTGCAAGACACTGGATTCATCTAAGATTCAGCTTGATAGGGTAATGGGAAGCACCAACCTGCTCCATGTATCCTGCCCCCCAACCCTTAGCCTTTCTGCCCCGACCCTTTGAAATCCCATCCCACAGTACCTTTGCCTCGCCCCCTCCCTTGCGTCCTTCAAGGCCCGACACAACACCCTGCTCTTCGACAGCATTTTTGCCCACATTCCTACACCTACCCTTCCTGCCCTTCAAATCTTCTGATCCCAATCCCCTGCTCGGCTCCAAATCCCAGAGTGTCCAAGCCTTGGAGTCCTCCTGTAGTGAAAGGCGCTATACAAATGTAATTTGTTGTTGTGTGGTTGAGTGGGTATGAGACCAAATGGTTGTGAAGGGACTTGTTGATCTGAATTTCTTTGTGATACTGTGACAGGAGCCATGAGGAGTTTCGCCAGTCCTCTGCCTCTAAAGCAGTGATGTACAGCACAGAGCTACGCCAAATGCAGCAACAGCTCAACAAGAGCAGACATGTAACCCGAGAACAGATGGACATGTTGGCTTTCCAGAGGATGGTAAGTCCTCACTCAGACATTGATTTGTTGAGTCCTATAGCTCAGTGGTTGGAGCACTCTTCTCGCAAGTGAGAGACCTGGGTTCAATTTATAGCAGGGTGAAATGTTGGGCAAGTTTCCTTACTCCACACCTCTTTGTTCACCAAGTAGTAAATAGGAATCTGGTTGTTAGTTGATTTTCCGTGGGTAATAATTTCTTCAACAAAAACAAGAAAATAATATAATAAATTGGTCACTTCAATCCATGACTGTTTGTGGGACACTGCTGTGAAAAATGGCTGCCGCGTTTCGCCCACAAAATACAATCAATTCACTTTATAGTATATTCTGTAAGCGCTTTGAGACGTTTTGAAGATGTGATAAGGCGCAATATCAAATGCAAGAATTCTTCTTATTAAATTGAACATAACAACACTCGTTTTGAGATGACGCTCGTTTTTTTCTCTGCTTAACTGTGTAAAACAGGAAGAGGAAAGGGCAACCGTGCAGAGACAGCTCTGCGAAGATGCCATAAGCCGGGCTCCAGAGTTTCTGGTCAGGATGAGATCCCACACCGTGTGGGAGAAATCATATGTGAAATTGTTCTGCACCGTGCAAGGCTTTCCTACGCCACAGGTTAGATGGTAAGTCACTTGATAATGTGCTGTGAAAGTGTATGTCCATGTGTGTTCATACCAAGATACCAGCTTTACTTTGAGAACCGTGTACGGATCAGTAAGGATTCAAGGAGGGATATCTGCTGCATCAGGAGCATGTCTCAAGGCACTTCACAGGATTGACTGACTGTGAGCCTGAGCTGGGGGTGAGGAGAGCAGAGGAAGGTATAGGGGTGGGATGGGATTGATTTCAGGACTTGCTGAGCTGAAATGCAGATGTGCAAACTTAAATTTTTCTTGTGGGAATTTAGTGCGGAATATCTGTGAAGTTTAGCGCAGAGTTTATGCTGTTTCTCAAGACTGCTGTTATCTCACAAAGACAAACCGATTGGAGTAACGGTAGTTTGGCTGGGCTGTGAAGATGGAGTGCGGAATTTGTTATTCTGTTTATAATGCTGCTTTCCAAAGCTGTTACAATCCAGTGGCTTAACTTTGAAATTTCCATAGGACTTTTCAATGCAGATTTTTCAGAAAGGACGCAAGACTAAGAATGTTAGGAAATTACATGGATCCTTAGGTCCTTAATGATCGGGCTGAGTAAATCACACTGGAGGCTTCTAATCCTGTAATGATCTGATAATCTGTAAACAATGTTGCGCGAGGGATAACTCTAGGGATGTAAGGTTTTGTGTAGAAAGCTTTGTATCATAATCCAGCAAACATCCACTCAATCGATTGTACAAATCTGAAAGATCCAGCTCATTCAGAACTCTGCTGCCTGCATACTGATCTGGACCAAACTCTGTACCCATATCTCACCAGTTCCAGCACAGGCTCCACTGGCTCCCCATCACTGAAACAGTTGACTTCAAGATCCCCATACTCGTGTTCAATTGCCTTCACTCTCTGGCACCTTCCTTCCTCTCCAACCCGGTGCTTCCACTTGACTGGAATTAACCTCCTGCTCGTCCCTTGGACCCTCAGCCCCACCATCAGAATTCAGCCACAACACCCCAAAACTCTGGAACACATCTCTCAATCCGTCCAGCTTGCCCTCTCTCTCTCTCTCCTTTTTCATTGACTCGCGTGAAAATCTTCCTCTTTGATTGTGCTTCCAGCCGCCTCCCCCTCCTGCCTCATCGTCAGACTTCGCCAATGTTAAGTGCTCTGAGCCGCTACCTTGTGTGGAGGCCACTATATAAGTGCATGTTGTTATTGTTGTAAGGTAACTGTAACATAACTTTATACAATAACTTTATTACCTCTTCAACTGCATTTTCAGTTTTCTTTCCTTTCCCCATTCACATGCTCTGTGTCCCTGGCTCAGATGCCTAGACTACAGTCAGTCAATCCTGTGAAGTGTGAGGCCCTTTGATACACTCTGCTGACATGAAATATGCTGTATAAATAGTGTCTATTGTATTTAATCTGAATGATCTATGCTTTTTGTAGGTATAAGGATGATGTTATCATTGGGACAGCGAGCGAGCCGGGCAAATACAGGATCGAAAGCTACTATGGAGTCCATTCTTTGGAAATTAGTAGGTGAGGTAACACATAAGAACATAAGTGAGTTGGGGTGAGAACCATCTAAAATATTCTATCTAAAGATCCTGTACAATCTGCTTTATGGCCCACAGTAAGGCCAAGCAGCACAGAAGCCCTGGGAATTGAATGATAGTTCGGATGTACAGTCACTTGTCAACTAGTAAAGAAAGACCCCACACCTTGGGCATAACACAAGGATGCGTGGAGGGCTTAATATTAACTCACAGTCTGTTGCTTTAACCAGCTTTTAGTTGTTTTCATCTTTATATATACAATAAATAAATATTTGGTCACTCAATTCATGATATGCAATTGGCTGCCGCGTTTCGTCCACAAAATACACAGTAGCTCCACTTTACAGTATATTCCGTAAAGTGACCCGACCTGATTGTTCAGCACTTTGAGACAACCTCCTGATGTGAAAGGCACTCTATATATGTAATTTTGGTGTTGTTTTATTCTGTGAAAAGCTTCAAGATGGTTCTAAGACATGATAAGGCATTATATCAAATGCAAGGATTATTATTATTAGTTATCATGCACTATAGCACCATCTCTGATGGGGGAGCTGATAAAGGGAGGTGGGTGGGGCCAAATGATAGCTTGGAATGATAAGTTTTATGGTAGGTTTTGAAGGCTGGGAGCATAGGGCAAGGTGGTGGGAATTCGGGATGGCATTCCAGGGTGTGGGAGTGTGAATAGCTTAAAGCTTACTCACCTTCCCTGGTCAGATAAGCCAATTCCATCTGATTTATAATAATATTATTTAAATGATGTATGAAAACCATGGTGAACAGTTTTTTATTGTTGTCTATGAGTTACATTCGTTCACTGGGGTAATTCTCTGATAATTGGCAATTTAATGATCTTGTGGAGTCCTGTAGCTCAGTGGTTAGAGCACTCGCTTTTAAGATTCCCGACCGGGCAAAACCTTTTAGCTTTCAAGCGGATTTTGTGAATCCAAGATCTGTACCACAAGAGTTGGTAAATTTAACAGCCAACAGGGAATAAGATACAGGTATCCCTCCCAAACAAGATTGGATACGTTCCTGTAAACCTTCGTGGTTGGAAAAATCCCAGTTGGAAAATGTAGGGCCCTAGAGGAAACACGGGGATACGGAGAGTAAGTTTACTTTTTCGCGGTTGGGAAATGCATGGCCCTATGCGAAACATGGGGATACGGGGAGGAAGTTTGCGTTTAGTAAAACTAAACCCCCCAAAAAGCTTACTCCTGACAGCATTGGCTGTCAGGATGTGCAGCAATCCGCTAGAGAGAGAGGGAGAGACATGGAGGGCAGTGGGGGGACAGGGGGAGGGGGGGACACTGAGGGCTGGGTGACATGGAGGGCTGGGGATGGCGGGGGGGAAGGTGACACAGAGGGCTGGGGGAGCTGTCCGACTGATCTACAGAGAGAGAGACAAGGAGGGTGGTGGGGGGGGGGGCTGTTGGGTGATATGGAGGGCTGCGGGGTGACATGGAGAGCAGGGGTGGGGTGACATGGAGGGCTGGGGTGTTGACGCGGAGGGCTGGGGGGGGTGATACGAAGGGCTGGGGTGAGGGGATGACACTGAGGGCTGGGAGGGGTAATATGGAGGGCTGGGTGGGGTGACACAGAGGGCTGGGGGTGGTGACACGGAAGGCTAGGGGTGCTGGAGAAGGTGAGAGAGAAGGGGTGTAGGAGGGTGGGGGTGGGGGAAGAGAACTTACAGAGAGAGAGATCTGCAGATGCTGGCAGCCAATGCTCTCAAACGTACTAGCTAGGCTACGGAGAAACGACGATAAATTCATTTTACTGTACAGTGTTTACCTTAATCCTAAAAGAAGCTTTGTCGCTGGTTGATTGCAATATCGCAAACTGGATCCTAGTGCTATACGCTAGCTGTTCACACACACACAGTACCTATAGATCCACGAGTGCAGGTAGACCACTTGGGGTAGTAAAGGTGCTGATAGGTGGGAACCGCGGAGCAGCTGAATACACACCCATACGCAGATGAATGCAGTCCCTTGTTTGGAGGAGTGAAACTTGAAAATTTAAACCCGCGGATTTAAATTGCGGTTGTGCAAAACACGGTTTGCGAGGTTTGTCGCATTTAACAAACCGTGGATGCGTGAGTTTCGTGGTTGGCGAGGCCGCAGTTGGGGCCTGATACCTCTATATGAAGATCAGAACATTTATCAATGATCTGAGAACTATCCACTCTATTCATCTGATAAGCAAAATATCACAGAATCTAATAATAATTTGGGACATGAAGGCACTATATAGATGTAATTTTGGTGTTGTTGTTGTTAATAATCATTGCATTTGATATATCCTTACCACGTTGTTGATACATCTCAAAGCGCATCGCAGAATATATTGTGAAGTGGAATGATAGCGTATTTTGTGGGTGAAACGTGGCTGTCAATTCCAAATAGCAGTAATCCACAAACAGACGTGGATTGTGTGATAATTTTTTTTGAAAGGGAGTGTTAACCAAATTGTTTTTATAAATATATATGAGAGCACTGTAATTCATTCCGGACATAGGTGGTCAAGCAGGATTGGCAGAACCCACAAATTAAACTCCACAATGTTCTCTGAGGTCTTGTCATCTTCTGACATGGAAGGAAGATGTAATCTGCTTTCCTCATTCGTAACATAGACCTAGTGAATCTCACTAAATTTGCTGAGCTGTCTGCCATCTGCTCCCTGCTCATTTTCAGCAGACAGGAATCTCTTGGCAATGTCCCTGTTGCTAAAGTGATGTCAGCGGTGATTCGAAACCTCTCTTAAACTCTTCCATCTAAGTCTGTCCTGTCACTTTTAAAAATATCCGATGATGTTATAAGATTTTGATGTCTCTCTGCATAAAAATAAGCTCAGCAGTTATTTGCCGTTATCGACTCCCTTTAAAGAAAAACTGAAAATTGCCTTTTAATAATTGCATCAAGGGAAAATTGTACACTACAGTATATTAGGTTGTGATATTTGTAAACTGGATTTGATGTGTCAAATCAAAATTAGTTTGTGAATATCAAAAGCTGCCTAATTTGCAATGTTTATTTGCAAAATTAACTAATTTTAAGGAATAATACTGCATGCGTTATAGCACTTTTTACATCAGGAGGATATCTCAAAGCACATTATAGGATTGACTGTATAATTAAGTGGCTTGTACTTTGTAGGCAAGTACTGGCAGCTAATTTGTACACAGAAGTATCCCACGAACAGTTATGAAGTGAATAACCAATTTCATCTGGGAGGATTATTAGCTAGGACTCCAGGAGATAGTCTCCCTTCTCTTTTTGATTGATCCTATGGGAACTTTATGAGGCAGGCAGATGGGATCTCGGTTTTAAATGCATTATCTGTGTTCAAAGAATCACAGAATTTTACGGCACAAAAGGAGGTCATTCTCTGCCGGCTCTTTGAAAAGAGCAACTCAATCCCACTGCCCAGCTCTCTCCCCATAACCTAACAGACCTGTTCTCCCCAAATAAATGTCTACCTCTCTTTTAAAAGCTGTTATCGAATCGGCCTCCACCACCTTTTCAGGCAATGCATTCCAGATTCGAACAACCCGCTGAGTGAAAAAAATTCTCGTCAGCTCCCCTCTGCTTCGTTTTAAAAGTATTTTAAATCTGTGACCAAGAGTCACAGATTCACCCACCAGTGGAAACAGTTTTCCCTTATTCACCCTGTCGAATCCCCTCATGATTTTATAACCTCTATTAGGTCTCCTGTTAAATGTGTTAACATCCAAATCCATATCTGACAAAACAATACATCCGCAGCACAGTATTGGAGTGTCATTCTATGTGAGTTCGAAGTCCCGAGGTGGGGCTGTAACCCATAATCTTTTGAACCGGAGATGAGGCTCATAGAATCATACAATTATACAGCACAGGAATACAGCCCATCGTGTTTGTGCTGGCTCTTTGAAAAGAGCTTTACAAATCAATCCCACTCCCCCGCTGTATCCCTGTAGCCCTGCAAACTTGTCCTCCCCAAATAATTACCTAACAATCCAACACACCAGGTTGTACCAATTGAGCCAGGCTGACATATTTAGGATAATATTGAGGTCAGTCAGGTAAATAATGTATTTAGAATTCTACACCCCACTATTCACTGAGATCTAGTTTGCTATATTTTTGATCGGTACTCCCTAATAAGTAATCCTGATAGAATTTCAATAGACACATCAGTACTCTGCATCAGAAGTAGTTTGTGATGGTGGGAGTTCCTGTGAGTTTGGCACAAGGCACTTCCAGTTACTGGATGCAGACCTCATCTCACCTTATCCATTTGTTCAGACAATTTTAAGGCTTGAACATTGACTTTACATTTTCTTGGGTGGGGGTCCTATCATTACTTAGGCATTTTAATGCACATCAGGTCAAAAGAGAAGGGAGTTTCTCCTCCTGTCCTGGCCAACAATCCCCCAGGTAAAATTAATCATTCGCCCCATGTCTGTTTGTGGGATATTGCTGTGCACAAGTTAACTGTCACATTTGTCTACAATTATGCAGTTACCCCACTGTACAGTAAAGACACGTGAAGCGCTTTAAGACATCTCAACATTGCGATAATGTACTATATCAGACGCAAGGTTTATTATAAAACTTAACTGGTGTTTTGTGTGGCTGAGAGAACTCGGCACCCGTACAATTTGCTCATGCACTGAAACTCTTGTTAGTACCTGGCAAGTGCAATTTAGCTACCTACATTATATGTCTTGGTTGCTGCACTGAATGGCACCCACTGTTGGAATCAATGTCAGGTTCACTGGTAGAACTTCTGTGAGAGGTGGGCACATATATTGGCTTCTGTATTTCCATCTAGTGGTAGATGCTGGAATTGCTTAAGGTAGTTGACTGGTCAGGCAGAAACAGTATAATTAATCATACAAAGGACACATGGTGAATGACATGGATTTTTCAGTGTAATGCACAGTAACATGATCCTAATCAAATCATTACAGCACAGCAAGTCTAAGTCCTGAGCTAATTCAGTATATCTTTATTGGAGACTTCAGGCTGCAAATACACACGGCGTAAATGGGAACAGGACACATTTAATTTTTTGATCTACACAAACAATTTATAGCCTGAATAGTTTCAAATCAGCCTCAACTCAAGTAAGGCTGAAGTTGCTTTTATATATTGTATAGGTTACCGGGGATATGTTTAAATATATTTATGTTTAAGATATTTCTTGGTTGGTAGCTGCTGCACAAATGATTGATAGTACCTTTCATGAGTGTGTAATTTTGATTCTTGATCATGTTAAAAAGTCTCTGCAAATTTCTAGTCTATTATTTTATTTTATATCAACTTAATCAAGTCCAAAGTTACCCAACATCCAAATGCATAATTATTACATTGAATGCTTAAACTCAATTGCTTGCAGTAATAGTTTCTTGATGGGTTCAAGGAACTCTAGGTGTTGATTTGGTCTTGATGGAATTGAATATGTTTGTGTCAAAATACATCACAAAGTTATTGAATTCCTTAAATTCTTGGATTTTATCTGGAATTTGGATTTTTATTGGCGTTTAACTAGTTAAAACTCCATAGCTTATCTATGGGATCTTTGATCTGATCACAGAGTCAGATCAATATTCCATTGCCAGACAGGCCTTTGAAGCCAGTTCCACCCCATGGAAACCCTGTAATGTCTTCATCTCCCTAGCCACAGCTCTAACACATGCCTATTCATTGTAGAGTTCCACCCAGTTGGAGGTGCAGAGTTTCAGTAGCATTGGTGTACTCTGGTTTCTAATCAAAGTAGAACCAAAGCCCTGGACACCTGATTAATACACTAAAAAATCTATCACTTAATAATGCATGATCGATAATGCTGGCACTAATAGTGGCATCTGATGGAAAATACTGGAACTAAATGCAAAGATGCTAGTTCAAATCATCAACAACAACAAAATTGCACTTATATAGCGCCTTTCATGTCGGGAGGACGTCCCAAAGCACTGAACAGTCTGGTCAATTTCAGAAATTGCTGATTGATTAGCTAGTGGAACAGTAGGCGGGGCTGGAAGACTTGAGACAGATTATTCCCCGAAGCACCATTTTGCCTCTACTTTTCAATACTCCTTCCATTGAGTCTCCAATAGGATATATTGTTATGCATTACCATTTTCATGGTGTATGTATAATGAACTCTATCACTTCTATTAAATGGTTATTGTTCCTTTCCAGATGTGATTTTAGTGACACTGCTCAGTACACTGCAGTGGCATTCAACATCCATGGACAGACATCGACAAATGCCACTCTCATTGTGAAACGTGAGTCTCAAAACCAACCCGCTGTCACCGTTTCTGATCTAATGTGCTGTGTGCTACTCATTGGTTTCCATTTCCTGATTAACTACTTCAATTGTTGTGCACTTTTAGGTTTCAGAGGGGAAGAAGAGCCTTACCATTCCGTTCTCCTCCCCGTGAAACGTAAGTGACTGTTTGTACAGCAGCGTAGCTCTTTTTAATGATAGCATGTGTTACAATTATATTATTCACCCACTTTGAAAACCTCAATTCATTTATTTAGTCAATATTTCATCTCTTCTCCTCTTTCCCCGCTCTCCTCCCCCACCTTGCCTTCCCAAATGCACTGACTCTAGCTGGGGACAGTAATGCATGTGATAGATTCCCTTCTCCGCAGCCACCATGCAGATATTCTTTATAGCTGAGCTCAAGCAAAAAAACCATTGCAAGCTATTCATCCACCCAGCTCATCGGCTGAGATAAGGTCGCAGCTCAGACTGAGATTTGTACCTCAGACCTTCTCGTCTACTTGGCTCATTACTAAACCTAGTAGTATATCAAGACAGCTCCATCCTCAGCAGTTTAAATCTCCTCCTTGTAGCCTTGTTCTGATGCACCTCTATCTTTCACTAAAATTTCAACTATTTCCAACTATTTCTTATTGAGCCCTGTTAGGATTTACAAGGACATTGTCAATCTTAACATTTGGGACTGTACTGTTTGTCCACAATGACATATTGGAAGCTGAGAGAAAAAAGGCAAGTTTGGATTCAAAAGGAATAACTCTAGGAATGGTGAATAACTTCAGGGATGGTGAAAACTTACAACAGCGTCCAGTGTACTGGGGAAATAATTAAGCACACAGACTTTTATGTATGGACAATGCATGCACTGTCTGTATAATGACACCCTCTTCTAGAAGACACCTCCTCCCTAGAAGAGTGAATAGGTTTACGTCACAATGATACATTAGAGGACTCAATAGTTGAATGACTGGGTTTAGTGTCTGCATTGCGTTTTTCAACCGACCTCAATGAATGTAGTTCAGATTGTTTTTCTATTATTCCTCTGAACCATTTTGACAAATAAGGCTACCAGCCATGAATATCATGCATTGATGTTTGATTGACAGAGCTTAATGACAATAACCATTTTCAGACAAATTGGTGCTGGCTTTGAGGGCTAAGACTAAAGAGTTCCTCCTAGGGTCAGAAACATACTTTTGGGTGTGTTACAATGCACAGTAACAAAGAATGGGATCTTGTTACATCATCCAAACTCTGAGGCAACAGTGCAGTAAGTGTACAAATGGTCTTGATAGAATAGAAACATACCATGTGTTATAGTTTGGCTATATACAGATTTCTCAGATATCAACACCAATACTGCAGGAGTTGCAAAGGAGCTTTGAAATCCTGGAGTCCTGTAGCTCAGTGGTTAGCGCACTCGCCTTACAAGTGAGAGACCTGGAGGAGGCCATTCAGCCCAACAAGACTTATTATTTTAGTGTGTTAGGCCATGGCAGATCTTTTAATCCCACTTCCTTGCCGTTTCGCCCACAAATATACAGTCAATTCACTTTACAGTATATTCTGTGAAGCTTTTTGAGACATTTTCAAAAGGCATTTGACAAAGTGCCACATGAGAGACTTATTAGGAAATTAAAGGCCCATGGCGTAAAAGGGACAGTGGCAGCGTGGATCCACAACTGGCTGCGAGACAGAAAGCAGAGAGTTGTAGTGAGCGGCTGTTTTTCAGACTGGAGGGAAGTGAGCAGTGGTGTGCCACAGGGATCAGTTTTGGGACCATTGCTGTTTGTAATCTACATCAATGATCTGGACTTGGGTGTACGGAGTACAGTTTCCAAGTTTGCAGATGACACTAAGTTAGGGAGAATAGTAAATAGTGAGGAGGATAGTAGCCATCTGCAAGAGGATATAGACAAATTGGTAAAGTGGGCAGACACATGGCAGATGAAGTTTAATGCAGAGAAGTATGAGGTGATGCATTTTGGGAGAAGAAATGAAGGGAGGCAATATAGGCTAGATAGTAAAATTTTAAATGGTGTGAAGGAACAGAGAGACCTGGGGATTTGTGTTAGTGACTCGTTGAAGGTGGCAGGACAGGTAGACAAGGCTGTTAAGAAGGCATATGGGATACTAGGCTTTATAAATAGGGGTATAGAGTACAAAAGTCAGGAAGTGCTGACTAACCTCTATAAGACTTTGTTGAGGCCTCAGCTGGAATACTGTGTTCAATTCTGGTCACCACATTACAGAAAGGATGTGAAGACATTGGAAAGGGTACAAAGAAGATTTACTAGGATGGTGCCAGGATTGAGGGACTTCAGCTATGAGGAGAGGCTAGATAGGCTAGGGTTATTCTCTCTGGAGCAGAGAAGATTGAGGGGAGACCTAATAGAGGTTTATAAAATCATGAGGGGTTTCGACAGGGCAAATAGAGAAAAACTATTTCCACTCGTGGGCGAATCTGTGACTCGTGGTCACAGATTTAAAATAGTTTCAAGGCGAAGTAGAGGGGAGCTGAGGAGAAATTGTTTCACTCAGCGAGTTGTTCGAATCTGGAATGCATTGCCTGAAAAGGTGGTGGAGGCTGATTCGATAACAACTTTTAAAAGGGAATTAGATCTTTATTTAGGGAGAACAGGTCTATTAGGCTATGGGGAGCGGGCAGGGCAGTGGGATTAAATCGCTCTTTTCAAAGAGCCGGCACAGACTAGATGGGCCGAATGGCCTCCTTTTGTGCCGTAAAATTCTATGAATCTATGAATCGATAAGATGTGAAAGGTGCTATATCAAATGCAAGGATTATTATTATTATTATTATTTTTCTCATATCCATTAATACCATTACTTCCCAAATATCATAACTACCAGATTAATCCAAATCCCTTTCCATTCTAATCAAGTTTATGTTTTTGTGTGTGGTGAAAACCAACCACTAACTATATGCTTCCACCCATCAGTTTGGTAAATCTGTAATTCTTTTGTTTCCAGTTCCTCTGCTGTCACCCCCAGTTTTCACACATATCGATGTGCAATTTATTGAGGCTTTTGGTGTGAGCTTTGGCACCGAAGGAGAGACAATGACATTGACCTGCAGCATGATCTTTGATCCAAACCTCAAAAATTTGCAACCAGATGTTGTATGGTACAGAGATGGTTAGTATTTATCTATGTTATCACTCACACACGATTGCATGGTTCAGTAGTAACTTGTGTGACCTTATGTTGACATAACTCAAGTGAGCCTCCAAAATAAAAAAAAAACAGTCTTGCTGCATATCTCCACAATTTTAGAGTCATGTTCCTGAGAAATACTATATTCCACATGTGCCAGGTCAGAGGCTACCTGATAAAATTCAGTTCCTCCTTGACAAGGCTTTACAGAAGTTCACAGGTTCAACTCATTTGCAAACATTTCCTCTTCTTCCACTAAACTATGCTCAAGCGGACCTGTGAACAACAAAGTCTCATGGTGGCCTCTTTCATGACGTATTGTGCCTTTGCCCCTAAGTAAGATGAGAGCCTAATTCCGATGATTTTTTCAAGTCCCAAATCACCACAAAGTACAGTCGTGAAGTTAGACAATTACTTGAGCTTCTGAAGGACTTTTGTGTTAGCTTTTTCTACCTTGGAAAGTACAAAATTTAAAAACTCACAAAGAAATGATCCAATCAAAAGTTTTAAAAATAATATTTTGGTCCTCAATTCATGACTGTTTATGGGACACTGCTGTATGCAATTGGTTGCTGTGTTTTGCCTACAAATTTACAGTCAATTCACTTTACTGTGAAGCGCTTTGAGACATTGTAAAGGTGTGATCTGCTGTAACAAATGCCAAGGATTATTATTATTGCTCTGCTGAGATTTTTTTCTAAACTTCTCTTTATCCAGGTGTTCAGGTAAAAGAGAGCAAGTGGGCAGAAGTGAAGTATGGAAGTAGTTGTGCTTCCATGATCCTGCCTCATCTGAACAAGGATGATGAAGGCCTATATACATTACGTTTGATAACCAAAGGTGGAGTCACAGAGCACAGTGCCTTCGTGTTTGTGAGCGGTAAGAAGTTCTGTCTTTTCATTCATCATTCCTTGTAAAGGACAATTTCAGGACCAACAACTGAAAGTATTTATTTTCATAGAAGGTAATTAGGTTCGATCCCCAGTTATCCTACCTCTCCCACATTGGATCCCTGACCAACACCACTTTCTTCCATCTCCGTCACATTGCCCATCTCCGGACAATACTCACCCCCCAAAACTGCTGAAACCCTGGTCCATGCCTTTGTTACCTCTCAGCTGGATTATCCTAACATCCTTCTCGCCAGTCTCCCCTCCTCCACCATTCACAAAATTTAGCTTATTCAAAACTCTGCTGCTATGCATTCTCACCAGCACCAAACTTCGTACCTCGATTAACCCAGTCCTTACCAAACTCCACTGGCTCCCTGTCACAGAGCGGATTGACTTTAAGACAGTCACTCTGGTATTTAAATCCCTCCAATCCTCTGCACCCACCAACTTCTCTAACTTTCTTTCTCCTCTCAGCAGTACTTGCTGACTCCTCTCTACTGGGTATGCCCTCTTCCTTGTCCCCAAATCCTCTGCTCCACCATCAGCGGCTATGGATTCAACATCTATGCCCCGAAACATTGGAACTTCCTCCCTCAATCCCTTCATCTTACCCTCTCCTTCAATTGGACTTCCGGTCACCTTCTCCCTCCCCTTCCCCTGGCTGAGTCCGCCATTGTTAAGTGTTCTGAGATGCCATCTGACGTGGAGGACACTTTTAATTGCAAGTTGTTGTTGTATTTGCAATTAATGAACAGATTCCCAGGAAGAGTTGTTGAGACCAGGGACTTACTCAAGAAGCAACTTGATGCTGTAAAATAGGAAGCCATTATCATAGATATTCTGGAAGGATGAGATCGGATGAGGCAGTCAATGACCTAAAGGCATAAATTTAAGATAGTTAAGAAATAAGAAAATGGGGAGGTTAGGAGTGAACAGGTTTTGGACCAGCCTCCTGGAGCATTAATTGAGGAAAAATGGATATTAGCTTTCAAAATGGAGCTAGATAAACACATAAAAAGGGGAAAATTGCAGGGGAATGGGGTAAGGCTAGATAAATGGGACTTGAAAGTTTGCTCTTGAAAGGGCTAGTACAGACATGATGGGTCAAACGGCTTTCTTCTATGCTGACATTTTCTGTGGTACTGGATGGACCCTAATGGCTCTAGGAGCATGTTGTTCACATTCTCGATAGTAATTAAATTGTCAACAGTGGACCTGATGTTAGATACCTCGTTAGTGCTAGGTTAGTTGAAGGTGGTACTACATTGGGTGATAGTACAGTAGTTGCTCCATTCATGATGTTTAGGGAAAACCATCTGAATTCAGTTAGACTGGGACAAAGGACAAATATTCCTGGGTTGGTCAGCTCCCATCACATTGACTTGGCTTGTTCTTGTTTGTTCTTCTCTTGCAGATGCTTCGGCCGCAGTCGTGGGAGCCCCAGGAGCCCCGATGGATATTAAATACCACGATGCTAACAAAGATTATGTTATTCTCTCTTGGAAGCCCCCAAACGTAACAACAGAAAGCCCAGTGATTGGATACTTTGTTGACAGGTACGACTTTTGTTGCAGACACAAACTGTACAGTCAGTAGAAGGAGATTAGGTTTGATTGAGGGATAACGTCCTTGTCCTCACTTTCAAGAACCTCCACGACCTTGCCTGACTTCCTGAACCCCCGTCCGCTCCCTCCGTTCAACAGGCTCCGGCCTGCTCCATGTCTCCTGCCCGAAATGCCCTATCATCGGCGGTCGGGCTTTCTGCCTCTACTTTTTGGAACTCCATCCGACAATCCCTTCACCTTGCTCCCTCCCTTGACTCCTTCAACACCGGTCTCAAAATCCTGTGAAGTGCTTTCCACCTGAAAGATACTATGTCAAATGCAACTATTATTGCAATGATAATTTGGTCACTCAATCCACCTTTGCTTGTGGGACACTGCTGTGCACAATTGGCTGCCATGTTTTGCCTACAAATATACAGTCAATCCACTTCACAATGTATTCTGTGAAGCGCTTGGAGAGGTCTAAAAGGCGTGAAACATGCTATATCAAATGCAAGGATTATTATTATTATCAAATATATAAACATTGCATTTGACACAATTATCCAAGTTTTCTGCAAAAGTTTGTGGGATTGTCTAACCACTGATGTTACCATTATGTTTGTAGATGTGAAGTGGGAACGGACAATTGGGTCCAATGCAATGATTCCCCAACTAAAATTTGCAAATACCCCGTGAGCGGCCTTTATGAAGGACGTTCCTATCGCTTCCGTGTCAGGGCAGTGAATAAGTCTGGTATCAGCAAGCCTTCCCGAGCCACCGATCCTGTCACAGCCCTGGACCCTGCTGATTTAGCTCGTCTGCACAGTAAGTACATTTTTTCCCCACAGTTTTGCACTCAAACAGATAAATACATAAAGGAAGTCCTGTATATGAATACAAGGTTGTTGTTGTAGGATTAGTGGATACATTTGCTCCGCCGATGGGACAGAAATTGCCAAGGGGGAAACTGAAAGAGACTTAGTAAATGTCTACTCATTTTACACTATGTCAAACAATGTGAGGTAACAATAAACAAGACAAAAAAAAAGATGGACTATGTTGCTAAATCAGTTGAATTAAGATCTCCAGATATCCTACTCAAAGTATATACTGCTGTAGTCAGGCCACATATTGAATACTATATGCAAATTTTATCACTTTTATATAAATATATCAAATGCAAGGATTATTATTATTGTTATTATTATTATTACTATTATTATTAATATTATTATTATAAGGAAGCTGCCAAAGCCACAGTGGCAGCGCAGTGGAGAGCAATGAGGATGATCTTCAGTGTTTGACAAATGTCCACTATGAGCAATGATAAGTCAGCCTAGGGCTCTTCAGTCTTGAGAAACAAAGTGTTAGCGGAGAATTTATGAAGTATATATGATTTTAAATAGGATTACCAAAGTAAACCTATTAATACTTTAGGATGCTCGAAGACAATAGAACAAGAGAACATGGATTTAGAGTTACAAAGAGCAATTTCAGGACCGACCTGGAAGTCTTTCTTTACCAGGCGGATAATGAATGACTGGAACAGGTGTGTGTATATGTGTCTGTAATGTTCTTTAATCCACAATACACAAGATTGATTCAATCCAATCTTTATAATCCAGCTTCTTTCCAATACCCTCTTTCACTCTCTCTCCAATTCTCTCCAGTCACTATTCCACAGAATACTTTTGTACCTGTCCCATATTTAATTGCCACTTGTTTTGTTAACTCTAATATACAACAGTGTTAAGATTATTTGATATGTGATGGATTGTATACAGAAAATGCAGAGTTCAAAGCTTTGCTTGTCAGGGAGAATATTACATTGCTATGGTGATGATTAGGGGAAGAGGGAAGGATGTGTGAATGTCTGTAGCCTGTGGGTGTCGCTGTCAGAGACCGGATCTGTGGACAGAGAGGGAAATAAATAGTAAATAAAGTAAATGGCAGCATCCAGCTTGCTATTTTGGAACACCACCGACCGTCTTAAGAAAAGCAATCCCGCTCATTTTTATGTCCTCGCTGTTTCCTGGAAAGTCTCTTCCAGCGGGTTAGCAGCCTATAAATAAAGAGATGTTGGAGGCTTGTAGAAAGGGACCATTGTATGTAGGAACTAGTCTCATTGGTATCACACAATTTATTCAATTTACCAGTTGTCCGGCCACAATGAGCCCTGCTACAGCCAATGATACAAGACTTTATTCACTACCATCTACTACGCACAGATAAGTTACTGCTCCTGCACTTGGATTCCGATGGTCTCTGATGTCTCATTCATTGATACACAAAAACTCCTTGTAGCCCAAAAGCATTAGAAATCCTGTAGTGGGTAAAATTTAGTGGAGTCCTGAAGCTCAGTGGTTAGAGCATTCGCCTTACAAGCGTGAGACCTGTGTTCGAATCCAGGCAGGGCGAAACCTAGGGCAAGTTTCCTTACTCCACATGCCTAATAATAATTCTTCAAAAATAAATTGGTCGTTTCAATCCCAACTGTTTGTGGGACATTGCTGTGCACAATTGGCTGCCACCTTTCACCCACAAATATACAGTCAATTCACTTTACAGAATATTCTGTGAAGCGCTTTGAGATATCTAGAACTTGTGAAAAATGCTATATCAAATGCAAGGATTATTATTAATTATTCTTTGCTCTCCCTCTCCTTACCATGCTTTGAGATGTCTAGAAGACATGAAAAGCCCTATATTAAATGCAAGGATTATTATGTCTGTCTTAGTCTGGCTCTTCTCTGAAATATCACTAGTATCTGGCTCAATTTTGCTCTCCTTTGTAGAATGGTGTCTGAACTAGTTTGGTTATTTTCTATGGTATCACTTATGTCCAACTCAGTCTGTTCATGATGCTGAATCTCATAAAGCCCTGATATTAATGAAGACTGTGTGTGAATATTAGATGCAAAATAATTACTTTCACTTCTTTAGAGTCTTATGCTTGCCTTATGGGAATTTTGTGAATTGACAGCAACATCATGCATTCATATAGCGCCCCTCATGCAGGGTAGGGTCCCAGAGTGCTTTCTCCAATTTTTAATTTTATTCAGATTTCATGACTCCCAATTTATGACCTTCCCTTATCAGTTTATTATCTTTTATTTGTTATTTCTTTCCACAGCAATTCTCTTGGATACAGACAAAAAGATTGTTATATCCAAAGATGATTTGGAAGGTAAGATTAATTTGAAGTATTTATTTGGCATAAATATCTATAGCTACCCCTACTGCAATATGAGTTTCTCAAATTGTATTTAGTGCACAGGGATTCTTCATACCCTACACATCAAAGCCCTAATGGGAACAGTGGTCATAGTTGGAGAAGCAATGGAAAGTTTGCCAAGTCAATTTTTGAAATTGTAAGCTTTGCGGTTTCAGCTGCTTAAACTCCAGACGCACCCCAGATAATCCTCAAGTAATCTTGACTCTTGCCAATCTGTGCTTATTCTTTTTGGAAATAAATGAGCAGGGTACATTTCTCTGAGGAAAGAATGCACATTCCATTTTCCAGATAAAGGAAAATGTCCCTGCTATCATTTGCTTTAGATACTCTTCAGTGCAGCGGCACGTTTCTACATTTGTCAGACACTCGGTCTGACAAAAACAAAGTAGTGCAATGTACTATTACATAACTATAGCTAGTCATTGCACTTTTCTATAGGTCTGTCTAACTGTATCTAAATGCAATGTAATTTTCTGAAACTGCACTCGCATCTAGCACAGTTAGAAAACACCATTCACAGAACTCCACACACTCAGGCATATATAAGTTCTATTTCACCTTAGCAAAATTCAAATATAACACAAATGATGTGGTGAGGGGGGAAAGGAAACAATAGCAGATGAGAGATAACAATGAGTACCGCATTTCATTCTTTTCAGTCTGTCAGAAACTCTGCAGGGTTTATTGGACTCCCTTAGAATGACCACCATAAATCTCCATTATACTGTTGGATATAACTCATTGATTCCACAAGAATTATAAATTTTTTGCCCTTTTTATACTTCTAGTTTTGAGCTGCAACAGTGGGGAATAAGATGCTTGTCACAAGTAATGCATTGGCCGCTTTTATCTGTTTCTCAGGGGGTGTAAAAATACCGGGACATCCTGTAAATGTTCATGCTGCAGAGACCAACAGGAATTACATTGTTCTCAGCTGGGATCCACCTGCTCCCCGCGGAAGGGAACCACTGAAATACTACATTGAAAAGGTATCAAACTTTGCTTGTATTTCCTCAGCTTTTCCAGAGCTAATCATTTAATTTTAGAATCATAATAATCATTGATAATAATCCTTGCATTTGCCTTTTCACGTCATTGAGACATCTCTAAAACGCTTCACAGAATATACTGTAAAGTGGATTGACTGTATTTGTTGGCGATATGAGGCAGCCAGTTTACAAACTGTAATGTCCCACAAATAGCTATGGAGTGAGTAAATTTTATGCATTTCTTAACAGATTCAGCATTTTAGGAATTCAATACCTGCCCATTTCTTACTGAGCAATGTGTTGAGAAATACCCCAAATTAGACCTTATCATAACTTGATTCTGTCATAGCATGCTTTATCATAATGAACATTCAGATATGTTACTGCACTTTGGATTACAAGAATTATATAAAACAACAACAACAATTAGCATTTATATAGTGCCCTCCATGCTGGGCAGCATCTCAGAGCACGTATACAGTGTATGGCATAGAAACAAACCATGTCCCAACTAGTTTATCTTGGCTGGGTTAGTTGGTAGCACTCTTGCCTCTGAATCAGAAGGTTGCAAATTCAAACCCCACATCAGGACATTGAGCTAAACATAGTCTAAAATTACTCTTCAATACAGTGCTAGAGTGCAAGTTCCTGGTCTGCTTGTTCAGATGGATGTTCAAGAACTCATGACACAACTCAAAAAAGAAGGGGGCTTCTCCTGATTTTGGGCTAAGAATCCCTCAAATAATATTGGTTATTCATCCATGGTTTTTTGTGGGACACTACTGTGTACAAATTTGCTCCTGCATTCAAATACAGAGTGCCTGCACTTCCCAATAATTCCCACAAAGTGCTTTGGGACTTCCTACCAAAACCACAATACCAATGCAAGAAGTATTATTTATGCTAGCTCCACACAAGCCCTCACATCTCCTGTTCCCCTCACCTACTGAGTTGTAGTACTTCCTGCACTGAATGGCTGGCTAACTGAGCTAGGCATGGTGTCATCACCAATGTCCCAAGAAACAGCTGGAAATGCTTGAGAGGGTGATTACTCTTCAGTGACTAGCATAAATGACAGTGTGACTTGATGATCCGACAATCCTGAAACACTGACAATTGGCCATAAGATAATATGACCCATTAAAATGTAGTGCCCCATTTTATGGGCCCAAACAGTTTTTTTATAATGGAATCTGACTGTAATGTTAGTGTATGGGAAGTATCTCACTGTACACAGTCTGCTCTTAGTATCAGAGTCCTATACCAGACCAGAATGTAAATGCAATGGAATCTGTACAATGTATCTCCATTGGCGACACAGCTTTACAGCTGGAGAGCAAATGAAGTATTCATGTGAACAGCTCACAGTACGGTGTAATTTCAAAAGCAACAGCTAAGAGTTTTGCTTATTAGTCTCAGAGAGGCTGAAGATGGCCTTGAGCACATTATGTACATTCAGGCAAGAGCACTCCTCTGTGTACAGGAATCTCAGATATTATTTATGGCTCCCTTGTTAAATTGAGATATCATATAAACATCCACTCGCTAATGCTGTGTGGCAGAACAAACACTATTTATGGCAGTCTCTATAAGGAAAGATAAACATAGAAAGTACCGTGTGTATAACACTGATTAAACAGTGCAGTGATTTGGGTTTGCTAATTGCCTATGTTGCAATTACTTTTTCTGACATATCATCAGCCAGGGAAACATGAAACAATTCAATCTACAAAGGACATGGGTAGGCACTTGGGGAGTAAGGGAATTCAGGGAAAATAGGGAAAAGGCACAGAAATTGAATTCAAAGATCAGCCATTATTTATTACTATTGGGTAACAGCTTGATGGACTGAATGACCTTCTTTTCCTTTCATCCCATCACTGAGAAGGTTGGGGGCTTAAACCTCATTTTAGGATTGCTGGTCATTTGGATGAATCCATCTGTATAGGTGACGTTAAAGTTCACAAAATATACAGTCAATCCATTGTACACTATATCCTGTGAAGCGCTTTGACACATCTCAATAACGTGATAAGGCTCTATATCAAATGCAAGGATTATGCTTAACCTAAAGCTCGATATAGGGTCCGAAATATACAAAATAAAAATAAACTCTTGGCTCCAACAAAATGTCAGGCTAGGACACGAGAGAAACCATCCACTTATAAGCAGAGGTGTGCTGCCACCTGCTGCAAGTTATCAAATGTTTTTTAAATAAGAAATGGAATACTCTACTACTTACTGTAAATTGATTGATTTTAAGTTAATGTTTAAATGTATTTAAAATGGCAAAGGATGAAAATTCTTGCTCACGGATAATACAGCCCTATTATCTATCTGTTCTTTCAGACCATGTCTGGCAGCACATCTTGGCAGAGGATTAACTCAGAGATCGCTGCAAGGTCTCCTCGCTTCGCTGTGTTTGACTTAGCAGAAGGGAAATCCTATGAATTCCGCGTGTTCGCTGTTAACAAGTTTGGCATGAGTGAACCTTCTCCCTCCACTGGACCCATCTTGGTTAAGGATCACATTGGTAATAACTTGGGATGATTTGTTTCAACCAATGTTAATTCTATTCTGGAATTTGTCTTACAAACCGGCCGCATACTAAAACCGGCATTTGTACAGCGGTGGCTAGCTTTCACATGGCGGCGTAAAGAAAGGGATACTTCATCAGACGTCAAATATCAAAATTGTCTCTTTGTCTCTGCAGCTATTCCATCTCCACCTGGTGCTGTGCGAGCCACGAGGAATACAAAGCACTCGGTGTTGGTGAAGTGGGTGGCTTCCAAAGAAGCCAGTGAACTGATAGGCTACTATGTTGACGCCAGCCTGGTGGGATCCAACCACTGGGAACCTTGCATTCATAAGCCCATAAAATACACAAGGTCATTGTCACACTATTTGTCTAACATGTGCATGCACTGACAGTCTGGCTTGTTTGGTTGCACTCTCACATAATGTGCTTCATTGTTAGTGATGCCATCCTTTCAAATGCCTTGGGACATCCTCCTGAAGTGAAATATGCAAAACAAATGGAATTTGTTGATGTTGACTGAGACATTAAAGTGAGGACCCATCCTACTGATTAAGTGGATGTTAAAGATCCTGTGACACTGTTTGAAAAGAGAAGGGACTTTTTCCTGGCCAACAATCCTCTAGATTAAATAAAATGGTTGTTCAGTTCTTGGCTGTATGTGGGATGTTGATGTGTGTAAATTGGCTGCACGGTTTTCCTACAAATTACACAATGACTACATTTTACTGAAACCACTTGAGCAATGGTTTGAGATGTTCTCATGTGTACTAAAGCTCTGTATCAAATGCACGGATACCATTTTATTATAGTTGTATCTGATCAGACTATCATTAGAATTTAATAAGTCAAACATAGTACATGAAATTTCTTCATGAATTAATGGCACAGCTTTCCCAGTGGCTCTCTGAGAAAATGCATGTGCATAGTATTGAATTATAGTATTGTAGCATGATAGAATCATTGGTCAAGAATCCTCCAAATTAAATTGGTCACTCACTCCATCGATGTTTCTGGGACACTTCTGGGCAAAACTGACTGCAGCTTTTGCCCAAAAAATATACAATCACGTTACTTTATAGCATATCCTGTGAAGTGTTTTGAGACATGCTTGATGAGTCACTATATCAAAGGCTGGGATTATTATTATTATTGTAGTAGTAGATGATTTTCAGTCTGTGTTTGCTGATTGTTTATCTCAAACAAGAGGTGGGACAGATACAGACTTCTGTTCCTAAAGAATGATATGTCTCTTTCTATGTTCTCATCAGCTTTGTTGTCCATGGTTTGACGACTGGGCAAAAATACATCTTCCGAGTGAAGGCAGTCAATGCTGTGGGAATGAGTGAGCTCTCCCAAGAATCTGAGCCCATCACAGTGCAGGCGGCTCTCAGTAAGTACTCCCTCCTTTGTCTGACACAGCCAAACTGGTACCAATAAGGGGTTACAATGTCATGTGAAGGGCCCTATATAAATGTGATGTTGCTTAGGTTCTAAAGCAAAAGTTGAACAGAAAAAAAGGCACAAAGCTTGAAACCATCACCTATGACCAAGGTAAAAGGAATAGTTTCCAGCAGTAGATTTTTTTGGGTGGAAATTTTTAAAATCATTGTTTCCAGGATTGTAAGTGTCATAAAAATCATAAAACCTTTGATATTTGCCTGTGAGAATGGAGGATGTAGGTGGTTTTTCTCTTGCAAAAAAACAATATTATGCCCGCTTGTCTCTAGATTTTTTTTGATGCAAATGACTTTAATGCTATCTGACATGAGGGATAGTTAGTGAGTGTTAGGGTGTGATGTAAAATCCTACAGAAAGTGTTTTGATACAGACACAGAGGAAGTAGGTAGTGCCAACTGTTAAGAAAGAACAATTTTCTGTTTGTGTAATTGTTGTTCCTCTGTTAATAATGCACTAATTTAGATTCCTTAAGTACATTTATTTAGCTGGTGCTTCAATTATTTTAGTGGAACATTTTACATTCAGTATCCTAATTATCACATTCCATTCTAGGTGATGTCCAGGCAATGTCCATTTCTGGCTCTCGGGGATAATCATATTTCTTCTCCTCGCTCCATTGCAGCAGCCACAGAACCTGTCGGCAGCACCCTCGAGCCAGCTGCCTGCGATAGCCCCTGCATTTATAAATAACAAAATGTCTGTCAAACCCCAGATCCCACTCCTTTGAACAAAACAATTGTTTTCTCCTCTCCCATTGCTTTCCCCACCCTCCAAGAATCCATTATCTTTCTTTAATGGAAAGAACAAGAAGAGAATTGCAAGAGGCCTGATTTTGATTCCCAGCAGGGTGAACCTTGGGCAAGTTTCCTTATGCCTGATAATAATCCACATGCCTAATAATAATCCCTCAAGAAAAAACAAAGTAAAGCTAGTCATTTCAATCCACGCCTGTTTGTGGGACACTGCAGTGTGCAATTGGCTGCTGTATTTCGCTCACAAATGTACAGTCAATTTACTTTACAGTATATTCTGTGAAGTGCTTTGAGACATCTAGAATATGTGAAAATCACTGTATGAAATGCAAGGATTATTATTATTATTCATGGGAATAGAGTCTCTGGATCATCCTCCTGTAGTGGTTGAAGCTGGCACTATTTAAGGTAGTAGACAGACTCAATAGGGTGCATCTGACTGGAAGACTGTTGTGAGCTCATGCTTGTTCAGATTGGGGTAAAATTAAACACTAGATAGATTTTAATCAATGCCTTAAATCAATGGGTAATTGAAGGAAAAATTCCTGTTACTTAGGAGAAATATTATATGCTGCTTTTTAGACCCCCAGCATTTTAGAGATGATTTGCTGAATTTCATCCTAATTCAACTTTTGAAGTCAACAAACAAAAAAAGTGGCAAAATGTTGCTGTACATTCTGTGTGCACCGTAATTTTGTTACAGTGTAGATTTAAATTTGATTTTGCATCAAAGTAATTGGATTATATTTTTTACGTGACCACTTTAGGAGGAGGCGTAGATCATGGTAGGTATGGAAGGAACTTATGTGACATCTTCACAGTCTTGTTTCTTTCTGGCTAACAACACTTGGAATATCATTACTTGCAAAACTGGTTCACGATATTGAGTGTTCCCACGGCAGGTCTAACACACTGCTCATATCAGCATGTGGACACAATTTCTACTCACTCCCTAATGCTCAAAGTGTCAACAGGCACTATTTATTTTCTCTGATCTTTATGTCACAGTAGAAGTTGAATTCATTAGCAGTTACAATTTCACGCTCTAAGTTATATCACAACAAGTCTAAATTGATTCCTATTGTTTTAATCTGATCTGGATCACATTTGCATGGCATCTTGTGGAGTCCTGAAGCTTAGTGGTTACAGATCTTGCCTTGAAATTAAGAGAATTTCATTCTTGGCAGGGCAAAATGTTGGACAAGTTTCCTTACTCCACACGCTTCTGTTTACCTAACAGTTAGTAGGACCCCAGCTGTTAGTGGATTGCTTTTCCGGGGAATAAACCCTTCAAAAAAAACAGCATAATAATAATTTGGTCTCTCAATCAACAACTGGTATGAGACACTGCTGTGAGACACTGCTGTGCCCAATTGACTGCTGTGTTTTGTCCACAAAATGTACCACCAGTTGATTTTACAGTATATTCTATGAAGCACTTTGAGGCTTCCCAAAGATGTGATAAAATGGTATATCAAATGCAAGGATTATTATAAGGATTACTATTACAGTATCTTTGACATATCAATTTGTTCCAGTGTTTAAGGCAGTGATATAACTCCTTGCTTACCAATGAAAGGCCAAAGTTTTTTTTCATAAAATCATTGATGTTTATTAGGCAGTATCTTCAGATCATGGATTTAATATTTAAATGAAGTGATGTTAATATTCTTTCCTTTCCATCTTTCCTGCCCCACAGCCAGCCCATCAACACCATATGGTATCACCCTCCTTAATTGCACCAATGACTGCATGACCTTAGGCTGGAAGGCACCAAGGTTCACTGGTGGATCCGATGTCACTGGCTACTACATGGATCATCGTGAAGTCTCTCATATCAATTGGCACGAATCCAACGTGAAAGCAATCACGAGCAGGGTGTACAATGTTAGTACTATATGTAGCATGAATACAAATTCAAACAGTTTTCATAAAGTTGGAGTGCTGCTTAAAGATATAAAATCATGGTGCTTTGCACTTTCTTTTGTAGCTAATGATATGAGCCAAGGGGCACTCTCAGAGTTATCACCGTGTCAAAAAAAACCAACTTGATTCACATTTAAATGCTTTAGCACTGTATAATTTTGATTCAGTAATAATCTGGATCTTGTGGAGGGAAGAGTTGGGAAGTTCGTTGAGCAGGAAGTCAGCATAGTGAGACTGGATACAATGAAAGCAATTTCCCTAGCAAGACCTGTAAAAAATAAGTCCTTTTCTTGTTGTATGCTTGATTTTTCTTTCATAGATCAAAGTAGTCTGTAACTATCATTCATGTGTCTTTGCATGCTCCCTTGTGTACACATAAAAACTACTATGTAATATTAGGCCATGTATTGGGCTACACTACATAATCATTGATCTAAGATCATAGAAATACTAACACACTCTCATTTGCAATTCTTTCAAAGGTTGAAAATCTGACAGAAGGTTCCTTCTACGAGTTTAAACTCAGTTCTATGAATATAGCTGGCGTTAGCCTCCCTTCAGAGGCCAGTCGTCCCATGAAATGTGAAGCATGGACTATGCCTGAACCAGGTAACACGGGCTCTCTCCAGTATCAATTTAGTTACTGAACCCATAATTCATAAATGCAAGTATTTATACAATATAGACTCAGGAATGTACATGCGTATGTAGTTGTGAAGAATCTGCTTTGCAATGGAGATTGGATGAAGACATTCAAGACATTTTGAGGTAAACGTTTACACAACTCGCAATATAGTGGTGGTGCCAATGGAAAGACTCGACAGCTTTATTAAAATAACCTGAATTCTGATGAATGCCACACAGTGCTCCAAAAGGTGATATCTGCCCACTCAGCACAATCCCTCAATTACACTCCTTGATGCAGCAACATTGGAATGAGCGTTGATATCTACCAACGCACATTTACATTCACAGAACTGGATACAATGTCCATCAGAGGGAGCATTAATCTGAGCAACTTCTCCTTGAACATGACTGGCTGGCACCTTTGGGCATAAACCACAATTTAAAAAAAAGTAAATGCAGTATCCGCTGACATTAGTTTTGTTCCAACTAAAAATACACAGCCAAGGCCCATTACGATGAGGTGCAATGAAGTGCTTGGGAAAAGTTCAATGCTGTGATAGGGAAGTTAATAGAATTATGGAAAATAAGATCACTGGATTGAAAACTGGCTTAACAAAACGCTATTGTCGGGCAGTGACAAATAGATTTCCATAGGAATGTTTCTGATGCTCTGCTATGTGGAGGAATATTAGAGACTTGTGTTGTGTTATTGAGTTGAAAATCCTGCTCTGTAATTAAAACCATTGACACATCCACCCTCTTCCTCTCACCCCATCGCAGCTGACCCACACCCCTACAAAACCCCACATCAATATGGTCAGACAAAATTTTTATTTCATTTTGAAGTAAAAGAAGAATATTTAGAGCAATATGCTCCCTATTGGAGATAGAGTAGAGGAGTGAATGCACAATAAGATTAGGTATGTGTTTTCTAATGTTTGTACGTACTTCAGGTCCTACTTACGACTTGACGTTCTGTGAAATAAGAAAAAATTCTCTGGTGATACTGTGGAAAGCCCCGATCTACACAGGTGGCAGTGATATCATTGGTTACTTTGTGGAGATCAGTGAAGCTGGTTCTGAGGAATGGAGAACGGTGAACCAGAAAGTAACATCGAAGCGATACCTGAAGGTTAGAGACAAAATGAACTTGATTGTGAATTAATAACCCATCTTCATTTTATTCATGAAAAAATATGAAAATAATATATTCAAAATGAGAAAGTATTTTTCCTTGGTATTCTGGCCACCGATCTCCCAGATAAAATTGGTAATTTGCTTCCCATAAAGTGATTCGATGATATGATTCGGCACTTTATGAAAGAATTATTATATTAATAATTTCAGAAAACATCCCTGCCTGTTAATAGTTGATAGGTTCTTAAAGCTGCTTTTTGTCTGTCTTCAAATCACATCTGTAAACCTTCCTCTTTGAACCAACGGTCCCCAACTCCCTCTCTCGACTCAGTGTCAAGCTCCACCACTGTTAAGTGCTCTGAAATGCTAACCCGCATAAAGGGCTCTATGTAAATATATTTTTATTTGTTGTTGTTCTTGTACGTCACCTGCACAGATTACTGATTTAGAAGAAGGAAAGACCTACATCTTTAAAGTCCGTGCAGTGAATGCAGCTGGTCCAGGCAAGGCGTCCGAACCTTCTGAGCCCATTGTTGTTCAATTTATACCAGGTATTTCACATTTACAAATGTTACATTTACTTTCTGTAGACTCTGTATTGGGCATCAATTTCACTGGGGCCTATTTTGCTCTCAGTCCTTTCATCACACTTTGTGATGAAAACTTTCGGATGTTGTAATTAGATATTTTATGGCAATTGTGGCAAACAGAAGTCATGTTCACCCACAATACAAACCCACACTCCACTTTATAGTATATAAACTATACACTGTATATACTTGAGACATTCTCTTGATCTGAAAGGAGCTATAACAAATATAAGGCTTATTATTATTATTATTATTAACAACACATGTTTGTGAAGAATGATTTATTGAGCTCCCAATATGAAGCTCAAAATGGGCCAACAGCTCTCCAGCTAAGATGGTTACTCATTTTATGATCTTTAGTGGGATCTTGCTGAGTGCAAAATTAGCTGCTAAATTTGCATGGACCTACAGTTAACAATTGCATGTGAAGTTCTTTGAAGTGTTTTGACATTATAGTATATGAACTATGAAGATTATTATTATAAGATTTTTTTAATCAAGGATACAGGGATCAAAATTGTACATTTCCTGAAAACATTCCATTCTTTATTTGAAGAATATCATCAAAATAACACCAAGTTTACGGAGAGACCTAATAGAGGTTTTCAAAATCAAGAGTGGATTTGATAGGGTAAACAGGGAAAAACTGTTTCCACTGGTGGGTGTGTCAGTGACTTGAGGTCACAGATTTTAAAATAGTTTCTAAAAGAAGCAGAGGGGAGGTGAGGAGAAATTTTTCACACAGCGAGTTTTCCTGGAATGCATTGCCTGAAAGGGTGGTGGAGGCGGTATGATAACAACTTTTAAAAGAAAGATGGATGGTTATTTGG
The DNA here is from genome assembly GCA_035084275.1 of Hydrolagus colliei. Taxonomy (NCBI): domain Eukaryota; kingdom Metazoa; phylum Chordata; class Chondrichthyes; order Chimaeriformes; family Chimaeridae; genus Hydrolagus; species Hydrolagus colliei. The sequence continues at coordinate 30,638,350 of CM068744.1, forward strand.
AGAGGATACGTTTGCAGGGTTATAGGGAGAGAGTGGGATTGACTTTGAATAACTCTTTTCAAAGAGCCGGCACAGACAAAATGGACCATATGGTTTTATTTTATGCTGTAAAATTCTATCATTCAATCTATGATTCTATGATCTTCACTTATTTCAGAATAAAAGTCATGCCAAAGGCCAACTAAAAAACCTTAGCTAACTTGGATTCATGCTGAGTTGATAGTTTTTCAGCGCCAAAAGGGACCTTTCTGATCTGATTCAGGGGATACTGAACCAAAGCAATTTGAGTTTGGGCAGTATGTCATGAATAAACCTGGAATCAGTTCATAGTATCATATAAATGTAGAGCGCAGAAGGAAGCCATTATGCTCATTTTGTCTGTGCTGGCTTGCAGAGCAATCTGCACTTTCAATTCCATAGCTCTGCTCTATCTAAAAAAAAGAATAAAAATAACAATTTGATTGCACAAACCAGTGTGCATTTGGCTGCTGTGTTAGACCTATTAAAACATACAGTCAATCCAATTTACAGTATATTCTTTGGAGCGCTTTGAGACATCTCAACAAAGTGATTGGGCACTATATGAAATGCAAGGATTATTACTATTATCACCAAAATCCTTTAAGCTATTAGAGGTTTTAGCAGTCCTCAAACAGCAAAATAGGTCTCGCTGAAATCCGACCAGTCTGTGGGGGTACTATTTTAAAACATTTTTTAACCTCATTCTTTTGATAAGGAATATAATATATTTAGGAACACCACAATTTTGACCTCACTATTATGATGTTGGGGTTACTTCAGGAACAAAGGAAATAGCTTCCGGAGTTGATGAAGAAGGTAACATCTACTTGAAGTTCGAGTGCCTGGACATGTCAACTGCATCCCAGTTTGTCTGGAGCAAATCCTACGAGGAAATCACTGAATTCTCCAAGCTGGGCATTGAAACAAAAGAAAACAAGTAAGTGGTATAATTACAAACTAGTGTTTTTGTTTTATGTTATGTTCACTTCCACAGGCTATGCAGTTGGCATTTTGGCATCACTGAGTCACAGATGGACTGATCTTCAGAGTACAATATTTGATATACATCGTGCTTTAAATTGAGAAACGTAGATGAAGGTCAAAGCTGAAGTGCGGGACGTTGGACTGCAGCTTTGATGATGCCCTCTTCACCTGAAAAACACTATATAAATGTAAATTATATTGTCCTATATGAGACATCAATGAGTTTTATAGCTGCTTTACATAGAATTATGTTTCATAGCATTTCATAAGGTCAGTGTCAGATGATGAGCAAGGAAGGAGGGGGAAGGGGAGAGACTATAGGTGTGGCCAAAGAGATAGGAGTTTTCAGTCAGATATTGAGAGGAGAAATGCAGGAGTAGAGGGAGGAATTCCAAAGGGTGGGGTCATAAAATCCTCTGAAGCACCTTGAAAGTTTCGATAGTGTGATAAGATGTAAAATCAAACGCTCTCACTTCTGAATCAGAAGGTGGTGAGTTTTAGCCTCACTTCATTACTTTGAATTTATAGCCTCTATGTTTCTGCTCCAATGCAATGCTAGGTGAGTGCTGCATTGTTAAAGATGTCATCCTTTAGATAACGCTACTCTTTGCAGTAAGTCCACGATAGCAAAAAGCAAACTGTATTATGGTAATACTCCTTTTTTTTCATGGCTGAAATTTGACAGTGAGAATCTCTAGACAGATGAAAAGGTTCAAGAATATTTTAAGTTCAGGCAAATGTTTTCTGATATTCTAATATCCTAGAGACTCTCACTTTTTGATTAAAATGAACAATATCCTACTAGTTCCAGGCTGGTGTTTAAACATCCTGACATGGAGGATCTGGGAACATACGCGGTGATGGTAACGGACACTGATGGTATCTCTTCCAGCTACGTGTTGGAAACAGAAGGTAGTAATAGTTCTTCACTCAATTCAACTGGTTTCATGGTGACATTGCTTATATATATATATATATATATATCCCTTGGCGAGTGTCGTCACACATCACACTTTTCTGTTTCCAGAAATGGAACGTTTGCTGCTATTACGTCATGAGATAAGACACCCAAGTGAGTATGAATGAGCTATTTTTTGCTGCTTTACTACAAAATTGACAATTGAAATATTGACTCATTTATTGGAATGTGCTTAAATCAGTTCCAAATGACATAATATTCAGCCTTGTATCCTGAATGATGGAGAATGAGAGTAAGAGTGAATAATAAGAGTCCTCCATTCTTTAGATATGATGAGGTTAGGGCCTGGGAGGCTGACAATTCGGACTGAGTGATGGGAACATTACTTTGCTGGTACATTTTGAGCATTGTAAAATAATTTGAACTAAATGGGCTTGTTGGAGTAATAATAATAATCCTTGCATTTGATATAGCGCCTTTCACATCTTCTAGATGTGTCAAGCGCTTCACAGAATATACTGTAAAGTGAATTGACTATATTTGTGGGAAAAACGTGAATAACGGCACAGCAATGTCCCACAAAGGTTGTGGATTGAGTGATCACATTTTTTTGGGTCACTCTAAAAATTTCCTAAAAAATAGTATTTTTAGGAATTATTATTAGATCTAATTGTTAGAGTAATAGAGCTGTCTTTGATGCTGGTTTGAGTCACAGGTTCAACTCTAGAGGTTAAAGCACAGTTACTTGCATCTGACTCAGAAAGTTGTAGGTTCAAGCCCTACTTCAGGACTTGTGAGAATACCGTCTAAGATGATACTGCAATGCAATGCTGAGGTGATGTTGTATTGTTGGAGGTGCTGACCTTTGGATGAAATGTTAAACAAAATCTGCCTATTCAGGTGGAGGCAAAATAACCTATGGCAGTTTGAGCAAGAGAAGATAGTTTATTCTGGCATAACTGACCATCAATCCCCAAAATAAAATGAATCATTCACTCCATGGTGGTTTGTGGGGCATAGCTGCATGCAAATTGGCTGCTGCATTTGTCCACAAAAACACACAGTCACTGCACCTTACAGTATATCCAGTGAAGCCCTTTGGGACACCCTTCTGATGTGTAGGGTGATATATGAAATGTAAGGATCATTATTATTTAGTTCAACAAAATCCATGAAAACGTGGCTTCGCATTTACTGATAGTTGATTCTGATAAAGTGATTCTGTAACACTGGAGGTAAAATCATTTTAACTGAGAAAAATGCACATGAGACAGATATGGAATGTGGATTAGGAATAAAATGTATAAATGGAAAATAATTAGTTTTTCCTTTTGAAAACAGGAACATTTGTTTTGGATTTATTTTCATGTGTGTGTTTCAACTCATGCACAGACTGAGAACGAGCACCATCAGAATCCCATTTTCAACACCAAATGTCTCTGATGTAATTGCTTCATAGAATCTTACAGCACAGAAGGAGGTCATTCGGCCCATCGTGCCTTTGCCAGCTCTTTCAAAGAGCTATCCAACTCCCCAGTTTATCCCATAGCCTGGCCAAGGTTTTCTTTTCAAAATCAATTTCTTTGTAAACACGGTTTTAATCCTTCAGTTTTTTTACTTCTAAGAATTTTAATAAATCAGAAAATAAATTCATTGACATTTTCCAGTGATTTTTTTTTTGTTGAATACAAGTGAATAAGAGCTTTATATATTATATATATCACAAGAGTTTTGGCTGCAAAATCAAATTACTCTTCTTTGTTTTCTCCCAGCAATTCCATTAAAATCTGAATTGGCTTATGAAGTGTTTGAACGAGGTCAAGTTCGCTTTTGGCTGCAGGTTGAGGGAGTGTCACCTGAAGCTACCTGCAGTTTTATTGTTAATGACATGCAGATGACAGACACTAAGGTAATTACTAATTAATAAACACAGTTAACTAAAATTATTAAATCCAATTGTGCTGATCAACTCAAAGGAATTTGATTTGTGCTATAGCATCTATCAAATCTTTTAGGTGGATAATTGACTATGAGAGTGAAACAGGAATACCACATGGATCTAAAGTGAGATGAAGACTAGCACTGAGGTGCTGTTCCACAGATAAAAATACTGAAGTCTAGTTTGTCCATTCCAATGCTGCAGTTGGATATTCAAGGGTACTGTTTGGAGGAAAGAGAAAGGAGCTCACTTGGTGCTCTGATATTTCCTCACTCACCCAAATTTACCAAAAAGCAGATTAGAACCATAGCAATATATGGCACACTTTTGTCATATGTCAAATAGGCCATTGGACCCTATTTTAGGTGTTATGTTTTGATGCCTCCAGTACACCATCCATCTAATTGCTCTTTCCCCCCCTGTACCCCTTATTACATTTCTGCTGCATATAATAGAATATGCAGTATACCCATAGAATAGATCAGTGGTGGTCAATGGTTTGGTTCAAACAGTCAATTATCTTGATGGAATATTTCTTGATTTCTGGGAAACACCACTTGGTAGCTACTGAAAACAAGGCATTGATTTGGAATGAACTGACCTGGAATGTTTGGCGGACCACAATCGGCCGTGGGACATGGGTTGATCTTCACTGGATTGGATCAATTGTTTATTGCTATTTGCTGGACACTACTGGTGCAGAGCGGCTGTTCCATTTGACTAAACTAGCCAATACACTTTAAAAGTAATCCAAGTGCCTATTTTGTTTCTTATGTGCATGCATTGGAAATATCCCAGTTAGCTAAGTGGGGCCAGCAATTTCTGGGTGTGAATTCTGATCCTTTATTCTTTGGAGGTTGGCATGATAAGCACAATCCATGAAATGCCCTCTTATGCTTAAAGGAAAAGGATGAAGGAGCAAACAAAAGGAAAGCAAACAGTGTACATTTAAAAAATGTCCTTCACAGGAGCACAAGATCGGATTTGATAAATCCACTGGTATGATTGAGATGGTCATGGAGGAATTCACAAGTAAGAGTGAGGGGACGTACACTGTTCAAATCCATGATGGGAAAGCCAAGAACCAATCCTCACTGGTCCTCATTGGGGATAGTAAGTCTGCTCCATTTCCATATCATTACAAGTTCGCTTCACGATTTGTCTCACATAAAAATATGCGTTGTAGGAAGATCCTGTCTAAAGTATCGTGACTGCTTGTTATTTGTAGCTTTCAAGCTTGCTCTGGCAGAGGCTGACTTCCAGAGGAAGGAATACCTGAGAAAGCAAGGTAAGACTTGTTTCTATTTATTTCATACAAATTTATTTATTGTGTCCATTAATTTTCTTTTCTGCTTTGTCATATGCCTCTCTATTATTGGTCTGACCTGCTTGTCAGGAATGGAATTCCATGGGCATGATGAGCACAATCCATGAAATGCCTTCTGATTCCTTGCCAAAGTGATCACGTGTGAGTCTTGGCAGTGAGTGTTGGCAGTGAGTGTTGGCAGTGAGTGTTGGCAGGCCACTACTGTGGAGGACATCACAGCCAAGCCTGATTTTTTGTCATCTGGGTGAGGATGCTGTGGAAGGATCTGGAGCAGGAACTCTGGCTAGTTTTCTTTTCACTAACCATGGGAAGGCACAACCCCATGGGACCCAGTTTAGACGAACAAGCGCAGCGAGGAACCAAATTCGAACAAGCAAGCTCTGGGGCTGTAAGGTGCAATTATCCATCACACCCATCACAGGCTGCCCAATGTCTATTTCAAAGATATTGGTCCAGATTTATCTCCGAATTTAAATTGACTACTTTTCTCTATGCTATTTAAGGACATGATGGTGCAGATTGGTTGCTTTATTTGTTTATATACAATCACTTTCAGTTCCAATAATTATTATCAAGGCTATACTGAGTCCTGTCAGTCTCTGATCATTAGCATAGTTCTTGTTATCTTTTCATTATATATTTACAGTACAAAGAAAGGTCTTAGTTCTCTAAAATTGCCCCCACTTTGACATTCATGTTGGCTCCGTCTTTGTGAGTTAATTTTTCTTGTGTTTGGTTGGTACCATTCTCTTTATCAACCTGTATCATTTATTTTTTCTTCTCCTTTTCTCTCTATCTCCCTGTACATTTCCCATTACTAATAGAGTACTACAGAGAGTTTAGGAATTGCTGTAAGATTGATTCATTTTTTGTTTTCCTAGGTCCTCATTTTGCAGTGCTTATGCACTGGCATGTAACTAAGGAATGCAGGGTGGAGCTGATATGCAAGGTAAGGGAAAGTCACGCCAATTTCTTTCTTATAAGCCTTTCACATACCAGAATAATACTTTGGGGGTATCAGCAGCTCATGATCTCTTCCGTGTTAGGCAAGCCTCTTGCCGCTATCTTAACCCAAGATCCGTAATCTCCCAGTAACTCAGAGCATTGATTTCAAGAGTATAATGCTGGTTTTCAAAAGCGTCCATTACATTGTTCTAAATCTATTGTAGTTTTTTAATACTCTCCAGCCTATATCGTTCCCTCTTCTTATTTTTTTACTCTTCCATTGTTCCCTCCACAAGATACATAATCACTAATCCTGTGCTGGTTATGTGGACGCTGCTATAACAACAACATCAACAAAATTACATTTCTGGAGCGCTTTTCATGTCGGGAGGAGGTTCCAAGGCACTGAACAGTAAGGGGTCAGCACCAGAGCATGGGGCAGCAGAGCGAAGCAGGTTTGGGATAAGGGAGGATAGGGAGGTAGTTAGGGTGGCCAAAGGCATGGTCGAAGAGTAGGGTCTTGAGTCAGGCCTTGAAAAAGGCAAGGGAGGGAGCAAGGCAAAGGGTTTGTGGGTTGCAATTCCAAAGGGTGGGGGCAGAGAGGCTGAAAGCCCTGCCACCGATGGTAGGACGGGTTGGTCGGGACACAAGGAGAAGGATGGAGCCTGTTGAGCAGAGGGAATATACAGATTGATAGGTCGTGTGCCGGTCAGGGAGGCAGGAGGGAACAAGGCCATGGAGGGCCTTGAAAGTGAGGATGAGGGTTTTGAATTCAATCCTCTGGGGATGGGGAACTAGTGGAGCTGGACGAAGGTGGGAGTGATGGGGTCATGGAGCTTGGTCCAGGAGAGGACATGAGCTGCAGAGTTTTAGATGATCTGCAACGTCAAGGGAAGAGTTGGAGAGGCTGACAAAAGGAAGTTTCTGTAGTCAAGCCTTGATATGACAAATGCACGTTTGAGGGTTTCGGCTGCCTGATGGATCATGCAGTCATCGAGTCGGGCAATGTTGTGGAGGTGATGTTTGGCAGTGGCATGGATAGGGGCAGAAAGACAGTTGAGGGTTGAACAAGATACCCAGGTGCCTGACTGCCGTGAAGTGGAGTGTGCATCCATGGAAATTGATGCTGCCAGGACCTGAGATGCAAGAGGCATTGGCACGAGCCATTCAGGAAAGCCTTGGTCTTGCTGACATTCAGCTGCAGAAAGTTGTTTCTCATCAATGGCATGATGTCTGACAGGCAATCTGTCAGGATACCAGTTATCCTGGAATTGAGCATGGAGGCAGAGAGATAGAGTTGGGTGTCATCAATGTACATGTGGAAATTGACCCCATGTCTACAGATGAAGTCACCAAAGGGGAGCTAATAGAGGTTGAATCCTTAAATATCAAACGTAAGGATTATTTTTTATATAAAATTCACTGTCAAGGCTCACATCTAAATAATGACCACACAAGTGAGGTAATGGAGGGTAGTGAGTGCTAGTAGAGCCTCATCCTAAGAGACGGAAAGGGAGTCTTCAGGTGAGGAAAAACAAGGCAGGAAACACTCTTCTTCCCTCCTCCACAACCCTCCCTCTGCCTGTGTCAACCCCAGACACACTGCGTGACTGGTTTATTGATGTGTACACTTCTTCATTTGTTCCAGGTGGCTAATACAAAGAAGGAAACGGTCTTTCATTGGTATAAAGATGATAACCAAATTGATCCTGAGCAGCCACCCAACCAAGAAACTGGAATATGCAAGATATTACTTTCTGAGGTAACTAACACACTATGTAAGAATGTTACACAAGAGACACTGCTTTCACAAACTCTGTACCCTGGGTGTGATGCGATACCATGTCAAATTCAAAGATTATTATTAACATTACTACCACCGCCTTCAGATGAGACATTGAACTGAGGTCCCACCTGCCTTTCCAGATGTTAAGGCCTATTCAGAAAGAGAAGGGAGTTTCTGGACAACAAAGCCCCCAAATAAAATTAGTTATTCATCCACAACTGTTTGTGGGACATTGCTGTGTACAAACTGGCTGCCACATTTTGCCCACAAAATTTACAGTCAATCACTTTACAATATATTCTGTGAGGCTCTTTGAGATGCCGCAACAATTTGACAAAGCTCTATATCAAATGCAAGGATTGTTATTATTAATAATTATAAATACTCCAAATACACAAAAATGAGAAATACCAAACCAGATTGCCTGGGTCATCAATCTGATGTTAGAGGTGTTAAACAAATGTAATTTTTTTGTTATTTTGTTGTAAATGCAAAAAAAAACATAGACTGTTCCATCCATTCATGAGGACTCATATCATTCAATGTAAGCATATAAATCCACTTTAAATCTGCAGATGAAAAATATAAGGTTGGGTTGAAAGTTGAATTTTGTTCAATCTCATGCCAGTTTAGATCATCTGTCAGATACTTTTATACAGTCATAATTGAAATTATTCGGGATTTAGATTTAATTGGTGTCTTGTAGTGTTTAGATAGACCACTCACCTCATAAATGAGAGGACCCAGGTTCGATTCCTAGGCAGGGCGAAACCTAAGGCAAGTTTCCTTACTTCTTCACTCTGCACACCACTGTTTACCTAGCATTAAGTAGGACCTTGCTTGTTAGTCGATTGGTAGATTGTTCTCCAAGGTTAATAATCCCTCCAAAAAATAAACTGCACCCATGACTGTTTTGGGACACAGCTGTGTGCAACTATCTGCTGTGTTTCACCCACATAATATATAGTCAATTCACTTTATGATATGTCTCAAAGCACTGTGAAGTGCTTTGAGACATCTCAATGAAGTGGTAAGGTGCTATATCAAATGCAAGGATTATTATTATTGCTAATGTTAGAATTTATTTAATCATTGCCCCCTACTTCCGTGTTTTTACCCATGTACAAATTAAACCCTGTCCCTCCCCCTCCTTGCCCAAAACCCCTCCCCCAACCCCCACTCCACATAGGGCTTGAGCTCACTCTGTTGGCTAACATGACAGCAAGGTTCTGAAGGAGTTTTGCTGCATTGCTGGAGGTATTGCTTACCAGCTGTGATGCTTGAACCAAAGTTCTACCTTTTGTTCAGGTTTAAGATCCCTGTCTCTTGAATGGGTCAGGTTGCTCACTTCCAGTAATTAATCACAGCATTTGTACATCAAAATAGCTTTTTATTTCTGTTGGGAGAGCAAAGATTCTGCCATCTGAATGCTTAATGTTGTCTTTGCTGGTGGGACATGAGGGGCAATGGGCAAATCTTTATTTCCCCAAATAGTTTGAAGGTAATTCTGCCCATCGTTCAAAGCACAACTTGGAAAGATTCCAACAGATGGTTATGATAAATGTCATAGTGTCCAGTGACAATATATTTGCTAATTATGTTTGAACTCTTTGCTCACTGTCAGTTTTGTGAGTTTCAGCCCATGTAGGGGTAAGAGTTTTGTTGGACAATGAATGGAATTTCCCATTAGAATCATAGATCACCAAATGGGCATTGCATACTTCTGAACAGAAGTTGTTATCCTTTAATGTCTTATTATCTATTTGCAATATAGTGAGCTTTCTGGGTTTAGTGAAGTGTGTGTGTGTGTGTGTGTGGAGTGGGGAGAGTGGGGGTGTGAATCAAAACTCGTCCTTCTCCATGGTCCTGGTGTTGATGTTTCTAACATCAATCTAACAATTCTAACAATCTAACAATTCTTTGGAATTGTCAAAGTCTTATTGCACACTCTTGTATAAGGGGCACAGTTTTAAGCTTTGTAGTTGACACAAAAATAGGTACTGTCGCTAACATTGAAGAAGACTGTAAGCAACTTCAGGAGGACACAGGCAGATTCTTTGGTTGGGCAGAGCGATGGCAAATGAAGTTTAATACAAACATTCAGACTGGCAATTCCTGTTCCTATTGCAAATGTTTTTCTTTTCAGTTCTCCAAAAAGGAAATGGCTGAATACAAAATGACACTGAAAGATGACAGAGGACATGATGAAACGATCCTGAATGTGTCTGGAAAAGGTACCAGGAAGAGATTGCTTCACCCTACATCACACATTAGGGTTTAAAATGCAGGACAGGCTATTACCCATACTAGCATTTTTAAGGATTTATCTCAGACAGCTATTTTTGTTTCTTAACTAGATTTGATGCTGAAAATAAGCGAATGATTGAACTTCTTTCACTTAACATTTCATATTTTTCAATAATCTAACTCAAAATGTTTCTATTCTGAATACCATTTTTTTTTAACCTTTCCTGGGACTGGAATTTGAAACCCCAACAATGCTCTAGTCTGAATACCAGTACATTTAGCTGCCTTTATAAAGTTCTCTTTTTCCATTGATGGTTTCACAAGATCACAAGATGATCAGATGGCCTACCAGCCCATTTAATTGCATCCTTCCAGAATCAGCCTCCTATTTCATTCTATTACTTAACCAAGTTTGGCACCCTAGCCTCTAACCATTTTTTCCCCTGGAAACCTGTAGCTGTTGATTAACCTCTGTGTAAAGAAATAATTCCTGGTTTCTGTCCTGATAATTGATCTTCATAACTCTGAAAAAGTGCCTTCCCTCTTGTTCTCATTTTTTGCATAATCTTATCATCTGATCATGGTAGATGATATGCTACACACTCACCATCAGTGTTGACTCTATAATTTGCAGTCAAAGATTGTGCAAGTACCTTCTGTGATGCAAACGATTCTATGCTGTACTTTAATAAGTACAGTCAGATCACATCGCTGATGTTAACACTGATACATACAGTCAGATTACACTGCGGTTATTAATATTGAACTATAATAAGTACAATCAGATTATATTGCTGATTGTAACCATGAACTGTAATAAGTCCAACATTGCAGTTATTAACATTGAACTATAATAACAACAAAATTACAATTATATAGAGCCTTTCACGTCGGAAGGACATCCCAAAGTGCTGAACAGTCAGGTCGGGACCCAAGCAGGGAGGAGGGGTGGGGGTGGGGAAGAGGGTAGGGGGAAGGAGAGTGGGAGAGGGGGAAGAGACAGTGGGGGAGCCGAAGGTACAGTCGAAGAGGAAGGTCTTGAGACCGGCCTTGAAGGAGGAAAGGGAAGAAGCGAGGTGGAGGGGCTGCAGGTACAGTCTGATCACATTGTTGTCCAGTCAGATCACATTGCTGATGATTACACTGGTAACACTGATGGTAATAAATCAATGCATCAAATTTCACACATTTGTGAACATAATTATTAATTTCATTGTTTATGGAAAGTAAAATAGTACAAATGGTTGTGATATCAAACAATCAATTCAGTGTACATGTTGCATAATAAAGTAAAATAAATGTATCTTTTCTCTTTCAGTTTACGAGGAAATTGTCCAAGCACTTAGCAAGATCAGCGGTGAGTAGCTTTACTTGAATGCAACTTATGAATAATGCTCATATTTTTCTGTCTTTTGCATGCCTGTTGTCAATTGAATCACATGCAGGGATGTTTGTAAATCCTGTCTTTGCCACAAGAGGTCATTGTTGGACTCTAAAACCCTGCTCTATCTTACAATATTTACAATCCAGGACTAGTACCAACAAGTCAGCACAATTTATACTTTCCCAGTTGCTGGTTCTCAATGTAAATCATTGTTTGAGTATTCTTCTGTGGGAAAGGTGGTAAGTAAATCAATACTGCTGTTAATAATAATGGAGCCAGGAAGCCATGTGGGAGCGGGGAATCAAACCTGGGAGATGAACAGATGAGCAGGACCTGGGAGCAAGATTAGAGTGGAGGAAATTTGTTATTGGAGGATTGAAATGCAGCATTCTCAAACTGGCTTAATTCTGATCTCTAAAATTTAAGCGCAAAACAAAATTTCAACCGTAGGGCTAGCAAAAGTGTTTTTTTTGTGCCAGCATTTTGCTTTCCATAGATACCTTGTGGACTTTCAACCCTTCTCTTAACTGTGAAATAGTCTGAAAGTAAAATGATTAGTGCAATCATAATCTCGCAGTCGCAATGAGCACAAAGACTTCCATTCTGTGAATGAAGGAATTTCAACTCTATTGTCAGTCTGTGGTGTGAATCCCTCTAACAGGTTTACCATTTAACCTTTCCCAATACCTACTGAAATAGTTTACACTAAAAAAAATTATGTGTTTCATTCTTAGCTTATCTCTGCCATTCAAATCTAGCTAGTGGCAATGAGAGTTTTCCCAAAGCTTCCGATCCCAACTCAGGAAAAAAAAGGGAGTATTGATAGCTAGTTTGTGTGATATTGTATAGTTGTATTAAAAGAAAGACTGAATTGTGGTGTATAAATGTGTAATAAATTAAATCCTGCTCAACTGGAAGCACTTTTGCCATTGAGTTAAAAGGCTGGTTGATTCAAGCCTCATGTTGATACTTTGAATTTGGAATGCAGACAAGTGATCCAATGCAATGCTGGTGTGAGCTGTGTTGTTTTAGGTACTTTTGGAAGAGAAAGATGTCCCTCCTACTTATTCAGATAGTTGTAAAAGATCTCAATGCATTACCCAAAAAGAGAAGGGAGTTATTTTCGTCTTCTGGGCGACAACCCTCCAAATAGAAGTGGCTGTTTGTCAGCCATCGCTGTGCACAAACTGTCTGCTGTGTTCTCCCACAAAATAAACAGTCATAACAGTTCACAGTAATTTTTTGTTTTATATTATTATTCATAAATCTATGAAGTGCTTTGAGATACCTCCTGATGTGAAAGGTGTATATCATAATAATAATAATTCTTGCATTTGATTTGCTTTTCACATCTTTTAGACATCTTAAAGCTGTTCATATAATATATTGTAAAGTGCATTGAGTGTATATTTGAGGGGCGAAACGTGGCACCTGATTGTGCACAGCAGTGTTGTAGTCATGATTGAGGTGACCGATTTTTTTTTTAGGGATTACTATTAGACGCACGGGTGTACGGAAACTGCCCAAGGTTTCACCCTGCCTGGAAATGAACTAAGGTCTCTCGCTTGCAAGGCGAGTGTTCTAACGCCTTGGGACATCCTCCCGCCATGAAGGGCGCATTACAAATGCAATTTGTTGTTGTTGTTGTTGCCTAACCACTGAGCTACAGGATCCCACAAATTAGACCAACCTTCCCCACGCCTCAATTTCATACTGTGGAACTGTATGCCTATTTTCGCCTCAGTTCCTCTCTTGCCTCCTTCAAGACCGGTCTCAAGACCCTCCTTTTTGGTTGTGCCTTCTGCCGCCCTCCCACCTCTTTCCCTCCCCTCCTGCCTACCCTGCCCCTCCCCCGAGCTTGGGTCCCAAACTCTGACTGTTCAGCACCTTGGGATGTCCTCCTGATGTGAAATATGCTCTATAAATGTAATGTTGTTGTTGTTTAAAATACTAAACAATAAAATTATGCTATCTTAATTTTAAATTAATAATTTTAAATTAATCATCAACAACAGCAACCGGCATTTATATAGTTATACCTTTCAGGCAGAGTAGCATCTCGGAGCGTTTGATAGCAGTAGAGCTTGACATCAAGTTGTAGAATGTGGGGAGGTGACTATAGGCACGGTCAAAAAGGAAGATCTTCAGGTGTGATCTGAAGATGAACCAGGAGTGGGCAAATGCAATATTAATTGTGAGGATTATTATTACTTTACATTTGACTGAAGCTTGTTACTCTTTCAGGGGAATCTGCTTCTCAGCTGAAGATACAATGCACTCCAGAGGGCATCAGAATTCAGGCCTCTGTGACATATTATATGGAAGATATTAAAGTTTTCTGGTACCTCAAGTATGTAAAGCAGTTGGAGGTTTGGGATGGGCTGGTGGAGAGCAACAGGGACTCACTGGGATTATACCAAGGATGGGAGGTTAAAGACAAATGGACAGATTAGAGAATTTGGTACTAATTGACTCATTTGGAACAAATCTAAGGCACTGGTCTGCATGAAGGGCACTATCTTAATGTAAGTTTTGTTATGATTTCTCTGAATAACTGGCTGTGAACGAGCTGAGGCTCACCGATCATCAGAACAGAGATGGGAAGGGGTTGTAACAATTTATTCCACACTGTCTTATGGAAAGTGGCTTTTGATGTTGGGACAAGGCCCATAACAGGGAATACTTGCTGGAAAATATAATATTGAAGAGTGGTGATTGAGTGTAGGAATGAATTGAGAGTAAGTTTCTCCATTTGGGCAGTTAGCTCTTGCACAGATGTGAATGCCTTCCTGAATTGCTAAAAGTAAAATATTTCAGAAGTAAATATTTATTACTGAGAGCCGTTACTGTGCTATTGGGGAAATATTTGGATTGTCCAACCGAGAGCAGGTAATGCCAGATTTTGCAATTGTGGCAATTGCTGTATTTTTAATGTATATATCTGGGACAATCAGACTTCTTCATAGACTAAATAGACTGGTAGATGGATGAAATGAATGCCCTTGTAATTATGCAGCCATTGATACTATCTTGGCATTTGGGTGCATGTCATAATCTGAACTCCTAAAACCTCCCACAAACCAAGCTTTCTGTTTCGGATTAAAGAGAAACAAAGATTGCATCATCTGAAAAGTGCAGAATCGGAGGGAGCTCTGAACAAGTTTGGTTGCACATCTGTGACCCAACAGATCGAGACAAGGGCAAATACGTCATGGAGATATTTGATGGCAAAACCTCTTTCAAACGGAGTCTTGATCTGTCTGGAGATGGTAAGTTACCGTTTCACTTACTTAGAGATTAATGCAAAACTATTACTCTTCTTCACATAAAACAGTCCTTAGCTCACAGTCCAGCTGACATTTCAGGGCAGTGGTAGGGGAGCCTGATTGCTGGAGGTACCATCCTTTGGATGGGATGCTAAACTAAGATGCCATCTTCCTGTTCGGGTTAACATTCATCAAAATTGGTTGCTCATGTCAAGGCAGTTTGTGGGACACTGATGTATGTAAATTGGCTGCTATGGTTGCCTGCAAGTACAGACACTGCACTTCACAGAAAAATCCTGTGAAGCTCTTTCAGACGTCTCAATGATAATGCACTGTATCAAATGCAAGCATTGCTTTTTAACATCGAAGATGCCAAGGCATTCTCCAAAGGAGAAGGGAGTTTTTTCCTGATGTCCTGCCAAAGTACCATCTGTTCCACTATTGTAAACTCCACAACATACCAATTTCTCTGCTGAGGAACTTTCTTTCCTGTATTTCTTTCCCGGCAACTCATTAGAACATCAAGGCAACTCATTAGAACATGTATCGAACCTGACATTCCAGCTTCTGCAAATGTCTACCCTGGATATTCATCCACAAACATCTGGCTTGACATTTTCATGTGATTCATTAAATGAACTCTGCACCTTAAAACAAAATCCTATGAAGTGTGTTGAGATTTCCTGATATGAAAAGTGATATATTAAATGCAAGGATTATTATTTAATAATTCTTATTTGCCTACACTACCACCAAGGCGAGGACGTATACAATGAAAGCTTCTGTTGTAAGAATTAATTCTGTGTTCAAGAATTGCAGGAGATTTGGTATTCTATATTCTGAAGTTTATACGTGTCACAGGGGAAGGCTTCTGTGATGATGGAGTGAGTCTCAAGTGACTTTTGTGTTCCCAGTTACAATTATTTTCCGTCTTTACTCTTAAAGAACAGTTAATGCAGAGCAATAATGTTCTCAAACTTCAAGATTGATAGAACAAAGTGGAGCTGAGGATGGCATTGTAGACACTACAGTATGGTAAACATTACTACAGGGAAATAATAGCACAGGAAGGTACTGGGAACTGATATCTCATTCCTAGCAGTAAGTGGTCCCTTTGGCCATTGTAATTTAAGTTATTTTTGGTGTGATCTTCCGGGATATTTTTCTTAAATTCATTGGGTAGTGGAACAAAAACATGTTGTATATTTATTCATACTGTGAGTGTATATGATAAGCTTGATGTGTACATGTATATGAATATTTAGCAAGTGTTACAGGTTGTATATTAATCTGCCTCTTTGATCGACCCCACAGTTTACACTGAAGCTTACGCTGAATACCAAAGACTGAAGTAAGTTTTCCATATATTGTTTGCTCTCAATTTCAGGTTGCAGAATTTCAATGGATTGTTCAGGTATCAGCCTGGCTCAATTGGTAGCAGTCTTGCCTATGAATCAGAACGTTATGAGTTCTAGTAAGGACTTTAAACTCACAAAGTCTAGATGGACACTTTAGGGTGCACTGCAATATCAGAGGTGTTATCCTTCTGCCTGGGTAGATGGATATTAAACATTAGAGAGATTTTTTTTCTAATATCCTAATCTGATGTCCCCATACAAAAATTGGTTAATCACATCAAGGCTGTTTGTGAGGCAATGCTGTGCAAATTGGCTGCTGTGTTCACTAACAAAATAAACAGACACTTCACATTACAGCAAACCCCTTGAAGCACTGTGAGATGTTCTCCCAGTGTAAAGTGCTCTTTCATATGCAAGGATTATTATTTAAAAATGAACATGATTCACAATGGGAAAAACATGAGAGAAGTTGAAAATGACAAAATGCTATTTGAAAGAAGAAACCAGTGGAGCTCTTGGTTTCATTTATTTCGAATGTCCCCAATTTCTGTCTGTACTACCTACATGGAAGATTGGGATTGACAAAGGAATTAAGGGTTATGGGGATAAAATGGGTGGGTGGAGTTAGATTAGAAGATCAGCTGTGATTTTATTGAATGGTGGAGAAGGCTTGAGGGGACGAATGGCCTGCTCCTGCTCCTAATTCTTATGTTCTTATAAAGTTTATGGGTGATGTAATTTGATGCTGTTCTCATTAGTGATGTCAGAAAAGCCAGGTCCCCAGTTTTGGACATTGAGCCTTGAATGGTGGCATGGTGGAACATGAACTGCCAACAGAAGCTGAATGTGATGATTCCCTGCCCCCAGTGACAGGTCTGCCCAGACAATTCACACAGATGAGCCATGCTGGTTGTGCTGTGCCTTGGGCATCCTCCCAATGTGAAAGGCGCTACACAAATGTAATTTTGTTGTCATCATCACATGAATTGCCCTATTCTTCCAAACATGCAAGATTCTTTGAGTAGAAAAGTTTTTCAATAACATTATCCCCTTGCTGTTACCTAATTTAATTTGATATAATTCGCTGACAAAATACTGTACATGTATATACAGTCACATTACTTCACAATATATCCTTTGATGCGTTTAGTGACATCTTGACAATGTGGGAAGGCACTCTATCATTGCGATCATTATAATTTTAAAATTTCATACACCTCCATTGCATTTTTCAAGATAGCAGAGATTTTGTACAGTGGTTATTTTGTTAAATTAACGTAATTTTTCTAATTGTTATTTCTAGAGCAGCGGCTTTTGCAGAGAAGCGTAAGTACCGAAGTTTGATGTTTCCATTTCCAAAAAATACCTTGGATCAGTTGTCAAGTTGCATAAGTCATAAACACATCAGCTACTACTGGTGTAAGATAGATACTAATGTTCTATAGAGCCGTAGAATTTTTCATGATAGAAGAAGGCTATTCAGCCCATTACCAATTGTGCTGGCTCTTTTAAAGAGCAATTCTTTCAGTGCAAACCTGGCTTAATGTGTATCAGTCTGGCTTAGTTGATAACACTCGCACTTCTGAGTGAGAAGGTGGATTGAAGCCCCATATTGGGGAAATTAACTTATATGGTCTTTTCTAGCACTCCAAAACAGTATCAAGGGAATGCTGCATTGTTGGAGGTGCTGTCTTTTGGATGACTTAGAGTAGGGTCCCACCTGCCTGTTCAGGTGGATGTTAAAGATCCAATGACACTTCTGTGAAAGAAATTGAAATTTCTCCCGGAGTCCTGGCCAAAAATCCCTCTGAATAAAAATTATTCGTTCACTTCATGGCTGTTTGTGGGACATTGCGGTGCGCAATTGGGCTGCTGCATTTGCCTACAGGTACAGTCACTCCACTTCACTCTGATTTCTGTGAAACATTTTGAGACATCCTGCTGACATGGGAGATGTTAGATCAAATACTGTACAAAGATTTTAATTTTTGAACTGCCCTTTTCAGTTACCACTACAGTGAACTCTGACTTATTTGGGTAATGGCTATTTTTTACCATTACAGATCGTGGGAAAGTACTGGGAGGGTTGCCAGACGTGGTAACTATAATGGAGGACAAGGTAAGGGGAAAGGCATGGTCAAAGGTAGAGTTCATTTACGTTCGTATTGTTTGGTTTTTTCACATCTGAAATGATCTACACTTATTGACTGAATGTGAACAGCAGCTGCAAGAGCCTATGTCACATTAGTCATCTACTACATTTTCATTTGTAAAATAATTCTGTATGTGGAATCCTGCATGTACCCAGATGTGTTTGTCTTCAGTTTGGTGGACTGACCTCCACTAGGGTCCGTCGATAATGGAAATTTTCCGATTTAGATATATCGATCGGCTCATATCGAGATATACCGAAATATCGATATTTTCGGGGTTTTCATACTGCGCATACGCACGCGGCGCGCGCATTCTGGGTACGCGCGCATTCCGGGCCTATCTCCTCAGGAGGTAAATATCTTTCTCTCTCTGTGTCTCTCACTCTCTCAATCTCTGTGTTTTTATGTCTGTGTCTCTGTGTCGCTCTCACATCCACCCCATCTCTATCTGTATATTATCACCTCCACCCCGTCTCTCCCCACACCCCCTCCGCCGTCTTTATCCCATCCCCCCAGCCCCCCCAACCATCTCTCTCTCCCTCTCCCCCCCCCCCCCCCCGCCGTCTGTCTCTCCCCCCCACCTGCTCCCAGCTGTCTCTCTCCCCCCCCACAAGCCGTCTCTCTCCCCCCCAACATCCCCCCCAGCTATCTCTCTCCCCCTCCACACCCCCCCCAGCCGTCTCTCTCCCCCTCCACACTGCCCCCAGCCGTCTCTCTCACTCCCCCACCCCCCACCAGCCGTCTCTCTCCCCCCCACACCCCGCCCAGCCATCTCTCTCCCCCCCCACCGCCCACCAGCCGTCTTTCTCCCCCCCAACACCCCCCGAGCCATCTCTCTACCTCCCACCCCCCCCCCCCCCCCAGCCGTCTCTCTCCCTCCTCACCCCCCACCAGCCATCTCTCTCACCCCCACCCCTCCCACCAGCCGTCTCTCTCCCCCCCACCCCCCACCAGCCATCCCTCTCCCCCCCCAGCCCCCCCCCCACCAGCCGTCTCTCTCCCCCCCACCCACCCATCTCTCTCCCCCCACCCCTTGCATACCTGTATATTGTATTCGAGGACTATGAATACAATATGGCGGCTTTGCACCTCGGTCTGTGCATTGTGTATAGAGATGAGCATTCTGGGTCTTGTAGTTCAGTGTGTGCGCATTCCGATTTTTTACCTCGATATATTGATTTTTAGATATATAGATTTTTTTGAAATGCCTATTTCGGCATATCGATATGAAAATTATATCGGGTTTTTAGCGATATATCGATATATCGCCGGACCCTAACCTCCACTAACCTTGTGTAGAATCTTCCTTGGCCCATTCACAGAAGTCAGAACAGAGATCACCAATTGCAGTTCACTGTAGGTGCTAAACAGAGACGGAGTTCATAGAATCTTACAGAACAAAAGGAGGCCATTTGGCCCATTGAGTCTGTGCCAGCTCTTTAAAAAGAGCAATTTAATCCCACTCCCCATCTCTCTCCCCATAACCTCGCAAACCCGTCCTCCCCCAAATAGATGTCTACCTCTGTTTTAAAAGTTGTTATCGAATCGGCCTCCACCACCTTTTAAGGCAATGCATTCCAGATTCAAACAACTCGCTGAGTGAAAACATATCTCCTCACCTCCCCTCTGCTTCTTTTAGAAATTATTTTAAATCTGTGACCATGAGTCACTGATACACCCACCAGTGGAAACAGTTTTTCTTTGTTTACTCTGTCAAATCCTCTCATGATCTTAAAAACCTCTATTAGGTTTCCTCGTAACCTTCTCTGTTCCAATGAGAATACGCCTAGCCTCTCTAGCCTTTCCTCATAGCTGAAGTCCCTCGTTCCTGGTACCATCCTGGTGAATCTCCTCTGCACCCTTTCCAATGCCTTAACATCCTTCTTAAAGTGTGGTGACCAGAATTGAACACAGTATTCCAGCTGAGGCCAAACCAAAGTTTTATAGAGTTTAGTCCAGACTTCCTGACTTTTGTACTCTATGCCCCTATTTATAAAGCCTGGTACCCCTTATGCTTTTTTTAACAGCCCTGTCTACCTGTCCTGCCACCTTCAAAGAATTACCCACACAAACCCCCTGGTCTCTCTGTTCCTTCACACCCCTTAAAATTCTACTATCTAGCCTATGTTACCTCCCCTCATTTCTCCTCCCAAAATGCATCATCTAACATTTCTCTCCATTAAATTTCATCTGCCATGTGTCTGCCCATTTTACCATTCGGTCTATATCTTCTTGCAGATGACTACTATCCTCCTCACTATTTACTTATTTTTCCTAACTTTGTGTCATCTGCAAACTCAAAATGGTACTCCCTATACCCGAGTCCAGATCATTAATATAAATTAAAAAGAGCAATGGTCCCAATACCGATCCCTGGGGGATGCTACTGTACACTTCCCTCCAGTCAGAAAACAGCCATTCACCACAACTCTCTGCTTTCTGTCTCCCAGCCAGTTCTAGATCCAGTTCTGCCACTATCCCTTTAATGCCATGTGTCTATTTATTTAGTTATCTCACGTCCTCCTGGTCAGCACTGTGAGATGCTATCCTGCGTGCTGTAGAAAAGCAAGTTGTTATTGTGTATCTGCCAGGTATATTGGTTGGCCATTTCCATGAGTGTTTGTGTCGTGTTGCTCTAACATCATAGAAAGTCTAAATATATGGATTTTATGGGAGCACTCAGATGTCCTGACAAAATATCCAAATGTACAGATTACCGCAGTGAATGCAATGATGACTTGTAAGAGCTGCTGGCCTGGGTGAACACTTAATCTCTGTGCTCTGCATTGCAGACCTTGAGTCTTACGTCTACCGTGTTTGGGGATCCTACTCCTGAAGTAAATTGGCTGAAGAACGACAAACAGATCGAGTTGAATGATCACTACGTAGCAACGCTCGAGCAGGGAAAATTTGCTTCCCTCACCATCAATGGTGTCACAACGGAAGATTCTGGAAAATATGGCATCAATGTGAGGAACAAGTATGGCGGTGAGACGATTGATATCACTGTAAGTGTCTACAAACACGGAGACCCGATACCAGAAGTCAAAATAGGGTTTATGAAACCCCCAGAGGCTGCTCCGCATCCAGAACCTGCCAAGCCTAAACCCACAGAATCTCATAGTAGTAAGCCAAGCAGGCCACAAATTGGAAGGAAAAAGTAATGAGAAGATCATATAATGGCCGGGGTAAATCGGTAACTGATTGTAAACATAACCTGAACTGCAGTGAGAAGCTATGTCTGGGTGAAGCTTTATGTAGTAAAATAGAACCCTGAATTGGGTACAATAGAGGCCTAAAATGCAGGTTGTGCCAATAGCCCATGTGCCAACTATATTCAAATGCAAACATCTGCCCTGCAAAATGCAATTAATAATCCATGGAAAGGGTTACCAGAGATTCCGTATTTCTTCTTCAATGACAAGTTACACATTTCAGGACACCTGCACATGGGCTATTTGCCTAAACCACAGGCTGTTCCTCAGCGCATTCTACATTATTCATTAATTTTATGTCTTGGTGGAGGTCATGAGGCCAAGACGTGGCTTATAAAGGGTTGGAGCTGGTAACTGTAGACGTTGAGGTAGCAAATTGACTTTAGTCACAGCTATAGCACTGCTACTGCTGATGCTCACAATCGCAGATTGTAATAAAATTATCTCAAATGCAATAAATAAAGACCTATTTGATCTGAAGCTCCATAAGCAGCTGGGACCTCATGCCCTTCCGCGCTCACTATTATCCTTTTTGTTGTTGCACATAAATTGGCCGCCATATTTGCCCACAAAACACAGTTACCTCACTTTATAGAGTATCCTGTTAAGCGCTTTGAGACATTATTATTCCTTCCAGCAAGAAGACTGAAAAAATAGAGGTCTTTACCGTAATAAGTTAACATCAACCCTTGTCCAGATTTCACTACCACTGTAACAATTCTGTCACATAACTACAGCCTATGATTTCTGAAGTTTTTATGCTTTGTTTGTCAAGCTTCGCACCAATAAAATTGGTATCGATTGCCTCTTGTGGTAACTCCGATACACACTTTTATCCCTGTCTCACACTGCTGTTGTTCATGTCTTATAAATCTCACAGCTCAATCGCTTGTTTTCAAATTGTTTGATTTACTTCACACCATCAGCCAATTTGTTTTGGCTCACAACCGATTTCACTCTTGATTTTATTGCCTGGTAACCTTTCTTATTGTGTGATTTTTGAGTGAAATAACAACACATTGACATGTGAGCACCATTGAGAAAGAGTTTTGCACAAGTTTATTTACATCAGTTTGTTTTTATTCAAATGCCCCACCCATAGGAGCTAAGTGGAAGACGGGCTTTAACAACCATTAGTCAAACTAGTTCAACAACAAAATTGCACTTATATAACATCTTTCACGCCGGGAGGACGTCCCAAAGCACTGAACAGTCAGGTCTGGACCTGAGCGAGGGGTTTGGAGGGTAGGGGGAAGGGGAAGGAGAGTGGGAGAGGGGGAAGAGTTAGTGGGGCAGCCAAAGTCACAGTAAAAGAGGAAGGTCTTGAGACCGGCCTTGAAGGAGGAAAGGGAGGAAGCACGGCGGAGGGGCTAGAGTTCCACAGTGTGGGAGCAGAGAGGCTGAGAGCCCGGCCGCCGATGGTTGGGCGGTTAGGGCGGTGGACGCGGAGCAGGCCTGAGTCTGCTGAACGGAGGGTGCGGGCAGGCTGATAGGGAGACAGATAGCAGGGGCAAGGCTGTGAATGACCTTGAAAATGAGGACAAGAATCTTGAATTCAATCCTCTGGGGGATGGGGAGCTAGTGGAGACAGGTGAGGGTGGGAGTGATGTGGTCGCGAAGCCTGGTGCGGGAGAGTACATGAGCTGCAGAATTCTGAATGATCTGCAGCCTGTGAAGGGAGGAGCTAGGGAGGCCGATGAGGAGAGAGTTTCCATAGTCTAGCCTGGAAGTGGTAAAGGTGTGGATGAGAGTTTCAGCAGCATGGGGATGAGGTAGGGGTGGAGTCTGGCAATATTACGGAGGTGATAGAAGGCTGTGCCGGTAAATATAGTAAATATAAATCTTCAGCCTATTTAATCTCATCCTTTCAGAACATCCAACTGACCATTCTTTCATCTTTCCATCAAATTGTTTTTCCAATGAGTCCAGTATCCTAGCCCCAACGCCCCTTTCTGTTAATCTTTTCCAGTTGATTATTACCCATTCAGCAGATACATTCTTTATGGAGGATATCCTTGAATTATTCTTGCAGCCCTTTATTGATATGAGAGAGGATTTAGCCAAGATATACTGGGAAATTAGACTTAAGGATTTGACAGTAGAGCAGCACTGGCAGACATTCAAGGAGATAATGCAAAATTCCGAACAAGCACGTATTCCTTTAAAGAATAAGAATGTCATAGGAAAGGTGGTCCAACTATGGCTAACTAGAGCAGTTAGGGAAAGTATAACATTAAAAGAAGTAGCCTACAAAACAGCTAAGGTGAGTAGTAAACCCAAGGATTGGGAGAGCTTTAGGGATCAATCAACAAAGGAGAACCAAAAAATTGATCAAGAGAGAGAAAATAGAATATGAGGGCAATCTAGCAAGAGTGCAAGAGTTTCTACAAATATGTAAAGAGGAAAAGGCTATCAAGGGTGAATGTGGGTCCATTACAGGCAGAGACAGGGGGAATTATAATAGGAGACAAAGACATGGCAGAGTTGTTAAACAAGTACTTTGCTACTGTCTTCACCATAGAAGATAGTAAAAACCTATCAAGAATAGAGTTTTGAAGGAGGTGGCTACTGAGATAGTGGATGGCTTGTCTATAATCTTCCAAAATTCTCTGGATACTGGAAAAGTTCTCATTGATTGGAAGATTGCAAACGTAACTCCACTATTTAAGAAGGATGGGAGAGAAAACATGGGGAACTATCGACCAGTAAGTCTGACATCAGTGGTAGGGAAAATTCTTGAGTCCTTAATCAAAGACATCGTTATGGGATACCTGGAAGACCATAACAAGATTAGGCAGAGTCAGCATGACTTTACAAAAGAGAAGTCATGCTTAACTAATCTTTTAGAGATTTTGAGGATGTATCTAGCAGGTTGGATAGGGGGGAACCAGTAGATGTGGTATATTTAGATTTTGAGAAGGCATTTGATAAAATGCCACACAAAAGGCTATTGCACAAAGTCAAGGCCCACGGGATTAATGGGAACATATTAGCATGGATAGAAGAGCGGCTAACGGGTAGAAAACAGAGAATAGGGATAAACGGGTCATTCTCGAATTGGCAGAGTGTAACTAGTGGAGTGCCACAAAGATCAGTGCTTGGGCTTCAGCTTTTTACAATTTACATCAATGATCTAGACAAGGACATTGAATGAAACATTTCTAAATTTGCGGATGATACTAAACTAGGTAGGAGAATCAGCTATGAGGATGATGCAATAAGATTGCAATGGGATATAGATAGGCTAGGGGAGTGGGCGAATAGGTGGCAGAAGGAATTGAATGTGGGGAAGTGTGAAATTATTCACCTAGGTAGTAAAAATAAAAAAGCAAATTATTTTCTAGAAGTGGAGAGGTTAGATAGTGTTAGCGTACAAAGGGATTTGGGTGTCCTTGTACACCAGTCTCAAAAAGTTAGTTTGCAGGTGCAGCAAGCAATTAAGAAGGCAAATGGCATGTTAGCGTTCATCGCAAAAGGTTTAGAGTAGAAGAGTAGGGAAGTCTTGCTGCAATTGTATAGGGCCTCGGTGAGACCACACCCAGAGTATTGTGTGGAGTTTTGGTCTCCTTAGAGGGGGTGCAGTGTAGTTTCACTAGGTTAGTTCCTGGGATGAGGGGACTGACCTATGAGGATAGGTTGAATAGAATAGGGCTGTATTCTCTAGAGTACAGAAGAATTAGGGGAGATTTTATTGAAACATATAAGATTCTTGAAGGGGTGGATAAAGTAGACAATGAGGGACTGTTTCGTCTGGTAGGAGAATCTGTAACCAGGGGTCATAATCTTAAAATTATGGGTCAGCCTTTTAGAACAGAGTTGAGGAAACATTTCTTCACTCGAAGGGTAGTGAATTTATGGATATCACTATCCTAGAAGGTTGGAGATGCTCTGTCCTTGAACATTTTCAAGGCTGAGACTGATAGATTTTTAAAATATAGAGGGATTAGGGGATTCATAGATTCATAGATTCATAGAATTTTACGACACAAAAGGAGGCCATTCGGCCCATCTAGTCTGTGCCGGCTCTTTGAAAAGAGCGATTCAATCCCACTGCCCTGCCCGCTCCCCATAGCCTAATAGACCTGTTCTCCCTAAATAAAGATATGGGGATAGGGCAGGTAATTAGAGTTAGGTCAGAAGATCAGCCATGATCTTATCAAATGGCAGGGCAGGCTCGAGGGGCCTTATAAAGGTTCATCATATCCTCCTTACTTTTGTAACAATTGTTACAAAACAACTGTTTAGACTTTTGGGACTTTTTTAATATCGTAATAGGCGCTGATATTTTACGAAAAGTCATGGGTGTGCGTGCTCTTGATGTGTATTGTATTTTATTTTCATGTGTTCTTCATCTTCAATGAAGCAGAAGAAAGTGAAGGGGATTTCTTTTCGACAAAAGAAGGCTTGAGTAAATATTTAGGAAGATGTGATGGGGATTGAAGATATATTATACAGCTGCATTTTTACATTGAGATGCAGAGAGAAAATTCAATCTCACCCACTTGCTTCACTGAATGTCACTAATCTAATAATGTGAGTGAAATTATTTTTAGGAGCTGGTAGGAATTATTTAAAACTCTTCTCAAGAAAACATTCCCTTCAGAATTTAAGATCACTGGGCCATAATTTACAAGACTGTAAAGTGGGCTGCAAAGTTGCTGGGAACAATAACTGTGAAGCGGGGTAAGTGACAGACTTGAATCTCTTTGCTGACAAGACTCTAGCATTGTTTAATGTAAAGGCTCATTCTCCTCCTCCCTTGTAAGGATGAGATCAGTGATCTTAACTGCTTTTGTAATCCAGATCTTTGTTGTGCTGGGGATCTGTTACTCAGCTCCCAAGAGGTGGAGATGGCTTCACAGAGAGCTCATCTCTGTCAAGGTACATCACATGAGAGTTAAGTGGTTGGTGATGAGTGAACCTAGCATTGGAATTGAATCTCTGGAATATCAAGATGGTCAGCACATTATAAGGTGTTCTGTATAAGTCATTTTACCATTCTGAAAGCAGTTATGCATTAAATAGCTGATAAGGAAACTCCAGGGAGAGGGTCAACAACTGCTTGAAAGTGTTACCTGGAATCTGGATTTGTGATTAAAGGTATCTCCCAATTTACGACAGGGTTGTGTTCCTGAAAAATGTCACGCAAATTGAAACGTCGCAAATTGAAACGTGGATTCCCATGCGGTCCCACGAAATACACTATGTACTGTGCATGCGCAAAACAAATGCGACAATTTTTTTTGTCGTTAAAACAAAACCAAATGTTGTATATTGATAAAAAGCTGTTAAAAAAAAATTTGTTAAATCGAAACCATGTAAATAGAAACGTCGTAAATCGGGGGATACCTGTACATGTTTATGTATCCAGTACTGTAGCTTAGTCATTATTCATTAGAGCATTCGACTCACAAACCAGAGGACCTGAGTTTGATTCCTGGCAGGGTGAATCATTGGGCAAGTTTTCTTACTCCACATGACTCTCTGTGCCTAGCATTAAGTAGGAACGCAGTTGTTAGTCAATGGGTAGATGGTTTTCTGGGGGTAATAATCCCTTAAAAAGTAATAATAATAATTTTAATCCACTGTTTGTGGGACTCTGCTGTGTGCAATTGGCTGCCTCGTTTCACCCAATATATAGTCAATTCACTTTACAGTTTACAGATATACAGTCAAATCACAGTATATTCTGTGAAGCACTTTGAGACATTGATAAGATGTGAAAAGCACTATATCAAATGCAAGGATACTCTGAGAAGTGCTTTGAGATGTCTCCTAGACTAATATGGTGCTATATCAAATACAAGGATTATTATTAATATTATATATCTTAATTGGTGTGCAGATCTAAGCAGCTCCTGCTGAAGTTCCGTGCTTCCAACTGGTGGAACCATTGCTGAGTGGTTAGTCATGTGTATGAGCTGTGAGTAGGAAGATGGCAATGCTCTCACACAATTTATGTTGAGCTATGCTGCTCTGAGCACGAAGCTGTAAAGCAAGGAATTCCTGGTACCAGCTCTACTGAGTGAGGGCTCAAATTGCACTTGTCAGATGTCTATTGACCGAGTAATGATTATTCACCGAAAGAGGAGGTTAGCAGCGTCTTTCTGGGACTGAAGTGACTTCAAGATAACATTTTTGGCAAGTGTGGACTTGGTAGTCTTGTTCCTCAGCCAGCTGGGCGGATCCCTGGCACTATAATGCACTGCTGATAAAAAATAGATGCCCCATCTTTACTTATCTTCAGATCATATGTGCAGACTATCATTTTCGGCGGTGCCGGCAGTCACTTTCTCCCTTGTTTAGCATCAATTCTTGACATTGTTCAACATTCTGAGATGCAATTTGTTGACGTAGTTTGTAGTTATCAAGTGACGGTTTGTGCAAACTAATCTAGTGTAACATGTTTTATGCAGCAGCACCAGTAGATGGTACCATAAGACCATGGATTTATACAGAAATCCAATTCAAATTCATTTTGAGTAAAATATATATCAGAATTTTATTATCCACAGTTTGTTTTACATCAAACTTGCTTATTAATAATGCCTTTTGGAATCATAAACCATATTTTAGTTATTTCAAAATTGCATCCATTAATTCCTATTGATGTCAATATTTGTAGGGTTTTTTATGACACAGAGATTCTCTCTCCTTCGGCTATAGGGGTTACACACTTATTACTGAAGTAAAAACTATTCAGTCACTGGGAAGTTACATTTTTGCCCACAATTGAAGCTCTACTTACATAATATGAACAAATCTTCCAGTCGACTCCAAAACAGCAGATGATTTTAGCATTAAATTATTGTGTTAGTTATTTCGGACGTAAACCAAGTTCACATTACTATGCTGGTAAGACTGCAGTAGATTATTAATTATACTGCAATATACAGATCATGAAACACCATCATGATATTCCACTTGGGTCCAGACTTACACCATCTTCTTACCATTAAGCTGTCAACCTGGCACAGTTAGATGCTAAAGGTTGTGGGTTCAAGCTTCACATCGGGATTTTGAGCTTAATAGTGTTGGCTGCCATTCCAGGGTAATATTGGGGCTGTCCTGTATTACAACAATAAATCAGACTTGTATAGCGCCCTCCACATCGGAAAGACATCCCAGGAAGCCAGACAGTAAGGTTTTTTGGATCAGAGTGGGAAGTTGGGGTCAGGAAGGGTGGAAGGCACTCGAGAGCACTCGATTCACAAGCCAGAGGACCTGGGTTGGTGGACAACAGCTGAGGATGGGATGGTGACCGAAGTTACAATCAAAGTGTATGGTGGAGATTTGTAGCTCAGTAGTTAGAGCACTCGTCTTGCAAGTGAGAAACCTGGGTTCAGCTCTCCTCAGGATAAAACCTCGGACAAGTTCCTTACTCCACACTTTGATAAAAATCTCTCAAGAAAAAAAGCAATAATATATTGGGTCTCTTCAATCCACGACTGTTTGTGAGACACTGTTGTGTGCAATTGGCTGCAGTGTTCAGCCAACAAACAAACAAACAGTCAATTCACTTTACAGTATATGCTGTGAAGCGCTTTGAGATGTCTAGAAGACGTGTAAAGTGCTATATCAAATGCAAAGATTGTTATTAGTGAGGTCTTTAGACAGGACTTGAAGGAGTCAAGAAAGGGTGGGATGGAGGGATTGCGGAGTAGAGTTACAGAGTGCAGGGGCAGAGATGCTGAATGCCGGACCACCAATGGTGGGGTGGGGTGTGCTGGGAACCCGAAGCAGGCCATAGAAAGTGGCTAGGCTGTTATGCGGTTAGCAGATCGGAGAGATATAGGGGAAGCAAGACCGGAGAGGGCATTGACAGCGAGAATGAGGGTTTTGTACTCGATTCTCTGAGGGATGCATAGCCTGTTAAGCTGGGCAAGAATGTGGTCGATTGGTTCCTGGAGCCTGTTGCGGGAGAGGACATGGGCTGCAGAGTTCTGGGTAATCTGCAGTTGATAGAGGGAAACATTGGAAAGTCCAGTGAGCAGGCAGTTGGGGTAGTCAAGCCGCGACGTGATGAAAGCATGGTCTTAGCTGCCAGTGGTGAGTGGCAGTGGCAGAGCTGGGCAACGTTACATAGGTGGGGAAAGGCGGAATGGGTCACAGGGTGGAAGCAATGAGATAGAGTTGGGTGTCATCTCTAAACATATGAAAATTGACCCCATGTCTGTGGATGACATTGCCAAGTGGGAGCATATACAGATTAAGAGGAGTGGACTGAGGACACAGCCCTGAGGGACACTACACGTGACATTACAAGGGCTAGAGGAGAAGCCATTGGTGGGCCATGGCTATTGTTAAGTTGTTGTGATTATTGCATTATCAGAGGTACTGTCCTTTGCGTCAGACACTAAACTAAAGTCCCATCTGCCTGTTTGGTGGAAACAGCACAGTTCAAAAAGAAACAAGGTTCTCCTTGTCTTCTGGCAAAGATCCCCAGATAAAATTGTGCATTACTTTCTTGAATGTTTGTGGGACATCGCAGTACATGATGGATGCTATCATTTACCTGCAAAAATATACCATCACTAGGCCCTATATAAATCCTCTAATGTCTTTAGGCATTTTGATGATAAGGTGCTATATCAAATAATAATCCTTGCATTTGATATAGTGTCTCATCACATCATTGAGATGTCTCAAAACTTGAAAGAATCTACTGTAAATTGAATTGACTATATTTTGCATGTGAAACATGGCAGATAATTACACATGCAGTGTCTCACAAACAGTCATGGATTGTTTTCTTTGGAGGGATTATTACCCCTGGAACACGATCCGCCAAATGACTAACAACTTGTTTCTACTTGCTGGAGGCATATGTAAGGAAACCTGCTTAACGTTTTGCTCTGCTGGGGAATCAAACCCGTGTCATCTCATTTGCGAGGCGAGCACGCTCATAACCACACAATACAGGACTCCACAATGTAAAGAATTTTAATTATTTGAGGAAAAATGCAAAGAATATATATATTTCAAAGCTCCCAGAATTTGACATGCAGAGGCCAGTTTCCTACAGGTTCTGTTATGTTTTTCAAAAAAAAAACAGCTTTGAATTTAAGATTAGCCAATTTCTGTGAAACTCCCAAAAGCTAATCAATATTGTAAGTCAACCCCCAGGTGGAATTTCTTCCTGAGATTTGATTTTATATGTTGTATAGAAATAGTCATTACTTTAATGGCTGTTCATGGATCAATACTGGGTACAGTATTATTTGCCTATAAAATGCACTAAACAATACTGGACAAAAATGAAGTAAACATTATGGCGAATCCTGTGAAATGTTTTCAGATGTCCTCCCATTGTGAAAGTTCTATACCAAATGCTTTCCTTTGGAATATTATTTTCACTTTTATAATAGTAGATTTCCAGGCAGGGGCGAAATCTTGGACAGTTTCCTTACTTCACACGACTGATAATAATCCTTCTAAGAAAAAGAACTCAATAATAAATTGGTCATTTCAATCCACATCTGTTTGTGGGACACACGCTGTGTGCAATTGGTTGCAACATTTCGCCCATAAATATACAGTCAATTCACGTTTCAGTACATTCTGTGAAGTGCTTTGAAACATCTAGAAGACATATATCAGTTGCAAGGATTATTATTATTTATTGTTATGTATTTCCTGAAATGGTGATTGTTACAGATACCCTTTTTCTGCTTAATTCCATTGATTTGCAATACTTCAATAAACAGGAAATAGAAGAGGTTGGAAGGGAGCAAGGAGTGGATGGAAATTAAAGTATAACCACTGGCATGTTCTAATTAGGCCGGATGGCCTGTTTCCATGTTGTACACTTTATGTCAACCCATATTACTCCTCAATAAGTTTGAAATCTGAAATTTCAACATGTTTTAAAAAAAGAAACAAAGTGAAAAAATTTAAGCAAATTTGGAAGTGTATCGAAAGATTACGTATCTCTGACCTGCAGTCTTGCAGCAGTCTGAAAATGCGCTTGATGAATACTAGGCTATAAAAAATATTGTTTTCCTTAAACCTGAGAACAGCAGATTATGACTGAGCCAACTCTTCTCCAGCCCTACTTCAGAGCACTTGCTCTGTTTCTCTGTCTGTGTTACACTGGATTCAGGCTCCACTTATGTCTCTGTTTCAGTGTTTGTTTGAAAGTTGTCATTTTTTTAATGATGGTTCATTCCAACCATAATTGATTTCCCCTCTGCCCTCAGGGAGCTGAGCAAAGTCAGAGGCTTGCCAAATAGTGTGCAATCACTCACTTCAAAAATGCATTACTTGGAAAACTACAGTTAGTTTTCTTCTGTGGTGAGCAACAGGAGATATGTCTTAATAAAAAAAATCCTTCAGATTAAATGTGACCAGAACTACAAAAACAGCTGATTGCAGCATTTGAGAGAGAGAGAAATAGAGAGAGAAAGATGGATATGTCATTATGGCAAGACATCAAGAAAATGTATTGTACTTGGGAAATTCCACCTGGGATTTACTCTGTTTATGTAACATTTTAAAGCATCCAGAATACGGCAAATTCTTCAATATAGCCAGAGTACAGACAATTCACTTTACAGTATAGTCCGTGAGGCGCTTTGATCCGCCTAGAAGATGTGAAAAGCGCTTTACAAATGCAGGATTATTATTATTATAGTTTTAAAATCAGGTTTTATAAATTATTTTTAGAGCTGCAAAAAAAACGATTTAGAAGCTGAAACTGAATTTAACAATTTTCCAGATTCAGGACAGTTTAGAATTCCTCCACAACTAAACTGCATGCTGTTTTAATCTAACAGGTACATGCTAATTTTATAGGTCGGATGAAGGCCATGTGATGAGAGCGCTACATAAGGACAAATTCAGACCTCGCAGTTTTTACATTGACAATAATGTAACAGGGAGAACATTTTCCATGTATTGCCTGAGCATTTAAATAGTGTTATTTTAATGCTGAGTGACTATGAAGCAGTAGTCCTTTAAGGTAAATGATATTCTTACCAAGCGTGAATGTGAAATCTACAGTGTCAAGAGTTAATTTTTTAATCCCTTCTGTGATACAAAGCATCACTCAGTAATTCACTTTTTCTTACTTGCTGTTCCTCTGTGGTGTGATTTTTTTTAAAAAAAATCCTCTTCCTCTATGATTCCTCATTTTCTTTTCCTCGCTTATGTCTCCTGTTGTTTACATTTTAGTTCACAATCTCACCTCCTGCCACGGCCTCTTAATACAGCTCACAAATTGACTGCAGAAATAGTTATTTGCTGCAACAGGCTCTGACACCGACACATTCATTCATTGCATCTTTTCTAAGAATAATGAAATGCTTTTCTCATCAGGGAGGTTTACACTTTTGAGAATGCTTCACATTGTCATAATGAAATTAATAAATAAATTTATTTGGTAAACTGCCGTTGACTTTCGGAGGGCGTCTCACAGGATTTACTGTGTAATTGCAGTGACTATATATTTTGTTGGTGAATGCAGCAGCCAATTTGTGCAAATCGATGTGCCACAAATGGTCAATGTTACACTATTCAGAAATAGAAATATCAGAGGTGGAAAATAAATTCCATAATTGGAATGAAAGGATAGTTCTGGTATGAATTTGGAGTTGAGTCTTGACATCTGACTGTGTATTCTGTAGCAGCCTGTTTGCAGAGTCTGGTAAATGACGGCTCCCACCATTCCTTCTTTTTGCACCTTCCCTCCCCTAATTCAAGGCTTGTCTGACGATATATCTAGAGTCTTGTTTGTGGCATATTTGTTTGTGGACTCCTGAAGTGCTTTGGTTAGAGCATTTGCGTATCAAGCGAGAGGACTTGTCAAGTGAGCATGGATTTGTTAAAGGCAAATCTTGCCTTACAAATGTGATAGAATTTTTCAACGATGTAACAGAATGGGTGGATGACGGCAGCACAGTTGATGTAGTTTACATGGACTTTCAAAAGGCATTTGACAAAGTGCCAAATAAGAGGCTTATTAGGAAAATAGAGGCCCATGGCATTAAAGGGACAGTGGTAGCGTGGATCCACAACTGACTGCAAGACAGAAAGCAGAGAGTTGTGGTGAGTGGCTACTTGTCAGACTGGAGGGAAGTATGCAGCGGCATCCACTAGGGTCTGGCGACATATCGCTAAAACCCCATATAATTTTCATATCGATACGCCGATATAGGCATTTCAAAAATATCGATATCGAAAAATCGATATATCGAGGTGAAAAATCGGAACGCGCGCACACTGAACTACAAGACCCAGAATGCTCATCTCTATACACAATGCACAGACTGAGGTGCAAAGCCGCCATATTGTATTCATAGTCCTCGAATACAATATACAGGTATGCAAGGGGTGGGGGGGTGAGAGAGATGGCTCGAGGTGGGGTGGGGGGGGAGAGAGACGGCTGGGGGAGGTGGGGTGGGGGAGAGAGACGGCTGGGGTGGGGGGAGAGACGGGGTGGATGTGATAATATACAGATAGATAGAGATGGGGGGGATGTGAGAGAGACACAGACAGAAAAACACAGAGATGGAGAGAGTGAGAGGCACAGAGAGAGAAAGATATTTACCTCCTGAGGAGATAGGCCCTGAATGCACGTGCAACCGGAATGCGCGCGCTGCGCGCGCATGCGCAGTACGAAAAACACGAAAATATCGATATTTCGGTATATCTCGATATGAGCCCATCGATATATCTAAATCGGAATATTTCCATATCGACGGACCCTAGCGTCCACCAGGGATCAGTTTTGGAACCACTGCTCTTTTTAATATACATTAATGATTTGGATTTGGGTTTAGGGAGTACGGTTTCCAAATTTGCAGATAACTAAGTTAGGGAGAATAGTAAATAGTGAGGAGGATAGTAGCCATCTGCAGGAGGATATAGATAAAATGGTAAAGTGGGCAGACACATGGCAGATGACATTTAATACAGAGAAATGTGAGGTGATACACTTTGGGAGAAGAAATGAGGGGAGGCAATATAGGCTAGATAGTACAATTTTAAAGGGTGTGAAGGAACAGAGAGACCTGAGGATTTGTGTTAGTGACTCTTTGAAAGTGGCAGGACAGGTAGACAAAGCCGTTAAGAAGGCATATGGGATACTAGGCTTTATAAATAGGGGTATAGAATACAAAAGTCAGGAAGTACTGATTAACCTCATTAAGACTTTGGTTAGGCCTCAGCTGGAGTACTGTGTACAATTCTGGTCACCACACTTTAGGAAGGATATTAAGGCATTGGAAAGGGTGCAGAGGATATTTACTAGGATGGTACCAGGAATGAGGGACCCCAGCCAAGAGGAAAGGCTAGATAGGGTAGGCTTATTCTCTCTAGAACAAAGAAGATTGAGAGGAGATCTGATAGAAGTTTATAAGATTATGAGAGGTTTCGACAGGGTGAATAGGGAAAGATTGTTTCCACTGGTAGGCGAGTCAGTGACTCATGGTCACAGATTCAAAATAGTTTCACAACGAAGCAGAGGGGAGCTGAGGAGAAATTTTTTCACTCAGCGGGTTGTTTGAATCTGGAATGCACTGCCTGAAAAGGTGGTGGAGGCAGATTGCATAACAGCTTTTAAAAGGGAACTAGATCTTTATTTAGGAAGAGCAGGTCTGTTAGGTTATGGGGAGAAAGCTGGGCAGTGGGATTGAGTTGCTCTGTTCAAAGAGCCTGCACAGACTAGATGGGCCGAATGGCCTCCTTTTGTGCCATATGATTCTATGACCTAGGTTTCATTCCTGGGCAAGTTTCCTTACTCCACACACCTCTGTTTACCTAGCAGTAAGTAGGAACCCGGTTATTAGTTAGTCAATCAGCCGATTGCTTTTTCCGGAAGTAGTAATCGCTTCAAAAAATAAATATAATAATAATTTGGTTACTCAATCAACAACTGTTTTTGGAACACTGCTATAAGCAATTGGCATTCATTTTGCCCACAAAATACACAGTATTTAATATTGGGCAAGTTTCCTTACACCAGAAGCCTGATAATAAACCATCAAGAAAAAACACTAATAATAATAATTTGGTCACTCAATCCACGATTGTTTGTAGTGCACTGGTGTGCGCAATTGGCTGCTGCATTTTGCCCACAAAATATACAGTCAGTTCACTTTACAGTATATTCTCTGAAGCACTTTGAGACATCTAGAAGATGTGAAAAATGCTATATAAAATACAAGGAATATTATTGTTATATCTAATCCAAGCATTGTTATTATATCCTATGAAGTGTTTGAGACACTTTGACAATGTGACAAGTTTAAATCCCCATCTGTGCTGGGTTTGCTGGTTTCAGAAAAGGGTGCAAGAGAAGACTAAATTGTCCCTAGCTTTCATGTGGTTATGGAGGGGGGAAAATCAGTCATCATTGTCAGATAGACGGATGGACAGATGGACGTACAGACAATTTAGGTGAAACTGGGATAGAGGAATCAATTGTGATGAGTGCGTATTAAAATGCCAGGAGCAAAACTAATGCATGAACTGAGTTAATGAATGCAACAGAATGCAACCTAGGATATGGCATCCTATAAACAGTATAATAATAATACATTGGCTTAGCACTTTTCATAATTTCTAGACATCTCAAAACGCTTCATAGAATATACTTGAAAGTGAATTGACTGTGTATTTATGGGTATGAACATGCTTGAGGGCGTACTTTAGGTCCAGAAAATATCTTAAAATTGTCATTGATAGGATTAGAGAGGGTTCGGTGAAGGGCAGGAAAACTGATAGCTGAAGAATTAGACACCCGAGCTAAAAAGAGAGGCGAATGAAACTTGCAATGTTCACATGAGTAAAGAGAAGGTTTGAGGAGATCAACTGGAGCATCTAAAGTGTAGAAATAAAGTGAAAAACATCTATAGTGGAACACAGTCTCAGAAAAGAGAAAGTGAAAGTGAAGGTAGTTCTGTCTAATTTCTTTGCACAGAATGCAGAGGCAGATTATGCACATTCAATGGGTTATTTGATAGCTATTTGGTGAAGACATATATTTAGAGGTTTGTGAGCTACAAGAGGATTATTTCTTCTTCTTTACTTTGTGTAGCAATGAGCATTTTCAGTGCTGTACTCTCCTCTCCTTCTATCAATTCATCAAACCATGAAGATAAAGTGGGCTATCCTACAGAGAATTTATCTAATAGTCTATTTGGCCCAACAAACCAATCCCTTTTTGATTGATTTCAAATCAATCTATACAATAACCCTAGCATTTGATACAGCACACTTCACATTGGGAGGACATCTCAAAACGCTGAACAGATAATACTATAATAATAGTAATAATTATTGCATTTGATATAGCGCCTTATCACACTATTCAGACATCTCAAAGTGCTTCACAGTGTATAATGTAAAGTGAGTTAACTATATTTTGTGCACGCAATGCAGCAACCAATTGTAAACAGTGGTAGTCCTCAAAAATGGATTGAATGACCACATTTTAAAAAGGGATTATTACCCCGCTGAAGCCGATCTGCCAGGCAAGTAACAACCAGGTTCCTACTTACTGCCAGATTGACAGAGGTGTGTGGAGTAAGGCAACTTGTCTAAGGTTTTGCCCCACCCGGCAATCAAACCCGGGCCCCCTAGTATTAAGGGTATCCATGCCTTTGAGTGACAGTTTGCAACTTAATAGAGTGAAGATGCACTACATATTAACTACTCAATGAATCATTTGGAAAATACATTGTATTGCAAAACTGTTCTAACACGTTGTGTCCACAAAACCTTCTCATCGTGCTTACTAATAGCAACCAAATCTACATCAACACAGGGGGCTGGGCTCTGTGCCCTCGTTGAGGTTAATTTATTGATGCAGACTAAGTGCTTTTCTGCTGCACTTGGGAAATGCAACACATTTTCCCCTGTGCTCGTATAAGTAGACACAATGCAATTTTAAACTACAAGTAATTTGATGTAAATTTTACTTTTAATATTTAATTAGACTTATTTACAAGCACAAAGGGACAAGTTTCTTAAAGCATCTGACCAGAGCAGAAAAGCATTTAGCCCACATGAATGAATTTGCTGCACGGAATATACAGAGCAGCTTAACCTCCACCCTCACCTCCTCATATTAACTTATAATTACCAATAGGCTGGTTCTTTCTGAACAAAGACAATCAAATGGGTTGGTTTTCTGATACAAGCTTTCCATCACTCTCCCACTCTACAAGACCTTAAACTGAGTTCCTGGCTGGCGGCTTAGAGGATATTAAAGATCAAATGGTACTATTCAAAAAGAGAAAGGAATTGATCCCAATTGTTGCTGGGCAACAATTCCCAAAATAAAATTTGTCATTCCCTTCATGGCTGTTTGTGGGACATTGAAAAGCAAAAAGTCACTGTCATGCTCACCTATAAATCGCTCCATTACCCCACAATAAATCAAGTGAAGTGCTTTGAGATATTTAGTCGATGTTGATAAGCTGAAATGTCAAATGACAGGATCATCATTATTTATTTATTTATTATGGTTTCCGCTTGGCATCAAGACTGGATTATTAGGATCTCTTGTCCTGGCCAACAATCCCCCAGATAAATTATTCAGTTACTTCATGGATGTTTGCAGGACACTGGCGTGTGCTGCCATGTTCATCTCCAAATACACGGAACTTTGTAGAAGTTGCCTGTGAAACATTTTGAGAGATTTTAATGTTATAGGTGCTATATTGAATTGATGGGTTAGGATTATTATTGTTGGCTCGCCCAGAAATGGAGGTTATATAAAGGTCTTCTTTCTGCAGGTTTAAATGACTAGTCTGGCCCTCCAAGTTCTGCTAACAAGCCAAGTTGCTGCTCTGTTACCAGCAGTGCCCTGGAGTAATGCAAACTCACCTGGCTCAGGAACTGGACTACCGACAACCACTACAGAAAATGTATCTCATTCTGACGTTCTGTTGCCTAGCACAACATCTTGAAACTGCTTACCTCCCTTCTCAAGGAGGACACTCATTAGTTGACTACATGAAAGGTGCAATTTCCTATTGTTCAAACCAGCATTCACTCTGCCCGCTTTATTTTAATTTTTCAAGACCCTTCTGCTGATTCCATAGAATACTACTGCAGTGCGATTCTAGACTTTGCAACCTCCTATCTGTGCTTGCTATCTTTGCTTGGTGTTTTGTTTGCTCTTGTAAAAGTGTACAAAAACAACAAAAGCCTTGTTTTTATTGATACAAAAAAGATATGCTCCTTTAGTGAATGTAGATGGCAGTGCAGGTCAACAAATGGAAATGATATTAGAATTTGGGAAAAGATCTCTCGCATTCAATATTGCCAATAATTATTCATAATACTCATTATTTAATCAATGGCCTATAATATCAAAACATCTTGTAGGGCTTCGCAGAGAGTTGCTCCAAGATACAGTGGCTGTATTTGTAGGCAAACGTGGCGAAGGAATTTGTCACAAACAGCTATGAAGTGAACAACCAATTTTTTTAATATGAGGAAAAACTCCTTAATCTATTTTTAGAAATGATTGCCTGTTGAATATGGGTCATGCAATTCTAGGTTAACTCAACAAAAGTGCCAGAGTAAAGTCACTAAACCACTAATCTGCTGTCAAACACTGCCATCCACTTCCATAGCAGGTTCCAGACAATAAAATGTCCTCCAGATGACAATAAAATAATAATTAGCAATAACAATAATAAAAACTATTCCGTTCCTCAACACCGTTGGTATGTCACAAAATGCTTCACCAGATATACTGTAAAGTGAATTGGCTCTCACCTTCCCTCCCTCCACCCTACCCTAACCCTTCCCCTTGCTCGGGTCCCGACCTGACTGTTCAGCGCCTTGGGATGTCCTCCCGACGTGAAGAGAGCTCTATAAATAACAACAACAAGTTTGACTTCTTTAGTGCCCTCCATGCCAGAAGGCGTATGAGAGCGCTTCCCAATAATAGATCCTGGGGGTGAACCAGGGGCAGGGGGGTCAAAGGACCGAAGGCGTGGTCGAAGAGAAAGGTCTTTAGCTGAGACCTGAAACTGGGAAGAGAGAGGGAGAGGCAAAGGGAGTAAGGAAGGTAGTTCCAGAGCCTTGGGGGTTAGTGGCTGAAGGCACGGCTGCCGATGGTGGAGTGGAGAATTCGGGGGACAAGGAGGAAGCTAGACCCAGAGGTGCGAAGGCAGCGGGTGCTGGTTTGAGGGGAGAAGAGGTCGAAGAGATAGGGGCGTGGAGAGGAGTGGAGGGATTTGAAATCAACGGTGAGGATCTTGAAATCTATCCTATCTGGGACAGGGAACCAGTGAAGTCTGGCAAGGACTGGGGTAATGGAGGAGCGAAGTTTGGTGTGGGTAAGAAAGCGGGTGGCAAAGTTTTGTATGAGTTGGATTTTATGGATTGTGGTGGAAGTGAGACCAGCGAGGAGGGCATTGGAATACTTCAGCCGAGAGGTGACAAAGGCATGGACCAGATTTTCAGCAGCTTTTGGGGTGAGATATTGTCAGAGACGGGCAATCCGTTGGAGGTGGAAAAAAGCGGTGCTGGTGATGGACTGTATATGGGTAAGGAAGGGCAGTTGGGAGTTGAACCTGATGCTGAGGTTGTGCACAGATTCAGGGAGTTTTAGGGTCAGACCAGGAAGATGGAGGAGGTGAGAGCCGCGTGATTGAAGACATTGACAAGAGCCATAGAGTATGGCTTCTGTCTTGTCAACATTCAGCCTCAGGAAGCTCACGCTCATCCAGCTCCTGATGTCTCTCAGGCAGGCTGATAGAACATCAGGGCACTGGGGTTCACAAAGTGAGAAATAGAGTTGGGTGTTATCCGCTTACATGTGGAAGTGTACCTGTGTCTGTGGATGACATCCCCAAGAGGAAGCATACAGATGAGGAAGAGGAGAGGGTCAAGGATGGATCCTTAGGGTACCCCACAGGTAACTGAGTGAGAGAGGAAGGAAAAGCCGTTTGTTGAGATGTACTGCTGGCGGTTTGTGAGGTAGGACTCGAACCAGGCGAGTGCGGTCCCACTGTGGTGAATGACGGAGGACAGGTGGTGGAGGAGGATGGCGTGGTCCACTGTGTTGAACGCAGCAGACAGGTTCAGATGGATAGGAAGGCAGAGGGAGCTCTGTTCACAGATAGAGAGGACGTAATTTGTGACTTTCATAAGCGCAGTCTCTGTACTGTGCGTAGGAAGGAAACCGGACTGGAGGGGTTCGAACATGGAATGGGAGGAGAGTTGGATGCATAAATGGTTGGCAACAACACGTTTGAGTACTTTGGCAAGCAAAGGCAGGTTTGAAATAGGGCGGTAGTGGCTAGGGTTTGAGGGATCTAGGGAAGGTTTTTTGAGGAGGTGGGTAATAACAGCAGTTTTGAGAGAGGCAAGGACAGATTCCAGTGGAGAGGGAATGGTTAATGATGTCAGCCAGCAGTGGGCAGAGGAAGGGGAGCTGGGTGATCAGTAAGTTGGTGGGAAGGGGGTCGAGGCTGCAGATGGGCTTCATTGAGGTGATAGTGTGTGAATGGGAGGAAGGAGAGACAGGGGAGAAGGAATGTAGGAAGGGGGTTGTGGTAGGAGCTGATGACGGGGAGGATGAGGGGGACGGAATGGGGGTGGTGGTGGTGGGCAACGAGAGGGAGGAGGATGAGGCTGCCTGGCGGTTATTGTGGATTTTGGAGGAGAAGAATTCCATGACCTCCTCGCACTTCGCATTTGAAGTGAAAATTGAGGATGCCTGAGGGGGTGCATGGAGGAGGTGGTGGGTGGTGGAAAAAAGGGTAGCCTTTAGCCTCCAGGATGATGTTCGAGTCATAGGCCGTTTTTGCACTCGACAAAGAACGGTGGTAACTGTGGAGATGGTCGAGCCACAGTTGGTGGTTAACCGTCAGACCGTTTTTTTGCCATCTGCGCTTGAGCAGCCGGGTTTGTAAATGTAATTTTGTTATTGTTGTTGTTGACTGTATACTTTCCTGGTAAAACAAGAAAGCCATATTGTGCACAGCCATGTCCCACAAACAGCTATGGTGTGCATGACCAAATATTTTGTTTGTGAGATTTGTCAGCCAGGGCAACAGGAGAAACTCCCATCTCTTTTCATATAGTGCCACGGGATCTTTAATGTACACCTGAACAGACAGACAGGTAATTTGTTTACATCTCATCCAAAGGAAGGCACATTCGACAATGTAACTGCTGCATTGGAATGTCAGCTAAGACTATGTGATTCCCAGGCCCAATCCCAGGTCGCAAGCACATATAGGGCACATATGGGCATGGATCAACCCAATTTGTCCCATATGGGGCCCATACACTGAACTAAAAAAAGAACTGGAATGCTCATCTCCATACACAATGCACAGACTGAGGTGTCACCGTCAAGCCGCCATATTACGTAGTCCTCAAATACAATATACAGGTATACAAGGGGTGGGAGGAGAGGGGAAGAGAGGGGGGGAGGAGTGGGGAGGGGGGGAGAGAGAGAGAGAGACAGGGGGAGAGGGGGAAGGGGGAGAGGGGGAATGTGATAATATACAGTATAGATAGATAGAGAGAGGGAGAGAGAGAGAGAGAGAGAGATAGATAGAGAGAGAGATAGAGAGATAGAGAGAGAGAGAGAGAGAGATTGGGGGCGGTGGGGGGGATGTGAGAGAGGAGACAGACACAGACAGAGAGACACAGACAGAGAGAGAGATGGAGAGAGTGAGTGTGAGAGACACAGAGAGAGAGAGAGATATTTACCGCCTGAGGAGATAGGCCAACACCTGAGCCAGATCCACATCCTCCTCCCCTTCCCCTCCCTCCCTCTCTCCCCTGTCACACTCTCTCTCTCCCCCCTCTCTCCCCTGTACCTCTCTCTCCCCTGTACCTCTCTCTCCCCTGTCACACTCTCTCCCCTGTCCCTCTCTCTCCCCTATCCCTCTCTCTCCCATGACACACTCTCTCTCTCTCCCCTCTCTTCCCTGTCCCTCTCTCCCCTGTCACACACACTCTCGTCGGGTCGAGGACCAACCAAAATGGCGACCTCGGAAAATCAGTGGCGACAGTTTGCGGGGGAGATGAGCATTCCAGTTCTTTTTTTAGTTCAGTGGGCCCATATGCGCTTGCTATCTGGGATGTGGGGCTTGAACTCATGACCTTCTGACTCAGAAGCAAGAGTGCTTCCTCTGAGCCAGCCTGACACACAAATGTGTTCAGGAATACGAAAAATCTGGGACAAAAATTGTTGACTTTTAAATGTGCACATTTCTAAGGCAGAGAGAGTCTGACTGAATCACAACCTTTGCCAGGAAGCTTTTTTGTATCGATAAGATCAACAAAGACAGTTCATGCCATAAACCCACTGTAAACACCATGATGTGTACAGTTCTGGTCATTGCCACATAAGGGGCCTGCTCGGGACAGAGAATCAGTACAGAGAAAAACAATGAAGATGAGAACAATAAGATAACTAACACTCTAACAAGTGTTAGTTAGAGGAATGAGATATGAACAACAATTAGATAATCTAAGGCTCTTTAGTCTGAGTGGGCCATATACCTTTTCAAATGGTATTGAAAAACTAAACTTAGATCAATACCAAAACAATAGATCAAAAAGACATAGAGTGACAAAGAGCCATTTCGGGACAGATACCTGCAAGTTGGCTTTTTAGCCAGAGGGTAGTTAACAACTGCAACAAGTTACCAGGAAGGGCCATTTGGGCCAAGATACCTGTACTTCATTTAACAATCGGTTTGATTTAGTGTGGCGCGGATATTCTGGAAAGATTAGGTTAAATCTGCTGAAGGTGTTTCTTCCGTAAATCAATCTTTTATGTCTTATGATCAGAAGAAAATGATGTGTAACAAAAGGGGACAGAAGTAACATTTGAAGACATGAGTTGGGCATTGTAAAAAAAATTTTAGCTGGATCTACTATACTTCCAAAAAAAAATCATTCTATATTTATTAGAGAATTACTGACTATATTTCCTTTGTATCAGTCTGACTCAGTCGTGACACTCTCACTTATGTCATATCTTTGAATCCACAGTCTAGGCTGACAATTCAATACAATGCTTAAGGGAGCACTGCATTGTCGGACGTGCTTTTATTCAGATGATACATCAAACTGAGGTCTTGTCTATCAGACATAAACAACCTTCATTTATGTAGAGACCTTCATGAAGGTCTCTAAGCATTTTAAATTATAATAATAATGTTCCTTGCATTTGATATAGTACCTTATCATGTCTTTGAGATGTCTCAAAGCACTTCAGAGAATGTACTGTAAAGTGAATTGTCTACATTTTGGGGGCAAAATGTGGCAGCCAGTTGCACACAACAATATCCCACACACTGTCGTGGATTGAGTGACCAAGTTATTGCTTTTACTTAAGGAAACAGGATTTAGTACCAATCATTCCTACAGTCACCATCTTCTCCTCTCTTGCTCAGGGTTCAACCCACACTGTAATCAGAGACATTATCCTGTGTGAAGGATGTTATATAAATGCAAGTAGCTGTTGTTGTAACTTTCTGTTTCCTTTTTGGTTACCATTAGCATTGTTACCATTATCATCAGCAAACATATTTGTTTTAATTAATATCAGAATTATGATACATATCAGCAGCCTTTAGTTCCGATCCTAACTTTGTAGTTAAGAATAATCCTTGGTC
Source organism: Hydrolagus colliei (assembly GCA_035084275.1). Taxonomy (NCBI): domain Eukaryota; kingdom Metazoa; phylum Chordata; class Chondrichthyes; order Chimaeriformes; family Chimaeridae; genus Hydrolagus; species Hydrolagus colliei. The sequence continues at coordinate 30,682,498 of CM068744.1, forward strand.
AAGTATAATGTTTACAACGCTTTTCTGGTACAAGTTAGAAAATATTCCGGGAATGAGATATGTACAAACTACAGCGCATAAGAAACTTATTTAAATTTTCATTCTAAGTAGTCAGGTCATACTGTTCACACAGTAGCCTTTTAACTGTTGACAGGTTTTCAACCACAAAGTATTTATATTATGATGTGTGGCTAACTCTACACTAAAATGAGATGACAGACATGTGGGACAACAGGATGCTTGAAAGCATAAAGCTGGAAGTGCTGAGAGTTGTCTTTAAGGACTGCTTTGATGTTCACTTGAGTAGAGATTACATTTGACTCAGGTCAGGGTTTCCTGTCAAAGAAGTGATTTCTCGCCCTGTGGTATTGTCGTGACACAAAGCCAAGCCAATTTTCTACCAGGACATGATGAATCACAGCCTGACGCTAGCACTGCGTTTTGGAGATGTAATTTAAATCAGCAGAGATTCACATTGGCCTTATATAGTAGTCCACTCTCAATCCCACATTTTACAAACCTAGATGATGAAGAGGTTGGAGTTTTTTTTTAATGGAACCTGAACTCTCTGCCATTTATACTTGTCCAGTTGCTGCAGTTTGCTAGATGTTATTTCTAACAGTTTCAAAGAAACAATGTAGTTTGACTGCACTTCTGGATGAGATGATATTGAAGGAAAGAACAATAATAACTCACAATTATATCACATCTCCTAGTGCTTTGCAGAGATGGGATTGGTAAAGTACAGGGAAAATGGTAGAGGAAAAAGTTGTCATCGACATGCTGATGAAGTTAGAATTAGAGGCAGTGTAGAAAGACAGGGGGTGAGGTGGAGTAGTAGACTGAAGGAATCCAAAAGTTTGATCTGAACTGAACATGTTTCACCTTTGACTCCTCATATATACAGATATACTGGTTGTTTGTGGCATATTGGTTTGTGTAAATTGGTTGCCATGTTCATTTACAGATTTCACAGTCAGCACACTAAAGATTAACCTATGAAGTACATTAAGATGTCCTCCTGAAATGAAAACTGCTATATCAAATAAATGGAGTACTATTTTCAAGGAAAGAGGGGAATTCTTTGCCATTCATCAATTCCATTCCCAATGTTTCAATTTCTTATTTTGCTGCTATTGCACCATATTCTGTGTTGTTCTTTTTCACAAGGAAACAAAAGATTGGCATTGAACATTTAAGGAAGAATATTGTCAACAGATCTAGGTTTTATTCAGTGTTACTGCCCCACTGACACCCTGTACTTTAACTTTGGAAAACTATAAGCTGCTCATTTTTAAGTGACGGGTAACTTAATAATAATACTATATTAATATTAAAATGTCTTATCATGTTATTGGAATGTCTCAAAGTGCTTCACAGAATACACTGTAAAGTGAATATACCATATATTTTGTGGGAGAAATGCGGCAACCAATTAGACCCAATTTAGACCCAACGCATAGCAACTTAGACCTAATGGACATTCCCGAGTGCAGAACTAAGTGTGTGTGTATTGTTACACACCTTCCAGACCAGGTACTAATCTGGATGAGCCTTCTCTATGAAAGCCACATGGCTGGCTGTGGTGGTGGTGGTAACAGCAGACACTTCAGGTCATCACGATCCTCAGTGAATAGGAACTCCATGTCGCTGGAAGTATGAAGGGGACTTAAAATATCTGTGCACGTTTCTATACCATTCCTGCAGATAAGCTGCACATTTGCAATGAATGTAAATACAAAGCTGTGGAAGAAATTGACCTTTTGATGCTTTAAGGCATAAGGAATTAAAGAACAAAATCCAGTCAGGTTATAGCCTTGGTTTCATTGCATGACTCCAGATTACATACTTGCTGGAGGCATTAATATCCATCACAATGGTTATCAGGGGCAGTTTGCACAGTGCCTAACATTGGAACCGGTTACTGAATTATGTTCTTAGGATTAGATTCAAAGGCTCATATAAATTGTAGATGAATAATGGAATGAATGAGGAAAGAATTGAACAAAAGCTGCTTCTATGTTAGTGCGAATTTCTTCAAAAAAGCCCAGATAAATTTGATTGCAGGACTTTCCAGATGCTGAACGAACAGTCACGTTTCACCTATAAAATATAGTCAATTTAATTTACAGTATATTCTGTGAAGTGCTTTGAGGTGTCTTGAAGATGTGAGAAGGCACAATATCAAATGCAAGGATTATTATTATTACTATTAGTGAAAGCTGAACAACGCAGATCAGTGCCCACCCCACATGTCATGTGCTTTCACAGAGGTAGCCTCAAAATCTACCTTTGTGAACATGCACAGGCCTATCTCTCCCATCTCCCCACTACACTCTCCCATGCTCAGTATCTAACTCCGTCCTTGTACAATGCTCTGTTATCCTATATGAAGGGCGCAGTATATTAACAGACATCACAATCTAATAAAATGTCAGAATAGACTGAAAGGGTTGATTGGCTGCTGCTTATTTTTATTGGCAGCATTTATAACTGTTCATTTTGGTGAAATCTAGAAATTTGTGTTTGCCCTAAAGTACCATCCTTAAATAGAAAAAAAATGAAACAATGAAACATTTTGAAGGTCATTATAGTCTATTTTGTTTCACACTTTCTTCTATACTTATCCTTATCTTTCTAGATCTGTGGAGTGAAGCAGTATTTCATGCATCATTTCACTGCAGTAATGTAGATTTTGCACTTTTTCGCAGATCATTGTTACCAAAAAGCACGCTAAAGTTTTCATTAATATGCACAAAGTTGATGGACCTGCAACAGAATCAGCGAAAGCTGAAGACAAAGCGAGAGCAATATAGAAAGGTAAGTGTTTGATTTCAGAATAGTATATCACACAACACCAAATAAATTCTTACTTTCAGAATAATCCAGCAAAGTTGTATACGGATAATATGGAACAACATTGGTCCAATATTTCCTAATTGTAGTGAAAGTGGAAACATTCCTAAAATTGCATACCCAAGTGCAAGGGTACTGTGTCCTTTGACCCTTGTGAACAATTGTCTTCAGTGGTTCATGTATATGGTCTACTTTGATTTTTCCCCAATTGAAAGAATGGCACTGCTGGATCGCTGCAAGGCCAACATTGGTAATGGCGATGGTACATCGGAAAATACTGTCTAAAAAGGCAACTCATCCATGTCCATCATTGTCAGAGGAGTCCTGTATTCTCGTAGCTGTGGGTTCAGTATTCTATGGTGTCCATTGTTACTAGCCTGTACTATTTGATGGGGCTATTTCCTGATGGTGCTAGGGATCTAATAATAAGCAGAAGTGTGGACTCTTCCAGAATCCCTCTGAGATAGAATCATATAATCATTGAAGTTGGCCATTCTGCTCATCATGCCTGCACCTGCTCTTTGAGAGAACTATCCAACCAGTCCCAATCCCTCGCTCTTAACCCATAATCCAGCAATTATTCCCTTTTCAAGTACTTATCTAATTCCATTTTGGAAGTTACTATCAAATCTGCTCCCACCACTCTTACAAGCAGTGCATTCCAAATGGTAGCAACTCTTTAAGATGTTTTCAAGATAAGGTCTTAATTGCGGATGACATCTACTGCTGCCTTGTGTTCTATTTTAGAATACAGTTCAGGAATCTGGTGCTTTGTTACATTTGTTATGTAAAATCCCAGAGCAAATGTAGGAGGAGAAATTTCATGTGGAACTAGGTTTACACTATTTCCGTGGCACTTCAGTGTGTAGAATTTGGTAAATTCACAAATGCAGCCTTAGTAAATCTGTAGAGCGTTCAATGCATAAATAAATAACTTATATAGCGTTAATTTAACAACTGTGCATTTTGTAGTATTAATTACAGTAATGTTTTGTTTTTTCTCCTCTCTCGCTCTCCCTCTCTCTCCCACTTATCCCTTTCAAGATTTGCAGACAAGTCATGCTCCGCCATGCTGGTCCTGACAAACTTTGTATCTAATCAAAATGTCATTATGTGTTCTGTTTGAGTTTGTAATATTTTCTGTGCCATAGATACTATTGATATAATACCTGGCTGCTGGAAAGACAATAATTATCTTGTCTATCACCGAGTCTTTGAATATTTAGTGGACTGTGAGAGGATGCTCAGCAAAAGAGTGAAGAGAAAGGAAATGTAAAGAGATTATTTGCTAGTCACAATTCTCATTTCAATGCGCACTCCACGCACTTGAGCAACATGCAAATAAACATTTGACGCTAAAGACAATGCGTTTGTTTTTGACACATTATAGATTTTGGGATATTGAAGTGAAGGCTCTGCTGTCAAATAATAACAAATATGACAAAAACAACAACAGCAAGAATTACATTTATAGAGAATCTTTCACGTTGGGAGGACGTTCCAAGGGGCTGAACAGTCAGATCGGGTCTCGAGCCAGTGGGAGCGACAGGGTAGGGGGAGGGCAGGAGGGAGAGAGTCAATTCACTTTACATTACAATATATCCAGTATTGCAGGAGACATAGAGCAGACTGGAGCCTGCTGAACGGAGGAGGCAGGCGTGTTGATAGGGAATCGGATGGTTGGAGAGATAGGAGGGTGCAAAGCCGTGAATGGCCTTGAAAGTGAGGATAAGGATCTTGAATTTGATCCTCTGGGGGATGGGGAGTCAATGGAGCTGGGCGAGGGTGGGAATGATATGGTCACGGAGTTTAGTGAAGGAGAACACATGAGCTGCAGTGTTTTGGATGATCTGCAGCTTGTGAAGGGAAGAGCCGGGAAGGCCAACAAGGAGGGAGTTTCCATGGTTGAGCCTTGATGCAACAATTGGAAGCCCGATTGCAGGGGCATGTGGAGGGAGTGGGATGAGAGGAAAGCACGAAGTTGGGAGGCAACGACTTTTGCAAGGACCTTCACCAGAAAAGGGAGTTTGGAGATGGGCCGGTAACTTGAAAACTGTGAAGAGTCGAGGGAAGGTTTCTTCAGAATGGGGGTGATGATGGCTGTATTGAGAGGTGTGGAAATGGTGCCAGATGAAATGGACAGTTTGATATTTTCAGCAACTAGTGGGGTAAGGAGGTGGAGCTGGGAGATAATGAGAGTGAGAGGTGGGAGTGGGGGGGGGAATGATAATGATGCAATGAGTCAAGCTGTTTTGTCTGAGGTTTTGTTTGAAATCTATCTGCACTCTGAGATTTAATTCTGCTATCCGTCACACCATTGCCATTCTTGGTCTAAAGCAAAGACTTGATGGAAGCAAAAACCTCAAAGATGATAAGGCAAATTAGTGGAATAAGACACTGTCACAATGGGCAGTGTTAGTGCCATGGTCCACTGAATGTCCTTCTCCACTTTCCCAAACATTGGTTAAACCTGAATATTTAACAACAACAACAACAACTTCGATTTATATAGTGCCCTCCACGCCTGATGGTGTCTCAGAGCGCTTAAATACACACTGAGTTGTCCTCGTTCATAAACTTCATACAGAATTTTCAAAGAACTCCAGCAGATTTGTTCAGCTTGATCACATTCGCACAAAGCCATGCTGATTAGGTAACTCAGATGGACACCACAAAGAGCTTCACTGTATACAAAGCAAAGTGTAGCCGAACGAGGCAGATAATCAAGCACACAATGTTCCACAAACAGTCATGGTGAGTAAGCTTAGCTATTATATATGCTCACTGTTATACATTCTCTACTGTTGCATGGAAATAATAAAAAGAGGTGGACATTCAAGATCCCACGACACATTCGAAAAGAGAATATGGTTTCTCCTGGTGTCCTGGCCAACTGTCCCAGGATAAATTTGAGCCTACACTTCATGGGACATTACTGCAGGCAAAATGGAGCTCCTGTGGCTCAGTGGTTAGAGCACTTGTCTTGCAAGCTGGGGAGACCAAGCTGGGGAGACCTGTGTTCGAATCCAGGCAGGTCAGGGCGAAAACTTAGGCAAGTTTCCTTACTCCACAAGCCTAATAATAATCCCTCAAAAAAAACCCACAATAATAAAATTTGTCATTTCAATCCACGACTGTGTGTGGGACACTGCTGTGCGCAATTGGATGCCGCGATTCGCCCACAAATATACACAGTCAATTCACTTTACAATATATTCTGTGAAGCGCTTTGGGACGATGATAAGATGTGGAAAGCGCTATATCAAATGCAAGGATTATTATTATTATAAAATGGTTGTTGCATTCACCTTCAAATATAGGCACTACACTTGATAGTAAATTTTGTGAAGTGCTTTGACACACCTTGGTAATCATGATACAGCACCATGTACAACACACATTTACATTTATATAGCATCTTCCATTTTGAGAGCAAGTCCCAAATATCAAATAGAATACTAATAATTCTTGAATTTATCAGATATCAGATACTAAATGCAAAGATCATTACAGTATAACATTGATCTCAAATTCCTTCTGAAGTACACCCACTATTCCTTCCCCTGAGCAAATGATTACGCATATACACCATTCTACTTTTCATCTTTTGAGCTTTGGATTGTAACCCTCATATTGAAAGTTTACTGTCTGAAATATAATAATAATTCTTGCATTTGATAAAGAGCTTTTCATGACTTCTAAATGTTCAAAGCACTTCACAGAATATACTTTAAAGTGAAACAAAAACAGAAGTTGCTGGGAAAGCTCAGCAAGTCAGGCAGCATCCATGGAGAAAGGAAAGTGAGTCAATGTTTCGGGTCCACGAGCCTTCATCAGAACTGTGGTAAGTTGGGAGGAAAAGGTTTTTAAGGACAAGTTAGAGAGGGGGAGTCGGGACAAGGAAGACAAAGGGATAGAGAAGAGAAAAGAAGAAATGTGTTAATTGATGGGTTAAATAGGTGATAATGGTGCGAAACAAAAGGGGATGGGTTTAAACAAAACTGGGGAGAAGAGGTGTTAATGTTGAAGAACAGACGAAATACCAGAGAGGCAAGGAGTTTCTGGAGTGAAGATTGTAGTGGGGAAGGGGGAGCTTCTATGATTTGAAGTAGCTGAAATCAATGTTGAGGCCAGAGGGCTGCAGCGCCCCAGCAGGTAGATAAGGTGCCATTCCTCAAGCTTTCACTTTGGCTCACTGGAACAGCGCAGGAGACCATGGATGGAAAGATCAGCCTCTGAATGTGAGCGTGAGTTGAAATGGAGGGAGACCAGAAGATCAGGTCCATTGAAAACATCCTTGGTTTTCATACTTCCATCTCACATCTCAACATTTGTTGCAGCACCTACAATGCCTCATTAATGATAAATTGTATTGAAGTATCAGATTCAACACTAAACAATAAGTAAGCATTATTTTCAGTGCCTTGGGACGTCCTCCTGATGTGAAAGGCGCTATACAAGTATAATTTTATTGTTTTGTTGTTATTTTATACTCACACAAGAACGCATCATGAATGTTCAATATTATGTGAACACAATGAGAGGCAACTTATGTTTTGTAAAATTGAGAATTTTATTGGGATTTTACTATGAAGTACAACAACAACTTGGATTTATATAGTGCTGTCCACGCTGGAGCGCATGAGAAGGCACAATTGAATAGGAGGATCTTGAGACCGGCCTTGAAGGAGACAAGAGAGGAAGTGAGGCAAAAGGACTGTGGGATGGAGTTCGAGAGTGTGGGGGGAGAGAGGCTGAAAGCCTGGCCATTGGTGGTAGGGTGCATCAGGTGACATGGAGCAGCCCGGAGCCCGCTGAATGGAGGGGATAGGTTGATAGGTAGTCAGCAGGTCAGAGAGATAGGAGGGGGCAAGTCCATGAATAATAATAATAATAATAATATATATAATAATCCTTGCATTTTGATATAGCGCTTTTCACTTCTTATCGACGCCCCAAAGCGTTTCACAGAATATACTGTAAAGTGAATTGACTGTATATTTATGGGCAAATCAAGGCAGCCAATTATGCACAGCAGTGTCCCATAAACAGTTGTGGATTGAAATGACCAATTTTATTATTGTGTTTTTTTGGGATGGATTATTATTAGGCATGTGGAATAAGGAAACTTGCCCAAAGTTTCGCCCTGACCTGCCTGGATTCGTACACAGCTCTCCCCAGCTTGGTCTCCCCAGCTTGCAAGACAAGTGCTCTAACCACTAAGCTGCAGAAGCTCCACATGCTCTTGAAAGTGAGGACGAGGATCTTGAATTTGATTCACTGGGGGATGGGTGCCAATGGAACCGGATGAGGGTGGGAATGATGTAGTCGTGGAGCTTAGTGCGGGAGAGGACATGAGCTACAGAGTTCTGGATGAGGCTCTTACAAGCATGTACAGAATTCTGTTTTACCCAAGTACAGAATAGTGTTCAGTGGGAAAAATAAGTCATACTGTTGATTTCCATTCCTTTAAAGCCGTAGATGATAATATAATGTAATAATCCTTGCATTTGAGATCGCACCTTATCATTTCTTTGAGACATCTCAAAATGTGGAGACTGATGTATTATCAGAGATTAAGTCCTTCAAACTTGCAAGTGAAAAACTTGGGTTCTATTTCCGGCAGGGAGAATTGTTGGGTAAGTTTCCTTATTGAACACACCTCTGTTTACCTAGCAGTAAGTAGGAGCCAGTTGTTAGTCGATTAGCAGATCATTTAAAAAATAATAATCCTTCACAAAACACAATAATAGTTTGGTCACTCAATCCACATTTGTACCTTTGGGGTATCCTTGGACCCAACATATACAGCTCAACAAATACTCAGTGATGTGATAGGTCTGAGTATCCGAGGAAATACTAAATCGGCAATGATTGATATTAAATTGGGGGATGAATAACACATTCTAAACCTAGTCCAGGAAGGCTCTACACTACCAGTTACAAGTAGAAAATGTTCTATTGACCATTGATTTACATCACTAGCCTTGAAAATCAGGAAAATGTATGCACAAAAACAGTTCTCTAAGCAACTCAAACTGATTTTATGTGCATCTTTTGGAATAAATAATATTCCAAAAGGTGATATATCCCAGAGCTTTGGGACGTCCTCCTCACGTGAAAGGCACTATACAAGTGTAATGTTGTCATTGTTGTTGTTAAATAGATATCTTATTGTCATATGTTTAAAAAGAGACCCTGGAATTTGGATGTGTTTGTATTTGTGATCTATTAATACTATTGTACTTGTGAAGGACAAATCCTATTCAAACTAGTTATGATCTTGAAAGGTGCAAAAACACCACAATGTTAATTTTGATCAATGAAATAGTCAGGGATATAATGTATTAGCATCTGGACTGAAACATACTGGGGTGCTTTGTCAAAGCAATTTAGAAAACCTAACTGCAGCTCCATCTTGGTCTAATGCTATTACTCACAATTGGGAAATAATAGTTATGTGGAGAAGAAATTTCCTGCAGAAATATCCGCAAGGATTTGATTTTCCAGGGAGAGAATTGGAGAGTAATGAATGTGGGATTTGCAGAGTGCAACATACACTTTATATTGTTTATTTTGGTCACTGCTGGTGTGAATTAGCTGCTACATTTTGTTCCACTGTAATGTTCTGAAATTATTTATTATTTGGTTTTATTATTTACTCCCAGATGATTATCCCATTCCTTGATTATGTTATTAATATTAGGTTCTGTCTCCCTTGGCATTTAGGTGGACATAAATGGATTGTTTTGCCATTGCTACATCAAAGATGGTTGCACTTTTATCAACCGTTTATTCTGTTTTATATTCCCCTCCTGAACCAAATTTACTGGGTAGCATTCTTGCCTCTGAGTTAGAAGGTTGAGTCATGTTTGGACTTTGAACTCAAATAGTCTGGGCTAACACTCCAGTCCAGTGCCTGGGGAAGAGGTTCATCTTTGGAGCTGGCATTCTACAGACCAGGTGTTAAATTGAGGACTTATCTGCCTGTTCAGATTCATTCTTGTCGAAAAGGGAATGTAGTTTCCTCACTATATCCTGGCCAACAATCGCCAAGGTAAAATTGGTCATTCACTTCATGTCATTCGCCTGTAAATGTCGTCATTATACATGACATTAAATTCCAACTAGAAAGGTGATTTATCAAAAAGCATAGCTAATTTATAATTATCAATTCATCCCCGAAATTAAATAATTGTAGTTTGGGATTTTTCACGATTCACAGGAGGCATTGGCAAAGTCTTCTCAATTTCAGGCAGTCTGTCTATTTATCCTCAATCAAGATTTGATGGAATAAATCATGAGGCACATTTTGAAATTATCCTTGGACATTTCAGCTCCCTCCTCCCAAATGGTAGAGAGTTTCATCGAGGAAAACAATCTTTCAATATTGGCACTTGACTCTAGCAAAACATGGCTGCATAAAACACATATTCACAAATCATTGACATTTCCCTGCCAGAGCAGATAATAATACAGTAATAATAATAATCGTTGTATTTGATATAGCACTTTCTCGTCTTCCAGACATCTCAAAACGATTAACAGAATATACTGTAAAGTGAATTAACTGTTTATTTGTGGGCGAAACATGGTAGCCAATTGTGCACAGCAGTGTTCCACATTGAAATGGCCAATTTACTATAGTTTTTTTTATGGGTTATTATTAGGCATGTGGAGTAAAGAAACTTGCCCAAGGTTTCGCCCTGCCTGGATTTGAACATAGGTTCCATGCTGTAACCACTGAGCTACAGGATTCTACACAGCTAGAGGACTCCACATGAAGATCTTTGTTGGTATGGTGGACCAGCTAGGTATTCACATAGGAGTCAGTTAGGACAATTGTTTCCTGACTCATTTTGAGGTATGATTGGAGCAGGCATTTATTGTCTGGTTGTCCTGGGAAAGTATTGATGCCTTCTCTTCATACTGCATCAGTCTTCATGGTTATCTCATCAAGAGCAATACAACTATGAGAAATAATTGTGTTGTTTTCAAAGTTAGAATAATATTTTACCCTTTTGATTGTATATAATGGACTAATGCTGAATACAAACAGCAACAACAGCAGTGATGCCAACTTGTGCTTATAGATCTCCATCTACACATTCACTCTACTTTTCACACTAAATCCTGTGATGTGTTCCTGGTGTGAAACGAGCTATATTCAATATAAGCATTATTATTATTACCTTTCATAATAAGATCCTGTCTCAAAGCAGTTGACATGAAGTAGGATCCTAAGCAGTGAGGCAAAAGGTAGAAGAGATACAGCCAAATGTTGGCCAGAGGTTTGCCCACTTCAAAAGGCATGGAGGATGACAGATTTCATGACATTGATGCTTGATACTAGAACAGGCAGATGGGTGTTCCATTTGGCAATTATTAGTCCTCTGAATAGCTACCCTGCTTGAGAAGAGTTATAGAAATGCAAATTGTTGTTATAGTATAGTTTCCTCCAAAGTCCATCCTTTATAATAATAATCCTTCCATTTGATCCATTTTCTTTCACGTCACAAGAGCGCCCCTAAATGCTTCATAGGATTTCCAATAAAGTGCAATAACTGTTTGTGTTTTTTTATATAGCAGCTAATTTGCACACAGCAATTTCCCACAAATAGTCATGAAGTGAATGACAATTTTTATTTGCACTGCACTGGAATGTCAACCTGGACTGTGAAGTCAACTGTGTTGATCTTGTAGAGGCGTGGGAGTCAAAGTCATTGCAGGAGATAGAGTGAAGATGCTGGGATAGATCAGAGTGAAACAAGGCAGAGCCATGGAGTTGGAGCAGGGAGAATGTGCGGAAGGATGGAGTAGACGATAGTATTAAGAGGCATTGGGAGAGAGATAGAGAGGTCAATGAGATAGAGGGGTCCCTGGTCACAGATGGAACAAACATCATGAGGCTAATACTCACAAACTTCTGATCCTGAGATGAGAGTAATACCAACTGATCCAGGCTGTTGCCAATTTATACATGTTCAGCTAATACGACTGCATTGGACTACATGATTCCTGACGTGAGGCTTGAACCCATAACCTTCTGACTCAGAAGCAAGAGTGCCTGAAGTGCGGAGGTGCCAGTGCAAGCCAATCAGGAGGGCCCCTCCTTCTTGCTTGGGTCCCAACCCCTGACTGTTCAGCACCTTGGGACGCCCTACCAATATGAACGGCGCTCTATAAATCTCCACCCATCCCCTCCACCACAATCTATAAAATCCAACTCATCCAAAACTCTGCCTCCAGCATTCTCACCCACATCAAACTTCACTCCCCCATTACCCCAGTCCTTGCCAGACTTCACTAGCTCACTATCCTCGAAAGGATCGACTTCAAGATCCTCACCCTTGTTTTCAAATCCCCCCACTCCTGTGCACCCCCCTACCTCTCTAACCTCCTCTCTCCTCAATCCACCTCCCGCTGCCTTCGCTCCATTGGGTCTGGCCTCCTCCCTGTCCCCTGAATCCTCCGCTCCACCCTCCGTGGACATTCCTTCAGCCACTATGCCCCGAGGCTCTGTAATTCCCTTCCTCACTACCTTCGCCTTGTCCCATCTTTTCTCAGTTTCAGGTCCCAGCTGAAGACCTTTCTCTTCGACCGCGCTTTTGGTCACCTTTCTACCCCCGCCCCTGGCTCGGTCCCAGGATCCGCTATTGTGAAGCGCTCTGTGACGCCATCCGGTGTGAAAGACGCCATACAAATCAAAATTGTTGTTGTTGTTATAAATGTAATTTTGTATTTGTTGCTGTAAACCAGTTTTGTGCGAATTCAATAGATTCAACAACTTGGGTAGTGATATCTTACATATCATCAGTTTCCATATCATTACTTCCAAAACGTGTTCCTCACTAAAGTTTCAAACACTTGAATAGCTCAGATTCATTGCAGTAGCGGAAACGATGTGAGAGGAAATCATTCGTAGTACATTTTCTCACAATTTCTGTGGAATATTCCTGTACAAAAGAATATTGAAAGAATATTGCTTCAAAAATTGAGCAATCCATGGAAGAATGATTTGCTGCATCTTTGTTAGATCAGTAGCTCTTGCCAACTTGTGCCCGCATACTCACCCGCTCTAAGCTTCGCTCCCCCATTACCCCAATCCTTGCCAGGCTTCATTGGCTCCCTATCCCAGAGAGGATCGACTTCAAGATCCTCACCCTTGTTTTCAAATCCCTCCACTCTTCTGCACCCCCCTGTCTCTCTGATCTCCTCTCCCCACAACCCAGCACCCGCTGCCTTCATTCCTCTGGGTCTGGCATCCTCCATGTCCCCCGAGTCTTCCGCTCCACCCTCGGCGGCCGTTCCTTTAGCCACTATGCCCCGAGGCTCTGGAACTCCCTTCCTCACTCGCTTCGCCTCGCCCCCTCTCTTCCCAGTTTCAGGTCACAGTTGAAGACCTTTCTCTTCGACCGAGCTTTTGGTCACCTTCCTGCCCCTGCTCCTGGCTCGGTCCCGGGATCCGCTACTGTGAAGTGCTCTGAGACGCCTTCTGGCGTGGAGGGCGCTATATAAATCGAAGTTATTGTTGTTGTTGTTGTAATATGCTTTGGGACATCCTCCTGACGTGAAAGGCGCTATATAAGTGCAATTTTGTTGTTTTATTGTAATACCAGAATTAGGTAAGCAGGATGCGGGAGAAAGTGCATATTCCATTCCAACAACCTATCTCTGGCATTTCCATGCGTCGGTGGGATGCCTGGTATTCTCATGCAACGCTTTTTTTAAAACAGTATTTTACAGAGATGGTATCTCAGTCAAACACACGTCCTTTATCTAAGTATATTATTAAGGAATAGCTCAATGTTTCAATGCTCATTGAATGGATAGGTCAATCCAGTTTGCATGATGATAATGGATTGATAATGTCAAGGTGTCATAACAGATCAGCCAATATGGTAATTAACACATAAATTCTGTTAAGAAACACAGCAACAAGGCGGCTGCCCATGCCTTAGATGCAATGCGATAGAGTGAAACAAAAATAATCCCCAATATTCAAGGAATGAGCTATGAACATCAATCAGACAAGATTCAGTCTCAGAGTGGACTTCACATAGGTGTATAAAATGTTTAATGGATCAAAAAGCTAAACTCACAATAACAGCAACAACAACAATCAATAAATTACATTTGCATAGCGCCTTTCACATTGGGAAGATGTCCCAAGGCCATGGTCAATCAATCTTTCAGACCTGAACTGGAAGGTCAGAATCAGGTTGGGGGGAGGGCAGGTGGAGGAGTGACCAAACGCATAGTCGAAGAAGTGGGTCTTGAGATGGGTGTGGAAGGAGGCAAGGGAGAGAGTAAGGCAGAGGGTCTGCGGGATGGACTGGCAACCTTCCTGCTGCTTATACCTCTAGGACCACCTTGCAGTAGTAAGGAGACGCATGGAAATAATCAATGATACCAGTGACCAGGCTACACTTCCAAGTCTTGCTGAAAAGCCACGCTGATTAGTCTGTAATCAGTAGAAACTAGCTGACCGAGAATGGCACGGAGAGCACGCCAGCTTTCTGCTTACCACACCCTGAAGACAATAGTCACTAGTTGGTCTTTTGACAACTGACAAGTGTGGGTTTGAACCTTTAGTGGCTTTAATGAGGTTGCCAGTGACAGAGGTACCATGTCCATAGGATTTTGATGGAACATGCTGTGAAACAGAAGGGCAGAAGTGAGCAGCAGTGATGTCTTGATGCTTGTTCTCAGCTGTGCAAAGCTCTAACCACCTGTGTGTGGGGATAGTGGGGGAATGGCCCTATCTGTTCAAGCAGCTTGCCAGTCACTGCTTTTAATGGCAGTATATGAGATTTTAGAGACTAAATTCCATATGCTATAACACACATGCCCTGAGTCCTCTTTAGATTGAAGTAAGTGGGGTGTGTCTGGGAAGATTGCCTATTCCATTCCAGAAACAGGAATTGTGTTAGTATACATAAAATAATATTGTTATTATTTTTTATTCCGCCTACAAATATACAGTCAATTCACTTTGTGATATATCAAATGCAAGTACTATTATTATTGACAAAATACCTTATGAACAAAATATCAACCTCCCGCAAAAAGAAACTAGTTTAGGAAGAACAGACATATTATTAATAATAATATTCCTTCCATATGTTATAGTGCCTCATCACATCTTTGAGACATCCCAAAGTGCTTCAAAGAATATACTGTAAGGTGAATTGACTGTATAATTTGTGGGCGAAATATGACAACCATTTCAGCACAGTAGGTCCCACAAATAGTCATGGATTAAATGAGCAATTTATTACCTTTGAAGGGATTATTAACCCTAGAAAAGCGATATGCCTATTAACTAATAACCGGGTTCCTACTTACTGTTAGTTAAATAAAGGTGTCTGCAGTTATGAAATTTGCCCAACATTTCACCCTGCTGGGAATCAAACCCAGATCCCTCCTCTTTAAGTACCAGACACTTGAAAGAGTTGTTCTCATCTTTACTCCTTCCTCTTATGCCACTCCTTTTACAAATCCCCCCCAAATCAGGTTTCCGTGCTATGGTTAAGCCCTGTTTATGGTGACAAATGAAATTCGGTCCACCTGTGACCAAGGCTGTTTCTGTATCCTCATTCTAATTGACCTCTCTGCTGCATTTGACACTGTGGATCACTCTATCCTCCTCCATTGCTTCTCTTCTAATCTTAACCTTCAAAATTATGTCCTTGAGTGATACAGATCCTATCTCTCACACCGGCTCTGTTATTTCAAGAAATGGCTTCTCTTCCAACCTCCGTACCATCTCATGCGGTGTTCTTCAGGGTTTTCCTCAGTCCTCTCCTCTACATCCCATAAATGCTCTCTCCTGGTAACATGATGCATCCACAGGCATGGGGTCAACTTCCACATCAACAACAAAATGCATTTATATGCGGATGACACCCAATTCCATCTCTTTGACTCCACCCTCTCCCCCACAAACCACTGATGTCCTGACAGACTGCCTGTCAGACAACAAGCCTCTATGAGAGCCAACTTTCTACAGTTGTACGTCAGCAAGACTAAGGCCCTCCTAATTTGCTTGGGCAAGTGTTTCTGCACCTCAGGCACTGGAAGCATCAGTTACACAGTTGCACTCTCCACCCCACCAAGCCCGTCAGGTACCTCAACCAAGTTTTGACTAATTTCACCAATTTTAATTGGGGGATTCTTGGCAGGACAGTGGGAGAAAATCACTCCTCTTCCCAAATTGTACCATGGGATCTTTAAAGTGCACCGGAACAGGCAGAAGGGGCCTGGGTTTAACATCTTATCCACAGGAAATGACCTCCTATAATGCAACATTCCCCAAGCACTGCATTGGTATATCAGCTAAAATGATGTGATTCCAATTACTGACATAGGACTTGAACCCACAATCTTCTAATAAGAAGAACTCTAAGTCTGATTTGGATTGTGATGATCTTGAGCATGATGATGGGTTTCCATATGTGTCAGATACCTGACACTGACCAAAAAATCAAAGAATTTATCTTTAATTTTTCCATCCTTGATCCTTGAGTGCTGTTTCTTCTAAAAAAAAGGGGGACTGATGCTGAGTGCGGCAATAGCTCAGATGAATTATCCGTGATCCCCTGACATGTCTCCTGTTTATTCATGTCTGCAGTTTTGCTAATATTAGCCATCATTAGAGTTTAGATTAATATGTTTCCTTTAATGCTTCACCAGCTTTCTCACTCGGATGCCTTCTATTTAATTTTTTTTCTGAAGTCAGTTGGGTCAGTTCTGGACTGCAAGAAATTTGATGTTACTTTGGAAGATATTAAAACATCAGCAGAACTGCTCAAATAAAAGTAATGACATACTGAGGAAAGCTGCAAATGTTTAAATTGCTTTAATCTCGTGAACGGAATGTTTAACTTGCATTCTCCAGTGTCAAGACCCCTCGTCGCTTTTTGTATATCAGAAACAAAGCAAGTGTCAGCCAACTAATATGTCATATCTTTATCTCTCCATCTCTAATCTTTCATTCCTCTATTCTCTGGTCTGCAGCGTATTAAATGTGTGTCTTGTACAATTTCATACTGCGCTGTTCAGTTTCCTGTAAATTGTTTATTTCATATTCTTTAAATTAATGAGTTCCCTTATCTGAACTTCATTATCAAGTTGAGATGAATGCAAAGTTAATCTGGGTTAGAACCTTAAAAATAAGTCAAAATTAGAGTACCGGTATATATTCAATTCCAATACATATGAATTTACATACTTGGGCGGTGTGTGGGGGATGCAAGGAACTCTCAGTTTTGTTTGGATGATATTAAGAGTGGTTAAAATTACATTTGCAGAGCTCCTTTCATGTTGGGAGCACGTCCCAAGGAGCTGAACAGTCAGGACGGGAGCCGAGCAAGGGCGAGGGGCAGGGTAGTGGAGAGGGGAGGGAGAAAGGTAGGAGGGAAGGGAGAGAGTTGGGAGGGCGGCAGAAGGCACAATTGAAGAGGAGAGTCTTGAGATCGGTCTTGAAGGAGGCGAAGGGACTGTGTGATGGAGTTCCAGAGTGTGGGGCAGAGAGGCTGAAAGTCCATCCACTGATGGTAGGGTAGTTCAGGTGGGGGACATGAAGCAGGTTAAACAGAGCTCCCGTGTGTCTCTTTCTGTTGGGGGTAGGCATTAAATATCCGATGGCATAATTCAAAAAGTGAAGGGAGCTTCTCTCAATGTTCTGGATATTAATCTCTGAAATAAAATTAATTATTCACTTTATAGCTATTTGTGGGTCATTGCTCTGCGCAAATGAATGATCATGTGTACATCAGATCTTGGCTCTAATACGGGTCTCAAGAGTGAGGATATCAGTGATTCTCTGTCAAATAATAATAATAAAATATATAATAATCCTTGCTTTTTGATAATGTTTTATCATGTACCAGGCTTCGCGACCACATCACTCCCAAACTTGCCTGTCTCCACTGGCTCCCCGTCACTCAGAGGATCAAATTCAAGATCCTTGTCCTCACTTTCAAAGCCATTCACGCCCTTGCCCCCGCCTATCTCTCTGACCTACTGTCTCCCTATCATGCTGTCCGCACCCTCTATTTAGTAGACTCAGGCGTGCTCCGCGACCACCGCCCTAATCGCCCAACCATCGGCGGCCGGGCTTTCAACCTCCCTGCTCCCACACTGTGGAACTCCATCCCGCAGCCCCTCCGCCTTGCTTCCTCCCTTTCCTCCTTCAAGGCCGGTCTCAAGACCTTCGTCTTCGACCATCCTTCGGCTGCCTCACTAACTCTTCCCCTTCTCCCACTCTCCTTCCCCTTCCCCCTACACCGACCCAACTCTCCCCCATCCCAGCCCCTGCTCGGGTCCCGACCTGAATGTTCAGTGCTTTGGGATGTCCTCCCGACGTGAAAGGCGCTTTATAAGTGCAATTTTGTTGTTGTTGCTTGTTGTTGTTTTTCACATCTTATCAACGTCTCAAAGCGCTTCACGGAATATACTGTAATGTGAATTGTGTGTACATTTGTGGACGAAAAGCGGCAGCCAATTTCGCACAACAGGGTCCCATAAACAATCGATTGAAAATCACCAATTTTTATTATTATGTATTTTTGGGGATGGATTATTATTAGGCGTGTGGAGTAAGGAAATTTGCCCAAGGTTTCACCCTGATCTGCCTGGATTTGAACACAGGTCTCACGCTTGTAAGTCGAGTGGTCTAACCACTGAGCTACAGAGCTCAGTATTCTACATGTGCTCTACACTGCTGCTGTGTTTTGCTCACAAAACATACAATCAATTCACTTTAAGTAGATTCTGTGAAGCACTCTGAGATGTCTCAAAGATGTTTGAAGGCACTATATCAAATGTAAAAATTGTTATTATTATTTACATGCAACCTCACAAGAGAGGTATAGGTGAAACAAGCTCTTTTAGGCCATTTGATCTCCACCTTTAAAAATACTTTTTCCAAATGATGTAGGTTCTACTAGTACATATATATTCTGTCATTTTATGAATTATTCTAATACATTATTTTAGAAACTAAAGAATAAACTGTTTACCTGAGCCTGTTTTAGAATCGCAAACTATTGACAATTTCTTTAGCCCCTCCAATCCTATTTCCTTTCTCTTTCTTTACATAAAGAATGTAGGGATAATAACAAGATGTCAGCTCAATTGGTATTTGAAATGAATAAACTGAATTCCATTCAGTTGTAGTGATAGACATGCTTGTGTTATTATTCGATGAATTTTAAGAAACACATAATTTCAGAAATCATTTTAACAATTGACAAATAATCCTTGCATTTGATGTACGATTCATTAGATCATTGAGATGTTTCAAAGCGCTTCACAGAATATATAGTAAAGTGAATTGACAATGTATTTAATGGGTGAAACACAGAGCCAATTGTGCACAGTAGTGTCACACAAACTACTGTATCATGGATTGAGTGGAAATTTGTATTTGATTACCACCGGAAAACAATCCACCAAACAACTATAGGGTTCCTACTTATTGATAAGTAAACAGAGGCATGTAGATTAAGGAAGGATATCAAACTTGGACTACACATATGATTATCTCTATGCCTTAACATGGTGGTGGGTGGATGGATCTAATGAGGAGAAAATGTAAAAGTGCTGTGAACATGAGTACAGTATATTTTTTTAACTAGAAAATAAAAAATATTATACCTCTGTTTATTTCTGCCTTTGTGTTGAGAGTTGCAGGGAGCTTCTGATGCCTTTAAATGAATTAGCTTAAAGGAACATGTGGCACCCAATGGTGGAAGTTAGCAAAATTAATATTCACTGTGAAGCCTGATACACCTGATATTCATTGATATTAATTTTTCTCCCTTTGTTGCTAAGCTCAGTAAATCCCCTGAGTTAATTCCTTGATCAAATCATTACCATCTTAAACAGAAGTATTTGAAATTAAAACGGATAGAAAAAGTGGATAGGATTTGAATATCCAGAATCATTTGGTATAATTTCAATTTATGAAGGAGTCTGGTTAGCAGAAAATGCTGTTGAATACTGTTGAATGTACACCCATAAATCAAATTATACCATCATAGAAATTTACAGTGATGGAGGAGGCCATTTTACCCCACAATTCTGTACCAGCTATCAGAGCAAGGTGTTAATTTACTCCCATTTTACTTCAAGAGCATTCACCACATACCTACCCACTTCTGTGTTGAAACCCACAATGGGCTGTACCTCTACAAACTTACCTGGTAAGTTTGTAGAGGTCTTAAGGTCTTCTTTCACTCTTTTAGTGACTATGTTAGAACTATGAACCCAGAACAATACATTTAGGCTGCAGGAAAAGAGGTCATAGATTCATATTTGTGAAGGATAAACTTAGAGAACTCACCCAGATTTCTTTACAACAGATTATAATGAACAGCTAAGAATAGTTACCAGAATGAGTCAAAAACATTGAAAAATCAAGATCACTGAACTAATTTAATTAACAGAGTTTGAGTTGGAATCTGAAAATGGGATCAAATGGGATGAAACGGCCTTTCTACAAGTGTATTTCTCTTGTATTAATTTGATGAGAGAATAGAATCAGTAGAATGTCAGAAAAAGAAAAATCACTACTGATTTGGCGCTGGATTGCAAATATTGCAATCTTTGCAATATTCTATTGCAAATAGAAATTAATAATGGCTCCACTACTTGGAAGAATAATTGGGGCAAAAAGATATTCATTTAAGTGTGGCTTCCTAAAGTGAAGCAAGATCACACAATGGCCACAGGGTAAATGACCAATTTATCTGGGAAGATTATTGGCATAACATTAGGAGACACTTTTTTTCGAATGGTGTCATAGACCAACAATCTCACAGATATAATTGATCATTTGTGGGACAATAGTCTGCCTCGATCTCAAACAAAATGCGTAGTCATTAAAGTACAGTAAAATCCTGTGAAGTAGTTTGAGGCATCACAACATCATGCTAAGACACTATGTCAAAGTAAGGATTATTATTGTACTATTATTGGAAAAATGAAGGTTGAGCTTTTAGGCACCATAAGCCTGCTCTCTGGAACTCCCTCCCCAAAATCCTCTGCCTATCACTTTCCTACCGTTTGGCCAATTTGCGCAGTAAACCATATTATCCATGTAAACGACTTTTCCATAGAGAATTGTGCTATACAAATGCACGTTGTGGTCAGCTGTTGTTAAATGAATACTAACCAGCGCTTTGGGATGTACTCCTGATGTGAAAGACAGTAGAGTATATAAATCCAATTAATTGTTATCAGAACAAAGTCAAATTTGCTGCTCACGAGCTGGGAAAAGTTTACAAGTAGATAAGAAAGACAACAGGTATCAAAGGAACAGTTTGGTCTCCCTGTTCAGGAGGTGATGATGAACGGATATTTAGCTGTTAAAAAAATTTCTTAAGTGAATATTTGTGCCATAATGTCTCATTGCTCCCTCTCCACTTTCAAAACATCTTTGAAAACCTGTTTTTGACAGCGCCTTCGGTCAACTCCCTCCTATAACCTTATCTCTCACCTTGCTCAGGCTCTATTCCACTGTCTGGGAAACACTTTGTTTCATTCCTTGTATGAAAAGCGTTACAATGGCACAAGTTGCATATATGATGTTGTTGATCAACAAAATGCTAATTGAGGAACAGCTGCACATTTTTTGGTAAGGAGATAAAATTATCTCAAGCACCAAAACACTGACATTTGATTAGCTGGTGGTGACATGACAATATGAATTTCCAAATCTGTCTGCTGGGCATTTTGCACAACAATGTTACCCTGGCTTTTTCATGCAAATACTCTTTTGCTATTTGTGAAGCCAATGTTTCTGCTCGGTTCAGTTCCAATTGTAATGTGGCTGAACACATCACATTCGCAGCGAGTTAACTCAGTGAACACCAATGCCTCTGCTTCTCATTTAACCACATTTACAATGCCTTGGACATAGAATGAGATTAACATGTAAACTTCTCTTATGACATGTCAACTGAACAGGCTTCACCATTTTGAAAACAAGAAATGGGAACACAAGCAGAATTGAGTTTCACACAAAAGCCTGATGAATGAAGTTCTTGTAGAAAGTACACAGTCACAAACCCCATTATTAAAATACTATAATTGAATACTTGCAGTCTCAGGAGTCCTCCTTTTTGTACAACAACAACAAAATACAACAACAAAATGACATTTATAGAGCGCCTTTCACATCGGGAGGACACCATCACTTGAATTCTGCTTACTTCTATCCTTAAAGTCCCTCTGTGAACTTCAGACAAAGATGGGTATTGAACTTCTAACAAGTATTGTGTTCCTGAACTAAATATGTCAAGACAAGCCATTGTCTGTACAGTACTGTTACAACTTGTCAGTGATACAAATCTGCCTGGTGAAATTTATATCACCCTCACCTCTGAGTCACCATGGGTTCAGACCATATGCTGTAACTTTGAACCCATAGAGTCCAGTCTGATATTCCAATGCAGTCCTGATCTGCATTTTTGAGCCATACTTCATGTGAGATGATAAATTGAGTTCTTGTTTGTTTGTACAGGAATGGACATTAGAGATCCCCATGGCATTATTTGATAAAAGGAGGAAGCTTTTCCTTTTGCCTGGTCTGCAATACTCCATAATTGTTTTGCCCACAAAAGATACAGTCAATTCACTATTTATACAATATTTTGTGAAACGTTTTAAGATGTCTCAAACAACAAAAACAACAAAATTACATGTGTATAATGCATTTCACGTCAGGAGGACGTCCCAAGGTGCTGGACAGTCAGTGTTTCAGACCCGAGCTGGGGTCAGGATGCATTAAGACCTGAGCTGGGGTCAGGATCGGGGTGGGTGGAGGGAAAGGAGGGGATTTGGGGTGCCCAATGGGACCATCGACCATCTTGAGATGGGACTTGAAGGAGGCTAGGGAGGGTGTGAGGCAGAGGGATGGATTTCCAGAGATTTGTGGGATGGATTTCCGGAGGTTTGGGGCAGAGTGGCTGAAGGCTTGCCCACCAATGGTGGGGTGGGTGGGTTGGAGGATGAAAAGGCAATATATTAATGCAAGGATTATTAGTATTCAAAAAGAACTTGCATTTATATAGCAGTCTCCTTCCTACGTGTCTGTCTGACATTGAGACCTGGATGAGACAACTTCCTCCAGCTAAATGTCAACAAGACAGAGGCCCTTCTGATTGGCTCGCATCAGCACCTCCGCACCTCAGGCGCTGGCAACATCAGCATTCAAGGCTGCTCTCTCCACCTCTCAAAGCCAGTCAGGGATCTGGGCATCTTGTTCAACCACGAACGGTCCTTCCTCCCCCAAATCCGAGCCATAACTGGTACAGCTTTCCACCACCTCCGCAATATTACCAAACTCCGCCACTACCTCAACCCCCTATGCTGCTGAAACACTCATCCATGCATTCATCACATCTAGGCTCGACTATGGTAACTCTCTCCTCATTGGATTTCCCAGCTCCTCCCTTCCCAGCTTCTCCCTTCAACTCTGCAGCTCGTGCTTTCTCCCGCACTAAGCTCCGTGACCACATCACTCCCACCCTCGCCTGTCTCCATTGGATCCCCATTTCCCAGAGGATCGAATTCAAGATCCTTGTCCTCACTTTCAAGGCCATTCACGGCCTTGCCCCCACCTATCTCTCCCACCCGCTGTCTCCCTATCAGCCTGATTGTGGAGTTGAGGGAATGAGGCCAGTGAGGTGAGGAGGTAGGAGTTTGGAGAAATAATAGTAATCCTTACATTTGATATAAAACGCTTTTCACATCTTCAAGACGTCTCAAAGCGCTTCACAGAATATACTGTAAAATGAATTGACTGTATATATGTGGGATAAACACGGCACCCAATTGGGCATAGCAGTGTCCCACAAAAAGTCGTGGATTGAAATTACCAATTTATTACTGTGTTTTTTTTGAGGGATTATTATTAGGCATAAAGAAGGAGTAAAGAAACTTGCCCAAGGTTTCGCCCTGCAATAGGGAGTAGCCAGACTGTGAGGCGATTTTTAGGTAACTGTGCTAACAGGTCATTGGCAACAACAACCAAACAACAAAATTACATTTCTATAGCGCCTTTCACGTCAGGAGGACGTCCCAAGGCGCTGGACAGGTTACTGCTTCAAACTCAGCTAAGGACGGGGGTGGGGAAGGAGTTGCCGATGGGTCCATTGAAGAGGAGAGTCTTGAGGCGAGCCTTGAAGGAGGCCAGGGAGGGTACGAGATGGAACATGGCCCACAGGTTTACACAAGTTCCACACAGATATATTAGGATTTAAGCAATGATATCTGGGGTTTGGATAGTGTGCTGATGACGCTGGGTCTAAAATGAATTAATTTTAGGTTTACTTTGCACTTTTGATGTGTTTGCTTCTTATAATTCAAATCAGCGTCCAAAAAACAAACATGAGTATGTAGCCCTCTTTACTCTGGTTGCCTAATGCCCTCTGGTGACAGTGATTTGCTCTGATGTTGCATGTCAAGACTGCAGTAGACACTTCTTCTTCATTTGCATGAAAAGAACACGTTCCCAACACATCCCAAGATAATAGAAATCGGTTCTGAGACAACATTTATCCTGAGAATTCTGCGTTCCTAGCGTAGGGTTGTTTGATCACTATTAAAGATTTAATGTACTTAATTAAAATTTGAAGCATCCTTGGAATCATAATTCAACTGTGGTGCAAGGAAGCAATTACCAGATACTACAACATGCATGAATTTGACCCAAAGCTCTGGGCAGGTTGGTGGGCTGGGATGAGGGAAAATAAGGGAAGAGTAATCCGCGAAATGCAAAAAAATATTTTTATCCGTTGGGTCTGTATATAATTGAGGAGATTTTTCAGTATATTTTTACTTTTTTTAAAAGAAGTCATAGGCATGAAAGTGACTCCACAGCTGACAACCATTCTTCCCCTTCCCCTCCTCAATCTATTCAAACAGAATATTCAGGGACCAAGACATTACTATTCATCAATCACATCTCTTACTGCAGTCAGTCTTTGCATTTCTTACAGCACTTTTTAATGTCAAAACATCTCAAAGCACTTCCAAGTCTTATTGTAAAATCCAGTGACTGTGTACTAGCACACAGCAATGTTCCTCGAACAGCCATGAGGTCAATGATCAATTTTATCCAGCGGATTGTTGGCCAAGACACTGTGAGACACTTTCTTTTCTTTTTGAATTGCGCCATAGGATCGTTAATATTCAAATCGTAGACTGTCCAACAGCCTCTTAAGAGCCTTGGGTAGTGATGTTCTCGACGTGAAATAGAATTATAATTTGTTGTTGTTGGGCGACTGAACAGGCAGAGAAAACCTTGATTTAATGACTTATCTGAGGGACAGCTCCTCTGACAATACAGTGCATTTGGTTCTTTAACAATCTCTTAACAATGCAAATGGGAACTCTTTTGAAGGTCTCATTGGAAATTGTGTTGTTTCTTGCTTTAAGCAAGTTGTATTGATGTCCAACTGAGTAGAAGCAAACTTAGGAAAATAACACTTGGAAAAAGTGAAAGTCACAAAGTTGAACTAAGAATTAAACTAGCAACTAAAAACAAATGCAATGGGATGAGTTTTAAATATGTGACTGTTTTTAATTGGATGTAATTAAACAGAATCAAAGATCATCTACGGTAATCACCCAGAGGATTGAATTCAGGATCCTTGTCCTCAATTTCAAGGCCATTCACGGCCTTGCCCCCGCCTATCTCTCTGACCTACTGTCTCCCTACCAGCCTGTCAGCACCCTCCGTTCAGCAGACTCAGGCCTGCTCTGCGTCTACCGCCCTAACCGCCCAACCATCGGCGGCTGGGCTTTCAGCCTCTCTGCTCCCACACTGTGGAACTCCATCCCGCAGCCCCTCCGCCTCGCTTCCTCACTTTCCTCCTTCAAAACCGGTCTCAAGGCCTTCCTCTTCGACCGCGCCTTCGGCTGCCTCACTAACTCTTCCTCCTCCCCCACTCTCCTTCCCCTTCCCCCTACTTCGACCCTCCCCCACCACCCACCCACACCCCCCTCGCTCGGTTCCCAACCAGACGGTTCAGCGCTTTGGGACGTCCTCCCGACGTGAAAGGCACTGTATAAGTGCAAGTTTGTTGTTGTTGTTGTTGTTGTTGTTGTAATAATACAATAGAATAACTCAACACAGCTTTGAAGATAATTCTTGCATTTTTAATCCTGCATATCACTGTTCACTTCACTATTACAGTAATAACAAAACAAACACCTGGACAAGAAAAATGACAAAGCAAAACTGAGCTGGTGAAATGCAGGGAAACCAGAATTCAGGAAATGTTCCATATCCTTATTACATTCGCGACATGGCTGTGGGAAGAAGCAAATAAAGAGAAAAAGATAAGAAAAGCTGTAGCTGGTAAATTCGTCATCTGCACAGTTACACTGCACCAAGTGGGTATTTATCTTTAAAACTATCTTTTTGCTCACTTTTAAATATGAGCTCTCTTTAATAGCAACTTTTACAGTTGATGACTTGGAGGTCCAACGATGAACCTGCTGAATGAATAGAAACCATCTGATTAAATGTAGACTTCTGCTATGACTAATTGGAATGTAGAAATTATTACCACAAGCTTGGATTTGTAGGCTGACATTATTCCCTTTATTAAATAGTCTTACCAGCGAGCTGCACTTGGGGTTTACCACAATATTCATTTGATAGATTGCCGCTGGATCTTTAACAGAATCTAAATTAAATGCAATAATGTCAAACTGGATGGATCAATCAATCAATCAACCAATCAATCAATCAAGGAATCGGTCGATGTATCCCATCGATCCACCGGAACTTCCCCCAAATTGATTTACTTCTGAATCAGAGCTCCCAGTGTCACCATGACATGTGTGACTTAATTCCTCAGTTAAGGAATACCTCTTTCATCTGAATCAATAGAACACACAGATTCTCATACGAATGACCTTAAAATCTGTTCATATTTTAATTCTATTAATTCCAGGTCTGATTTTGCGGTAAATTTCCTGCCACATTGGCAACCTCCGACCAGGAGCACCTTTCCCACCTTGACTATTCAAATGCCCTTCTCACTGGTCTCTCCAGCTCCACTATCCACAATATCCAGCTAATCCAAAACTTTGCCTCCCACATTCACACACAAACTGAACTTTGTGCCCTCAAGTTTTATTAAATTAAATTAGTAATGGTTATAAATGGTTAAAAGAATACAACAGAATAATGCTCACGTATCCACGTACAGTTCACAAAGATTGGCCAAACCAAATGTTGCGGAAGAGATGCAGGAATAATGTCCAATTTAATTTCCAATTTAGTGTCCACCAAAAGATATTCAGGTACTGCTGCACAGTTGCCCAATCGATCAGCAAAAAAACATCCAGGTGCTGCGATACTGTTGCTTAGTTTGAGAGCGTCAATTAAGTTGTTGACATTTGTCTAAGTCTTAGACTTGAATTTTAAAGGGAATGAAGGAACAGAGAGACCTGGTGGTTCATACAAACAAATCTTTGGAAGATGGCAGGACAGGTAGACAAAGCTGTTAAAGAAGCATATGGGATACTAGGCTTTATAAATAGGGGCATAGAATACAAAAGCCAGGAAGTTACAATGTACCTTTATGAAACACTGGTTAGGTCTCAGCCGGAGTAGTGTGTTCAGTTCTGGGCACCACACTTTAGGAAGGGTGTCAAAGCATTGGAGAGGGTGCAAAGAAGATTCACCAGGATGGTACCAGAAATGAGGAGAAACTATTTCCATTTGTGAATGGGTCGGTAACCCGGGCAGACCGATTAAAAATAGTTGTTAAAAGAAACAGAGGGTGAGGTGAGGAGAAGTCCCTCCGCCTCGCACTCTCCCTGGCCTCCTTCAAGTCTCGCCTCAAGACTCTCATCTTCGACCCATTGGCAACTTCTTCCCCTCCACCCCCCTTCCCCCCCTACCCCCGTCCTCAGCTCGGGTCTTAAGCAGTATCTGTCCAGCATCTTGGGATGTCCTCCTGACGTGAAAGGCGCTATACAAAATGCAATTCTGTTGTTGTTGATGCACCTGAATCCACAATTTATTTTCCTGGACTGCATTGTTTTCTGATTAATTCCACTGTAGGTCTCTGACTAACGTTACTGATATTAGTGCTGTATCAGACCTGTATAATTCACCTTGAGGCGAAACCTTCCTTTGTTTCCATCCTCAGTGGTTAGATTGATTTCCCAAACCACCTTGAGATAATCTTTAGCCCCAAACTTCTCTTTGAATCATCAAGTTTATTCCTATCTATCTCCTCTAATTAGATACTTATCTACTTTAGTAACTTGATTCATGATCTGTCAGGCAATCAATATATTTACTCCTAGAAAATCATTCTATTCATTCACTCTTCTGCACCCCTACAACACCCCTCCCAACCCCTCCCCACACAGACACACACACACCTTTTGATGTCATCTCCAGTTTGATTTATGAATTGGTTTAAAAGACTGGTTGCAAAGTAAGTTGATACTCACATTTGTGCTTTTTTAAAAAAAAATCCTTAAGGCCCCTGGAGATATGAATTTATTCCCTGCTGTAGGGATCTTCTTAACTCCTGTCATTTTGCATATTAAATCTTGCTTTCTATCATTATACTGATTTAGCTCTTGGAGAAAAGATTATGCCAAACTGTTTGACTGATATGCTGAATTAATTCTCTGAAGCCAGAGGGTTTACCTATACAGACAGCTATTTCTCTGTTCACTAGAGATCTAATTAGCCATGACCGGCAATGCCGTGGATGGAATTTAAAGTAAGGGCTGGTAATCAAGAACAGTTTTCTAGCCTTAACACTTCAATTAAATGTAAAGGGATCGTGTCATTCTTTGACAAAGCAACTTTTTTGCCCTGTGGCTCTCCACATTGTGATGCATATTGGCTCGTGAAGACCGTAACCAGGCAGGTTATACTGTACCAGAAGATATCATGACACCAACCAAGAGAATGAAAGAGGTGGGTTTTCCTCTGTGGTTGCAGCTGTCAATTAACCCCCAAGCTAATACAGGATGCATATTTATTCTGCTGACTTGCTGTCATTTTAATGTTTTATATATCCATTACCAAATAACACTGCAAATGTGAATGCACAAGGCAGCATTTTCTCTGCAGCTAAGAAAAAGAGTTCCATATTGTCTTATACCATCGTAGCTGAACTCTGACTATTTGCTTTGTGAAGAAAACCCATTAGAAATAGTGGATTAATTGCAGAAAACATAATTGATAACATTACTCGCCACTAGTTAATAAGGTTAGAGATTTAAAATGCATGTTGGCACTTTGAGAACATAGGCTAGATGCCCATTCCATTGTCAGAGGTGCAACCTTTCCCCCTACTCCTCTGGTACCTTGCCCTCCTTCGAGCAACTCACCCTCTCACACTCCTCCCATCTCTCCCTCAAAATCCCCCGCATCTACCGCCCCCCAAAACCCTCCCCAACCTTCATCTCTGACCTCTCCATTCTCCTAGCCTCCCTCTGTGCCTCCTCTGATCACCTCATTATCCTTGGCAATTTCAACCTCCATTTCAACAACAACAACAACAACAACTTAAACTTATAAAGTGCCTTTCATTTTGGGAGGACGTCCCAAGGCGCTGCACAGGAGGCGTGTGACCCGAGCTGGGAGGGGAGTGTTCGGGAAGGGGTGAAACACGTAGGGGAGGTCGAAAAATTTGGTGGGGAACAAAAGGCACGGTCGAAGAGGAAAGTCTTCACACCGGCCTTGAAGGAGGAAAAGGAGGAAACAAGGCGGAGGGATTGGGTGTTGGAATTCCACAGGGTGGGAGCGGAGAAACTGAAGGACCGGCCTCCTATGGTGGGGCGGTTCAGGTGGGGGGCTTGGAGCAGGCCAAGTCCTGCTGAATGGAGGGTCCGGGAGGGCTTATAGGGGGAGAGTAAATCGGTTAAGTAGGGTGGGGCAAGGCCGTGTAAGGCCTTGAAGGTGAGGACGAGGATCTTGAACTCGATCCTCTGGAGGATGGGGAGCCAGTGGAGACGGGCGAGGGTGGGGGTTATATGGTCGCGGAGGCGGGTGCGGGATAGTACATGGGCTGCAGAGTTTTGGATGACCTGCAGCCTGTGAATGGAGGAACTGGGGAGGCCGACGAGGAGAGAGTTTCCGTAGTTCAGCCGTGAGATGATGTACGCGTGCACGAGTGTTTCGGCAGCGTGGGGGGGTGAGATAGTTGCGGAGCCTGGCAATGTTGCGCAGGTGGAAATAAGCAGTGCCGGTCAAGGCACGGATGTGGGGGAGGAAGGAAAGTTTATGGTCACCCACTCCTGAACCACTTCCTCAGAATTCTCCTCCCTCTTCTCCTCCCTCAACCTCTCCCTCCATATCCACTCTGTCACCCATATTCTCAGACATCCAGTGGACCTGGCGATCACCTCAATGTCTCGGATGTCACCAACTTCGTCAAGGCCATCTCTGACCACCACTTCATTTCCTTCAACTCCTCTAACCCTCTCCTCAGCACCCCCAAACCTACCACCATCTTCTGCTGCCCATGGAAGAAGATCCCCCCACAAACTCTCTCCTCAGCTTTGGAGTCCTCCAAACTCCTCTGTCTCTGGCCCATCTCCTACACTGACCCCTCCTCCACACTCACGCTCCTCTACAACACCCTCTCCACCACATTTGACACTCTTGCCCCACTCACTTCCTGAACTGCCTCTACTCCCGAACCTCACCCTGGTTCACCACCCACTTCCATTCCCTCAAGGGCCAGGTGCAGGCCACTGAACACACCCGGCTCAAATCCGGCCTAATGGTCCACCAGCACATCTGGCTGAACCAAAATCGAGGGAATCTGCTCTGCAGTCACTGTCCCTCCAACTTCCACCCCCTCCCCACTTCCCCCCCACAACCTGCCTCCTACCCACCTGTCCTTCCACACCTTCGATCCCATCTCCCCATCCTCCGCAATCAAGACCATCTCCTCCATGAAGCCATGCTCCCTAGATCCCACCCCGCTCCCCACCATCCAGCTCCACCTTCTAGCCCCATGGAGCAGACTAGATCCTGCTGAATGGAGGGAGCGGGCAAATTGGTAGGGAGACGGCAAGTCAGAGAGGTAAGAGGGGACAAGGACATGGATGGCCTTGAAAGCGAGGATTTTGGATCTTGAATTCTATCCTCATGATGTAAAGAAACTTTTCAGAGTAGAATCCTATGGCACAAAAGGAGACCATTCAGCCCATCAAGTTTGTGCCGGCTTATTAGGGTCCGTCGATATGAAAATTTTCCAATATCGATATATTGGTGGGCTCATATCGATATATACTGAAATCGCCGGGATTTTATACTGTGCATGCGCGTGCATTCGGAGGTGCGCGCGTATTCCGACATGCACGCGCATTCCGTGCTCTAGGCCCAGGAGGATTGCAATGCCGGCAACAAGGTGATTTGAAAAAGTTCACTTTATACCGATATAACCGATATATCGCCTGACACGATGAACCGATATTTGCGATATACCAACTTTTTTTCATATAAAATTTTTCGATATACCGATATATTTGAATTTCCAATATCGGCATATCGATATGAAAAATTATATCGATATAACCGATATATCGCCAGACACTACGACTTATACATTAATATTATTATATTATAATGTTATAATATTATATTAATATTCTATATCAATATTAGTCACTTTATTACTTGTAATATATATTATAAACATCAGTATTCAAAGGATTATTATCACAGAATCATAGAATCTTTCAGCACAAAAGGAGGCCATTCGGCCCATCAAGTCTGTGCTGGCTTATATATTAATATAATATTATAATGTTATAATATTATATTATTTTAATACTATATATCAATATTAGTCACTTTAGTACTTGTAATATATATATTATAAACATCAGTATTCAATATAATAATAATAGAAATAATACTAGTACTAATACAGTAATAATCATTGTATTTGCTAAAGCACCGTATCAAGTCATTGAGAAAATGCTGTATAATTACTGGATTTTTTAAGCAAAAGAAAATCACGTGTAATATTTAAAAGAAAATGGGAACACAAAGAAACAAGACCAGGAGAAAGTATTTACTCATTGAATCATTTTCACGAGGTTATTACATCTTGTCAGATCTTTTGATGCTCCATTCGTCTGCCAGGCCTGCTAATAGTTTATCAGACATCCTTATATGGTTTACTAGTACAGAGAGGCACACATCTTCAAAATACAATGCAATCCCCAATTACATTTGAATAGCAGCTTTCATGTAGGGAGGACATACCAAGGCGCTGATCCCTCTGGGTAAAGAAATTATTCCTGACCTTAGTTATGTAATAGATTCTGTATCTGAGGGAAAAGTTGTCCACCATTTACTCTGTCAAATCCTTTCATTGTTTTAAATACAACAGCAACAATTTGCATACATTTATAGTGCCCCTAACGCAGTGCAGCATGCTAGATTGTTTGAGTACCTCAATCAAATCACCCTTTAATTGCCTCTGTTCTTAGAAATGTAATCCATGTCCACATGTGGAGATCCTGTAGCTCAGTGGTTAGAGCACTTGCCTTACAAGCGTTAGACCTGTGTTCGAATCCAGGCAGATCAGGCCAAAACCTTGGGCAAGTTTCCTTAATCCACATGCCTAATAATAAAACATCCAAAAAAACACAATAATAAAGTTGGTCATTTTCAATCCATGACTGTTTGTGGGACACTGCTGTGCGCAATTGGCTGCCACATTTCACCCACAAATATACAGTGAGTTCACTTTACAGTATATTCTGTGAAGCGCTTTGAGACGTCGATAAGATTTGAAAAGTGCTATATCAAATACAAGGATTATTATTAATATTACCTTGTATCACCATGGTTAAACCTCTGCAGACTGGGTATTGTTCAAGCAGACGTGAGCAGCGAGACTAGGGCCAAGGGTGAACGAGTGGGTAGTGACAGGTGGGAGGGTTTAAGGCCCTGTTGACAAAAGTGGGGTGAGGTAGTCAGCAGGCAGTTTTGGCTGTAGCCCCGACCCGAACTGCTCCCTTTGAAAATCTCCCTCAGTTCTACACCCCACACTCCATGACGCCTCACCCTCTCTCTCCTGAACCTTACCATTATCTCTCACTGCTCCAGGCCCTTGTGGCTCCCGGGATTGGTAGTCTCACCCTTGTAAAAAAGTACCACGGTAATGGTTGTAGTACTATGGTAGTACCATGGTACTACCACTTTTACCGTGGTACTTTTTTTTACAAGGGCAGAGCAGCCACCCACCGCTCACTCCCTTCTCACCAAGGCATCTTTGAAAATCAAGCACCGCTTCCCCCTTCCTCATCCATACCCTCTCCAACTCTCCCCACTCCGCCAGCTCCATGCTCACTTCCCCCATGACCCAGAATGCTCTCTTTAGAACTCTCCCAATCACCACAACCCCATCAGCAAACCTATCCACGTTTTCCTCCAAAATGTCCGCTCCCTTTCTAATGGATGATCACATGGATATTCTTGCGCTTACACAAATCTTGCTATCCCCCAATGTCCCCATCCTGCATGTTAAAGCCTCCCTTGCTGGCTACATTTTTCAACAAAGCTCCCCCACCCACCAACAAGGCTCTCATTTTCCAAAGTCCCTTGGTCTATCCCCCTATTTTTGTATCCGTTTCTCCTCCTTTGAACACTTCACCCTCTACCATCCCTCCTCTCTTTCCCTCACAATCCTCCTAGAGCACTGCACCCCAAACCTCCATGCTTCTTCCTCACTGACATTTCCTCTCTCCTTCTTTCAAGCCCTGCCTGAAAACCCTTCTTTCCAACTGTGCTCAGTGTCACCTCCGTTCCCCTCCCAGTTCAGAGTCGGGCTCTGTCACTGTTAAGCACTCTGGGACCCAACCCTGCGTATATTTTAGAGCTATGTAAAAAATTGCAAGCATCTTATTTAGTTGATTGACTGCTTTCTGCACTGAGATACACTCGCCCACACTGGACATGGTTTAAAGGGCAGCAGCAGCTCTCTCATACCTAGTCGAGTAGAGACGGACAGTGTCAATTCAAAACAAAGTGTTTTAATTTGCAGCACACATTTCCCACTGTTATATTTCTCCATTTCAAATAGACTATGCATGAGGCATGAAAAAGCAAATATTAATAAATTAAATGAATAACTGAAATCCGAACCAGCATGTGATGTTAATAATCTGGATATACGTCCATGGCTTGAAAAACTAAATTGAAATTCAAATTTGGGGAAAAAAATGATATTAGAAACTGGAGGTACAATTCAGTGAGTTCAAGAAATATTCAATTGCTGCGCATACTTATAACGATCCTTTGAGGTGCTTATCTGTATTTTGGCTGTAGACTGCATGAATCTTTAATATTGAAGGTGCAAAAAGGAATGGAGATCATATGGTAAAAAAAAGGTATAACTTCAAGTAAAATTCCAAATAAAAATTGATGCTATGAATACAATTAATTGCCTGCATTTATTGTCATTTATATTCATTTATGAAATTCAAGGATTAGTATTATTATTATTTACTATCTCATTTATTTGGCAGTTAGGAATATCGAAAGGGATAATTTAATGTCCTGAAAATTTGACGTTGCCTTAGTTACTGTTACACTTGCTCCATTTTAATGCGTGGTGAGAACTAGTTTTCTTGAAAATGTACATTCCTTGTTGGCTTCAAGACCAATTACAGTCTTATCACTCACTGAACATCCTCCTTGATTGATCAAGAGTGTCATAATGTATCATTTAGAAACTTTTGGTTACTTTGGGCCAATCTTCAATGGAAACAGTGGGTCAGAGACCTCCTAAAGGTCTTTACAGTTTGCTAAATGACAGTATTGACTAATTTGGATTGTGATAATGATTTATTATGTCTTCAACTACGTAGGCGGGTCTTCATCAGAACCATGAATCACAATCTTGCCAAAAGTAATCATTGCAAAGAGAAACAATAACTTATATACACATAGCAACCTATTTACCTGCTCTGCCTTCCCTCACATGCATAACATTGCCCGACTCTGTCACTAACTCACCCCTCAGGTGGCTGAAACTCTGATTCATGCATTCATCATGTCCAGGTTCGACTATGCCAACACCCTGCTTGTTGGCCTTTGCAACTTCTCCCTCCAGAGGCTGCAGATCATCCAGAAGTTTGCAGTCTGTGCCCTCTCCCGCACCAAACTCCGGCTCCCTATCTCCCCCATTCTCGCTAGACTCCATTGGCTCCCCATCACCCAGAGGATTCAATTCAAGATCCTGGTCCTCACATTTCAAACCCTCCATTGCCTTGCCCTACCCTGCCTCTGCGACCTCCTAACCTCCTACCAACCTGCCTGCTCTCTCCGCTCAGTGTTTGCTCCATGTGCCCCACCCACCCACTCTACCATTGGCGGGCGAGCCTTCAGTCACTCTGTTCCCAACCTCTGGAATTCCACCCCGCAACCCCTCCACCCTGCCCCCTCCCTAGCCTCATTCAAGTCCTGCCGTAGCACCCTCCTCTTTGACTGTCCCATCAGTCACCCCACTCCCGTCCTTTCCCTTCACCCTCCCAGCTCGGTTCTGAAACATTGAATGTCTACCACCTCGGGACGTCTTCCAATGTGAAAGGCGCTATAGAAATGTAAATTTGCTGTTGTTTTTCATGTGGGATAATGTCTGGGTCCAGATTTGCTCCATCTTATAATAATAATATAATAATAATAATCCTTGCATTTGATATAGTGCTTTTCACATCTTATCAACATCTCATAGCGCTTCACAGAATTTACTGTAAAGTGAATTGACTGTATATTTGTGGGCAAAATGCAGCCAATTGTGCACAGCAGTGTCCCACACACAGCAGTGGAGTGAAAATTACCTTTTTTTTTTGAAGGATTAGGCATGTGAAGTGAGGAAACTTCCCACGGTTTCGCCCTGATCTGCCTGGATTTGAACACAGGTCTCACTCTTGTAAGGGAAGTGCTCCAGGAGCTCTTATTGTGTTTTAGCACATCCTGGATTTGGCAAGTATTGGCTTAACTTTGCAGATATTTTTGTTCTGCAGTTCTTAAAAGAACTTACAGAAAAAACAGTTAGATGTTCTGTTTACCACTGCAGATTGAGACTGCCAGCCAGGCCTTAGGCTTAGAGGCAACACATAGAAGAGCAACAATGTGGTCCCCAGTGTTAGATGAATGAGCTTTGAGTAAAGATTAGACAAACTAGGGCATTTCAGTCTTGAGAGAAGATGCCTCAGACCTCGAAGAGATCTATAACACTGGATTTGAAATGTAAATCCAGATCAATACTTTAGGAGGCATGAAGATAATGAAAGAGGACATTGGGTTAGTGTTGTAAAGGGCAATTTCAGGATAGACACTTGGATTGTTTTCTTTACCAAGTGACTAATTAATAGAACAGATTGCTGGGAAGGATGGCTGAGGCCAGGACCCTTTGTCAGAACTGGTATGTTTCCAGCATCTGCAGTATTTTGTGTTTTGGTTTATGTTTAAATTCACTGCCACTTCTCTTCTAGGAATGCCTACCTTGAAAAAGCTTTGCTCTTCTCTACAATGCTGATGAAGGGTCGTGAACCAGAAACGTTGACTCACTTTTCCTTTCTCCGCAGATGCTGCCTGATCTGTTTTTGTTTCAGATTTCCAGCGATTTCTGTTTTTGTTTCAGATTTCCAGCATCTGCAGCATTTTGTATTTTTGAATACTGTAATACAAATACTGCTGGCCAGTTTTCAGCTTCGGGTACATTTCCAAACTTACTATGAGTTCAATCACTTTCTTCTTCAATCACTACTCAGCTCTATTTTCACCAACATGCTGACCTCTGCATTCCTACAGTGCAAAGTCCAAATCAAGGCAGCCAAGTTACACTTAAAATTCCCTGTATTAGCTTCACAATAATAGTTTTTTGTGCCAGACAGTCAATGATGTAGTCTGCTTCAGGCATCTCAGCAATTGGTAACTGTCCAGAAGTGATATTATGCTGATCCATCAGCAACAATGTACTGTTCAATTTTTGGAGGACTTAAATGATTGAGCAGCTCATCCACTCAGAGAAAGTTAAACAACATCAATATTCTCCATATTCTTCCACCTTGTCTTAAAGGGATTGAAGGAATCAATAGAACTATCAACAAACAGAACAAGCTTTTGTTGTGTTGATGTTACACTCAGTCACACAAATTATACTCGGTTGATCCTGTATTACTTTGAAAAATGTTCTGCCGTCTTAAACTTTATATAGTCCTTCCATTTATTTGGACTCAGAGTTGGAGAATTTCCTGTGATGTGCACTGTTTACTGACTGACCACTTTGAGGTGTTTGTAACATTACATTTGCAATTTGTTTCAACTGCTTCTCAGGGACAGCTAAAACATCCCACGGTCACAACTGATTAGCCTGAAATACAAAGCTGTTTCCTGGTATTAAATAATAAACCTTGCATTTGATACACTACCTTCTATTTCAGCAGGATGTCTCAAAAGCATTTCATAGGATTCAATGTAGTGCTTTGCCAGTGCCCTGTTTGCTGGTCTCCCCAGCTATCCACAAAACCCAGTTAATCCAAAACTGTACCTTGTGCATAATCACCCATACTAAACTATGTACCCCTGTTGCACCAGTTCTAGTGAGGCTCAACTGGCTCCCCATTACAAAATGGATCAATTTCAAGATCCTCACACTTGTCTTCAAATCCCTTCATTCCCTCACACCTAACCTCCCTAGCAGTCCGACCTGCTTACTCCACAACCCACTACCATTTGTCTCCGTTCAACTGGCTGCAGCCTCCTACTTGTCCCTTGTAACCTCTGTTCCACCATTGGTGGCTGAGCATTCAGCCACTATGCCCTAAAACTTATGAACTCTCTCCTACAATCCGTTCGCCTTACCAGATACCCTCCCCATTTTCAGATCACGCCTGAAGACCTTCCTCTCTGACTTGTGCCTTGGTTAACCTCCCACTTCCCCTGGCTTGGTGTTGTGCTCCTTCACTGTTAAGCGCTCTGGGACGCTATCCTGTATGTGGGATGCTGTATAAATGTAAGCTGTTTTTGTGAAATAATAATAATCCTTGGATTTGATATACTGTCGTACTTTACATGTTTTCTAAACATCTCAAAGCACTTCACAGAATATACTGTAAAGTGAATTGACTGTACAGTTGTGGTCGAAATATGGCAGCAAATTGCACACAGCAGTGTCCCACAAACAGCCGTGGATTGAAACGACCAATTTTATTATTGTTTTTTTTGAGGGATTATTATTAGGCATGTGGAGTAAGGAAACTAGTCCAAGATATTACCCTAACCTGCCTGGATATATTTTTTTCAGGCAAAATTCTGCTTCATAGTTAAATCTATTTGCAAAACATTTCCAGTTTGTACTACTTACTATTTACCAAACACTGTTCCCTTCTTTTTCTGAAGATGCCTTTTCAGTTTATTAGGGTATGCTTCCATAGGTAGTGTGTGCCATGTTGTTGTATTATTATTGCCTGAGACTTGAAGGGGATTGTTGGAGAGCTAACTGACTTCTGGGGACGTCACAGGCAATTCTGTCCTCACAAAATGTTATCCTGATATTTGCAATACACCCTTCTCTTTCACCAGGGGTTTCATGGCAGACAGCAGTCAGTAGCTGAATACAGGGCCAGATAAATGCATGGGGTTTTTAGGCACTGGCCCTAGCAGTCCCCGGATTTTGAATTGTCCACAAAAAGCACGAGTTTTCCTGCTATGATCTATAACTTTCTGACTACTGGAGGGATCTAGATTTCTCCCGAGATCAGAGCATTTTTGTGCATGTGTGAATAGACGAATAGATAGTCGTGCCGAGGGGTTTTTGAGATGGTGGCTTTTTTCCTTGCTTATATTTTATTGGTGTTATCTTTGTTGTTGTTATTATGCTAATGCTTTGATATTCTAGAAATTCTGATCAATTGAGATATCCATTCTGGAAAGTGATTTGATTTCCGGACATTTTGTAGACAATTGCAGCAGCCAATTTTTGCACCGCGATATCACAAACAACAAACACAACAAACAACTTCCTCTACACCAAAGAAATACACAAAAAAGTGAATGGGCAATTTGTGTACCACGATCTGCCCCTAAGTCACAAACAATATCCTCTCTATCTCTGACCAGGGCACCCTCTGCCTTCATGTGCTCCTAGATGTCTACGCCGCTTCGGACAGAGTTCGACCATGCCATCCTCCTCCACTGCCTGTCATCCGTCATTCACCTCAGTGAGTCCTATCTCACAAACCGTTAGCAGTACATCTCTACCTGGCTTTTCCTCCCACTCTCACTTGGCTACCCCAAGGATCCATCCTTGGCCCCCTCCTTTTCCTAATCTACATGCTCCCTCTTGGTGATGTCATCCAAAGACATGGGGCACACTTCCACTTGTATGTGGATGACACCCAACTCTATTTTTCCACCTCACTTTGCGGCCCCCCCCAGTCCCCTGATGTTCTGTCAGCCTGCCTGTCAGACATCAGGAGCTGGATGAGCGTGAATTTCCATCAGCTCTTTGGTTTTCATCAATGTCTTCAATCCCATGGCTCTCACCTCCTCAACCTACCAGACTTGCCCCTAAAACTCTCCGACTCCATACCAACTTAGGCGTCAGTTTCGACCCCCAATTGTTCTTCCTCCCCCACATCAGGACCCTCACCAACACCGCTTTCTTCCATCTCTGACGCATCACTTCCTCACTCTCTTCGCCTCGACCCCCCCACTTCCTATTTCCAGGTCTCCTCTAGAGACCTTTCCTTTTGACTGCGCTTTCCATCATCTTTTTCCCCCTCCCTCTGGCTCAGCCCTGGAATCCGTGATTGGGAAGCTCTCAGAGACGCCGTTGCATGAAGCACACTATATAAATCCAAGTTGTTGTTGTTGTGTCTGAAGTATTGGTGGCCAGGATACCAGGTGAAACACCATATTTCTTTCAAACAATGCCACTGTGTCTTTAACATCCACCTGAACAGATATCTGGGATGGAAACATATGCACTTTTTGACAAACAGATGAATGTAGTCAGCTATTTCTTCATTATGAAATGAATTGCAAGACAATATGTGAATCAGGACATTGACTGACCTCCTGAAATATTGAAGGGCACTACAGCACTCATCTGATTCGCTACAACTAGATGAATCTAGTCAGTTGTATAAGTGCCAGTTAAAATGCATGCACACACTTTGTTTAATCCACCAGGATCATCTTGGGTGTAAAGGTCCTGAAATCCATTGCGAAAATAATTGTTAAGCTAAGTGGTAGTTAAAGTGGAAAATTATTTTGTATGATAGCTTTTAAGGTTGAACCGTGTCATTTGTTCTGACGATGATTGCTTCATGCTTCTTTTGATTGTTGCCCAATATATATATATATATTGAATTAGAATGAAGGGAGTATTATTAAGGCAATTTTATATTCACTTTCTGGGTGTGCATGTACATAGACCCGACTACCACGTGCTAATTCAAATGTCTTTACCGTTTTAATGTCAAGCAAATACATGTTACCAATACTCAATTCACATCACAACTGATAATTTTAACATGCTTTTCTTGAACACCTTGAAATATTTCATAAAAGACAATAGATTCACTGAAATAAGAAAAAAGTAGGATTTGAGGATATTGTCCAAAAGCTTGGGCAAAGTGATTGAAGTGTTTGAACCAGTAGAAGAGAGTCAAACAAGCAGAGAACCAGACTGGGGGAAACATATAAGATAGGAATTAATTTTGTTGTTACATTAGTATGCGCTAAGGGACTTGAGCTCTGCAGTGTATGCATATGTACAGAATAGAATTTATGTGTCTGGAGCACCGGCTGGCTGGTGCTGTATTCATTACTGTCTTTGGTGCAATATACTTATATACACCCTTTGTTCAGACTGTTTGTTGTAATGTTTGGCAACAGCATCTGAACAAAACAGTGTGAACATTCAGGTCAAAAGCTGAGCTTCATTTGAAATGTTTGCATTTTGCATTCATTTGCCACACTCAATCAACTTGGTAAAAATTGCAGTAGCAGAGAATTCTCCAATTTTGCACATTTAGGTATTAAACTTGTAAATATAACAAGTTAAAATGATTTTTGAAAATTTAGCTTGGAATATCAATGATGCGACTGTCCTAGATATTACAGTACATAGGTCTTGTATGACTTACCGTTCTTGCGGTTCAACCATTCCCCATTCTGCCAATTAGATTACCTTCCCT
The DNA here is from genome assembly GCA_035084275.1 of Hydrolagus colliei. NCBI lineage: Eukaryota > Metazoa > Chordata > Chondrichthyes > Chimaeriformes > Chimaeridae > Hydrolagus > Hydrolagus colliei. The sequence continues at coordinate 30,723,586 of CM068744.1, forward strand.
TGTTAATATCTTCTCCATCAAAAAGTTAGAGAATTCAATACATTTTTATACTATTGTTCACCTTTTACTTTAGTGCTTGAGTAGTTATAGCAGTAACAGAGACTTGGCTCAAGCATGGGCAGGAATGGGAGTTGAACATTCCTGGTTATAATGTATTCAGGAGGGATAGAGAAGGGAGAAAAGGGGGCGGGGTGGCAATTTTAGTTAAGGACTCAGTGACTGCCTTAGAAAGGAACGAGGTGGAAGAAGGACTAAAAACTGAATCTATCTGGTTAGAAATGAGGAATAAAAAAGGTGCAGTTACACTGTTAGGGGTATACTATAGACCACCAAATAGTGGGGAGGAGATAGACAAGCAGATCTGCAAGCGTATCACGGAGAAATGCAGAACTAATAGAGTAGTGATAATGGGTGACTTCAACTATCCCAACATAGACTGGCAGAATAGTAGAGTAAAGGGCAAGGAGGGAGAAGAATTCCTGAAGTGTGTGCAGGACAACTTTCTTGATCAGTATGTTTCCAGTCCAACGAGGAAAGAAGCATTGCTGGATCTAGTTTTGGGAAATGAGGTAGGGCAAGTTCAACAGGTTTCTGTAGGTGAGCATCTAGGGAATAGTGACCACAATATCGTTAGATTCAGAATAATTATGGAAAGGGATAAGGAACGATCACAGGTGAGGACACTCAACTGGAAAAGGGCTAATTTCAATGAGTTGAGGTGGGACCTAGCCAAGGTGGATTGGAAAGAAAAATTGGCAGGTAAGACAACTAACGAGCAGTGGGCAGCGTTCAAAGAGGAGATAGTTCAGGCACAGGTCAAAAGCATCCCCACAAAGGTGAAATGTAAGGCATCCAAACCTCCCTGGATGACTAAGGAAATCGGGGCCAAAATAAAACAAAAAAAAGAGGCTTATGATAAGTGTCAGGCTCAAAATTCAGAAGGGAACCAAGCAGAATATAGGAAGTGTAGGATAGAACTAAAAAAGGAAGTTAGAGGGGCAAAGAGACTGCATGAAAAACAATTAGCGAGTAAGATTAAGGGGAACCCTAAGGTTTTTTACCAACATATTAAGAGTAAAAGGTTGGTCAAGGAGAGGGTGGGGCCAATTAGGGACCTAGGAGGAAATCTCATTGTGGAGGCAGAGGGCATGGCTGATGTACTGAATGAGTACTTCGCCTCTGTCTTCACAAAAGAAAATGATACAGCCAATGCCATGGTATTAGAGGAGAGGGTAGGAGAAATGGATAGAATAATTATAACCAGAGAGGAAATGCTAAAAAGGTTGACGTCGCTCAAGGTGGATAAGTCACCTGGTCCGGATGGGATGCACCCTAGGTTACTAAGTGAGGCACGGGAGCAAATAGCAGGGACTCTGGCCACGATCTTTCAATCTTCCTTGGACACAGGGGTCGTGCCAGAGGACTGGAGGATAGCTAATGTTACTCCCTTGTATAAAAAGGGGCAGAAGGACAAGCCTGGTAACTACAGACCAGTCGGTCTAACGTCGGTAGTGGGCAAACTTCTAGAGTCCATAATCAGGGACAAGGTAGATCTTCACTTAGAAAGATATAGGCTAATAAAGGACAGTCAACATGGATTTGTTAAAGGCAAATCTTGCCTTACAAATCTGATAGAATTTTTTGATGAGGTAACGGAATGGGTGGATAATGGTAGCGCAGTTGATGTAGTTTACATGGACTTTCAAAAGGCATTTGACAAAGTGCCACATGAGAGACTTATTATGAAATTAAAGGCCCATGGCGTAAAAGGGACAGTGGCAGCGTGGATCCACAACTGGCTGCGAGACAGAAAGCAGAGAGTTGTAGTGAGCGGCTGTTTTTCAGATTGGAGGGAAGTGAGCAGTGGTGTGCCACAGGGATCCGTTTTGGGACCATTGCTGTTTGTAATCTACATCAATGATCTGGACTTGGGTGTACGGAGTACAGTTTCCAAGTTTGCAGATGACACTAAGTTAGGGAGAATAGTAAACAGTGAGGAGGATAGTAGCCATCTGCAAGAGGATATAGACAAATTGGTAAAGTGGGCAGACACATGGCAGATGAAGTTTAATGCAGAGAAGTGTGAGGTGATGCATTTTGGGAGAAGAAAAGAAGGGAGGCAATATAGGCTAGATAGTACAATTTTAAATGGTGTAAAGGAACAGAGAGACCTGGGGATTTGTGTTAGTGACTCGTTGAAGGTGGCAGGACAGGTAGACAAGGCTGTTAAGAAGGCATATGGGATACTAGGCTTTATAAATAGGGGTATAGAGTACAAAGGTCAGGAAGTGCTGACTAACCTCTATAGGACTTTGGTGAGGCCTCAGCTGGAATACTGTGTTCAATTCTGGTCACCACACTACAGAAAGGATGTGAAGGCATTGGAAAGGGTACAACGAAGATTTACTAGGATGGTGCCAGGATTGAGGGACTTCAGCTATGAGGAGAGGCTAGATAGGCTAGGGTTATTCTCTCTGGAGCAGAGAAGATTGAGGGGAGACCTAATAGAGGTTTATAAGATCATGAGGGGTTTCGACAGGGCAAATAGAGAAAAACTATTTCCACTCGTGGGTGAATCTGTGACTCGTGGTCACAGATTTAAAATAGTTTCAAGGCGCAGTAGAGGGGAGCTGAGGAGAATTTTTTTCACTCAGCGAGTTGTTCGAATCTGGAATGCATTGCCTGAAAAGGTGGTGGAGGCTGATTCGATAACAACTTTTAAAATGGAATTAGATCTTTATTTAGAGAGAACGGGTCTATTAGGCTATGGGGAGCGGGCAGGGCAGTGGGATTGAATCGCTCTTTTCAAAGAGCCGGCACAGACTAGATGGGCCGAATGGCCTCCTTTTGTGCCGTAAAATTCTATGATTCTATGATTCTATGAGTAGGTACCATACCTGTTCAGACTTAGATGGCTTTGAGACTTAAAACTGCCTGTTCATTAAAGATCCCATGACACTATTTGCAAACAGAGGAGAGTTTCTCCCAGTATCATAGTTAACAATCCTACAAACAAAATTGCTTATTGACTTCATAGCACTTTATGGGTTATTGCTGTCTCCCTCACCTCTGTCAACGTACATCCCAAGACCTACTCTTCTTGACCGCACTTTCGGTGATCTCAGGTTGGCCACCCATGATTCAAACTATATGTCTTCCAAGTCCTGATGTAGGGCTTGAACTCATAAGTTTCTCACTGAGACTGAGTGTTACTAACTCAGCTAGATTGACACTCATCCATTCATCCGCAACTGTAAATGTGATATGGTACAATACCAATATAAAATAAACTGAACCTCCATTTATATAGCTTCTTTCACATTGGCACTATATAAATATGTATGTGCTGTTGGTGAGGCACATAATAGACCTATGATGAAGGGCATAGTGGACCATGATGGAGCACTCTAATAAAGATACCATATTGTTCGTATTGCACATTTTAATAGCAGCACACGGAGGAGCCTAAAAACAGCTTGAGGCTTTGATGAGAGGATGGTAGAGTGGGTATTTTGTACGGATGAAATGAGATGGACCAAAGGGTCTTTGTCATCAAAAAAATTGTAATCTTGTGATAGGAACAGGAGTTGGCCCATCGTGCTTGTGCATGTGCACAGTGGCATCAGATAAAATTTACCAATGATACCAAGCAGGCTAAGCATGTTAGGAATACTGTTCATGAAGATCTGAGCACATGGGTTAAGGAGAATTAGAACAACTTTAACGTGACAAAATCCCAAATAATAATAATAATCATAATAATAATCTTTGCATTTGATATAGCATTTGATCATGTCTTCTAGATATCCCATAGCACTACGCAGAATCTACTGTAAAGTGAATTGACTGTATATATGGTGGGTGAAACTTTGTTAGAATGCAGGTGATGTTCTGTACATAAACAGTTTTAAATTCCCATTGGTTAATTAATGTATGGGCTGTGACATACTGGATACTTTGAAATAATACATGTAAAATAAATGGAATGTGTTAAAGGGTTATAACTCAGTCAAGAGATATTACTGACTGATCAGCAAACAAATGAGTTGAAAAAGAATGTTACGGATATGGATTTACCGTTAGTTTGAGTGTAAAAGTAGACTGACTCTCATTTTCTTGCTATATCTTTATTGATGTAATCATGCAAGGATAGTATTGTCATTTTGATGTTGATGGATGGAATTGTTTTACCTATCTAATGGGTTTACGTTATTCATTGCTGGTTGCAATGTGTGTGTTCTGGTTTTAAATGTCTAGTCAGCCAAAACAGTTTGCTGAGTAAGTAGGGAAGTCTTAACATAATGGGCAAATCACCCAATGAAAATAATAATTGTAGTATTTCATATAGCACCTCATCATATCATTGAAATGTCTAAACTAGTTCACAGGATTTCCTGTAAAGTGTAGTGACTGTGCTTTTTGAGGGAAAACTGAATAGCATATATTGTTTCACAAACAACTGTGAAGTGAATAATCAATTTCATCTGAGGTTTGTTAACCAGGTCACTGGACACTGGACAGTAGGTGAAACAGTTTTTATAGTTGCCACCTTAACGAATGAATAAGTTTTAAGTCCTATTTGAAGGATAGCTTCTCTGACAATGCAGCACTTGACCAGCACTGCGTTGATGATATGCTCAAAGTCTTCACGTGGAAATTGAACAAACAACTTTCTGGCTTGCAGGTGAGAATGTAACAGCTGAGCCAGGCTGACTCTTAAAAGCTGTTCAATGCTAAAAGGAGTACATGTTTGTTAAAGCTTGTATTCCTGCCAGCTGTGCATCCTATCAAATCAAAATTCAGTGAGTATCTTTAACAAAAGCAGCAAACTGCAGGAACCATAGGGAAGACTCAATATCAAACAGGTAGTGTGGTATGGTGCAGATGCACTGGGGATTGTAGGATCAATGTGTGCGCTGTGCAAGTAACAGGACACAGGTTTCATTCCCTCCTGCCTTGTGCTCTAATCTTAGTCATGTCACAGCAGGAGGGTACTGGGTCCAGGCCAGATTCCACAATTAAATAATTCCTCTGATTTCAATGTGCTCTTCAATCAAACTACAATGAAGCAATGGTTTCCCGCTAGGTAACTGGATGTATTCTATCGAGAGATGTATATCGCTTTCAAGACCAAGATTTAAAAAATATATTTAATAGAGCTGCACCAGTTATTTAATATACATTAGTTGCTAAGTTTTTATGTTGTTTAAACTAGTTCTTATATTAGAAGACAGAGCTGCAGCATTCAACTAACAAGATTCATTAGCATCATATTAGCTCTATAATTTGTTAAACCCCTTGGACGCATACCATAATATTGCTTACATTTGATATAGCAATCTTCTGGAGTCCTGTGCTACATGGTTAGAGCACTTACAATATAAACAAGAGGACATGGGTTCAATTCCCGGCCAGGACAAAATGTTGGGCAAGTTTCCTTACTCCACACATAGAATCATAGAATTTTACGGCACAAAAGGAGGCCATTCGGCCCATCTAGTCTGTGCCGGCTCTTTGAAAAGAGCAACTCAATCCCACTGGCCCGCTCTCACCCCATAACCTAACAGACCTGTTCTCCCTAAATAAAAATCTAATTCTCTTTAAAAGCTGTTATCGAATCAGCCTCCACCACCTTTTCAGGCAATGCATTCCAGATTCAAACAACCGCTGAGTGAAAAAAAAATCCTCAGCTCCTCTCTGCTTTGTTTTGAAACTATTTTAAATCTGTGACCACGAGTCACAGATTCGCCTACCATTGTTAGAGATTCGACCAATGAGTGAAATGCACTAGAGTCGTATCTCATCAAAACAGGTTGTTTATTCAGGCTAACCCGTCAGGGCTTGACACTAAACACAGGGATCCCTTAATGGTGTATACTGGGATCCCAATACTCTCCTCTGTTTGGTGGTGTATACTGTCCACCCCAATACTCTCCTCTGTTTGGTGGTGTATACTGTCCACCCCAATACTCTCCTCTGTTTGGTGGTGTATACTGTCCACCAAGAGGTTGATTCTTTATATTCTCTGCAACCCTTAATGGTGTATACTGTCCAGCAAGAGGTTGATTCTTTATCTTCTGTGCAACCTACTGTCGGTTACAGTATCTTCCATCAGTTGTTTCTCCTTCTCGAGAGCGGCTTGGCTACTGTCACGTTACAGTGTCTTCCATCAGGTCCTTCTCCTCCGTCTCCGCTCTGCTTATTCCTTTGTCTCGACGCTTTTAAAAGGTCAAGGCTCTTGCGGTCACGTGTCGCCAGAACAGTTACTCAGCCAATTGCAAGACCTCACTCTGGCCTTGTACCTCCATTGACCATGCTTACTTTGGCACGTAGGCACTATTGTTACTTCTCCTTTTATCACATGATAAGGTGAGGTAACCTCACATTGTTAGTTAAAGAAACTAAAACGCAAAACTCATGAATCGCAACATCATTGGAAACAGTTTTTCCTTATTCACCCTGTCGAATCCCCTCATGATTTTATAAACCTCTATTAGTTCTCCTCTCAACCTTCTCTGTTCTAAAGAGAATAAACATAGCCTATCTAATAACTTTCCTCATAACTACAGTACCCAGCCTTTCCTCATATTCCTCATCTCTGTTTCCCTAGCAGTAAATAGGAACCTGATTCTTAGTTGTTAACAAGTGGGTAGACATTAGTCACTTTTCTGGGAGTAACACTCCCCTCAAACAAACAAACAAACAAACAAATAAATAAATAAATAAATAATAATTTGGTTGTTCAAACCATAATTGTTTGTGGGACATTGCAGTGCGCAATTGGCTGCCGCGTTTTGACCTCAAAATATAAAGTCAATTTACTTTAAAAGTATATTCTGTGTGAACCGCTTTGAGACATCTTTTAAAAGTGATAAGGCATTATATGAAATGCTAGGATTATTATTATTATTTTCACGTCAGGAGGATATCTCAAAACAATTTCATAGGATATAATCTAAAGCACAGTGTTTTGTAGGCAAATATTATTTATGTAGTCAACATTCTTCTCCACTTTAGGGTGCAAAATAAGACCCAATCATAGTTTTTATTCTAAGGCCTGCTGTTGTCATGGTAATTTGTCATGGTATTCCGATTGCAAGGATCGAGAAGAAAGAGAATGAAAAGCAAACTGATCAAGTAATGAAGGCGGACCTGACTTGCCAGTTCATGTCTATCAATTCAAATCCTATTTACTTTATATCACAGTTGGAGTTAAAAACAAAGCTGAAATACCAGAAAGCGGACTGCACATATTTACAAAGTGCTCTGTGCCACTACCCAGAGTGAGAGATGCTGTATAAATGCAATTTATTGTTGTTGTTGCTTACATCAGTCAAGCTCTCCTCCCTGCAGGGCAAGCTTTCCCACAGGATACTGTTCTTTAATCTGATTTCCAAGGAAGGTTTTTCTGGCAACAGCAGAATTGAGGCTCTCCCCACCTCCAAGAAAGAAATTAATTGCTAGCTCCCCTGTTTGTCTTCATTTCTAGCTAATTCTTGTACTCTTTATTGATCTGGGGATTGATCATTGTTACATCTCAAAATGGAACTGATTTAAGGCTGAATTTTGCAGCCCAAGTTAAAAGTATCTGAATTTCCCAATCCCATCAACCATCTACAGTAATTAGTTAACCTGGCATTTTGAACAGCAAATGGTAAGACTAAATGACATTTTACACTGAGGGGCTTAACTAATTTAAATGCAAAGCCCCTTCAACAGAGAGAAAATAATTCATATATTCCATTCCCTTCTTCTTAAGGGATTTCACATTGAACAGTTTAGATTTGCAATTCTATAATTGTAATAACCTCTTAGTATAGGTAACATCATTAAATGATATTTAATGATGTTATCATGGAGTCCTGTAGCTCAGTGGTTACAGCACTTGCCTAACAAGCGAGAGACCTGGGTTCAATTCCAGGCAGGGCGAAATCTTGGGAAAGTTTCCCTACTCCTACATGCCTAATATTAATTGCTCAAAAGAAAACAATAATAAATTGGCCATTTCAATCCACGACTGTTTGTGGGTCGCGGCTTTGTGCAATTGGCTGCTGCTTTTCGCCCATAAGTATAGTCAATTCACTTTCCAGTATATTCTGTGAATCGCTTTGAGATGTCTAGAAGATGTGAAAAGCGCTATATTAATTGCAAGTATTATTATTATTATTGTTATTATTAACGGCATTCACTTAAAAAATATTTTACTTTTGGACATTATTTGCATTATATGCTGCCACCTGCTCTCTGAAACTGGTTCAACTCCTTTCTCACCATCTCCACTTTGTTGCCACCAACGGCTTCTCTTCCAGCCTCCACACTGTCACCTGTGGCATCCCCCAGGGCACTACTCTTGGCCAGCCACCTACTTTTTAACATCTACATGCTCCCTCTTGGTGACATCATCTGCCTACATGGGATCAACTTCCACCCTGCAAACCCGTCTTCCCCAGGTGTCTATCTAATTCTCTCTTAAAAGCTGCTATCGAATCGGACCTCACTACCCTTTCAGGTAGATCATTCCAAATTTGAACAACTCGCTGAGTAAAACAATTTCTTCTAACCTCCCCTCTGCTTCTTTTGGTAGATATCTTAAGACTGTGACCACGGGTCACAGACACACCTACCAGCGGAAACAGCTTTTCCCTATCTTGCCTGTCGAAACCTTTCATGATCTTGAAGACCTCTATCAGGTCCCCGCGTAACCTTCTCTGCTCTAATGCGAAAAGTCCTAACTTCTCCAGTCTATCATGATAGCTAAGGTTCCCCATTCCTGGTATCATTCTTGTGAATCTCCTCTGCACCCTTTCCAGTGCCTTAATGTCCTTCCTGAAATAAGGTGCCCAAAACTGGACGCAGTACTCCAGTTGAGGCCTAACCAGTGTTTTGTATTGGAAATCCTGGATGAGAGCTAACTTTGTACAGTTGAATGTCAACAAGACAGAGGCATTCCTGATTGGCTCGCACCAGTGCCTTCAAGCATCAGGTACTGGCATCATGAGCCCCCTTGGTTGCACACTCAACCTCACCAAGCCAGTCAGGAACCTCGGTGTCTTGTTCGATCCTCAACTGTCTTTCCTTCCCCACATCCAATCAATGAGCTACTCTGCCTTCCTTCACTATATTGCCAACTCTGACATTACCTCACCCCCCAGGCTGCTGAAACCCTCATACCCTCATTCACGCCTTCATCACATCCCGGCTAGACTACACAAATGCCCTGCTTGTCGGCCTTCCCAATTCCTCCCTCTACAAATTGCAGATAATCCAGAACTCTATCCTCTACCTCTCCAAGCTTCATGACCCCATCTCCCCCGTCCTCCCCCGACTCCACTGCTCCCCATCACCCAGTGGATCCAATTCAAGATCCTGGTCCTCACATTCAAAGCTCTTCACAGCCTCACCCCACCCTACCTCTGCAACCTCCTTACCCCCTATTAACCTACCCGCCCTCTCCGCTCAGCAGACTCTGACCTGCTCCACATGCCCCGACCCACCATTGGTGGGCGAGCTTTCAGCCACTCTGCACCCAACCTCTGGAACTCCATCCAGCAGTACCTCCACCTCGGCCCCTCCATAGCCTCCTTCAAGTCCCTCTTCTTCGACGGTCCATCGGTCACCCAAAATCCCCTGCTTTCTCTCCACGCTCCCCATCTCCAACCACAGCTCAGATCTAAAACAATGACTGTTCCACTAACAGATGTGGATTGAGTGATTTTTTCATGGGGTGAATTATTGCCCCTGGAAAGCTATTTGACAATCGACTGACAATCAGGTTCCTAGTTACTGGTAGGTGAACATAGCCTTGTGGAGTAACTAAAGGTTTCTCAGGTTGCACCCTGCCTGCGAATCATGCCTGTGTCCTCTTACTCGGGAGACAAACAAGGAATTTTGTCCCCATTGTCAATAGAGGATTTGACTAGGCAAGAGCTCTAGGGAAGAGCTTTGCGAGTGAATAAAATGAATATAGTTTCCCACATAGAATAAATTTGAGGTTCAAAGGATCTCAGATCTCTTTGAGGACTCAAATCTCAAGCACTGCTTTTCCACTGTGTGGCACAGCTTATGTGTCAACCAAAGTTAGTTTCCAAAAAAAGTGAAAGCTGCTCATCTTATATGTTCTCCCACCACACCAGTCTCCCTCACAACATTTCTGAGGAAAAGTTAGACAACGATTTTGCCGCTTATATTACTTATTTTGGGTAAGAATATGAGCAAGTTTTTTTAAAAAAAAGGATAACACAATGTAATTGGGTCTATCAATCCCAATCACTTCAGTACAACACACAAGCCCTCTCCCATTCTGCGACTTATTTAATCTGTAGGAGGCAAATAACCACAGGCAAAATGTCAAAGATGATAAAGCTATCTGTTGCCTGGTCCCAGACAATAAATCCATTTTGAAATACCCAGAGCTCAAGAAACTTCAAAGAATAAGTTGCCCCCAAAGGGTTTAAGTCTACAACCAAAAAGTTTGCGAAGGTGCTCCGCCCAGAGTTGTATGTTGGCTGTCAGCAGGAGTCCTGTTACTGTATATAAGAACATAAGAACATAAGAAGTAGGAGCAGGAGTAAGCCATTCGACCCATCGAACCTGCCCCGCCATTCAATCATGGCTGATATTCGATTCTAGCTTCAGCTACCTGCCTTATCCCCATACCCCTTCATCCCTTTTATAAATGAGAAATCTATCCGTCTCAGTCTTGAATATGTTCAAGGACTGAGCATTAACAGCCCTTTGGGGTAAAGAATTCCATACATTCACTATTCTCTGAGTGAAGAAGTTTTTTCTCAACTCAGTGTGAAAGGGCTGATCCCTAACTTTAAGACTGTGACCCCTGGTTTTAGTTTCTCCAACCAGGGGAAACAATTTCCCACTATCTACTTTGTTGTGCCCCTTAATAATCTTATTAATTCTTAATTTTCCAGAGAATATAGGCTCAAATTAATCAACCTCTCATCATAACTCATCCCCCTCATTCCAGGTACTCACCTAGTAAACGTACGCTGCACTCCCTCCAAGGCAAGTACATCCTTCCTTAAATAGGAGACCAAAACTACACACAGTATTCCAGGTGTGGTCTCACCAGGGCCCTATACAGCTGCCGCAAGACTTCCCTACTCTTATACTCTAACCCTTTCATAATGAAAGCTAACATATTGTTAGCCTTCCTAATTGCCTGCTGCACCTGCACACTAACTTTCTGTGTTTGGTGTACAAGGACATCCAAGTCCCTCACTTTCCAATCTCTCCCCCTCTAAAAAAAATAACCTGCTCTGATGTTTTTGCGACCTAGGTGGATGACTTCGCACTTCCCTACATTATACTTTATCTGTCACCTACCTGTCCACTCACCTAACCTATCTATATCATGCTGCATTTTTAAAATGTCATCCTTGATGTTAACACTTCTTCTTAGTTTCATTCATCAGCAAATTTAGATATATTCAGCTCAATGTCCTTATCTAGATCGTTGATGTAGATGGTAAATAGCTGAGGCCCAAGAACTGATCCTTGTGGCACTCCACTAGTCACATTCCACCAATCTGAGAAGGACCCGTTTATCCGTACTCTTTGTTTCCTACCCATTAACCATTCCCTAATCCATGTTAATATGTTCCCCCCAATTCCGTGGGCCCCTATCTTTTGGATCAACCTTTTATGCGGCACCTTATCGAAGGCCTTCTGGAAGTCCAAATAGACTACATCCACTGATTTACCCCTATCTAGTTTACTCAAAATATCCTCGAAAAATTCTATGAGATTTGTCAAACATGACTTCCCTTTTGTAAAGCCACGTTGACTTGGCCTAATTATATTGTGCTCCCCAGACTAATTGGCCTATAGTTCCCCATCTTTTCCTTTCCACCCTTTTTAAATAGTGGTGTGACAGTTGTGATCTTCCAATCCATGGGGACTGTTCCAGAATCCAAGGAATTTTGGAAGATCAGACACAAGGCCCTCACTATCTCATAAGCTACCTCTTTTGAAACCCTGGGATGCAAGCCATCTGGACCAGGGGATTTGTCACTTTTTAGTGCTAACAGTTTCCCTAGCACCAATTCTCTGCTAATGAAGATTTCCCTAAGTTGCTCCCTGTCATTTACTCCTTGGTGTATCCCTATTGTTGGCAGACTTGTTGTTCTTCTAGGGTGAAGACAGATGCAAAGTATTCATTTAGGGACTCCCCCATATCATTATCAGTATGAACTTCGATAGCATGTTTGTGAATAAATGTAACTGTTTTGATCTTGATGTCTATGTCATTCTATTGCTGCAAATTATCAATGTTATGAGTTGTATGCTTCTCTGTTTGAATGGGATCAGTTAGTTTGACTCTGCTTGCCTGCAAAATACAGTTGATCCTGTGATTTACTTTGAAACATCCAACTGTGTGAAAAGGCACTACATCAAATGCAAATAATATTATGATTATCATCAATATTACTACTACAGTGTCAATTTAATTTGCTGAACTCAATTTCAAACTATTTTTGTTACTTTTCTAGATCTGCATCAAATCCCCTCATCATTTTAAAAACTTATTTTAAGCCTCCTCTTAAGATTCTCTGCTCCAAGGAGAATAATCCTAGCTTCTCCAGCCTCTCCCAAAAGCTGAAGTCCCTCATTCCTGGTACCACCCTGGTGAATCTCCTTTGCACCCTCTCCAATGCCTTGACATCCTTCCTAAATTGTGCTGCACAGAACTGAACAGAGTACATTACTACTACAGCTGAGGCCGAATAAATGTTTTATGAAACACTTATCAGGATACAACTGGTTACCATACAACTATTACAACTACCATATAGTGCCTCTCACAGAAGGAAGCATTCCAGAGTGCTTAGGTACCCTGCCATGGTGCGCGGTGACACTACCCTATTTGCACATCAAGGAGTTGCTCTGACCAGGATCAGGCCCCATCTGTCCTTGGCCTTGGCTGAGCCCAACTGTAAAGCATCCCTGGTGACGTACTCCCTGACTCTTGCCATCACCAGTCTGTACCACCACGCACCAGACTTTCTCACAGTACAGCTCCTCATAAAAGGATCATGCGATCCTCCATATGCCTTCCTGTTCCGTGCAAACTGAGCCTTTTTCATCCTTCAATCCAGAAGTCACAGAGCTGCCTCTGTTTGCTTTCTGGAAGAAGAAGCTCGTACATTTTTCTATTGTGTGCACTCTGGAGCAGAAAATTATCTTGGAGGCTTCAGAGGCAAGCATCACATTTTGTTGGTCTCTTACCTCTTCAATTTCCTCTCCAACAAACATCTGCACCTTCTAGCTGCTGTTTTAAGAGTTTCTGAAACTTCTGCAACCCAGCCATTATCCTATTTCTGGCGTTTGCCAATTGTACCCCTTTTTGGATAAATAATTATTTAATTCTCACTTTTACCATTTCCCACCATTTTGTTGAGGAGTCGCAGAAGTCCCTCAAGGATTTCCACCCTCAATACTCCTTCCTCAACTCCTCAATATTTTTCCGGGTCATTAATTTAATGTTCAGCTTCCATGTCCCCTGACCCGTCCTCCTGCTTTCCTGCATTTTCAAGTTCATCAGCAAGGGGTGATGATCAGTAAAGAATGCTGGCTGAACGTCTGTACTTTCCATTTCTAGGCCTCTCGAGCATTATAGGAAGTCTATCCATGAAAAGACCAACTCAACGGGTCTAGAAAAAGTGAATCTCTTGGGGGCCCCATCTACTGGAGCCTTGAAAATGTCTCGCATCTGTCCGTCCGCAACCATTCTTTGGAGCAGCCTGGACGAAACGTCTACTTTCCCATCATATCTGTTTGATTTCCCATCTCTCTCCAATATACAATTAAAATCTCCTCCTAAGATGACTGGTCTGGATGTGACCAGCCAAGGAGGCAGCATCTGGAAATTGACTCTCATTTGTACCTCCCTGTTGGGGTGTACATATTGATCAGCCTGATCGGAGCTTCATTGTAGACGACCTCTACAATGAGGAGTCTCCCACCCACCACCTCCTTATGGCCAGTGATGATGAGGTTCTTTCCTCGCAGTAGGACCGCTACACAAGAGTTACGGCTGTGATTACCCCTGAACCACACAGAGGGTCCATAGGGGTTTCACCACTTGGACCAGGTTCTGTAACTGTTGGAGTGCGGAATCCAGCATTTCTGCAGGAACAGAATGTCAGCCTTTACTCTGGACAGGTACTGAAGCTTCGACACACAGTGCTTTTTTTTACTTTGCACACGTTCAGGGTACCTATCTTCAGTGAAATTTACATTAGTATAATTGTCCTCTTTCCATTGTCTTCAAGCTGCTCCAGTCTTCTCCCACCTTCTTTGGGGTCACTGGCTGGACTCGCTGCCTTCACTCCTTCCTGTTCCCACGATGTCAATCTTGGAGTAGTCTCAATCTTCTGGGTTGCTTTTGTCTTTGTCGCTTTGTTGGAGGGCCTGACAGCTACCTCCTTTAAACAGTCTCTTTTTTGGTGGGGGAGTGGAGGGTGGGGGGCGGTGTTCTGCCTTGTCCCTTCCTGTCTCTCTCTCCGTCGCTGCTTGAGTCTTGATGTTTAGACTCCGCCCACTTAGGTTTGATAATACGGACTCTCTTTTTTCCTTCTTCTGATGCTTTTCTCTGAACCCATTTTCTAACCACCTGCCATTGTTCCTTTTTCCCCTCTGTGAAGTCCATCTCCTCTTCACTGGTGAGTCCCAGCTCTATATCGCTCTCCAATAAATGGGACTCATCATTACCCGATTCTGTTTATCTTTCTTCAGGTACTTTACTCTCCTCCTCCCTTTGTTTTTTTTTCTCTTTGGGTGCGATCTGAGAAGTAAGATATATACAAGAACATCTAACTCCTCAATTAATTGTTAATTGTATTAAGTGATCCTTGCACTTATGTCTTTATTACATCACATTTTGTTTATATGTTACAGTCGTTAACAGCTGTGAGATCCATTGGAGATCCAGTTGTGGAGTTTTTCTCTGTTCCTTACAGAATATATAGGATCAAAGAAATGCTCACGGCACAGAAAATAACATTAGATCTTCTATGTCCATGTTGGTGCTAGAAACTCCACTGGAGCCATCTCCTCATCTCCATCACCTGCCTGCTTTTTTGTGCCAACTTTAAACAAGATTTTCCCCAAGTATTTGCTTAATTTCTTTATAGATGCTGTTATGGATTCCACTTCAACAACTAATTGTAGTCAGACTCAACAACCCTTGGGACAAAACAAATCTTCTCACTTTTCACTTTAAAATAAATAATAATTCTAATCCTTGCATTTCATATAGTGCTTTCCACATCTTCTAGATATCTCAAAGGGCTTCACAGAATATACTGTAAAGTGAATCGACTGTATATTTATGGATGAAACATGGCAGCCAACTGTTCACAGCAGTACCCCATATACAGTCATGGATTGAGTAACCAAATTAATTATTGTTTATTTTCTTGACAGATTATTATCAGGCTTGTGGAGTAAGGAAAGTTACACAAGGTTTTGCCTGCTGGGAATCGAATCCAGGTTTGGCACTTGCTTCACAATATTTTGGTTATAAGCCACAAATGTTGTCCTCTTGTTACTCATCAGTCAGTAGAAATCATTGCTCTATTTACCGAGGCTCCTCATCCATCTGTGGATTGAGATCAGAATCCTGATTCTCACTGTTAAATTGCTCCACAGTCTCGGCCCATCCTACCTCTGTAACTCCCTCAAACCTTACTCACCCTGTATTGTAAGATGATTGAAAATGTTGCCTCTCTTAAAAGTAGAGCAAAACTAAGCAACTTCTTTCCTACTCTGAGAACTAATGTAGTTCACATTTATTTGGATCTGAAAAACTGTATCCCCAACAAAGCAGCACATGTCTTGCATTGCATTGGAGTGTCAACTTAGACTATATGAGTTCCAAGTCCCAACATAGGAATTGAACTCACAGCCTTCTGATTCAGTGGTGAGAGTTTTAGATTCATAGATTCATAGATTCATAGAATTTTACGGCACAAAAGGAGGCCATTCGGCCCATCTAGTCTGTGCCGGCTCTTTGAAAAGAGCGATTTAATCCCACTGCCCTGCCCGCTCCCCATAGCCTAATAGACCTGTTCTCCCTAAATAAAGATCTAATTCCCTTTTAAAAGATGTTATCGAATCAGCCTCCACCACCTTTGCAGGCAATGCATTCCAGATTCGAACAACTCGCTGAGTGAAAAAAATTCTCCTCAGCTCCCCTCTACTTCGCCTTGAAACTATTTTAAATCTGTGACCACGAGTCACAGATTCGCCCACGAGTGGAAATAGTTTTTCTCTATTTGCCCTGTCGAAACCCCTCATGATTTTATAAACCTCTATTAGGTCTCCCCTCAATCTTCTCTGCTCCAGAGAGAATAACCCTAGCCTATCTAGCCTCTCCTCATAGCTGAAGTCCCTCAATCCTGGCACCATCCTAGTAAATCTTCTTTGTACCCTTTCCAATGTCTTCACATCCTTTCTGTAATGTGGTGACCAGAATTGAACACAGTTTTCCAGCTGAGGCCTCACCAAAGTCTTATAGAGGTTAGTCAGCACTTCCTGACTTTTGTACTCTATACCCCTATTTATAAAGCCTAGTATCCCATATGCCTTCTTAACAGCCTTGTCTACCTGTCCTGCCACCTTCAATGAGTCACTAACACAAATCCCCAGGTCTCTCTGTTCCTTCACACCATTTAAAATTTTACTATCTAGCCTATATTGCCTCCCTTCATTTCTTCTCCCAAAATGCATCACCTCACACTTCTCTGCATTAAACTTCATCTGCCATGTGTCTGGCCACTTTACCAATTTGTCTATATCCTCTTGCAGATGGCTACTTGCAGATAGCTCAGTTGTACCAACTGAGCTATTCTGACATCCATCCAGTTGGATCATCTGGGGGAGTCGAGTGATATACAACACAGTATTAATTCACATTTATATAGCATCTTTTCCATCAGGAGGACATCCCAAAGTGCCTAACAATATTGACTCGGCTTGGGAACCGAGGGGATGATTGAAACCTTGATTGAGGTGAAGAAGGGAGTGGAAGGAAGTCCATAAAACAAAAAAAGGAGAAAAGTAGTTCCATTTACAATGACATCGCCAGAAATTTGCTATAAAATGTCACTCCACCATTGGCTGACTGCCAGTTTGATTTCATGACTGTTTCCCGCCTGCCTATTCAAGTTGCACCAAATCAGATTTATTATGGATAAATTTGTACAGCTTATTAGTTTATGCTGAATACAGCTGATCGGGTATTTACACTGTCTAATTATTTGTCCAAACAAAATTGAAAAGGATTTGTTTTGTATGCCAGCTTTTTACTGATTCAACAAAGCAGAAATTTAAACATGCATAGACACGATGTATCTGGCACTGGTGTAAATATAAAGTTTGCTGGGAAGACATCCCAAAGCATTTCACAGGATACATTAATAATAATACTTGCATTTGATATAGTGCTTTTCACAGCTTCTAGATATCTCAAAGCACTTCACAGAATACCCTCTAAAGTAAATTGTGGGTATATTTTGCGGGTGAAACGTGGCAGCCAATCGCACACAATAGTATCCTACAGGCAGTCGTGGATTGAGTGACTACATGCATTTAATGGATTTTTACCCCTGAGAAAGTGAGAAGAAGTCAATAAAAACAGTCAATAAAAAGGATTTTAAAAGCCTGATATTACATTTCATGTTGAAGAAAACTTTCTTTGTTAAGATATGAGGTAAAATGCATGCAGTAAGCGTGAATGACAATTATCTCACACAACTATTTTCCACTCTTATCTATCAACCCTAACTTAAATGTTCAAGTTTTCACCTGGACAAGCACAACAATGCTGAATACATAGTGTAATAACTCAAATCCTCTGCAACAAAGCAATTTAAACACATTACATTTAGTAGATAGTGATGGAGATGGGAAATGTTATGTTTTGAAGTTGTTTTGGCCAAAGGGAACTAACATCTTCTTCAATCAGTAGTTTAGGGAATTCTTTCCAAATGTCTAAACCTTGTATACATAATTAAACTCAAGAGTTGAAACTCTTTTATTGACTTTTGTTTATTTCTCACTTTCTCGGCTATAGAAAGTTTATCGGCTAATTGTAGTCTCTATTTCCACATAAGGTTTTGAGCAGATCAATAGAATCTGAGGTCTGATTTGCAACAAGACTGATTTCCTTCATGGTTGCTTTAAAAATAATTATGTTCTCCTCAAAGAGACTGGTGTAAAGTTCTTTATAGCTGAAGTTTTCCCTTCTTTTGTCTCACTACCAAAGTTGTGCTAATTCAGGACTTACTTGGAAACCATCTTAGGTTGTTTCCCTTTTCATTATTATTTGATTATTATTATCTACCCCTGATATAGGGCAAGATAACACTACACGTCTAAACGCTTCCTGCCTGACAGCCATTCGGAATATTTCAAATGTTTTTAGGTTGATTTATTACTTATTCTGCATTTAGCCATATGTTAAGGGGAGGTTAACATACGGTTAATGTAGAACAATTATGTTAAAGTTAAAAAGAGATTTAACAGAGATGTTCAAAATTATGAGCAGTTTTGAAACAGTAAATAGGAGAAAACTTTTTTCTCTGATGGGTGAGTTGGGAGTTGCCCTCTGTATGATGGAAAATGTATGATGGAAAATCAGTGGATACAGGCAAGGATGTAGGTGATAGTGTCACAGAGCCTGGTGCAGGAGAGGAAACATTCTACAGAGTTCTGGATGATCTGCAGCCTATCAAGGAAGGAGGCTGTAGGCTGTTTCCTCTCCTGCACCAGGCTCTGTGATACTATCACCTACATCCTTGCCTGTATCCATTGATTTTCCATCGTACAGAGGGCACAGTTCAATATCCTGGTCCTCACTGACAAACCCCTCCTTGGCCTTGCTCCCCACCTATCTTTGTGACCTCCTAATCCTCTAACAACCTGCCCACTCATTCTGCTCAGCAAGCTCTGGCTTGCTTAACATCACCTGCCTTGTCCACCCCATCATTGGCGGGTGGGCTTTCAGCCACTCTGCCCCCACCATCTTTTTCTTGATGGATTATTATCAGTGATGTGGACAAAGGAAACTTGCCCAAGGATTTCCCCTACCAGGAATCGAACACAGATCTCGGCGAGTTCTCTAACGACTAAGCTACCGAACTACAATTGATGTTTGACATTGATGTCTAGGCAACTGAGCTGGGTCTGGGAACCAGTGAATACGGAAAAGTTGACCAGTAAATCAGGTACTTCTTAAGACAAACCTTGAATCAGGTGAGTTGGTGGTTTGGAGTTAACAATAATTATCCTTGCATTTGATATAGTGCTTTTCATGTTTTCTAGATGTCTTAAAGCGCTTCACAGAATATACTGTAAAGTGAATTGATCGTATATTTGTTGGCAAAATGTAGCACAACAGTGTCCTACAAATAGTCATGAATTCAGTGCCCAAATTATTATTGTTTGTTTTTCTTGAGGGATTATTATCAGGAATGTGGAGTAAGGAAACTCACCGTGCCAAGATTCAAACACAGGTCTCTCGCTTTTGAGGCAAATGCTCCAAACACTGAGCTACAGTGCTCCAGATCAGCAGATAGCCCACTAGAGCTCCACAGAGCAGGGGACATAATGGCTGAATGCCTGCCCATAGATTGTGGGATGGATAATGCTGTGGATTTGAAGCAGCCTAATGCTCGCTAAGGGAAGGGACTGTGGGTTGAAGGATATCACAGATGTGGAGTGTGCTGGGACTGTGTAAGCATTTGAACAAGGATTGTGAACTTGAGTTGCTGTGGGACAACTAAATACTAGGTCAATAAGGCTCTTTCATGCTCTGGTGAATCTTGAGCCTTGGATAAAATGTACAATCACGACAAATTTTATTAAAAAATAACCAGTTGTATTCCACAGCTGATATTTTTCTGCCTATAAGGGACCAGAACAAGATTATATAGATAATGTAGTCATCCAATTTGATGTTTTCCATCTAACCTTCAGTCTTGTTCTATAACCAATATTCATCCAGCAGTTTTTAGAGTAACTAATATGATGCTAACTGCTGTTGCTTGGAATCTGGTTCATGTACCTATTGCTTTGTGGGGAAAAATAATCCTTCTCATCTCTAGTCTTAATAATCCCTCAAAAAAACAATAATAAATTGGTCCCTTCAATTTCACGACTGTCTGTGGGAGACTGCTGTGCGCAATTGGCTGCAATGTTTAGTCCATAAATATATAGTCAATTCACTTGACACTGTATATTCTATATTCAGAAGACTTCAAAAGTACTATACCAAATGCAAGGATTATTATAGTTTTGTTTGAGGCTTGCCAACTGTACATTGTCTTCTTAGGGTATGCAATCTTTATTCAAATCAACTAAGCTGTTTCCATGAATCTCACCTGGGTCTTCCAGGATTTTAAAGACATAGATCATGGCTTCTCTCATGCTTTCAGCCACTACGCCCCAAAACATTGGAACTCCCTTCCTCAAAACCTTTGCCTCACCCTATCCTTCTTGTGCCTGAAGACCTGTCTCTTTGATTGCGCTGATAGTCACCATCCCCCTTCCCCCTCGCTCAGCCTCGGACTCAGCCAATGTTAAGCACTCTGAGACGCTGCCTGGAGTGGAGGGTGCTATATAAACTCAAGTTGTTGTTGTGGTGGTTCTCGAACTTTCTTTACAAATGAAGAGGTCATCTGAATCACTCTTGATTACTAACCAAATAGGTATGGACATCTAGTGGAAGGCAAGCTTGACTGTAATTCCTGCTATGGTTGTACAGTCATACCAATACTCACTGTCCAGTCTCACACAATTAATGCTTTGGGTGAACTACCCCAATAGTTTACTAATTATAATAATAATCCAAAGCTAATACAGTACTACTAATACTACCACTAATAATAAGCCTTGCATTTTATATAGTGCTTTTCACATCTTCCAGATGCCTCAAGGTGCTTCACAGTTTATACTGTAAAGTGAAATGCAAAATATTGCACATGCTGGAAGAGGAGGGTCTTGAAACCGGTCTTGAAGGAAGCAAGGGAGGGAGCAAAGCAAAGAGATTGTGCGATGGAGTTCCAAAACACACTGGCAGAGATATTGAAAGCCCAGGCACTGATAGTGGGGCGGGTTAGGTGCAAGACATGGAGCAGGCTGGAGTCTGCTAAACAGAGAGAGTGGATAGGTTGATAGGGAGTCAGCAGTTCACAGAGGTACAACAACAACAACCAAATTACATTTCTAGAGTGCCTTTCACGTCGGGAGGATGTTCCACGGAGGGAGTAAGGCCATGGAGGGCCTTGAAAGTCAGGACGAGGATTTTGATTTCAATCAACTAATGAATGGTGAGCCAATGGAGCCGGGCGAGGATGGAGATGATGAGGTCATGGAGCCTGGTGTGGGAGAGGATAAGATCCTCAGAGTTTTGGATGATCTGCAGCTTGTGGAGGGAAGATTTGGGGAGGCCGATGAGGAGGGAGTTGCCATCATTGAGCCTTGAGGTGACAGATGCTTGTGTAAGGATTTCAGCGGCCTGAGGGGTGAGGCAGTGATGGAGACGGGCAATATTGCGGAGGTGGTGGAAGGCAGTGCTGGTCATGGCATGGATATGGGGGAGAAAAGACAGTTCGTGGTCAAACACGACACCTGGGTTCCTAACTGGCTTGGTTAAGTGTAGTGTGCATCAATGGATGCTGATGTTGCCAGTGCCTGAGGTGCGGAGGCGCTTTCACAAGCCAATCAGGAGGGCCTCGGTTTTACTGATGTTCAGCTGCAGAAAGTTGGCTCTCCTCCTGGACTTGTTGTCTGACAGGCAGTCTGTCAGGGCAGCAGTAGTCGTGGAACTGAGGGTGGAGGCAGAGAGGTAGTATTGGGTGTCATCCGCTTACATGTGGAAATTTGCCCCATGTCAATGGATGATGTCACCAAAGGTGAGCATGTAGTGATTGAAAAGGTGGGGACCGAGGACAGAGTCCTGAGGATTACTGCATGAGATGGTGTGGGGACTGGAAGATAAACTGTTGGCGGAGACAAAAGTGGAGACGTTGTGAGAGTCAAGGACAGAACTCGAAGGTACAACAACAACACAATTACATTAATAGAGTGCCTTTCATATCAGGAGGACGTCCCAAGGCTCTGCTGTTGTTGCTGTAGAGGTGAGAGGAGAGGCAGTGGAGGAGGATTGAGTGGTCCACGGTGTAAAGGTGGCAGAGAGGTCGAGGATGACAAGGAGGCTGATACACAGTCATGGATTGAGTGACCAAATTTTTATTTTATTTATTTCCTTGAGAGATTATTATCAGGCATATTGAGTAAGGAAATGCTCAACGTTTTGCCCTGCTGGGTATTAACCCAGGTCTCTTGCTTGCAAGTTGAGTGCTCTAAATACTGAGCTCCTGTGGAGCAGTACCCTTTGGGAGAAAATACATATATATATACGCAGGCAGACCAAAAAGTCATGAAGCTATCCTATTATCTAAAACAAATCATTTCTTTAAGACTTATTAGACATTAGACAATGTTTTTATCCCATATTATATATGCCTTAATCACATTGTTAGGATGTCCCAAAGCAATTCAAAAAATATATTGCAAAGTGAATTAACTGTATTTTGTTGGGCAGCCAATTGTACCCAGAAGTCTCACAACAGTCATAGAGAAAAGGTCATGGAGTGTAAGAAAAGTATTGCATGGTTTTTCCCCTATTTGTAACTGTGGAAGTTGCTATGTTTCTAACCAGAACGCGAGGTTCTGATATACTCACTTTCCCTTTTCTGTCCCTCGCACATCACTGATGGGAAGAAAAGCCCTACCAGTTTTCAAATGGTTTTATTGCTGCCAGTATTCAATGACAACTCAATGAGAGACACATCATGCTCAAGAGGGTGATATATAAACAAATGTAACCAATGCAACCATTCCTTTTAAAAAGTTGTAACAACATAATAAGGGAGCAATACATCACAACCAGTTCAGGCAGGACAAGGATCATGATACATACCTGGACTAACCTGGCACGAAAATAATAAATATTGAGGGAGTGGGGTTTAGAAATGTAACACAGGCTTCAGCATTGACATTCTACAGCGCAGATCTTTAATGCATTTTAAATGTGGTGTCTCGTTCATCTTTTAAGCATCCCAGGGACATGAAAGATGAATATGTCATCTAATATAATATTTATCAAGCTGAACATGGGAAAGCATATGTCAATTCTCAACTCAGACAAATTACAATTAGGTATGTATCATTTTGTTTGCTGCCTTTTGTTTTCCCTTTATTTCTCTTCCTTTGAAAGGGCAATATGAATTCCAGCTTCCAGCTGTATGTTTTAAAATACTCATAGCACAGAGAAATTCCACCTGGTTCCAGATTGATTAAACATATTTTATTTTTATTTTATTTTATTCTACATTTTATTTAGAGATTCTGGAACTTGGCAAATTCTTGAATTCAATCTCATCTTTGAATTTTTTTTCTTTAGTTCTTAAAATGAACAGAAAATAGTCTTGAATATTGAAGCTTTATTTAAGAATTTGCCAATTTCTGTCAGGTAAAGTTTTCAGATGAGGGGGAACAAGTGTAAAAAATAGTGGCTCAGGGCTCTGTTCTCGGCCCCCTCCTTTTCACCCTTTACACGCTCCCTCTGGGCGATGTCATTCGCAAACATGGGGTAAATTTCCACATGTATGCGGACGACACCGAGTTGTACCTTTCTGCCTCATCCCTCAACCCCCAGACCATCGATGTTCTGACAGCATGTCTGTCCGACATTGAGTCCTGGACGAGGGAAAACTTCCTGCAATTGAACGTGAGTAAGACCGAGGCCCTCCTGATCGGCTCAAGCCAGCGCCTCCGCACATCGGGTGCTGCCAGCCTCAACATCCAAGGCTGTACTCTCCACCTCACAAAGCCAGTCAGGAACCTCGGCATCACGTTCAACCAAAAACTCTCCTTCCTCCCCCACATCCACCTTGACCGGCACCGCTTATTTCCACCTGCGCAATATTGCCAGGCTCCGCAATTATCTTACCCCCCACGCTGCCGAAACACTCGTGCATACATACATCACCTCAAGGCTGGACTACGGAAACTCTCTCCTCGTTGGCCTCCCCAGTTCCTCCATTCACAGGCTGCAGGTCATCCAAAACTCTGCAGCCCGTGTATTATCCCGCACCCGCCTCCGCGACCATATAACCCCCACCCTCGCCCGTCTCCACTGGCTCCCCATCCTCCAGAGGATCGAGTTCAAGATCCTCGTCCTCACCTTCAAGGCCTTACATGGCCTTGCCCCGCCCTATTTAACCAATCTACTCTCCCCCTACAAGCCCACCTGGACCCTCCGTTCAGCAGGACTTGGCCTGCTCCAAGCCCCCCGCCCGAACCGCCCCACCATCGGAGGCCGGGCCTTCAGTTTTTCCGTTCCCACCCTATGGAATACCATCCCCCAATCCCTCCGTCTTGTTTTTTCCCTTTCCTCTTTCAAGGCCGGTTTGAAGACTTTCCTCTTCGACCGTGCCTTTTGTTCCCCCCCGAATTTTTCAACCTCCCCTACGTGTTTCACCCCTCCCCGTACACTCCCCTCCCAGCTCTGGTCACACACCTCCTGTGCAGCGCCTTGGGACGTCCTCCCGACGTGAAAGGCGCTTTATAAGTGTAATTTGTTGTTGTTGTTGTAAAAAGTTGGTCAGGAAGAATGACCTTTTAAGTAAAGAGTAAAAGTCCTTGTAGAATAAATGACCATTGAGTTAACAGCAATGATTTGATTCTCAGGGTATTTAGTCTCACAGGGAGAGATATATAAGATTTTATATGGGATGATACTTTCAAATCACTTGAAACAGAAGAACAAGAAAACATAGCATTAGAGATGCAAAGAGCAAATTTAGGACAGATGACAGGAAGTAATCTGTTATGCAGGGGGTAAATAACAACTGGTTACCAGCAAGAGTAGCTGAGGCTTAATGCTCTAATGAGATAGTTTGCAGCTATAGCAAGCAACTAAAAAGGCGAACGGCATGTTACCTTTCATTGCAAAAGTAGGGAAGTCTTGCTACAAGAGTATGGAAGTCTTGCTGCAACTTGACTTGGTGAGACTGCACCAAGAGTATTGTGTGCAGTTTTGGTCTCCTTATTTAAAAAAGGACATACCGTAAATCTCTGCGTATAAGGCGCACTTTTTTGCACGTCGGAAGATCTCGAAAGTTGGGGGTGCGCCCTATACGTAGATACAAGAAATTTTGAGACTCGGAAATACAGTAAACAGGACAAGCGGCCGCCGCGCTGTCAGCCGGGGTTTGGTCAGTGTGTCCGGCGGGGGTTGTGAGGAGCGGGTGACGGGGCTTCGTTCTCGGCCGCCCGGACAGCGGCAACAGCAGCGGACTTCAGTGCTGTGCTTGCTGCCTGCCTTCTGCCTTTCCCAGTCTGCCTGCCTCCCTCCCTCTCCTGCCTTTTCTGCCTCCCTCCCTCCCTGCCTGTCTGCCTGGCTCTCTCCCTCTCTCCCTGCCTGCCTCCCCCTCTCTCTCTCTCTCCCCCTCCCTCCCTGCCTGCCTGCCTGCCTCTCTCCCTCCCTGCCTCCCCCCCTCTATCTCTCTCTCCCTCCCTCCTACTTGCCTGCCTGCCTCTCTCCCTCTCTCCCTGCCTGCCTCCCCCTCTCTCTCTCTCTCTCCCTCCCTCCCTGGCTGCCTGCCTGCCTCCCTCTCTCCCTGCCTGCCTGCCTGCCTCCCCCTCTCTCTCTCCCTCCCTGCCTACCTGCCGGCTTCCCTCCCTCCCTGCCTACCTGCCTGCCTCCCTCCCTCTCTCTCTCCCTCCCTGGCTGCCTGCCTGCCTCCCTCCCTCCCTCCCTCCCTCCCTCCCTGCCTGCCTGCCTGCCTGCCTCCCCCTCTCTCTCTCCCTCCCTGCCTACCTGCCTCCCTCCCTCCCTCCCTCTCTCTCTCCCTCCCTCCCTGGCTACCTGCCTGCCTCTCTCCCTCTCTCTCCCTCCCTCCCTGGCTGCCTGCCTGCCTCCCTCTCTCCCTCCCTGCCTGCCTGCCTCCCTCTCTCCCTCCCTGCCTGCCTGCCTCCCTCTCTCCCTCCCTCTCTCCCTTTCTCTCTCCTTCCCTGCCTGCCTGCCTCCCCCTCTCCCTCCCTACCTACCTGTCTCTCCTGCCTCCCTCCCTTCTGCCGGCAATATCATCGAAAATGCTTCCGTTTTTTTTCACCAAGAAAAGGTCAAAAGTGGGGGGTGTGCCTTATACGCGAGTGCGCCTTATACGCGGGTATTTACGGTACTTGCCTTAGAGGTGGTGCAGCATAGATTCACTAGGTTAGTTCATGGGATGAGGGGATAGGTTGAATAAACTGGGGCTGTATTCTCTAGAGTATAGAAGAATTAGGGGAGATCTTATTGAAACATAAGATTTTTAAAGGCTGGATAAAGTAGACGGTGAGGGACTATTTCCCTTGTTAGAGAATCGATAACCAGGGTCACAGTCTTAAAATTAAGGATAAGCCTTTTAGAACAGAGTTGAAGAAACATTTCTCTCTCAGCAGGTAGTAAATTTATGGAATTCACTACCCCAGAAGGCTGTAGATGCTCAGTCTTTGAACATTTTCAAGGCTGAGACTGATAGATTTTTTTTAAATAGAGGGATTAGGGGATATGGGGATAGGGCAGGTAATTAGAGTTAGGACAGAAGATCAGCCATGATCTTATCGAATGTTGGGGCAGGCTCGAGGGGCTGAATAGCCTACTCCTGCTCCTAATTCTTATGTTCTTATGATGAAATCAAAGGAATTTCTTCATCTAAACCTGTCTTGTGATATTGTGAGGCAATCAGATGCATTTCTAGAAATAGAGATGGAATTCTGAGATTTGATGAGAAGGCAAGTAGTTAACAGACTACTTTGGACTAGGGTCCGGCGATATATCGATATATTGCTAAAACCCGATAAATTTTCATATCGATACGCCGATATAGGCATTTCAAAAATATTGATATATCGAAAAAGTCGATATATCGAAAATAATCGGGATGCGCGCGCACTGAACTACAAGACCCAGCATGCTCATCTCTATACACCGAGGTGCAAAGCCGCCAAATTGCATTCATAGTCCTAGAATACAATATACAGGTATGCAAGGGGTGGGGGGGGGGGGGGGGGGGGGGAGAGAGACGGCGGGAGGTGTGGGGTGGGTGAGAGAGGGACAGTGGTGGGGGGAGTGGGGGGAGAGAGGGACGGTGGCCGGGGGGGTGGGGGGAGAGACGGGGTGGATGTGATAATACACAGATAGATAGAGATGGAGGGGATGTGAGAGAGGGGAGAGACACAGAGACACGACAGAAAAACACAGAGATGGAGAGAGTGAGCGTGAGAGACACAGAGAGAGAAAGATATTTACCTCTTTATTCGAGGAGATAGGCCCCGAATGCGCGCGCACTCCGAATGCGCGCACATGCGCAGTACGAAAACCCCAAAATATCGATATTTCGGTATATCCCAATATGAGCCCATCAATATATCTAAATCGGAAAATTTCCATATCGACGGACCCTACTTTGTACCTTTACTGTTTCTAAAAATCGTATTCTTTTGCGTGATCACAAACTTCTGGGAGACTTTATTCAGCGTGGGAATTTTATTGCGAATGGCACCGTAAACAATGCAAGAATAATCCAGTCAGCACGCAAATTTGATTTAGCATGAGTGCTTTATAATGGCTTGCACTGCATTAAAGAAGGGGGAACTTGTCCAACAAGACAGCAAATTGTGGACACGTCTACTCCTCTAAATCTCATTAATGAGCTGGACAGATTTGTCAACAACTCTTGGGGGATAAAATCAAATACTAATGATTCTAATTCAGACTCTGTATTAACTGAATTAACTTCAATGTTATTTATAAAGCATTTGTGGTGGGTTGGCACTTTATAGAATTATGCAGATATCTACCTAATATCCTAGACAGGCAAAACTACTATAAATTATACATTATAACATACAGAGTTTTGCACACACCCCTGTGAAGAGGTTCATCATGAAAATCACCTCAAACCTACACAGAGAAATTGCCTTTTTTGTAGAAAAGGTCAATGAATAATTCACACGTAGTTGTATGAAAATAGCACCTCTCTGTAAAGACGCCCTCAAGTAAGTCCCAAAGGTAGTTATTATAGGTGACCATGCTTTGAGGTTTGAAGTACAGTATATCGTTTTGAAAATGCGCTATGTGTAAGAATACCTCCCATCACTGAAATTTATTAGACAGGATTGTGATTCTGCTGCTATTGCCTTGGGATTTCCTCCCGATGTGAAGGGCGCTCTATAAGTGCAATTTTGTTTGTTTGTTTGGTTGGTTGTGATGCATTGATTTGTTCAACGCCTTGTGACGTCCTCCTGAAGTGAAAGGCGCTGTATAAATGTAATTATGTTGTTGTTCCAGGAGAATTACAGCGAAGCCTCCAGATAACCATTCTTTTGTCTGGTAGGGTGGATAAAAAGATAAACTAAACCATGTTTCATCATATCAACTTCAATTACAAAACACCAAATAAAGAATCAAGCCATCAATGTTCAGAAAAAGGTATGATGTTTTTTTTTCTCAGATTTGGGATTTTGCAATTTTCCATCTTGTAAATCATCTACCTATGACCATTAAATGTTAAGCCAGCAAATCAGTTGGGTCTCAGTCTGAGAAACATTTTTACACACCCTTGTGAAGAGGTTTGTGGTAAAAATTATCTCAAACCTATGCAGAGAAATTGCCTTTTTCTGTACAAAAGGTCAACACATAATTCACATTTACACTTGCATAAAACTAGCACCTATTTGTAAAGATGTCCTCAAGTAAGTCCCAAAGATATCCTCAAGTAAGTCCCTTGCTCATGATCATACTTGATCGTGAGCATGATATAGCCTCGTCATGCTTTGAGCTATGTAGTGTCGAGTTATGTAGTTTTAAATATCCTCTATCTGTGAGTATATCTGCAATCATCAAAAACTGTTAAACAGATTTATGATATATTGATTTGTTCCCAGGAAAATTGCTAGGGACAAATCTATAGTTGGGAGCACCTTTTCAACCTCTAGTTTAGTGAGTGAGTTACTACTCACCTAAAGGTGTCGAAAATTCTTCATGCTATGAATTGCAGAAACATTTGATGGAGACTGAATTTTTCATTTGTCTGCTAGAGGCAATGAGGTACATGAAAAGAGAAACTAACACATCTGCATCATATCAACTGTGGTCACAACTCAAGAATCCAGGCCATCAAAGCCCAGAAAAAGGCTGACAAGTTGCTTGATGCTTCTTTTTTGGATTTGGTATTTTTACAATTTCCAATTTTGCAAATCTTCCTCAAATCGTGCAATATGAAGCCAGCGAACCACTTTAGTCTCAGCCCCAAATCATTTTGTCTTAAAATTTAAGACAGTGCCAAATTGTTAAAAATTCTCAACTCCAGCATTTGATTTGAGTTTGAAATTAAACATTTTCCATAACTCTGCATTCTATAAAATGTGAAAAGGACGCATGGAATTTCAGGCTGCTGACCTTCTCAAACTGGAAATTGTAATGAATGCAACAAATCTGTTTTGTGAATATTGCATTTTGTACCCCAGAGTGGTCTTTATAGACTAGTTCCAAATGCAGGTTCTGTCTGAATAATTCATTTATAATTGGGTAGTGATTATGCAGTTGTTTCACTATAAATTGCTTCCACCTCAGTGTCAGAAACCTGATTCACTTTGATTTAAGGCTATTAGATGGATCAGTATATCAAAATTGCTTAGGACTTACACTGTAAGCAGCTATGCCCTTAAAGACAACTTTAGAAAATACATTTTAGCTAAAAGAAACTGCAATGCCACAATTTTAGTCAGATATCCAAAAAACATTAGTTTGTAAAATAGAAATGGGCCAATCAACTTCAGACATATCGTTTATTCACATTTCTCAGTCTATTCCTCATACCCTTTAATACCCTCACTTCCCACAAATGTCACTACCTAGCTCCCTTTTAAACATTCACAAGATTGGTCGGGATGAAGAATGCTGTTTGTACAAAATGTACAATATAATACAAAATGTACTATATAAATGCAATCTGTTGTTGTTGTGTTCAGGGTGTGGTTTGACGAGAATTCTGTGGAACCTGAGTATGACGTCTAAATTCAACTGTATTACCTATGTAGTCCAGCATCCTGTTTGCCTTGTTTATTGCTGCCTCACAGTGTTTGACACAGTGAGCAATGAGTCAACTAACATCCCTAGATTTTTTCAGGTTCCCTCTTGGCTCCTTCAATGCGTGGAGCACTTGTGCTTCCTATTTGGGGATCCTACATGTCGTACATTCCATTTATCAGTATTACAGATCATTTGCCAGTTATCAACACATATGCATAAGCTAACAGCTCTTTTTCCTACCTCCTTTGATTCCACAGTTCGTCTCAACTCTGTCTCATTAATATATACAAGAACTAGAAGGGATCTCAGTACAGACCGTTGAAGCACTGTGTTTACTAAATCTCTCCGGTTCTGCCCTAGTTCCTCTAACAAAGATCTGTGCTTTCTTTCCTTTTGACCGCGTTTTTGGTCACCTTTTTCCCCCTCCCCCTGGCTCGGCCCCGGGATCCATTTTGTGAAGTGGCCGAATCTGTCTGTGTGGTCTTCTTTGGCAATGTGTTCCTCACATTTGCTATGAGAGTAAATGCTTTCTATTTTCACTTATAATAGTTCCTGCTCCAATTTGAGGATCATGACCTGTTGTTTTGCCTCCCGTAGCTCGGTGGTTAGAACACTCGCCTCACAAGCGAGAGACCTGGGATCAGTTCCAGGCATGGTGAAACCTTGGGCAAGTTTCCTTACTCCACATGCCTGATAATAATCCCTCAAAAAATACAATGATAAATTGGTCAGTTCAATCCACAACTGTTTGTGGGACACTGCTGTGTGCAATTGGTTTCCGCGTTTTGCCCACAAATATACATTCATTCACTTTACAGCATATTTGTGGAGTCCTGTAGCTCAGTGGTTAGAGCACTCGCTGTGCAAGTGACAGACCTGTGTTCGAATCCAGTCAGATCAGGGTGAAACCTTGGGCAAGTTTCCTTACTCCACACGCCTAATAATATTCCCTCAAAAAGAACAATTATTGGTCAATCAATCTATCACTGTTTGTGGGACACTGCTGTGCACAATTGGCTACCGCATTTCGCTGACATATATGTAGTTAATTCACTTTAGAGTACATTTTGTGAAGTACTTTGAGACGTCTTGAGGAGTGCAAAGCGCTATATCAAGTGCATGGCTTATTATTATCTATAGGCCCTCCCCACGCATTGCACCAGTTTTTCCCTAGATTGTGTGATCAAAGTGCTGATGTGAGGTATGCAACTACAACCTTCTGACAGAGGTGAGAGTGCGACATACTGAGCCAGATCAACACCACACTGCAATAATTTGTGGGCTGAATATCTGTCTGACTCCTGGAGAATGATTTCTCCTGCTGGCTTGTTCACTGAATAGGTTTAATGGAGACAAACAATTAGAAATTAGAACCCAAAACGTGGATTACATAGATTTGATAAATCCAGACTTTGTTGAAAATACAATGCACGCTGTGTATTTTAGCATAACTAAATTCCTCACTTCACTCAACAGTTAATTACCTTTAAAGCAGTTTGAGGTGTTTTTCCATAGTAAGCATTATATCAAATGCAATATAATTTGCAATAGTACTGCTGAATATTTTGCTTATGGGCATCCTCCCTCAAGTGAAAGATCCTCCCTGAAGCTAAATAAATGTAAATTGCATTTTGAATTGTTTGTATATACATTAGACATCATGCAGCAAAAAACTTTATAAAAATAGTGGGTCTCTTTACATGAACCCAATCCACCCTATTCTCAGGAAGATGATGATAAGAATAATATGTATCCTTGCATTTACATAGCACCTTATAATGTCTTCGAGACATCTCACAATGCTTCCCACAATATGTTGTAAAGTGATAAGACCATAAGACCATAAGAATTAGGAGCAGGAGTAGGCCATTCGGCCCTTCGAGCCTGCCTCGCCATTCAATAAGATCATGGCTGATCTTCTGACCTAATTTGACCGAATAATTTGTGGGCAAAACACAATAGCCAATTGTCCAGAGGATTGTCCCACAAACAGTCCTGGATTCAGTGACCAAATGTTTTTTTTGGAAGGTATTATTAACCCCAGAAAAGCAATCCACCAATCGATTAACCAACCGGGTTCCTACTTACTGCTAGCAAATGGAGGTATGTGGAGCAAGGAAACTTGCCATAACGTTTTGCTCTATCCAGTAATCAAACCCGGATCTTCTTCCTTGCTAGACGAGATGCTCTAACTAATAACCTACTCCACAATCAAGGGATTTGCAGAAAATATACTATCTCATCTATCTGGACTCCCTGGCAAATGTCTGACCAGCAGCCACTTACATCTTCAGTCATTCCTTATACAGATTATCCTGCAATTATATAACCCAGGAGCGAACCCATTCTTACCTATATGTGATGCTCCCTAAATGCACACAACTTTCTATGTCCACTATGCATTTGTATATTTCATATAGCCTTATGTATTTCAGCTTGACTCGGTGGCATCCTCCGCTCAGCATTAGCGGGCACGCCTTCAGCCATTCTGCCCCTAACATCTGAAATTTCATCCCTTAGTCCCTCTGCCTTGCCCCCTCCCTAGCCTCTTTTAAGTCCCCGTCGGGACCCTCTTCTTCGGTCACCCCAAATCTCTTCCTTTCTCTCTACCCTCCCAATCCCGACCCCAGTTCAAGTCTGAAACATTGACTGTCCAGCACCTTGGAACATCCACCCGACATGAAAGGCACTATACAAATGCAATATTGTTGTTATTGTTCATGTTGTTGGACAGCACTTTCCTCTCAGTAACAGGTGTTATTTGAAGCCCCATGTTTATTTATCTTAATTCTATGTGACTTGGCTCCATAACTTGTATGTATTAATTTTATTTTAAAATGATGTTGTGTGTGCAGTTGTAATAAAGCCCAGAAGGTGACACTCACTCACTGCTCTTCTGACGAAATTAGGGGAAAAAAATATGTTGAGTACACAGCAAAGACAGCAGCCTTAAATTTTAGATTTTATCTATTTCTTTAGGTTAAAATCTCATCTCGCTGCAGACATCAGACATAACACAAGCATTGTTTTTATTACCTAACTTTTTTTGTCCTATATTCCTCACTTTTTTCTCCATTCCTGGAAAGTAATAGTCCAGGATTACTAACCGTAAGCGTAAGGCTTTTTGTGCAAAGTGCACAGGAGCAATAATAATAATAATAATTGCATTTGATACTGCGCTTTATCACATCTTCTAGATGTCTCAATGCACAGAAAGCAACATCAATGACATTTCTTGTCCATAGCATGCGTCTGGGTTTTGAGCGGGTAGTGATGCAGGAAGCAGTAGGTACTAATAAAATAGAATTTGGCTATTATCTAAAAGTGTGAGAAACCAGCTAGTCAATAGCCAACCGGTTAGCAAGAGTTCAGAGGACACCAATGCTAAAAGTAAAACTGTAATATCAGGGTTTCCCCAAAGGGGAAAATGAGGAATTAATTTAATAACTTAGTCTGAACAAAGATGTTAATTTTTTAAAATATATTGGCCTTTTAGATGAATCTTAAAGGCTCTGGGGATTTGATTGTAAATTGCTAAATCTTCAAAGGAGGATATTGATACAGGGCTTAAGAGAAGAACGTTTAGATTTCAATATTATGAAGAGAGAATTGCAAAAACGGAATCTATCTTGATGGATATCAGATTCCCAACGAAAGCAATTAGTGCTGTAATATATTTAGCAAAAGACCTAATTGGTTATCTGATTCGGAGTGGGTTTGAAGATTAAAAATATCATTATAAATAGAGATGTTCCACATCAAATACAGTACAGATTGGAAATACGATATAATGAAAGGTACCAGTCAAGGAATAAAAATTGCCTGTTGTGAGAAAGGTTTGCGTCTCTTCAAAGATTGAGTTATCATCAAGGGAAGCCATCCAACATTGAAACATCAGATAGGTTGTTTTAAATCGGGTTCCCTTTAGGCTCCTTTGATTCATGAGGTAATCAAAAAAACAGGCTGAAAGCAAAGGCACTGCCTCAATCACAACTTCTGGTTTGCTTCCCCAAATGCTGCACTTTTGATTGCCATATTCTTTAACCTACAGGTAACATCCTTCATCTGAGACTATGGTCCATTCTGTCTGTTCAGAACTGAGACCCTGTTTGCTTGTTCAGGTGGATGTTAAAGATCCCATGTCACCATTCGAAAAGCGAATTGAATTTCTCCTGGTGTCCATGCCAACAATTTCCCAAATAAAATTGGTCACTCCTATTTCATACCTATATTTGGGACCTTGATTTGTGCAAATTGATTACCACAATCACCTACAAAACCGACAGCTACGGTTGTTTGCAGTGTATCCTGCATTGGATGAACCTCCCGACATGTAAGGATTTTTATTAAGGATGGTTATTACATCTTGAGTATGGTGAGGCACAATCCCCTATTGCCAGAGAACAGGCAGAAAAAGATCTTTTCATTCAAATTTTCATTACGGTCATCTCACTCCAGTGAAAGACACATTAGGCCATGAGAAAGGAAGCAAACATGGGTTGATCTTTGGTGCAGGTCTTCAAGAGGATTTGGAATTGAAGTCAGTCTCTCAATAATTACAATCTTGCTTGTAGATGTAAAGTTGACAGTAACCCTTGACTTCTATGCCGATTTCAATCAATTTACAAGGCTTTCGTAGTATCACCAGTTGTATAATAGTTGAGTTAATAAAACCCTGGTGCAATTGACTTATTGCTATATTCCCCTTCGTGGAAACGTACAAGTGAGAAGAGAAATGCAACAAGACTTTTGTGCAATTGTTGATTTCCCTTGGGAAAATACTATTGATTCCCACTTATTGCCCATGTGTGGAAATACTTTTGCCCTGAACAGAATTAAACTATTGCTGACAAAAAGAAAACAGTTAACTTTATGAACACACACGTAATGTGTAATTCCAAATTTGCCATCACCAATGTGTTTGATGTTTACTATGGATCATCTTTGCACTCCTCTATTATGCCAAAACTTAAGTGAAGAGTACTTTTAATAATATAATATTAATAATCCTTGCATTTCACATACTTGCTTCATCCATCTGCGCACTTAATCCTCTATACTAATAAAACGACAATGTCTGCCTGTGTTTCAAGAAGGATCTCAATAACCGATTGACGTAGAGACACAATTTGTACCTCATTGGAAAGGTTTTCTACTGAGAGTGACATAGGCATCTTTGCTTTTGGGCATCTCCTATTGCTCATGAGTTATTTTCAGTTTTGCATTTTTCGCTGCAGTTACACTCAGTGACCGTTGAGTGAAAGTTGAGTGAAAGTGGTGCAGTGGCATTGTGCATCACACAGCACTGACCTATGCACACAGATACTGCAGTTGCAATTGGTGGCCGTGCTGCCTGTTCATGGCATTCTGTGGCGTCCTGCATCACAGTTAAATTTTTAAAGCCCTAAGTCGTCCCACTCTGTGCTCCCATGGGAGTCCTCTCAGATGAGTATAGATGAAGATGTGGTTTCTGCCCATCTGTCAATCTACATTCCATAATGGACCCTTTGGTTGTGAGTGTAGCTGCGATGGGTACAGCTAAGTTCTTAATAAATACAAGCTTGCTTTATTGTTTATGTTTTTATTAATTATTTAAGCAAGATTGTATTAATAATAAATTTGTGACAAAACTGGAAGTGGGCGTATGAGGCAGCAACCACATCTTTGTATGCTGACTCCTGGCTCCCATTGGAACTATATACTTATCCCGATGAGGAAACACATAATGAAGTGAATCCAATTACTGTGAAGCTTAGCCTTCATCCTTTGTTACAATTCTGGAAATAGGCATATTAAGAATCAGTATAATACTGCTTCACACCTAATACTGTATGGTGCCTTGACATGTGGCAATATATTCCAACATTATTATCCAAACCTGTGTTAATTCTTCACCACGTTTACATACCCAACTTTGTCATTCCTCAAGGGATGGAGACTAATCATCAACAGTTTCTGCTGGTTCTGCAGGCATTTCACTGAAGTTTTTATTCTTGCTGCTGAAAACTTGGACAGAAACAGGGCTGATGTGATCAGTAACAACTTTTCTTGCAAACAAACCAAAATTTCACATTCTTCAAAATCAGTTTGAGATGCGGTGATTGGTTTGGAGGTGGATGGAAAAGAAATGAATGGTGTAAAAGGTGTAAAGCTGAATGTTGTAGTAGTTAATGGTATAGCAGCCAATTGTATATGGGGAACAGTATAGGGGTGAACTTCACCCTCATTCCCCTCCCCACAAGTGACTGATCTGCTCCTCGAAGTTCTAGCTGGACCAGCTGATCTCTCATCAACAAAGCTTTGAAATAATGCTGAGTTGCCTGGTGCCTTGTGCTGTTAGCCTAGCAAACCAAGCCAAAGCCCTAATGGATAGTCTGGTCCTTGGTGGATAAGCAGCAGGAAAGCTAGCCAGACTGCATCTATAAAAGCAAAACAGTTTGGTGGTTAGAGTACTGTACTTACATTGCAAGCAAGAGATCTTGGTTTGATTCCAGGCAGGGCAAATTTCCGTACCCTACATGCCTGATAATCATCCCTAAAAAAAAAAAAAAATTGGTCATTTTGATCCACAACTGTTTGTCGGAAACTGCTGTGGGAAATTGCCTGCCACGTTCATCCAAATATATACAGTCAATTTGCTTTACAGTATATTCTGTGAAGCGCTTTGAGATGTCTTTGAAGACGTGAAAAGCACTATATCAAATGCAATGATTATTATTATTAAATATATCTCTTCTACCAAATCCTGTGCATCGCAGCTACGACATTTCAAATTAAATCTTCCTCAAGTGAAATTAGTTGAAACATTTATGTGCAAAATGCAATGTGTGTGTCCCATCACCAGAAATTGAGGTCAAAGCAATTCCTTGCCTTTACCCCCTGCTCCCACTTTTCAGGTCCCACCTGTAAACCTTCCTGTGACTGTGCTTATGGACACCTCCGCACCCCCCCACTACCCAGCCCCACTCCCACAGCCCACCCACCGGTTCAGTGTTAGGCTCTGCCACTGTTAAGCATTGTGAGATGTTAGCTCGAGGTAGATGGCGCTATATAAGTGCAAGGTATTGTTGTTGTTGGTGACATATATCACCTGATCTTTTATAAAACAAGTAATATACAAAAAGGAAAACTGAACACAAATTATTATTACAAAGGATTACAATTTATATTTTGACCATCCAGTGCAAAGCCAGATCTTACCAAGTGGATCCAAAATCCTCTAGGGCACTGTTGATGACAGATCGGCCAGTCTCGCTTCTTTAACAACCAAGCTGTTAACTTTGCAAGCCAAAACCTTAGTGGGTAGTGTGATCCTAGCTGGACAAGCAATGGGAACCAAACTGCAGTGTTTTAACTGGTTAATAATAATAATAATCCTTGCATTTCATACAGTGCTTTTCACATCTACTAGACGCCTCAAAGCGCTTCACAGAATATACTGTAAAGTGAATTGACTGTATATTTGTGGGCGAAACATGGCAGCCAATTGCGCACAGCAGTGCCCCACAAACACCCGTGGAGTGAAATGACCAATTTGTTATTGGTTTTTTTTGATGGATTATTATTAGGCGCGTGGAGCAAGGAAACTTGCCCAAGGTTTCGCCCTGACCTGCTTGGATTCGAAACATAGGTCTCGTGTCTCAGGTCAGATGCTACTTAAGGTGAGTGTTCTAATCACTGAGCCTAATAGTTACCCCAATGCACACTTTGGTGTCCCCAAACTTTGGCTCTTGTCAACCTGTGACCAATCTCTCTGATATCAGTGTAACCTGGGGAGAGGCTGCACACTTTATATCAGATGAACAGAAATTGCCTTACAAAAGTGGAACTCTCAGTAGTTTGGTTTGGAGACTCTTAAGCATGTGGCTAGATGCCTGTGTTTGTGATGCGCCCTGTTGACCACAAAAAAAGGATTATTTCATCCTGATCCTGCAGCTTTCACAGAGCTTTGGATCATGGGACCGTGTCTTTTTATCTCCATTGTAATGGGAGGATGGAGTTAGAGATGCTTTGTGCAGTTTATGAGCAGATATCCCCTCCAGCAGCGACCCTTCATTCGTTTCAGCAAAGAGATGACAGGTTGCATTCTCAGAGCTGACAGTACTCTTCGGATGATTCTAAATGAAACACTTGTGAGGACAGTAGCACTGTGACTCAGTCCAGTCAGATTATTGCTCAGTACTGTACAGTTAGACTGGAGTTAGCCCTGCAGTTTTTCTGTAGCAGGGTGGAATGTTCCCAAACAACAGCGATGTTTTTCTTGTGCATTATCTTAAAACAGATGCTACTTAAAATATATGTCGGTGAAACTGCAACAACAACAAAATTACATTTATGAGGCATCTTTTACATTGGGAGAAGGTGCGAAGGAGCTGAACAGTCAGGAATTAGGATCCAAACATGGGGTTTTGTTCTGCGGATACTCAAAGCGAATAACATTGAATTTTCCCAACATTTACATACTTTACCATTCAAACTAAAAGTTTGCTTGAACGAAATATATGCAGTTGGAAAAAAAAGGTAATGATACTGTAAAGTTCAAGATACGTAGCAAGGTAAAACATCCCCCATGGGTGTAAAATTGAGTTACTCCAAATCACAAAGAAGTTAATCAATGTCACCTCTATCTAACTCTGCTCATTTGAAATCCAACTTGGTAGCTGTTCTTTATAAAGGAACTGTCTCGGCATTGCATTGGCACAGAATACAAATGCTGTGGGATATGAATTCCTCTGCACAATTACCAGCTCAATGAATTCTTGATCTCAGTTTAGGGCATTGGGGAGATGAATTGACAAGAGTCTTCTCTGAAGATTGAAATGGAGAAGAGGGGCCAAGTTAACTTACAATATTCATGTTCATCAAACAACAGCTGCTTTGAATGCAGCATGACCCCATGGCCTGAAAGCCAATCATTACATATGCATGTGTTGTCTTTGGAAATGGAAACATAACTAATAACTGGATGTATGGCACATGGACTCCTGGGAACTCTACTGGAAGAAGTTCCTAGTTAACATATAAAATAATAATCCTTGTCTCTTAATTAATAATAATGCTTGCATTTGATATGGCATCTTATCACATTGTTGAGACACCTCAAAGAGCTTCACAGAATATAGTTTACATTGGATTTACGGTGTATTTTGTGGGCAAAATCCAGCAAGGAATTGTGCACCCTAACCAGTTTTATGCAGCAGTGCCCCCAAAAACAGTTGTAGATTGAAAATAATGCTTTTCACTTCAAGAAGATGTCTTAAATTTACCAAATTTATTGTAAAATGCCTGTTTTGTAGACAGCAGTCAACAGGGCTCAGTCGATTGAACTCTCACACCTGGTTCAGAAGGTTTCATTGTCAAGTCCTACATCGGGTTTTTGAGCTATAATACAATACAACAATATAATTTACATTTATATATTGCTTTTCCATGTCAGGCAGACATAATACAGTAATAATAAAAATCATACATTCTAGACATGTCAAAGTACTTCACAGTAAATTCACAGTAAATTCACAGGATAGCGTAAAGTGAATTGACTGTCCCAAAGTGTATAAATCAATGGTGTTGGCTAGCACTCCAGTGTAGTGGTGGAAGAGTGCCACATTGTTGGAGATGCTATGCTTTCAATCAGATGTTAAACTAAAGTCCCTTTTGCCTGATTAAGTGGATGTCAAAGAACACATGACTTTATTCAAGTCATTTTAGATTAGATTTTTAATGAATGATAATGTAAATAGTCTAACATGTTTAAAGAAAGATCCTAACTCACTATCAATTACAGCAATATCTAGTATTAAACAGCTTCATACTAGGGAAATATTTTTGTTTTGATGGTGTCCTCAATGAGCGATACCAACCCTTGATGGCCTATTTGTCCCTCAACAACAACTGGTACTTAAGTAGTGCCTTCCATGCAGGGTAACATCTCAGAGTTCTTAAATACCAGATAGTTCATGGGTTCTGTGTATCTACAGTATTTGTAATAATAGTGGCACTTGATTGAGCAGCTACAACATCTTTACAGAAATGGAAAACATTTCTGTAAAGTGCAGTGAGTGTGTACAGTATTTATAAACAGATGTGGCAGCCAATTTACATCCAGCAATGTTCCTTAAACCGCTGTAAAATGTATGAATTTCATTTCAATGAACTAATTTTACCTGGGTGATTGCTGACCAGGACACAGGACTCCATGTATAGCGTTGTCTGACCTTTAGTATTGATTTGAAAAGGCAAATGTTATCTTAATATCTCATTCAAAGAGCATCATCACAAAGAATGTGGAGCTTGAAATGTATAACCATCGATCCAGAAGTGAAAATACTACCTACCAAGGCAGGCCAGGCCGGCAGCTGTAAGAATATTATTATAGGCTTTAATCACTCCACAGCATTTTAGGAAGAATGCCTTCTCTTTAATGACTGTATCAAATACAATTTGTTGGTCTGAATCCATTTTGTGGAGTCCTGTAACTCAGTGGTTAGAGCATTCACCTCGCAAGCAAGAAGACTCAGGTTCAATTCCCAGTAGGGTGATATGTTGATCAAGTTCCCATACTTGCTGTGAAGCCTCTGCTTACTGAGCAGTAAGTAGGAAACCAGTTGTTTAGTTGATAGCTTTTCCAGAGGTAATAATTCCTCAAATTATTTTTAAAAAATTGGTCACTTTAATCCACGACTCTTTGAGGGACACCATTGTGTGCAATTGGCTGCTGCTGTTCCTTCCACAAAATATGCAGTCAATTCACTTTACAACAACAATAACAAAATTGCACTTACATAGCGCTTTTCACATCGGGAAAGGCAGTACATTTTGTAATGTATTTACAGTACATTCTGCGATGGGCTTTGAGATGTCTAGAAGACATGAAAAGCATAATATCAAATTCAATTATTCATATTATCAATATTATGTATTTCTGTCAAGATATAAGGTTTTCAATTGTGGAATCTTTTAAGTCATTTGGTTCCGTAATTATCAACAGCTTAACTCAATGGAAACTGACCTCAAAGATAGATTTGGCTCAGCTATCAGCTCTCCCCATCTTTGAGTTAGAAGGTTGGGATTCAAACCAATTTTAATCTGTGTTTTCTCTATTTCCAATGTACAGCTAGCTGCAAACTGTCTGATCAGTAAAATTGGATATCGTACTGTTTGGTAAGTATTCACCAAATGAACAAACAGAAAGAAAATTTTATCTTTTTACAATATTGGGTTTTTCTATTTGATCGCAAAATTACAATCTCAACAGGTTAAGAGCCATTAGCAAAATATGGATTTTTTTCTTGCATGTTCAATTTTAGTCTGTCGCCTATCAAACTAGAAGCTCATGTATAGGTTTGTAGAATCGTAGAATTATACAATACAGAAGGAGGCCAATTGGCCGATTGTGTATGTCAGCTCTTTGAAAAGAGCAGTTAAATCAATCCATACCCTCACTCTCTCCCCATACAGCTGAAAGCCTGTCCTCTCCAAGTAACTATCTACTTTGCTGTTAAAAGTTGTTATTAAATCAGCTTCCACCACACTTTCAGGAAATGTGTTCCAGATCCAAACAACTCGCTGCATGAAAAAACTTGTCCTCCCCTCCCCTGTTTCTTTTAACGACTAATTTAAATTGGTATCCTCGGGTTACTGACCCACTCACCAGTGGTAATAGTTTCTCCTTGTTTGCTACTTTTCCTAGCTTTGCATCAGCTGTAAACTTATTCTCCATATACCCAAGCCCAAGCCATTTATATAGACCAGAATCAACAGTGGTCCCAATACTAGCCCCTGGGGGACACCACTTTGAGATTCTTAAAGTGTTCCACTGAAGACAAGGTTAAATCAAACTTAAAATCATGTGCTTCTTGCTGAGCAATTTTCTGCCTGCAATGCTTCGCTTACCAGAGATTTCAGCATGTACTAAGTGTAATAACCTACCTCAGACTCACTGAGAAAATGCATTATCTTCAGAACTTCAATTCAAATGGAAAGTTTATACAGCGTATATTTTGATGCAGTGAACACTTTTTCTTGAAATGATTTTGGCACATCTGTTTTTCCAGGCTATCTTTACAATCTGTGTAAGACCACATTCAGTGACCACATTCTGAACAATAAATAATGTGAGACATTTTGTTGTGTTCTTCTGATGTGAAAGGTGCTTTACAGATGTAATTTGTTGTTGATGCGCAAAATGCAAGGATTAGTATTATAGTTATTTATCTTTCCTAATCACAATTTCTGCTATTTCCTAGTACCATAATTTGGAGATTAAAGATACTTTAAATGTAGTGTTTACCAGTAATAATGATTGGGTTCCATCATGGTAACTGTTGGAAGGCAGTTCATTATTCTGAGAAAAATCCCTTTCGTCAGCACAGCGAACAAACAGATTAATTGATATGTGCTACCAGAAAAGAACAACACTGTTTTATTCCACATTGTTTGTTTCCTAACAGTTTAGGAGGTTTTATATCTTGTATTACCACTTTGACTAAATGAGCTTGTTTTGTATAATGCTACAGTTGATCACGTCGAAAATAAAATAATGTCACTCAAAAAGCTAGCTCTTTACACTTATGCTAATGTGGAATTAATTAACTTGGTTAGCTGTACACTGTGCAAGTCTTTGATATCTCTGAGATAAGATGAAAGGTAATTAGCAACTCTAAGGACAACAGCTTGCATGGGACTTGGAACCTATATAGTCTACCCTGACACCCCAATGCAGTGTTGGGGTTGTGCTGCGTTGTTGAAGATGTCCGCAGTGTCTGTCCTTCAGATGAGATGTTAAACTGAGGTCCCATCTGCTTCTTCAGGTGGACATTAAAGATCCCATGGCACTATTTGAAAAAAAATGGGTGTTTCTGTCAGTGGCCTGGCCAATAATCTCCCACTTAAAATTGTTTATTCAACGTAGGACATTGCAAAGCATACATTGGCTGCTGTGTTTGCATATAAAAAGAGGGAAGGAAATACCAACTGTCTGTAGATTCACTTTGTTTCCAAAGTAATTTAGAATGTCTAGATTTTGTCAAATTCCTAAATACAGGTAAAGCCTTAATTGTGAAAGCCATGTTTTTCTGTAAATTTATTTTGGAAACTGTAAAAAAAAAATGGACTTCAACAATTTGCCAAATCCTGGGTGGTGTAAATGTTACATAACTCGAAAAAATGTGGACCTGGGTGCTTGTGCGCTTTTCCCTATATGTGTTCTGGGGTATGTAAGATCTTCAAGGACACAAGGTAAAAATCAAATGATTGTGCCCAACACCATCTCTTGACATTAGAATCTTCTGCTCCTTAATATATATGATTGGAGGAAATGTGCTTCTGCCCACCTCATCACCGAATGGATCAGATAGAGATTAAACCAGAAAAATACCTCTTTATTTAAAAGATAATGCACACATTTCAGAAATCAACCTTTTCCCAAAAGCAGTTGAGTGCAAAGAACAATGTAATCCAAACTCACATTAACCTGTGAAGTCAACCCAAATTGATGTACTTTAAATTTCATAGAATCTTACAGCACTTTGGTGGCTATTTGGTCTATCATTTCTGTGCTGGGTCATTGAAATAACCACCAATTAGTCCCACTCTAATGCTCTTACCCTATAGTCCTTTTTAAGTACCTGTGTAAGGGTAGGCTTAACAAATGTGCATTAACCCTTATTATTGTATTATTATTATTATTATTATTATACCCTTACATCAAATATGTTACTTTGGGTTGTGCCAGTAGAGGCAGTGGAGTAGAACAACAACAACAACAAATTACATTTATATAGCATATATAGAGAGAACAATTATTGACTCATGGAATGTCTCAGAGTCTGTTGTACTAGGTTAAAGATCCCACGTTTGAAAAGAAAAAGGAGTCCCTCCTGGTGTCTTGGCCAATAATTCCCTTGAATTTTGTTGTTACCATGCCTTTCAATGCTGTTTGTGGGAGATTGACGTGTGCAAATTGGCTGCCGTGTTCCCGCACAAAATACACTAATGCAAAATCATTTTACAAAAAAATGTTCTGAAGCTCTATGAGACGTCCTCCAGATGTGAAAGGCGCAATATCAAACTCAATCATTTATTATTATTCTTAATACTATATTTATA
The DNA here is from genome assembly GCA_035084275.1 of Hydrolagus colliei. NCBI lineage: Eukaryota > Metazoa > Chordata > Chondrichthyes > Chimaeriformes > Chimaeridae > Hydrolagus > Hydrolagus colliei. Next base: position 30,767,858 of record CM068744.1, read on the forward strand.
TTGCTAGTATTACTTTAAATTTCTGGATCCACACCCAGTCTCTGGTCCTGAATTATTGCAAGTTTATGTCGTGGGCTTCAGTTCTGATGGTCTCTGATTCATCTGTTAACCTTTGCTTATTTTCAATAAGAAAGGGAACAGCATTTATTTCAGAGAACTAAATTAAAATTCCTAACTATGAATTTAGTTAAAAATCTTATTTCCCCACAGTATATACTGTAAATATTTTTCTAATTTGTTTTTTTTTACTCTTTTCTCATTTGCTTTTATACACTCTGCTAGAGCATTGTCTCAGAAGGTACCACAATGAACTTAGGGCACTGCTTTTATGCAGAATAAATGAATTGTGTTATCTTGTGTTATTGGACCCCAAAATAAGTTGCGGAAAGGAGATTTGAATTCATCAAACGTAACCTGGCTTTGTTCATTTTGTTTCTTGTAGTTAGAAACTGAATCATGAATAATCCTTGCATCGTGTAGACAGCATAAAGATTTAACTGCTGACAAGTGTGGTGACTGCATTTTTGTAGATGGACAAGGCAATCAATTTCTGCACAGCAAGTTCTCACATACAGCTATGAAGTGAATGATTAACTTACTTTCTGTTGGTCAGAAATTTGGGAGATACTTCCTTTTCTTTTTCGATTTCATTGATTCAGGTCATGGGATTTGTGTGGATTGATCTAAACTTACAGATGGGCCCTTGATTTGTCATCTCATCACCATAAGAAGGTGGCAATTTGCATTTATATATCTTCTTTCACATAGGATAACTTCTCAGAATTCCTTATAGGAACAAATTTGGATGCCAGGCAGGGAGAGTGCATGGGTATAGAAAGGAGAGGGAGCCATAAGACTCGGACATTGATGGTGATGCAGAGTTGTGGGTGGAGGGGCTGTGATGGGAGAAGACAATCGCCTCTGACAGTGCAGGGACTCTATTAACTCAGTGTTCAAATTATTATATATCTAAAACCTTGCAATCAACTTCGCATTTTGGAGATGTCAGGTTAAGTCATTGTGAAACAGTATCCAAAATTCCATACATTTCACAAGTGATAATGATCCAGAGACAAAAATTGCATGCAAAATGTGAAACTTATTTATACTTATTTATTCTAAACAATGCTGCATAGATTAACCTCAATTTAATTACATAACCCACTACAATTGTAATTTGCTTTCCATTATTATTATTTATGCAAATTAAATTTATTCAGCTGAATATGGTTACTTACGTAAGCAATTTATTTTCATTAAATTTTCCCCCTGAGATCAATTGACACTGTTTATTTAAATAATGTGCCAATGCTTGGTCTTCAAATCAGTTTCTGTCAAGATCATATTGTCTCTGGCAATTTATCCTCTCTATTACCGTTTGGGAAGTAAACCATTGCAATGTTTCCCAATAATATTTCAGGAAACTCGGGCTTAAACCAAACATACAGCTTGTGCCGTTTATGATTTGATATGCGAACGGTCTTGTTTTGTTACCTAGTTATCACTTAATTGACATAAACTCTAACATGAACAATGGGCCAAACGACCTCTTACAATTTGTTTTCCTCTATGAATGTAAAGTTAGGTTTACTCTTCTCCAGTGATGTCAAACCTGTAACCAGTAGGCTGGAATTTGTCCATGGAGCCATCAAAAAGTGTTCAATTGATAGTATGTTTTCAGTTGTATCTTGATTGAATATTCTCGATTTATGGCATGTGCACAATTGGTTGCTGTGTTTGTCCATGAAATATGCAGACACTTTACAGTATGTAAGCGCTTTGAGACATCATCTCGACAGGAAAGGTGCTGTATCAAATGTAAGCATTATTAATAAACCTTGCATTTGATAAAGGACATTATTACACTGTCAAAACATTACAAAGTGGTTCATGGGATTTACTGGAAGTGTAATAACTGCGTTTCCTGGGATTTAAATTTTATTTATACAGTCCAACATTATATTTGTACTTTGTGATTGAAGATAAAGATGCAACAATTGTGTAGAACTATTCTGAAATTTTCCAGACACTCAGCAGGTTATATATAGAAAGTAATAAATCAAATGGTTTAATATTATATAAGGAAGCACGTCTTTACAGCTCGTAATACTGTAGTGTACGAAGATAATCACTGTAGCATGTAAGATACCATATACTGTAATACAAAACATGCAAGCTCCCTTCTCGTATTATATTATACGACTAAAAGATTTCTCTCAGCCTCATTCAATTTGTTCTTCTGTCTAACTCAGGCATATCATCAGCTCTGGGATATACAAACATTGCATAATTGCACAAATTAAATATCAAGTTGTTGATAAAATCAACAATTTGAAATGTTCTGCCTTTAATGATTAAAACTGCAGTTTTAAAAGGTTAAATAAGGGATACAACTTGTTTTTTTAGCAGCATATTTTTGCTTTGTTATTATTTCCTATGGGTTTTCAGGTTCAATGCTGGAGAAAAAAATATTTGGGGGAGTGTAGATTGAGTTGCTTTTTTTATCTTCCAGCCATACAAGTGTCTTAGCTGCTGTGATATATGAGGAGGGAAAATAAATGTATGGGGAAGAAAGGAACAAAAATGGCTTTATCTATGTGAGATCCATAACATGCCCTCAGCATTTGAAATTCAATTATGGAATTAGAATGAGTACAATCTATACATATATTTTTCAAATGAAAGCAATAAAGTAAATTTTCTAATAGAAATCATCTGATTGAATGAAACCATTCAAGTTATTATTAATGTACATTGACTATTTAAATTACTGTGCACACATTGGCTGCTGCATTCACCTACAAAATACGTTCCCTACGCTTTACATTAAAACTCCTGGGAAACACTTTGAAATTTTCTTCAGATATTAAAAGTGCTTTATTCAATGGAGTATGAACTATTCAAAACTCTGCCCATGTTCTCTCTCACACAAGGCTATGGAAGCCTATCACTCCCATCCTCATTTAGCTCCTTTCGCTCCCCATCCCTCAAAGGATCAAGTTCAAGATCCTTGTCCCATCCCCATCTTACCACTGTGACCTGCTACAATCTTATCTACCCAGGCCAATGGGCCTTGACCGGTTTTGTATTCCTTGCCCTATCCGCCCAACTTTTGTTGGGTGGGGTTTCAGCCATTCAGCCCCCACTCTCCAGGACTCCATCCTGGAGTTCTTCCAATTCCCTCCCTCCCTCCCTCCCTCCCTCCCTCCCTCCCTCCCTCCCTCCCTCCCTCCCTCCCTCCCTCCCTCCCTCCCTCCCTCCCTCCCTCCCTCCCTCCCTCCCTCCCTCCCTCCCTCCCTCCCTCCCCTCTTTCAAAGTTTACTCAGTTACTAATTCAGCATTATAATTGAACTTTGGTACATCCGTAAACACAATTTTTGCTAGTCAGAGATCAGAATATAAGGAAGCTTGAATTTTATTAACCACACAATAAGTATAAAACAACCGATTCATAATAGTTGCACATTAAAGGTTATTTGTCACTCATATTACACTCTTGGATTAGAACAACTGAATTGCAACTCCCATAATCTCAAGACAACTTTACTAGAACAACCGAATTGCGAGTAATATTATCCCGATGCAACTTACTTATAAAATCATTCATGTAATGCACAAAAGGTTAAAGCATCAGTTATCTGTAATCCAAACTATTCATGATTGCCATGTGACTGTAAAGTGGGTGTATGTGGGTGAGTGTGGGGGCAGCCTGGAGGCCTGGACATTTTGCCCAAGATTGGGATTATAATACCCATTCAGCTCTCGCTCTACCCTTTCATCCCTCTCGACTGGATGATATTTCTGTTGCTGTAGTTGTAGCTGCAGGACAGATTGTTCATTCTCTTTCTCTCACTTTCCCTCTGGGTAGTGTCTCTGCTGCTATATCCATAGATGCAGGACACTCTCGCTCTCTCTCTCTCTTTCCCTCTGTACAATGTCTCTGCTGCTGTAGTAGTAGAATTAGGACACGTTCACTTTCTCTCTCTCTCTCCAGCCTCAGCACTGTTCTCTTTCCTCTCTTCACAAGGTGTTGGTAGACACCCTTCGTCAATAATCGGTTAATTTGCTTGACAGAAGTTCTCTGCCTTGTCCCTTGCAACTCATCCGATGATCAGCGTGATCAACTGGATTTGTGATTTGGCTGCTGGTCTCTGAATCCCATCTTTGAGCCAAGACAGAGTGTAGCTTCTGTGCCCAAGTTCTCCTTTTCCTGTTCTCCTACTCTTCCACTGAAGAGTCAACCGATTGACTGAAAAGTCAACTGACTGAAGAGTCGACTGATTTAAATCGACCAAATTAAGAGTCGACTTCCTGAAAACCTTCTCTAGTTCCTATTCTTATACCTTTTAGCAGCATTCAGACAATACCACGGTCCTTCCTTCGTGTCCCGATTAACACTATCTGATTGTGACCTTTTGGTCTTCTTAATTGAATTAACAAGTCAGCATTTCTCATTCTCACTGGAGGACTTCTGTCCTGCTAATTCAATTAATCTTAGGAGGAATACCCTTGGCTTGGCATTCCTTGCCCTCTCCTGCATATACAAACAGTTAATCCCTGTACCAACCTCCCATGTACTCTGTTCTTGAACTAGTCTATCCGTTATTTTCCTGATTACTTTCTCTCTGTTCATTGTGTTACTTTCCTGATATCGTCTGGTCTTAACCAGTTTGCTAAGAGCTGCTGACTTGAGTTGCCCTTGGTTCTCGTGGCTTAACCAAGGCTTTACTACCCTTAATGCTTATGACAACCAATACATACATTGAAAGGTTACGTTGAATTAAACCATAATTTTGAAGGTTCAATAGCTACGATTATAGCTTCTTAATAAAAATTAGTAAATACTCATGTTTCACTGTTAACACATCCTCCTGATGTGAAAGATGCCATACAAATGTAAATAGTATTGTAGACAATGGGTGCTGGTCCCATCACTATAAAGTATTTTTATGTTTCATCAATATAATGCTGTAAAATGAAGAACAATGTGAGAAAATTTGGCTCACAGTGAAAATCTCCAATTAACGTACAATCTACCCATTAATGAAGTTGGCAATTAATTTAATATATTTGTGTGTTATCTAAAAACATAGCTACTGGGTGGAACAAGTAGGTTTTGTACATACAACACCTTCAGATGAAACATTAATTAATTAAATAATTAACTAATTGTCTCTTCCAAAGTCTTACAAATAAAACCATCCAGATTAGATTGTCATTGAACCTGGCTGCTTTAATGAAACCCGATTAAATGTTGAGAAGATTAAAGTTGCCGAGAGGAATCTACAAACAGAATTGAGGACAGGAATATCTTAAATTCCAATTTATCATCTATGACATAATAATAATAATAATAACAATCCATAAAAATTGTGTTTTTCAATCCATGACTGTTTGTGGGACACTGCTGTGCACAATTGGCTGCCGCGTTTCACCCACAAAATATACAGTCGATTCACTTTACAGTACATTCTGTGAAGCACTTTGAGACATCGATAAGATGTGAAAAGCGATATATCAAATGCAAGGATTATTATTATTATTAAACCAAGCTCACCTGCCTACTCAGGTGCACATTAAAGATTCCATGGCACTATTCGAAACAGAAGGTCTTTTATTCCCAAATCATTTCCAGGAATTCACCAAATAAGATTGGTCACTCACTTCATGGTTGTTCTCACTCGAGCTTCACTCGCCGATTACCCCAGTCCTTGCCAGACTTCACTGGCTCCCTGTCACAGATCAGATTGACTTCAAGATCCTCACTCTTGTGTTTAAATCTCTCCACTTCTCTGTACCCCTCTACCTCGATAACCTCCTCTCTTCTCACAGCTGTACCCACTGCCTCAGCTCCATTGGGTCTGGCCATCCTCCTTGACACCTGAATCCTCCACTCCACCATCGGCAGCCGTGGTTTCAGTTACTACGCCCCGAAACTCTGGAACTCCCTCCCTCAATCCCTCTGCCTCACCCCCTCCTTTTCCATTTTCAGGTCGTGCCTGAAGACCTTTTTGTTCGGCTGCGTCTATGGTCACCTTTCCCTTCCCCCTGGCTCGGCTTCGGGCTCCACTATTGTGAAGCGCTCTGAGATGCCATCTGTCATGGAGGGCACTATATACAAGACATCCAAATTGTTTGGTTGTTCATGGTGCTTTGTGGGACATTATTGTCGTAATTAACTGCCATGTTTGCCCAGAAAAAACATGGTTACTATATTTTACTGTATACTCATGCTTTGGGACACCTTCAACTATGACTTGCATTTGTAAAGCGGCCTTCACATGGGGTAGCATCTCAGAGTGTGAGTAAAGTGCGATAATGTGATTTATGTGAACTCATGTAGCGGGATTAGCATAAATTGGGTTGTAGAGGGAAAAATCCTTGCTTCTCACAGAAGTGAATAACTAGTTAAGAAATCCACGAGCTGGTACTTGCAAGTAAAGTGGCATTTCTGCCCTCATTCATCGCCACTCTCTCCTGTCCGCTGTGCAAATGTTAATCTGATTGATTTCCACAGTAATTTCCGGCTATGCATATATACAGAGAAGCATAGCCTTCAAGAATCAACACATTATTGCACCTAAAAGTACAAATTCTCCTTTCCAGTGCTTTGTGTAATGTTTAAAAGAGGGAGACAACTTATTTATCTAAACAATGTTAATCAGCACTTACTAATGAAAGAGTGTTAAGAGAAACACACTTTCTGTAAGGTGAGGGCACATATTTAAGGTAATCGCAAAAGGAATTAAAGGGGAGGTTCTGAGAAATGTCTTTACACAGAGGGCAATTTCTGCCAAAAACAATTGAGGCAGAGTTGGTAGATTACATAATACAGTACTTCAGAAAGGGATAAATTAAAGTTAAGTATGGTGAGCGATTTGGAGAGTGAGATTACACTTGGTCGCTCATGTGGAGAATTAATGGGAAGATCGACCTAATACTGAGCTGTAACTTCTCCACCTGTAAATTCTGACCTGGTTATTATTTAATTTGACAGGGCATGTCCATGAGTAAAACACAGGTTTGCAAAACATAAAACAATAATAAAATAATTCTTGCACTTGGATCTTCAATTCTTTCACATATCAGAGAGCTTCACAGGATTTTACTGCAAAGAGCAGTGATTTTTTATTTAAGAGCACACGCCTACAAAAAGGCACACATTTAACAGACATGGTATATGCTTGTGTTGGCTGGATTTGAAACGTTAGCTAGAAACTTATTAGTTGAAAGGCCTGATATTTGCTGTACTGTATTAAAATATGGCTGAACATAATGAAACGTTCTGAGTGGCTGCTCAAATCAAAACATGAATCTACAATATTGAATAAGGGGAGGGAAAATATGGTTGAAGTTTCTAATAACGTTGCTCAGCTAGTTATAGAAATAACTTCCACTTCAATTATCTGACTGTTGCACAATGATCCAAGTTGAATTTTATTCTCAGTATGATAAATATCAAGTGCTTTGAAGAATACAGTGCATTCTAATGAATATGTATGGAGTTAATTAAATGCTAATTCATTTTTTTCATGGAATGTCATGGCCTTAAATTTTGATTAATTAATATCCATAGATTAATTAATTTCCATCTTTGTCATCAAGAGTGATTCACTTTGCTCCTAGCAATGAGTTCAGAAGATTAAGAAAAATAAAACAACTGAAGAAACATCACACGTACCAGCTACCTTTGTCATACTCTATCAATGCTGTCAGGAGAACAGAATTTATTAGCTAGAAAGGTTAGAAAAGAAAAGTTATTTGATGCAGTGATGTTTTATTAACTCAGTTGTCAGAATTAAAATGGCCTTCACTGTACAGTAGAAGCTCGTTTATCCATGACTCGATGCACTGGCACTTGCGTATAACCGGCACTCCCAAAAAAAAGTTCCCATTTGACAAACCGGAACTTATCCGGAACAATAGCAGTGGAGCATTTCTAAATGCATAAATAATAACATAATTACAGAATATTGTATTGGCACTCACCGTCAAAACCATTCTCCTGCACCCCACTCCCCCGCTGGTAGATGCTGCGCTTGAAGCTATGATGCTGCGGTTGAGGTTTACAGTCCAGCAACTCTCCCCAAAATGGAGCACGCCAAGAGGTTGAAAAAAACGGAGCATGTATGACTTCAAAGTTATACTAACGGCAAGCCGATAATGCTAGCCGATAACCCACATTGTCACGCAGATGCAGTATTTCGGTTTGCCGCTAGTAGTCTAGGGCTTTGGCTTGCAACTAGTAAATTCGCACAACTTTAAAATTGCTGTATATTTTACTGTATATAGAATTTAAACAACTAGGCTTAGCCTATCCTCTCTATTAACAGTCACAAATGTGCAGAGGAACAGAAAGTCCTCGGTGCACCAATGAAAACAGTTATAAGAAATAGCTGGTCAAAGAATTTAGAGAATATCTATTAGAAGTGAACTTGTGCATTGCCAAGTGAAATACACCAAACTGCACTTAATGTCCCCTAACTTCTCAGAACTTTTTTATCAGTCTTAAAAAGTATTGGATCAAAGTCAGATACTTCTATGCATTGCTATGGAATACAACTGTGCTCATGTTCGCGGACAAAAATATGCAATCATTACACTTAGAGGTAATTCTCCCTCTGTCTTGTTTTAGACTTTGTTCTGAGTTTCAGAATGTGCTAATCTTGGAGCAATTCCCATATTTAGAAGTTGCTTATGGTCACGCTCCCCAACACCCACTCCCCACCCCCCATCTCCCCACCACTCCCTGGCTTGACATCAAGCTCCACCACTGTTCAGCTCTCCAGGATGTTATCCTCCATGAAGCTCTCCAACATGTTATCCTCCTTGAATAAGTCCAATTTGTTGTTTGTATTTCTATTTACTTTATAAGATACTCTACTATCTTATAAAGATTACAGAAAACTGCCTCAAAGTTGACTGAATTGAAGAAGTTTCAAAACCTGCACACTGGCCTGGGAAAGTGATCAACTAAAGAAAAGCTACGGTGTTTGGGAAATTAGAATGAAATGTTGAGGAGGTTGGAATCACACAGAGTAGTGTCCTGTGCACTGCGTCCATTGGAAGCGACATTGAACAATGTTCCATTCCGACAGTTCAGTTGACAGTTCGCTTTATAAATAGGGGCATAGATTTCAAAAGTCAGAAAATTATGATAAACCTTTATAAAACACTGGTTGGGCCTCAGCTGGAGTACTGTGTTCAGCTCTGGGCTCCACACTTTAGGAAGGATGTCAAGGCATTGTAAAGGGTGCAAAGGGGATTTACCATGATGGCACTAGGAATGAGGGATTTCAGTTATCAGGAGCAGTTATAGAAGCTAGGATTATTCTTCTTGGAACCAGAGAAGGTTAAGGTTAATTGAAGTTTTCAAAATTATGAGGCGACTCGATAGGGTGAACAAGGGGAAACTATTTCCACTGGCGAGTAGGTCTGTAACCCGAGGACAGCGATTAAAATAGTTGTTAAAAGAAACAGGGGGATGCATTTTCATGCAGCAAGTTGTTCGGATCTGGAATGCATTGTCTGAAAGGGAGGTGGAAACTGAGTCGATAACAACTTTTAAGAGAAAAGTAGATAGTTATTTGGGGAGGACAGCTTTGCAGAGCTATGAGAGTGGGGGAGTGAGATTGATTTGGACAGCTCTTTTCAAAGAACCGGTACAGGCATAATGGACCAAATGACCTCCTTCTGTGCTGTATAATTCTATGATTCTACCCTTCTATGATTTTATGAGTTCAGGTTAATGTCAAAGATTGTTGGCAGTATTCAAAAAGAGAAGGGAGTTTCTATCGGTATCCTGGCTCTCAGTGGCTGTTTGTTTGCTTGTACGAATTAAAAAGCATTTTGAGGCATCTCAATGATGTAATAAGGCTCTAAATCAAATGTACAAATTATTAGATAATTATACCATTTTCCCTACACTGTTGGTCTTTCTGTAACTTCACAATTTCTCTCCATGTTTTCTGAATAGACTGTGCATTTTTGGTCTCTGTGTCACCACATCCTTTTTTATACCTACATATTCCCTGTCTCTTTCTCCATATTATTCAGACTTTATCCACTCTGGAGATCCATATCCCTGTTCTTAAAATTCACAGATGAGATACGCATGTGGACTGTCAGTGGATGGAATGAAAGATTGTGAAGGTTAGAAGGCAACGATAGCACAGGTAATAATTGAAGAAACAGGATGGGGCAAACACATGAGTAATGAGATGTAAAAAAATGGTGGGTTCATTGCGGATAGAAAGTTGCTATATTTTATTGACAATTTACCATAGGAATTTATTTAAAGCCCTGTATGAATTATTTTAAAATGACAGTATCACTTTTTTTATTGCCTGCAAGATAATTGAGTTAAAATCTAGTTATTTATACTATGGGAGTAAAGAGTAAGACATGTGATGTGATAATTATCTCATGTTGCACTTGATACATGAATAATGGAGTACGAAATGCATAATCCGGGCACAAAAAATGGAGAGATAGATAAACAAGTGCAAAACACAGAGAGATGCACTCTGCTAATGACAACAAGGTGATGAGTATCAGGTGGGCAGGCATCTACAGATAGGAGGGTACATGTGAAAATCAGGCAAGTGGATTTGATACATGAATAATGTATTGGGAGATAAGCACACAAATGGACAATCAAGCTTGACAGCGGACAGATGGTAGGGTAGGAGATAAACATCAACATAAATTACAGATAGGAGAAGCCGATATAATGAGCTGTATAATATACCTAAACGATGACAAATGGATCTTGAGAAATAGAATTATATTTAATGAAAAGCAATCGTATACCATTACAGAAAACAATTTAGTATGAACCAAAAATAAAAAACAAATTGGGAGAGAAGTGTTCTGGAACTGCAAAGACTGATCCAGTGCCTCACTTTCATTACTTTTTAATACTCCACCATATTGCAAATGACAAGCATTATTATTACTGGGGTGGGGGGTGGGGAGGGAATGGGAGGTTGTAGAAGAGAAGAAACTTCCCTATAAGACCCAATGACTCACAATAAAAATGTGAGGTTAGAAGAAATCACATACAAACACAATCGATTGTTGTTATTGTTGTTGGTGTCAATCTCCTTCACAATGTCATCCCTGAAGTGCTTTGAGACATCTCAAAGATGTGAAAAGGCTGCTATATTAGATGCATTTATTTATTATTATTATTATTATAACTATTGCATAGCAGACTGCTACTGCAAATGAATGGGGAAACAAGGAGAGGAATGGGATTAGAGTAGATAGTTCCGGCCGGGAACAAACACCAAAACAGACGTGTTGTATCGAATTGCCTCCTGTCTTACATTTGGTTTATGAGGAGTTGCAGTGATGGGGGAATTAGTGATGGTGATCGGTAGGCAGAGCAGCCGCATTTGGAAACAAATTCAACTGAATAGTTTGGGCTGTGTCATATTTCTTTCCCCTTGATTGGGAGGTCTGTAAACAGGGGACACAAGTATAATATAGTGACTAGAAGATCTAAAAGAGGATTTAGGAGGAACTAGTTCACCTACAGGGTAGTGAGATTTTGAAGCTCGCTGCCTGAAGGGGTGGTTAACGAGCAATAGAAGAGTATGAGATTGAGTAAGGAATGAGTGAAGGCTCATGTGGCGTATAAACGCACGCAAGACCGGACTCCAATCATTAGTGGTCTGTTTCTGTGCTGTAAATGGTTTATCAATCTTTGTAAAAATGACTTTTAATGAGATGGAAAAACAACAAAAAAGCACCTACTTCTGATACTTTTTGTGCACATTTCACTACAAATCTTTATTGTACAAGCAGTGGACTTCTTAAAGTCCACCACTAGTTTTGCCCACAAATATACAGTCAATTCACTTTATAGTATATTTTGTGAAGCGATTTGAGACGTCGAGAAAACATGAAAAGTATTATATCAAATGCAAGGATTATTATTATAACTTTATGGTGTGGTGACTATACAGTATAGACAAACAAAGCAATAAATTTTGAGCCAAAATATACCCCACAAACTGCCAGGAGGTAAATGAATACTCGCTTCGCTTTTTGAATAGTGCCATGTGATCTTTTATGTCCACCTGAACAGGTAGACAAGATCTCAATTAATGAAGGATGGCAATACAGTGCTGACATCAACGTTACACTAAATTATACTGGAGTGTTAATCCAGATTGCAAGATCCAATTCGCTGACACAAGAGATGAGTTATAGTAGCAAGCATGCTACTCCTCACTTTCATGAACTGGGTTATCTAAAGAACTTTGCTATGTGTAAGCAAGCAATGTTTCTTTTAGCTTTAGTTTATAAATTGGAATGGATTTGGTCACTCGACAACTATTTGTGGGACACTGCTGTGTGCAAATGGCGGCCACTTTTCACTCACATTATGATTTATAGTATTCTGTGAAGTGCTTTGAGATATCTCAAAGACATGATATGACACTAAATATATTAAATGCAAGAATTATTATCAGTATTATTATTACAAATGTTGCCCTCAGCATCACTATAACCAACAACCCCAAGACTGAGGCACCTCTTGTATCTAAACCTCACTGATAGGTGATTTTCTGCATCGAATGGCTGAAGAGAGACATTATAGTGGCAAATTGGAAATATTCTAAATTGAAATTTAAGCTTTGCTTATCTTTTGATGACTTATTTTAAGTCATCACATGTGTTCTAAATCCCAACAGCTTCATCACACTCAATCAAGTTATTAGTGCTCATTTCAGAGCTGAATAGGATTACACCATAATCCTACAAGCTATCTGTTATCTGTTACAATGAAATTAATTTAAAACCAAGAATACAGCACAAATTGTCCTTGTAATTACCCCGATTAAGAAAATTAGACTGCAGAAAACTGTATAATTAGATCCAATCTTCATACACTTGTGAAAAAATAATATCATTGTACAGTATAAGCAAATGTATTCTTTGCTAAACATATAAGGAAAAATAACTTTGCATGATTGCTGCAAGGCAAAACAAGCTAGTTTAGCAGATTAATGGTTTTGAAAAGAATAAGAATGTTAAACCAAGGTCTTGTCTGTCCATTTAAAATCTCATTCACTACATGTAAACAGAAGGTAGTGTTAGACCGTGCCAACAATTTCCCAAATACGATCGGTCATTTACTTCCTGGCTGTTTGTGGGGCATTCTTGTACACAAATTAACTGCTGCTTTATCTAATGACAGCACAGTAAATTCCTGTTAAGCACTTGGAGATGTGTTGGTGATGTTATAAGGTGCCAGATAAGATTCTAGGCTTGTATTTTTATTTCCGATACTCTTAATTGCATATGTCTGGTTTGGTTTAGTAGGGATACGGATCAGGCATGATCTAATCAAATGGCAGAGCAGGCTCGTTGGTCTGAATGGCCTATTCCTGTTCCTGTGTTCCGATCGATAAAGCATCATTATGGATTTCCATAAGTCTCAAACATCTGGCTAGTGAAACAAACTATACTATTCATCAATTTGCTAACTTTGTCATCACGAATGCACATTTGATGGTTTATTCTAATATGTATTTACAAGCCAATAAATGTACCATGCTTGCCTGAAACCAGAAAGCTCTATTTCTTTTCTTGTCACAAAATGCCAGCAATAAATAATGTGTCAGTACTGTTAGTGCCTGAGGAACTTTTAGCTAAATCAGAAAATACTTCCAAATGCAACTGAAATGGAAAAGCTACAGCAGTATGAAAACTTTATAATTCAGTTGAGGTTTTTTTTCAAACTTTGTACAGCACCTCTTTATTCTTTTAATGGATTAGTATTTTTCAATATAAATTCAGATACAAGATCTTAATAATAATAATCCTTGTTATAGTGCTTTTCACGTCTTCTAGGCTTCTCAAAGCGCTTCACTGAATATACTGTAAAGTGAATTGACTATATATTTGTGGGCAAAATGCGGTAGCCAATTGCGCACAGAAGTGTCCCACAAACAGTCATGGATTGAAATGACCAATTTATTATTGTTTTTCTTCAAGGATTTATTATTAAGTGTGTGGAGTAAGGAAACTTGCCCAAGGTTTCACCCTGCCTTGAAACGAACCCAGGTCTCCAGCTTGTAAGGCGAGTGCTCTACCCACTAAGCTATAGGACTCAACGAATAACTGAATATTAAGAGAATTTGCCACATTCTTAAATTAAATCTTCATGTTGAAGAAGCCAATTATCTGAATGTTCTTCTAAGAACAGACCTAATTTCAAAATAAGACTAATTCCTATCCCACTCTACTGCTCGCACCTCCATCACTTGCCTAACTTGAGTGGCAGAAGATAATGGCCGAGCCTTCAACAACTATGCCATGTTGAACACTCTGCTCTCTCCCTACACTTCCATCTAGATCCTTGTCTTTCTATCTGTAAATTCTATGTAAAGAATGTAAAGTGCTCTGAGTCGCCATCTGGTGTGGAGGGCACAACATAAATGTTGTTGTTGTTAAAGGCCTCCTACTGTCACTTCCCAGGCCCATTGCCTCCTCCTCCTTTGCTTGGCATCCAACACTGTGTCCCTATGAGGCACTCCGAGACATCCTAAATGAAGAACACTGTATAATGCAAATTTTCGTTGTTGAATTTGAGCAATTTTCCAGAAATTCTGGGTTCCCCAAAATATCCAAAATATATTTAAGTAATCCTGAGATTGTTGGAATCAACAAAGTTTGATGGAACGTTGGAGCATTCCAGCTTTTTACCCTGATGAAAGCACACTTGCTTCATCACTTCAGATCGAACACAATTTTGTGTCTTGTGTGGACAGCACCTGATCTGCACTGCCCCTGGACTGAACAAAGTATAGTTCAGCCAAACGTCTGCTATAATTGATTTTCCACACTTAGGGTGAGCGGGCAAAATCTTCCCATTGTCTTCAACCTGATAGTAATTATTGGCTAGTTTGTTCTTTAGTTTTTGAAGCAACCGTTCCCACATAAGAGCAAACATATCTTCAACCATCTTCAGCTGCAATAAACAAGTCAGCTTCACATTTTCTAGCCAACACAAACATTTCTAACCAGTAACTAAAATAGTGCTTTACCTACACATGTAAAAATATATATACAATTTCATCCATGAAACAGATTACAACATCGATCATATGGTTTGACAGGAAGAACAGATAAATTTGTAGAGCATAGCATAGCATCTTGGTGTAGTGAGAAATTGGGTAAAATAGAAACTGGTACAGTGTACAGAAATGTAAACAAAGACACACATCGTGGCAATCTTCGGCTTCAATGCAAAACATAATTTAATACGTTTAAACACAAAGACCTGATCTAAAATTTTGTTTATGTCCCAGTAAATGCTTTCTGAGGTCAGCAGCATTGCTTCACGCAGGAATGTGAGGATGTGGAATGCTACAGAGATTAAATTAATAGTAATGCTTGAAGGAGAGACTAACACAGGCTTGGGTAGTAAACAACAATAACAATTACAAAATACATTTCTATAGTGCCTTTCATGTCGGGAAGATCCCCTAAGGCACTGGACAGTCAATGTTTTTGATCGAGGAGGGTGGAACAAATAGGAGGGTAGGGGTTACCAATTGCATAGTCAAAGTGGAGGGTCTTGAGGTGGAACAAAAACAACAAAATTACACTTATATAGTCCTTTCCTGTCAGGAGGGTGTGCCAAGGCACTGGGAGGAATCCAGGGAGGGGGCAAGTGAGAAAGATTGTGGGATGGAATCCAAAGGTTCGGGGCAGAGTGGCTGAAGGCTCTCCTGCCAATAGTAGGGTGGATGGATTGTGGAGCAGACCGAAGCCACTGAGCATAGGGAACAGACAGGTGGTTAGGGGTTTAGGAGGTCACAGAGGTGGGGATGGGGAGCGGCAAGACCATGGAGGACTTTAAAGGTCAGGACCAGGATCTTGAATTGAATCCTTTGTGTGATGGGAAGCCAGTGGAGTCGGGCGAGGATGTGGGTGATAGGTTCATAGAGTCTGGTGTGGGAGAGGACACGGGCTGTGGAGTTCTGGGTGATCTGCAGCCAATGGAGGGAGAATTGGAGAGGCTGACAAGTAGGATATTGGCATAGTCCATTAGGTATTAAGGGATATGGTAACAAAGCTGCTTAAGAATTAAAAGATCTAATAAACTGATGAAACAGGTTTGATAAACTGAACGGCATTTTTCTGTTCCTGTTTTGCTATGCTCTTTTGCCCCTATATTGCAAAAATATCAGTAAATGATATACAATAGAACAAGATTATGACTGTGTTAAGTCGATTGGGGTGTAAGGGTGGGAGGGGGCAGCAAGCATATTAAAAATACCAGCAATTGAAATGTTACATTTAAATATTAATATGCCATGTAGGATACCCAAGGAAATGGTGCCATATAAAAGACCAACTACATACTCAAGCACAAAGAATTGCTAAAAGCATCATGTCAAATGCCAGTTATGCCCATATATCTATTTTATTTATGAGCCAAGCATTCTGTGGTAAGTTAAGGTTATATAGAGCTATAGAGCACAACACAGTTGTCATTGCTCAGAATGTACTCAGGAGGCAATAAAACAAAACTTGGAAAGATCAATTGCCCCATAATTCAGACTACAATATGATTCGTATACACTTCATTTATACCATACAGTTTGACAGGAAGAACATAGCAAAAGATAAGTGTGCATAGCAGCATAGCAGGGCACAGCAATTCCTGATGCGCTGAGAAAATGGAGTGACATTGAAACTGGTACAATGTACATAAATCTGAACAAAGCACATTTGGTCAAACTGAAAGTATGCTTCTTTGGGGGAGCAAGTGACTAATTCCATTGCTGCAATATAAAATACGGATCATAGAATGTCACAGTGCAGAAACAGCCTCTTCTGGAAGCTTCAAGGCAGCCTCAACTTCCACCTGAAGAACAGGCAGATGGAGCATCTGTTTGTCATCTTATTGAAGGGTGGATCCTCCGACAATGTGCCACACTCTCACAATACCACATTGGACTTGAACCACGTAAGCAATAACTAGAAACCTGAGTTTGTTAGTAGACTAGGCGGATCACTATATGGGGTTTATAATCCCTCCAAAACATATATGTAATAATTTAGTCACTCACTCCATGATTGTTTGTAGGACACTGTTGTGTGCTATTGGCTGCCACATTTCAATCACAATATACAACAACAACAACAACAAATTACATTTATAGAGCGCCTTTCAAGTCGGGAGGACGTCCCAAGGCGCTGCACAGGAGGCGTGTGACCCGAGCTGAGAGGGGAGTGTTTGGAAAGGGGTGAAACACGAAGGGGAGGTAAAAGAGTTCGGGGTGGAACAAAAGGCATGATCGAAGAGGAAAGTCTTCAAACCGGCCTTGAAAGAGGAAAGGGAAGAAACGAAACGGAGGGATTGAGGGATGGCATTCCATAGGGTGGGAGCGGAGAAACTGAAGGCCCGGCCTCCGATGGTGGGGCGGTTCGGGCGGGGGGCTTGGAGCAGGCCAAGTCCTGTTGAACGGAGGGTCCGGGTGGGCGAGTAGGGGGAGAGTAGATCGGTTAAATAGGGCGGGGCAAGGCCATGTAAGGCCTTGTAGGTGAGGACGAGGATCTTGAACTCGATCCTCTGGAGGATGGGGAGCCAGTGGAGACGGGCGAGGGTGGGGGTTATGTGGTCGCGGAGGCGGGTGTGGGATAGTACACGGGCTGCAGAGTTTTGGATGGCCTGCAGCCTGTGAATGGAGGAACTGGGGAGGCCGACGAGGAGAGAGTTTCCGTAGTCCAGCCGTGAGGTGATGTATGCGTGCACGAGTGTTTCGGTAGCGCGGGGGGTAAGATAGTTGCGGATACACAGTCAATCTACTTTACAGTATAACCTATGAAGCACTTTGAAATGTTTCAAAGCCTATATCAAATGTAAGGATTATTAGTATTATGTTATTATTAAGTACTGGCTGCAACACACAACTCTCCAACTTTGAAGCGAACATACTACTAACTTGGGCAAACTATCAAGATTAATGGAAGAGCAGAAAAATATGCAGACCCAGAGAGAAAACATTAACAACATAAACATGTTCAGCATAGAAACAGGCAATTTGTCCCTTTGTGTCTCTGCCATGGAAATTTACTTCACTGTGTCTTTTTCAAAGTCATGCTTGCTTTTAATTCTGCTTTCCATCTCTCTCTGTCTGTCTTCCTCCAGATCCTTTATTTTTCTTACTTCTCAGATGCTTATTTAGGTCTTGTTTGAATTAATCTCTTTGAATGAATCTTTTGATGTAGCTTCAATGTACAAATATTTCAAGGGATATATTCAATTCAATATAGGAAACAAGACTATGATTTAATGTTATTCATCATTTTTAAACTCACATTGATGCTAGTTTACTACAATTGTTTTTCAGAAGTCAGCATCCAAAGGCAGACTTCATTTGGGAATTTTTAATACTTCTGATAAGATTACACAAGTTCCCCAAATTGGTAATGTACAGGTCAATTTAATCTGTTACCCTGTAATGAAGTACAGACTAACACAAATTTTGTACAAAACAAATATAAATATATATTAATTCTGATTAGTAATAGTATTGGTGGATAAAAGAATACAATACAATAATTCTTACGTATCCCTGTTCGATTCCCTCAATGATTACGGTGACCAAATCAGTGTTGCAAAAGAGATGGAAAAGTAAAATCCAATTCCACTAGGGCAAAATGTTGGACAAGTTTCCTTACTCCACATGCCTCTCTAGCTATAAGTAGGAAGCCAGTTGTTAGTCGAATGACAGATCACTATTCTGGGGGTAATAAATCCACCCCAAAAAATGTCATAAACTGATCACTCAATCCACAATTGTTTTCAGGACACTGCTGTGCGCAATAGCCTGCCAAATTTTGCACACAAAATATACTGTCAATTCGTCTTACAGCATATTCTGTGACAGACTTCAAGGCATCTCGAAGACCTGATAAGGCGCTACATAAAATGCAAAGATTATTAGTACACATGGAAATCCCAGAGATAGATTGTTGAAATGGAATGCACACTATCTTCCTGGAAGGACCCATCTGCTCATCTAATTCCAGAAAGTGTTAGATCCAGGTCCATAAGAGCCAAGGCTTGGGGACCTCAGTGTGTGCATTGGGATATTGCTGGAGTCTAACCTGCTAAAACCACATTCCAGCTGATTGTCCAGCTAGGACCGCCCTACTAGGGTCCGGCGATATATCGATATATCGCTAAAACCCGATATAATTTTCATATCGATACGCCGATATAGGCATTTCAAAAATATAGATATATCGAGAAATCAATATACCGAGGTAAAAAATTGGAATTCGCGCACACTGAACTACAAGACCCAGAATGCTCATCTCTATACACAATGCACAGACTGAGGTGCAAAGCCGCCATTTTGTATTCATAGTCCTTGAAAACAATATACAGGTATGCAAGGGGTGGGTGGGAGAGAGAAGGCTGGGGGGGTGTTTGGAGAGAGACGGCTGGGGTGGGGGGGTAATATGCCCTCTTTTGATGCTCTGTGTAGTGAAACTTTAGCCTGTCAGCCTCGCCAGCTGTGTGAAGCCCTTCCAGTCGACCTGCCAATGTGTAAGGTGCAACACAAATGTGAAATATATTGTAAAATAAGCATTTATTTTCATTCCTGTTACAATTTTAATTCACGCTTCTTCTTAACCTCCTACACTCCACTGAAATTCACTTGAGCTCCCTCATTTGATCTTCATAGCGGTTGAATCCAAACCCTGTTTATATCATTACTCTTCTTTTGTCTCCATTTCTCTTCAGCGCCTTGGGATGTCCTCTTGATGTGAAAGGCAGTCTATAAATGTAATTCTGTAAGCTTCAACTGCGCAGAAAATAATTCATTGTCAAAACTCAGTTTGACTTCTTTGGACTTGTATTGAAAGCTCCTTGAAGATACATCGCACCATATCATTGTTCATTGGACTCGTTTGATTCCTCAACCAGGTTTGTTTGCACTCCAGATCTTGGTAATGGCATAGCTCATTTTGTATTCATACCAAATATTCCCACATTAATTATATATATTTAATATATATACAATTTAAAAAACTATTTTTCAACATTAATGATCGTCTTCTAAACTTTGCGTGAACACTCAACTTTCCAAATCCTTCTCACAATTAGTCTTCCCACGTAGTTTTGTGTAAATTTAGATAGCTGGCTAATGCAGATAATTAATAAAGATAAAGAAGAGCAGAGGATCAGGACTGATCATTGAAGCATTTTAATAATCAATTCTCTTTGCCATAACACATTCGTTTATGATAACTTTGCTTTCTCCTCTTTAACCACTGTTCTTCAGTCACAAGATCACAAGATTAGTTTAGATGAAGAAAACCTTTCAGCCCATCTGATCATTCCAGAATACCCACCTTCTCATTTTCCGTAACAGCATCAAGCTGCTTTTTAAAGGGATCTGTCATCCTGGCCTCCATCACACTTCCTGACAATCCGCTCCTGTCATTGATTTCCCTCGAAGGAAAGAAAAACTTCTTAATGACTATCCTGAAATTGCCCTCTACAACTGTAAACCTATATGCCCTCTTGTTCTACTGGTTTGTATCATTCTAAATTCAATCCCCTTTAAAAATTCAACACGTGAATTTCCTTTGAAGCCTGAAGAACCAACCCTTGCTTGTCTAACTGTTGCTCCTAATTTATTCCTATAATGCTAATGTTCATCCTCTGATCACCACTAGGCCCTTACCCAGGGTCACTTTAGTTGTGACCAGAATTGTATGGAATAGTTTAGTTATGATCTGATCAGAGGTCAGTTTAACATGAACAGGATATCTCTCAGTTAATATTTGGTAATATAGTCCAATATTCTGTTTGCCTTGTCAACTAACACCCCTAGAACAAAAATGCAAAATGCTTCGCGAGTTTTGACCTAGCTCCCTTAACAAAGACCTACTGCTTCTTACCTTCAGCCAATTCTGAAACTATGTTCAAATCTATCTTGCTTTTGATATCCAGTTGCTCTTTTGATATCTGACAAGGGTAAGTTTGAGCCCTTATGTTTTCTTCTGAAGGTTGGCAACTCTAACACTGCAGCTTCCCCATCACTGCATTTTAGTGTCAGCATAGGCTACCTGCGTATGGGTTTTAAGTCCCAAGGTGGGGCTTGAATCCGCAAAGACTAATTTGGGAGGGAAAGTGAAGAACAAAGATACTGAATTTTTTTTTACAATCCTTTATGTTTTACCATTTTGTTTTCATTACCGTTAAACAAATTCACTATTCTATTCTTTTTTTAGGTTTACGGAAATTAAATTTGTAGTGGGCAAATTACACTGTGAAGGATTAATCAAGTACAGAATCCAAATGGAGAAAAGCACTGTCACTTTGTTTTACAGTCTATCAGGCAATTCATTTCTGAGTAATGTTCATCGTTAGACATGACAGCTTTCACTCAATTTTCACTCAGTCTGTTCTCTTACCTTTTCGTCAATCCAATATGTTAATTAATTTTTCTTGGCCTGAGGATGAATTACACCAATGCCCAGAACAGTCAGATCTTGATCAAATCATATTGCAACCAGAAGGTAGATCTAGGTATGAAAGGTCTTGCAGAGTATTCTGCCACACGGCTAGACTTTTCACTCAAAGTGACAGAAATTACTGTTTTAGTCACAATATCCTTTGCCTGAACTGCTTGAAAGTGTCATGCACACGAAATTATCCACCTCTTTCTATGAAGAGAATAATTCTCCTGTTTATATATACATGAAGCAGAATATTTCAAAGCAGAATATTTTAAAGCAGAGTATTTCACGGTTCCTGTTTGGATTACCTTTCTTTAGCGCTCCAGATCTGGGTAGATACTTTTTTTTAATTGCTTGAAGCCGCAATGTAGGTTGAAATTAGGTTCAGTGATACCTATCATGTGTAAGTAATGATGTGCATACTTTTGTTTGATTTTGTTTCTGTATTAAATAAATATTTACTTCTGTCAACGTGTGTTGAATTTGCTGTATTCCAGTGAAGGTTGTCACACCAGACCCTTGCGTGACGTCTTGAGTTTGCTTCAAAGTATCCCATTACAGGATGATAATAAATCTGACTCAGGATCTCTGAGAGTTTCTCAGGCTGTGACACGATCACACGTTCATCAGTTCAGATGAAGAGACCTTCTCCGCCCGTTTGATCTCATCCTTCCACAATACCCACCTGATGATCTTCACCTCACAGCAACAAGCTGCTTCTTAATTGATTTCAGTGTCCTGGTATTAACCACACTTCCTTGCAACCTGTTCCAGTTGCAGATTACCTTCTCAGGAAACAAAATATTTCCTGCTATCCCACCTGAAATTGCCCTTTAGAGCTCTAAATATCCTCTTATTCTAAAGTCCTCCTACTGTTCTATTTCACACTCAAGTATTGTTCTGGGTTTCCTGTTCAGTCTCATTTAAAATATATTAAGGCTTTAAAATTTGTCCTCTGTGAAATTTCTCTCAGGATCAAGTGAATTTCTACCCATTTATTGTTAATAGTATAAACACTCAATGTATTATTTGTGCCCCTATCTTAGTGCAACATAGATTGAACTCATGACCATATTGTAAGGATGGAATTGATTGCTGATACAGAGAGTTAGCATTGCTGCTTTATTGAAAGTACATCACCTGTTTCAGCTTTCTCATCACTAGATGAGTTTTATTTGCTGATTTTATTTTGACTACATATTTACTGGCTGATACTACCAATTAGAGTTATCTGATTCAAACTCCGCCACCCATAGTCTCACCTGAACCGGATTCAGCTGACCTATCACCGCAATCCTTGCCAGGATCTACTGGCTCTTTATTGTAGGACAGATTGATTTTACGATCATCACATTTACTTAGAAATCAATTCATGCCTGCGTACCTCTCTACCTCTATGTGATTATAAGAACCAACATTGGCTTGAACCCATGACCTTCTGACACAGAGGCCACTGTATCAGGCTGACACGCAATGGAGTAGTGAGTGCCAAATAGTATCTAGCTGAAAAGATTGTGGAGTCCTGTATCTCAGTGGTTAGAGCACTAGCCTTACAAGCGAGAGGCCTGGTTTCGTTTCCAGGCAGTGCAAAACCTTGAACAATTTTCCTTCGCATGCCTGATAATAAACCTTCAAGAAAAAAAACAATAATACATTGGTCATTTCAATCCTCGCCTGTTTGTGGGACACTCCTGTGCGCAATTGGCTGCTACATTTCACCCACAAATATACAGTCAATTCACTTTGCAGTACATTCTGTGAAGCGCTTTGAGACGTCTAATAGATGTGAAAAGCGCTATATCAAATGCAAGGATTATTATTATTATTATCTTGCCTCCCAGGTGCCAAGGTAAAGGGCATAATAGAGTGGTACAGAGATGTTGGAGAGGAAAGGAGCAGGGCTGTAGGACTCGAGTCCTGGACTCGGACTCGAGACCGGTCTCGAGTCCTCATTTCAAGGACTCGGACTTGGCTGTGCAGGACTCGGACTCGACACCAGGGACTCGAGGACTTGGGCTTCAAGACCGCCGCGAGTCCGGCAGGTATAAGCCGAGCTGCGGGATTTTCTGTAGTTTGCGCAAATACTACACTGGCCAACTTACCGGAAATCTCGCAGCGAAAGTTGCATGTGAATGAACTGTGACGCGGTATCCCATGTGGGATACTACTTCCCATCTATCACATGTAAATTTTCTACCAATGAAAAAAGCCCTTTAAAAAGTGACCCGTTTAAATCCAATGCCCTGGATTGCCATGTGTTTTAGTTCCATTGTGTGAGTAGTAACAATGATTTCTGAGACTCGGTGAGTATTTTTTTGTACATTGTCTTGTGTACTAACTGTACAAGGGCTACCATACAATGCTTATATCGTGTGCTATGCACTGAAACCTCCCTGATTCTTACCTGTCCGGCGCGTACGAGCATCACCATGTCTGCCGTGTCCCGAGTGATTCGGTGCAGGTACACGGATCATAAGGAATTCACAACAACAGGGGGGAACAAACATCACGCAAAATGTAAGTTTTGCAAATGCGTTATAACTGAAGCGTGTGGCACCGCATCGAATTTCACACGCCATCTGCAATGATGTCATGAAGAAAAGTAAGTTTCGTATTCATTTATGATTAGACTACACAATAAATTAAGTGTATGTGTGGACTTTTGTCATACCGCATTACTCATGAATCACGATAAATTTTATCATGGTAATAGTCTTGAAGATTTAATCTAATAAAGACTATTTTCTGAACTATGTTGAGTCGGCCTCAGTCTACAGAAAAATCCATCTGGTTGGAGGAGTTGTCGCTCTCCTCCAACACAGGTGGAAGTCTCACATATAATATACCGCTACGTATTGAAATTGGCCTTACTAGGGGTAGATCCTAGGTCTATGTAGTAGAAATATATACGGAGACAAAAATCTAGCCCCATAGAGATACGCGTAAAAAGTAGAGCGCGAGCACCGCAAAGCATTCTACTATCTTTGAAATGAGGACTTGAGACCGGTCTCGAGTCCGAGTTCAGGACTCGAGACCTACATCCCTGCAATTTTCTTCTTTGTGCGCAATGCACTGACTCATACTCGGATCAGCAGCATTCACGAGCGCTCGGTCACACATCAATATATACAAGTATAAGCCTAGGCAAGCAATCTGCAGCTACAACAACAACAACAACTTCGATTTATATAGCGCCCTCCATGCCGGATGGCGTCTCAGAGCGCTTAACAGTAGCGGATCCCGGGACCGAGCCAGGGGCAGGGGCAGGAAGGTGACCTAAAGCTCGGTCGAAGAGAAAGGTCTTCAAGTGTGACCTGAAACTGGGAAGAGAGGGGGCGAGGCGAAGCGAGTGAGGAAGGGAGTTCCAGAGCCTCGGGGCGTAGTGGCTAAAGGCACGGCCGCCGAGGGTGGAGCGGAGGATTCGGGGGACATGGAGGAGGCCAGACCCAGAGGAGCGAAGGCAGCGGGTGCTGGGTTGGCGGGAGAGGAGATCAGGGAGATAGGGGGTTGCAGAGGAGTGGAGAGATTTGAAAACAAGGGTGAGGATCTTGAAGTCGATCCTCTCTGGGATAGGGAGCCAGTGAAGTCTGGCAAGGACTGGGGTAATGGGGGAGTGAAGCTTAGAGCGGGTGAGTATGTGGGTGGCAGAGTTTCGGATAAGATGGATTTTGTGGATTGTGGTGGAGGGGAGACCGGCGAGGAGGGCGTTGCAATAGTCCAGCCGAGGAGGTGACAAAAGCATGGACCAAAGTTTCGGCAGCTTTTAAAATGAGCTAGACTTTTTATTTGGAAAAAAAATTAAAATCACTCTCCTCGACACAAATGGGGGTTGGGGAAGAGAGAGACAGGGAGAGATATATATACACACGCATACAAATGCACAAAAGCCAACCCAATCCTTCTGTCTTCAATTGGGGTTCATACATGTGCATTTCCAGGAAAATCATGCCAGGCAGGCCTTTTCAAATACATTTGCCAGACAAGGTTTAGATTTATAAATCTAGATGGATTTGGAGATCATAGAATTGTACAACACAGAAGGAGGCCATTCACACCATTGCGAGACATCTAGATGATGTGAAAAGCGCTATATCAAATGCAAGGATTCTTCTTCTTCTTATTAATATTATCATGCCTGTGCCATGTGAATCGTTGCCTCTCCAAATTAAAGGTTAGACTCGATTATTGCTTCTTAAAGTTTGCCCATAGTTGGATACCTTCTGGGTTAACTTTATAAATCTGCTTCAGACAGAGGAAGAGAGACAGATGAGAGTCAGTGGGAGTCAGTGGGAGAGATAAGACAGGGAGCAGAGTGACGGACAGAAAGGAAAGGAGAATGGAATTAGAAAACACACAAATTTAGGGGACTCGTAAGAGGAATTCATTGAATTCTCGTCCACCAGATTAAATGAAAGCGTATACCACAAACCAACCAAGTTACTAGTTCCAAGTCAGCTTTAAACTGTAAAGTCTCTAAATTGCAGTCAGATGTTTGAGCTAGAGTTTTTTAGTTAGGCAAACTTATTAATTTGAAGCACTTCGAAAGACAAATTTAATAAGGCACAGGTTACTGCGGAACTACTGCTTAACTGCATTTTGGAGAGGATTAACATCAACTTTCTAGACACTTGTGTTTCATGCCCGACCGCGTTACCTTCCTAAAATTAATGAATGCATATCACTGTCTTAGCATTTTGTGAATCTTCATTTCAGTGAATATCACTGCAATGGCTTTATCAGACAAGTGACTGACGACTCGAGAAGTCAATATTCCTTGTACTTCAGGGACTAAAAATAGAATTTTAATTTGTTCTTGAACCAAACCATTAAGCACTTGAACTTCGGGATAATGAGTCAATTTATTGCATAAAGCCATGAAGTAAGAAACTAACCCTTGTAAACAAAGCGTAGCAAGCAATATACATCAAAAAAAGGTATAAGACTGAAATTCTAGTATGAAATTCCAGTAGGATGGGTGTGAATTTTTACATGGAGGACTCGGACTTGGACATTGAGGACTCGGACTCGGACACCAGGGACTCGGATGAGGAGGACTTGACTACAGTCCTGGAAAGGAGAACAGCCAATAGTTATGCTTCATGTAGAAACAAATGAAGTAGCAAATGGTAGGTTTTGGTCACCGAGAGTTCTAGGAATTAGTAGATAGATTGAGGCTCAGGATCTCAAGGGTTATAATTTCAGAATATACTCCATGTGCCTCATGCCAGGAATTATATTAATATGAAGATCTGGCAGCTAAATGCGTGGCTGAAAAGATGGTGTTGGAATGAAGGGTTTAAACACTTAAGAGCATTGGGAACATTTCTGGACAGGATTAATCTGTACTGAATAGACAAGCTACACTTGAGCAAGGCTGGCCAATCTCCTCGTTGCAAAAATAATTTGGGCTGCAACAGAATATTGAAGCTACTAAAGCAGTGGTAGAAAGAGATACAATGTAATACTGAGGAGGAATGGGGGTATAGGAACATGCAAAAAATCAAATAACTTTAATCTAATTGGCAGAGTAATGGAGAGAGGAGGTGAGCAGAATTTAAATACTCAAGCAAGAGATGTGAGTTAAAATCAAAAAGCGATTTTGAAGGAACCCAAAAGATCAGAGAAAAAATTTGAAGTGTACATTAGTGCATAAAATATAAGGAATAGGATTCATGTGTTAAAGGCACAAATTATTTTGGAGTGCTGCAATACTGTACCATTGTTGGAGATCTGGCTATATTCAGGAGAAGACTATGAATTCCATATTAAAACAGAGCAGGAAAAACGGTGATGGAGAGTATAGGCGGCGGAGAAAGGCAGCATTAATCAAAGCATCTATTTGTACAAGGATGATGAAATAGTGGGTGAAAAAACTTAATCCATCTGGGTGGAGGTGAGCAACAAGAGGGGAAGTATTACTGTGTTAGGAATTTATTATAGATCAGTAAGCAGTGAAAATGAGATGAGGGAAAACGATTTGGAGAGAAATCTGGGAGAGGTAAAGAAATAAAAGAGTCATAATAATTGGGGACTTCAATTATCTTAATAGATTGAGACAAAAGTACTATGAATGGCCAAAAGGGAGGTTTTTCTGGAGTGAGTACAGGATTGTTTTCTTAATCTGATAATAATACCTGATAAAAAAAATAACAAATTCGTCATTTCAATCCATGACTGTTTGTGGGACACTGCTGTGCACAATTGGCTGCTGCATTCACCCATAAATATGTAGTCAATTCACTTTATAGCATATTCTGTGAAGCGCTTTGAGACACCTGGAAGATGTGAAAAGCGCTATATCAAATGCAAGGATTATTATTATTCTATTTTTATTAATCAGTAAGTTACCAATCCAACCAGTAATGAAGCAGGTTTTGATTTTGTTTTAGGAAACGAATCAAAGCGAATGAGAAATGTGAGATCTGGTGAGTATTCACAACCACAACATTATTAGATTTAATGTAAAAATTGAAAAGGAGGAAGAAGAATCAAAGACAATGGTCTTCAAATGGACAGGGGTAAATTTCAAAGAAACAAGAAGGAAATTAGCGTGCATAAATCACATAGAAAAGTTAATAGATAAGACAGTAGATGAGCAGTGGGAAACATTGAAAGCCAAGATAAACAGGGTACAAAATAGACATATACCTACAATTATGAAAGGGCATACTGCTAAAACTAACGTTCCTTGGATGAGGAGAGAAATTAAAATGAAAATATGACTTAAAGGAGAGGCATGCAATAAATGCAAAGAACATCATACAAATGAAAATTGGTTCCTACTTACCGCAAGATCAACAGGGGCATCTAGAGTAAAGGAAACAGGTTTTGCCCTGCGTGGGAATCGAATCTGGAAAAGACAAAAGACTGATAGGGAACAAAAACGAAAAGACTAAAGGATCTTATAAATACATCAAAAGTAAAAGAATAGTAAAAGGAAAGGTAGGGCCAATTAGAATAGAGAAAGGATATCTAGTCATACAAAATGAAAGTACAGTATAGCAGCGGTAGTTAATGAATATTTTGTATCAGTTCTTACAGAAGAAAGTGGTACTTTAACATTGAGTTTCCCGTCGTTTTGAAGATGGTCCGGACGAGCGGTGGGGACAAGGAGCGGTTGCTGGACTATTGTTAGTTGTTGATTGTTATTGTTTTTATTGTTAATATTGTTGCTTTTGTTGTTTATTGTTGTTGATTTTGTTGTTTGTTGTTGTTGTTGTTTGATCCCCCCCCTTGCGGCCTTCCCCCACCTCTTCCTCTTCGTTCATTCCCTTTCCCCACTTTTTCTTCTCCTTTTCCCCTTCTCTCCCTCTTCCCTCTTGCCCCCTTTCTCCCTGATTTTGCCCCCCAACCACCTTTCCCTCCCTCTCTCCTTCGTCCCCCCTTTCTCTCCCCTCTTCCTCTCTGACCTTGCTCTACCCCACCTTTCTCTTTCTCTCCCTCCCTCTCCCACCTTGTCCTCTTTTCCGCCTTTCTCCCCTGGCCCCATTTCTGTGACTGTTTGTGGGACACTGCTGTACGCAATTTGGCTGCCACGTTTCGCCCACAAATATACAGTTACTTTTCCTATACTTCTTCATCCTGGCCCGACCCCTCCCCCCTGCTCTTGTCCCTACCTAACTGCACAGCGCCTTGGGATGTCTTCTCAATGTGAAAGGCGCTATATAAATGTAAGTTTCAATTTGATTGATTTGAATGTATAAGGGAGGATGTGCACAATTAGGAGGAATAACTGCAGAAAAGGAATTGGTGCTAAAGAAATTGATGGACCAGCCAAGTAATTATAGACGAGTCAGTCTGAAGTCCATAGTGGGCAAACATTTAGAAGCTGCAATACTGGATAATATTAATAGCCACTTGGAAAGACATAGGTTGATACAATTTAAGCAGCATGGATTTGTTAAAGATAGATCATGCCTGAGAAATCTAATGGAGATTTTTGCTGAGATAACTGTGAAAATAGATGAAAGCAATGCTATGGATGTGATAGTTATGGATTTTTAGAATGTTTTTGATAATGTGCTGCATAGGAGGCTTATAAAAACAATTAGGGAACATGGTATTAATGAAAAGGTTGCAACACGGCTGACATGTTGCTTAAATGATAAGAAACAGAGGATGGGAATTCAGGATTGTTATTTGTAATGGAAATACGTAAATAGTGGTGTCTCTCATTAGTCAGTATTAGGAGACTGCTTTTCTCTTATTATATAATTGATCTAGATTATGATATATGGGGCGCAATTGATAACTTGGCAGATAACATAAAAATAGGTAATAATAAAGACAATTTTAACCAATTTCAGTGGAACATAGACAGATTGGTTGATCGGGCAGAGAAATGACAAATTAAATGCAGACAAATATGAGGTAATAAATCTGGGGACATAAAATAAGGAGAGTAAGATGATGTGTGTACATAAATCCTTAAAGATGCTAAGATAGGTGGTTAAAGCTGTCAAAGTATAATCGAATCTTAGGTTTTATAAATAGGGATATAGAATATAAAATCAAAAAGGTAATGATAAACATGTATGAAATGCTAGACTTTGGTTTGAGTATTGTGTCAAACATTGGTCATCCCACTTTAAGAATGAATGTTAAAGTGACAGGGGGTTATTTACAAGGATGATACTGGGGTTGATTGGCTTGGCCTATGAGAGAAAAGCCCTCCATGTCCTCTAGATGTCTCAAAGCGCTTCAAAGAATATACTGTAAAATGAATTGACTGTATATTTGTGGGCTAAAAAGCTACAGCCAATTGTGCACAGCAGTGTCCCACAAACAGTCGTGGATTGAAATGACAAATTTATTCTTTCTTGAGGGATCATTATCAGGCATTTAGAGTAAAGAAACTTGCTCAATGTTTTGCCCTGCCCAGAAGCAAACCCAGGTCTCTCGCTTGTGAGGTGCAATGCTCTTCTCACTGAGTTACAGAACGCCACAGTTCGATGGTTCTACGACCTGCAGTCTTAACTTCAACCTTCTAAACTATACAAATCCCTTCCGCCCTCCCATTGGAAGCTGTGCTTTCAACCACTACTCCCAGAAAATTTCAAACTATCTGTTTCATTCCCTCTGCCTTTTCCTATTCTTTCCTATCTTCAGATCACACCTGCAGACCTTTCTTTTTGACTGTGCAGGTAATCACCTCCCTTCTTTTGCCATCACCACTGTTAAAAGCTCTGAGGCACTACCCCACGTGAAGGGCACTAAACAAATACAAGTTGTTGGTTTTATTGTTGTATTAGCACTGACTTATTCAGAAGATGGCAGTGTGGTATTGCTAATCTGATGGAAATAGAAGCTAAACTCCACTAGCCTTTGATTTGGATCTTTTCCAGAAAGCATTGTCAGGGAACTAGTTCTACTTGTTGTAACTGACAAGGTCTTTACTGAAGTCAGCTCATCTGAAAATTGCTGGAATTCGATTACATACTTTGCCTCTATTTTTTATTTTTTTCCAACTTTCTTCCACATTTCCAATCAAATTATGTCAAAATGTTCCCTGACTCTGGCTGATATATTTTTCATTAATGCAGTTCGCTGGCCCGTTTAGTTTATACTTTTTGTGCCAGTCATGCTGTTTTGCCATTGGATGCTCAAGGAATTCTCGTTGCTTACCAAGCACAATGTTTAGAAATGTTCTCCATCGAATCACAGAATATTACAAGGATGCAGACCATTAAGCCCATCAAATCCATGCTGCTCTATTTCTCCACCCATATCACCTAAAATAATTCCATTCTTTTGCTTACTTCCCATGCCCTTTAATATTACTTTTTTGTTCAAGCATCAACTACTTTTCTCACAAAGTACACACTGAATCCACTTTACAATATAATCTGTGAAGAGCTTTGAGACATCTCAATAACATGATAAGGCGTTATCACAAATGCAGGAATTCATTAGTATTATTTTTATTAAAGCTATGCCCCCAAAACTCTGGAACCCTCTGCCTCTAGCCCTCCGCCTAGCCACTTCCTTCCCCACCTTCTGGTTGTGCCTGAAGATCCTCCTCTTCCAACTTGCCTATGATCATCTCACCCCTCCACGGGATTGCCATCATGCTCCATCAATGTCAAGCGTCTGGGTGAGGGGCGCAACATAATACAAGTCGCTATTGCTGTTTGTGTTGTTGTATTAATTCCATTTCAAAATATTCCAATGAATAATTCACTCACATTGTCTACGTTGTGTCTTGCATTGATGCTGCTGCTGCATATGTATATTTTGTATATCTTAAGAGATCGACAGCCGCTCAACTCCTGCAAGCCAAAGCTCTAATGGGTAGAGGGGAGTCTTCACTGGTCAGGTCATGGGATATTTTCTGCTAGCCTAAAAATAGGTGGTACCATTGCTCTTTGAAATCCAGTCTCCAAATTCCTTCCTTTTGCCTTCCCTCTTTTCATTTAAATCAGTTCTGTCCAGCCTGAATTGACAACTGGTCACAAGTGGAACCACTGAGAGACAGAATAGGCCTCTATAAAATAGGAAAAGGACTCAGTATGGATACTTGACAAATAGAGCATTGTATGCGTGTTCACCTATATATTGTTTTGCACACTACATATGCTATTTTAGCGCTGCAAATTAGAAGGATAGGTTTTTACCTTCATCAACCAACCTCACCAAGGCCAGTCAGGAACCTAAGTGTCTTGTTTGATCCTCAACTGGCTTTCCTCCCCTGCAACCAAGCCATGACCTGCTCCACCTTCCCTCACATTGGCAACATTGCTCGACTCCACCACTACTTCATGCCTCAGGCTGCTGAAACTCTCATTCATGCCTTCAATTCGTCCAGGCTCGATTATGCCAATGCCCTGCTTGTCGGCCTTCTCAACTCCTCCTTCCATAGGCTGCAGATCATCCAAAACTCAGCAACTCATATCCTCTACCACTCCAAGAACCGTGATGCTATCTCCCTATTTCTTGACTGACACCATTGGCTCCCCATCATTCAGAGGATTCAATTTACAATCCTGGTCCACACCTTTAAAGCCCTACCTCACCTTGCCCCACCCTACTGGTGTGACCTCCTAACCTTCTAACAACCGGTCTGCTCCCTCTGCTCAGTGGGCTCCGCCTGCTCCATTACCCCGACCCACCCACCCTACCATCAGCGGATAAGCCTCCAGCCATTCTGCCCTCAAACTCTAGAATTCCATTCCGCAATCCCTTCACCTCACACCCCCCTAGCCTCCTTCAAGTCCCTGCTCAAGACCTTCCTCTTTGATAGTGCCTTCGGTCACATCCCCTAGCACCCCTTGGGATGTTTTCCTGACGTGAAAGGTGCTGCACAAATGGTAATTATGAGACTGGTCTGTTACCTTAAGTAGAAGCTCTTAACCATGAGTAACCTCCAAACGTTGGTGGACTGCATATGTGGAAGTCTTATTCTAAATAGGATGCTGCTTACCTCCCCTTTACTCAGTACTATAGTCACTAATTGGCCATTTGACATCCGGTAAGCCCAAGTCTGAGCCCTCACTAGGGAGGACAGCATGTATCAGGAATTCTCTACTGTGTATAGGGTGATCTGCAGCTAGAGTTTACTTTTGTTGCAGACTGCTTTATTTCTCCATCATACATCACACTCACTAAAGCAATTAAGACCATCTGATACTTAGAATCACACCTACTCCAAGTTGATATCAGAAATGACCAACGATGATAATATGTGCATTATCCCCATTGTAGGTAACCTGTATCCTAAGTGCTAGATAGAAGGTTGCAGTGCAATCAACTTTATTTGTTGGAAGCTTGCAGTTGTACAGTGGTGCAATTTCTACATCCTTTACATAAAGTTCTCAATGTTAAGTTGGATATCTGCAATTCCCAGTTGCCCGTGAAGTAATGATTCAGATTAAATTTCACCAAAATGACTAGTAAATACCAACATTTTTAACTCAATCTTCATCCTGACATAGTCTCAAAGCAAGCATCCATGAATGCTTTAAACTGATTATTTCGTTTCTACATTTCTACAGTTTCTACACACAACAACTTCCAGGCAGGGTACTGTCTCAGAATGCTTAACAGTGACGGAGTCTGACTTTGAGCTGGTTGTGGGGGGAGGGGGCTTGGTGGGGGTTTGGGGTTAAGTGGCCATAAGGTCAGGGAGGAAAATTTTCAATTGGGATTTGAAAGAGAGGGAGTGGGGGCAAGATGGAGGGATTTCAAGATCCTCATGCTTGAGAACAAAGAGGAGTATATTGGAATAATCCAAACGGGAGGTGACCAACTCATGCATAAGGGTTTTGGTTGCACTTGGGGTAAGCTACTGGTGGAGTCAGGCAATGAGGTGGAGGTGGAAGAAGGCAGTCTGATCAGGGATCGGATGTGGAGAGAAAGGTTGGCTGGGATCGAACCAGATGCCTAGGTTGCATTCTGCATTGTGAGTCTCAGGGAAAGCCCAGGGAGGTTGAGGAGTTTAGATCTGCAGGAGTGAAGATGTGGACAGGAGCCTAGGGATATAGCTTTCATCATGTCCATATTCAGCTGCAAGAATTCTATACTCATCCACACCTTGATGTATGCCAGCCAAGCTGATAGAACGTTGGAGGACTGGAGTTGGTACTGGAGGAGGCAAAGCAGATTTGTGTGTCATCTGCATATGCCTTCTGTACAACCCCCACCCCAATCTCCCTACCTTGTCCATCCATCCTCTTTGTTTGCCTTTAGCTACCACACTCCTATTATCTCCTATTATCTGGAACTCCTTCCTTCTTCACCTCCATCTTGCCTCTTCTCTTTTTCTCTTTAAATCTTATCCCAACCTCTGCGACCTTAACTCTGGCCACCTCCACCATTGGGAAGGACAAGTTTGCAGGGCTATGGGGAGAGTGCAGCGAGTGCCTCCTTTTGTGGCATATAATTATTTGACTATATGATTGCTCCCTTCTCCTTGGCTTGGTGTCCAACCTAGTTTTTGTGAGTCAATCCAACATGTTACCCTGTGTGATGCATGCTATATGAATGAATGCAAGTTGGCATTGTTATTGTGGCAGGTCAGCCAGCTAACCATCTTAAACCTCAAGTGCTATGGAATGCTACCCTGTGTGAGGGGCACTAAATAATGCAAGTTGTTGTAGTACCTTTCATCTCAACAATCTAGCTTTGGTTTTAAAATAAATGGTTTTAAAATCTTCTCCCTAGCAAATTGTGAAGTACAGGCTATAGTGGTGTTATCAATTAAGTCAGCCCTCTATGCATTTGCCAACATCACAGCTGCTGTGCTGCTTCCTCAATATGCTGCACAAATCCAACACAATTGTGCAGAATATCAATGGAGAAGCTGTGCACAGCCTCCCCTGTCTGTGGAACTCTTCCCCCGTGAAGTCCACTCCTGTGGAAATCGTCTTTGCAAAGAAAATTTCTGAAGGGAGTCTTAATCATCAACCAGCTGAACCAGGTAAATTCCTGGTAAATTATGTTAGTCCACAAATAAAAAAAACAAAGGCCTGAGCTTTTTGAGATTCTCAGTAAAATAACAACAACAAAATTACATCTGTATAGTGCCTTTCATGTCAGGAGGATGTCCCAAAGTGCTGGACAGATACTGCTTCAGACCCGAGCTGAGGGTTGGGGGTGGGGGTGAGGAGTTGCCGATGGATCCATTGAAAAGGAGAGTCTTGAAGTGAGACTTGAAGGAGGCCAGGGATGGGGCGAGGTGGAAGGACTTTGGGATGGAGTTGCAGAGGTTGGGGGCAGATTGACTGATGGCTCACTGCCAATTGTTGGGTGGGTGGGTCAGCCGATGTGGAGCAGGCCGGAGCCTGCTGAATGGAGTGGGCGGGCAGGTTGGTAAGGGGACAGGAGGTCATGGATGAGGTTTCAGCGGCTTTAGGGGTGAGGTGATGGTGAAGTCGTGAAATGTTGCAGAGGTGGGGAAACGCAGAGCGAGTCATTGCTTGAATATGAGGGAGGAAAGACAGTTGAGGGTCGAACAAGACATCTAGGTTCCTGACTTGCTAGGTGAGGTTGAGTATGCAACCATGGAGGTTGATGCAGCCAGTGCCTGATGCAAGAAGGTGCTGGAGCGAGGCAATCAGTAAGGCCTCGGTCTTATTGACATTCAACTGTAGAAAGTTAGCTCTCATCCAAGAGTCGAGGGTAGAGGCAGAGAGATAGAGTTGGGTGTCATCCGCATACAAGTTAACCCCATGTCTGCGGATGATGTCACCAAGTGGGAGCATATAGATGTTGAAAAGTAAGGAACCAAGGACAGAGCCCTGGGGGATGCCACAGGTGACAGTGCGGGGGCCAGAAGAGAATCCATTGGTGGCGACAAAGTGTAGGCAATGAGATTGGCAGGAATCGAACCAGGGAAGAGCAGGTCCACGGAGATTGAGGAGGGAGGAGAGGCAATGTTGCAGGATGGAATGATCGATAGTATCGAAGGCAGTGGAGAGTTCGAGAAGGACAAGGAGGCAGAGAAAGCCCTGGTCATCGATGTGAAGAATGTTGTTAGAGACTTTGACCAGGGTTGTCTTAGTGCTGTGGGCAGCATGGAAGCCAGATAGAAGGTGTTCAAGGAGGGAGTGGCGGGAGAGGAATGAGCGAACCTGGGAAGCAACAACTCTTTCCAGAGCATTGGAGAGGACTGGGAGGTTGGAGATGGGATGACAGTTAGAGACTCGGGATGGGTCGAGAGAAGGTTTTTTTTAAGAAGGGGGTGAAGCCACTAGTTTTTAGAAGAGTGGGGACAGTGCTGGTGGATAGGGAGAGGTTGATGACTTTAGTTAGGAGGGGGGCTAGGAGATGGAGCTAGGAGATGAGGAGGGAGGTGGGGATGGAATCAAGGGAGCAGGTGGTGATTTGATGACATCCTCAAATTTAGGTAGAAATTCTATTAAATCGGTGCCTATAGAATATAGAGGTTGGTCTCTGTAATCATAAGTTTAATAAATAAATATTTATTTACATTTGATACAGCTTCTAATTACACTGATATTTCTTGAAGTATTTTGCAGAGGGTTCTGTAAAGAGTATTGACATTTACTAATAGTTGAACGCAGAAGACCTTAGGCATGTTTGAAGAGGAAGTTCTTCAGGTATGACCTGAAGGTGAGGAGGGTGGGGGCAATGCAGAAGGATAGTTCCAGAATTTTAGGTGTAGTGGCTGAAAACTTGACCAACGATGCTGGAACAGAGGGCACAAAGAGCATGAGGGATGGATGAGATTTCAGCTCAATTCTCCCAGTCCTGTGAAATAATCTTCCAAATGCCCTTCACCTTGCCAACTCCCTCTCTGTTCTCAAAACCCATCAAAGTGTTTGATGGGAGTAGAGGCCTGTAACTCAGTGGTTAGAACACTAATCTTACAAATGAGAAACCTGGGTTTAATTCCAGGTAGGGTGAAACCTTGGGCAGGTTTCCGTACTCCACATGTAATAATAAATTGGCCATTTCAAATCACCGCAAATGGCTGACACGTTTTGCCTACATTTTATAGTCAATTCACTTTACAGTATATTCTGTGAAGCGCTTTGAGGCGTCTAGAAGATGTGGAAAGCGCTATACCAAATGCAAGGATTATTATTATTATTTATTATAACAGACATATCCCGTGTCTTGCTGGCCACCTATATAAGTATAAGTTAATGCTGAGATTTCTGTGTTACTATAGAAAGCACAGTAATGTTTAAAACAATGGGTGGACATCCGCCTGACGTGAAAGGTGCTACTATTCAAGTCCAATTTTGTTGTTGTTGCTGGATTTCTTGAAGGGAAAATGTAAAGAATATCACTTAATTCCTATTCTCCAGAGGATCCAAATAGGTCATGTGTTTCAAAGATATTTTCAAAGGGACTTTACCACTGATTATAGATAAATGTGAATACATGGAAAAACTGGTGTGATTTTCTGGCAGCCGGTTAAAGAAGATGGATCATGAAATAAGTACACAATGAAAATATTAAGGCTTCAAATGTAGATGTGGTGCTAAACAAAGCGATTGTGCTGTTTTATTATGCATTACCCAGCAACAATTCAATATATGGATCAAGGTATCATTGCTAACTGAAATCTTTGCAATTGAGAAAAAAAATCTTACAAAAATCATTGACAAGACAGATTTAAAATAGACGAGGAAAAATATCATCAGCCAATTTGCTTGGAACAATTATCCAGAGATAGAAGGTGTTGAAGAGTTGGATTACTGTAGTTTTTGCAATGAAGTCTGCCAGTCCTCTTCCTGGTATACATAGATTACTTGTGTGGATTATAAACACTGACATGGACTAGTTTACCTGAATGGACTCTTTCTGTGCTGTGCATTCTATGTAAATCTCCCTTCAGAAGGCTACAGTGTTGTGTGGACTCAAAATCTATTGTACAAGTCTAGTTTATGCTTATAGCATTCCCTGAATTGAATCAGCAACACTGCAGTACTTTATATTGATAACTGACACACTAGTTCATGAATTATAATTCATGTGATGAATTATTCTTATGAGGTTGCCATTACTGGAGAGAAGGTTTGCATTTGATGGGGTGATTTTTGGTTTGGTCAGCCACGTGTCTGACACTACTGGAAACCCATTACCATGCTTAAGAGTATCCAAATCAGACATCTACACATTGACATTTCACTCTGTCTGGAATGGAATTACACTCTCGCTCTCTAGAGGGACGAATCATGTTTACCTATTTCTAACAACAACAAAATTACATTTGTACAGCGCCTTTCAAGTCGGGAGGACATCCCAAAACACTAGGAGTTCATATTCCAGAGACAATTAGACACAGGGTTCTGCTGAAGGGTTGTGGACCCGAAACATTGACTCACTTTTGCTTTCTCCAAAGATGCTGCCTGACCTGCTGGTTAACTCCCTTCCTCAATCCTTCCATTTTGCTCTCTCTTTTCTCATCTTCAAATCACACCTAAAGACTTCCTCTTTGCCCTTGACATAGGTCAATCACTGCCCTTTCCGGCTAGGGATCAAGTCACACCAAGACACTTACCCAATTGAAAATTCCTATAAAAATGCAAATTGTTTTAATATAAGTGCACAATTTATTATATTAATATATTTTATGTTGTAAACCCAGTGTGTATTTTCTAGCTTACAGAACTTGAAACTAACTTTTTGATAATAAAGTACAATTGAGCTATTGCAATAAAATTGGTTCCACAACAATCTTTAGCTGGAAAAGTAATTAAAATTCAATAATATGTATGCGGCAATTATGTCAAAATATTGTTTATAGACGTTCTTTTTCAGTATCTCACATATTGTTTATTCAATTACTGTATGTGGAATACAATTGCCCACATCACCCATTGTGATTACAGCTTGTCCAACATGAGTTAATTTTTCTGTTTCTGCCTTTTTCATTTGGACAATTCACCAATAAAGCATGCCTAATAGCTAGGAAAATACATGCACTATCATTAAATTTTCTTCTAGCATTTCTGCTATATGTTGTTGATAAAGAAGCACTGATAGTGTAGCGTGATTGCACTCAAATGTATGTTAAATGAGTCATGTCTGAGACAGTCCATAGATCAAACCTAGAATTTCCTATTGTAAAATTACCAATAACTAAAAGCTCACCGCATAATTTCCCAGGGACACTACTTGCAGCAATGTAAATGCAGCTTAGAACATAAGAACATAAGAAGTAGGAGCCTGCCCCGCCATTCAATCATGGCTGATATTTTATTCTAACTCCAGCTACCTGCCTTATTTCCATACCCCTTAATCCCTTTATGAATGAGAAATCTATCTATCTTCAGTCTTGAATATGTTCAAGGATTGAGCATCAACAGCCCTTTGAGGAAAGGAATTCCATACATTTTGTTTTCTTCAAGAAGTTTTTTCATGAAGCTTGAAGAAGCTTTAAGCACATACTTTTAATTTAGACTGGGGCAGTTGGGTTGGATTCTCGCCTCTGAGGAAGCAGGTTGTGATTCAACAAAAACAACAAAATTACATTTATAGAACGCCTTTCATGTTGGGAGGACATCCCAAGGCGCTCAACAGTTAGGTTGGGACCTGAGTGGTTGGTGGGGAGGGGAGGGGGTGGGGTCGGGATAGGGGGAAGGAGAGTAGGAGAGTGGGGAGAGTTCGGAGGGGAGCAGAAGGCACGGTCGAAGATGAAGGACTCGAGACAGGCCTTAAAGGAGGAAAGGGAGGAAGCAAGGAGAAGTGATTGCGGGAAGGAGTTCCAGAGTGTGTGGGAGCAGAGAGCCTGAAAGCCCAGCCACCAATGGTTGGGCGGTTTGGGTGGGGGGTTTGGGTGGGGGACGTGGAGCAGGCCTGAGTCTGCTGAACGGAGGGGACGCGCAGGCTGATAGGGAGACAGCAGGTCAGAGAGATAGGCGGGGGCAAGGCCATAAATGGCCTTGAAAGTGACAATGAGGATCTTGAATTCGACCCTCTGGGAGACGGGGGGCCAGTGGAGACGAACGAGGGTGGGAATGATGTGATCGCGGAGCCTAATTCAAACATTAGGTTAGGCCTTGGAATCGCATAGTCAAAGATGACACTCCTATGCAGTGCTGGGTGATCATAGCACTGTGCCTTTCAAATGGATGTCAATCTAAGGCCCCGTCTGCCTATTCGACGTCTTTCCTCCCACCTCAACCTTCAAGCCACAGTCCTTGACTGGTTCCATTCCTACCTGACCCACCATTTACACTTTGTTTCTTCCAACTGTTTTTCCTCAAACCCCCGCTCAGTTTCTCACGGAGTCCCTCAGGGCTCTGTCCTCGGTCCCCTCCTTTTCACCCTTTACACGCTCCCTCTGGGCGATGTCATCCGGAAACATGGGGTAAATTTCCACATGTATGCGGACGACACCCAGCTGTACCTTTCTGCCTCATACCTCAACCCCCAGACCATCGATGTTCTGACAGCATGTCTGTCCGACATTGAGACTTGGATGAGGGACAACTTCCTGCAATTGAACATGAGTAAGACCGAAGCCCTCCTGATCGGCTCAAGCCAGCGCCTTCGCACATCGGGCGCTGCCAGCCTCAACATCCAAGGCTGCACTCTCCACCTCACAAAGCCAATCAGGAACCTCGGCATCATGTTCGATCAAAAACTCTCCTTCCTCCCCCACATCCGTGCCTTGACCGGCACCGCTTATTTCCACCTGCGCAACATTGCCAGGCTCCGCAACTATCTTACCCCCCGCGCTGCCGAAACACTCGTGCACGCGTACATCACATCGAGGCTGGACTATGGAAACTCTCTTCTCGTTGGCCTCCCCAGTTGCTCCATTCACAGGCTGCAGGTCATCCAAAACTGCAGCCCGTGTATTATCCCGCACCTGCCTCCGCGACCATATAACCCCCACCCTCGCCAGTCTCCACTGGCTCCCCATTCTCCAGAGGATCGAGTTCAAGATCCTCGTCCTCACCTTCAAGGCCTTACACGGCCTTGCCCTGCCCTATTTAACCAATCTACTTTCCCCCTACAAGCCCACCCGGACCCTCCGTTCAACAGGACTTGGCCTGTTCCAAGCCCCCCGCCCGAACCGCCCCACCATCGGAGGCTGGGCCTTCAGTTTCTCTGCTCCCACCCTATGGAATACCATCCCCCAATCCCTCCGTCTCGTTTCTTCCCTTTCCTCTTTCAAGGCCGGTTTGAAGACTTTCCTCTTCGACCATGCCTTTTGTTCCACCCCGAAATTTTCGACCTCCACTTCGTGTCTCACCCCTTCCCAAACACTCCCCTCCCAGCTCGGGTCACACGCCTCCTGTGCAGCGCCTTGGGACGTCCTCCCGACATGAAAGGCGCTCTATAAGTGTAAGTTGTTGTTGTTGTTGTTGTTGTTACAGATCGGATGGTGTTTCTCCAAAGCAGAAGTTTCTCCTGACCAACAATCCTCCAAATAAAATTGGTCATTCACACCATGGCTGCTTGTGGGACATTACTGTGCGCAAACTGGTTGTTACCTTATCAAATATCAAATGCATCAAATGCAAGGATTAATATTAGTACCTTTCACCCACACAATACACAGTCATTGCACTTTACAGTGTATTCTATGAAGTGCTTTGAGTTATCTCAATCATGTGATACGGTACGATATATCAAATGCAATAGTTATTATCCAGCACAGATGGTTAATGTGCCAATAAGATGTACCATATTATTATGCTTAGCAATTTAATAAGGAATCCATTCTGATCACACATGTGAAAGTAGTGTTGCAATCCAAGGCCAATTGTTGCACCTAATTAATGAGAATGCCTGAAACAAATTGAAACAATACATACCATTATAGAACATTACGATTGCTCCATATCGATTGAGTACAGCTCTTCATGTTCAGGAACAATTCAATAGTACAGATGAATTGAAAATGAGATGCTTTGTGATGAAACGGGAAAATGGATTACTGCTGAGTTGGTAAACTGCATCTGATCTGGGCCCGATCCAAATCATCAACAAAGTACCATCAAATGAAACTGATGCCATTTGTTTCACTAGCTGACAAATGTGTTGGAAAGCTTAATGATTTGTGTATGCTGTGTCAAGCTAACTGCCTGGCATTGTGCTGTCAACTTGGCTCTGTTGGTTCAACTTTTGCCTTTGGGTCTGAAGGTTGTAAATTCAAGCCCCACTTCAGAAACTGATGCTATATTGCAGTATTGTCAGGTGGCTTTCTGAGGATAATAATCCCTTCATGATAATAATAATTTGGTGACTCAGTCCATAACTGTTTGTGGGACATTGCTGTGCGCAATTGGCTGGCACGTTTCACTCACAAAATACAGTTTCTACACTTTACTGCATATTATTATTATTGCTATTATTATTATGCCCAATAACAGTTAACTTCACTCTGTATACTGTATTGTCATTCACTTGATGGTTGTTTGTGAGACATTGCTATGTGCGACTTAGGTGTCTCGTTCAGCTATTAAACACACAGTCACTTTACAGTATATCCTGTGAAACTCTTTGATACATCTTCCGGATGTGAAAGATGAGTTATTATTATTATTACACATCAGATGGTAGAAATGTGTGTCAGGAAGTGCTGAAATGTAAGCAATGACACACAAAATGACTTTTGGTACAATGCTACAGAAAACAAAATAAGTATTTCACCTAAAGAATCAGGCAGTGGGAACCAAATATCCATTTCATATTTTGTTGTCAATAGTGCACATCTATTGCTCAATCAGGGAACATTTGTCCCCACTACAGATTCTGTCCGTCAATGTTGTTACATAGCAGATGAAATATTTGATGTCATGCCAATACAAGCCAGCAAATGTCTTATGATATGATTGAACCTGCTTGGTACAGTAGGGAGTTAAGACTGTGCCAGTAGAGCTGTTTTAGACTGCACTGGTAATGAAACGCTTTGCAGTAATTTTATCAAGCTTCCATCACACAACATCTGCTTCCTTAGTTATTGAACTCTATTTCATTGAAG
This sequence comes from Hydrolagus colliei, assembly GCA_035084275.1. NCBI lineage: Eukaryota > Metazoa > Chordata > Chondrichthyes > Chimaeriformes > Chimaeridae > Hydrolagus > Hydrolagus colliei. The sequence goes on from CM068744.1 coordinate 30,810,771, forward strand.
TTTATTAGGCTATAAAGAAGAATTATTATTAATGCATCAAATGGTATTGTGCAATGTTATGTTTAAAATAAAAAATGTAAAATTCAATTATATAAAAAGATATTTAAGGATCTTGAAGGTTATAATTTATCTTAAGCTCATAAAGTTTTCAAGATGATCTAATGGAGAGGTTTAAATCTCAATCTACAGATAAAATAGTTGTACTTGTGCTACAGAGTAAGGGATTCAAATATTTTCCTTACACGTGTTAAATAAATATTAAAACAGTCATCAAATTTGCTGTGCGCAATTGCCTGCTGCATTTCACCCAAAAAATGACTGAATCAATCCGATTTGCTAAATATTTTTTGAAGCACTTTGAGACGTCTCAATTACACGAGAAGGCACTATATCAAATGCAAGGATTATTATTGTTATTAATTACAACAACAACAACAACAACAACAACAACAACAACAAATTACATTTATAGAGCGCCTTTCACGTCGGGAGGACGTCCCAAGGTGCTGCACAGGAGGCGTGTGACCCGAGCTGGGAGGGAAGTGTTTGGGAAGGGGTGAGACACGAAGGGGAGGTTGAAAGATTCGGGGTGGAACAAAAGGCACGGTCGAAGAGGAAAGTCTTCAAACCGGCCTTGAAAGAGGAAAGGGAAGAAACGAAATGGAGGGATTGGGGGATGGTATTCCATAGGGTGGGAGCGGAGAAACTGAAGGCCTGGCCTCCGATGGTGTGGCGGTTCGGGCGGGGGGCTTGGAGCAGGCCAAGTCCTGTTGAACGGAGGGTCCGGGTGGGCTTGCAGGGGGAAAGTAGATTGGTTAAATAGGGCGGGGCAAGGCCGTGTAAGGCCTTGAAGGTGAGGACGAGGATCTTGAACTCGATCCTCTGGAGAATGGGGAGCCAATGGAAACGGGCGAGGGTGGGAGTTATATAGTCGCGGAGGCGGAGGCGGGTGCGGGATAATACACGGGCTGCAGAGTTTTGGATGACCTGCAGCCTGTGAATGGAGGAACTGGGGAAGCCGACGAGGAGAAAGTTACCGTAGTCCAGCCTCGAGGTGATGTATGCGTGCACGAGTGTTTCAGGTAAAAGCTGAGAAGCTGCATTCCATTAGAAGGCCATTAGAAGATGTGAAGTTACTGCAGCTTCTTGTGTCTTATCCAATTACTTGCAAGTAGTAGTAATGCAGAGTACAGTGGTTAGAGACTCGCCTTACAAGCGAGAGACGTGGATTTGATTCCTGGCAGCGTGAAACCTTGGACAAATTTCCTTACTTCACACGCCTTATAATAATCCCTCAAGAAAAAAACAACAATAATGAATTGGTCATTTCAATCCATGGCTGTTTGTGGAACACTGCTGTGTGCAACTGGCTGCCGCGTTTTGCCCACAAATATACAGTCAAATTCACTTTACAGTGCAGTCTGTGAAGTGCTTTGAGATGTCTAGAAAACGTGAAAAGCACTCCATCAAATGCAGGGATTATTATTATTATTACTATTTTTCTTCCATTCACTGAATGGCTTTGTTCTGTCACTAAAACCCTGTTATTCATTGAATATTCTCTCTACTGAATTATATTTATTTCAGAAGATCACACTCTAAACATTCCCCAAGTAGGGTGTTCAAGTGTCACTAATCCATCAATTTGCATCTTTATGTCAAAATCTGCTCCCTTCTTTTGTTTTATAATAACCATGGCAGAGAGCAGACAAAACAAAACATTACACTCAATGTCAACAGCCATATAACAGAGAAGAGAAGAAATTGAATCAGATCTTGTAATCTTGGTGAATCCCTGCAAAGTCTTTTTCTTTACATGAATGAAGACTCGCAAATAATTTCTTCAGATAAATTGTATACTTTATCCACAAAATGCCACATAAGAGATCAATAATTTTTACAGAGACAAAACTTGTCTATTTATATAGCGCATCAATAGACAATAGCATATATTAAGCATTCTGAGATGCTACCCTGAATGGAGGCCGTTATATTAGTGCAAGTTCTCGTTGTTGTTATACAGCATATTTCATGCAAGCATTTTAGAGAATGACGCTTCTAGCACCTTTTCAAAGTGGCATTCGAAGATAGATCAATAGTGGTCAATCCAAAAGCATAGAGAGAAGATGTTTCAGAGATTAGGGCCATGTTGGCGGAAGCACGATCATTGATAGTGTTATGGAGGTGGAGGAGGACACACAGCAAGCCAGAGTTGATCAGGTCATAGAGGTAGGGATGTGGTAAGAAGGGTTCAGGTTTTGTATGTCAGCGTAAGGATCTTGACATTTGGTACAGATATGGATATGGGTAACATAGTTTTGTATTGAACCTTGTGGATGGCAGAACTGGGAGGCCTGTGAGGAATGGATTCTTGATTCACATCACTGCTAAATCTCAGGATGATGTATTTACACTATTAAAATTTACGTTTTTGTGCAGTTGCTTACCTTTCTTGGAGAAAGAGTCATTATTGAACTGGGTTAGATATTACACTATCACACATGATTCATTGGCCACACAAAGTACGAGCGACACATTGACCACAGCTTTATTTTCATTGTATAATTTAATAATTAAACCTGACAGCTAACTCAGAAGGTGCTGGATGCTGATATAAATGTTATTGATGACATTTATTATTCTCTGAGATCAAACAGATTTTCTTTTTCTGACCAATTTGCACTTCCCTTCCTCCTCAGCATTGGTTTGATTAACACAGAGTTTGTCTCAGTGGTTAGAGCAGTCGCCTTACATGCGAGAGACCTTGGTTCAATACCAGGCAGACTCCAACCACTTGGACAAGTCATCTGCCAATCGATTAACGATCAGGTTCCTACTTACTGCTAAATGAACAAAGGCATGTGGAGTAAGGAAACATGATGAACATTTTTCCCTGTTGGGAGTCACTTCATTCCCGAGAGTTGGCATCAAAGATATGCAAATTAAAAAAAATCCCATTAAGAAATGAAATAAGAATTGATCCTATTATTCCAAATATTTCACATTGAGGATCTAAAGAAAATTAATTTTTTTAAAATTTATGCTTGGCTATAAAATGTCCACCAAATGCTCATTGACTTATATAGTTTTGTTACAGCTGCTTTATATCAACTGGATTCCTTCAATGACTGATTAATAATCACCAAATTCATTGCCTTTTCCAATTCAGCTAATGAATATCCCATCATTAAGCACTTATTTCCTTATCCAGTCGCTTACTTTCATTGTCTATTTTTTATATTCTTGCTTCTTTCTAACTCAGTTTTCAGTCTAACTATACAACTAATAATTGATTTCTCTCAAAGGATGATGTGTAAACCATGTGAAAGACCTTAATGTAAATTAAAAATCCTGGGGATAATAATAATCCTTGCATTTGATATCTCACTTTTTCACGCCTTATAGATGTCTCAAAGCGCTTCATAGAATATACTGTAAAGTGAAATGACTGTATATTAGTGGGTGAAGTGCGACTGCCAATTGCACACAGCAGTGTCCCACAAACAGTCGTGGATTTAAATAACAATTTTTTAAATTTTTTTTTAGGGATTATTATTAGGCGTGTGGAGCAAGGCAATTTGCCCTGACCTGTCTAGATTTTAACACAGGTCTCAAATTTGTAAGGCGAGTGCTCTAACCACTGAGCTATAGGACTCTACAGGCTCCTATAGCTCTACAGCATAATTTACTGGGAATTTGTTCTTCATTGATTAACCATTTATTCATTGAGGTATAATAATCTTAAAGATTAACATTATTCATTGATTGACTTTATTTTCTGTATAAGAAAAAAAAGAAAAGCCATATATTTTATATTCAATAAAATAAGACTTTAACCTGGACAGAATCAATAAGTTGATTCCTTGTAGTACAGTATCTGATGGAGAAATCACCATTGGGAATCTCGACAGGATCAGTACTTGAATGCAGTTATTTAGCAATTATTGTTAATTACTGCAGATGTTTAGCATTGTGATTTAATGATGCACAGTGATCCAGCTGCCCTACCCTGCTTACATTCACTTCATAGATGTTTGTGGATATTGCTGCATATAAATTAACTGCTAGGCTCACCTACAACATTAGGTATTATACTTTGCCTGTCGCTCAGTGATTGGAGCACTCGCCTCGCAAGTGAGAGACCTGGGTTTGATTCCTAGCAGGGCAAAATGTTGGGCAAGTTTCCTTACTCCACATGCGTTTACCTACCAGTAAGTAGAAACCCGGATATCAGTTGAATGGTAGTTTGCTTTCTTGGGTAATAATTGATTAAAAAAAAAATTATGTGTCATTTCAATCCACGACTGTTTATTGGACAATGCTATGTGCAATTGACTGCCGAATTGCCCACAAAATATACAGTCAACTCACTCTACAGTATATTCTGTGAAGCACTTTAAGACTTGAAGATGTGATGAGGTGCTAAATGAAACACAAGGATTATTATTATTATTATTTGCATGTGGAGATGTAATAGGATTATTTATCTATTGCTTCCCTGAATAGCTTCTTATGCTCTGATGCAAATATATACAGAAATGCAAGTTGTTGATAAGAGGTTTACAATTGCTAAGGTTGAAACACATTTACCTTTATGGCACCTCTCACATGGAGAGGATGTCCCAAGAGTGGTGGGTGGGGAAAGATGATTGGAAACAGTCAAAAACAAATAATAATAATCCTTGCATTTGATATAGCACCTTATCACATCGTGAAGACGTCTCAGAGCACTAAACATTATATACTGAAAAGTGGATTTACTGTGTCGGTGCAATGCGACAGAGAGTTGTGCACAGTAATGTACTGAGGCAGCCATGTAGTGAGTGACATATTCTAGCAGCAAAATTCCATGTAGTGAATTTTATTTGGATGACTTGTTTGCCAGAACACGGGCAAACAAATCCTTATCTTTTCAAAGGGTGCCATGGGATGAGTGTATTGGAGTATCAGTTGATGTGGGGCATGAATCCACCAACTTCTGAGTCAGAGGCGAGAGTGTGCCAGGCTGACACACAAATCTTCTCAAAGAAGGTTTTGAAGCAGATTGTAAAAGAGGTATAGGACTCTGAGATAGAGTTCCAGAGAGTGAGGAGAAATAGGATGAAAGCCTGACCACTGTTGATTATCTGAAGCCTGATGAGCAGAGTGAGCAGATGGATTTATAACATTTTCAGAACATTACATAGGTAGGAAAGGGTAAGACTATGGTTGGAATTAAATGTTAGGACAAGAATCTTGAATCCTGGATCCCTAAACTGACATTACACTGTTAGTATATAAGTGCAAGTTGTGGTTCTAGTAGTAGTGGCCATTTATAACTGCTCATTGTCTTCCTTTGAAAAGACAAGTCTGAAATGTGGGGTGTCGTTTTAAAGTAAAATCAATGTAGCAAATGCAAAAGAAAGATCAATGAGTACCTACCCAAACTTTGCAGGATTTGTGGAGATTTCTAATGGCAGCCTTTAGCATAAGGCAGTGAAGGGTATGACTTCTCATAAAATTATTAATTTGGACATTACAAAGCAATAGTTGATTTCCTAATAAATATAAGGAAAAATATACATTATATATGCACTGTGCTACAGCCAATTACACAGTTCAGTTCATATTCTAGCAGCACAAATTATATATTGAATCCTCAGTTACTGCACATTTATTCTAAAAATCATTTTTGTGTTATAGCCTACTTTCATGTTGAGGAAAGGGAAGCACTGGTATGTCCAATAGTCCATCATTTAACTAACTGCTGGTATCTCTTTATCCATAACTTTTCTTGCACTCAGGAAACACAAACGCTTGCCAAACGGTGGCAAACTATGCGTTTTTAGTTGGATAGACACCAGCAGTAACCCAGAATATGTGCACCCCAACACATATTCTGGGTTCCCAAAGCTTTTAATTGTGTCAATCTGTGCCTAATACTTTGTGTAATTGCATAAGCAGGATGCCTCCCTCCAGGGAGAGAGTGCGTCTTCCATACCAACAATCTATCCCCAGAATTTGCGCAAGTGGGATGCATGAAATTATCAACTTGGTTTGGGTACTCTTAAACATGGTGATGGGTTTCTACGTGTATCAGACACCCGGCAGACCGAAAAAATAAATAAAAAGCTAAGAGGAAAACCAGTATTTTGAACAAATATTTGGGCCCGAAATTCCACCTTGCCTAAGCAAGTAAGATCCTGGTGTTTTACACCTTAAGATGGTGCAGGACATGAACCATTCTCAATACAGTCTTAGTTTGAAGAATTCTCCACTGTCCTGCACAATCTTAATTTTTGATTCTAATCTTTTTTCATGGGCTAATAATCAGTGATACTTTATGCTGTGTATTTATCCTGCCTTTTCTGGTAATGGATGAGGTTCTAAAACAATATATTGGTCATTTATTGTAGTAGGAGTGGAGTCCTGTAGCTCAGTGGTTAGAGCACAGGCCTTACAAGTGAGAGGCCTGGATTCAATTCCAGACAGGGTGAAACTTTGGGCAAGTTTCCTTACTCCACACACCTAATAATAACCCCACAAAAATAAAAAATTGGTCATTTCAACCCACGACTGTTTGTGGAACACTGCTGTGCACAATTGGCAGCTGCGTTTCGCCTGCATATATTCAAACAATTCACTTTACAGTATATTCTGTGAAGCGCTTTGAGATATCTAGAAGATGTGAAAAGCGCTATATCAAATGCAAGGATTATTATTATTAATACAATATGTGGTGCATTGTGTTGCACTTCCAAAGTAAATCACCATCTTTGGTGCACTTTCACAGCCATTTATGGAACTTGCTGGTGATTGCTTTAAATGATTGCTTTAGAGTCAATAAATAAATAGGCATTTGACAAGGTGCCACATGAAAGGCTGCTACACAAGATAGGGCCCATGGAATTAAAGGCAATATATTAGCATGGATCAAAGAGTGGCTAATGGGAAGAAAACAGAGAGCAGGGATAAATGGGACCTTCTCAGATTGGCACGATGTGACTGGTGGAGTGCCACAAGGATCTGTGCTTGGGCCTCAAATATTTACAATCTATATCAATGATCTAGACGAGGATATAGAATTTAAAATATCTAAATTCGTGGATGATACGAAGCGAGATGGGAAAGTAAACTCCGAGGATAACACAAAAAGAATACAACGGATATAGACAGGCTAGGTGAGTGGGTAAGAAGTTGGCAAATGGAATATAATGTGGGGAAATGTGAAGTTATTAACCTAGGTAGTAAAAACAGAAGAGCAGATTATTTTCTATAGGGGAGACACTAGATATTGTTAGTGTTCAGAGGGATTTGGGTGTCCTGCACACGAGTTACAAAAGTTAGTATACAGGTACAGCAAGCAACTGCGAAGGCTAATGGCATGTTGACGTACATTGCAAAAGGGTTAGAATACCCTAGTAATACCCTTCCTAGTAGGGAAGTCTTGCTGCAACTGTATATGGCCTTGGTGAGACCGCAGCTAGAATATTGTATGCAGTTTTGATCTCCTTATTTAAGAAACAATGTACTCGCCTTAGAGGGGGCAGCATACATTCACTCAACCCCCTCATTCACAAGGATGAGTGGGTTGAGCTACGAGGATAGGATCAGTAAACCAAGCCTATGTTCTCTAGAATATAGAAGAATTAGAGGTGATCTTAATAAATCTATAAGATTCTTAAGGGGCATGACAGAGTAGACAGTGTGAAGACTGTTTTCTCTGGTAGAATAATCTATAACTAGGAGTCACAGTATTAAGATTAAGGGTCAGCCTTTTCAAACAGACTTGAGGAAACACTTCTTCACTCAGAGTGTAGTGAATTTATGGAATTCTGTCTCCCAAAAGGCTGTAGATGCTCATTCCTTGGACACATTGAAGTCTGAGATTAATAGATTTCTAATGGATAAAGGGATTAAGGGATTAAGGGATATAAGGATAAGGTGGGCGGATGGAGTTAGATTAGAAGATCAGCTATGATCTTATTGAATGGCCGGACAGGCTCGAGGAGCCAAATAGCCAACTCCTGCTCCTAATTCCTATTATTTTCCATCAGTGCACAGAACCTTAGCTAAAACAGCCCGGAACATTGAAATCTGTGTGCTCCTCCGATACATCTAGATAAGCCACATAAGCTCTGCACACACAATTCTAGGTTAAATCCTTCTGCTTTGTGCCTTCTTCCAATGGTTTTCTTCCCCCTAGTCCTTTCTGAACCCATTAACACTGTTGCTGAAATATCACGCTTTCAGTTCACATTGGGGGTGGGGGGTGTAATACCACTATCTAGTCTGAATGCAATTTGTAATGTGCAGTATAACTTACTCACAGTACATAGAGACATATAAAGGTAGTGCGTACAACAATTAATTAATTATATCTCGATAGCAGCTTTCACGTCCGGAGGATGGTCCAGTCAGACAGTGATTTGGACCCGAGTAGGGGATTGGGATCAGGGATGGTGGAAGGGAGGGAGGGGAGGAGTGTGACCGAAAGGGCGGTTGAAGTGGAGATCCTTGAATTTCAGCTCCTTAAGATGTCCTCCTGATGTGAAAGGCACTCTATAAATGTAATTTTGTTTTTGTTGTTATTGATGTGTGCCTTCAAAGGAAGCAAGGGAGGAAGAGAGGCGAAGGAGATGGAATTGCAAAGGGTGGAAGCAGAGGTGCTGAAGGTCCGACCACTGGCAGGCGGGGAACGTGGTGTAGGCTGGAGGCTGCTGAGCGGAGGAGCGGACAGGTCAATATGGCATATGAATACAAGTTGTTGTTGTTTTTTAAATGGGTTAGCTCACCAGCAATTACCATTTTAGTTTAATTCTGTGGAAAACATTTACCATCTTGTTTAAACCAAAGCTTATATATATATGCAAAGTTACACAATAATCTCCAAAGTAGCCAGAAACTCTGGACAGCTATATTCCTCAGGGTTGGGAATCAGCACAGAAAATCCTAACACAATGTGCTCTTTTCTATTCAGAATGGCTTTTCTGTGGAGTTGAATCATTTCAAAAGCAATGGTTGTTATCTTCTCTAAAAGGAATCGGGAGAAATATTTTGGACAGGAACAAAATTGAAGGCTTTAATGTTAACATATTCAAATACTGTGGTGCTTGGTAATTGCTGGGACCATGGGAATGTTATCTGTCAACTACAGCTGACCAAGGGCTGAATAGCACGGATTATACAGCATGTGACATTGATCTTGTTATGTGTGAGTTTCAAAGCAATGGGCTCAATGGGCTGAAATACCTTTTCACATTGCAAACAGTCTTATTTTTATTGAGATGTTTCTTGTCTTTGTTTGTGACCGAGAAAGTTGCGACTTTTTCCAAAAGTACAATGGTTGCAGAGTACTTGTGTCAAATGTCTCAGAAAAGCTGATTAATCAGAATCAGTGTGTTTGGGCAATTCTTGGCCTGAACACTGGGAGAGAAAACTGTCTTCCCTTGATGAATTGTGCCATGCAATTTTTATTGTCCAACTGAACAGGCAGACCAGGCTTTGGTTTAATGTCTCATCCAAAGGACAGCAAGGTGTGTCAGACGCAAAATGATGGGAAGAATGTCATTATTTATTTTCATAACACTTTATCCTCTGGGAGATTTTATCTGCAGACATCCATTTGCTTGAGATGAGCTAGGTTGAGGTTATGACAGTGTATGATCGGAAGAAATGAGCTTGTATGAAACAAATGCACTTTCCCCATTGCATATTTACTTATGATTTTATGAAAAGAGCTTGGACTGATCACTTTGTAATCTACTCAGAGGCTCAGTACCTCATTCTGCCAGGAACAATTTCTAGTGAAATAGAAGCATATTATTACAGCAAAAAAAAGCCTGAAGAAACTTACTAGCTCTCTCTGCCTGAAACCGAAGCTAATCACAATGTTTGTTGATGAAGAATTAATGACAATCAACACTGACTTTTTCTAATGCCCAATTCAATTCAAAACAAATGACTTTGTCAGAGTTAATACTAGATTCATTGATAAATATATGATTTCCTCACTCTAATATAGCTGCACTTGTTATGAATGCTCTTGGATTGGAATGTATGTTCATAACTTAGTACTGTATTAGGTTCCATCTGTTTATTAATATCACACATTCACAAATTTAATTGCTTGTTTACAATTTTGTTCTCTCTCTTGGCTTCAGCACTGTAATCAGTCTTGTGGAGTTTACAGAATTTAATGATCAAACAAATGCGTAAAATGTAAATCAAGATTTCTATCTTAGGAGGGTGGTTGAGAATTTAAATGCCCCGCATAAGGTAGTAGTAGTGGTAATACTACTAACACTATTAATCCTTGCATTTGATATAGCACTTTATCATGTTGTTGAGATGTCCCAAATTGCTTCACATAAAATACTGTAAAAGTGAATTTGACTTTCTATTTAGTGCACAAAATATGGCAGCAAATTGCACATACCTGTGTCCCACAATTTTTTTTTGAAATGCTTGTTTATTGCACCCAGAAAGTGATCCGCCAATTAACTGACAACCGGGTTCCTAATTAGTGCTAGGTAAATAGAGGCATGTAGAGTAAGGAAACTTGTCAAAGGTTTCATTCTGCCTGGGAATATAACCTGGGTCCTCTCGATAAGTACTGCAACCACCATACTACAGGACTCTACTGAAGAGTTCACTGTGGGTTTCAACACGGAAGTAAACAGGTATATGAAAGAAAGATGTTTGAATGGGTACGGGGATAAGAAAGGACGGTAGCATTGAATGAACAGCTTGCACTGAGAGCTGGTGTGAACACAATGGGTCAAATTATCTCCACTGTCTGTAAATTTCTGATACCAGGCATGCCAATAAGAGCAATAGATATTATTGAAAGAGAAAATGATAAAGAGCAATATCAACACATATATTTTATCTCCCATACTGCAGAGAAAATTCTAACTTACAAATATGGAAGTCGCAAGCATGGTAATGTTCAACAGACCACACTTGTTTTGTTACTGCGTAAAATGTGTAAAAGATTTACTGGTGAAATTAAATTTGCAGCTCCTGTCCCTGAGAATGCGAATCATCTTGCTCCAAATGGCCTTAAATAAGATCTTAGGAAGCTAATTTGGCTACATCTGGAAAGTTATTAACCAAGCCAATTCACAAATAGTTTCTCAGAAGCGCATAGCGGGGTACAAACATGAGATGTTTTGTGACAGATTTAACATGATAATTAGGTTTGAATCTGAATTGTCATACCCCAAACTGTCAACACATAAGAACATAAGAATTACTAGAAAAATTACTGTCAGTCTCATAGACATGTTGTGTCCCAAACTATATCTTCTTCTTCAGGTTTCCGCCCTGCTCACAGCACGGAAACTGCCCTGGTCAAGGTCACTAATGACATCTTAACCGCCTGCGACCAGGGCTCCCTCTGCCTCCTTGTCCTCCTTGACCTGTCTGCTGCGTTCGACACAGTCGATCACACCATCCTCCTGGAACGACTTTCCTCCCACCTCAACCTTCAAGGCACAGTCCTTGACTGGTTCCATTCCTACTTGACCCACCGTTTACACATTGTTTCTTCCAACGGTTTCTCCTCTAACCCCCGCAGTTTCTCACGGCGTCCCCCAGGGCTCTGTCTTTGGCCCCCTCCTTTTCACCATTTACACGCTCCCTCTGGATGATGTCATCCGCAAACATGGGGTAAATTTCCACATGTATGCGGACGACACCCAACTGTATCTTTCTGCCTCATCCCTCAACCCCCAGACCATCGATGTTCTGACAGCATGTCTGTCCGACATTGAGTCCTGGACGAGGGACAACTTCCTCCAATTGAACGTGAGCAAGACCGAGGCCATCCTGATTGGCTCAAGCCAGCGCCTCCGCACATCGGGCGCTGCCAGCCTCAACATCCAAGGCTGTACTCTCCACTTCACAAAGCCAGTCAGGAACCTCGGCATCACGTTCGACCGTAAACTCTCCTTCCTCACCCACATCCGTGCCTTGACAGGCATTGCTTATTTCCACCTGCGCAACATTGCCAGGCTCCGCAACTACCTCACCCCCCACGCTGCCGAAACACTCGTGCACGCATACATCACCTCATGGCTGGACTACGGAAACTCTCTCCTCATCGGCCTCCCCAGTTCCTCCATTCACAGGCTGCAGGTCATCCAAAACTCTGCAGCCCGTGTACTATCCCGCACCCGCCTCCGCGACCACATAACCCCCACCCTCGCCCGTCTTCACTGGCTCCCCATCCTCCAGAGGATCGAGTTCAAGATCCTTGTCCTCACCTTCAAGGCCTTACATGGCCTTGCCCTGCCCTACCTAACCGACTTACTTTCCCACCATAAGCCCACCCGGACCCTCCGTTCAGCAGGTCTTGGCCTGCTCCAAGCACCCCGCCCGAACCGCCCCACCATTGGAGGCCGGGCTTTCAGTTTCTCCGCTCCCACCCTGTGGAAATCCATCCCCCAATCCCTCCATCTTGTTTCTTCCCTTTCCTCTTTCAAGGCCGGTTTGAAGACTTTCTTCTTCGACCGTGCCTTTTGTTCCCCCCTGAATTTTTCGACCTCCCCCACGCGTTTCACCCCTTCCCAAACACCCCCCTCCCAGCTCGGGTCACACGCCTCCTGTGCAGCGCCTTGGGACGTCCTCCCGACATGAAAGGTGCTTTACAAGTTTAGGTTGTTGTTGGTGTTGTTGTTATATACTACAGGTAGACCCTGCTTAACGTTGCTTCGGTCAATGTTGTTTTGTTATTACGCTGCTGATACATAGGGAACATATATCCATTTAATGTCACGGCATTTGCTATTACGTCATTCGCCAGTGGGTGGAAACAGTATTAACTGCTGTAGTTTGGGTAGCGTAGGCTACCGTCCAGTATTCTGATGCAGCGTCCACCCACAGTCTTAACGTCGCCATTTTCAGTTTGTGCGCAGATGTGAGATTGGTAATATTTTTTTTAACTTGATTTATTTGTGCAATCCTCTATCACCATGAGTCGAAAATGCCCAGTAAGTGACAGTTGTGAGACTGGTTGTAAAAAATGCTAATGTTTTAACCTGATTTGGTGCTGTGAGTGTTATGTTATTTCAATTTATATTTTTTATATTTTATCTTTATTAATGTATATGTACAGTATTTCAACTTAAAATGGTTTTTCTTTTAGAAAATTTTGGCGAGAAAATGTCCAAATAACCTGACTCCAATTTATACATTAATTCTTATGGGAAAAATGTATTCGCTTAATGTGTTTCGCTTAAAGTCGCACTTTTCAAGAACACAACTATGAAGTGAAGTGAGGACTAATTGTATATACTAATAAAACAACTGTCCGTCTGCGCTTGAAGAAGGATTTCAATAATCAATTAACGTAGAGACATGATTTGTACCTCAATGGAAAGGTCTTCCACTGGGAGTAACATAGACATATTTGTTTTCTGGTACCTCATATCCTTCATTAGTTATTTTCAGTTGTGCATTTTTTTATGCAGTTACATCGGGTGGTGCTGTCGCATCACGTGTCAAAAAGCATGCCTGGAACCAAAGGCGGGAACAAAATAAAGAGCACAGACAGAGCTAAGCTGCAACAACAACAACAACAACAACAACAACAACAACAACAACAACAACAACAACATGACATTTTTAAAGTGCTGAGTCCTCCCACTGAGTCCTCCTGAAGGGAATTCTACCACAGGAGTACTTCCAGATTAGTATACATTAAATATCTGTCTGCATGTCTGTCTGTGTGTCAATCTACATTACATATTGGAATCTTTGGTTGCAAGTATAGCTGCAACAGCTACAGCTAGTATTGTCCTCCTGAAGTGAAAGGCGCTATACAAACATAATTTGTTTTTAGTTGTTCTTATATAGTTAAGGATACCATGCGAGAAAATCCACTTGGTTTTTAGCTTATCAAACAATTTTGTCTTAAAATTTAAGATCACAATTCTGTACAATTTTAAGGCAAGGCAGAATTTCAGACCTAGAATTTAAGGGCACAATTTGATGTTAATTGTTCTGTCTGGTCGATGAAACATTTTAAAATTAACTGTGGATTTAGAAATATCACATTTTCCCCCAATTATTTTATTGCCACTTGAAGTGTAGTGAACAATTAGGTTTATTAAAATATAAAGATGCCATATTTGCATGTGAAATTCAATGATTTTTTAAAATTTGTTCCATTATAAAACTGTAATATCTAATTGATAGATCCCTATGTTAAATTTCAGTTATAATCTCATTGCTATGGAGCATGGAGAGTGAATGGGAGAGGATGCCAGGAAGGAAAGAGTGACGGTGATCTAGACTCTCATATGAAGAGGGCAATTTCTACAGTTGTAGGGATAAAATGATCATAACAATGCTAAACATTACTTTAAGAAGAAGCAGTTGCTAAGTTCACCATTTTGTTAGCAACAATTTTCTCCACAATTCAAAGTTGTCATTTTATTTACAGACCAAAGCAACCTGCTAGCCATGGATCAAAGCTAACGTTTGCAGATGGTACATCAAAGCTAAAGTGGACCGAGCTCACATTTAGAAAGATGCTCTCTCAATGCAACACCTGATTGTGTATGGCAGAGCACGGTAATGCAGGGAAAACTAAGCTGTAAGGAAATAAACATGCAATAATAATAAATAATATTTTCTGTATTTGATGTGGTATCTCAAAGCACTTCACTGGATATACTGTACAGGTACAGGTATCCCTTCCCAAAGCCGGGGGATACGTTCCTCTAAACCTCCACGGTTGGTAAAATTGCGATTGGAAAATGCAGGGCCCTATGGGAAACATGGAGATAGGGGGTGTAAGTTTCCTCGTTGTGGGGGGGTGGAGGGAAGAGAAGGTGAATCAGAGAGAGAAGGTGAGAGAGAGAAGGCGTGTGGGCGAGGGGGGGGGGGGGGGGGGGGCGGTGAAGAGAAGGTGAATTAGAGAGAAGGTGAGTCAGAGAGAGAGAGTTACACAGAGAGAGAGAGAGAGATCTGCAGATCCTGGCAGCCAATGCTCCCAAACTTACTAGCTAGGCTGTTAAGAAGCAACAATAAATTCATATTATCTACCTTAATCCTAAGAGAGAAGCGTTGTTGCTGGTTGATTGCAACATTGCAACTGGGTCCGAGTGCTATACACTAGCGCAAAGCGACATCGAGGCTGGTTGATGCAACTGGGTCCTAGCGCTAAATGCTAGTGTTAGTGTTAAAACCCATGGATCAGCAAGGGTTTTAAGCCATGGTTAGCCAGGGTTTTCGCATTTAGCAAACCTTGGATGCGTGAGTTTCTTGGTTGACAAGGTTTCGGTTGGGGCGGGGTACCTGTACTGTGAAATAGAGTAACTGCATTCTGTGGGTGAATAACTCAGATTTAAAAAAAACAGCATTCTTCCTATTGAAAGTAATCGTCTCTCTACAATTGTGCCTCCTGTCGGGAAAGCCACTTCTACAAGGTCTACATTTATGAATTCATCAGTTACTAATGCAACATCTGCTAAGGTCCTTTTTTAACACTCCATGCGCTGAAACAGCAAATAGCTTATTTCATGTCCTTTTAACATCTTCTCAAACAGTCTTGTGTAAAAGCAAGTGTGCAGGCTTGTTATAGGGTGCGTGTCAGTGCTGGGGAATGGAACACTTTCTCACTGAGCGATTCCAGCTCAGCGAGATTTAACGTAATGAGATGCAGCCTATGAATTCCCTCTCCCTTACTCCTGCAATTACAACTAAAATGAATCCTCTGAACAGCATCTTGTGAGGCAGCATGGATACTGTGACATTTCTATTTCCTATGCCACACTTGGAGCCTCTCTGGGTGAGACTTCTAATTTAATGTCAATTAGTCCAAAATCATGAGTGCTGTTGACATACCCACCAGGAATAGGGCTGACATTGCCAAAACTCATTTCACTGAGGACACTTGCAGCTGTCAAAGATGAGAGAATTTCATCTCCTTTCTCTGGGCTGGATCCACATTCTAATCCACTGAAATGCTTTAAAGCCTAACACAAACCAACCAGCTGAGAATTTCTCTTTGGACTCGATGATATTTACTGAACAGAGGAGAGGAAACAAAAGGTGCAGATGTAGAAAATAGTTTACCATTCACATTGACTATTGAATTCAAAGCGATCATTTAAGAAATTCAATTCAATCTAAACAAAAGTCAAAGTTTGATAAATTGATAAATGAGTTTTGGTTTGTAAAGTGATCAATGTACAATTTATTGTGTGCTTTTTTTCTCTCAAAGCTATCAGTTCACATTCCCTACTCTGCTTTCAAATGATCAATAACATCCTCTGGAAAAAACATGACTTTGGATTTGGTTGGAGTGTTTCTGTCCTCCTAGACAGAGTGGTGATATCACGATTTTAAACCTGCTGCATTGTTATCAAACTGCTCAGATTATAGAAATGATGGACCGTGACATGCCCCAGTGGATCCTGATTCATGGTCTGTGTGAAATTGGAGCAGGAGTGATATACCTTACACTTGGTCCACATCTTCTTTGTTGCATTTTATGATTGCCTATTAATAATGCCTTGCATTGCAGTAATTATTCCCTTATAGATATTCCTCCGCGCAGCAAACACTAGCCCATGCCCCTTTTCCAATTTATCCCATCATGGTTGGGAGAGTTTTCAGCCATTCCACCCTACCCACTGCAATTTACAATTGATGTAATAATAATAATCCTTGCATTTAATATAACGCTTGGGACGTCGGGAGGACTTCCCAAGGCGCTGAACAGGAGGCGTGTGACCCGAGCTGGGAGGGGAGTGTTTGGGAAGGGGTGAAACACGAAGGGGAGGTAAAAGAGTTTGGGGTGGAACAAAAGGCACGATCGAAGAGGAAAGTCTTCAAACCGGCCTTGAAAGAGGAAAGGGAAGAGACGAAACGGAGGGATTGAGGGATGGCATTCCATAAGGTGGGAGCGGAGAAACTGAAGGCCCGGCCTCCGATGGTGGGGCGGTTCGGGCGGGGTGCTTGGAGCAGGCCAAGACCTGCTGAACGGAGGGTCCGGGTGGGCTTATGGTGGGAAAGTAAGTCGGTTAGGTAGGGCAGGGCAAGGCCATGTAAGGCCTTGAAGGTGAGGACAAGGATCTTGAACTCGATCCTCTGGAGGATGGGGAGCCAGTGGAGACTGGCGAGGGTGGGGGTTATGTGGTCGCGGAGGCGGGTGCGGGATAGTACACGGGCTGCAGAGTTTTGGATGGCCTGCAGCCTATGAATGGAGGAACTGGGGAGGCCGACTAGGAGAGAATTTCCGTAGTCCAGCCGTGAGGTGATGTAAGCATGCACGAGTGTTTCGGCAGCGCGGGGGGTAAGATAATTACGGAGCCTGGAAATGTTGCGCAGATGGAAATAGGCGGTGCCGGTCAAGGCGCGGATGTGGGGGGGGAAGGAAAGTTTTTGATCGAACATGATGCCGAGGTTCCTGATTGGCTTTGTGAGGTGGAGAGTGCAACCTTGGATATTGAGGCTGGCAGCGCCCGATGTGCGGAGGCACTGGCTTGAGCCAATCAGGAGGGCTGATTCACGTCTTATTCACGTTCAATTGCAAAAAGTTGTCCCTCGTCCACGACTCGATGTCGGACAGACATGCTGTCAGAACATCGATCGTCTGGGGGTTGAGGGATGAGGCAGAAAGGTACAACTGGGTGTCATCCGCATACATGTGGAAATTTACCCCATGTCTGCGGATGACGTCACCCAGAGGGAGCGTGTAAAGGGTGAAAAGGAGGGGACCGAGGACAGAGCCCTGAGGGACGCGGTGATCTGACTTCTCCAATCTCTCCTTGAAACCAAAACCTTAACCCTCATATCTTTCATGTAAACATCCATTGAAACCCCCCCCATGGCTTTAACACCCATTGAAGTTGCGTGGTTGATAATTCATTTGAGAACTAGAGAAAATTGGCTTCAAAGTTAAAAATTGAATTCAATAATTTGCCAAATTCTGCAGACTGTGATATGCTATGTTAATAAAGTAAATGTAGATTCAGGTGAACTTTCTACCCAACGATTCGCTATTAATAAATGAGGAAGTGTAAACTTTTGAGTGATTGTCAATGTTTAGCTTGATTGGTACCAAAGTGTTTTGCATTAAAAATAATAATCCTTGCTTTTAATATTGCATTGCAGAGTATTTGAGGGAATTTACTGCAAGTTGCAGTCCCTCAATAATTTGCAGCCGAATGATCTGATTCAAAAAGTGAAGAGAACTTCTTCCGATATCCTGGCCAATAATCTCCAGATTCACTTAAAGACTGTTCATGGGACATTTTTGTGCACACATTGTTGACACATTGGCCTAGAAATACTCAGTCACTTCACTTTACAGGAATTAACTGTGAATCGCTTTGAAATTTTTCATGTTTTCAGAATACACAAAAGTCCACATTGCACATAGGTTTTAAAGCAATGAGATTGTTGAACACGGTCACCTTTTCTCAACCCACAATATCTTATTGTCTTATATTTTCAGTGCTGCAAGACACTACCCCATGTGAAGGATGCAATATAGAAATAATCCTTCATTTTCATTTAGTGCTTTTCACATCTTCTAGATGTCAAAAAGCGCTTCACCAAATATACTGTAAAGTGAATTGACTGTATATGTGGGAGGAACGCAGCAGCCATTTGCGCACAGCAGTGTCCCACAAACAGTAATGCATTGAAATGACCAATTTTTTTTTTTGTGATGGATTATCATTAGTTGTGTGGAGTAAGGAAACTTGTTCATGGTTTTGCCCTGCCTAGAATCCAACCTAGGTTTCTCGCTTATAAGGTGAGTGCTCAAAACACTGAGCTACAGGACTCCGCAACTTAAATGCAAGTTGTTGTCATATTATTTATGCAATTTACTGTCTGATTTACAGATTATGTATTTTATATTATTATTATTCAGATTAATTTCAGCTGAAACGTTTAATAGGAACCTTCTAAGATTTATGAACTAATAGTTATCAATAGCAGCTAAGTGTAAAATTGTGTAAAACAATCCCAGTTTAAATGAATCTAACTGAATGAAACCGCTCAAAACGCAAATATAACCCAATTCTTACAGACTTATACATGAGTGAACATTATGATATATGATGTGAATATTAGTGATAATGATCATATTGTCAATGTATAGTTGAATAGCTACTAACTAAAATGTAGCTGGGTGTGCAACCCTGCTCTCCTTCTTTCCCCTCCCTAACACCCTGAACACTTTGTGGCAGTGTTGCGAGATTACTTAGATGTTTGGATGAGGAGTGTTCTGCAACCCATTTGATCTCATTCTTTCAGACTATTTACTTATAACGTAAATTTAGCCTTTAAACTGCTGCCATTGCAGTTGTGTTTTACTGTTGTTTCATGCAATACCGAGATAACTTGTACTGAGCTAAAATGGTATCCTGTGAAGTATCATTATTTGAGGTTAAAAACTCCAATAATAGGTATTAGAAATTTAGAGCATGTGGCGTTCACCCACAAAATAGTTGCTTCACTTTACAGTATATCCTGTGTAGTGCTTTGAGACATCATCCTGCCTTAAAGGTATTACTGTAAATCAAATACCAGGATTGTTATGTTTCTTTATTTTATTGTAATAAAGTTGGTGGATGGAGAACAACAACAACAGAATTTAAATTCAAGTGTGACAGTCATTGTCTCAGACCCAAGCTGGGGTGGGTCTGAGACAATGACTGTCACACTTAATGGAGAGGGTGGAGGGAAAGGGGGTGGGCTTTGGAAAGGGAGAAGCTCGGTGGATGTTGAGGAGTAACTCTCTCAGTCAGTCTTCAGTTATCGATTAATTTGATTGTAGTTTTTGTCAATGTGGTGTTCATAGTCAGTCTGTATTATAATATTGCATATCACAATTTTTCACCTCAGTGTTTTTTTAACTGAAATTCATCAATCCGTTTTTAGATTTCAACCACCAGCTAGGAAAAGGTTAAAACGACAAAATGTCCTGTGGATGCACAATAGGTGTGATGGTAATAGCTGCTAAACTGAACGTTAAACCTGGGTTGACAGAAAAATCCTTTGGCTGAACTGTGCGAAAACAGCAACAAATGAAGAAAGAATACAATGATTATACAAGCAATCACCTCCGTGTACCATTTAGACAGGTCAGTTGACAGTCTACAAAATTGAATTGAAAGTGAATTTTCAACCACGCTCATAGAAAGTTAGCACACCATTTTATTGCTGTCACGCATAATTATGTGATTCGTGCCGGCAATGGTATAACCTTTTAGAATTTCAAATGGTTCATTTAATTCTGCACCCTGTCTAACCGTGAAGTTAATATAAAAGAACTGCTTTTCCAATTCCACTTGCCATTTGTATTAGGTATTATCACAACTACTATTTATTGATATTTTTTGCATGGCAAAATTCTGGGTGGTAATAAAATCTTATCCATCAAGAAAAAATACATAGCTGAATAGTCTGTTTAGTACTTCAAAATTAATCACCTGTTCCTTGAATATTGAACAGTTTAAAAAATATGCCTGCATGGTTCACACCAGTCAGTGCTACATTCTGAAAAAAAACCATTGTGCAGTCTGAGATGTTTTATTGCTGAAATACAAAAGGGATATGTAAGGCATGTAAAATGGAAAAAAACAAGTGGCTCATGAAGAGTGACCTTCAGATCAATTAAAACAATGTTATACGGATCGCAATTTTTACGACTGACTATTGCCATAAAATATGTACTTATAACCAACTATTGAGCTGAAAAATAGGCTCAGCTGAACTCGCCGGTCGTGTATCTCAGTACAATTTTAGAACAATGCTACAGAGAATGAAATCTTGCAGGAAGTAGTTCAGTCGGAATGAAGCAATAAGCTACAAATCAATACATGATGGCAAATTCACTTAAATACATGCAGTCATTTTCCCCCAGAAAATGAGAAAGTGAATGGTGTTATTATTGGGGTTAGAAATGAGGACAAATCATGTAGATTACTGGATCATCTCATTCAAGCTGAAACACAATTTGTGACTAAATAGAAAATGTAATTTAACTTGTTACGTAAGGCTGCTGCCGGCAATGAAATGGAAAATTAGGGTAGATCTGTGCCTGTATTCACAGGGACATTGTTTTCAATAGGAATCACAAAAAAAACAGTATCTTTTGTCTGACATCTGCTGGAATATACTTTTCTCGTTGCTCTGTTCTGGTTTTAACCATTTCAGTGCCGTGACAGAATCTGCTCATCCAGGAAATCAAATCAATCTTCTCTGTTAATCATGGTATTTTAACAATAATAATCCTTGTATTTGACATAGCATCTTATCCCATCTTTGACGCGTCACAAAGCATTTCACAGAATACACTGAAAATTGAACAAGCAAAATACAGCAGATGCTGGAAATCTGAAAAGTGAATTGATTGTATATTTTGTGGGTGAAGAGCAACAATCAACTGCACACATCAGTGTCCTGCAAACAGTCATGGATTGAGTGACCAATTTTTAATATTTTTTTATAATTTTCTAATATTATAATTTTTTAATATTATTTTATAATTTTTTAATATTATTTTATAATTTATTAATATTATTTTAGGAATTATCTCCCCCGGAAAAGAGATCCATTACCAACTGGGTTCCTACTTACTACTGGGTAAACAGAGACGTGTGAAGTAAGGATGCATGCCTAACATTTCGCTCTGCTGGGAATCAAACTCAGGTCTTGCTTGTGAGGTGAGTACTCTAACCACTGAGCTATTTTGCTTTCATAGTCACAGTCTGGCTAGCTTTCATGCTAGGATAGGCTAGGACCACTCTACCCATTAGGGTTTTGGCTTGGCTTGCAGTACTAGTAACCAGACAAGTCGGCCATACTCCAAGGCTTTGTTGATGAGAGATCAGCCGGTCTGGCCAGATAGTAGGACTTGGAGAAGCAGATCTGTCACCCGTGGGGGTGGGAGCTGGGGGAGGAGTTGTGGGGGTGGTTAAGGGTGGAAGTCACTCCTATACTATTCATCATATACAATTGATTGCTATACCATTCATCCAGTATAGCATTCACCTCTGCACCCATTATAATAATCACTGCTTTTCCATCCAACTCTATACCAATCATCGCACCTCAAACTCATGTGGAATAACTTGAACTGTGGGATTGTTTTCAGAAGTATAAACAATGCATTGACATAGACCGACTGCACTTTTGTTTTTAAGGTTTTCAGAAACATAGGAGCAAATTACCTGAAATTGTCTGTGTGTGTTTGTGTATGTGTTTGTGTGTGCGTGTGTGTGTATGTTGAAGAATTAAAGGATACAATTGAACATACTAGTTGTGCTCGGCTGAGAGAAAGGTTACACCAAAATATCTTTTTGTTTTAAATGTTCAAACTGCATGAGTTAATGTCACTTTATCCACTCATTAATGTTATATTGTTAGGAATTACATATGCAATTGTATTACATAGAATATTAAATTAGCTGTGTGAAGCAGTGGATTGAGTATTGCAGTATTTTGTGAGAATAGAAAAACACTGCTGCACTTTTATAATATAGCACTGCAGCAAATTAGTAGCTCAGTCATAAATAGAAAAAGGAACCATTAGACCACTTGTGATTTAACTGCTTCTGACGCTTGCTGGCCACTTCATCATTATCAAAGGAAAGAGCTGTAATAATTCTCCACATCTGGCAGATGATAAATGGTCATAATTGCCATTTCCTGACAGAATCCTTGCTCTCAAGAATTGATTCCTTAACTGCGCTTATGTCCTGGGTGAAAGCAACTTGAAATGAGGAAAACTATCGTTTGGATGAATAAGAATAGTCACATTTCATAAAGTATCTTTTTTGTTGGGAGGACATCTCCAAGCTTCACAGGATGTTACTTTATCATTTTACTACATATTTTGGAGTTGAGCACAGCAGCCAATTTGTGCAAACAATATTCCACAAACAGTCATGAAAAGATTTGATCTGGCAGATTGTTAGCCAGAACACTCCCTTCCCTTGTCAATTAATATAAAGGGATATGTAACATCCATCTGAACAGGCAGACCGGATCTCAATTTAACATCTCTTTGAAGGATAGGAGTGTCTTCAAAGTCCCCAAATATAGCTTGAACCCACAAAATGCTGACTCTGAAAAGAGTATGCTACCAACTAAACCAGGTTGACAGACAATAGTAAAGGGAAGAGGATTTACCTTTATTGTGGCGAAACTCAGACTTTAATTATTGTTGTGGCTGTCTTTTGTTTACACCTCAAATCCAAGCTATTTTAATCTGTTTGAAATGTTCCATCCAATTATTTTTTTCTACCTGGGTTTAGACATTGTTGTTGTTATTGTATGTCTTCATATGTAAACCCCATGTTAAAAGGCCCCCTTAGGTGAGAGTGCTGGTGGTTATTTTGTGGTAGCAAGCTAGATTTTTCCTGAGGCGAGTGCTAACTTCAGGCGTCCTCTTCCAAGCAGCACCTGCTGTATAATGATCAAGAAAATGGTGTCTCTTTGGGTTGAGTTGACTCCAGGGTAATGAAGCATCCTGGGTAAATTGTTCTTGGCAATAAGAATGAAGCAACGTGGGAGTATAATATATATATTACATATCAAACTTTGCCAGTGTAAAACATATTTGTAATCATTTTAATATTTTTAATTATTTGATTTTGTCAAGTTAATTATTATGCTGTTTTGATTATGTATTTTGCTTATTTTATGAGTTACTTAACATTTCTACTGTCAGACCTTTATAAAACAAAATCTGCTGAGAACCTTTCTAATCTTGATAGAAATGAATAGCGTCTGTTTTTCCTTTTTCTAATGTCCTTATGTAGGAAAGAGATGTGTAAACAGAGGAGCTTTGTCATGCAGATGTGAGCATGTGTTGGAGAAGTCTCAAACTTTGAGAAACAAATTGTAGTAGCTGGTAGAGTGAGTTGTTTGAAGTCTTTGTTATATTAAGTAAATAACATGAGTTAATAGGCAAGGACAGCGTTTGATATGTTTATTCAGGGCTATAATTATTGGTCGCTAACGACCTTAAAGTAGAAACAGCCTCTAGAGGGAAGAAGACAAAAAATACTGTTTCCCTGATTGGTAAATATGGCTTTCTGAACACACACATCACCATGCAGTATATAAGTTTCTGTAATAAAAAATGTTATCGAAGGAACACCTATCTCTGTGAGTTTGATTATCTAGGTGTTCAAAATCTAAATTAAATTCAGATTAATTTAAAGTAAATATAACACATGATTGACCCATTGCAGTCAACAATGACATGACAAGCAACAACAATAATTTCAAACATTTAGTTCCTTAAGAAATATCTTACCAGTTTAATCATACAACTTGGCAGAGGCATTCCACCTAGGTGTACACATACACTACGTTCTTAGTGTTTCAGAAATACAAACTTTGAGTTGTTTTTAATAAAGTTGCTCAAGTCTCTGCAGATATCCCACTTCAAAATTAAGATTTATTTGCCATTTTCTGCACACTATAAAATGCTAACAATATAGTGTTCAATCAATATCCAGGTAGAATTTCTCCCTCAATGCCATATGATGAAACCAATAAGATATTCTTTAGAAGATAAATTGTTCTTCCTTAACTGTGGACAGAAGTGAGCTTTGCAGATGCAATAAAACAAAGCTAATTCACAGTGCTAGAGCGGGGTGTGGGAGCTGAGAGGATAGGGAAGGGAGAGTTGCCCAAAAGCATGATCAAAAGTAAGGTTTTGAAATAGATTTTGTGCTAAAATCAAAGAGATTCCAAAAAGAATTCATAATGTGTAAATGTGAGAGATGGAGAGTTGCTGGAGTTTTATTTTAGTTTGAGTTGCTCCTATTGTGTTGTGGAATGCATAACTTAGAGAGATGAGAGTTAGGTTAAATTAGGAATTTCTGAGAATGAATTTGATTGCTATTTGATGGATAAATCGATTGAGGAGTGTGAAAGATGGAGAAGTGTAGGATTTTAATTTTAGTTTGGGATATCCATGAGTATCTTTTCTGACCCTGTATGTTCCTAGGTTTGCAGCACTGGATCAATGACCAGAAATCTTCAGGGAGTCTGTGTCTAGAGGACATAGTGATTAAGAAAGTCAGAAGAAGAACGGAGGGAAAATAGTCTGCACTCAAATAGTTGGGATGTGGAATACCTTGCCAAGGTGGTAGAGGCAGAGTCCTTTGTGGGTTTCGAGAGAGAATTAGATGGGTATATAAAAGATAAAGGCTTGAAAGTATATGGGGATAGAACAGGGAAGTTGGATTGAATGAACAGCATGCTCTGAGAGTTGCTGCTCACTTGCTGGACCCAATATCCTCTTTCTGTGCTGTAAATTTATATAATTCTATTCCATAAATGTCTGTGTATTAGCTCAGCAGTGATATCCTTAATTGTGTAGCTTGCTGACCCTTAACGTTCCAGGATCTGACCTGGGGCTTGAACCGACAACCTTCTACTCAAACACAAGATTGAACATAAGAATAAGGAGCAGGTCATTCGGCCCCTTGAGCCTGCCCTGTTATTCAATAAGATCATGGCTGATCTTCTAATCTAGCTCCACCTACCCGTCTTATCCCCATATCCCTTAATCCCTTTATCCATAAGAAACTGCTAGTAACTGAGCCAGGCAGACACCTGTAAAGCACCACTCCCAGTCTGAATCAGTAATTTCACCAAAGGAAAGGAGAAAGGAAACAGACATAAGTAGAACAAAATGACTAACAACACATTGTCCTTCAGTTTGGATGGCTTTTGGGTTTACGTTTGCTAAGTGTCGGATAGAAATTGGATGATAGTCATGTAAGGTTATGATAATTCATTCCAAGGTCACCAGTGAGTGATTTATCTTATCACATAACTCACTGAAGTGTGCTATAAAATTGCTTTTATTGGAATTTGTTCATTTTTTTCTGTATGTAGTACACTGAAGTTGCCTCAGGACATTTTGTCAAGTCAGTTTTCCCTGGGAGGCTTACAGCCACTGAAACTAATTCACATGCAAATAATAAATCTTATTCATGCAGTTATGCAATACAGAAAGAAAAAATAATGGAAATGAATAAACCTAAACATAGAATATTCCCACCACTTAGCCATTCCTGGTGTGGGAAACAGGTCCTCTGGGAGATGAGAAGACTTCTCGGTTGTTCAAGCGGTTTTCTGAATTGAGGTGGCCTGATGGTTTTATCACAATGTGATAATGTGTCACACATTATCTGGAAGTAAGTGCATTATTACTTCCATAGTGCAGCAATGTGGTAGATAAATCCTATTCTTTGGATTCCCTTTTTATAACTAGGTCTTGGAGTCCTGTAGCTCAGTGGTTAGAGCACTCAGCTTACAAGCGTGAGACCTGTATTTAAGAACATAAGAATTAGAAGCAGGAGAAGGCCATTTGGCCCTTCGAGCCTGCTCCGCCATTCAATAAGATCATGGCTGATCTTCTCACCCAACCCTAATTACCTGCCCTATCCCCATATCCCCTAATCCCTCTATTTTTCAAAAATCTATCAGTCTCAGTTTAAATACAGGCAGTTGGGCAAGTTTCCTTATTCCACATGCCAGACAATAATCTCTCTCAAAAAAACATAATAATAAAATTGGTCATTTCAATCCACGACTGTTTGTGGGACCCTGCTGTATGCAATTTGCTGCCGAGTTTCGCTCACAAATATACAGTTAATTCACCTTACAATATATTCTGTGAAGCGCTTTGAGATATCTAGAAGAAGTGAAAAGCTTTACGGGTACCCCGCCCCAATCAAGGTATTTTCAACCGCGGATTTCACGTATACACGGTTTCCTCTCTGCGACAACCTTTGCCAACCGCGGCAGTGAATTTTGCATATCCACGGGTTTGGCACTAGGACCCAGTTGCATCAACCAACCACGATGTCGCTTCGTGCTATCGTTTGGCGCTGGGACCCAGTTGCGATGTCGCAATCAACCAGCCACGATGTCGTTTCTCTTTTAGGATTAAGGTAAATAACATGAATTTATTGTTTTTTATATTCCTTTTTATTGTGTTATTTGAACATTTATTGTTATTGTTAGGTTATTATGTCTTTTTTTGTGTTTAGTAAAAGAACAAGCAATTTACTCTCCCTAACCCCATGTTTTCCATAAGCTCTTGTATTTGCCAACCATGGCTTTACGAACCACAGGGGTTTGCAGGAATGTATCCCCCGCGGTTGGGGAGGGATACCAGTGTATCAAATGTAAGGATTATTATTAATATTTACATTATTAATGTAAGGATTAATTATTAACCCGAGAGATGGTTGAAACTCGCACCTGATTTCAGAGTCTTGCATGTACATTTAGAATCAATGAAACATTTTATTAAATGCTGTCCTGGTTATAGCTTTCTTTTGTCATCAATAACTTTCTACTGTCTGATTTCAACAGCCTCTTTTAGCTACATTGCATTTCCCTCACTTTACTGATCACAATAAATTATCTGAGCTGCAGCTACAATCTCCTTTGGTCTCCATCTCTTCCAGAGATTCTGTTTAATTCACCTTATTCCCAAACTTTATTTTCCAGGGAATATTCTCAGTTTACATTTTCCCTGGTATCTATAATTCTTCAGCCAATATACTTCAAAGCTACCAGTTATGTTTCTTTTGTTTACAATTAATTGCTATATGTTCTCTTCAAAAAAACGTATATGTGCAATTCATATAGTTTTTGTGAACTTGAAATGCATCCTTTTGGAATAAAACAACAGGATCTAACCTTGGTACTTTGTACAGTGTATTGATGTGTATTCTTCAACTATAATCCAGCTACAGTTCAGTAGGTGGAAGGTTGGCTTTTTAATCAAGCTAAATCTATTTATGAATAGTAAGTACAATTTGTATTTATATAAGGCCGTTCAATTTGAGAAGATTGAGAAGAACGAGGAACAAAAACAATTCTTCCTGAAATTATTATAATCCTCTTTGCTCGCTGTATATGTTTATATATACACTACAGTATAAACCCTTCATTGAAAGAAGTCTTTGAATTACAATTTGTAGCACTATCTCCTGTGTCCTCACTGAAGCAACATGTATGTGAGAATATAGGTGACATAATGCTGTGCTATGTAAACTAGCTAAATTAAAGAATTGCACCCATCACCTTTATACTCCATAACTGTGTACTGCTCCAGGAATTATCTCATCTGGTTGTAATGAGAAAGAGGGTCCACCAGGATTTTGGTTGTCTCAATCCCCATTTGTACTGCAATTCATACTGGAGAAAAAATTGCAAGCCTCAAGGGAGAGCTTAGTGAAAAGATAATATAATAATCCTATAATATTTTCATTTGATATAGCTCCTTATCATGTTGACAGAATGTTTCAAAGTGCTTCACAGGATTTATTGTAGGGTTTAGTGTTTGTGCATTTGTAAACAAACTCGGCAGCCAATTTGAAGTGAATAATCAATTTTATCTGGAGGATTGTTGGTTTGTTCACTGCAAGAAACTCCCTTCTCTTTATGAATAGAGCCAGGGGATCTTTAACATCCACCTGAACAGGCACAGACAGGATCTAGGTTTAATGTTTCATTCAAAGCACGGCACCTCCGACAATGCAGCACTCCCTAGCACGCTTGAAGTGTCAGCCTAGACTGAATTCAAATAAGATGCTAAGGCCGTATGGATGAACTAACTTTAATAATATGTTTAATATGGCCAGAAAACTATAATAAAGGGACATGGGCTCAAGCTCATGATGGGGAGGTTGAATAGAAATTCAGATTTAATTATGTTCCACACAAAAATATGGTTGTGTGACGGGGGAAGATAGAAGAAGATTGTATCAGCAAAGTCAATTGTATGGGTATTTGGCAAAGAAATTGACTGAGGGATCCTTTTCAATAAGGTATCCGTTTCAGCAAAAGAGCTGGAACAAATACTATATCCACTGAGAATGATCACTTCTCGCACTCAAGATTTGTTCCCTGGGGAATCTATCTCACGAAACACATTTCCACCTGGTAATCAGAACTTCAGGCCAGGGTGCATTGGTGAAATGTTCTTAAATTTAATTAAGTAACATACTTTAGTGTTAGCTTAACTCAGTCAGTATAATAGAACTGGAAACTAATAGATCAACTGCACTATTTGATTGTGTAGATTCTGCAAGTGCTTACTCTACCATCAAAGCCATTTTTTCTACTAAGCGAAGAGTTCATCAAAGCAATGCTAACTGTGTTCTTCAACCATTTGAGACTGACTAAGTGAAAGATGGAAGAAAGGTAAGATCAATTTGATGATAAGTATAATTAACTTTGAGAATATTTCAATGAAGTTATTGTGCCAGCCTGGCTCAGTTGGTTGACGGCTTATCTCTGTTGTAGATTCAAGTTCTGGGTTGGGTCTTTGAACTTGCATCCTAGGCTGACACTCCACTACAGTGTTCAGGGGCGCATTGTTGAAGGTGTTGGTGTTTGAACAAGATGCTAAATTGAGGTCCTGTCTCAAAATGAACACTAAAGATTCAATGAAGCAATTTATAAACAGAAAGGAGCTTTTCCCAGGGTCCTGATCATCAACCCCCAAAATAAAATTGGTTATTCCACTGCATGGCTGTTTCTGGGACATTGCTGTGTGTACAATTTGGCTGCCATATTTGCCTACAAATAGAGTTGCTTCACTTCACAATAAATTGCGTGAAGGGCATTGATATATTTCCATGTTGTGATCAATACTATATTAAATGCAAGGATTATTATTAGTGCTATTATTTTTATTATTATTATTGATTCCACTTTTATGGCTCAAAATGAATGAAAAGTAAATGAGTTATCAGAAATTTTAAGACAAATAGCAATTCTAAATTGATCAATTCCATGTGTAGGTGGGATGCATAGAACAGGTTTGGATACTATAACACATGGGGTTGGGTTTTCACGTGTATCAGATGCCTGACTGACTCAAGAAACTGTCAAGGAAGTGTAGATGTGCAGTCACTTCTGGTTCAATTGATGCTGATTTTCTTTTCCAAGATCATGTATTCAATTAACCAGGTCCTCACCATCAGCACTCCTTACAAAAGTAAGATTAAAATCCTTATTGCTGTTTCAATGCCTCCTTACATTGACTTAAAGGATGTGAAGGAATTAGAATCATTCAACAGCTGCCAGTATGCTTGAACAATGCATTTATACAGCATATTTCAGGTGGTGTAGCATCCCGGAATGTGTGTTTGTGGTGGAGTTTGGTCCTGAGCCAGTGGGAAAGGGAGGTGGGAGATGATCGTAAACAAAATCAAAAAAGCATAGTCTTTAGGTGGGATTTGAAAGTGGGGAGGGAAGGAGTTGGGGGACAAGGCGGAGGGATTGAGGGAAACAGTTTATGAATCGACAACAAACAATAATAATATAATAATCCTTGCACTGCTTTTCATGTCTTCCAGATGTCTCAAAGCGCTTCACAGAATATACTGTAAAGTTAATTGACTATATTTGTGGGAGAACACAGCAGCCAATTTCGCACAGCAGTGTCCCACAAACAGTCATGGATTGAATGACCAATTTATTAGTGTTTTTTGAGGCCAATGGGTGTTTAATGAATTTTTTTGTATTTAGAATAATAATAATCTTTCCATTTGATATAGTTCTTGTGGCGTCCTGTGGCTCAGTAGTTAGAGCACTCACCTTGCACACAAGAGACCTGGGTTCAATTCAACGCAGGGAATCCACCTTGAGCAAGTTTCCTAACTTCTCACGCCTGAGGTTATAAGCCATAAGTGATGCATTACATATCACAGTTACCCGCCACATCATCAATACTTGTCGCACTTAAATGACAAATAAAATACTATCTTAACAAGATTAATTCCAAATCATAATTCTAAACATAAAAGAAACCTTATGTGGTATAAGAGATGTGCCTAAGCAATGTCTGACTGCCCTTGCATGTTGGGGGCATGTTTTAGTAAGTAGTCAAGAGGGTGGTCAAAGGACTCATAGTGTCCTTCTGTACTGGCTCAAGAATTAAAAAGTCTCTGGCTTGCTTCCGGCTGCAAACATCTTTGGATCGTTTTCCTCTGCTGCAGTGTTCTTTGCCATCCAATCCAACGAGAAATAGCCCTACTCCCTTTCGTCTACTCTCCCCCTATAAGCCCACCCGGACCCTCTGTTCAGCAGGAATTGGCCTGCTCCAAGCCCCCCGCCACACCATCGGAGGCCAGGCCTTCAGTTTCTCCGCTCCCACCCTGTGGAATTACATCCCCAATCCCTCCGCCTTGTTTCTTCCCTTTCCTCTTTCAAGGCCGGTTTGAAGACTTTCCTCTTCGACCGTGCCTTTTGTTCCCCCCCAAATTTTTCGACCTCCCCTATGTGTTTCACCCCTTCCTGAACACTCCCCTCCCAGCTCGGGTCACACGCCTCCTGTGCAGCGCCTTGGGACGTCCTCCCGACGTGAAAGGCGCTTTATAAGTTTAAGTTGTTGTTGTTGTTGTTGTGGTCTATTCTGGTGAGAGCTAGACCAGCATCTCTAGCTACCCCGAGAGATCCATTCGTTCTCAGTCTTCTACGTTTTCACTACCAAGTTTTATACCCTTTTAGCTCACCATCTGTACTTTGTCTTTCTTTCTCCACATGACTTCTTTCTCTCACTGTATATTTTGTTGATGAAATTAGTGGCAGCCAATTGTGCATAGCAGTATCTCACAAATTCCTGTGGAAATCAAGTGACTTTTTAATGCAAGAATATAAATCACATTGTATTAAATAGATCTTGTGAAAATCTACATCAAATAGTGTTTCTGTTAGAAATGGTCATACATGGTTGTATTGTCTGGAGCTCTCCCAAAGCAACAGCGCAACAACTTGCATTTACATAGCACCCTGCATGCTGGTAGCATCTTGACTTACTTAAGAGAGACAGGGTTTGATATTTGGTGGCAAATATAGTATTCATTCAGTTTTACAAAATTCATGAACAAGGGTAAATGGAATAAATCAAGTTTATGTGTGACTGAACAATATCCTGGCAATTGAACTACCTTTTTGATCCTTAACTTTAGTGCAATGGACAGTAACATATGATATGGAACAAAACCAATTCACTGTGTCCCCTTTATGTGCAATTTCTTTGCACGGGTAAAATATTCTACCATTCAAACTGTCACTGGCATCTATCTACCTTATTTTCTACCTTCCTAATCGCATGTCCCCAAGATAGTTCAGTCTGCTAACAATTTCAAGTCACCTCCTTTGTTTTCAACATGGACACTTTAAGAAAATAGAGAATATGTCAGTTTTCTGGATGACTGATGAATTGAGCAGAGGCATTCAAACCTATGGGTTACTCACCGGTAGTTGAAAGAAGTGAAGTTAATACTTTTGGTAGCCACAAGTGATGGACTTTGAAGTAATAAACTAAGCAAGTAATACTACAAAGAAGCTTTCAATTTCCCCATTGGTCTCAGAAACTACTGCCTGCAATCAAGGGAAAAGGTTGGCAGATCTCAAGAGGGAAAATTGTTAATAACACATATTAGCCAATTATCCTTTATTTTGTACTAGTTCCATTACTGATAGGGCTAATTCACTTAGAAACTCATCCTATCCCTCTACTTTGGTGCCCTGGATTTTAAAAAAATGGAATGAAGCCCATCAGGTTTCAAAGCATTTCATTTGGGAAAAAACAAATCCAGGAAAAATTTGAACAAATAAAGCAAATCCTTAAATTGATTGACAACCAGCACACACAAGATCTAGGAATTACATAATGAATACCTAATCCTTACATTTGATAAAGCCACTTTTACGTCAAAAGGGCATCTCAAACACAGTTGGCTCAGTTGGTAGTGTACTTGCTTCCGAGTCAGAAAATTGCACATTCAAGTCACAGCTTGGGACTCATAGTCTAGACTGATGCTCCAGTGCAATGCTAGGTGTATACACAGTTCAAAGTAAATTAGATTTTTACTCTTAATGCCGATAATCCAAGATTAAATATAGGGGAGAAAATAAACACAAAATATTGCACATGCTGGAAATCTGAAACATAAACAGAAATCACTGGGAACACTCAGCAGGTCAGGCAGTAACTATGTGGAAAGGAAAAGTGAGTCAACATTCTGGGTCCATGAACTTTCGTCGAAATATATGAATTTGATCAGTTGACAATTTTCTTCCTATACTGACAAGGTAAATCTTAAATGCCTTTTACATATTGGGAAATGTTGTATCCTGTGTGTAGAGCCAATATATGTTGTTGTTGCATTTTTTTTTGGCAGATCTCAAGAGGGAACATTATAAATAACATGTAGCACTCCATTTCCTTTGTTTTTGGTACCATTATTGACAGGGCTAATTCCAACAAAATTTAACATAAGCACTTGTGGAGTTGGTGCACTGCAAGTCTACATCAAGCTGCTTCACTCACACTAAACGCTAGACTACCTCTCTGACTACGCTTTCAGTCATCTTGCTCCTACCCACCCCCTACCTGCCAATCACCCCTCCCAGCTTAGGTGCCAAAGCATTATTATCGAGCACCATAAGACATCCTACTGATATAAAAGGTGCAATACAGGTGTAAATTTGTCGTGTTTGCATAAGTTCCTATCATGACTTGGACAAAGTAAATACTGCAAACAAAGTTGACTGCAAGCCCATTTGAAGTATGAGAAAACTTCGACTTCAAATAATTTGGGTTGACAAAGTACAGTACATGAAAAAGTGAGGAAAATCATTTGAATAAAAATAGCAAGTAATAGTACCACATGTTAAATTAACAGTATAAAATAACACAGCATGTGTGAAGTTGGTGCACTGAATATCCATTAATTGAAGATTAACTGACTTACTTTGCAACATTACCCTATGTCATAAGTACTTAAACATTGCCAGTATGTAAAAGGTGTCAATGTGTAGTGCTACCAATAAGTAAAGGTCTGAAGTCGATATCCAGCTCCTTATCAGGTACACCTTCTGCCTTATTGAATACCAAATAAATGATGGGGTCTCATTTGCGGGTTGGGTTAATAATAATAATCTTTGCATTTAATATAGCACCTTTCATATCTTCTAGGTGTCTCAAAGCGCTTTACACAATGTACTGTAAAGTGAATTGACTGAATATTTGTGGATGAAATGCAGCCAATTGCACACATCATTGTCCAGCAAACAATTGGGGATTGAGTGACCAAATTATTCAGTTTCTTTTATTCATTAATGACCTGGATTTGCAGTCAGTGCAACATAATTGCATAGTTGACCCGCAACTAAAGGATACTGAGAGATCTAAAGAAGCAGCCAAGATCTTACAAAGATAATTTCAAAACGATACTTCTAGGCTGATCACTGACAAATGAAGTTCAATACAGATAAATGTAAGATACTGCATATAAGGAATAAAAATAGGAGACACATGTACTCTGAGAATGGGATAAGGACAATGAAAGAGACTTATGGGTATTAGGTGACATGTCACACCCGATATCAAAATAATGTAAGACAGCAATAGACAAGGTAAAAAAAAATGCATGGCATTGCCAAATTGTTAAATTCCCCAGAAGTTACAGTTGGAACTTTTTTTTTTAAAAAAGCAGATTAGACCTTATTATGTTAATATTCTCTTGAACTGTTAGGCTGTTTATTCATCACCTTGAATGCAGTTGATCTTAATTTGAAATACACACTAGCTCATTGAGGTTTCTTCTATTTGCAAAAAAAGAAACGATTAAGTTCCTGTCTATTCAGCAGAAATATACTTTGCTCCATTTGAATTGAATCATTGATAGATTCTCACATGATCTATTGCTCTGTCAACACTTCAATAACAGATGCTGCATTTTGCTTGAATACTTCTGCAACAGCCCATCATGTATCACTGCCACATATTTAGTACAAATGCACCTTGACTTCTTGGCAACACTAACACTGTACATTCTTACAGGGAATTGATGCACTGTACAAAAACAACAACAACTAGCTTATATAGCACCCCCATTCCGGTTAGCATAATAGAGAGGTGCCAGGGAGTCAGTGGATTTGAACACGAGTGAAAGGATCTTGAAGTCAATCTGTTCAATGATGGGGAGCCAGTGGAGACTGCCAAGAGCTGATGTCATGTGGGTACAGAGTTTGGTCCAGGT
Organism: Hydrolagus colliei; assembly: GCA_035084275.1. NCBI lineage: Eukaryota > Metazoa > Chordata > Chondrichthyes > Chimaeriformes > Chimaeridae > Hydrolagus > Hydrolagus colliei. Next base: position 30,845,822 of record CM068744.1, read on the forward strand.
CAGTATGCGGGTCACAGAGTTCTGATTTAGTTGGATCTTTCGAATTGTGAGCAGATGGCAAGGAGTGCATTGGAATAATTGAAGCGGGAGGTGGCCGACATTTCCACAAGGGTTTTGGCTACATTTGGTTTATGGTTGGAGGCGTTTAATGTGGTGGTGGTGGAAGAAGGCGGACCTGGTCAGGGACCAGATGTGGGGGTGGAAGGGCAGCTGTGAGTGGAACAAAATACCTAGAATATGCACTGGTTTGGTGAGTCTGAAGGAGAGCCCAGGGAGGTTGAAGAATTTAGAACCACATGAGTGGAAACATTGACAGGAACCATGGAGTATGGCTTCCATCTTGTCCATGTTCAGCGGTAGAAGGATTGCACTCATCCACGCCTTGATGTTTGCCAGATAAGCTGATAGAACATCGGTGGACCTAGAGTTGCTAAGGAGGAGGCAAATTAGATTTGTGTTCATCCATATATATCTAGGGGTAAGTTTACCCCCATGTCTGCAGATGACATCGCCTACAGGGAGCATATAGATAAGGAAAAGAAGAGAGCCAAGAATGGAGCCCTGGGATACTTTGCCAGTGACTTGATGGGGGGAAGGAATAGAAACCATTTGTTGAGATAAAGTGGAAGCGTTTGGTTAAGTAGGACTCGAACCATGCAAGTGCAGTCCCACTAAGCTAGCTGAGGGTGGAGAAGCAGTGGAGTAGGATGGTGTGGTCAACTGTGTCAAATATGATCCAGGAGGACTAGAAGGCAGAGAGAGCCCTGGTCACACTTAGCACTTGGCGTCTGATGTGAGGATAGAGGGAACTCAGAAGGATCCAAGGAGGAGGGTGCACTTTGAAGTTTTCAATTCCTAACCATTCTGTTATTCGTGACAGCGAACTATAAATGCTTCTTTCTTATTGAAATCCTGGTGATCAACTGATTCTAGTCTTACCTGAAACCAAAAAAAGCATCCTATTTCTTGCTCTGCAAATCTGGATCTGTTGTATACTGCACTGAAATGTCGCCTGACATTGAAGGGCACTATATAAATGCAAGTTGGTGTGGTTGTTTTACTGCACTGGAACAAAACCTAACAACTCTTTTTGAGTGTTAGATACAATTTGAAGGATGCCATGAGAAGAGGCAAATGCCGAACTGATTTGTTTTTCTCCAGTTAATATTAATGGACTTCATCTTAATTCTAACTCATACACTCACAGCACAGAATACACCCTAATAAAGTGTTACATTTGATCAATGATGCATGGATTTACCTGGTGCATAAATGATAGCTGCATCACCATTTTTATCTACAAACGTGTACTTTACACTTATCATCATCTCTGATCAAAACCCCCGTAGATGCAGAAGAAAACAGTGTACTTTGTTTTGATGCACTTGTTCTTTAAGGTGGATTAACTTACTTATCAAATGCTATAAAATTGAAAATCATACCAGCAAAAAAACACTCTGACCATAATGGGTACGAATTGTGAAATAGAACACATCCTCTCTCAAAGATCTGTTGTACAGATTGTTTGTCAATAATAATTATCTAGACACAATCACAAAATACCAGTTATGGAGTCATACTTGTTCTGCAGTAAAATAGCTACTTCTAAAGGTATTATTCCCAAACTTGGCTGTTGCGGACTGTGTACAAAATACTTTACTGATTCTAATAAAATAATTGATAAGAAATAATATTTAATGCAATAAGGGAAAACATTTTTCTGACTTTTTGACAAAACCAGACCATCTGCTTTTGGACTGATACAATTATCTCTTTAAAACATGACTTTAATAAATCTACTGAGATGATTATAGCAGGTACAAAAAAGAACCCTTATTATCTATCACATCGTTCATCTTACTCAATCACCACATCCCATTGTAAAACACTCCATTTTAACTGACTTCATTTTGTACTTAGCTACAGTTCTGCCTATCAAACTGGGAAGACCACTTTCTTCCTACTACATGTTCTGAAATTCATATTCATATATGGAACCTCACCATATGTAATAAACCTTCTCGGCTCCACGACATTACAGATCTGACAGACTGCAATGAAAGCATAACACTATTCATAAATTAATTACATAGCCTTTGGCATTAGCAAACTACTATGGAATAAGAGCTTCATCATAGATAAGTACTATGAACCTGAATCGGTTATCTTATAATTGGCAACAACACGGATATGCGGAACTCTTTGTTTCAGAAAGATGCAGATCTTGGAAATCATTTGCAGTACCTTAAAGTTAGATTTAAGAGCAAGAGTTCCTCTTCTGTGGGTTGGAGTGGGGTGGGGTAAGAATAAACATGGAATTCCTAAAGCCCCAACTTGTGTCAAGGAATGCCTTTAAGGGATCTTGCAAATGTGCTACTGTTAAGTGGAGTCCTGGAGCTCAGTGTAAGAGCACTCGACTTACAAGTGTGAGACCTGTGTTCAAATCCAGGCAGGTCAGAGTGAAACCTCGGGCAAGTTTCCTTACTCCTTACACCTAATAATAATCCATCCCAAAAAAAACCACAGTAATAAAAATGGTCATTTTCAATCCACGACTGTTTGTGGGACACTGCTGTGCACAATTGGCTGCCGCGTTTCAACCACAAATATATAGTCAATTCAATTTACAGTATTTTCTGTGAAGTGATTTGAGACGTCGATATGATGTGAAAAGCGCTATATCAAATGCAAGGATTATTATTATATTACCAGCATTGCAATTACATATAGCTGGAAATTCTGACTAGCCAAATCTGATCTGCTCCAGGATTTTAGTGTAATAATCTTTGTATTAGGTACAGGGCATTTTCTGTCAGGAGGACTTGCCAAATTGCTTCACAGGAGAATAATAGTATAATAATAATCCTCACGTTTGATACACTGCCTTTCATGTCTTCTAGACATCTCAAAGCGCTTCACAGAATACATTGTAAAATGAATTGACTGTATTCTTTGTGGGCGAAATGTGGCAGCCAATTGCACACAGCAGTGTCCCACAAACATTCCTTGGATTGAATGACCAAATTATTATTGGGTTTTTTTCCTTGAGCGATTATTATCGCGAGTAGAGTAAGGAAAGTTGCTCAATATTTTGCCCTGCCGGGAATCAAACCCAGTTCTCTCGCTTGTAAGGCGAGTGCTCTAACCACTGAGCTACAGGACTCCTATATATATAATATATATATATACATTGTGAAGTGCGGTGTTTTGTGGGCAAACATGACACTCAGTTTGTACACAACGATCTCCCACAAACAGCCAGGAAGTAAATGTCCAATTTTATTTTGGAGGTATTGTTGGTGAGAACACCAGGAGAAACTTTCCTATTCTTTTACTACTGCAGTACATTTCCTTTGGTTTTGCTGTAATTCTACAGGGATTCCTTAATACCAGACCTCAGTGTTTCACATTACCTTTTTAGCTTGTGTCATCCTGACAAACAAAAAACGAATTAACCGATATTCTATTTTTTTGAGCCAGTCGATTCTGTTATATGATGTTGAAGTAATATCAAGATGCTATATTTTCAGTATTGTGATGAGAGTTGTATCTACAAGAGGAGACAGCTGGTTCGATCTCCAAAGTCTTAAGTTTATATTAACCTTTACGTTGACTTTGTCAAAATTAATAATCACGGCATGTTATAATGCTGTAGCACTGCTAGACTGAAGTGAGCACTCAACACTTCTCACAGTGTTATTAGAGGCCTTAGCATACATCTGTAAAAATATGTTTCATCTCAGACAAAGGGGATACGTTTGAATCAGCTACATTTTGATGGGCAATAAAATTAGGAAACATTGTTTTCTTTTTTTAAAATCTATCCTTTCATCAAGTTGGGTAAAAAGATACAGACTGCTTGTTTTTGCCTTCAAGTAAAGTCCTTTACAGAAACTGTGCAAAACGCTTTCAGATGTTCTTGACATTACAGGAGATACACCAAATGCCAGGACTATTGTTACCTTGTATCAGAAGATTATTTATGAATTTGTATTGCCAAGACACAAAGGAAAATAATTCCTAGAAAAAGGGATAACAAATTCAACTGTAAATGTCAGCGTCAACCAGTAAGGCAATAAAACACAGCTCCTATAAAGTAGCTTTTTAACCAATGGTGCTTTCTCCTATTATCTGCAAGCACTCTTTGGACACAGAATAGAGACAGTTTTCACTGTTTTTACACCATTGCAGAAATGCACCAATCATTCTCCTATCTAAATGCTATACCATGAGACTATCATTTTCTTGGATGAACTGTCACTCTGCAGTTGTCTGCAGCATTTCAAACTTATTTTAGTCCTCACATTGCACAGAGGCATCCCATTGTATTTTGAGAGTTTGCACAGAATTGCTAGATACATTGTCTCTTAACATGCCCTGTACAGACCTGTGGTTTCAACTGCTGTCAGAAATAGAGAATGACTGGGCATTTATAACAGAAGGTCATGAGTTCCTTTCTGAGTGCGGTCATCACTGAAACTTTATTCTCCTTTATTCAGTAAGTCTGGTCAGGTGAATTGCCATGAGAATGAAAGATGATCTATTTCAAAAGAACTGAAAAATTATTCATAGGGATACCAAAGAAGGCTGGTACAGTACTTATTAAAGTAAAAGGCAATACTTTCTGTGTGGTCACCAGTGTTGTAACAGTAATAATAATTCTTGTAACAGAAACAAACTTGGAGAAAGGAAAAGGAGTCAACCTTTCGGGTCTACAACCCTTCATCAGAACTGGGGCTTGTTTGGAGGGAGAGGTTTATTAAGGACGGTAAAGGGGGAGAGGCAGGACATGGAAGGCACAGGAGACGAAGAAGACAAAGGAAAAGGAAAAAAGAATGTATTGACTGATGGGTTGAATATGTGTTAACGGTTTCAGGGGAAGAAACAGCAGTGGGTGGGTTTTAATGAAACTGGGGAGAAGAGGTGTTTAGTGGTGATAGAATAAACAAAACACCAGAGAGGCAAGGGGTGTCTAGAGTTATGATTGTGATGGAGGGAGGGGTGGGGGGGCGGGAGACTCTTATGGCCTGAAATGGCTGAAATTGATGTTGAGACCAACTGGCTGTAGTGTCCCCAGTAGATAGATGAGGTGCTGTTCCTCAAGCTTTCGCTGTGAGTCACTGGAACTGCACAGGAGACCATGGATTAAAAGATCAGCCTCTGAATGTAAGCGTAAGTTGAAATGGAGGGAGACTGGAAGATCAGGGTTGACCTTCCGTACAGAAGGAAGATGCTCTGCAAATCGATCTCCCAATCTGCGCTTGGTCTCCCCAATGTAGAGAAAACCACACTGTGAGCAGCGGATGCAGTATACTATAATAATTATTGTATTTGATATAACGCTTTTTCATGTCTTCGATACATCTCAAAGTGCTTCATAGAATAGATTGTAGAATGAATTAACTGTATAATATGTGGACAAATGTTTTAAAGTTGATTCCTGTTTGCTGGTTATAGGCTAATATTTTGCAAGGAAGAATTGCTTCATCCAGTATTATTTAAGATCCAGGACACTGTTGAAAGAGGATTTTGATTATAAAGACCTTAGTGTGATCATTCACTTTATGGCTGTCTCGGATCTTCATTCACTCAAAATTGGCTGCTCTCTATGCTTTCAAACTGCAGTCACTGTAATTGACAACAATCATCTGTGAAGTCCTTTGAGATTTTTCATATCTCTCTATTACTCTTCGGAAAGTATAGCTAGCCTTATGTTTGCATACAGTTTAATGAGACCAACCACTCTGGTACCACATTGAATTGGAGAACAGTGAGGTGGAGAGGAGAGGATATTTTACGCTCATCACAAAAAGGAAGTATTTTTGTTTCTACTTAATTGCAAAATTGTACTGGTTCATCAGATGAGCTTGGCGGGGAGACCAGTGACTGAGGGCAGGGAATCATCCCATTAAGCTCCTGTTAACCCTGCAAACCAAACCCCTAATGGGTAGGATAGTCCTACCTGGGCAAGCAACAGGAAAGCCTGCTAGACTGTGAAATCAATGGTAAGCTGTGCGGGTGTTGCTGGTTAGACTTCAGCAGTACCCCAATGCATATTCTGGAGTCCCCAAGCCTTGGCTCTTGCCAACCTGTGCCTATTACTTTCCAGAACTAGGTCAGCAGGATGCATTCCTCCAGGGATCCATTCCAAAAATCTATCTCTGGAATTTAGATTTGTAGATGGATGCATGTGATTCAGTTAGGTTTGGATACTCTTAAGCATGGTAACGGGTTTCTGCAGAGCATTGACTGGGAGACCTGGTGGTGTTGCCTTACGTGGCTTTCACATAATGCTTCACCAAACTGAACCACTGAAGGAGACACCCTTTTTGTTTAATGATTACAGCTGATTCAATTCTTGACAATTTTCAAGAGATCAATTTTCTGCATTAAGTGTCTGGGCCAAATTGCCCCTCGATAAATTGTTCATTTAATTCAGTCCTCCAGATTAATTAGCCATTCACTTCACGTTTTGATGTGCGTAAAACGGTTGCTGTGCTTGCCTCTAGAAACAGACCGACACTTTACAGAAAACTGTTAAGCACTTTGAGACATTTTGACGTTACAAGCATCATATTAAATAGAAGGATATAAAAAAAAGCAATTTTACAAAAAGTAACTGATGGCTTTTTAAAAAAATTGTACAATTTTGTCTTCTGCACAAGGTATATTTCCCCAGGGAAATGAGCCAGTGAATTAATGTCAAGATTGGGTTGCTTTGCCAGCAGAAGACAATGTCTGGCACACTTTTGCTATTCCTTTTGCATTGCAACTCTTAACATTGAAATCACACCACACTATATCAAATGACCAGTCTCTCCATCTTCACAAAATAGAATGGGAGTGGCACAAATCACTCAACCAACACTACGTTTAATATCTGTAAAGTAATAGATAGCTGGAATGCTGATTGAGGGTGAGAACATTATGCTAGTCCCATCCAAGTCTGTTTCACCCAGTATCACGCATAAAGAATAAATGATTAGGCAAGAAAAGTTACGGGAAATAAACTGCAATGTGTAAAATCAGCTTTAAGAATTATCAAGTGCCATCCAAATTATTAACTGATTCAAATCACAAGATGTTGTTTCTTCCGCTAAGCTATTCCTCCTTGTGTTTCATATTCATGTTATGTGATAGATCATAATTTTTGCAACTGTCGTTCTGAATAAAAATCTGATAGCTGGAGTACTCAGAAACAAGCATAATGTATATCAGGCATTGCCTATTGTGGTATTCTCTCATAACAGTGTGCATCAGTACTGTATATTGGTTCCACTGTAAGGTTCACTTGAATGTGGGATGGTGATAGCAGTACACGTGAATGAAAGGAATGATTTGATTTTTCAAAGGCCCTCTTCTCTGGTCTCCTCACTTCTACCACCCACAAGATCCAGTTCAAACAAAACTCCACAACCTACATGTTCACCTCTATCCAACTCCCATCACTTCAATCCTCACTAGGCCCAATCTGACACTGAGCTGAGTTCAGTCTCCTGGCCTCATCTACCCTTTATTACAGCCTGTTCCTGTCATTGATTACTCTCGGCAAAGAAAAACATCCTGGTGTCTGTCCTGAAGTTACCCGTTGCAATCCTAATCTCATGTCCTATTGTTCTAGTAATTTAGTACACTAAATAAGATAAGTATCATATCTAAAGTAAAATTTGAAAAGGAATCTATAGCTTACGTATTATTGCTCAGAATGTTCATCCAGTGGGGGCCTAAGTCATAAGACCAAGAAGGTTGTATTTTGATCTTTGTTCTGTGCTGAGCCAGGTGTTAATAATAATAATAATAATCATTACATTTGATATAGAGTTTTTCACATTTCTAGATGTCTCAAAGCGCTTCACAGAATATAGTGTCGTGAATTAACCGTATAATTGTGGTTGAAACACAGCAACAAATTGCGCATAGCAATGTCCCACAAACAGTCGTAGATTGAAATGACCAATTCTATTATTGTTTTTTTTTTGGAGGGTTTATTGTTAGGCATGTGGAGTAAGGAAACTTGCCCAAGGTTTTGCCCTGACTTGCCTGTTGTTGGCTGAATTGGCAGGAGGAACTCTACAATTGGTTTCAGTGTTGCCCCAGTTTGGGGGAGGAAAAACAGCTAAGATTCCTGCACCTGATCAAGATATGTGTTGACAACAATAAACAACAACAAAATTACATTTGTATAGCGCCTTTCATGTTGGGAAGACGTCCCAAGGTAGAAACTCCACCTGGGTCTACATTTACTCGCTGGTTTTCCATAAGTTTCTTTTACGAGCTGCAGAAACACTGTCTTTGAAACAAAGGTTGAATTCCAACAATTTGCCGTATTTTAATCACACAAAAATGCTACACGAAAAGAATAAATCTAGATCCAGGTGGAATTTCACTTTCCTGGGTAAAGATAGAAAGATCTTGACTGCAATGTCTCTCATAGTCAAATTACAGGGACCCACTGTTTAAATTGACTCATGAATAATGGCTAGAGAGGCAAGTTACTGGAGGATGACTGACTGACATCCTTGGTATATAAACCATTGAATCTCTGCTCAGTTGACATTCTCATGCCAGACATCAAGGGCCTCCTATTTTAATAAATAAATAAATGGTGTCCCTAATTATTTTATAGTTGTTTCTCCTCAATCTACTTGTACTTGAGCCCTTCGGTGCACTCCACCAACCAGCTACTGTTTACGTGTGAGGCTTGACAATCTGTGTCGCCATGCTATTCGTTTGTGAAGAATATTAGTTAAGCCTGGCCTCTACAGCCAGTTAACATTTAAGTGCATAATTAACTAAAGGTGATATTGAGGAAGCCTGGCTGGCTTTCTTCTCCCTTACTTCGGAAAGCCTGGGAACAGGAACCTATTTTGTCTTAAGTTCTCATTCTGGATCTTGGAACTGAGATCATAATTCTAGAGAGTTGGACTGAGTCTCAGTGAAGAAATTAATTGAGCAATCCTTTATAGGAGGGATATATGAGGAGACACATTTCTAACAACAACATTACTTTTGTAGAGTACCTGTCACATCCGAAGGATGTCCCAAGGCACTGAATAGTTGGATTCAGGACCCGAGCATAGGCAAGAGGTTGGGTTGGGATGAGGGAGAGCAGAGAGGTAGCAGTGTGCCTGAGGCATGATTGAAAAGGAGGGTGTTGAGTTGGGCCTTGTGGGAGGGCAAGGTGAAGTGATTGTGGGATGGAGTTCCAAAGGGTGTGGGCTGGAGCCTGCTGAATGGAGGGAGTGGACACATTGAAAGGGGGTCGGCAGGTCAGAGAGGTAGGAGGTTCAAGGCCGTTGGTGGCCTTGAAAGTGAGGATGAGGATTCTATCCTCTGAGGCAGTGGTTCTCAAACTTTTTTTTGCACGGACCACTTGAAAATTGCTGAGGGTCTCGGCAGACCACTTAATGATCTTTCTTAATATTGATTGTACCGTTAGCTAATTATTGTAAAGCACTTCGCAACCTTTCCGTGGATCACCTGAATGGAGCATGCGGACCACTAGTGATCTGTGTACCACAGATTGAGAACCTCTCCTCTGAGGAATGGGGAGCCAGTGGAGTTAGGCAATAGTGGGGGTGATGGGATCATGGAACCTGGTACGGGATATGATATGAGCTGCAGAGTTCTGGATGATCTGCAGCTTGTGGAGGGAAGAATTGGGGAGACTGACAAGGAGGGAGTCTCCACAGTTGAACTTTCATACTCTTATCTATATTGATCAAAGTCTTTCTCTCTAGTATTCTTACAAAATTAGGATATTCAGTTTGTTGGAGAGAGAGTTGAGGAAGCTGATAAGAAGGGAGTTTCCATTGTGGAGCCCTGACGTGACAAATGCATGTATGAAATGGTGGTGGAAGCAGATTCGATAGTAGCTTTCAAAAAATAATTGTATACATACTGTAAAGGAAAAAATATTGCTGGGCTATATAATAAGAGTGGGGTTGTGAGACGAGTTGGATAGCTCTGTCAAAGAGCCAGCATAAGCACGATTGGTCAAATGGCTTCCTTCTGTGCTGTAGGATTCTATGAAATCTTCTCAAGCCTCCCTTCGTAACTGGAACCATTCTCTGTACATAATATCCCAATCATTCTACCTTTTTCATCCCTCTCAAATTCTTCCTATAAAGGGTTGTTCAATACCGTGAACTTATGTTCAGAAATTGTGATAACTAGCTATGTACAGAGTAAAAGCAATTGAAAATAACGATGATAATAATAATAATAACAGCAAAATATGTAAATCAGTGTATGTAAAACCTGAACTCAAAAGCATTTAAAGGAACAGCATGTACTCTTTTGCTAAGAACAATGTGTTTTGGCATGCAATTAAATAATTTTAGTGCATTAGTGTTGCTCTCAAACAAACAATTATTTGTTCAACTTATTCAACAGCGAGAGAGATGTATTAATCATAGTATAACCAATAAAATGATTTCTTAACTCTTTATCACCCAAACCATGGACTATTTTTGCTCAAATCTGGAGCAAATCAGTTCCCTTTACTTTAATCCATTAACAACAACAACAATTTACATTTATAGAGCGCCTTTCACGTCGGGAGGACGTCCCAAGGCGCTGAACAAGAGGCGTGTGACCCGAGCTGGGAGGGGAGTGTTTGGGAAGGGGTGAAACACGAAGGGGAGGTAAAAGAGTTCGGGGTGGAACAAAAGGCACGATCGAAGAAGAAAGTCTTCAAACCGGCCTTGAAAGAGGAAAGGGAAGAGGAGAAATGGAGGGATTGGCGGATGGCATTCCATAAGGTGGGAGCGGAGAAACTGAAGGCCCGGCCTTCGATGGTGGGGCGGTTCGGGCGGGGAGCTTGGAGCAGGCCAAGTCCTGTTGAACGGAGGGTCCGGGTGGGCGTGTTGGGGGAGAGTAGATCGGTTAGGTAGGATGGGGCAAGGCCGTGTAAGGCCTTGTAGGTGAGGATGAGGATCTTAAACTCGATCCTCTGGAGGATGGGGAGCCAGTGGAGACGGGCGAGGGTGGGGCTTATGTGGTCACGGAGGCGGGTGCGGGATAGCACACGGGCTGCAGAGTTTTGGATGGCCTGCAGCCTATGAATGGAGGAACTGGGGAGGCCGATTAGGAGAGAATTTCCGTAATCCAGCCGTGAGGTGATGTAAGCATGCACAAGTGTTTCGGCAGCGCGGGGGGTAAGATAGTTGCGGAGCCTGGCAATGTTGCGCAGATGGAAATAGGCGGTGCCGGTCAACGCGCGGATGTGGGGGAGGAAGGAAAGTTTTTGATCGAACATGATGCCGAGGTTCCTGATTGGCTTTGTGAGGTGGAGAGTGCAGCCTTGGATGTTGAGGCTGGCAGCGCCCAATGTGCGGAGGTGCTGGCTTGAGCCAATCAGGAGGGCCTCGGTCTTATTCACGTTCAATTGCAAAATGTTGTCCCTCGTCCACGATTCGATGTCGGACAGACATGCTGTCAGAACATCGATCGTCTGGGGGTTGAGGGATGAGGCAGAAAGGTACAACTGGGTGTCATCCGCATACATGTGGAAATTTACCCCATGTCTGCGGATGACGTCGCCCAGAGGGAGCGTGTAAAGGGTGAAAAGAAGGGGACCGAGGACAGAGCCCTGAGGGACGCCGTGGGAAACTGTGCGGGGGTTTGAAGAAAAGCCATTGGAAGAAACAAAACGTAAACGGTGGGTCAAATAAGAATGGAACCAGTCAAGGACTGTGCCTTGAAGCTTGAGGTGGGAGGAAAGACGTTGAAGGAGGATGGTGTGATCGACCGTGTCGAATGCAGCAGACAGGTCAAGGAGGACGAGGAGGCAGAGGGAGCCCTGGTCACAGGCGGTTAGGATGTCATTTGTGACCTTAACCAGGGCAGTTTCTGTGCTTTGGATAGGGCGGAAACCTGATTGGAGGGGTTCAGGAAGTGAGTGATTTGAAAGGAAAGAGCGGAGCTGGGAGGCAACCACTCTTTCAAGGACCTTGGATAGAAACGGGAGGTTGGAGATGCGTCGATAACTTGATGGTTGCGACGCATCAAGGGAGGGTTTCTTCAGGATAGGGGTGATGGTGGCTGATTTAAGGGAGGTAGGGACGGTTCCTGAGGAGAGGGAAAGGTTAATGGTGTCAGAAATGAGTGGGGCTAACAAATGGAGCTGGGTGCGGAGGAGGGGGGTAGGGATGGGGTCCAATGAGCACGTGGTGGGTTTCATGGAGGTGATTGTTTTTGTGACTGAAAGTGACTGTAAATTAAGCAATTTATACAGTATCTTAATTTACTCCTTCTAACGAATCAATCTTGCACCCATTGCTAGAACTTCTATAGCAATACAGATGTATCTGATAAACATAGAATAAATGTTGTGTAGTGTTTTAGATGATATATTGAGACATGTAATGTCTTTTTTCATCTTTTTATTCCCCCATCCTTCAGATGATATGTTAAATGAAGGTCTTGTTTGCCTATTTAGGAGGACATTAAAGATCTTATTGCACTACTCAAACAGTATGGTTTGATGTTTTATGTTTCTCTTGATGTTCTGATCAATAAATATAAATAAACATAGCCGTTCACTCCATGGCTCTTTGTGGAATATTTGGTGTGCAAATTGTGTGCCAGGTTCACCTATATTCACAGTACTTATTGCATAGTGGTTTGGGTTTTCACCTGAAGTGAAAAGTTCTATATCATATACAAGGATTAGTTTTAATTCACTTGGGTCAGTTAGCCAGGAATAACGCATTACTTGGACACATCTAACTGGACAGGTAAAATGAGAGAGAGAATCTGATGAGGAAATAGAGATAAAAGAAGATAGACTCAACAGAGAGGTTTGAAGTAATAATTATGTCTTACCATTGTCTTGTTATTTGAAAACTTTAGTTATCAGAATGTCTCCATCAATTTACTATCTTGAAATTCAACGACAGCTCACTTCAATTCAAAATGAATTATGCATAATCAATTATGCAGTTGATAGACAACACTGAAGGGTTGTGGACTCCAAACTTTTACTCACTTTACTTCCTCCATAGATGCTGCCTGACTTGCTGTGTATTCCCAGCAATTTTAGTTTTTGTTTCTGCATTGATTATGATGTTTGTTTCATTTGCACATTTCACTGCCTTATTTATATAAAATACAGACTCTGTTATGTGCCTGTTTGAAATGGGATTTCAGAATAAGGAATTGAAATAGTGAATCATTTGCATAACCTTTTGAATGTCCCACCCCAACTCCTGGAAGCTTACTTGAGATCCCTTGCCCACTCTGCCAAACTGCCAATGGGCAGGCCTTCAGGCTCTCTGCTCCCATTCTCCAAACCTCCATCCCAGAGTCATTGTCTTGCCCTCTTCCTCTCAATCTTCAAAAAACATTTTAAAGCCTACCTCTTTGACTGTAGCTTCCCGTTTCATCTTTCTTCCTGAACGTCTCCCATATTCCTAGCTTGAACTCCCATTCAGCGGTGAGAAACACTTTGAAACATCATATCAATATCAAAATATCATGATATGCATTGTAAAAATACGCATTATACAAATACAAATCAATGTTGTAAATCACACATTCTGTGTCGATGGGAGGTATTAACCCGTTATCGACTAGGACAAAAGGGGGAGCAGAATGTCAAATAAGGTAATAATTCTAATCGTGATAAATATGATGTTGGATGTGACACCCGGCAAATGGGAGCATAGAGCCTGAAGGCCTGCCCATTGAAGGTTTGGCAGAGTGAGCAAGGAATTCATGACCTGAGTGCATCAGTCTCCTCAACCATATCTTTCTGGAAAGACACATTCTGTGGAATGTAGAAAGGCACAGAATGCGAAAAGATCAAGAAGGCCTTTTGGTCCATTTGATCTCATTCTTTCAGTAAACTTCAAACTGCTCTCTTTCTACTGGAGAAGCAAGCTGATGATATTTTAAATCCATTGATTCTTTAAATCCATGCAGTTCATATCATAACCTGATCAATTTTCAAATGCCAGGCTTAATGGCTCCCACTACAAATTTTAAACTCTATTAGGTCCACTTTTAAAAAGTTCAAAGTGTTGATACTGAATGTTTTCTTTCCAATTTGTTGTCATATTTTTTTTTACACACACCAACTTGTGATGTACTGTAATCTTATTAATTCCTTACAAAATATGCAGCACCATACGTTACAGAAAATCCTGATAATTTTGTACAGTATTTCTTGATGTGAAAAAGTGTATACAAAATGTAAGGATAATTTTAATTTACTTTGGCATTATACATTCAACACAGGATATGTTACAGTGTGGTATCAAAATAATTGTTGCACTATTAAACACCTATTTTACAAGAGAACCTTCAGGGTAAAAACATATTAGTACAGTATGTGCTCTTACTCTGTGAGATTCTCTTCAGAAATTCACAATCACATCATAAATTGGGAGTTGGAATTGTAGGAATATGTATATGGTACTCTGATAGAAAATAACTCCTTCTCTTTTCTGTTGACAGACTTGCAATGAATCAGGTTGTTTCCACTTTTCCCATTAAAATTGGGATGTGCCGTAGTTGAATAATACATAATGCAAGAACCTACACTAAAATCTGCATTGGATAGGAGTTGGATATTCATTGGTCAACATAATAATAATCCTTGCATAGACCTTCCAGATCATAGAATCATAGAATTTTATGGCACAAAAGGAGACCATTCGGCCCATCTAGTCTGTGCTGGCTCTTTGAAAAGAGCAACTCAATCCCACTGCCCCATAACCTAACAGACATGTTCTCCCTAAATAAATATCTAATTCTCTTTTAAAAGCTGTTATCAAATCGGCCTCCACCACCTTTTCAGACAATGCATTCCAGATTTGAACAACCTGCTGAGTGAAAAAAATTCTCCTCAGCTCCCCTCTGCTTCATTTTGAAACTATTTTAAATCTGTGACCAAGAGTCACAAATTAGCCCACCAGTGGAAACAGCTTTTCCTTATTCACCCTGTCGTATCCCCTCATGATTTTATAATCCTCTATTAGGTCTCCTCTCAACCTTCTCTGTTCCAAAGAGAATAAACCAAGCCTATCTAGCCTTTTCCCATAACTGAAGTTCCTCAATCCTGGTACCATTCTTGTAAACCTTCTTTGCAGATGGTTTGTGAAAATGAAAAGGCTTCTGAAAAAAGGTATTGGAACCAGTCATTTATTTATGATTCAAATGCTATGGGTTTTGTTTTCCTCCGAGAGTGTCTGAAGAGAAAGATCTTTTGTGTGGGCAAGTCTTCTTTCTGCACAACTGAACAGCTTTGCTCCGTCATCAAACAGATGGATGTTTTTGGAGAGACTACCACTTCCTCCCTCAAGCAGATGCTCTGAAGCTCTCTTGTGTCACACTGGGCAGCACAGAGGCTCCACGGCCAACCCTGCAATATGTTGATTCCATTTAGTAGCTGTTTGGAGATGAATTGGAAGGTGACTTCAAAAAGTCCTTTAGAAGTGAGATGGACTGTTCATGTTTTAACAAACATTTGTAGATATAGTACTTGGGGTGGTTTGCTGGCTGCTTTAGAGGACTAATGTTCTGAATGGTTGGTTTAAGTCCCACTCTTTCCTGGTTATTATTAATTAGCAAATTTGGCAAGGTCTTATGGGCATTAGCCACAATTAATGTCACTTTGCTTCAGCTAGAAGCAGAGTGGGTCTAAAGTAAAATCTGTGAGATGTTTTCTTTTTCCATTTGTCTGTGACCGCACTTAGATTTTTAATTTGCAATGCCTACTGTGTTAAAATAATGCACACTTGGAAGCAAGAAGAAACAAAATGATAAGAACAAATAGCTTTATCTGCCAGAAAGCTGCTAATCGAGTAGTAACTGTGTTGGTGAAGGGTGCAGATTGTAATATTCTAACATTTGCTGATGATACAAAACTGTTTGAACAGCTGAATAGTATGAGGAGAATAATTGCACAGAGAGCAAACTGGATAAACTAAGTGGATGATAGGGAGATGAAATATACTCTAGATTAGGGTGGTCCAATCTTTGGGCTGGTGAGGGCCCTAACCCTAACCCTGCCCTATTTGAGAAACATCCACAGGCTGCATAAGGCATATTTTTAGGTTTTCCTTGCAGAAACATAACAACATTTATGGGTTATGAAGGGAATGGTTGGCCAAATCAAATGGAAGTGGGAGTGGGTGGATAAAATCAGCCCACAGGCATGCAAATTGGACCACCACCCTGCTCTCAATGAATATTATCTGAGGGATTATAATAATAATCCTTGCATTTGATATAGACTTTTCATATCTTCTAGCTGTCTTAAAGCACTCCACTGTAAAGTGAATTAACTGTATATTTGTGGGTAGAGTGTGGAAGCCAATTGCACACAGCAGTGTCCCACAAAAAGTCGTGGATTGAAAATGACCAATTTTCACCTTGATATTGTGTGAAAATCCTCAACTGTCTTTCTTCCCCCACATCCAAGCCATGACCTGCTCTGCCTTCCCTCACTATGCAACATTACCTCACCCCTCATTACTACCTCACCCCTCAGGTGAGAAACTCTTATTCATGCTTTCATCATCCACGCTCAACTAAGCCAAAGCCCTACTTGTCAGCCTTCTCAACTCTTCCCTCAATAGGCTGCAGATCATCCAGAACTCTGCAGCCCATGTCCTCTACCATTCCAAGCTCTGTGACCCCATCTCCCCCATTCTTGCCCCAAATCATTGGCTCCCCATCACCCAGAGGATTGAATTCAAGATCCTGGTCCTCACCTTCAAAGCCCTCCATGGCCTTACGCCACCCTATCTTTGTAACATCCTAACCCCCTACCTCTGGAATTCCATCCCGCAGTCCCTCTGCCTCGCCCCCACCCCAGCCTCCTTCAAGTTCTGCCTCAAGACCTTCCTCTTCAACAGTCCCATGGATAAACCCAACTGCCCTCCTTTCCCTCCACCCTTCCCGATCCCGACCCCATCTCTGGTCTGAAACATTGACTGTCCAGCACCTTGGGATGTCCTCCTGACATGAAAGTACTCTAGAAATGTAATTTTGTTATTGTTGTGGAAACTCCTTACTCTTTTTGCACTGTACTATGAAAGTTTATTACTCCCCTGAACAGGCAGATGAGCCCTCAGTTCCATATTGCATCTGAAGGACAGTACATCCAATGATGCAGTACTCCTCCAGGAACGTATCTGGGAGTCAGTACAGACTCAAATTCTTTACATGGGGCTGTGTATTTTGTGGGTAAAATAGCCAGCCAATTTGGCACACCAATGTCCCACAAACAGCCATGACCAATTTTATGCATAGATTTTATAGAATTTACGCAAGTATACTGCTATAATGAAAGAAGAAACAGGTAAAGAGACAAAATATGTTCGGAGCATAGGTGGAGAATGAAACATATTTAGTTATGACTATCGATCCTTCACAGATAGGGTGAAACTGTTGTAAATAAAATTCAATACTGAGATTCATAGATTTTTGAAAGCTAAAGGGATTAAAGGATATCAGCATAGGGTGGATAAATGGATTTAGGATAGAAGATCAGCCATGATCTTATTAAATGGCGTGGCATGCTCGAGGGGCCGAATGGCCTACTGCTGCTTTTACTTCTTATGTGCTTCTGTTCTTATAAATCAAATAAATTTTGATTTATAATAATAAAGAAGCCTTGAATTTAATATAACACTGTTCAAGTCAGGAGGACATCTCAGAAGTTTTCACGGGATTTATGGTGATGTGTCCTTAGTGATTTGCAATATTTTGTAATCCACAACTCGCCATGAATTGATCGAGCAATTTCATCTGCCAGGACAATAGAAGATGTCACTTTTTGAGTAGTGCCAAGAAGTTTTTTTTTAAAAAAGATTCTAACTTTGTATAGATCAAAGGTTAGGTTTGATTATAATAATTAGTGTCACTTAACTATCAAAAATCTATAAGTTAGAGAGAGCTCAGAGAAGGAGAGCAAGCATGAATCTTGGTCTTGTTTTTTGATCAGCTCGGTATTTGACACATATGGAAACTCATTGCCATGATTAGGAGTATTTAAGCCAAACTGAAAGTTCTATGTATCCCAACTGCATGTGAACATACCAGAGATAGATTGTTGGATGGAAGTTTATTTTTAAGTTTCTCAAGTTTTTTTTCATACACTCTTTTTGCTCCATTTATTTATTTATTGTATCTCTTTGTTGCCTTTTATAGTTCTCTCAAGCCTCTGCATTCCCACTTTCTCCTGAATAAGCTTTTCCTTTTAGCTTGATACATTGCTTTACAGGCACTTAGTTGGTATCGGAGCAAGGGAGAGGGACCAAGAGAGAGATGTAACAACAACATCAACAATAAAATTACATTTGTAGAGCACCTTTCATGTTGGGAGGATCTCCCAAGGTTCATGACCCGAAAGTGACATGGGCACATTTAAAATTATAACAGCAACTTGCATTTATATAGCACCCTTCAGCCAAGGTAGCATCCCAGAGCACCTTAATAATAATGATACTTGCATTTCATATAGCACTTTTCATGTCTTCTAGATGTCTCAAAATGCTTCATGGAATATACTGTAAAGTGAATTGACTGTATATTTTGTGGGTGAAACATGGCAGCCAATTGCGCACAACAGTGTCCCACAAACAGTTGTGTACTGATATGACCAATTTTATTATTGCTTTATTTGAGGGACTATTTGGAGGTATGTGACCTTCATGAATCATTCAACTTGACTGACAATCTAATCACCCTCTTCATTAATCAGTTGTATCAGCCTGGCTCAGTTGGTAGCATCTTGCTTCGGAGTCAGAAGGTGGTTCTGGATTCAAGCCCCAGGTTGGGACTTGTTACAAATACATTCTATCATGATTCGCCCAACACAGTACTGGATGAGTGCCACATTGTTGATGATACTGTTCTTTGAATGAAATGTTAAACTCATGCCCTATCTACCTGCAGACATTAATTATCCCACAGCACTAATTGAAAACAGAAGACCCGATTTGGTACTTACATTTGTGCAGTAGAGAAAAACGTGGAACAGTATCTACAAGTACTTTACAGAGATGAAATTGGACCCCAAGCAAAGGAGGAGAATGGAAAGGCGATAATATGGAGGAGATCATGAGTGAGGTCGACAAAGGTAGATGTTCAGATGAGATATAAAGACAGTTAGAGAGGGGCAAGGTGGAAAGGGCAGAAGGCAGAGTTCAGAGGTTAATGGTGATGAAAGTGAAAGCTCGATCACAAATTGTGGTGCGGTGGGGGTAACAAATGTGCCACTATGAGTGTAATTCTCTGTATGATTGATTACATCTGTCACTGGGTTGAAATGTAGGATGAGAGAACGAAGAGGAAAAATACCATTTAAGACTATTCAGTATGAGATAAATGTGCAACCCTGATTGTTTCATCTGTTAGACATCATTCACCATTATACAAACAGAATGATGCCAAATTATCACTTTCAAGCCACCCGAGTGCATTTAGCTCAGACATGCAATATTTGCATTGAGACGGTGTCTGGTACTGTGCAGTCATACCTGTCACTGGAGATGGCATGATTGACTATGATTGCCTTTAAGCACTGTGTAATAATTCAATCCAAAATGAGCAAATGATACATGAATCACTTTGACTGATCTCTTAAAATATATGGAGAATGTCTTAGAGCTTCTTAGTTTCTCAGTTTGTCAAGTCAAATCAATGAACGAATAGACTAAGTTCATTTCTGCTTGTATTTCCATCGGTGAAAGACAAAAAGGTAGATATAGTTTTTAAATAAACAAAGTGCCCTTGGTGGGTGTCTTTTCCAAACTATCACTCTTTGGTTGTTCCATACGCTTATTTATTTGTGCTTAAACATAATGTTATAAGAAAAGCCAGGCGAGGAAGTGTTTAAAACATTTTTTCCTTGATGTATTTTATGTCAGCTTGACGCAGGCTTTGCAATCCTATTTCAATAAGCACATGCAAATTGTGTAATCCTGCAACTCTTTGATCTGATAGTAATATTTTCATGTTCCGCAGTGTAATGAGACACAACCTCCTCCGCATCAATTTGTGGATTAGGTACAGATAAACAATGAATTTTCATATGAAAGAAGTAATCAAAGTACGTACATAGAAATTCAGTCGTAGATTTCTCTCACCACTCAATGACATAGCCAATGACTACTATGATTTATTTGATACATCATCCCCTATAATAATAATCTTTGCATTTGATATAGCACTTCATCACATCACCAAGATAATAATATTAATAATAATAATCATCCTTGCACAGTATAATGCCCTATCACGTCTTTGAGATATCTCAGAGCGCTTCACAGAATATACTGTAAAGTGAATTGACTGTATATTTTGTGGACAAAAAGATGTCTCGAAGCACTTCACAGTGATTGCATTTATAGGTAAATGTGGCAGCCAATTTATGTATTGTTGGCAAGAACACCGGAAGATACTCCCTTCTCTTTGAATATTGCAGCTGGATCTTTAACATCCACCTGAACAGACACAGATGGGACCTCAGCACAACTTTTGGAGTTTGCGGGATCTAACTGTCACTATTCCTGAATGGGATTCTTAATCAGAAATATAATTTGTACAGTCGGAAGCTCTTTTGGGTGCTGGAATATCAGCACTAGATATTCTCACATGTTAAATGATGACCAGCTTTCTGCGCACTGTGCCTCAGGAAGTTGTTCATCCTCATCCAAAGCAAGAACAAAGTGGCATAAGTTTAACCATTCTTAGAGTTTGGAATATGTTCCCGCAACATAGGAACAATAGTTGTCAATTGAGCCTGTTCCGTCATTATATTTAGATCATGCCTGATGCCTTCATCATAATTAATAAATTAATTAAGGGGGAAGGGTGTGGTTAGACTCACATAGTAATGTTCAGTTAGAGTGTCTCAAGCACATTCATAAATAATTTAATGTGATAATTAACATTTAATGTGATAAATAGCACACATCGCAATTTTCATCCCTCTAGTTACTTTATCCATATTAATGATCTCCTCCGTTCATCTCGCAAGCCACATTTCCCTTCTTTGAAGATTCCATTCTACATACATTAGCTTTCTTATGATCACGTGCCTACAGAGTTCAAAGGATCTTCCTTTCTGCTTCAGTGCAATTGACCCACTCAATCTTGATTTCGTCCATTGCAGTTCTGTGTTTTTTGTAACAGTGTATTTCTAATACATATTGTCTAAGATTTTTATTTCTGTGGGGGGTGGGGGAAGAGGTGAGGAGAGCATCCTCATTGAAATCATATGTTGATCTGCCTTGAAAACTGAAGTTGTTTGATGTCTGAGAATCTCAACTTCAAAGTCTTTTTGGAAGAATCCAATCTGCTGCTTTGGTTAGAGAATAACGGCAGCCTATATGCCACCAGCAAATGAGTTTAGTTATAAACTGTTTCTTGGTCAATACAAGGAGAACTCAGAATTTATCTTAGGTGATTATATTAGTAGCCTTGAAATTCACGAACACCTTTACAGAGGGATTGGCTGCCGTGTTTTGCCCACAAATATACAGTCAATTCACTTTACAGTATACTGTGTGAAGCGCTTTGAGATGCTCTAGAAGATGTGAAAAGCGCTGTATCAAATGCAAGGATTATTATATTATTATTACTCTTATATAAGGAAAGGGATGGCTTATATTCTGATTGTGGGGAGAGTTGCAAAACAACAACAACTTAGATTTATACAGCGCCCGCCATGCCGGACAGCATCTCAGAGCACTTCACAATAGTGGATCCCAGGACCGAGCCAGGGGCAGGGGTAGAAAGATGACCAAAAGCACGGTTGAAGAGAAAGCTTTTCAGCTGGGACCTGAAACTGAGAAAAGGGGCAAGATGAAGGTAGTGAAGAAGGGAATTCCAGAGCCTCGGGGCATAGTGGCTGAAGGCAAGGCTGCCGAGGGTGGAGCAGAGGATTTGGGGGACATAGAGGAGGCCAGATCCAGTGGAGCAAAAGCAACGGGAGCTGGTTTGAGGAGAGAGGAGGTCAGAGAGGTAGGGGTGGTGCAGAGCAATGGAGGGATTTGAAAACAAGGGTGAATATCTTGTAGTTAATCCTCTCGGGGATACAGAGCCAGTGAAGTCTGGCAAGGACTGGAGTAATGGGGGAGCAAAGTTTGGTGCTGGTGAGTATGCGGGCGGCAGAGTTTTGGATGATTTGGATTTTATGGATTGTGGTGTAGGGGAGACCGGAGAGGAGCGCATTTGAATAGTCCAGCCGTGAGGTGACGAAGGCGTGGACCAGGGTTTCAGTGGCTTTTGGGGTGAGGTATTGCTGGAGACGGGCAATCCATCGGAGGTAGAAGAAGGCAGTGCTGGTGAGAGACCGGATGTGGAGGAGGAAGGACAGTTGGGGATCGAAGCTGATGCCAAGGTTGCGTACAGATTCGGAGAGTTTAAGGAGGAGACTGGGAAGGTGGAGGAGATGAGAGCCATGTGAATGGAGATGTTGACGAGAACCAGAGTATGGCCTCAATCTTGTCAACATTCAGCTGCAAGAAATTTGCACTCATCCAGCTCCTGATGTCTGACAGGAAGGCTGACAGAACATCAGGGGACTGGAGGTCGCAAAATGAAGTGGAGAAATAGAGCTGGGTGTCATCCGCATACATGTGGAAGTGTGCCCCATGTCTGCAAATAACATCCCCAAAAGGGAGCATATAGATGAGGATGAAGAGGGGGCCAAGGATGCATCCCTGGGGTACCCCACAGATAACTGGGTAAGAGCGGGAGGAAAAGCCGTTTGTAGAGATGTACTGCTGGCGGTTTGTGAGATAGGACTCGAACCAGGCGAGTGGGGTCCCACTAAGGTGGATGACGGAGGACAGGCGGTGGAGGAGGATAGTGTGGTCAACTGTGTCGAAGACAGGTTCAGGAGGATAAGGAGGCAGAGGGAGCCCTGGTCATAGATAGAGAGGACGTCATTTGTGACTTTCACAAGCGCAGTCTCTGTACTGTGGGCAGGGCGGAAACTGGACTAGAGGGGTTCGAAGAGGGAGTGGGAGGAGAGGTGGGTGTGGAGTTGGTTTTTAACAATGCGTTCCAGTGCTTTTGAAAGGAAGGGCAGGATAGAAATAGGGCGGTAGTGGCTAGGGTTTGAGGGATCTAGTGAGAGTTTCTTAAGGAGTGGGGTGATGGCAGCAATTTTGAAGGGGGCAGGTACTGATCCCATGGAGAGTGACTGGTTGATGATATCAACCAGCAGTGGGCAGAGGAGTGGGAGCTCAGTGAGCAGTGGGTTAGTGGGGATGGGGTCGAGGCAGCAAGTGGTTGTCTTCAAGGATGTGAAAGTGCGTGAGAGGGAGGAAAGAGAGACTGGAGAGAAGGAGTGTAGGAAGGGGGTTGAGGTAGGAGTTGATGACGGGGAGGGTGAGGGAGATGGGATGGGGGTAGTAGAGAGTGACGAAAGGCAGGAGGATGAGGCTGCCTGGCAGATATTGTGGATTTTTGAAGAAAAGAAGTCCATGACCTCCTTGCACTTCGCATTTGAATGGAACAGGTGGTGGGTGGTGGAAAATAGTACTTTTGGATTGTTGTTTGCCTCCAGGATAATGTTGGAGTAGTAGGACGCTTTCGCTCGACACAAAAATTGGCGGTAGCTGTGGAGATGCTCAAGCCACAGTTGGTGGTGGACCGTGAGGCCGGTTTTCTGCCACCTGCTCAAGCATCCGGGTTTGGGTTTTTAGGGAGCGGAGATCAGTGTTGTACAAAGCGGAGCGGGTGGGTTTGGAGATAGACCTGGATTTAGGGGGGAAGAGAGAGTTTAAAGTGGAGGAGAGGCGATCGTGGAGCAGCTGGACAGCTGCTTCAGAATCCGTGTGAGTGGAAGACCAGAGGGAGGTCAGAGGATGTGAGGGTCTCAGGGGGGAGACTTTTCCATGGGCGGAAAAGTACAGTTGAGGCTTGATGGAGGAGAAAGGGATGGAAGAGGAGAAGGAGAGAAGAAAGTGGTCCGAGATGGCCTTGTCCGAGATGCTGAGGTCGGAAATGTCAAGGCTGTGGGTGATAATGAGGTCAAGAGCATGGCCACGGTTGTGGGTCAGAGAGTCAATGTGGAGGGTGAGGTTTAGGGAGGAGAGAAGGGCAGTGAAGTCGGAAGAGGTGGTGCAGGGGGAGTTTAGGTGAAGGTTGAAGTCACCCATGATGAGCAGACGTTCAGAGCAGAGGGACAGGGAGGAGAGGAGAGTGGAGATATCAGAGAGGAAAGAGCCGGGGGGTTGAGGAGGACAATAGACTAGAAGGAATTTTAAGGAAAGAGAAGGAAGGTGGAGCATGAGTTGCTCGAAGAAGGGGAAACACCCGGAAGAATAGGGGGAGAGACCAATGGAGGCGTTGGAGATGATGGCCACCCTGCCGCCGTGTTGCTTGGGGCGGGGGGTGTGGTGGAAGGTGTAGCCTGGAGGAGAGGCCTCAACTAGAGGCACGGGGTCATTTGGGTAGAGCCAGGTTTCTGTAAGACCAAGAATATCCATGTTCTCATCCAGGATGAGGTCATAGATAGTGAGGGCTTGGAAACAGACGTTCTGGAGAGCAGTGCGGATGGGTTTGCTGGATGGGGGAGAAGAGAGTGGTGAGGAGAGGATCTGAGGATGTGTAGGAGAGGTGGGTGTGGGGAGAGAAGAGAGAGGGGAAGTTGGGAGGGTACATATGATGGAGGGGGGAGTGGTGTTTGCCTTGAGGAGGCGGTTTGGGCGGGGAGAGTGGATGATGGGTCAGTTGGGGTGGCTGCTCTAGGACACTCAGTACCCGGTGATAGGCCCGGTGGAGGATGGCCAGACTGGAGCAGAGGGAAGTGGTGATGGGGGCCAGGATGGAGAGTAGGCGCGGGGGGGTGGGGGGGGAGAGTAGGACAGAGTTAGAGTAGCAGATAGAGGGGGGTGGTGGGAGAGACATAGAGGGGTGTGGGAAGGGAGACATTTAGGGTGGTGGTGGAGGCTTGGGTCGGGGCGGCAGCCAAAACGCGCACGCAGAGACCAGGAGTGAGCTTACACTGCGATTGTGGGGAGACTTGCAAAACAACCCCCATCCCTGCGCATTTCTGTTTTTAAATAGTGCCATGGAATCTTTAACATTCACCTGAACAGGCAGACAGGACTTAGGTTTAACTTTTCCTCCAGCTTCCCCAGCACTGTATTGTAGTGCCACCCTTAACTACAAACTCAAAGTCCCGATGTGGTGCTTGAATAGTAGTTGTCGTTCTGATTAAAACCACTAGCTAAAGAAATAGTATGCACTTCTAAGAAAGACTGCACAAGTCTGTAGCAGACATTCTTATCCTGCATAACAAACAGGGAATATAACTGGTCCTCATGTTTATGCAGCTATGTAAGAATGCCTAAGCAGAAAAAAAAATCCATGTTTCAGGGGATGGAATAAAGAGTGAACTGCTGAACCATGACTATAAACAGAAATTGTAATGATTAAAGAGAATATATTCTGGGTTTAATTTGCGATATTCAAGCCCGGTGTTGGGTATTTAAGCTCATAGTCTGGGTAGTCCAACCAATTTTATTGTCCCCCCCCAACCACCCATTTCATCTGGCCCACCCGCTCACTACATAACCCGTAAATGTTATGCTTCTAGAAAGGAAACACAAAAATATTGCTTATGCTGCCCGCAGATGTTTCTCAAATAGGGCGTCCCTCGGCAGCTAAAAGGTTGGACCACGCTGGTCTGGACTGGTACACTAAACCAAGTAAGGTAAGTATGTTTGGTAAGCATTAAACCTTAGGCAAGTTTCCTTACTCCCCACTCCTTATTTCCAAGCAGTGAGTAGAAACTGGGTTGTTAGTTGATTTGTGGATCGCTTTCCGGGATAGTAATCCTTCAAAAAGATGATTGGTCGCTCAATCCATGACTGTTTGTGGGACACTATGTTCAATTGACTGCCGCGTTTTGCCCACAAATTACACAGTCAATCCACTTTGCATTATATTCTCATCGCTTTGAGATGTCTCAATGATGTGATAAGGCACGGTATCAAATGCAAGGATTATTATTATTGCTCCAATTCAATGATGGGGAGCGTTGCATTGCTAGAAGTGCAATACTTTGGAGGAGATATTAAATTAAGGTGCTTAATGCCTGTTCAGGAGAATGTTAAAGATCCTATGGCACTGTGAAGAAAGTTTCTGACAATCCCCCAGATAAAATTGATCATTTGTTTCATGACCGTGGACATTGCTGTTTGTGAATTGACTGGCATATTGGCCCTATAAAATAGTCGTTGCAGAAACTTTGTCAAGAAGTTTGAGACAGCCTCGATGTTATGGGCAATATGCCAAATACAAGGATTATAGCTGCTTACAGTAGGTTTGGAGGTTTCAGTGGTGTCCGATATGCTTTGGTTTGCAGAATGCAAACACCCAAGTTAATATGTACTAAATTGTAAATAAATAATATAAATGATTCAAATAAAAAATAATCAGATAAGGGATTTAGTAAATCCAAAGATTGAATCAGATAAGGATTTTAAAAAGCATACTAGACCAAAGATAGGGTCTAATCAATAAGAAGCCAATTTCTAAATATTTACAAATGTGATGCACAAGCCATAAAGAATGCATGTAAACATTGGTCATGAGATTCAACCCGATGCTGTAAATAATGATTTAGTGCACACAGATTTGAAGCTTAATATTACTGGCTTAAAAAATAATGACTTCTAAATAGATAAACGAGGAAGGATTTGGTGAAGTAAATCTCATAAGATGCAATTCAGAAAATGTAAATTTCTTGAACGAAAGATTTTCAAAAACACATGATTTTAAACATATAACAAAAAGATCACTCATTTTTAGTGATCAGTACCTGACATACCTTCTTATATGTATAAATTGGCACAGTCCCATTGAAGGATGAAGCTGAGCATAATCTTTGCTAAGATTGGAAATAATGCGAATCTTTAGAGGAATTCATTAATGATTTCTGATACCTTCAGTTTCATTACCATCAGCTTCAAGACAATTATCAGCTGCCTCTCCCTCTTGAGCAATTGAAGTGGAAAGTGAACACTTTCAGTACTGTGACCTGCAGCGAGAAATTGAAGTCACCATTTTTTAATGGTTTATTTAAATTAGTTCTTCCTCATGCTCTGATTTATGATTTAAGGGTTGCATGAGAAAATAGTTAAGATTAGGTGCTTTGGATTTTCCGACATACAGAAGTATTTTTGCCCACTCACCCCAGTTTTTCTTACTTGATGTGAAATAGAAAATCAAAGAGAAATTTCATCTGCGTTTAGGTTTATTTTGGCAAATTGTTGAAATTAGTCTTAAATCTGAAGCTGATCTTTCTTCTGTACAGTAACTCCCCCACCCCACGCCGGGTTAGCTGAATCCAGGAGCCAGCATTTGGACCTAGCCTCACCATGCCTGTTAACCTTCCGTGGCCAGGGATATCGACTTCAATTCAGTTTGAATCATATGAGCAAAAGGGAACTCATTTACTGGCATTTCTTAGAAATTTTACAGCCATTGGAATGACGTTAGCTGGAAATATTAGCTCCGGGAATCTCCCAAGTAAAATTGGGGGAATAATTCCCCCATTTTTCCAGCCAGCTGGTATTTTAGTGTGGTTCTTGAAAAAATATCAATAAATGGCTTCTGAGTGTCATATCAAAGATGACAATTTTAAAATTTGCCAAATTCTGGACATTGAAATGCCAAGAAAATTGAATAAATTGACCAGGGCCTTGGGACGTATTCCAGACATGAAAGGCGCTGTATAAATGTAATTTTTATTTTGTTGTTGTTTAAATATGGATCTGGGTGGAATTTCCTCACCTCCCTTTACCATCCTTGCTTCACATCCATCCAGTTGTTAAATCAGCTTTGCATTGTTCAGCTATGCTTTTTGGAATACTGACTTAAAATCAGCAGTAATAGCAGCAAATTAATTGAAAAGCAAACAAACTGAGTATGAATGGCCAGAAACCTTGAAACAGCACATACAAGAAGATAATTACAGTTGTATAGCACATTTCATGTGAGGAGCATGTTCCAAGAAACTGGACAGACATTATTTTGGATCCAAAATTGGAAGTCGGGATTGGGGAGTGTGGAGGGCAGGTGTGGAAGGAGGTTTATCAAAAGCATAGTCAAAGAGGAGGGCCTTTAGGTGGGTCTTGAAGGAGGCAACAGATGGGACAAGGCAGAGGGACTGTGGGCTGGAATTCTAGAGGGTGGGGGCAGAGTGATTGACCAATGGTGGGGCGGCGAGGGGGGCATGAGAAGCAGGCCAGACCCTGCTGAGCAGAGGGAGTGGACAGGTTAGGTAGTTGCAGTTGTAGGGGGGGTGACAGGCCATGGAGGGCTTTGAAGGTAAGGAGCATGATCTTAAACCGTATCCTCTGTGTGATGGGAAGCCAGTGGAATTGGGCGAGGATGGGAGTGATATGGTCAAAGAGTCTAGTGCGGGAGCAGACACAGGCTGCAGAGTTTTGAATGATCTGTAGCTTGTGAGGGAGGATTTGGGGAGGTTGAAGCAATGAGTTTGCATGGTCAAGCCTGGACGTTATGAATGCATGCATGAGAGTTTCGGCAGCCTGCAGTGTTAGACAGTGGCAGAGCCGGGCAATGTTGCGGAAATGGGAGAAAGCAGAGTGGATCATGGCATGGATGTAGGGTAGAAAGGATAGTTGAGGGTCGAACAAGACACCAAGGTTCCGGACTGTCTCAGTGAGGTGGAGTGTGCATCCATGGATGATGATACTGTCAGTACCTGTTGTGTGGAGGAGCTGAAGGGGGCCAATCAGGAGGGTCTTAGCCTTGCTGATGTTCAACTGAAAAAAGGTAGCTTCCATGCAGGACTTGGTGTCTGACAGACATTCTGTCAAGATGACAGTGCTCCTGGAGTCAAGGGTAGAGGCAGAGAGATAGAATTGGTTGTCACCTGCGTAAATGTGGAACGTGGAACATATGTGTTATGCATAACACATAAGATGCCAAATACATCTTCTGCATACAGTGCAATAGTGTTTTTGATGGATCCTTATTGAAACTTTCACTGTGCATAGCTGAGGGCTCCCCACCTTTGAAATATTGGAAATAATTCCAAATCAGTGTCAGCCACTGAGAAAGGAACTGCATGATTTTTAATGTAGTATCATTGTTGTAAATATGAAACATGTATGCTTTAAAGCTGTGAAAGGAACAATATTCAATATGTGATCACAGCAAATAGTGCTCTGGCAAATACTTTTGATGAATTACTTGGTGCAAAGCAAATCAGTTTTCATGTAAATATGGTAAATAAATGCAGAGCCTGCAGTATAGGTATGGCCCTAGTGACAGATATCAGAAGCAAAGAAACTGAGTAAATGCAGAGCTATCTATCACTGCACAGGTTGCATTACCTGACTGGATTTTCAATGTTTTCAGACCTTAAAGAAAAATGACTGAATTCAATGACTGCATAACAAAAGATACTTTGTTTACATAGCTTCAACTCGATGAAAAACAAATCACATTCATACTATTACAAGGCAAAAACATCATCAGTGCTGCTAGTAACATAATAAGCACCAGTCTATTTTGTGCCTTCCACTCCCTCCGTCCTGCCGTTGTCAGCTATCTGTCCCCACTCTCTGCAACCAATCCAGAGGGTATCTCTCTGACTTGTTTCCTCCCACACTTCATTCAAAGTCCAACTCAAGGCCTTCCTCTTTGATCACACCTTTATTTACGCTTCCCTTGACATCCTCTTCAGGTTTCCTACCTCTAGCTTTTATAGTCAACTTTAGAGAGGAGTGTCACATCAAATACAATTTCACTTAATGTCACTCCAATTACAAAAGACCCGATATTTCTCACAGTCTTAGCCTTCTTAAGACTATTGTGTTAAAACTTAAGTTGGTGCCGGGATTTGAATATCTTTTAAATTTGGTCTTAATTTGGTTGTTTGGAATCAGTTGCTCATTTAAAGAACAACTGAAAAGTGGTTTCCAACTTAGGACTGAATATGAGTTCTCCAAACGTGTGCACAGTTCCACCACATATACCCCCAAGAGCTCACCCCAAATGAGATATTCAAAACAATTCCAAATGAGGTTAAGATGCTGACAAATGTTAACATCCATCAGGTGAATGATCAGTTAATCTGTGCTTCTGAAAGCGCGTCATTAGAGTGGTTTCATTAACTGGGCTCCAGCACAACTCATTCCATGATTGATGTACTCATCTCTAATTTATCTTGTGCTTTCACTTAGGAAAAACAATCTACAAAATATTCAGCATAAACTGGGCTTTTCATGCCTTCTGTGATAACAACAACAACAACTTCGATGTAACAATTTCGACCCTCCACGCCGGATGGTGTATCAGAGTGCTTTACAATAGCGGATCCCGGGACCGAGCCAGGGGCAGGGGCAGAAAGGTGACGAAAAGCACGGTCAAAGAGAAAGGTCTTCAGGTGTGACCTGAAACTGGGAAGAGAGGGGGCGAGGCGAAGGGAGTGAGGAAGGGAGTTCCAGAGTCTCGGGGCATAGTGGCTGAAGGCACGGCCGCCGAGGGTGGAGCGGAGGATTCAGGGAACATGGAGGAGGCCAGACCCATAGGAGCGAAGGCAGCGGGTGCTGGGTTGTGGGGAGAGGAGATCAGAGAGGTAGGGGGGTGCAGAGGAGTGGAGGGATTTGAAAACAGGGGTGAGGATCTTGAAATTGATCCTCTCTGGGATAGGGAGCCAATAATTTGCACCTCTATTTGTGGTGTAAATATGATGGTGTTTGATCTGATTTGAACTCAAGTTGTACACTTGACTGAATTAGTAGCACTCTTGCCTCTGGGTTGGTAAATATTAGGTTTATGTTCTGCGCTAGGATTTGAGTTGAGTATGGGCTCACCAGTACATGACTAGATGATTGCTATACTTTCAGAAGATGAGACTTTAACCTGAAGCCCATCTAGCTGCTTTTCCACTGATGTTAAAGGCCCCGTGATGAATAAGGAGTTTCTCGTGGTATACTGGCCAACAATTCTTCATATTAATTGATCAATCATCTTCATTCGACCCAATCTTGAGACCATGTGTGATCTCTGGACTTTCGGGACAATATTAGTGTAAATGATTGTCACATTTGTCAACAGCATGATAATAATCCTTATATAAAAGATAATAATTCTTACATTTGATACAGGTTCTGATCATCAAGACATCTCAAAGTGCTTCACCGGATATGCTGTAAAGTGGTTTTTGGTGCATATTTTATGTACAAAACACAGCGGCCAGTTTGCACAAAACAATGTTCCACAAACAACAACAACAAAACTACATTTATAGAGTGCCTTTCATGTCGGGAGGACATCCCAAGGTGCTGAACAGTTAGGTTGGGACCCAGCAGGGAGCAGGTCGGGGTAGGGGCAAGGAGAGTAGGAGAGGTGGGAGAGTTAGGAAGGGAGCAGAAGGCACAGTCAAAGAGGAAGGTCTTGAGACTGGCCATAAAGGAGGAAAGGGAGGAAGCGAGGCAAAAGCATTGTGGGATGGAGTTCCAGTATAGGGGCAGAGAGGCTGAAAGCCACTGATGGTAGGGTAGTTCAGGCGGGGGACGTGGAGCAGGTCAGAGCCCGCTGAATGGAAGGGATGGATAGGCTGGTAGGGAAGCAGCAGGTTGGTGAGATAGGTGGGGGAAAAGCCGTGAATGGCCTTGAAAGTGAGGACGAGGATCTTGAATTCGACTCTCTGGGAGATGGGGAGCCAGTGGAACTGGGCGAGATTGGGAGTGATGAGGTCGCGGAGCTTAGTGCGGGAGAGTATACGAGCTGCAGAGTTCTGAATAATCTGCAGCCTCTGAAGGGAGGAGCTGGGAAGGCTGACGAGGAGAGAGTTCCCATTGTCGAGCCTGGATGTGATGAATGCGTGGATGAGTGTTTCGACATCATGTGAGCAAGTGACCAAGCAACCTTGGAGCGAGTAATCAATTTTAGGAAAAACTAGGAGAAACTTCTTGTTTTGATCAATCAATATCAATCAATATCAATCAATTAATCAATCAAAACTATACATTTATATAGTGCCTTTCACGTCAAGAGGACGTCACAAGGAGCTGTACAATCTAACATCCACTTAAAGAGGCAAAGAGGAATATCAATTTTAAATCTCATCTGAGGGACAGCATTTCCAGCAATGCAACATGCTCCCAACAGAGCTTTAATAATACTACTACTAATAATAATCCTTGCATGTGAAATAGTGTTTTTCACATTTTATTGATGTGTCAAAGTGCTTCACAGAATATACTGTAAAGTGAATTGACTGTATATTTGTGGGTGAAACGCGGCAGCCAATTGCACACAGTAGTGTCCCACAAATGGTCATCGATTGAAAATTACCAACTTTTTTTTTTTAGGGATTATTATTAGATGTGTGGAATAAAGAAACTTGACCAAGGTTTTGCCTTGACTTGCCTGGATTCGAACACAGCTTGTATGGTGAGTGCTCTAACCACTGAGCTACAGGACCTGAGGCATGTACATATATATGGTATATATATAACTGTACATGCCCCAGTTTTGAAGAAGGGTCGTGGACCCAAAACATTGACTTACTTTTGCTTTCTCCATAGATGCTGCCTGGCCTGCTGAGTGTTCCCAGCAATTTCTGTTTTGCTTTAGATTTCCAACATCTGCAGTATTTTGCTTTTTTGTTTGTCTTCCATCATCCTGGCAGCCACATGACATGTCAAGTCCCAAACTATATATTGTTTCTCAAGATAATAAGAACATAAGAATTTAAACTGACTGCATACATTGCAGGTATTGAACACAAACACAACATCTACAGCAAGAACAACAAAAGTACATTTGTATAGCGCCATTCACCAATAATATCTCACCAAATACTTTGTGTATGCATCTTTAGTAAGGCAGCAATGCACAATCTGCTTAATGCCCAGCATGACAGATTGAAATGAACTTCACGTGGAGATATCAACCCGCCCAGATAACTACTACATGGGCCTATGGCTCGGCAACCACAGAAGACATGCAAATTGTGAAGGAGCTTTGTTATTATCATCATACAGGTCACTCAACCCAAGATGTCCTACTCATCATAAGCTTTCCTGATAAGTAGCAAAATCCATTAAGAGAAAATAATTTCCCAATTTCCACTCAGACAGGCTGCATAAGTTTAGTTTTGTGTAGTTTCTTAACTAATCTATGCAGGCTATGAATGAAACCCAAAGTTAGTACACTGAAATATCCGTTAAAGAATACTCAAT
Source organism: Hydrolagus colliei (assembly GCA_035084275.1). NCBI lineage: Eukaryota > Metazoa > Chordata > Chondrichthyes > Chimaeriformes > Chimaeridae > Hydrolagus > Hydrolagus colliei. Next base: position 30,879,025 of record CM068744.1, read on the forward strand.
GATAAACAGTTTTATGAAATGCTGCATGCTTGCAGGCTTGGAAAATATTCAGTTTGTGTCGCTATGACCATGTCAGCATTGAAATCAAGAGCATATTTACCAATTATCAAACTCACTGTGTGTGGAGAATTTGCTTCAATCCCTCTCAAATATTCTGCCGCAGGAAAATAAATTGAAAAGGGAAATAAAATATAGCAATTTATGTTTTCCTGCAAATCTACCTTCAAAACATTGTTTTGGAATTGCGATTAATTTTAAAAAAATATTGTCTGCATAATTTTGATTTCTTTCCTGTTCCCCTCGGGAGAATATTCACTATATGAAAATATTTTTTCATACAGGATGTTTTCAAAGTTTCTGCAAAATTATATCTAGACATCTAATAAATTAAAGGAAAAAACACAGCAAAATTAAAAATGAAATAAAAAATACAAATATTATTCTTTAAATGTTGCCTCTTTATTACCATCATATACAACTAAAATCATGGCATATCTCAATGCATAAATATCTTTAAATATGACTAATATGTTCCGCAATTAATAGTTGAGTTGGATGTCAATCATTTTCTCATTTTGCCAATCACTACCAAGTTATTACCCAGTGACTTGTAGAATTATGTGTAAATGAAAAAAAGTAAATATACTATGCAGGGAGCCGGGGAGTGTGGGGACAGGAAAGGTGACCAAAAGCACAGTCAAATAAATATGTTTTTGTCTTGAACAATGGGATTGTGCAAATGAATTGGAAGGAGTTTGGGATGGAGTTCCAGAGAGTGGAGCAGAATGGCTGAAATGTGGCTGGTGGGATCAATAGGGCAGGAAAATGAAGTAAGCCAGTATTGACAGAGCGAAGGGAGCAGCTAGATTGGTGTGGTTAAAGCAGCTCACAAGAATCAAGTCAGGCAAGACTGTCTAGGGATTTGAAGGTAAAAACTCACAGATTATGATATAAATCATCAATTGGGACTGATGCCAGTGGGATACTTTCAAATGAATACCTCCAAAGATGCCTTTCAAGCTGTCAGAACCATGACACTAAACACTCACCACCATATCCCTGAGTGATCCAATGTTCAACATAGTGAATGCAGCAGCAACACAGTAATATTGCCTGCTGCAAAAAGTGTCACAATTCAGAACACCGAATCTGTTCTTAATGCCATCCAATATATCACTAATGAATACATCAACGAAAGTGAATAACTGTAAACCCCCTTGTCTTATTCCTTCCCACCCTCTTTCAAAAGGGATACGTTCAGAGAGCCTCCTATCAAACACATACACAGATTATGTAGGAGAATACACTTTCTGAATAAAATCAATTGACCATTGTGGGACGATGCAAAATGACATTGCTAAAGTATGTTTGAACTAGTTTTCTGAAATCCAGTAACGTCACCACCCAATTGAAATTGATGGAACCTACTGGCACCATGTTGCTGACATATCAGGTAATAGGTTATATCCTTTAAAGCAGAAAACTCATGCATAAATAATATTTACCAAAGTAAAGCCTAAAGCAAGCAAGACGAGTCGTCTGTGATCATGGAAGATGTATGAGCAAGCAACATGAACTGTGACCTATTCATTGATATCTGTCACACCTATGGGTTGTCTGGAAGTGAAGGAGAAATTGTCACCTTTCTAAATGATGTGAAATTCATATACAGGGTGAGGAGGGAATACTGATGGTCAACGTGAGAGGTTTGGTTACTTTCACTTTCAATGATGATCTAGCACCGGGAAGAGATACGACAAGGGTGTTTTTGACAGTGAGCCACCGAGAAGGAAATAATAAATATCTCTGACTAAGGTGAAATGTGGTTTAGCAATGAGGAAGATTACTGTAGTGATCATCATTTATGCATCCCAAAAAACCCTTTTCATTAATTCCATTTCTGGATGTTATTTATGGGCCATCACAACACCTGACATTTCTCTCAAAAGATCTACCATAAGATTAATGTGGTCACTTCTATCAGGACCACCTGCCCCCAACACTGTAGTCTGGAATAAAATAGTCACGTTTTTTAATGGGCCTTCTTTATGGATTACTGATATGCACTCTTGCTGCTGAGACAGAAGGTTAGGGCTTCAAATGCATTTAAGAAATCCCAATCCCAAAATATTGGCTTCAAAATAATATTGGCTTCAGTATTTACCAAAGTCCTTCTTTAATCACATTTATGGAAGCAATTTGCAAGACTATGGGGAAATAATCATAATAATATTACTTCTTGCATCTGATATAGTGCTTTTCACATCTTATCGACATTTCAAAGCGCTTCACAGAGAGAGCAGGTGAGTGGAACTAGATGGATAGCTGTTTCAAAGAGCCAACCCAGGAATGATAGGCTGAATATTCTACTTCTGTGCTGGAAGATTCTATGATTTTATTATTCTATGGATCAGGATTCAACAGCCATAGGCGTTAAACCATTCTGTGCAGGCTAACATCGTATGAATAAAAAACCTCGTTGTACAGTATTATTTACATTTATAGAGTGCCTTTCATGTCAATGTGTATAAGTGTTGTTAACATCTAATTGGGAGATAAACATCCTTTTGGTCTCTTTTCTATCTTTTTGCGACTGGTTTTGATTCAGTTTCCAAGGGGTAAAAAGCTGTGAGCAGCACTAAACATAAATAAACAAATTTGTCCATTGGTGTAATCTCCTCAATGTTCCACTGCTTGTTTATTCCTGTCTACACTCTCATTAATATTAGCACTGAGGAATCATTTCTACTGCACTGTGCTGATTGAGGTGAAATGTGTGAAGGCAGGTAGATGGCATTTGAGAATCAAATAAAGATAGGCTTGTTCAGTCTAATATTTTTTCCCCCTTTCCTAAGAATGTATCTGTTAACTTTATATGCAATTTTGCATAGCCAGTAAAAGAAACATCTTGGCAATCTACAATATTTTCAAAACTGCAGGGAAAATAAAATATTGCAATCCTACGATTGCAGTCAGTTGAATTGAGATAAATGTTATCGATCACATTTCCAATTCCGGTCCATGCGAAACGAGGTCAATGAAAATCTAATTCTATCATTCAGTGCTTATTGGTTTAACAATAACAAGTGAAGCAAGAAATTGCAATTTGTATCATTTTACTGTCATAGGCCACTGAATAAATAAAATAATGAATTGAGAAAATGCAAGTACAATTTCTATTGGAAAAAAAACTATTAAACCTGCCCTCGTTCCTGCAAGTTTCCTGCAGAAATAGTGGGATTATTGCTTCTGCAAAAGCCTAATCTTATTGTAAAAGTGGAAGTATTCTTGAGTGGGGTAAAAAACCCACTAATTTCACTACAAGATCATTTAAGAGGTTGTATCCTTGAATTTATTTTCATTTGTATACCCACAATTGTAATTAAAGTTAAAGTTAACTAACTTGGGCAGTAAATATCTGCATATCGTAAGCTCAGCACCAAAACAAAATGAAAAACAAATTCAGAGCATGTTCAGAAAGTATATTTCAGATATGTTAAATCCAGAAACTGGCTACAAAAAAGACAGAATAAAGAAATCAATTTCAACACTTAATGACCTGCTGCTCTTCTCAGTTCAATTTGTCCTCGTCCTCTTATGGAGTTGAAATTGTCACGGCTATTACACCTGAGTGCTAATGAATGCCAGAGCAGTAGAAAAGATAAGGTGTCCTCTGACAAAGATAAGATGAAAACAATCATACAACTCAAGTGGCTGAGGTCAGTTTGTAACTCAGATTCGGACCTTTCCCATTCCTCCAACACACAATATGTGGTGGGTTACCATTCTGTTTTAATGAGTCAGAGTGCAGGAGGAACAAATGATCTGGTTAGCTTTCATCAGAAGGCAGAATTTCTATTCTATGAAACACTTTCATATGTACCGTATTGGTTAGAACAATCGTCTCACAAGCTAGATATAAGTCTTAGGCAAGTTTTCTTATTCCACATGCCTCCATTTACCTCGGAGTAAGTAGGAACCTGGTAGTTGGTCAATTGATGGATCGCTTTCTGGGGTAATAATGCATTCAAAATAAGAGAACATAAAAATAATTTGGTCACCCAATCCACTTTTATATGTGGGCGCGATTGGTTGCCGCGTTTTTCACACAAAGATATAATCATTTACTTTACAGTATATTCTGCAAAGCATTTTGAGACGTCCCAACCACATGACAAGGGGCTATATTCAATGCAAGAATTATTATTATTATTAATGGTTGATGTTTTGAAGGTATAAGATCAGATGTGCTACACTGAAATATCAGCCTACATCAGCCAACATGTGAGTTGAAACCACAACCTTCTGACACAGAGGCGAGATTGCTACCAATTGCGCCAAGCTGACACCACAAATAATTATCAAAGTATGGAGACACCTGGGGAGGGGAGGGGGTAATGGGGTAGAATGTTATCCACGAACCACAGTGCTGTTAAGCACTCTAAGACGCTATCCGTGATGGACAATATATAAATGCAAGTTATTGATGTTGTTCAATTTTCCATGATAGCTTAATATGCTCAGTCAGGTTAGAAGGAGGAAACAAGATGGAGGGATTGGGGGATGGAGTTCCAAAGGGTGGGAGCGGAAAAACTGAAGGCCCGGCCTCCGATGGTGAGGTGGTTCGGGCGGGGAGCTTGGAGCAGGCCGAGTCCTGCTGAACGGAGGGTCCGGGTGGGCTTGTAGGGGGAGAGTAGGTTGGAAAGATAGGGCAGGGCAAGGCTGTGTAAGGCCTTGAAGGTGAGGATGGGGATCTTGAACTCGATCCTCTGGGGGATGTGGAGCCAATGGAGACGGCCGAGGGTGAGGGTTATGTGGTCGCGGAGGCGGGTGCGGGATAGTACACGGGCTGCAGAGTTTTGGATGATCTGCAGCCTGTGAATGGAGGAGCTGGGGAGGCTGACAAGGAGAGAGTTCCCATAGTCCAGCCGTGAGGTGATGTACGCATGGACGAGTGTTTCAGCAGCGTGGGGAGTGAGATAGTTGCGGAGCCTGGCAATGTTGCGCTGGTGGAAATAGGCGGTGCCGGTCAAGGCGTGGATGTGGGGGAGGAAAGACAGTTTGGGGGAACGCTTGCCATCCAGCAACATCAATGACAAGTTATGCCATTTAGTTAATTAGACTCCAACAGTACCCAATGCACACTCCTCAACCCTTGATTCTTATCAACCCGCACCTAATACTTCCTGGAATTAGGTAAATAATGGTGCACCCTTCCTTGGATAGAGTGCACATTCAAGTCCAGCAATGTATCTCTGAGATTTCCATTTGCAGGGAGGATGTATGGAATTATCAGTTTGTTTGGGATTCTCTTTAGCATGGTGATGCATTTCTTTGTGTTTCAGACATCCAGTCGATTAAAAATTAATCCTTAATGAGGAATTTAAGTTGTAAATAAAGATCCTTTCCAGTACTTACTCAAATGTTCATGAAACCAACTGTACAGATTTTTTGCTCCAGAGTTAAATGACAAAGAAATCCCCATTTGTGACTTGGACCATACAGCAACAAAAAAAAGTGTTTTGTATAGCACCGTTCATGCAAGAAGTTTCTTAGAGCACTTAACAGCCGTGCGGGTTGAAGCCAAGCTGGAAATGAAGGTGAGTGGAGGGGATGGGATGAGATTAAGGACCTCCTTGATAAATTAATTGTTTGACCAGTGCCCTCCCCATTTCTCCTTTTCTCCCTGCCTCTGTTAAATAAAACAAATGTCTCTGTGACTTGCATGTTATGGTCTAGCTCGACAGAATGAACAAATGAATTGAAAACTTAAATATGTTTTTCCCTTTTCTGAACAGCTCAATGATAGAATCAATAAGAGAAAGCTTTGATGTATGCAAAATAGCAGTTTTGAAAGCCTTTTGTATCTTTAATTTTGTGCAGCTTTTGTGCCCACATCTGTATCCACAAATACTTCATTTGCTTTGACTATGCCAGCACTTGGGAGTAGATATGGCAGTCCATTACAGGAAAATTTCAGCGCACTGCACACAAGGGATTCACATTTTATTTTGCTTTCCACATCAGAGCACAGATTTGTGAACCAAAACCCTCATCAGTGTGGCAGTACTTTGGTAAATATATATTTTTAAAGACTGAAATATTCTTTCAAAAAAACTTTGGAACATAATTGCGGTAAAATGTGACATGGCTCCAGATTTACTCTGTTAATGTACCATTTCAGAGAGTGCGGGATTTGGCAAGATGTTGAACTTAGCTTTATCTCTGAAGTCCATTTTCTGCAATGCTTAAAAGAAACGTACAGAAAATAGGCTTCGAAATCAAAAGACTATACAGTAGTTAAGAACAGGATAAATTCTGGTACTTCTGAAATATAAAGTGTAATAGAGTAAATCTAATAGACTCAGGTGACATTTTTATCGACTGCATTGTGATGATACTCTCTATGCCTTTACATTACACTTTGGAATTCCATCCCACAAGACCCTCCTCTTTGATCGCCATCAGTCGCCGTCCTACCTCTCTGCCCTCCCTTATCCCAACCCTGCACACGTACCCCACTCCTCATACTTGGATCCTGACCCCTGACTGTTCAGCGCCTTGAGATGTCTTCCTGACGTTAAAGTTGCTCCATAAAAGTAACTTTATTGTTGTTTGTTATGTAGTCACTATATCTCTAAAAGCTCCCAAATCAATGCCTCAGTCTTTTTACCTTGCCCTCTCTTTATCTATCTTTAAATGCTACTTTAAGATCTATCTTTTCGACCAAACCTATCCCATCTCATTCTTCTTTACTTGGCGTCTAACCCTGACACTCTATAATGTTCTAAAGTTAGAGGTTGCAATCATAGTGCTCTTTTTGAATCCTAGGATTTACAATTTTAATGCCCAAATATGCGAATCTGAGATGCTAAATCTTACCTCATCCAGGACACCTCAGGTCATTCTCCCCACCAGTACCTCGTACTCAGTATTCCTTGGAGAGAGTGTTCCTCTATGGGGAGTTTATAGTAATGATAAAATAATCCTTTCACTTGATGCAGCGCTTTTGACTTCTTCCAGATGTCTCAAAAAATATACTGTAAAGTGAATTGACTGTATAGTTGGGACAAAATGCGGCAGCCAATTGTGCACAGCATTGTCCTACAAGCAGTTGTGGCTTGAGTGACCAAATAACTTTTTTTTAGGGATTATTATTCCCAGAACAGTAATCTGCCAATCAACCAGAAACCAGGTTCCTACTTACTGCTAGGTAAACAGAGGCATATGGAGTAAGGAAAGTTGCCCAATGTTTTTCCCTAATGGGAATAGATCCTAGGTCTTTCGCTTGCGAGGTGAGTGCTGTAACCACTAACATACTTAGAGCACTAGCCTTACAAGCGTAAAACCTGTGTTTGAATCCAGGCAGGTCAGGGCGAAACCTTGGGCAAGTTTCCTTACTCCACATGCCTAATAATAATCCTTCAACAAAATATTACAATAATAAAAATTGGTCATTTTCAATCTACGACTTTTTGTGAGACACTGCTGTGCGTAATTGGCTGCCACGTTTTGCCCACAAATATACAGTCAATTCACATTATAATATATTCTGTGAAGCGCTTTGAGACGTCGATAAAAAGTGAAAAGCACTATATCAAAGGCAAGGTTTATTATTATTATTATTATTATAGATACAGGACTCCACATTTTAAAGGCCAGGTCATTCTCATCGAGCCAGCAGCATAGCAGGGAGGCCCATCCGTTAGTCCTGGGATTGGACTTCCTGGGATTGCATTCCATATCTGGGATACAACAACAACCTCAGCGTTATATTTATATGTCGGGAGGACTTCCCAAGGTGCTGAACAGTCAGGTCGGGACCCGAGCAAGGAAGAGGGGCAGGGTAGTGGAGAGCAGCGGGAGAGAGATAGGAGGGGAGGGAGAAAGTTGGGAGGGCAGCAGAAAGCACAGTCGAAGAGGAGGGTCTTGAGACTGGACTTGCAGGAGGTGAGGGACGGAGTGAGGCACAAGGACTGTGGGATGCAGTTCCAGAGATACTTTCTGTGGGAAGTGCCTTACATAAATGGAAGTTGTTTTCATTGTTGTATATTGCCTAAAAGTGTATGGTGGCTATGGTCCCACGACAGAAGAAAATAAACTGCTGTCTTTCACATGGATATCTATTGAGCCTTATTATTTTATTATTTGCATCTGCCATCAATGCAGCCCTGTCCTTTAATCAAAAAGAGCAAAGGTATTTATTTCCAGCACACTTCTTGCTGCAGCAGAGATCATTACTCAGAAAAAAAAGATAAGGCTTTTTTCTAAAAGCCCTTGCTCTCTTGCACATAATATACTGAAGAGATGCACACAGCAATCTGTGTTGGTTACAGCCTGAATGCAAAACATGTACTGATATCTTCAATTTGTTCTGCAGCCCTATAGCTATGCAAAGCGGTTTTTTTCTAAACAAAACAATTCATTTGAATACAGGGATCACTTATGCAAGTTAATACTTTGAATCAGCTCACAATCACCGATTGCACTGTGAATGAGTGAAATTATTATTGATTATGTAACTTCATGCTTATTATTTTTAAATGAATCATTTTGGGTGAAGCATTTTACATTAGAGTCATTAAATGGATTTGGAATAGCAGAAGACAAGTCAGATTTAGGACATACTGGAGGCAAGAGTACGACAAATAGATCCAGCATATGGCAATGAACATTATGCCAAATTTCCTCTACTCTATTGAGTCTTATAATTGGTACAAAATCAATTAGGGTTTCTTCAAATTTCATGTTTGAAAATGTCAACCATTTAACTAATCGCAATCGGGATTTTAGCTCTGTTTGCTGACAGCAGCAGCGTCTTTTCCAAGTAAGGAATTCAATAACCAATTATATGCCTGATAACAACAACAACAGAATTACATTAATAAAGCGCCTCTCACGTTGGGAGCATGTCCCAAGGTGCTGAACAGTTAGGTCACGACCTGAGCAAGGTGGGTGGGGGGGTCTGGGTAGGGGGAAGGAGAGTAGGAGAGGGGGGAGAGTTAGGAGGGGAGTGGAAGGCACAGTCGAAGAGGAAGGTCTTGAGACCAGCCTTAAAGGAGGAAAGGGAGGAAGCGAAGCGAAGGGATTGCGGGATGGAGTACAAGAGTGTGGGGGCAGAGAGCTGAAAGCCTGGTCACCGATGGTAGGGCTGTTCAGATGGGGGACGTGGAGCAGCCCAGATCCCACTGAATAGAGGGGACGGGCAGGTTAATAGGGAGACAGCCGGTCGGAGAGATAGGCGGGGGCAAGGTTGTGAATGACCTTGAAAGTGAGGACGAGGATCTTGAATTCGACACTCTGGGAGAAGGGGAGCCAGTGGAGATGGGTGAGGGTGGGAGTGATGTGGTCGTGGAGCCTAGTGCAGGAGAGTACACAAGCTGCAGAGTTCTGAATAATCTGCAGCCTGTGAAGGCCGACGAGGAGAGAGTTCCCGTAGTCGAGCTTGGATGTGTAGATGAGTGTTTCGGCAGCATGTGGGGGTGAGGTATCGGAGTATGGCAATGTTGACATACTGGAGGTGATGGAAGGCAGTACCGGCCATGGCGCGGATTTGGGGGAGGAAGGACAGTTCGGAGTCGAACAAGACACCCAGATTCCTGACTGGCTTTGAGAGGTGGAGAGTGCAGCTTTGAATGCTGATGTTGCCAGCGCCTGAGTTGTGGAGGTGCTGATATGAGCCAACCAGGAGGGTCTCCATCTTGTTGATGTTTAGTTGGAAGAAGTTGTCCTTCATCCAGGACCTCAATATCGGACAGACACGCAGTCAGAAAGCCAGTAACATAATAATAATAATAATATATTAATAATCCTTGCATTTGATATAGCGCTTTCCACATCTTATCAACGTCCCAAAGCGCTTCACAGAATATACTGTAAAGTGATTTGACTGTATATATTTGTGGGCGAATCGCGGCAGCCAAATGCGCACAGCAGTGTCCCACATACAGTCGTGGATTGAAATGACCAATTTTATTATGGTGATTTCTTTGGACGGATTATTATTAGGCATGTGGAGTAAGGAAACTTGCCCAAAGTTTCGCCCTGACCTGCCTGGATTCAAACAGAGGTCTCCCCAGCTTGGTCTCCCCAGCTTGCAAGACAAGTCACTGAGCCACAGGAGCTCCACAAGTAGTCCTGAAGTCGAGGGTGGAAGTTGAAAGATAGAGTTGGGTGTCATCCACATACATGTGGAAATTTACCTCATGTTTGCTGATGATGTCACCGAGCGGAAGCATGTAGAGGGTGAAGAGCAGGGGGGCCAAGGACAGAGCGCTGGGGAACACTACATGTGACTGTGCGAGGATTGTAGGAAAAGATGTTCTAGGAGACAAACTGAAGGCGGTGTGAGAGGTATGACCGGAACCAATCAAGGACAGAGCCTTGAAGGTTGAGGAGGGAGGAGAGGTGGTGGAAGAGGATTGCGTGGTCTATTGGTGTCAAAGGCAGCGAATAGATTGAAGAGGACGAGGAGGCAGAGGGAGCTCTGGTCGCAGATGGTCAGGATGTCGTTTGTGACCTTGACCAGAGCAAGGAAGCCCGATTGGAGAGGTTCAAAAAGTGAGTGGGTTGAGTGGAAAGAGCGGATCTGGGAGGCAACCACTCTTTCGAGGATCTTGGACAGGAAAGGAAGGTTGGAGATGGGCCAGTAGCTTGAGAGCTGCGACGCATCAGGGGAAGGTTTCTTTTGGATGTGGCTGATAGTGGCAGTTTTGACGGGAGTGGGAACGGTGCCAGATGAAAGAGAGAGGTTAATGGTATATATATAACCTGCCAGGGTGCATAGAACTATCGCAATACATACTTTTTGGTAGTTATTAAATGCTTACATGTAAATTGCTTTTAAGTTAGGCTTTAACGAGTTTACTAAGGCATTTGTGGGTATAAATTCCCTTTAGAGTTACTCATAATGCCTTTATCAATGTCGGCCTGTAATGTGGTTTTGTATTAAGTCAACCATCTCACCAAATGCACTCTGCATAATGGAATATTTGTCCTTAAGTTGATAATAATAATCCTATATAAACTAACATATAGGATAACTATATGTCATAAAATAATGAATATTAGGGTCAAAAGATGTTTTTCTACAAATCTCCTTTTACACTCCAAATCCTTGTTAAACAAATCGTTCTTTGGCATACTCTTCTTTAACATCTTCAAATTAGCTCTCCTCTCCTCCCTGCTTCTCAGTGAAGCATTTTCACAAGCTCATCCTAGATAAAGGATTGCTATCTCTCCCCCCATCTCCCTCCCATCATTGAGTGTAATAATACTCTGGTAAAAAAATTCAATCCTAAATTGTTCTTTTTTTTGCATTAATGCCCCAGCATTTTCTAAAATAGAGACCTCATTGACCTAGAATCTGAAGCCATTCATGCTATCATAACGCTGATCGCTGCTTAAATATGTATCTGCAATGGGAGAAAATTGCAAAACCATAACTTCTCCCTGTTTTGTTCAGCAACCATGTGATTCAGGCAAACTCAGGTGACCTCAGTGTTTTCTTTCATCTCAAATACCATCCAATTTTAACTTGCACAGCACAGAGATCATTGCTGTAGGCAAATTATTTCAGCAGTTGTCAATTTTCCTCAGACATACGCACCCTCACCCCCACTCTGGTTGCTATTCAGTGTCTTCCTGCCAGATTTTAAGGTTGGAAAAGGCCCATCAAATAAACACTGAATCTATATGTGCACTAGGGAAAGGCGATATATCGGTATATCGCTAAAACCCGATATGATTTTCATATCGGTGTGCCGATATAGACATTTTAAAAATACCGATATATCGAAAAACGGTATATCGAGGTAAAAAATCGGGATGCGAGCACAATCAACTACAAGACCCAGAATGCTCATCTCTGTACACAATGCACAGACCGAGGTGCAAAGCCGCCATCTTGTATTCATAGTCCTCGAATACAATATACAGGTATGCAAGGGGTGGGGGGAGAGAGACGGCTGTGGGTGGGGGGGGTGAGGGGGAGAGAGACTGCTGGGGGGGGGGCGGGGTGAGGGGTAGAGAGACGGCTGGGGGCGGTGAGGGTGAGAGAGACGACTGGGGGGAGGGTGAGATAGACGGCTGTGGGGGGGGAGAGGGGGAGAGAGACGGCTGGGGGGGGAGAGACGGCTGGGGGGGGGAGGAGAGGGGGAGAGAGACGGCTGCGGGGGGGAGAGGGGGAGAGAGACGGCTGGGGGGGGGGAGAGGGGGAGAGAGACGGCTGGGGGGAGGGGGAGATAGACGGCTGGGTGGGGGGGGGAGAGGGGGAGAGAGACGGCTGTGGGGGAGAGGGGGAGAGAGATGGCTGGGGGGGAGAGGGGGAGAGAGATGGCGAGAGAGATGGCTGTGGGGAGAGAGATGGCTGGGGGGGAGAGGGGGAGAGAGATGGCTGGGGGGGAGAGGGGGAGAGAGACGGCTGGGGGGTGGGGAGGAGAGGGGGAGAGAGATGGCTGGGGGGAGGGGGAGAGAGACGGCTGGGGGGGGGGAGGGAGAGAGAGACGGCGGGGGGAGGAGAGGGGGAGAGAGACGGCTGGGGGGAGAGAGACGGCGGGGGGGGAGGGGAGGAGAGGGGGAGAGAGACGGCTGGGGGGAGGGGGAGAGAGATGGCTGGGGGGGGAGGGAGAGAGAGACGGCGGGGGTGGGGGGAGGGAGAAAGAGACGGCTGGGGGGGTGGTGGGGGAGAGAGACGACGGGAGTGGGGGGTGCGAGAGAGGGACGCAGGGGGGCGGGGGGGGAGAGACGGGGTGGATGTGATAATACACAGATAGATAGAGATGGGGGGAAATGTGAGCGAGGAGAGAGGGAGAGAGACATAGAGAGACACAGACAGAAAAACACAGAGATGGAGAGAGTGAGAGACACAGAGAGAGAAATATATTTACCTCCTGAGAAGATAGGCGAAGTGCGCGCGCATGCGCAGTACGAAAAAACGGAAAATATCGGTATTTCGGTATTTCTCGATATTGGCCAACCGATATATCCATATCCGGAAAATTCCCATATCGCCGTTCCCTAATGTGCACATTGGCAAAAAAGAGACATAAAGAGTTTAGTATGAATGTGCCTCACTGAAAGCATCCAATATAATTGTAACCGCTCCATTAATTCTCCTTAAGCGAATCAAACACTGATATGGGATATGCACCACGTTGCAGTGTGATTTAGGCTAGATGACGCACCCTCAGGGATTCGACTATGTGCCAACTAAATAACGTGAGAGTTACTCAGGAAAGAGAGTCAAAGATGCATATAGAGGTATTGTTTTGGGGGAGTAATCAAATCTATTCAGGTTTTACATATTACACTAAAGTTCAATGTATTTCTTTGGAAAATACGATCGTCTATTGGAAATATGATCATCACTTGAACCATAGTGTGCTATTAGTAATAGTACTGTAATACTGTAGTATTTAGTAATATTCGTAATGGTGTAAGCCACTATGGCCCTAATCTCTGGAATTCCCTGATTCTGCACTTCTGCCGTATCCCCCTGGGTTTTATTCCCAGTGGGGTAAACTGTTAGGCAAGTTTTCTTGTTGCACATGCCTCTGTTCTCTTGGCAGTAAGTAGGAATCTGGTTGTTAGTTGAATGGGTAAATCGTTTTCCTGGGGTAATAATCCCTTCAGAAAAAGGAATTAAATAATAATTTAGTTATTCATTCCACTCTGTTTGTGAGACACTGCTATGCGCAATTGGCTGCCAGGTTTCGTCCACAAAATATACATTCAATTCACATGACATTCTGTGAAGTCGCCATGAGAAGTCTCGAAGATGTGATAAAGCGCCATATCAAATGCAATAATTATTACTTATTATATCTGAAAATATTATTTGGGGTTTACTTTTTTAATCTTATTAAGCTTCTTAAGAACCTCTATAACAACTTGTAACATCTCAAGAACCTCCATGAGTTCTGTAGCTCAGTGGTTCAAGTACTCACCTTGCAAGTGAGAGACCTGGGTTCAATTCTCATCAAGGCAAAATCATAGAATCATAGAATCTTATGGCACAAAAGGAGGCCATTTGGCCCTCCAAGTCTGTTCCGGCTCCTTGAATCCCACTCCCCAGCTCTCTCCCCATAACTGCACAAACCCGTCCTCCCCAAGTAAATGTCTAACTCTCTTTTAAAAAATGTTGGGCAAGTTTCCTTACCACACATCTCTGTTTACCTAGTGGTAAGCAGGAACCTGATCACTAGTCAATTGGAGGATCACTTCTCCGGGGGGTAATACATTAATGACTTTTTTGTTTTAATTGTGTCATTGAATCCACGACTATTTGTGGGACACTGATGCGCAGAATTGGCTGCCGCATTTCACTCACAAAATATACAATCAATTCACTTTGCAGTATTTTTTGTCCCAGAGCTAGAAACATACCCATATAATACAGTACACAGTTTCTACACTATACAGTATATTCTGTGACACACTTTAAGATGTCTCAAGTACGTGATAAGGCGTTATATTAAATGCAGGGATTATTATTATTATTGCAAGGTCCTGTAAAATATTTTATTTTTCAAGACAGAAGAATGTGTAAGGAGAGTAATTGCATAGGTACATAGAATGATACAGGACAATAACAGACCATTTAATCCAACTTTTGTGTGCTGTAGCCCATTGTGCAAGTGAAGTTCAAAGATTTACATTGAAAAATCCCTCATAGATGTGAAATGTTACAAAATTTGCATGATATCTATAATGGTGTCTTGTAGCTCAGTGGTTAGAGCATTTGTCTTGAAAGTGAGAGACCTGGGTTTGATTCCCAGTGGGGCAAAATCTTGGTGAAGTTTGTTTACTCTACATGCCTGATAATAATGCCTCGAGAGAAAAAACAATAATAAATTGGTAATTTCAACCCACGACTATTTGTGGGACACTGCTGTGTGCAATTTGGTTCTGCATTTCACTCACAAATATACAGTGAATTGACTTTATATTCTGTGAGTATATTCAGTGAAGCCCTTTGAGACATGAAAGATGCTATAACAAATGGAAGGATTATCATTGTTATTATTTCAAAAGAATAAAATATACAAGTGCTAAAAATTTAATTATATCTCTTGGAGGAATATTTCAAATCCCTCCACTCCTCTGCAACCCCCTACCTCTCTCGCCTCCTCTCTCCTCACAACAGTACCCGTTGCATTCGCTTTACCGAGTCTGAACTCCTGCTTGTCCCTTGAATCCTCCGCTCCACCATTGGCAGCCATGCCCTTAGCTGCTACACCCCGATGTTCTGGAACTCCCTTCCTCACTCCCTTTGCCTCGCCCCCTCGGTATTTTCAGGTCAGGTGTAAAGACTTTTCTTTTCGACCATGCTTTTGGTCACCTTCTTCCCTCTCCCCCTGGCTCAGCTCCGGGACCGATTATTGGGAAGCACTCTGAGACGCCGTCTGATGTGGAGGGCACTATATAAATCCAAGTTATTGTTGTTCTGAGCTGAAACTTATTTTTCTTTTTCAGAGGATGATTGACCTGTTGTCTATTACTAGCATTTTCATCTTTTACTTCTGATATTTTGTAATATTTCTTCAGACAGGTTTAAAATGACGGTCACACAGCTCTTCTGAAAAGAGATTACAACTAAAGTCACAATGCTGAAGGAATACAAATATGCTGTTTTCACTTGTAGTGTTGGAATTAAATAGTTTCGGCTCTGATGCCTTCTGCAGTTGAATGCTAAAAGTCACATGCAAATAATAGAAGCTCAGACATGAATAAAGAGAAGTATTATAACCCACAAGAAGGAGAAAATACACTCAATCCACTGTGAAGCACTTTGAGACATCTCAACGACGTGATAAGATGCTATATCAAGTGCAAGGATTGGCTCTTTGAGAGAAGCGCTCCAAGACGCTAACCCACGGGAGGGCACTGTATAAATGCCAGCTAAGGCAACAGTTTTGCACTGTGTACGTAAGCTTCACCCATTCCTAGGCATCTGGCAATAAAAAAGCACTAAACAACTGCATATTATAGAGGAGTGAAAATGTGCAAAGAAAAGAGTGGATGAAGAGCAGCTTTGACAGAGTGCTGCAGGGAATGCTCAGCTGTCAGGGATGGAATGATGCTCAAACCAAATGAACGGAAAATGCTTGAAATAGGTGGCATTGTGTTAATGTGACAAATCAGCTTGTTCTTACAGAAGTGAAGGGAAAATCCCAATTAGGGGAAGGAAAATTGTAACATTTCATTACAAATTCTATAATTGCAGATTCAAAAATGTATCAAATAATGTGTTTTCGTTTCTTTTGAAACAAACAATAATAATTTGGTTACTCAATTCACGATTATTTGTGGGACGCTGCTGTGCACAATTGACTGCTCCATTTCGTCTATAAATATACAAATATATATATATACAAATATATATACAAATGTATAAATATACAGTGCATTCACTTTACAGTATATTCTGTGAAACGCTTTGAGACATCAAGCAGACGTGAAAAGTGCTACATCAAATGCAAGGATTATTATTATTTTCTGCAAATTGTTCACAAGGGAGCTTAGTAGATTATACACCCATTGTCAATTACCTGAAGTAAGATCTATAACAATACAACCTAGATGGAAATCTCATTATAACCATCATAACAGTGACACATTTTGTTAACTTGTTTCTAGTAAATGACACATACATGAGAAATAAAGTGCATTATTTTAACCCAAATATATGTTTTTTGTGTACCGATTGTTCACACAAACCATAAATTGGTATATTCTGGGAATTCACATTAACTATGACCTTACTGGAAGCTTTAGGTTGTAACAGCAGAAAAGGTATGAGTTTCATGAACAAATGAATGCTCAATTTTGGGGGTTGCTGGAAATAGTGGAGATGACAAATGCAATTCTAGATGTCTATGAATAGAGTAAGAGATGTCGTGATCTGAATGGATCCCAATAAGAATAATAATCCTTGTACAGTAAATTCACTTTACAGTGAGAAGTCAGCTCGTCTGCCATGTACGAATAGTGGTTATTTGCTCGTCTGCTACGTTACGCATAATAGTTGCTTGCAAACCTGTACGTACGCAACGCATAATAGTTGCTTGCAAACCTGTACGTACGTTACGCATAATAGTTACTTGCAAACCTGTACGTACGCTTTGATTTAACCTCTAGCCGACACCCGTGAGCCTGTTACAGAAAGATGCGAATAACAGGGGCCATAAGGGTGTCTGGCAGGCATACCAAGGCTATGATATACTTGTAAAGCTCTAGGCTTCGTTATCATCTTGCTTCTAGGCTATCTTATTATTGAAAGCTGTAGCCGGCCTATTCCAAGGCCACGATGTTTTTGTAATACAGCTGCAAGACCATGTTGTTTGTAATCCAGCATGAGTCATGTAACTAAAAGTGTATAACTACCCATGTAAAGGTTGTTCTAAGTGCGCACTAGTAGTAGACGGACGAGAGTCTGTAGCAACCTAGTGCACCGCTTCATGAATGCTAAATAAACTTGTTTGAATCACACACCCGAGTCACATATTTGTGAACAGAAACCCCAACCAAGGTACTGAGACGATTTTTTAGTTTCACAACAGTATATCCTGTGAAGCACTTTGAGACGTCTAGAAGATGTGAAAAGCGCTATATCAAATGCAAGGATTATTATTATTATTTGATATAGCACCTCATCACATCACATCAATAAGACATCTGAAAGCACTTTACAGAATGTACTGTAAAATGAATTAACTCTATATTTGTGGGCGAAATGCGGCAGCAAATTGCACACAACAGTGTCACACAAACAGTCGTGGATTGAAGTAACTGACTTTATCATTGGGATTTTTTCTTGAGGGATTGTTATCAGGCATGTGGAGTAAGGAAACTTGTCCACGGTTTTGCCTGCTGGGAATCAAACTCTGCTTGCGAAGCACGTGTTCTAACCAATATAGGGGTACAGGACTCCAACTACTGTAGCATGCTACAGGATCTTAAGTAAATACCAGGCAGGAGCTGCATTTCAGTAAGACATTTTCAAAAATAAATTCCTGCGATAAATTCACTCAGCTTTTCTTTGATGTCCTGAGAGTTTGTTCCAATCTAGCATTGGGATCCAGATGGGCTGCTGTCGAGCTATATGAAATCAATATGGAATCTCAAATCTCTGACAATTTTCCCTGAGAATGGGCTATATTTATTTTCTGAGACATGCCAATAATTCTCGAAGCACTTTGTCAGTTTCCCTCAGAGTGTTGCTGAGTTACCAATTGATTTCTGTTCTAGT
Organism: Hydrolagus colliei; assembly: GCA_035084275.1. Lineage (NCBI taxonomy): Eukaryota > Metazoa > Chordata > Chondrichthyes > Chimaeriformes > Chimaeridae > Hydrolagus > Hydrolagus colliei. The sequence goes on from CM068744.1 coordinate 30,897,275, forward strand.
TATTTTGTAGGTTGAAATTCCAGTCAATGTTCTATGCAGTGATTTTGATGATCTATGATTATATAGAGAAATCTAAATAAAGAACCACAGAACTGTAGAACTGTATAGCACAGAAGGAGGTCATTCAGCGCATTAATCCCAAAGTTGCCTTCTCCTCATTACAACAACACCTTGTATTTACATGGCACCCTCCACGCCAAGTGTCTCAGAGCGCTTCACAAAGTGAAGCCTGGGACCGAGCCGGAGGGAGGGGGAAAAGGTGACCAAAGACACAGTCGAAAAGAAAAGTCTTCAGCCACAACCTGAAAATGGAAAAGGAGGAGGCAAGGTGAAGGGAGGGAGTTCCAGAGTTTCAGGGCATAGTGGCTGAAGGCACAGCTGCTGACTGTGGAATGGAGGACAAGGAAGAGGCCAGACCCAGTAGAGTGAAGGCAACAGGTACTATTGTGAAGATAGAGAAGGTATGGGGTGCAGAGGAGTGAAGGGATTTGAGCAGAAGAGTGAGAATCTTGAAATCGATCCGCTCTGAGACAGGGAGCCAGTGAAATCTGGCAAGGACTGTGGTAATCGGAGAACAAAATTTGGTTTGAGTGAGAATACAGGCGGCAGAATTTTGAATGAGCTGGATTTTGTGAATGATGGTGGAGGGGAGACTGGCGAGGAGAGCATTGGAATAGTCCAGCAGAGAGGTGACAAAGGCATGGGTCATGGTTTCGGCAGCTTTAGGAGTGAGATATTGGTGGAGATGGACAATGTGGTGGAGATGGAAGAAGGTGTTTTTGGTGAGAGATCGGATGTGGAGGAGGTAGAATAATTGGAGGTCGAACTTGATGCCTAGGTTACGTATGGGTTCAGAGAGTTTTAGGAGCAGGTCAGCTAGGTGGAGGAGCTGATTGGGACTGAAGACATGGGACTGAAGACGTCGATGAAAGCCAAAAAGTATGGCTTCCATTTTATCAACATTTAACTGCAGGAAATTTGCGCTCATCCAGCTCTTGATGTCTGACAGATAGGCTGACAGACCATCAGGGGATTGCAATTTGAGGTGGAAAAGTAGAGTTGTGTGTCATCTGCATACATGTGGAAGTTTACTGACATGTAGATAAGGAAGCCAAAGATGGATCCTTGGGATACCCCGCAGGTGACAGGGCAAAAGCAAGAGGATAAATCATTTGAAGAGATGTACTGCTGGCGATTAGTGAGGTAGGACTCAAATCAAGTGAGTGCAGTCCCATTGAGGTAGATGACAGAGACCAAGCAGTGGAGGAGGATGACATGATCAACTGTGTAGAACGCAGCAGAGAGATCCAGGAGTACAAGGAGGCAGAGGGAGCCCTGGTCACAGATAGAGAGGATATCATTGGTGACTTTCACAAGCGCAGTTTGTGTACTGCTGGCAGGGTGGAAGCCAGACTGGAGGGGTTCAAATAGGGAGTGAAGGGAGAGATGTGTGCAAAATTGGTTGTTACGTTTATAGTTCTGCTAAGATATTTAACTAATTTGCTTTAAAAGCTACTATGGCTACTATGGCCTGAACCACCATTCCTCATATGATATTCTGTACAGCCTATAGCCATGTATGTAAAAATAATCCCCTAACCTACCCATTCAATCTATATTTCATATCATGGTCACAGCAGAGTTGTTCAAAATTTTTCACAATATTCACAATGCTAACAATGGTCACAGTTGGTTTTACTAAACCTCTTGTCAACCTGGCTCAGTCAGCCTAGTATGTCAGACTGACCTTTTCTCACCTAACTGTCATGCATACACACACAAAACAGTAGAGGTATTTCAGTCTGGGTCAGTAGTAGCACTCTTGTCTCTGAATCAGAGGGTTGTGGGTTGAAGTTCCAAATCAGGGATTGGAATTCATAGACTAAGTTGACCCTTAATAATAGTGATGGAGGTGTACTGCATTGTTAGAGGTGGACATTAACAGCCCAAAGCACCCTTCGTAAAGAGAACAGAACTTCTCCCAATATCCTGGCTAACAATCCATCAAATATTATTGATTATTCACTCCATGGCTATGTGTGGGACAGTGCTGTGCACTAAAATGGTTGCTGCGTTCGTTCACAAAACACACAAAGCTCCATTTCACAGCATATCCTATGAAGTGCTTCGGGAAATCCTCCCAATGTGAAAAGCTATACCAATTGTAAGGATTAGAATTATTATTATTAATGTACTGCATATCATGTCAAAATGTTCCAAAGGATTTCACAGGTAATTACAGGTGTTGTACCAGCCAATTTGTGTGCAGCATGTTTCCACAAATATCCCATAAAGTGAATTATCAATTTATCGGTAGATTGCAAAGAAGTAAGCATTGAGTAACAACAACAACAATTTATATAGCGCCCTCCACGCCAGACGGCATCTCAGAGCGCTTAAAACTATAAACAACAGCTGGGGTGCACATCCAGAGCAACAGATGCCGTCACTACCCTTAAACCTATATCTTAGATGGAAACAACAGCTATCCACGCAGGTTAGATACTGATCTGGCTAGTAAATAAGTGTCAACCTGGCACAGTGATAGCTTTCTCTGACTCAGAAAGTTGTTGGTTCAAGTCTCATGTTGGGTCATGAAATCACATAATCCAAGCTGACTCTCCAATGCACAATGGGGATGTGTTCTATTGTCAAAAGTAGTGTTCTTCGTTTGAGATGTTAAAATGAGGTTCTGTTTGCCTGTTCAGGAGGACGTTAAAGATCTCCCACAGCACTATTTGAAAAAGGTATCACTCTCCTGATGTCCTAGCGGGCAACCTCAAATAAAAGTTGTGACTCACTCTATGGCAATTTATGGGACGCTGTTGTGTGCGCAACTGAGTGCCACATTTTGCTCATGAAACACACAGTCACTCTACTTCACAATTATTTCTTGTGAAGTGTTTTGGGATGTTTCGACGACATGATAAGGCACTGTATCAGTTGCAAGGATTATTATAATAAATATATATTTTTTTTAAATGTTTAATATTTGGCTTTCTTGAAAAGATTTCTTAATGAGGAACCTGATTCCCATCATAGGGTTATAATTTTCACTGATCAACATATTTACAGGTTCCTTATTAAGAATTCTGGTTTGAGAAATACCACACATTTGACCCCAATCTATCTTTTCAACTTGCTGACTAATGCTTTCAATTTCTATGCATTGAAAAAGCATGCTTCAGAAAAAAAATAATACGAACATTTGATATAGTGTTTCTGACATTGGGAGGATGTCTCAATGTGCTTCATGAGATTTATTGTATAGTACCATGACTATGAATTTGCAGGCCAAAGCAGCAGCCAATTTGTGCATGAAATGAACGACCAATTTCAATTCTGGGGAACTGTTAGTCAAGACACCAGGATAAAATATCATTTTGAATAGTGCCATTGGATCTTTGACATCCCAAAACAACAACTTGCATTTATATAGCGCCATTCATGTGGGGTAGTGTCCCGAGAGGGAACAGCCGAGAGTCTGATCCTGAGCCGGGGAGAGGAAGGTGACGATGAGCATAATCAAAAAGGAAAGTTTTTAAGTGGGATCTGAAAGTTGGGAGGCAAGGAAGGGGCAAAGCGGAGGGATTGAGAGAGAGAGTATGGCAGCTGATGGTTGAACGGAGGTGACGTTAGTAATCTGTAGACAGCAGAACAGAGGTGGAGTGCGGGATAAGCAAATTGGATGGGTAGGGAGGTTTGGGGGCATAATGGGATTTGAAAACTAGTGAGTGGATATCGAATTCTATCCAGCCAAGAAGTGGCAAATGGTTGTACAAGGGTTTGTGTGGGTGTGAGGATGGAAGAGGCACAGATGTAACCTCAGTTTAATGCTTCCATTTTGCAGAGTTAGGTCAAACCAATCTGTGGGGAATTTATTGTATAGCCTAGTGTAACACCTGAGAAAACTTTTAAAAAAAACTTTTGAATCACTTCAATTTTTCATTCCTTGGAACTTAATTCTGCAGTCAGGGAGCCTGTGCAGAGAAAAAAATACAATAATCTTCACGGAGTAGTGAGCAATCTTTCTTACTTTTTCATCAAGCAACTCATTTTGTATAACCTCTCTGTTTTCCTATCATTTTCTGAAACATGAAACAACCTTTTTTGTGCTTGATCAGTGAATACTTACAGATTTACTCAGCAGTTTGGAATAAGGTTGCAAGAAAGTCAGGAGGAATGTATCACATTCCACTGGGAATATCTTAAAGAGTGATGTTACTTTGAGATGTATGGGAGTATTGTGTTATGACTGAACTTCTATTGTTTCTGAAGTCTTTCCAGAATAATCCAGAACTCTGTGGCCCATGTCCTCTACCATTTCAAACTCTGTGACCCCATCTCCCTCATCCTTGCCTGACTGCATTAGCTCCCCATCATCCAGAGGATCCAATTCAAGCTCCTAGTCCTCACATTTAAAGCCCTCCACAACCTCGCCCCACCCTACATCCATGAACTCCTATCTCTTTATCAACCTGCCCGCTCCTCTGTTCAGCAGACCTGGCCTGCTCCATGTTCCCCAACCCACCCTCCCAACCATTGGCGGGCAAGCTTTCAGTCACACTACCCCCAACCTCTGGAACTCCATCCGAAGTCCCTCTGCATCGCACCCTCCCTGGCCTCCTTCAAGTCTCACCTCAAGACTCTCCTCTTCGATGGACCCATCGGCAACTCCTTCCACCCTCCCTCCCCCGACCTCAGCTCGGGACTGAAGCAGTAACTGTCCAGCGCCTTGCGATGTCCTCCTGACATGAAAGGCGCTATACAAATGTAATTTTGTTGTTGTTGTTGTTCTGGAGGACAAAGTTCTGACAGTGTACTGTAATCTTTTCTCACAATGTACAAAGGACTTGCTGAAAGTAGGATTTGAAATTGATTTCCAAGGTATTGGAATAAACAAGGTCACATCCAAAGAGAATCTCAACACCAAACTCTTACTTTGAACGAGTATTGGACAACTGGACTTAACAACTTTCCTGCACTGTTATCTGGAATATGATTGTGTTGTTATAGCTAGGTAACAGAAGAGAGAACAAAATAGGAAAGTGATTTACTGAAAGATCTCTATGGGTAGAAGCAGCAAGGACAGAACTCATTTCAGAAAGAAAAACACAATACTGTACAATACAAAAATAACAGTTTTACTTGACAGAAGTGAGCAAATTTTACACTTGTGCAGTTTGGTTGGATTTCTGTGGACATTAGCACATATTTCATTCCCAAACTAGTTTGCTTTTTCTTCCAGTGGTGATCTTAACAGCGAGTTACACTTTCTGCTATGCTGTAAATAAAACCAGTAATTCTATCCACCAGTCAGACTGAGAATTATGAGAGATGAGGATGGTAGATGACAGACTGATCCATTCATCCAAATGACAAAAGAGTGAATCTACTCAACTATGCCCAGCCATACTCTGGTGCACATATGTAATGACCCAGTAGAGTTAACGAAGATAGAACACGCACATATCAACACAATGGAGCTGGACTGAGCCCTTGGGAGCTCAGGATATTACATCTTCAATCTCAATTTTTCTTTATTTTGTCTGAAAATTTGAAATAATTGCGGTAGGGATTATAAATAAATAGGAAGACTGAAGGACAGCCTATGCCCTCCATGGTTACCTTGTCTAATGTTCAAGCGCTTGTTTAGTGTTTCATGTGATGAAGCTATGGAGTCACCTTCCAGTGAGCATTCAGGCTTTCTTTTCTATTTGTTATTCCTATCAGAAGTGGAATGATAGCTAAGGGTGCCAGTGTTGTCTATCTTCTGCATTTCAGCATACAAAATGCACAGTCACTATACTGTACACTATATCCTATGGAACATTTTCAGGTGTCTTCCTGCCATGAAAGGCTCTTGATCAAATGTAAGGATTGTCAACCTGCCTACCTGTCTGTCTACTTATTGTTACTGCATGTGGGATATGAGAATTTGGAATGTACAGCTAGAACCACTGCTTTACAGGTTATCACTGTGAAGTGCAATAACTGATTTCATCTGCAAATGTGGCACATATTTATGTCAATAAGTTCCCGTATGTTCACCTGCACAGACGCAGACTGGATCTTGGTTAACAATTCACTTACACAACAATGTGTAAGCAGGAACCTAGTTGTTGTACGATTGGCGGATCACTTTTCCGAGGGTAATAATTCCTTAAAAAAGATAATAATAATAAATTCATCACTCAATCAACGATAGTTTGTCACTTTACAGTATATTCTGTGAAGCACTTTCAGATATCTAGAAGATGTGATAATGTGCTATTTCAAAAGCAATTATTATTATTACAGTACTATTATCTGAACAAAAGAATATCTAACAATATAGTATTGCCCCAGTAATGCAAAAGTATGAGTTCAGGATATTGTATTTTCAATCCCAGTGTCAATAGTCTCATCATTATTTCACTTGTGATCTTTCAGGGAGAGGTACATGTCTACCACGAGCTGGGGTCATCCCAGAAGACCTTCAGTGACACCTGGATGACCTAGAAATATAATTGTTTCTCTGGACATTCAACTTTTCCGAAAGCCCTGATGGAAAAAAAAAATTTAATTTTAATTTCCCACAACACTGAGATATTTAAAATTAAATCTGCAAAGTTTCTTTTTTTTCAAGCTCTGTGCGAGTCTTTCCAATCATAGTGCCAGGAAAACCACATGTTCTTCTGCTGCAGGCTGGAGTTTAATTGGCAATGTGCTTGGAGGATGTAAGGTGTAAGATACAGGATTGTTTCAGTGATATTGACAAGTTTCACCCAGTTTTCTTGAAATACACAGTAAAATTTGAACACTATTATAATGACTCCCTTTAAAATATATATATTTTTAATTGCTGGAATTTCCCATGGTCTTTTTCAGGTGAACCTTAAAATTGCTATTCAAAATGAGAGTGAAGATTCCCGTTGTGTTGTGGCTGAAAATCTTCAAGATTAATGGATCATTCAGCTCAACACTTCTTGTGAGTGAGTCCTTGAGGGCAAATTGCTACCATTTTCAGTCAGCTGAGCTTCCCTCTGTTTGTCCAGCTCCCTACCAACAACCCTACTCATTATGACATTCACTTGTTGCAGGGTGATAATAATAATCCTTGCATTTGATATAGCGCTTTTCACATCTTATGATGAGTGGGAAGAAGCCATGCCCTCAGTGATTGGTGTGTCTCATTCAGTCAGTCTGGCTGGTCTGTCAACGGCAATGCCCTGGGTTACCTGAATCAGGAACCAAATGACAAAGTCAACCACAGGATTACCTGAATTCTGATATTTCATTGCTCAGCATGTCATGTTGGAGCCATCTTAGCTCCAAGGTAACCATGCTTACTTTCTCCCCAAAGAGGATAGTCGCCAGTTTATTATTTGATATCCAATAAATGAGGTCTGAGCACCAAGTGATTGGCGGGTGCTTGTACCTCCACAGGCTCCACACTGTGAACTGGTATATTTTTAGGTGCACTTTCTGTGTGTCCTAACAGAAAGAGAAGTATAGCTGCTTCTTGAAAGTAGTAAATGCAATACGGGTAAGCCTCGATTTACGACGCTTCTATTTAGAACATTTTGATTGAAAATAATTTTGATAATTTTTTAACACCTTTTGATCGATATACGACATTTGGATTAAATTTAAGGACCAACAGTTTTTTTGCACATAGGCAGTACATATTTTGAAAATCGCAGTCGCAATTTTGCACGTCCTTTTTGTCCATATGCACAGTCCATAGTGTATCCAAGCGTTTGAACTGGCCAAAGCATGTCGCTACATCAATATTTTCAAGCAAGCTGATTTTGAAGTGTCATTGCCCCACATCAATATTACAGTAATTTCCTAACATTCCTGAGTGACTTTGAGCGATTTAGCTAGATCGACTGGAGCTACTATAAAACAGAATAAGGACAATATACTGGCAAGTTCAAAGTGTGTTACAGCTACAGGTGCAAGCAGATTAGCAAAACATAGGAGTGATGTGATGGAAAACATGGAAGGAATGTTGAGTGTCTGGATTGAGGATCAGAACCAGTGTAATATACCACTCAACACCCTGGATATCCAAGAGAAGGCAAAATAATTGTTTAGGGAGTTAAATGATCAGGAAGGAGAAAGCTCAACGAAACCATCTTTCAATGCTTGCAGATGGCGCTTTCAAAGGTTGCCTATGTGTATTAATTTGTGTGTTATGTTGTGTGATTTTGTGTGTTATTTAGTGGGTTTAAGGTCTGAAAATTTTGTGAAAAGAATACATCTCTGGTTATATAATGGGACTGCATGGGAAATTGTGTTTCGATTTAGATACAGTTTTTCAGGAACGCAACCCCATCCTAAATGGAGGTTTACCTGTACATTGACAGGAGAGCAAGATACTGCTACAGAAGAAGGATCATCCGTTAACAAATGATTAACAAATGATCGCGTACAATAGGCAGTCACCGTCTCCACCGGAGGACAGATTTGATCATACTTGTATCTAGGGTCCGGCGATATATCGATATATCGATATATCGATAAAACCCGATATAATTTTCATATCGATACGCTGATATAGACATTTTAAAAAATATCCGAAAAAACTATATATCGAGGTAAAACATCGGAATGCGCGCACACTGAACTACAAGACCCAGAATGCTCATCTCTATACACAATGCACAGACCGAGGTGCAAAGCCGCCATATTGTATTAATTGTCCTCGAATACAATATACAGGTATGCAAGGGGTGGGGGGGGGGAGACGGCTGGGGGGAGGGGGAGAGAGACGGCTGTGGGAGAGGGGGAGAGAGACGGCTGGGGTGTGGGGAGAGAGACGGCTGGGGGGGGAGGAGAGGGGGAGAGAGACGGCTGCGGGGAGGGGGAGAGAGACGGCTGGTGGGGGGGAGAGGGGGAGAGAGATGGCTGGGGTGGGGAGAGGGGGAGAGAGACGGCTGGGGTGGGGAGAGAGACGGCTGGGGGGAGGGGGAGAGAGACGGCTGGGGGGGGGAGAGACGGCTGGGGGGGGAGAGAGATGGCTGGGGGTGGGAGAGAGACGGCTGGGGGGGGAGGAGAGGGGGAGAGAGACGGCTGCGGGGAGGGGGAGAGAGACGGCTGGTGGGGGGGAGAGGGGGAGAGAGACGGCTGGGGTGGGGAGAGAGACGGCTGGGGGGAGGAGGAGAGAGACGGCTGGGGGGGGGGAGAGAGACGGCTGGGGGGGGGGAGAGGGGGAGAGAGACGGCTGGGGGGCTGGTGGGGAGAGAGACGACGGGGGTGGGGGGTGCGAGAGAGGGACGGCGGGTGGGGGGCGGGGGGGGAGAGACAGGGTGGATGTAATAATATACAGATAGATAGAGATGGGGGGGGATGTGAGAGAGGAGAGAGGGAGAGAGACACAGAGACACACAGATAGAAAAACACAGAGATGGAGAGAGTGAGAGACACAGAGAGAGAAAAATATTTACCTCCTGAGAAGATAGGCCCCGAATGCGCGCGCACCCGTAACGCGCACGCACTCCAAATGCGCGCGCACTCCGAATGCGCGCACGCATGCGCAGTACGAAAAACCCAAAAATATCGATATTTCGGTATATCTCGATATGAGCCCATCGATATATTTAATCGGAAAATTTCCATATCGACGGACCCTACTTGTATCTGAACTATATGTCTTGGTTGTATGTAATATAACAATTTATCAATGTCATTTGAAGTACTAATATCATTATGAGATCCTACTGTTCAGCCTTGTTGTAGTTCATTGTAGGAAACTCAAATACTTAGAATAATGAGCAATACAACTCAACATGAAATGTGGGAGAGCATTGGTAGCTGTACCTCAATGATTAGAGCGCTTGCATCACAGGCGAAAGATCTTCGTTTGATTCTCAGCATGGCAAAACGTTGGGAAAGTTTCCTTAGACCCCCGGCCTGTGTTTACCTAGTGGCAAGTAAGAACCTGTTTGTTAGTCGAGTGGTGATTCGCTTTTACCAGGGATAATAATACCTTAAAAAAAATAATAACTTGGTCACTCAATCCATGACTGTTTGTGGGACACTACTCTATACAATTAACTGCCTTATTTCACCCACAAAATATACAGTCAATCCACATTACAGTATCTTCTGTGAAGCACTTTGAGACATGTATTAAAGCTCTATATGAAATGCAGGAATTATTATTATTTATTATCACCTTCCTCCGGCCAACAGTTTGAACATATATCCCTACTTATTGCAATGATTGGATTGTTTTACCAGTTGAATGTGCAGGCCTTAAGCAACAGTAGCTTACCTCTCTGCACACCACTCACAAACATGTGTTCACGAACCTGGACCCAAGGACCCACCTTCCAGAGTTGTTAACCCAAGCCAAAGAGCGTCCTCATCAATGGAGTTTCATGGTTGAAGGACTTCTGCAGAACAACTCGTGATTTCCTAGCCATTGTAATAATCTGATGATTCAATCAGAATTACTGCTTTGTTACAAAAACAGACTATACCCGAGAGCAATTACCTGTAGGAATAAGTTATTTATTTATCTCTAATTTTTTTTTCCTTTCTCCCACTCTCTATCTTCTCGTTCACTTTATTCCTCCTGTAGCTCAGTGGTTAGAGCACTCGCCTTACAAGGGAGAGACCTAGGTTAAATTCCAGGCAGGGCAAAACCTGGGGCAAGTGAATAAAAAATCCATGACTGTTTGGGGGATACTGCTGTGTACAGTTAGCTGCCCGTTTCACCCACAAATATACAGTCAATTCACTTTACAGTATATTCTGTGAAGCGCTTTGAGACGTCGATAAAATGCGAAAAGTGCTACATCAAATACAAGGATTATATTATTCCTCTCACACTCTATTTATTTCCTTTCACTTTTGCCTTCTTATTTCTCACTCCTTCTTTCTTGCTTTTATTTAGCAACACGTGAAAATATGCCCTGAAGAGTGATTTGGATTTGTTTTCGAAGGTACAACTGATTTTATCCAATTGGTATGATTCAGTTATGGAAATACGTGCTATGAGAACAAAAGATAATACCTACAGACTTGTGTGAGTAATGTACTGAAAGGCTTTATTATTCCAAACTTTTTCTTGAATAGTTTACTGGCATTTTCAAAGGATTGATGGGCGCTCTGATGAATGTTATTTATATTTGTTATATCTGTGTTAGTTTTATGGCTTGCAACCATCAGTTCTAGTTGATTAATCTATTTTTCTTGGAATCCAGTTATTCTGTCATCCAAGATATCTATTTTTTTTAATCACTTTTAAGGAGGCTTTGAGCGCAGGGCACCCATATGAAATCTTTATTTCCTTGTCAGTCTATGGATACTGTTGAGCCAATGCATGCATACTATCCTCTGACAATTTAGACATCTTTTTACTTGACAATCTAGGAAAGAAATTTGAAGTGATGTGTCAATTTCCTTGGACAATAACTGGCATGTATTCATCAATGAGCTCATTTTCATGGTAAAATGTAGCCTGTTTATCTGAGTTGCCAATTTTCTTGCAGTTTAAGGTGACTGTTAGCCCCAATAGATGTTGAATGTAATGTTGAAAGAAAAGGTCACACATTTGAAGATTTCCAAATCCCTCCAGTGAAGTTTTCACCCTTACCCATTTGTGCACTGTCATTGTTCCAAAGTTTAGATTGGGAGAGTTCAGATGTTGCTCATTGGTGGGTACCCTGGAACTCCCTTCTAATTATTTCATCTCATATCTTCTTTCACCTTCTTCAAAGCTATTCTAAAAACTATTATTTCACTGTACCATTGGTCACCTCCATCCTATTTCTTTCCTGCACACCTATCTCAGTGTTCTGCAACATCTACATAAAGTGCTTCAACATATTCTCCTATATTCAAGCCTTCACATAAGTGTAAGTTGTTATGGGTGTAAATACAACAACAACAACTTGTATTTATAATTGCACCCTTCACACAAAATAGTACCATGTAGAGCTACCCATCTGAATCTAATACCAGTAAACTCTGCTCCAGAGTGATCTACTCCCAGAGTTTCTTCCTGCGGTTTGACAGGAATTATTAAGGGACGATTGTGTTTTTAAAAATCCTCTTAAGAAATCTTACCTTTTAAAGTGACTTATTTCCAAATAGTCACAATGTTCAGAAATTTATGGCACAGAAGCAACTAAACCTTCCAAAATTTATGCATCGCTGAAAGTTCGAAAGGCATCGTAAGGTCACAGTATCAGTAAGCAACTGAACATTTCTGTCTTACTCCTATTGCAAGCACATTTTCAGGGATCTTCGAACTGACTTATTTTCTAATAGTTACAATATCTAGAAATTTATGGTACAGAAGAAAGTAATTTGGCCAACATGTCTGTGTCGATGTTTATACATTGCTCAATGTTTGAAAGCCTTTGAAAGATCACAGGATCAGTAAACGACCTAACTTTACTTTCTTACCCTTATCAGAAGCATATTTTCACGGTATTTTAAAATGACATCTTTCCTAATAGTTACAATGTTCAAAAATTTACGGCACTGAAGAAAGTAATTCGGCCAATGTTTCTGTGTCTATGTTTACACTTTGCTAAAGGTTGGAAAGCCTTTGTAAGATCACAGGTTCACAGCATTAGTTTGCACCAAATATGCTCTACAGCACATTTGATCCGATCCATTCTGAATTCCCACCTTCCCATCCTCACATTGCAGTGTTAACCTAGTTTTAAAAGAATTCCATTGCTCTGGTCTCAATCACTCTACCTTAGCCTGACAGGAATATATGATATATAAGGAATCCTTATCTAAGCAGCCTAACATTATTACCTTACTCCTATTGCATGCATATTTTCAAGGCAGTGAGTCTTATGAAGTAACATTGATGGTGTACTTCATAATCTATAATCTAGATATTGCTGTTGTAGATTGTCTCACTTTATAAGATGATGAAGCCAATAGCTATTGGAAGAAAAATAGCCATTTTTTCCCATTTTGTTGCCCAAAGTATTGTCTAAAATCCTTCAAGTGATAATTCAGTTATGATTCCCTATATATACCCTCCATGTGGTGGTGAGATTTAGAGCTCCACATAATCTCTTCTGGTTGATTTATGATAATATAGTATGATCTGACTCTGCTGTCGATTCTCCAGTGTGCAGTAGAATTGTAGTGTCTGTGATTTAGAAATATTAATTATTTGGGGCAGTATCCCAGAATACTTAATTAGGATGGAGCCCAATACCTAGCAACCAGGAGGGGAAGGTGACTATTGGCACAGTCAAAGTGAAAGGTCTTCAGGATCAATCTGATAATGGAGAAAGAGAGGTCAAAGATTATTGTTTAAATTAGGGTAAAGGATTGAGGGAGGCAAATTGAGGGAAGGTAATAACGTATAAGGCAAATTGAATGGATGGAGGTTTGAGTCATTTGTGCCATGTGAGTTATCTTAACAAATAATGTAAGATAAACACAACAAAACACCTTTCCAAAGTTATGTATAATGAATGTACTGTATATCATATCATATTTGTATGCACACATACAAACAGCAAACACTAAGCATGTGTGCATCCAAATAATATAGCTTTGGAAAGACACTTACAGAATATAACCTTGTAATAATATTAATCTTACATTTGATAATGTGCCTTATCACATCTTTGAAAAGTCTCATCTGTGTGTTTTGCAACCAGCAATATCCTTCCAACAAGTATGAAGTGAATAACTGATTTTATCTGATAAATTCTTGGCTGAGACACTGTTTTCTTTTAAAAAGTGTTAGGAAATCTTAATGTCCACCTGAACATTCAGACGAGACCTTAGTTTCACTTCTCATCTGAAGGACGGCATCTCCAACAATGCAGAGTGTCCCCAGCATGGGGACACTGTATATTTTGTGGGTGAAACAGGGCCGTCAATTATACACAGTAGCATCCCACAAACTGTCATGGATTGAAGTGACTCATTTTCTTTTTAAGCAAATGAACATACATTAATTTCCAGACCCTCCTACTCCACTGGCCATATTCTCACCTGCTCTGCAGTCTGCACACCCATCATCCAAATCTTTGTCAGGCTCCACTGCCTCCCTGTCACAGAACAAATTGATTTCAAGATCCTTGCACTCGCCTACAAATCATTTCATTCACTGGCACCTCCCTATTTATCAGACATTTTTGAGAACCCTATCTTTTATTCATCCCCTTTACTCAGCCATTTCAGGTCTTCTGCATATCCCTCAACCCCTCTGTTCCACCATTGGTGACCATGCTTTCAACCCACCCTGCCCCAAGCCTCTTGAACTCCCTGTCTCAATTTGTTTACTTTGCCTTTTCTTTGCCCAACTTCAGATTACACATGAAGACATTCTTCTTTGACTATATATACTGTCACCTTCCTCTATTCTCCAATTGGCCATAAAACTATGCTTTGGTAAGGACTACATGAGTTGTATTATCTAATGCAAGTTGCTATTGTTGTACTATGCCTTTTCCTTTGCAATTTCGATTGATTCATTTTTATAAGATTGTAGAAGGCATAAGGATTCCCCCAAATAACCTAAAAATGGATAATATCCAATCTGGAGTCCACCTTCAAGGAATAAGAAATGTAAATTTCTTATACTTTAATCTCATCCAGTAATGAAATACCTTATTACATTTCTTCAAGTGTTCATCAAAATAATAATTGATTCATTTATTCACAAAACTCAATGCTAGGCTCATTCAGAGAGATATATTCTGAAATTCTACTTTTACCAACCCTATTCATTCAGACTTTATTACTAAAAATCAAATCTGAATTATTAGCATTCATCAAAATTCATTTGGAAAACATTGATGCATTTGCAGAAGCTATTTTCAGATTCTTTATTTGTATATTAATGACATGCATAATTGAGTCAGCCATAATTTTTTACATGCTGTGTTTGAAAATAATTCTCTTCTTCACTCAGGACCATCCATTTACAATGATTACAAATTGGTTCTCGAGGTCAGTCTCTTGACTTCAAACGGTTGACCTAATTATTGTTTCAAAGCTGACAATCCAATCTGAACCTATTTGCATTTATCCACTTTTTGCCTGTTGAAACATGTGGCAGCACCACATGAACAGCGACTTTTATTATCTTTTATCTTTGTTCGTGACACAGATTCCTCTGCAGCCCTTGGAAAAATATGTATTGTATTTCATTTGCATACAGGTCCCAATGCTCCTTTAATGTATTACTTATTTCTCTGCATTTGCTACATTCGCTGATTTCATTCATAAACTGAGACTCAATTAATTATATTCATGAGGTCTAGTTTCACAAATACCTCCTTCCAATGAATTAATCTTCAGCCTCACCTATGTTTGTGTTATGATGAAATTCAAACGTTACAGGACACCATACTTTTTAATTTGTTTGCAATATATGACTGGATACACAAAAATAAATGAAATTCTTTGCCACCAACCTTTTTATAAATATTCAATAATAATAATCCTTGCATCTGGTATAGCACTTTTCATATCTTCTAGACATCTCAAAGTAAATAAACAGAATATACTGTGAAATGAATTGACCGTATATTTGGACGAAATATGGCAGCCAACTGCACACAGCAACGTCCCACAAACAGTTGTGGATTGAAATGACCAATTTATATTTTTAGGTATTATTATCAGGCATGTCGAGTAACAAAACATGCCCAAGGTTTCGCCCTGCCTGGAATTGAACCCAGGTCTCTTGCTTTTAACCACTGAGCTACAGGACTCCACAATATTCAAGAATATTCAAGAACATCTTAAATAAAAATATTCACTTTGCATGACAATCGTTCTGCATAAAATGGCCCAGGGACTGGTTTAGAGTAGAGTTTTATAGACAGGCCTTTTAATCAGTCTTTCAAGTTGTTGCCCACTAGTTAATATGGTATCTAATTTAATTCTGAGCTTGGTAAATATGTAGATGGAGGTTAATCTGATTTTCTGAACTTCACCATGGAGTTGAGTGATGCAAATTAATACTTGTTTAATGATTATTCAACCAGAACTGTCAATTAATGTGATTGCTTGTTTTGCAAAACAAAGTCTTACAACGTAGAACACAGAACAGATAGATTATTTGAGGATGAGAAACTCATATAGCCTAAGATTTCACCATTGCAGTGTTGGGCATGTGTTGTATTATTGGAGGTGCTGTTGTTCAGATGAGACGTTAAACTGTTTGCCTGTTCAGGTGGACATTAGAGATCCCATGGTACTATTGAAAAAGAGAAGTGAATTTATCCTACTGTCAAGTACTCTGGGATGCTACTCTTTATGAGTTGCACCATATAAATGCAAGTTGTTGTTGTCCTGGTCAACAATCTCCCAGATAAAATAGGTTGCTAAAAAAAAGCTTCATGTGGGAAATTGCTGTGTGCAAATTGGCTGCCATACTTGTCTACAAAACATGCAGTCACTCTCTTTCACAGCACAGCATATCCTGTGAAGCGCTTTGATGTGAAAGGCTGTTGAAAATTATCAGAACTAATGCTTTATTTATATATAGTATTAATTTTCTTTGTAAAAATGTTACATGACATTACTTCAAAAAAATAGTCTTTGCAGCATGGGTAGAGTAGAGCCTACTTAGTGTCAAAATGATTAGGAATTTGCAGAATCTGGTTGTGTGCACCCTCTGTGCAGAAGCAGGTTGGCATAAATTATAATAATACAGTAATAATAATCCCTGTATTTGATGTAGCGCTTTTCATGTCTTCTAGATGTCTCAAAGTGCTGCACAGAATATACTGTAAAGTGAATTGACTGTGTATTTGTGGGCGAAATGCAGTAGCCAATTGCACACAGCAATGTCCCGCAAACAGTCATGGATTGAAATGACCAATTTATTATTGTTTTTTTGAAGGGATTATTATCAGGTGTGTGGAGTAAGGAAACTTGTCCAAGGTTTCGCCCTGATCTGCCTGGATTCAAACACAGATCTCACGCTTGTAAGAGAAGTGCTCTAACTACTGAGCTACAGTTCACCTAATTCTGGAAAGTAAGTACAGTAGAAGCCCATTCATCCGTGACTCAATCACCGGCACTTTCATATAACTGGCATTCAAAAAAAAAAGTCCCCATTCGATAAACCAGAATTTATCTGGAACAATAGCAGTGGAGCATTTGTAAATGCATAAATAATAGCATAATATTGTATTGGTACTTATTGTTAAAACTACTCTCTTGTGCTTTTTACCTTTGCTGGTAGATGCTGCACTTGAAGCCATGATGCTGCGATTGAGGTTTATAGTCCAGCGAACCTTTTTAAAATGAAGCACGCCAAAAAACAGAGCACATAAGACTTTAATGTCATACTAGCGTCAAGCCGATAACGCTAGCTGATAACCCACATTGTCGCACAGGTGCAGTATTTCGGTTTGCAGCTAGTAAAACTTTAAAATCGCTCTGCCGTTTCTTTTACCTACTCCATTTAAAATAGAATCGCTGGATTCTTTACTCAATTAGTAAAGGTGAGAAGCGCAAGAGAGTAGTTTTAACAATAAGTATCAATATTATATTATGTTATTGTCTGTTATTACTTAGTCTGGTGTGTATGATATGTGTTAAAAGAACATAAATTTTTGTCGTGCGTTTTCAGCCACGGGCCGCCCGAATATCCGGCAGGCGCTTTGACCGGCATTGGCCAGGTCCTACTGGTGCCAGATAAACGGGCTTCTACTGTATTAGGTCGGTGAAGGCAAGAGTTAGAGCTTCCAGGCTGTGCATTGGAAGCACTGTTGGTATTTATCTAGCTAAAACCACATAGCTTCCCATTGTGACACTTTGACTTAGGGCTTTGGCTATCAGGGTTAACAAGAGCTGAGCCCCAGTCTGCCCTTTCATGTACTGTTAATGAGACAGGCTAGCTGCGGAACCAGACAACTGAGATTGTCACAGAGAATGTATAGTAGATATTGTAGTAGATATGATAAGTGTGAAGGATGGAGAACAGAAAACATATTCAGTTAAAGACAATCGATATAGCTCCCTTTGTCTTCTCAAGGGTGGTAAGCGACTGCGAAAGATAAACAAGCTTGGAGGATTAAAGAATCAGGTCGCGGTCACAGCAGGGTAACTTGGGATGATAGGAATGTTTTGAGAACTACTCTGGCCATAGTGATAAGAAAATGACAAATGGAAGACAAGGTGAGGGTCACTATGGGCTGAAGGACAGCGGAATGACGAATAAAGTTATGGTCATTCACTTTGTTCAGAAGGAAACAGTTTTGTAAAGCCGAGATAAAGAACCAGATAAGGGGTCACAAGGGAAAGCATCCAGACAATATTGAGGGTTAGTAGAGGGGTATAAGGAGCTAGAGGCACATTATTGAGTGGAGGTTGTTCCAAAGAAATTTGATTAAGTAAGCTATTTAATAGTGTCAGGTTTGGAAACTGTGTTTTGCAAGTTGGTTAAGTGAGGTGTCCGTGTGCCGGAATGGATCAGAACAGTGTTTCTAGTTTTGATGAGCTCCCAGAGTAATAAGTGACCTTTTTATTATTCGTTTGAAAGTGAAACATTTTATACCTCTAAGACCAACCCCAGCAAACCCCTCAGAGATATTCGATGTTACACTGACTAAATTGCTAACTATTGTATTGCTGAGAATAATACAAACAAACAACAAACAAAATTACATTTATAGAGTGCCTTTCTCATTGGGAGGATGTCCCACTTTACCACTGAAAATAGTACAATAAACTATACTCCTTCCATCACGTATGGTCTGTTTATTTACAATGCACTGTACCAAACATAAAGACTATTATTACGTTTTCTTAAATCAAATTACTTGCATTATTATCACGGTTGTTAATTATCAGTAGTCCTGATGCTTCACATCAAAATAGTGGTCCATTATCAACGGTTGGCAGGTGAGAGATTCATAAACTTATTGAGGATTTTAACCCTAACATGTCTTTTCAGTGCTGTAGATACAAACTCGGCGTAGATTATTCTTACAAGCTCCGCTGGCTTTCACTGTTTTCTCTGGGGCCTGAAAAATGAAGAGCCAAACAATTAGTAGGTATGTGGAAAAGTAAGCTCCGAACAATTCTTCAGGATAAACGAATATAGTAAAACAAAATAACAACAGGTTTTTAGTTACACAGACAATTTCAGAACAATTGACAGATGGAACAGATTGCCCTGAAGGGTGGTTGAGATCAGGATGTGGACTTCTTTGCGAAAGCCTCTTGATAGTATCCCAATTGACTGACACTCACTCCAATTGTCACACACTGGTCGAACGCACAATAGTCCTGTGCATGGGTAGAATTGGGCCCAAACTGAATCAGGGGTGGGTGAGGATATCACAGCCAAAAAATAGCCGTGCCCAATTGACACTTTGACATAATTTTCACTCCATTGTGCAGTCGGGTCCATTATTACACCTATGTGATATTCTACCCATCGCTCTGGTACTCTATGTCACAATCCCGCTTCATTGATTCCTCTCTCACTATTTTTAAAGCCTTTAAGGCTTAGTTTTCCAAATACACTTTGTTACCTTTCGCACCCACCCGCACACCCTCCTCGGCTCCCCTCCTGGATTCCCAGTTGGTCGTGTGAAGCGCTTTGAGGCATCACACTGATGTGGAAGACTCCATATAAATATATGCTATTGTTGCAAATATTACACTTTATATCAAATATTACATTATAAATGATGCATTACAATCATGGCTATGCCCCCAAAAAACAAAAGAACTGAGCCTTCACTGTCCTTTCAAAGTCTGTTTCCACTCGAGCAAAGAAAACAGGTACCAGTTATTTGAGAACTGAGTTCAGTGTTCAGATTCACTTAACAGCAAGGTGGTTGTTGCCTAGCAACAGCTGTATCTCAAACGCAAATAATTTGTGCGTAAACACTTGTATAGAAGGAGAGTTGAGTGATTTTTGACGAGAAGATATGAAATGGCAATACTAAATGACAACGTGATAAGTGATCACTACTTATTGTTATCAACCAGTTGCTCTGCGCTGAGATACAGTTCTGCCCTATAAACCAATATATGTGATCTGACGTGAAATACCTTCGACCTCTTAAGTCATTCCATTCTTTAAATTAGAAATCGCTCTCACTCTCAAACTCTTATCAACAGGGAATTTCCAATCTAAAGATTTCTAATCTAAAGAATTTCTAATCTAAAGAGTTAATACAACTCCAAAGTTCTGATCTTCACCACCCACCACCTCCTTCATATGGCCAAACTCACATCCCTATCCACTACCCACTACTGGCAGACACCATACATCAATTCCTCTCATCAAGCTTCGTGCCACTCTCCCTCAAAACAGTTGTCATCAGCTCTTCCTAAGAAAAGCTACTCGATCCCTTCAAGCTTGTGCACTATCATCCCATTTCAAACCTACCCTTTCTAGCCGAAGTCCTGGAATGCATTGTTGCAAACCAATTTCATTCCCACCTCTCCATCCTCTCCCTATTCGAGGCCCTCCAGTTTTGTTTCCACCCAGTACACAGGAGAGAGACAGTGCTCATCAAAGTAACAAATTATGTAATCTCTCTATGTGACCATGGCTTCCTCTGCTTCCTTCGTTCTCCTCGGCCTCCCATCTGCGTGCAAAACAGCCAATTATGTCATCATGCTCCATCGCCTCTCATCCCTCACCCACTTTAGTGGGACAACAACAACAACAACAACTTGCACTGACATAGCACCCTCCACATCGGGTAGCATTTCAGAGTGGTTTACAGTGGTGGAACCTGACTCTGAGCTGGGAGGTTGGGGGGAGGTGGCTATAAGTTTGGTTGAAGAAGAAGGTTTTCAGGCGGGACTTGTAAAAGTGGGGTGCGGAGGGGCAAGGCGAAGGGATTGAGGGAGCATATTCCAGAGTTCAGAGGTGTAGTGACTGAAAGTGCAACCTCCGATGGTGGGGCAGAGGGTGGGAGAGACGAGCAGGTAGCCAATGCGGATCCACTGGATGGTGGATTGGAGAGTGAGGAGCTCAGAGAGGTAGGAAGGTGACAGGGATTGAATGGATTTGAACACGAGTGTGAGGATTATGAAGTCGATGTGTTCGTTCATGGGGACTCAGTGGAGCAATGTGGCAGATGTAGAAGATGGTGTTCCTGGTCATGGACAGGATTAGGGGGAGGAAGGAGGGTCGAACTGGATGCCAAGATTGTGCACTGGTTTGGTGAGTCTGAGTGAGAGCTCAGTGAGGTTGAGGAGTTTAGAACCACAGAAGTGAAGAAATTGATGGGAACCAAGGTGTATAGCTTCCATCTTGTTCATGTTCAGCTGCAGGAAGTTTACACTCATCCAGGCCTTGATTTCTGTCAGACATTTTGCAGTATTTTGCGCTTAGGCCTTGATGTTTGTCTGACAAGCTGATAGAATATCACAAAGTAGATTCATGTGTCTTCCGCATAGATGTGGAATTTTATCCCGTGTCTGCAGCTGACAACTAAATGAACTATTCAGTATGTATTATTCAAACTGGGTATTTATAGTTATATTGACATTATTTCTGGGAATAAACTGTCTGGCTGTCAGGAAAGGTATTGTATAATGTCAAAACAAATGGTTTTACTAGTTTCAGCACAGTGCTCAGAGCACTCACTTCATAACCCAGAAGTTTTAGTCAGGCCCTGGGGTGAAACATTTTGCTTCAGTAATGCATGACACCTTGAAGCAGGAAAAACGTGACACGGCCTGTCTCATCACATCAAAACAAAACCATATGGCAGACAGTTGCTGAGAAGCATTAGTGGGTGCCACAGAGAAGTCTGGCTTTCACGTTTAAAGGGGGCCACACAAAGCATTGTAAGATGATGGGAATATTGTAAGTATAAAGGAAACCATTCGAAAATATTAGTGATACTTTCACTTGATATGGAGCCCATGACGTTAAATACATCCCATGGCATTTACAGTTACTCTTAAGTTTAGTGATCCTGTATTTGTGGGTAAATACGGAAACCAATATAGCAACGATGTCTCGCAAACAGTCAGGAGGCGAATGCTAAATGAAAGTTGTTTTCTTTATCCCTAATTGTGAACTACAGATACATTTCAAAGAAACTGCGCCATACTAGGCAACAGTGAGTGAGTTGGGGGTCACGGGATCAAAAATTGTGATATTTCTAAATGCTTTTTTCATAGAGATAGCAGTTTGTAAATACAATACAATTTTACAATCATGTTTAGACTTATATAGTGCTTTTCACATCAGGAGGACAACCCAAAGTGCTTGAAGGATGATGTACAAAAGCAGGGGCATTACACAGGGTGGGGCATGGTGGGGACAGCCTGTAGCATATTGGTTAGAGCACTTGCCTCATCACTGAGAGGACACAGGTACGATTCCCTGGCAGGACGAAACCTTAAGCAAGTTTTCTTATTCCACTTGCCTCTGTTTACTTTGCAGGAAGTTGGTGATTGGTGGATCACTTTCTAGGGATAATAATCCCCCCCCAAATGAATATAATAGTAATAATTTGATGATTCAATCCAGACTGTTTGTGTTATACTGTTACTTGAAATTTGCAGTTGCATTTTGCCCATAAAATATAGTCAATTCATTAGTCAAATATAGTCTATTCTATGAAGCGCTTTGATGACTTGATAAGGCTCTGTATCAAATGTGAGGATTATTATTATTATTAATAGGTCGGATCAGACAAACAGACTCTTGAAGAAAAGGAGACTAGGAGCAAAGCATTCATCTTGAACCCGCTGGCAAGGAGGGGACTATGGGAAACAGCACAATGCTTTGAGATGTTTCTTGCATGTATTTTATAGCTATTTATGGGACATTCTTGTGAGCAAATTGCCTGGCAGGTTCACCTTCAAACTTATGAGTGATCCAGTTTGTGTGCTAACTTGGTGTTGTTGCTTCTCAGACTGTCAGTCAGGCTCATAGCACTCTCACATCTGAGCCAGAAGATTGTAAGTTCACATCCCATGTCAGGACTGGAAACTTACAGTCTAATAGGGTCCGACGATATATTGATATATCAGTTATATCTGATATAATTTTCATATCAATATACCGATATAAACATTTCAGAAATATCGATATATCGAAAAATCAATATTTCTGAAAAATCGGAATGCGCGCGCACTGTACTACAAGTCCCAGAATGCTCATCTCTATTCACAATGCACAGACCGAGGTGCAAGCCGCCATATTGTATTCATAGTCCTCGAATACAACATACAGGTAAGCAAGAAGTGAGGGGGAGAGACGGGGTGAGGGGGGGTAGAGACGGGGGGGAGAGACGGCGCGGGGGGGGCGGAGAGAGACGGCGGCGGGGGGGGGGGAAGAGAGAGATGGTGGGGGTGGGGAGAGAGAGACGGCGGGGGGTGGGGTGCGGAGAAAGAGACGGCGGGGGTGGGGGGAGAATGAGACACGGCGGGGGTGGGGGAGAGAGAGACGGTGGTGGGGGGGGAGAGAGAGAGACGGCAGGGTGGAGGAGAGAGAGAGAGACGGCAGGGGGGTGGGGAGAGAGAGACAGTGGGGGGGGAGAGAGACGGCGGTGGGGGGGAGAGAGAGACAGCGGGGGGGGAGAGAGAGACGGCAGTGGGGGGGAGAGAGAGAGACGGCTGGGGTGGGGAGAGAGAGAGATGGAGGGGAGGGGAGGGAGAGATGGCGGGGGGAGGGGGAGAGAGAGAGACGGCGGGGTGGGGGAGAAAGAGAGATGGTGGGGAGTGGGAAGAGAGAGACGATGGGGAGTGGGGAGAGAGAGAGACGGCGGTGGGGGGGAGATGGGGGGGGATGTGGTAATATACAGATAGATTAGATAGATTAATAGGTAGGTAGGTAGGTGGGTGGGTGGGTGGGTGGGTGGGTGGGTGGGTGGGTGGGTGGGTGGGTGGGTGGGTGGGTGGGTGGGTGGGTGGGTGGGTGGGTGGGTAGGTAGGTAGGTAGGTAGGTAGGTAGGTAGGTAGGTAGGTAGGTAGGTAGGTAGGTAGGTAGGTAGGTAGGTAGGTAGGTAGGTAGGTAGGTAGGTAGGTAGGTAGGTAGGTAGGTAGGTAGGTAGGTAGGTAGGTAGGTAGGTAGGTAGGTAGGTAGGTAGGTAGGTAGGTAGGTAGGTAGGTAGGTAGGTAGATTGGGGGGTGGTGGGGTGGGTGGTGAGAGAGAAGAGAGACACAGACAGAAAAACACAGAAATGGAGAGAGAGAGTGTGAGAGACACAGAGAGAGAGAGAGATATTTACCTCCTGAGGAGATAGGCCCCAAAGGTGCGTGCACCTCCGAATGCGCTTGCACCCACGAATGCGTGCGCACCTCGCGACGCGCGCGCATGCACAGTATGAAACCCCGAAAATATTGATATATTGGTATATCTCGATATGAGCCCATTGATATATCTAAATCGGAAAATTTCCATATCGACGGACCCTACAGTCTAAGTGCAGTAAAACATTGTCAGATATGTTATCCTTCACTTCTTCCTCTCCTGCCACTCCCACCACTCCCTCCTCGAATCCCTTCAATCTGGCTTCCATGCTGCCTACAGCACAGGGACAGCCCTGGTCAAAGTCTCTAACGACATTCTACACATCTGTGACCAGAGCTCTCTTTGCCTCCTTGTCTTCCTTGACCTCTCCGCCGCCTTCGACACTGTCGACCATTCCATTCTCATACGTTGCCTCTCCTCCCTCCTCAATCTCCATGGACCTGCCCTTGCCTGATTTGACTCCTACCTCTCTCATCGCCTACACTTTGTCGCCACCAACAGTTTCTCTTCCAGCCTCCACGCTGTCACCTGTGGAGTCCCCCAGGACTCTGTACTTGGCCCCTTACTTTTCAACATCTATATGCTCCCACTTGTTCCAGGTCCTTATAGAGGAACGGGAGGTTGCAGATGGGGCGGTAGCTGGAGAGTAGGGAAGGATCCAGCGAAGGTTTTTTCAGCATGTGTGTGATGACAGCTGTTTTTGAAGGGTGGAGTGGGAACAGTGCAGGTGGATAGGGAGAGGTTGATGATGTCAGTTAGGAGGAGTGCTAGGAAGTGGAGCTGGGAGATGAGGAGAGAGGTGTGGAAGAGGTCCAGAGAGCAGGTGATCGTCTATATAGTTTACATGTGAGTATGCCACACATTAAAAATAATTTGTCTTTCTCTCAACTACGTCACTGAAAAAAAATGTAATCTGCTCCCAATATGAGACAACATGTTTCTCGAACACTGAATTTATGGAATCATTATTATGCAGCCAAATCTCCGTGTTTGATGCTGATGAAATATGCTCGGCATTTCAAGCTGCATTTATTGGCAGTTTATATTCTGCTTTATAATACCGTTGAGTAAAGTGAAATGAAAGGGAGCAGAACCAAAGAGAATCTGACATCTATATCCCAGCCACGTTCTCTTAATATTCATGTGATTTATTTATGAACCATCCAGTGCATTAGTACTGGAGGCCAAATACTTCATGTGACAAAGTGCTAATTTATCGGAGTTGGGAAGTGTAGAGTGAAGATTGAAGCATAAACATGCCTCCAGCCAAGCCCAACTCCCCTGCCCATGCCCTATGTTATTCTGGCTGCTGCACTACTCTTCCCTCACTCCCTTTAACTCTCTATTGTTGGCCAAGACTTCTGCCACTATGCACTATGAATAAAACCCCAAATCCCTTCCATGATTTTTGTTTCCTTTTATGCACTGAGCTCCAAAACGGGGCTGGTGTGAAGGGGGCTATATGAATGCCAACAAAAGTTGTTGTTTCTTAGCTTTCATTACTTCAAATCTCTGCTAACAAAACTATCTTTTTGGCATGCCTTTGTTTAACAATTTCAAATTGCCCTTCCTCTCCTATTTCTGATCATCATAATAATAATCCCTGCATTTGGGATAGCGCTCTTTATGTCTTCTAGGCATTTCAGAATGCTTCACAGAATATATTGTAAAGTAAATTGACGGTATATTAGTGGGCACAACGCGGCAGCCAATAGTGCACAGCAAGTCATGGATCAAGTGACTAAATTTGTATTTTTTTTAAGAATTAGTATCCCCGGAAAAGTGATCTGCCAATTCACTAATAACTGGGTTCCTACTATTCTGCCAGATAAACAGATGCGTATGGAGTAAGGAAACTTGGCAAATATTTCACCCTGCTGGTAGTAGAACCCAGGCCTAAATATCTGGAAAGTTAACAATATAAGTCTTGATAATATGCTTTTATATGCTCATCCTATGTAAAAGGCCCACGAGACACACCCATTCCACTTTTTTCCCCTGTTTTGAGACATCCTTCTGATATGAAAAGCTACAATCAAATGAATCATCATCATAATATTATGGCATAAGATGCTATAATAAAACTCCTTGAAGTAATAGAATCATTCTCCCAGCCATGACCACAATAACAACTTCTTACCCGCAGGATATCATTCCAGTGTGCTTGACAGAGCATTTGAAGAAGAGGTATAGAGGAAGAGTGTAACAGAGTTTTTTGTACAAGTCATTAAAGTAACTAGATCCAGGTGGATATTCAAGCTCTACATGTGTTAACCATGGAGTCCTGTAGTTCAGTTGTTAGAGCACTCGCCTTATAAATGAGAGACCTGGGTTCAATTCTAGGGAGACTGAAACCTCGGGCAAGTTTCCTTACTCCAGATGCCTAATAATAATCACTTAAAAAAAAAGTAATAAATTGATCATTTCAATCCACAATTGTTTGTGGGACACTGCTGTGCATGATTCGCTGCCACATTTCGTCCACATATATGCAGTTAATTCACTTTACAGTAGATTCTGTGAGGTACTTTGAGACATCTAGAAGACATGAAAAGCGCTATGACAAATGCAAGGATTATTATTATCATAACCACATTGAGACATGCCTTCTATGTCAAAGATGCTATAGATGTGCAAGCTGTTATTGCAATTGTGCTGTTTCCATGCCTTTGCCACCACTCGGCTGGACTACACAAATGCACTCCTCACTGGTCTCCCTCTCCACCTCAAGCCATAAAATCCAGCTCATTCAGAACTCTGCCGCCCACGTTCTCACCCGCACCAATCTTCGCTCCCCTATTGACCCTGTTCTTGCCAGACTTTACTGGCTCCCTGTCCCGGAGAGGATCATTTTCAAGATCCTCACTCTTGTCTTCAAATCTCTCCACTCTTCTGCACCCTCTACCTCTCTGATCTCCTCTCTCCCCAAAACAGCACCCGTTGCCTTCGCTCCTCCAGTTCTGGTCTCCTCCTTGACCCCCGAATCCTCCATTCCGCTATCAGCGGCCGTGCCTTCAGCCACTACACCCGAAGCTCTGGAACTCGCTTCCTTACTCCCTTCGCTTCGCCCTCTCTCTTCTTAGTTTCAGGTCTCAGCTAAAGACCTTTCATTTCGACTGCACCTTGTGTCACCTTTTTCTCCCTGCCCATGACTTGGGCCCAGGATCCATTATTGTGAAGCGCTCTGAGACACTGTCTGGCATGGAGGGCACTATATTAATCAAATTTGTTGTTGTAATATATACATTAGTATGTATTCACTTTAATCCTCATCAACGTTTCATTCTGAGACTCGTCTATTTAAACTCAGTCACAAAGTTCTGTCTTTTAACCACCATGCTAACAACAACAACTAAATTACATTTGTAAAGCACCTTTCACATCAGGAGGACATCCTATGACATTGGACATGTTATTGCATCATCAGTGTGCATTTCAAGCTTGTTTCTATTTGCACTCTAACACATTTAGCAATAATTATATTTTTACACTCAACTAGACCAATTATTATTAAACTGTTTGGGCTATGCACCATCATCTATATTCATGAAATCCTTATTTTCATGGTGAACAAATGTTACTCATTTACATTCATTAATCAGTTTCAGAATAAAGAGTTTGGTTTATTTACAGAATCATTTCTGAGTCTGATAGAATGCCTGCTTAATCATGGCTGTCCCTTTAAACATTCTCTCCTTCTGAAACATACATACACAAATGAATTTTGAGCAAAATAATGTCTAGAAATTTACAATCAACTATTAGGAAGTGGCTAATAAATAACATTTTAAAGCAATTTTCTTGCTTCAAATGTGTAATTATATGGAAAAGGTCAAAACTTGCATAGGATATTGATTTACCTGGGATAGCATCTCAGAGCGTTTAAATGAGAATGCCGCATAGATTTGTACTGCACAGTTCCTTGAAGCAGCAGTAATTAAATCATGGGGGAGAAATTCAATCTGTACCTTAAAATGTATTGTCCTCCTTCTGCGGGGAGGTAATTGAGGTCTCGTTGGAGCTGAACTGGCTCCAAGATGACACGCTTTGCAATAGAATGTTGGAATGAAACTAGTTCCCTATGGTGGTCTATGTAGTCTAGTGAGCGTTTTTAACATTTGTGCAATTGGTGCAATGCACCGACGGGCCCTTCATATTGCGGGCCCCCAAAGTAATGCAAAAATCATTGAAAAGGGAGGATTTGAGAGTGCTGTGCTCTTGTCTTTTGTTAAATACCTGTATAGCGAAAACCAGAGCTCTCCCCAGACCGGCGGGGCAGGCGGTCCGCCTAAAGAGGCATCATACCCGTCGAAAGTTAATTTTTGCATAAAATAAAATTGCGCATGCGCACTTATTAAACTTACCATCAGTGACAGACCTCTTAAGAATATTGCACTGCGTAGTTTGAAGTCTTAAAAACACCTCGAGGTGGGTCTGCAGTGCTCCACAGCACCACTGATAATGGCCTAGTTCATTGGCACGACCTGTAATGGTAATGCTAATGGTAACTGGGGATAGTGAATCATCCCACTTAGTCCCTATTTACTCTGCAAGCCAAGGCCCTAACAGGTACAGTTGGATGGTGATATCAATGGCAATCTATGTGGTTTCAGCTGGTTAGTCTCCAAAGCACACTTTGGGGTCCCCAACTTGCCAACCTGTGCCTAATATCTTCTAGAATTACATAAATAGAATGTATCCCTCCAGGGAGAGAGCAAACATTACATTCCAACAATCTATCTCTGGGATTTCCATGTGTATGTGGGATGCATGGAATTCTCAGTTTGGTGATGGGTTTCCACACGTGTCAGGCACCAGACTGACTAAAAAGTAAATAAATCTTTGCCTTCTTGTTCTACGCTTGTAGTGCATCATAAAGTATTATTCTTATTTTACCTTTCCATTCCTCTTCCTTACACGCCTAATAATATTCTCTCCCCACAAAAAAATATAATAAAATTGGTCATTTCAATCCACGACTGTTTGTGGGACACTGTTGTGCACAATTGGCTGCCACATTTCGCCCACAGATTTACAGTTATTTCACTTTACTATGAAGTAACTTTACTTATTCTGTGAAATGCTTTGAGACGTCTAGAAGACTTGGAAGGTGCTATATCAAATACAAGGATTACTATTATTATTTAAAATTTTACAATGGAAGTCTCATCTGAATTATCGACTCTGGCAGAAGAAGGCCATTCAAACCAGCATGCCTGTGATGGCTCTTTGAAAGTGCTATCCAATTAGTTCCACTGCTCCGCTCGTTCTCCTCAGCCTTGCAATTTTTTTTTCTTTTCAGTTAAATATCCAATTCTTTTTTGAAAGCTATCATCTTCTCTTAAGCTGAAGAGTCTAACCGTTGTGCTACCATTGTGCCGAAGGCAGGGAGGAAGGGGATAGGTGTCACATTGACTGTACAGTATTTAGAAGAAGATGAAAAGATGTTTGATGACAACATTTAATATGATAATGTATCCAATCTTTTAAAAACATTGCACTTCCTTCCGTACATAATAATACAAAATAACTGAATAATACATTTTGTTCTATATTAGAAGCTCTAATGAATCAAAATGTTCAAATAATGAAACAGTAATTTGCCATCATATATCAGTATGACATTGCTATTGAAATTATAACTGTCTCATTTTCAAAACATCTTATTCTTTTAAGTTCTGGTTTTGAAAAAATAACATGGGCTGTCCATGATTTTAATAAATTTACTTTAAATTTTAGATTAAAGAAAATCAATTGGTTTGAAAGCAGGGTGGTAATTTCTAATTGCAAAGTTCTTTGAAAATTATTAACTATTCAAGGACTATTATCTCCATGGCTGTATCAGGGCATCAGATGCAAGTAGGAGGGTGATAATTGCAAAAGCTGGAGTAGCATTTTAACAATTATCCCAGTATGCATTCAAGCACCTTCTAACGAGTGTATTTTAATTGCTCCTTTTTTTCTCATTAATGTAAGATGCAACTCTATTAAATCATGTTATTTCATAGAAGTAACAGCCACAAGTGAAAGCTGTTTTTTAATCTCTATACAATCAGTACTCCTTATATGGGTGGAGATCTGAAGCATAAAAATTACCACTGCTTCTACTGGTTGGGAGTTTGTAACCAGAGGACACACATTTAAGATAGCAACTAGAGGTAAAGAAAAATTGAGGAGGAGCTATTTTATACAGTGGGTAGTGGGATTGAAGGACCTCACTACCTGAACTGTTGTGCCTAAAACAGTGTTTCAATCAGATAGAATAGATGCATTCATGACAAAGTTAGCCTTTCATGTAAGAGTGAGTCGAATAGAAAAATATGGGAGGGAGTAAAGGAATGGGTGAAGACTCATGTGGAGTATAAACACCAGAATGGACTGGTTGGGCCGGTTACCCTGTTTCTGTACTGTACATTCTTTGTAATCTTTGTATCTAATGACATAGTTGAAGACACACTGAGTTTAGTTTTCATGGCAATCAATAATTTAGTTTTCATCATCATAAATCCCCCTACCAAACATTTTGTTTGAAACATTCTGCTAATAAAAAAATCTCTTGATGTGTCACAACAAGCTGCAACTGTTTTCTGTTAGCCTGCTGTAAAATGATGATACACAAGTGAAAGTCAGAATATAACCAGTTCTCCTAATAACTAACCAAATTGATTTTCTTTGTGCACTTACAGAAATTTCAATTGCATTTTAATTGACAAACGCTGTTACAATAAAATGCACAACAGTAGCCTTTCAATCAAACGTGGCTACATCTAAAATAAAATGAAAAAGCCAATTGCTCATGGTCATCGCCGTCTAATTATTGTCCAATCACAAATCTTTTGTAATATTTAAAATCCAGACAGTGATGCAAACAAATTATGAAAATATATCTCAAGGGCTGGTTGAGAAGCATGTGTGCAAAAATAATTTTTCATGTGCAACTCTAAGAAATTTTCTCCAACGTCTCTTATCAATGCCCATAACACAAATAACTATTTCATTTGATATAACGCCTTATCATTTTGTGCAACATTTCTGAGCACTTAATAATAATCCTTGCATGTGATTATGCATCTTATCTCATCATGGAGACATTGCAAAATGCTTCACAGAATATATTATTAAGTAGACTGTATATTTTGTGGGCTTCACAGGATTTTCTATAAAGTGTGGTGACTGTGTATTTGTAGGCAAATGTGGCAGCCAATTTGTGTACAGCAAAACAACATCCACTTGAACAGGCAGATGGGACCTCAGTTTAACATCCCATCTAGAGGCCGTTACCTTTGATACTGCAGCACACCTAAAATTCTTGAGAAGGGGTTTGAACTTACAACCTTCTGACTCAGAGGCAACAGTACCACAAATTGAACCAAGCACTCATTGTATAGTTTTTACCAGAGGTGGTGGAAGGGGGCAAACAAAACATTAAGGTTACACATTGGTGAAAACAATCTAGAATTTGCACAAATTATGAGCTTATTCATGGATACAGGCCTAGCACAACTTGCTTGTGGCTGAATGTGAACATTTTTCAATAATTGAAAATTTGTTTTATTTCTTCAACACACTGTGGCTATATGTATAGATATGAAGATTCAATAAAATGTGTTTTGTAGCATTCTTTTCATCTTTTTACTAATATACCCAGGCCTTCCAGCTGAGATATTAGTCAGCAGACACCATTGACTCTGAAAACATATGAACTGCTTAAACTAATAGTAGACTTGCTGACAGCTAGACAGTGGAGTCTTGTAACTTAGTGGTTAGAGGACTCATCTAGCAAACTAGAGGATTTGGATTTGATTTTACCAGCAGGATGAAACATTGGGCAAGTAACCTTACTCCACATGCCCTGTTTACCTAGCAGGAAATAGGAACCTGGTTGGTGGATCGTTTTTCCGGGGTAATGATTCCTTCAAAAATGAATAACAATTTGGTCACTTGATCCACAATTATTTGTGGCACACTGTGGTTGCTATTGACCACCAAGTTTTGCCCACAAAATACAGTCAATTCACTTTACAGTATATTCTGTGATGCGCTTTGAGTTGTCTCAAAACGTGATAAGGCATTACATCAAAGGCAAGAATTATTATTATTACTATTTTACTCTTCCAACATCTATTCAGCCCCATTAGTGCATTAGTGGTATGAAAAAACTGACACTGCCAGTTTAGTTGAAGTGGACAGATGGAATTGCCTGAGCAGTAAAATGTGGGACTGAATGATCTTGGGCAAGGCTACAAGAGTGGCTTGAGTACAGGTACATGATTGTCACAAGGGAGTGGAACACTTCCACACGTCAATGAATCAAACGCCACAGAGGATTTTGTAGCTGTTTGATGTGAACGGCATATTGGAAGAGTGCAGAGCAGCCCACTGTGGTGATTGCTGCACAATCCTCTGTGACCCATTAGTGAACGACATGGATTCAGTTTCCAAGGGATGGCTGGCAGATCTCAATAAAGAAATGCAGTCAGCTATCAGGAAAAGTTTGTCAGAGATTAGCAATTTCACACAAACTGGTTTCAGCCAGCTGGATTGCTGCATGTGGAACCAGACTGGAATAAATCTGAGGACATAAAAGGCAAGATGATGGCATTCATCCCAGCAATTTGTTTTTGCTGATGTCTGCTTGAATGTAATATCCACAGCATCATAGCAAATAGTCAGTTGATGTGGATACTTAAAGACATCAATTGCCCCATTTACAATACCCCCTGCTTATCCTGTTAAGCAACCTGAGAAAATTAGTTTCTTGACTAATTGTTAGTGATATATAAGGCATCGCTTCCTCACCTCAGAATGAGATGTTCAGGAATATTTCACTCTTGCAACATCCATTCAGCCCAATCACTTCCATCATTCAGAACCTCATCCAGAACTGTCACCCGCATACTTGTTTGGATTAAATTCCATACCCTCATATCTCTGGTTCTGGCCAGGCTCTACTGGTTCCCCATCACAGAGCAGATCAACTTAGGATCCTCACACTTGTGTTCAAAACCCTTCACTCTCTAGCACTTCCCTATCTCTTCAACCTCCTCATTGCACAATCCACTACTCAGCACTTCCTCTCGACTGCCTCCAGCTCATCCCTCACATACTCCACCCTAGCATCGGAGGTTGTGCATTCAGCCACTATGACCCAAAATCTGGAACATAAGAAAATAACAAATGCTAGACATAAAAAGATCAAGGTCCATCTAGTTTGCTTTTCATCTTCTTGGCGGTTACATGCACACATATCCGAAACTACCTATGTACAATACTATATTCTTAGCCTTAGTATATCAAAGTTTGAAGAATCTTTCCTTTGCAGCTCATTCCTCCAGCACGAGGGCTGCTCTGCATCTGGACCGTGGACAAACCCTTATGGTTTGGTGTTCGCAATAGCATACAATTGCAACAGCCAATTACGCATAGCAGTCATGGATTGAGATGACCAATTTTTACATTTTCTTTTTGAGGTATTATTATTAGGCATGTGGAGTAAGGAAACTTGCCCAAGGTTTCGCTCTGACCTGCCTGGATTCGAACACAGATCTCATGCTTGTAAGGCGAGTGCTCTAACCATTATTTCTTACTATGGGAAGCATCTGGTTTGCAATTAATTCAATACTTTGAACTACTTATTAAACTTCCTTTATTTGCAACCATTTATTTCATAATATTTGAGGAATCTGAGTGAACCACTTTTGCAATGCTAATGGTGCAAGGAGACAAATATGTATATCTAATATGTGAATTCTGGGCTTCTAACACGCCCTCCCCTCACCACCATCATCAATCTGGAATATATTTGTTTGTTGAAAAATACATCTGATGAATATTTCTGCATATAGTGATTTGGGAAATAGATGAGAAAATATCTATGGGTTTTCTTTGAAGATTATGTTGTTATCAAACAGCTAAGAACTTGGCAGTGGAGGTGACTGCTTAAACAGTTCAGTTAGGTTAACTCACAGAAAATCCAAATCAAAACTTGAGATGCATAATATAAATAAGCTACAGATTGGAAAGAAAAACTATTGCAAGCTGTAATTCGTTGCAGACCTATGATTCAATTCAGCTTGAGAACACAATGTAATACAATACTTTACTTTTTTCGATCAAGGCATTAAACCAACTGTTCCAAAGAATGATACTACATGGAATAGGCCATTCAGCCCAACAAGTCTTTGTTTATACTCCACATGAGCCTTCACCCCTCCTATTCTTTTCATTTATATTCTCTTTTCCTTGCTTCCTCCTGTATGCAACAATTTTCAACCATCAACTTTTAGCATTGAGTTCTCACCAAACTCTGCATGAAGAATTTTCTCCTCAACTCATTTTTCTTGGCTACCTTACTTTAATTCTCCCTCATTATTGACTCATCAAAGTAGAAACAGCCTGCTAATACCTTTCATGATCTTAACCAGAAATGGAATAGAAAACTGCTAAGGAGTTCCCAAATGAAATGGTTCTATAGCAAAGAACTGTAGAATGCAGTAGAATTATCCACTTCTATCAAACACCAAAGATCCGAGGAATGGAAATGTTGACAAAGTAATAATCATTTGATATAGCATCTTATCATGTCTTCATGACATTTCAAAGTGTTCACATATTATACTCCAAAGTGAGTTGACTGTATATTTTGAGGGCAAAATACGGCAGCAATTTGCACACAGCAGGAATGAAAGAAATGGAGAGTGAATGAAAAAATGGTGTTGTATTGCTGGTGGTCAACTTCAAGATCCTCATCCTCATGGATCGCCTTCAAGATCTTTACACTTCAAATCCATTCACACTTCAACTCCCCGGCACCTCCCTACTTCTCTGATCTCCTCACTCCCCAATCCACCACCGGGTGCCTCCGCTTAACTGGCTCCAGTCTCCTACTCATCCCTTGTCCTCTCTGGCCCACAATTGGTGGTTGCGCTTTCAGCCACTATGCCCCACAACTCTGGAAAACTCTCCCTCAATTGCTTTGCCTTGCCCCTCTCCCCTCTTTGAAGTCTAGTTTGAAATGTTTCCTCTTTGACCATGATAATGGCCACCTCCCCACAGCCCCCAGGCTTGAGATCACTGTTAAGTGCTCCCAGATGCTAATAATTCTGTGTGTAATTCGTATTTGTTCATCTTACATTTAATGTAAATAAGCGCTATGTGATATAATCAAAATGCTTCAAAATGTTTCACAGAATTTTACAGTGAATTGTAGTGACTGTGTGTTTGTAGGCGATTGTAGTTTAAGAATGGGAGCAAAGTATGGGCTTCAACTTCAAAAACATTTCTCACCGCAGAAGTACAGGTTTAGTTAAAGTTTGTGTATCTTTTTAGAATTTAGCTTTTATTTGAGATTTTGGAAAGCTTTGAATTGTGTAATCAGGTCACTGATCCAAACTAGCTGGGGATAATGCCTAAACATAACGGCCAAAACTGCTACCAGAAAGTATGGTCTTATTCGGTTGATTACACTTCACACAGATTGTCAAGCAGTGAACAACCTTCAAAAGTAAATTGATTCTAAATTATTTTAGTGCAACATAGCTACCCAGCCTTTTTGTTGCATGTATAATCTTTGGTGCCATTATTATTGCTGCAATGCTGCCTCAACAGAGTTGGCAAACCAAATTACTTGAACCAATTTGTGTGTAATCTTACTATTATTATTTGAGTGCATCTGTTTGTAAATGTTTTCTTTATGAATGAATGAATGAATGAATGAATGAATGAATGAATGAATGAATGAATGAATGAATGAATACTTTTTACTTATTGCCAATAAAGAAGCGCCTTTGTGGAGCTCAGTGGATAGAGCACTCACCTTACAAGCGTGAGACCTATGTTTGAATCCAGGTAGATCAGCGCAAAGCCTTGGGTAAGTTTCCTTACCCCACAATAATAATAAATTGGTAATTTCAATCCACAACTGTTTGTGGGATACTGCTGTGTGCAATTGGCTGCTGCTTTTCACCCACAAATATAGAATCGTTTCACTTTACAGTATATTCTGTGAAGCGCAATAAGATATGAAAAAGCGCTATATCAAATGCAAGGATTATTATTATTAAAGAGAAAAACACCCCACATTGGATGTAATGTCTCTCTCCATTTGGTTCCGTAATGTTCATTCTGATATTGAAGGAAAAGGAAATGGATTCAGAAATAATAATAAAAAATAAAGGAGGTTTTTTATAGAAACAAAAATTGGAAGAAATTAGTTTTACTTTTGAACATATATCTAAAACACAAAGTAGAACGTAGGGAAAAAACACATATTTGCAAGTTTGGTGACCACGAACAGTTTCTAAAATATACAGTGCACAGTCACAGTGAAACTTAATGCTTCCTATCTTCCCCTACCCAATAACCTGGTACTTCACTTTACTTTACAGTAATGTACTTACAGATATATATATATCACTTTACAGTATATTCTGTGAAGCGCTTTGGGACGTTGATAAGATGTGGAAAGCGCTATATCAAATGCAAGGATTATTATTACTTTATTCCACAAATATTGGTTCCCCACAAGTGCTTCAAAAGGTTTTAAGCTCAGTATGTGATGCAGCAGGGTTTAGCAAAATGCTTGCACTGGTAAAAGTCAGCACAAAGTAAGTCATTGATCATCACAGTCAAGTGACTCCTACACCTTACATTATAATGAATGGTTCAATTCAAGGGGTATCAAAGCTACTCCAGGTGGCATACTACAATAGTAAATTTCCTGTGAGGAAACAATATCAGTAGTCAGATAGCAGTGAAGGACACCTGACCTGTGTTACAACCAAAGTAGTCAGTGCCATAGGATGTCTTTCAGATCTGAAATGTGCTCTACAAATTTAATGTTGTTGTTTTTGTTGCTGCTATTAATAGTTATTTACCCATTATACTTTACACTGATTTAGTGCTATGAAAAGCACCCAAATCCCACCTTAACAAACAATTAAAGAGGAGGTATTTCAGCAGGATTTCAAAGTGGGAAGGGAGGTGGCCATACAGAGGGATTGAGAGTGAGCGAGAGAGTTCCAGAGGATTCAGGTAACAGTGTCTAAAAGCATAGCCACCAATTGTAGTGGGAAGGGGTGGAGAGACAAGCCAGAAAAGCAAAGGTGGTGGGTTGAAGAGTGAGGTGTGAGCAGATTGGAGAGGTAGAGACATGCTAGGGATGGAAAATATTTGAAAGTGAGCGTCAGGATTCCTGAAATTGTTCTGTTCTACAACAGCGAGCCACTGGAGCCTGTCAAGAACTGGAGTGATGGGATTGCGGATTCTGGTACAGGTGACGACAAGTGTTGCAGAGTTTTGAATCATTTGGACCTTGTTAATAGTGGAGCTGGGAAGACCAGCGATGAGTGCTTTAGAATAATCAATGTGGAAGGTGAAGGAAGCATCAATGACAGGATTCATCAAAATGCACCCCTTTGACCATGCTTCTAGTTGTCTTTCCCATCTCCAGCCCTCTCAGCTTCCGCCCTCAGCTCTGGCGCCTAGCCAGAATTATCAAATGCTTTGGGGGCATCCTCTCAATTTGAATATGATAATCATAATCATAATCCCAAATGAAATTAGAGTAAATTGTGTTGTATAAGTGCAAGTTATTGTTGTCCAGTTGACTTTGAGAGATTTGAAAGCAGGAGAATTTATATTCTATGATGTGGGATGTGAGCGCCAAGAGGCACTTCATTAACTTGTGTTATTCCAGTTTGGAGAATGACAAGTGAAGTGAAAAATGAGATGAAGGCAAGATTTTTATTACAATAGTTATACTTATCAAAGAAATACAGAAAATATTTGGTTAATGAAGGTTAATTTGGCTAT
The DNA here is from genome assembly GCA_035084275.1 of Hydrolagus colliei. NCBI lineage: Eukaryota > Metazoa > Chordata > Chondrichthyes > Chimaeriformes > Chimaeridae > Hydrolagus > Hydrolagus colliei. The sequence continues at coordinate 30,935,268 of CM068744.1, forward strand.
TTGCTAGTCGCTATTCGCCTGTTGATCTTCTGTACTCAAGTCAGTTGGAGCAAAAATTCTAACTGGTTAGGTGTTACTTTGATTGTAGCCAGTAGGCTAGAATGACAAACACAGTGATACTGATTGCCTTATTACTGCAGAAATATTGGTAAACAATCTGGAAAACATTCTGCTCGAAGAGAGGATATATTTTCGGGTTGTTTTATAATGAAATGTGATACTTTTCACTCCATCATTAAAATCGAAGGTTTTCAAAGATTTCAATCACCTTCTCAATGAGTATTTGGGATAACACCAGAAATAATTCAAATCACACTTTGATTGGAACCCTATGGACTCAGATTTAGGATGATATTGCTCTTCAAAATGTAAATAAAACCATCATTTTAAAATTACATTGTCAAATAATCTTCAGTCTGGAAAATGATGATCAGCGTTAGCAAACAATGGAGCTGTGCAACAGCTACAAATTACATTTATTTACTTTAGCTATTCAACTGGAACAGTGACACACTGCTCAACCAAGCATATTCTGTAAGGGATGTTCTCCAAATTAAATAACAGAGCTGCATGAGAATTTATCATTGTATAAAAATAATACCGTAAATACCCGTGTATAAGGCGCACTCACGTATAAGGCGCACCCCCCACTTTTGACCTTTTCTTGGTGAAAAAAAACGGAAGCATTTTCGATGATATTGCCGGCAGAAGGGAGGGAGGCAGGAGAGACAGGTAGGTAGGGAGGGAGAGAGGGAGGCAGGCAGGCAGGCAGGCAGGGAGGGAGAGAGAGAGGGAGAGAGGGAGAGAGGCAGGCAGGCAGCCAGGGAGGGAGGGAGAGAGAGGGAGAGAGGCAGGCAGGTAGCCAGGGAGGGAGAGAGAGAGGGAGGGAGGCAGGCAGGTAGGCAGGGAGGGAGGGAAGCCGGCTGGTAGGCAGGGAGGGAGAGAGAGGGGGGGAGGCAGGCAGGGAGGGAGGGAGGCAGGCAGGCAGCCAGGGAGGGAGAGAGAGAGAGAGAGAGAGAGAGAGGAGGGGAGGCAGGCAGGTAGGCAGGAAGGGAGGGAAGCCGGCAGGTAGGCAGGGAGGGAGAGAGAGAGGGGGAGGCAGGGAGGGAGAGAGGCAGGAAGGCAGCCAGGGAGGGAGGGAGAGAGAGAGAGAGAGGGGGAGGCAGACAGGCAGACAGGGAGAGAGGGAGAGAGGCAGGCAGGGAGGGAGGGAGAGAGAGAGAGAGAGGGGGAGGGAGAGAGGCAGGCAGGCAGGCAGGGAGAGAGGGAGGCAGGAGAGGGAGGGAGGGAGGCAGGCAGACTGGGTTAGGCAGAAGGCAGGCAGCAGGCTCAGCACTGAAGTCCACTGCTGTTGCCGCTGCCCAGGCGGCCGAGGCTGAAGCCCCGTCACCCGCTCCTCCCCAACCCCTGCCAGACACTGACCAAACCCCGGCTGACAGCGCGCCGGCCGTCCCTCCTGTTTACTGTATTTCCGAGGCTCAAAATTTCTTGTATCTGCGTATAGGGCGCACCCCCAACTTTCGAGATCTTCCGACGTGATAAAAAGTGCGCCTTATACGCGGAGATTTACGGTACTTACATTTAGGGTAGAGGCTTTCATATTCAGGGGACACTTCAGGGATATTATCCAACTGATTCATTTCATAGGATATATTGTAAAGTGCAATGTTTTATGGACAAATGTAGCATTAGTCTTTACTGTCACCAGATATCATATTTTATAATTCCTATGAACCGAGTGCTAATTAGCAGGTTCTGTGTTAATAATATTCTTAAAGCAAGTAGTGAACTATGTACAGTACTTTGAATTATGGGCTTTGCATTGCCACTAATAGATAATCACGTGAGAGTATCTATTGCAAATAAAATATCTTTTTACCCCCAAAATAAATTGCATGATTGTGTAAAGTCTATGTATGGTGTGCAGTGGCTGAACTGGAATAACAACATGATGACAGTGAATTGCCTCGTTACAGTGGAAATATTTTAAAATAACAACAACAACTTTGATTTAAATAGTGCCCTCCACGCCTATGGTGTCCCAACAACTTGCAAAGGGTTCCTTTTTGTCAAATTAAAATGAAACAGGCAAACTGGAATTTCACAAGTGGACCATCTGTCTGCCTATTAACTCAGGTTTAAGTGTCATATGAAATGTTTGGGGTTGTGTGAGAATAACAACTGCAGTTTAGCACCAGCTTGAGAAAACCTTACAAGAAAAATATTTATGGAGGGGGGTGAAATTGTAGGGGATGGGAAGGCAGAGAAGACTTTGCAAAGCATGAATATTATGCACAAAAATAACATTTGTTAGCAAAACATGCGTTCCATTTGAACTTTCAACTCTATCACCTTGGGATGTCCTTCCGATTTGAAAGGCGCTATACAAATGTAATTTTGTTGTCGTACTTTGCTTTTGCTGGGTTGCAGCTGCATGCACAACATTCAGGTCCTGGCAAGCTATCTCCAGATAAAACCTTCATTATTGCCAATAATTATCAAAAGTGTTATTAGGATATCATTCACTGCATGGCTGTTTTGGGAACATTGCTATGTACAAATTGATGGCTTCACTTGCCAAAAAAGAAATATAGACTCTACACTTTACAATGAATCCTCTGAAGTTCTTTGCAATGTCCTCCAGATGTTAATGGCATGATATTAGCAGATTCTACCTTGATTTTTTTTATTATTAAAAGTCAGAAATGACATAGCTTTAGCACTACTCTGAACTGGATCAATAATAAGATTCAACTAATGTTTTTACTCTGATAACATGGAAATATTAAGGTAAAGGCCTGCTAAATTTCCCCAGGATTTTAGCATGAGGTTACTTGAAAGCACTGATGGTGGAATTTAAAGTTAGCAAGAATAAGAGTAATCTTTGTATTTGATATTGCGCTTCCTCATGTTATTGAGACATTTCAAAGAGCTTCACTGGATATAAGATGAATTGATGCATGTGCATGTATTTTGTTGGTAAAATTCGACGCTTCATGACTCAGCTATCTCTGAGAAATGCGTGTCGCTGAGCAATGTATTCTTTGCTTTGAACTGTGAATATCAAAAATGTTGAAACAATTATTTTATAATTAGAATAATGATTGTTATGGCTGCTGTGGGATATGAAAGGCATCAGTACCTACAGTGGAATGGGGATAGACCACTTGACAATTCAAATTGCCCTATGCCTAGGATTGTCAAGCTTGGATGATTAATATCAGAAGCTCTGAATCAATAATTAGAAACATTGTAAAACTTTGCTTAATTATGGTTTAATTGGAAGTAAATGTCAAATTATGTGAGAGATCGAGTAATGCATTGGTTTGTCTTCACACTCGATGACTAGATTTGCAAATGCAGCTATAAGGAAAATTATAACTAATGCTGATGATATTCTATTGCAGTAGCTTTGATGATCCTCTTTTATAAAAGGATTTTCCCAGGGGAATGTATTGCCCTTCATATTTCAGCATGCATAACTCAATTTAAATACATGGTCTTGTGATTTGAAGGATTTTCCTTCAAGTGATCTTTCTTTTCTTGTAGCTTTATTGGACCAGGTCCACTCCTTTCATCGCTGCTCTGGGCAGATCTTAGCTTGTGTCCTGAATCTAATCATTTTGAAACAAGTCCTTCCTTGATACTTTGATCTTCCATTGCTTAATAAAATGTATTTAATAACCAAAAGTATCCATCTATTAGGGTACGTCGATGTGGAAATTTTCCGAGTTAGATATATCGATGGGCTCATATCGAGATATACCGAAATATCGATATTTCCGTGTTTTTCGTACTGCCTATGCGGGGTGCGCGCGCATTCGGGACCTATCTCCTCAGGAAGTAAATATCTTTATCTCTCTGTGTCTCTCACTCTCTCCATCTCTGTGTTTGTCTGTCTGTGTCTCTGTGTCTCTCTCACATCCCGCCATCTCTGTCTATCTGTATATTATCACCTCCACCTCGTCTTTCCCCCCATCCCCCGGTGTCCCTCTCCCCACCCCCCACCACCCCCCACAGCCGTCTCTCTCTCCCTCACCCCCCCGCCGTCTCTCTCTCCCCCCACCCCCCCAGCCATCTCTTTACCCCTCCGCCCCCGCCATCTCTCTCCCCCCCCACCCCCCAGACGTCTCTTTCCCCCTCTACCCCCTGCCGTCTCTCTCTCCCTCGCCCCCCACCAGCCGTCTCTCTCCCCCCCACCCACCCCTAGCCGTCTCTCTCCCCACCCCCCAGCCGTCTCTTTCCCCCTCCCCCCCCCACCGTCTCTCTCTCCCCCACACACACCCACCCGCCGACTCTCCCTTCCCCCCCACCCCCCCAGCCGTCTCTCTCCCCCCCCCCCATTCTGGGTCTTGTAGTTCAGTGTGCGCGCATTCCGATTTTTTACCTCGATATATCGATTTTCAGTTATATCGATATTTTTGAAATGCCTATATCGGCGTACCGATATGAAAATTATATCGGGTTTTAGCGATATATCGATATATCCCCGGGCCCTACCATCTATATGGCTACAGCCTCAAATACAATATGGAGAATGCAATATTTTCTTGATCACTCATTCACAATTACAGTACAATGTTGACTGCAATGGGTCAATTTTCTGTAACAAACAAACTTAAATACAATTAAAAACTTTGGGGCTTTAAGACAACAAAATAATAAAGTCCACAGAGACAGGTGCTCCTTCAACAATATGTTTTATTCAAGAAACATTTACATAGTGATGTGCATGTACAGAAAAAGCATATTTGCCATTACAGGAAACAGTGTAATTATTCTTTTCTAATCTCTGGAGACTGTTTCAAAGTTAGAGAGAAGGCATGGTCTTGAAATGTGCCTTGAATCAGGCAAGAGAGGGAGCGGGGTGAATGGAGTTCCAGAGAGTGGGGGCAGTGGTAAGGTGGGCAGGGCGGGGGTCATCGATATGGTTGCAGCCGGGTGAGCAGCGGGAGCGAACAGGTTCTGGATGATCTGCAACTGGACAAAATCAAGATGAGATCTGATAGGCAAAAGTGCCTTGTTCATCTGTACCAATCTTGTGGATCTTTTGATCTATTAATCATAATTATTGGTACAGGAATGGGATTACGCAAAAAAAAATGTAATTGTGAGAGATTAGGAAATAGTAGAATTCTAATGACAAAATGGTGAAAGTATTAGAGATTAAGAAAGAAGAAATATGGAGAGAGAAACAGGGCACAACCCAAGAGGCTTGGCACATGAGCTTGTCAGCCTGTTGTACTACTGAGAAAGTAAAGGTAAGAAAGATGACCCCAAGAGAAAATCACAAAGGAAATACTTCTGAAACTAAAAATACAGGAACGAAAACACAGTCACAATGTGATTAATGCCTCAGCTTGATCACTCCCAGTTAAAATATAAGACAGCAGAACATATGTAGAGCTGCCAATAAAAAGTTGTTTTGTTTGCAAGCCTTTAACCCTTTAGTTCCCAATGCAAAGTATTTTAACTCTCCAAATGACTGCCTTAATGCAGAGGCTTCATATCATCCACCAAATCCACCCACCTTCAGTGGACGAGTATTTAACCACCCTTTTGGGCACCATCCTCTCCCCTGAACTGCCATCCCCCAGTGCAGGCCCCCAGTAAAGCTGTCCGAAACTTCCTCAGAGTACGATAAATGGAAATGGTAGATATTTTGTGGTAAGAATGTGTCCAGCCATACACTGTGTTACCATATGTGTAATCACATGTTTGTCAATAACAACTTTGACTTAATTTGTAGTAAATAAAAGTAACTTGAAAAGCTCACTTAGGACATTTGTGTCTTCAACGCTTCTTGGTCAACCGAGAGAAAACTCTACCAACTGAGAGGTCTCACTGTTCTTTTGATCAGCTGAGGAATGCAGTCCGCTTGTCTGCTATGAAGGGTCTTGAAGGGAAGAGTCTATAACTGACCACTGAGATGTATTTAATAACATTTTTGAGACTTTGTTGTTTAGCATTCAAAACAAAATATGTGTATGTTAAGTACACATATATAGATATATGTATATAAAATGTACATATATCTATATATGTACTTAACATACACATTCTTTGTTTTGAATGCTAAACAACGATATAAGTGCAATTTTGTTGTTGTGTGTATGTATATATATCTATATAGAGTATATATATATACACACATTTCAATTCCACTTATATAGCGCCTTTCACGTCGAGAGGACGTCCCAAAGCACTGAACAGTCAGATCGGGACCCGAGCGGGGTGGGGAGGGACGGGGTACGGGGAATCTAATCTTCAGACTGTGACCCCTGGTTACAGTTTCTCCAACCAGGGGAAACAGTCTCCCACTATCTACTCTGTTTTGCCCCTTAATAATCTTATAGGTTCCTATAAGATCACCTCTGATTCTTCTATATTCTAGAGAATATAGGCCTAGATTGCTCAACCTATCCTCATAACTCATTCCCCTCATCCCAGGTACCAACCTAGTGAATCTATGTTGTACCCCCTTCAAGGCGAGCACATCTTTTCTTAAATAAGGAGACCAAAACTGGACACAGTATTCCAGGTGAGGTCTCACCAGGGACCTATACAGCTGCAGCAAGACTTCCCTAATCTTATAATCTAACCTTTTTATAATAAATGCCAAAATACTGTTAGCCTTCTTAACTGCTTGCTGTACCTGCAAACTTTTGGTTACTGGTGTACCAGGACATCCAAGTTCTTCTGAAAGCTAACACTATTTAGTCTCTCCCCTTCTAAAGAATAATCTGCTCTACTGTTTTTACCCCATAGGTGGATGACTTCACACTTCCCTATGTTATATTTCATTTGTGACCTACCTGCCCATTCACCTAGGATTATATGTTCTGTTGCTAAGTATGAAACATGTATTTGTATGCGCTCTACTCCACAGGAAGGCTACACAATTACAAGTGGTTGTTGTTGCTGTTGTAATAACATTAACATTATAGATCATTAGGTTTGGTCAAGTTAATTATTAAGTTTTTATGTTGTTTTGATAAAGTATTTTGCTTATAAAGAAAATTACTTAACATTTGTACTGCCGTGCCTTATTCAAAGAAATTCTGCAAAGAGCTTTGTAACTTTGATTGAAATGAATAGTGTATTTTTTTCCTTTATCTAATGTCCTCACATAGTTATGTAACATATGTGACTAGGAGGGAAACATTGACAGAAGCCACACGCAGAAATTTGTTGGGAGTCTCAAACTCTTGAAAAACAGAATGTAGTACAGTATTGGGAGAAGGTAACCAATGAGAGTTGGGTACAAATCACTGACAAGCCAATGCCTTGGGATTTTCTTCTGACCCGAAAGGTGCTATAAAAATGTAATTTTGTGTTGTAATGTTGTATTGTATCCTTCCATAATATCCACCTTACCATTATCCTATGACAGCACCAAGCGATTTTTTGTGCGGTATGCTGGCCTCTACAAACCTGCTTTATCACCGGTCCATTCACTATTTATCATACGGCTAAATAAATACTTCCTGCACTGAAATTGCTGTCTGCTCTAAAATTGCCCCCACCACCCTTAGAGTAATAGTTGGACCTGACAATTTCTGTTAGCTATAACCTCTTCCACATGTGCCTGGTTGCTACACAGCACAAGTCACTGTTTTGTCTCTCCTTGAAATAATCCTTATAGTAAAACACCAAAACTAGTTGATTTAACACAAAAAAAGCTGAATTTCAGTTCAATTCAGTTCAGAATGTGAGAAATGTATTTCCTGTTGATGAATTTCTGATGTAGTACATGGAGGGCTTGTTATCTTCTCAGCAGGGGGTGTTTAGTGATTGACATATGAAACTGCATTAAACAAGCAGGAGAATTGTTCGTAGTCTTTCAAACAAATAAATCCACTTTGTTTTGTGCCTGCTTCAGTGTCGCTTGGACCAATACAGCTCAATAACGTCATGGAAGATTGGTAGGATAGTATTCTACATTTTTTTGGTGGTGATTAGCTGACATATACAGAAACTGATCACCATGCTTAAGAGTTTCCAAACCAGACTGACAATTCCATATTTGTATACCACCAACATATTCTGCCTGGAGGGATACTCACTGCTTGCCTAATTCCAGAGAGTTTAGACACAGGTTACAAGAGCTAAGGCTTGGGGTGTGTTGGGATATTACTGGAGTCTAACCAGCTAAAACCAATTTGTTTGCCATTGACACTGCCATTTATTTTTCTGCACTGCCTGCCAAGCTTCGATCACCCTATTGCAGTAGAAGCTCGTTTATCCATGACTCATTGCACCAGCAGTTCCGTATAACCGGCACGCCAAAAAAAAAGATTGATAAATCGGAACTTATCCGGGACAATAGCAGTGGAGCATTTGTAAATGCATAAATAATAACAGAATATTGTATTGGCACTCACCATCAAAACTACTCTTCTGTGCCCACCCCCACCACCCTCCCCAACCCCTGCTGGTAGATGCTGCGCTTGAAGCCATGATGCTGCAGTTGAGGTTTACAGTCCAGCGACCCCTCCCAAAATGGAGCACGCCAAGCAGGCAAAAAAAACAGAGCGCGTATGACTTCAAAGTCATACTAGCAGCAAACCGATAATGCTAGTGATAACCTACATTGTCGCGCAAGTGCGGTATTTTGGTTTACCACTAGTAGAGTCTAGGGCTTCAGCTTGTAGCTACTAAAGTTGCGCGACTTTAAAATCACGCTGCCGTTTCTTTCACCTGCCTGGCGTCCCCCATTCAAAAAACAATCACTGGACTGCAAACCCTAATCAGAAAAGGTGAGAAGCGCAAAAGAACAGCCCCAACAACAAGCACCAACACAATACTCTGCCACTATCTGCTATTACCTAGTCTGGTGTGTATGGTGTGTGTTAAAAGAACTTAAATTTTTTGTAGTGTGTTTTCGGTCGCGGGCCGCCCGAATATCCAGCAGGCACTTTAACCGGCATTGGCCAGGTCCCGCAGGTGCTGGATAAACAGGCTTCTACTGTATTTGGGCTTTCAATTCAAGTGTTAACAGGAAGCAAATGGGAAGTATCTGTGTTTCCTTCCAGAAGGCTGATATCAAATGTGTGAAAGTGTCTTGTGTCTTTTTTCTGGTTCGTGTTTCCTCTTGATTTAAAGTACCACGTGTTATGATGGTGCATGCAATTTTCAATGTATATACATTATTTAATGTTTAAATTAAATGTCAAAATGTTTCCCATTTTTAAATGCGATCTACATGCAAATTTCTTGTGATCTTGTGTTGTTGTTTGTTGTTGTTGTTGCTGTTGTTGTCAATCTCTTGTGATAAAGGGAAATAAATATTTTCAGGCAGTAAAAATTTTGATTTCTGATTGATATTGTGGCTGCTCAGTATACAGCAGTCGAATGTATGGTTGTTCACAACATAAAAAACAGCTGGTACCTCCGCAGGTTTGCAGTCTGTCGTAGCAGGGCATGCTGACATTTGGCGTTTCATAATTGGCTTCTGAAGCAGCTTCTGTATTCACAGCTGAACACTAAACGCACAGCATGGTGGAGTATTTGCAATATTTCATTTGTTAATTTGAGCGTGCAGACCGGAGAGGAGATATCTGTAATTGTGAAGCTTGTCTTTTCAGTTCACCAGTATATATGGGGAAAAGGCTGAAATGTTTGGAAGTTGCCTGCAGTCAAAATTACAGCTAAAGTGCAGAGATTTATAAAGAATTCAACATCGCTGACGCACTTTGCCTCATGTAACAAAACATATATATATCCTGTGAGGTGCTTTAGGATGTCATCCTGACATCAAATGTAAGGATTTTAATTTGTATTATTATTAATAATGTTATTGTTGTTTAAGTAATTGTAGAGTCCGCACCTTAGGACATCCCCCCTGACGTGAAAGACGCTATACAAATGTAATTTTATTGTTGGTGTAGAATGTAAAGTGCTATGGAAAATACTTAGATTATTATTTATTATTATATACCATAAAATCCAGTGTGTGTTCTGTGGGACAAAGTTGGCAGCCAATTTGCTAAGAGCCACATCCCACAAACAGTCATGATGTAAGTGGTTGATGTTATTTGGGGACTTTTGGCTAAGACACCAGGAGAAATTCAGCACTTACTGCATTCATGTCCAACTGTCTGCTAGCTGTCAGGAAGCAGCAAGATAAACACCTGGGCACAACAACAAAAAAAGGGATTCGGGGAAAAAAAATGATGAATGGTATTAATAAATCAATTTTGATTATTGACAAGTGGAGCAATGGAAGAGGTAGATGGTTTTTCCCAGGTATCTGTGATTTCCTCCTACCTCATGTCTTTGGTATGTTGATTTCATCTTGAAACCAACACAAAGCTTTCCACAAGTGATATAAGAATAAGAATACTTGCATTTAATATAGCGCTTTTCACATCTTCTGGATATCTCAAAGCTCTTCATAGAATATATTGTAAAGTGAATTGACTGTATATTTGTGGGCAAAATGCGGCAGCCAATTGTACACAGCGGTGTCCCCCAAACAGTGATGGATTGAGTGACCAATTTTTATTATTGTTATTCTTGGAGAGATTATTATTAGGCATGTGGAGTAAGGAAATTTGTCCAAGATTTTGCCCTGCCTGGAATCGAACCCAAGTCTCTTGCTTCTAAGGCGAGTGGTCTAACCATTGAGATACAGGACTCCATAAATGCAGTTTCTACCTGCAAAGTGCACTACATACGATACTGTTAATTATTCCACTTTATGAGTTGCTGTTCATGGTTAAATGTGATCGTGCTAAAGTGATATTCCACGTGCATCACAATATCAGGTGTCAACCTGCTCAATATAGTAGCACTCTAACTCCTGTGCTTTGCCCCCTCCCCTGCCTAATGTATGGCCTGTCTCAAGACCTTCCTTTTCAGGTATCCTCCCACTCTACCCGGCCTCCAGATCCCAACCCCCAGCTCAGATGCAGACATCCTCCTAACGTGAAAGATACTATACAAATGTAATTTGTTGTAGTTGTGGTATATTTAGACCCAGGTGGAATTTAATGTTACCATTCTGCTCAGAGAGGCAAGAGGTTCTCTATTCATGTTAGGGTAAATAGTCAGATATTTTGCCGCCATCTGGATTGAGTAGATGGAAGATGGAAGGAGAAGACTCCAACCTCGATCCCTTGGGCGAGACAACATTACCATTCAAGCAATTAAGAAACTCCCAAGTCACTGTCTGTCCAAATAGCATAACCTTTGTCATATCTTCCTACATCATTTAAGTTTCATAAAGCTACTTTATCCCTAAAGCTGATTCTACTTTATCTAGCTCCCAATTTCCGCCTATTAAAATTTTCTGAATACTTATTGGAATTTATCATAAAAGGCTCGCCAGCATGTTCCAATCAATTACTTTTCATGAATCTCAGCGAGCACCTTGTTCAACAGATGGCACTGCAGAAAATACTGTGATAAATTGTTTGATTAAATCTGATACGTTTCCAACTCATCCCACTATGTGCTGCCTCAGTAATTATTACTAAGACTTTGGACAGAGATAACTATTGACTATGCCTTTACACTATGGACTATTCCTTAACTATTTATTAATTGTATTAGAAATTAATTACTCAGATGGGACCCATCCATCTGATTTTCCTAGGTGAGTCTACTCATTTTCTTTTAATGCTTAACAGTATCCAAACTAGATTGAGGCTTGCATGTATACATTGCCACCTTTGCATGGAAATTTCCCTGTGTCTGCCAATGAAATGCACACCATCTCCTTTTAAACATCCTAATGTCACAAAGGAATGACGGAAGAGAACTTTCCAAAGAGTGGGCAACTGAAAAGGCTTATTCTAAGACTGGGCTGGGAATCCTAAAGCGTCTTTGAATTGAAGCTTATTAAATTTGACACTGTGCAAAATGGACAGAAGCAAATATGAAAATGTACAGTTAATAAATTTAGAGCCACAAAGATTGAAATGGGGGAGAATAAATTGGTATTTTTTACTTCTAGTATTTTATTAAAGTAATATAGTAAGTATAATGTAATAATAATCCTTGCATTTGATATAGCGCTTCCCACATTTTATCAACGTCCCAAAGCGCTTCACAGAATATACTCTAAAGTGAATTGACTGTATATATTTATGGGCGAATCGCGGCAGCCATATGCGCACAGCAGTGTACTGATGGTGGGATGGTCTGGGCATGGGACTTGGAGTATACTGGAGCTTGCTGAGTGGAGGAAGTGAACAAAATACCTATAGGAATTCTAGATTTATAATAATACTGCATTAAAAATTAAAGTCTGTGATGATCAGGAGCAAATATCAAAGGTGGCGTCACAATCAAACACAAACAAAATGTTTTCTTTCTAGAGATCTTAAAATAAATCTACAAGGAAACATTTCAAAATTGAATCTGTGTCAAATTCTGGACATTGTAAAATGTTGCATTGATAGACTAAATCTAGAGACCCAGATGGAATTTCTCTCCTACAATCTTCAACAATGGCACTTTGTTTTTACATCGAGCTTAGACTAGTTTACTAGCTGCACCACAGCACTACAAACGTATTCACAGGAACCTATTCTTCTGACTGATCTATAATTTAAGCACAGTGGGAAACTCTATGTGAGGGAGAAAGAGAAAGAGGAGAAAAACAATTGTTTTCTCGATGAGTCATTATTTGTGTGATGGAAAGGCACAATTGTAACATAATAAGCATTGCAAACAACATTAAAAGATGGGCAAAGGCTACAATACTTCATTTCAAACCAAAATTACTGAGAACAATGAAGCATCTCAGAGCCTGACACTTGTATCAACAATGAAAGTGTTCATTACTACCCTGAAGAAAAAGTGCACAGAAGCATGAAGAAAATAAGTAAGAAAGTCGAGTGGACAATAATGCCCTAGATTTCTTTTTTTTTGTGAGTTTATCAGATAACTTTCCCTTCAATCTTCTTCCACTGTATCTTCTGCTACGGCTGAAGAAAAAAAAACGATGTGTTTTTTGGAGCAAATCCAGCAACAGTGATCATAGTCAGGAATGTTTGTAGATTGTTTCACATTCTTAGGTCAATTTGAGTAAAACTACCACTCAAGATAGCTCAACTTTCTCTTCAGCTAAACCATGAAGAATTACTGGATATTTGCAGTCAGAAGAGGGAAGTAGTAGAGACAGACTTAATATCGCAGACAAAGATGAATCAGTTGTGAGCACTACACAATAATGATAATAATACTCCTTGCATTTGATATAGCGCTTTTCATATCTTATCGACGTCTCAAAGCGCTTCACAGAATATACTGTAAAGTGAATTGACTGTATATTTATGGGCAAAACGTGGCAGCCAATTGCGCACAGCAGTGTCCCACAAACAGTGGTGGATTGAAATGACCAATTTTATTATTGTAGGTTTTTTGGACAGATTATTATTAGGTGTGTGGAGTAAGAAAACTTTGCCAAGGTTTCGCCCTGATCTGTCTGCATTGGAACACAGATGTCACACTTGTAAGGCGAATGCTCTAACCACTGAGCTACAGGAGCTCCACGGTGGTGGAGGCAGATACAGACAGCAAGTTCAAGAGCAAATGAGCTACTTGTTAGTCCTGTGTATTTCTGTATGACTGAAGATCACTGAAGGTACTGCCTACAATATGTCTATGGAGGCCCATATCCGGTTTGTGAGCCATCTTCTGTGCCTCTTTTTCCCCACTTACCCTTCATCAGGCTGTTATTTATGCAAGTGATGACAGAATTGCAAATTCACAAACTTTTCATAAATCAGTTTAGGTAGGAAGATGAAGGATCCCTCCTCTTTCAAAGCAGTAAACCTTTATCAAATCAATACAAGCACCTGAAGGGCATTATATAAATGCAAGTTGTCATTGTTATTGTTGATTATGCTCATCACCTTAAGATGATTTTCTTAACAAATTAACATTGCGCAGGATTGGGGAAAAGTTGTAAAATTCATATATATATATATAGCATGTCAATTTTCTACTGTTCTAAAGATGAATCACAGAAAATAAAATGTAAGAATTTTTCAAATGTCTTCATGTACCTATATCTATATTTTGAAACAATAGTCTTGCATTTCATATAGTGATTTATCACATTGTTGAGTTGTCTCAAAGCAGTTCATTGTAATGTACATTGTATGATACATTGTATAGTGCGGTGACTGTGCATTTTGTGGGAAAAACTCTTCTGCCAGCTTTTGCACACATCAATGTTTCACCAATAATTATGGAATTAGTAACCAATTTATTTGAGGACTTTTTTTGCCAGCACCCTGGAAGAAACTATCTTTTTGAGTAGTGACATGGGATCTTTAACGTCCACCTAACCGGGTAGTGGGGATCTCAGTTCAATGTCTCATCCAAAGGACGGCAACTCTGACAATGCAACAAGGTACACTTTAACTGTACCGACAGTCACCTCGCCTCTCTCCCTGACTCTGCATTTTAGTCTTATGTTATTATACAATGATGTGCTTTGTAATAAAAATAATAGTGAGGATAAATATTGTGATTAGCCTTTAAATGCTTGTATCCAACCTGGAGCTATTCCACACACGCACATGGTCCCATGGATGCAGATAAAAGAACTGTTGCATCTACTGCATCCTCAACAGGAATCAAAGATCTGTGGGATTGAAATCTGCTACCAGGGTGCATGTCCAGATTGCCTGTTGAGTGCAATAGACCCTTGGCATACATGTTTACACTATTCAAAGGTTTGCAGCACTCTCCCCAATCTATTTATTTATTTTCATCTTTAAAACCTCAATAATTAAATTTGTAATTTTCATCCAAGCAGCATAATATTGTATTTTGCGCACACACATACAGTCAATTCACTTTACAGTATATAATGTGAAGTGCTTTGAGATGCCTGGAAGATGTGAAAAGTGCTATATCAAATGCAAGGTTTACTATTATTCATAATTCAAAGGCATCCAACATACTGCTCTTGCAAAGAAAATCTCTTTTTTGGGTAATTTTGTGGTTAATAACTCTTCCCCTCCAAATTCCCCCTGACTTTCACTCTTGTGTTCTGCCTTCATATTGGCCAAAAATTCTAGGTCTTCAACCTTACCTTCAATCAATTCCCTTTTCTGGTGGAGTTTTGTAGTGCACTCAACTTGCATGCAAGAGGACCCGGATTCTATTCTAACCTTGGACAAGTTTCCCTACATCGCACACTTCTGTTTAGTAACAAAAAGCAGGAAGGTGGTTGTTAGTTGATTGGCAGATCACTCTCCGCCAAATAATTCCTCCGGTAATAATCCCTCCAAAAAAAACATTCGGTCACTTAATCCAGGACTGCATGTGGGCCTTTCTGTGCGCAATTGGCTGCCACAAAATACACAGGAAAGTCACTTTCCATTGTATTCTGTGAAGTATTTTGTGACATCTGAATAACGTGATAAGAAGCTAAAGTAAATGCAAGGATTATTAATTTCATGACACTTTGCTGAAGTCCCTATTCAGTTTCTATAATGCACAACAAATTGCACCCTAATGAAGGCACTGTACCAGTATAATTTGAATGCGCATAATCCTTACAGTTGATATTTGCATTTGGCATAGTCCCTTTCATATCAGGAGCCACATCTAAAAACACTTTGCGGAATGTTTCTGTAAGATTCAGTGACAGCTTTTCTATTGGGGAATGCGGCAACCAATTTACGCGCAGCAGTGTCCTACAAGTGATCAGTGAAGTGAACAAGTTATTATGATTATTAAGTGTAGGGATATCCATCCATGAAAAACATTTTTCTGTCCAATATTTGGCTAGTGTTTACTTCCCTTTTATTATCTCTGTTCTGTTTTTAAAGGTCCCATTTCTCAGTTCCCACCAGCGTTCAGCAACTTCCTTTCACAGCAGTGCGACATGCTGAATTTTGGAATAATCCGAAATTACTTTGACTGCTCATTCATCCAACAAAAATCATCCCCTGACCGCGCTGAGATTCAGACTTTGAGAAATAATGTCCAATAGGACAAGTGCTGTTGTGCAACTTTTTGTATTTGTACTATAATTCCTCCGGTAATAATCCCTCCAACAAAAACATTCGGTCACTCAATCCAGCACTGTACGTGGGCATTTCTGTGCGCAATTGGCTGCCACAAAATACACACTAAAGTCACTTCATAATGTATTCTGTGAAGTGTTTTTATGGCTACACAGTATAGATCAGAGGGAAAGAGCAAAGCTCTAGATTCTGTGACAATGTTTATTTTATTTTTCCTTTAATCAGCCTCTGATAACATGTCAAAAAAAAGTTTCAAACAGAAAATTATGGTTTGTGGCAGAAGCCAAAAATAATTGACGTCACTTATATGATGAACTAATTACTGGGGCTGTCACATTGGTATTCACTTGTAACCTATTGCTATATATAGCCACTGTAATGTGCCTCTGTTTAAAAAGGATTAGAATTCTGATCTCTTCTCCCATTCCCATTTGGACCTCTCTATTTCCTATCCTCAGCCTTCAAATCCGCAGTTCATGATTTGTGTAGAAACAAGTACCATAGGGAACTCCACTGAGCTCCCTTTGGCCTCTTAAGACTCCAATTCCAATTACATATCTCTTCTTTGACCATGCTTTCAATCAGCCTCCTTCCCCCACTGCCTTCCACCCTCCCCAATCCCTACCCCAGCTCGTGTCCAGAATACTGTCTGTCCAGTGCCTTGGGATGCCCTCCCAATCTGAAAGGCTCTATACAAATGTAATGTTGTTGTTCTTGTTCTTGTAACCGAGCACACTGTAGCGTGGTCAGGAAATGATTTTGGTGGATGAATGAGCAGTCAGAGCACTCCTTCTCTGCCCCCAAGCTACTATAGTGTACTGCTATTTGAGGTTGCAATGTTACGCAAATAGTTGCATTGTTAGCACTGACCTACTTTACTCCTTGATTCTGTATTTGTTTGGAAGCAACAACAAAAAACGGAAGCTTTTATTAACAGCATCATTGGTCATAATTGGGATATCCTGAAGTCATAATTGTATGGAAGATATTAAACACACTTTTGAAAACACCAATGTTTGTAAACAGGAATCAGCCAGATGCCATTCAGCCTAATTCACCAGCTTGGTTGATTTTTTAGTCCCAAACTACTCACCCTGTCTTTATACCACTCCTACCCGAATATCTGTCTAGCTCTCTTAGAAGCATCCCTTATGATTCCGCTTCTGCAGCTTTCCGCAGCAGAGTTCCACATCTTCACCAATCTCTGAGTGAAGCAATGCTTTGTGACCTAAGGTCTAATCGTCTTAGTTCCGATTGTAAGATTATGTCTCTGTGTAATGGATCTTTTTTCAAAAGGGAAGATCCATCCACTATCGAACCAGTCAATAGCTTTCATTACATTAAAAATATTACCCCAGTCTACCCAGCCTCTCATCATAGCTGACCTAGTAGCATACTTGCAGCCATTGTGCTACCTGATGACTGATGATGGCACACAAAGTAACGCTTGTCCTCAATGCTGTGGAATCTCACTTGGGCTCTGGTAACGCTGGCACAGATGCCGGTCAAGGTTCCCTTTAAGTCACTCCTAAAACTCTGATCCTAGATTCTCGGAAGAAGCTTTAAGAATACCCAGCAGTAATGAGCTACTCAGAAGAGCATCAGACAGTGAGATGGTTCTAAAGCCGAAAGAATCCATATCATTGTAAATAAAATGACTGACTTCTCTAGGAACATAGGAAGGAACATAGGAAAATAAAAATAGGAGTAGATCATTCAGCCCTTTGAGCCTGTTCCACCATTTAATTAGATCATGGTTGATATGTAGCTGTCAATTCCAATTTCCATATTTTACCCTATATCCCATAATACCCTGACCTACCAAACATGTATCAACTTCAGTCTTGATAGTGTGGATAGATTCAGCATTCACAGCCTTTTTGTGGAGAGGTTTCCAAATTTCTACCACTCCTTGAATATCAAAACACTTCCTAATTTCACTGTTAAATTGCCTGATTCCTAATTTTAAGACTATCCCAATTGTTTTGTATTTCCTCACCAGAGGAAATAGGTATCTACCTTATTGAATTGCTTCATCATTTTAAACACCTCAATCAAATCACCACTCAACCTTCTAAACTCAAGGGAATACAATCTAATAATTATTATTATTATTAATACAATCTATATTTATGCATCTTTTCCTTGTAACTTAACCCTTGAAGGCCTGGTAACATTCTGGTAGACCTGCACTGCACCCCCTCTAGGGACAATAGATCTTTATTTGCTGAAATGTTGTGCCCAAATCTGATTGCAGTCTCCAGATCTGTACAGCTGAAGCATAATTTCTTCCCCTTTGTTTCCAAGGCCCCTCGAGACAAAGGTCAACATTCATTCAACTTTTGATTACTTTTTGCAACTGGAAATTAGCTTTTGGGTGATTTGTGGTTATGGACACCAAAATCCCTTTGCTTCTTAGATACTCCCCATTAAAAAAAATCTATTTTATGTTTTCTTCGATCACTAGAGGATGACCATGCACTTCCCTACATTGAACTCCATCTGCTACATCTATATCCACTCACTTAATCTGCCTAAATTCCTTTGTAACGTCCTACTCCCATCTACACAACTGAACCTTCGATCTTAGTCTCCTTTTCACCCTTTACACGCTCCCTCTGGGCGATGTCATCCGCAAACATGGGGTAAATTTCCACATGTATGCGGACGACACCCAGCTGTACCTTTCTGCCTCATCCGTCAACCCCCAGACCATCGATGTTCTGACAGCATGTCTGTCCGACACTGAGTCCTGGACGAGGGACAACTTCCTGCAATTGAAAGTGAGTAAGACCGTGGCCCTCCTGATTGGCTCAAGCCAGCGCCTCCGCACATCGGGCGCTGCCAGCCTCAACATCCAAGGCTGTACTCTCCACCTCACAAAGCCAATCAGGATCCTTGGCGTCATGTTCGATCAAAAACTCTCCTTCCTCCCCCACATCCGTGCCTTGACTTGCACTGCTTATTTCCACCTGCGCAACATTGCCAGGCTCCGCAATTATCTTACCTCCCGCGCTGCCGAAACACTCGTGCACGCGTACATCACCTCGAGGCTGGACTATGGAAACTCTCTCCTCGTCGGCCTCCCCAGCTCCTCCACTCACAGGCTGCAGGTCATTCAAAACTCTGCAGCCCGTGTATTATCCCGCACCCGCCTCCACGACCACATAACCCCCACCGTCGCCCGTCTCCACTGGCTCCCCATTCTCCAGAGGATCGAGTTCAAGATCCTCGTCCTCACCTTCAAGGCCTTACACGGCCTTGCCCCGCCCTATTTAACCAACCTACTTTCCCCCTACAAGCCCACCCGGACTCTCCGTTCAACAGGACTTGGCCTGCTCCAAGCCCCCCGCCCAAACCGCCCCACCATCGGAGGCCGGGCCTTGAGTTTCTCCACTCCCACCCTATGGAATGCCATCCCCCAATCTCTCCATCTCTTTTCTTCCCTTTCCTCTTTCAAGGCCGGTTTGAAGACTTTCCTCTTCGACCGTGCCTTTTGTTCCACCCCGAATTTTTCGACCTTCCCTTCGTGCCTCACACCTTCCCAAACACTCCCCTCCCAGCTCGGGTCACACGCCTCCTGTGCAGTGCCTTGGGATGTCCTCCCGACGTGAAAGGCGCTCTATAAGTGTAATTTGTTGTTGTTGTTGTTGTTGTCTGCACACTTTGATATAAACCTTTCGATTCCTTCATCCAACTCATTTATATATATATTTCTCATCGGTCTGTGGCATCTGTGGAAGTGCAACTTTTTCATGGCCATAATCCCTTGTCTCACACATTGGCATTGATGGTGTTCAATATGTGCCAGAACTCAGAACATGTTTAAATTGAAATATTACTCTGTTCTTCTAGTTCAAGCTAATAGCATGCTTCCAGTGTGGTGGCCTCAGAAGAAGATGTTAAAGACATTCTGATCTCAAGTTATCTTTACAGAGTTTTGGGGGGAAGAGACATTCTATCAGGGTCCATATTTACTCTATTTATGTAGCTTTATGTATTTAATTGTCTATTTATAAAGCCAAACATTGAAGCCACTTTTATGTAAGTACTTTTAAGAATGTATCAATGTTACCAGAAATGAATTATTCTCATTGTACTTTTCTAGTGAAACTTATTTATTATGGGGACTGTCAGAAAACGTGGATGTATTTTGAAGGGTTTTGTATGGCTCTTTGTACACAGGTATAAATTGGAGAGGAAATAATAGAATCCACAAGCAGTCTCCGTGTTATTTTGGGGATCTAACATATGTTTAAATTCAGAAATTCATAATATATCCATTAAGAATCATCCAGATATGCAGGTTGCAGCATTTCAACTCTAGGACAACAGACATAATTATTTTTCTCTCTTGTGCATTTTCTTTTTCAAATATCAGTTACGGCAACGAACAACTAAGTAGGACAGACATTATAACCAACTCACTGATCTTACACCATATCAATAGAAAAGCCAGGATTACCCATGTTCAGCTAAAGCAGAAAATCTGCTCTGAGTCTCGCTACATACAATTTCACTCACAATTCATTGCAGGAGACTGCAGCGAGATAAAGAGGTCTCTGCCAAGTTGTATTGCAGGCAGAAATCACAGGCGTACAGAAGCACACTCACCCTTTTAGGTTCCTTAAATTATGCCTTTAGTTTCCCTGCTGAGTGTGTTGCAGACTGAATGTGAATTTAAAATATATATAAATCGTGAAAGTGAGTTGCCAGCACCATGGGGAGGTCAGTTTGAAAGAAATTTATGATCAGTCTTTCAAAACTCTCTTATGGTATTATCAGTGCCCACTATGATATTGTTTAGCATTTCCTACAAGTAGCAATTAAATGATTTCCTTATACTTTCTGAATTCCACACACCTTGTTTGATGTTATGATTCCTTTGGTAACCAGAAGCCACTGATTTTGATCTTCATCTCTTCTGTAATCTTTCCAGTCAATCCTGTAATGTAAAGATATGGTGTAATGATGCAAGAAATATCATATATGTTTAAAAGATATGCACATTTACAATATTTCAATATGAATACTTTATATGAAATAAACCCTTACATTTTTTGGCTTGAGATAATTTCTCCTCAGCTTAATTCCTGTTCCTGAAAATATCTTGCACGTGCAACACGAAGTATTTAATACTGTTTCAATTTCTGTCTGTAATTTATCTCTGTGTTTCTCATATTTTATTGCATCTAATTAGACTTGCCTCCGAATCAATTTTCTCTGCGTCATTTCTTCCTTTCAAACAAAATCCTCCCAGACTGGAGCTGAACCCAAGCGTCGAAAATAATTTCAGTTATTAGGAATCAAACAAATGTAAGGCCTCTTGTATACTACACTCATTTGCACAAATAATCACAATGATAAAATAAGCCTTGCATTTGATATAGAACCTTTCGTGTTATGAACACATTTCAAAGTGCCTCACAAGATTTACTGTACTGCAAAGTTCATTGAGGCTGTGTAGTTTGTAGGCGAACGTGGCAGCCAATTCGCACTCTGCAATGTCCCACAAACAGCAATGAAGTGAATACCAATCTTATCTGGGGCTTGTTGGCCAGGATATTGACATTCATAAGCACCTGCTTCAAAATTATAAAATAATTTAGAAAATCAGGTGCAAATAATTTCCCTCTTTCTGTTCCCAAGGCTTAAACTCAAACAAACTTGTTAGGATTGCATGAGTCTGTTTGTCCAAGTGTCCTTTCACTCCTGTGACTTGCACTCAAATCCTGCTCATACAAAGCAACATAAAACAAAAACAGAAATCAGACCCTGTTCTGACGACGACAACATTAACAAAATTACATTTTTCAATTGCCTTTCACGTTGGGAGGACATCCCATGGTGCTGGACGAGGGGTCATGGACCTGAAAAGTTGACTCACTTTCCTTTCTCCATAGATGCTGCTAAGTGTTCCCAGCAATTTCTATTTTTGCTTCAGACTTCCAGCAACTGCAGTATTTTGCATTTTGTTCAAAACAAAATCAAGCATTTTTGCTTTATAACCTGTAAACTTCAATTAAATACCGGTAAGTTTGGGAAGCCTTAACCTTATTCTCAGTGAGTATGCATTCACAGCTCAAAATTGCCTCTTATTCTGCATGAACTGGCATTAAAACGAAAGATTGTTGCACGTCAATAATTCATTCTAGTGTAGCAGAGAATGATTTCCTGAGCTTGAAGAGTGCTGACTGGCTGGTGCTTAGTGAAAGCTTTAGAGGGGATTTTCAATTTCTGAATCAAATATACGAAGACATCTAGCAGAAGCAATAATATAATGTAAGTATACAATATGGATGTACCATGGAAATCAACCATTGGGCTTGTTGGGCTAAATGACCTTCTTGTGTTCCAGACTTGTATCTTGTCATGTAATAGTGTCAGGCATAACTTCATCTAAAATACAGCTTGTTGCATCTTCTGTATTATTTGTTACGATTTACTAATGTGCATATTGATTTGGTTTATATTAAACTCAATAGTTCATTGTGAATAAACTACTGAAGAACCTGAAAGTATCATGGACTTAGCCTTAGGATTATTGTAGTAAGATGTAATGTAAAATTATAAAAATGTGTAAATTCAGTCTTTGGAATACGCTTTGTGAATTTAAAATTCAGTTTACGAATTTCCTCAAATTACCTAGTTTTGCATTTCAAGTCAGTTGTCTTAAGGTTCAAACTGTAAGAAATTTAGGACCTCAAAATGCCAAGAGCCTTAAGAAAACCGCATGTTGCTTTCATCAGGATTTGTAAGAATGACTGACTGACGGTCAGAATGTGAGTCCAACAGTTTCATTGATCATGGTTAACAGCATAACTCGGGATTCCAATAAGTCATCCATCCAAACTCCTCAGCCTTCCAAACAATGTGGCACTGACACAGATCTTAAATTGAAGTATCATGGGTGCCTCGAGCACACTTGGCATGTAATACATTTTTTGCATGGTCGCACACCATTCATACTTTTCGGGAGTGAAATCCCTTGTGCTTGATGTAAATAATTAGTGGGGCCACATGCATACAATCGATTATCCATTGCCTTCTTAACATCCCGCCTCCTGTGAAATTTGTTACTGCTTCTCTACTAAGTTTTATTCCCCCTTGAAAAGTGAATAGACCTTGCAGGCCTTCCAAAACAGAGCTTCTGCCATTTGTTAAATGAAATGGATAACTGAGTTGTCTCGTTTTAGCGCTTTGAGGGATTTTATTCAATAGTAGTTTAAAATGATCGATATTTTGTAGCCAGGGCAGAACAGTGCTCATATATAATGAAATAGTAATTTCCTATTACATCCCATCAGTTTTCATATTCACTCTTCCTCTTCATGCTGGGGAACCTCAGTCTTTCAATGCTCTGTTGCAAATTTCCGTATCACCTAGAAACCACCATACATCCTTGTGTTTCTCCTGCACAATTGATGCCTGTGAATTGCAGCATTCATTCTATTTTCATTGCTCACCAAGGCAATACAAAGAAAACACAGTCACAAACTTTTGTAAAACCAAATCCATAAAATGGCACATGAAAGACAATAACAACAACGTAATTACATTTGTATAGTGCATTTCACATAGGAGGATGTCCCAAAGTTCTGGACAGTCAATGTTTGAGACCCAAGCTTGGATTGGAATCGGAGAATGCGGAGGGAAAGGAGGGGATTTGGGGTGACCAATGGAGGGATTTGAAGGAAGCTAGGGATGGGACAAGGCAATGGGAGTGCGGGATGGAATTCGAGAGGTTAGGGGCAGAGTGGCTGTAGGCCACTGAATGGTGGGGTGGGTGTTTCAGAGGACAAGGAGCAAGCTGGAGCCCACTAAGTGGAGGGAGCAGGCAGGTTGGTAGGGGTTTAGGAGGTTGCAGAGGTAGGGTGGAGCAAGGCGATGAAGTGCTTTTTTAGGTGAGGACACAGGCCACAGAGTTCTGGATGATCTGCAGCCTATGGAGGAAGGAGTTGAGAAGACCAATGTGACCGTGGGTGTAATCAAGGCTGGATGTGATGAAGGCATGAATGAGATGACATGGTGCCCTCTTCACATTTGCTGGATTGTTCTTTGGCTAGTTGGTCATCTGATTGATAGTTTAACACAAAGTAAGATCTCAATTTTGGGCACTTCTTAATGGAGTTGATTTATATGGAATAAGAATAATAATATTATTTATATTTGGTATAGCATCTTTCATGCCGGTAAGACATCCCAAAGCTCTTCACAGGACCCACTGTAGTGTAGCTACTTTGTTTTGTGGGTGAGCAAATCCAAGGAGGATAAATGGCATCTTCTTCCAGTAACTGGAAGTATTTCACTCTACTCCAACCCTTGGGAACCTTGACTGACTCCTATTTTCCTTATCAAGAAAACTTTAAATACCACAAATCGGACCTTACTCTCTAAGTCAAAACACATTGAGAGTAATGATCATTTTAAGATTTTGTGTGACTAAAGTCCAAGGCAGATAGAACATAGCCCACTGACTAACCAAAGAACTGTTACATATAATCCTACGTACGATCCCTTGTCACCCTTCCTATAACATTTACCACTTTTTAAGCAGGTTCTTTAAACAGTCAACAATCTCATAGATGGTTGAATAATATTTATAATTTATTTTACATCACCACAAATCAAGGATATACAAGAACAGCCAAAGACACAGATATTATTAATATACTGACTAGTCAACCTTTAAACCCACATAATACTGTAAGCACTAGGAAAACTACTAGGGCTCTGTCCTCGGTCCACTCCTCTTCAATCTGTACATGCTGCCTCTTGGTGACATCACCTGCAGACATGGGGTCAACTACCAACTGTACACAGATGATGCCCAACTGTCTTTCTGCCTTTATATAGCGCCTTTCAGTCCGGAGGATGTCCTAATAGCAAAAAAGCATTAAGATATTGAAGAGGAATCTTGATGCCTGTATGAAAGGGAATAGGAGAGAGGAACAGGAGGCTGGAGCTCATTTTGAGGACATACAGGAGAAAGAATTGAGCAGTGGTATAGGGGAGAGGAGATAACCATATAGAAGTACCGGTATATGGGAGGAGAGATTGGGAAGGACAAGTTTGCAAGGCTATGGGGAGAGAGCAGGGGAGTAGGATTGATTTGGACAGCTCTTTTCAGAGAACCAGGACAGAGAGGATGGGCCGAATGTCTTCCTTCTGTGCTATATTCTTTAATAATAATAATTCTTGCATTTGATATAGCACTTATCATGTCTTCTAGACATCTGTAAGCGATTCACAGAATACAATGCAACTTTCTGGGTGAAACG
Organism: Hydrolagus colliei; assembly: GCA_035084275.1. Taxonomy (NCBI): domain Eukaryota; kingdom Metazoa; phylum Chordata; class Chondrichthyes; order Chimaeriformes; family Chimaeridae; genus Hydrolagus; species Hydrolagus colliei. The sequence continues at coordinate 30,960,544 of CM068744.1, forward strand.
TGGCAGCCAATTGCGCACAGCAATGTCCCACAAAAAGTTGTGGGTTCAAATAACCAACTTATTATTGTATTTGTTGTGATGGATTATTATCAGGTGTGTGGATTAAGGAAAGTTTCACCCTGCTTGGAATCAAACCCAAGTTTCTCGCCTGAGTGCTCTAACACCTGAGCTACAAAACTCCACGACGATTAAGAAGGGTCTCATGTGGAATATAAACACTGTCACAGATTAGTTGAACCAATTGGCTGAGTATTTTTATGAACCACCAATGATCTGTTGCAAAAGGACATTTTCAGATTTGAGTCATTTGCCCATGTGGAGTCCTGTAGCTCAGTGGTTAGAACACTCAACTTGCAAGCAAGAGACCTGGATTCAATTCCAGGCAGGGCAAAACCTTGGTCAGGTTTCCTTACTCCACACGTCTGATATTAATCCCTCTGAATAAAAAAATAATAAATTGGTCATTTCAATCCACAACTGTTTGTGGGATACTGCTGTGCAATTGGCTGCTGCATTTCACCCACAATTATTTAGTCAGCATATTCACTTTACAGCATATTCTGCAAAGCGCTTTAAGACATCTAGAAGATGTGAAAAACGCTATATCAAGTGCAAGGATTATTATTATTAACAAAATACATGTTTTATTTCTTCTGGATCTGATTATTTTGTCTTTTTTCCCTAAAATGTCATAAACCAATCAGGCTAAATGATTCATTAACTCTTCTGGTTTAGGTTTTATTTTCATTTCATTCAGTTCCCTTGTCAGTCTTAAACGTCTCTTATTTCTATAAGATTAAAATTCAAATATAATAATCTTATTTAAATGGTTGAATCCACATCTTCTCAGCCTACTTTGTCATATCATTACCGTTTTATCTTGTAATGGACATGAAATCTGAACATTTCCTTTCCACATTGACTTTCGTTTCATAGCTTGTGCCTTTTGGATCAAAGGGTCTCTTGAGCCTCTGTATGATGGTTGTATAATATCTTGGTAATGCAACACATTTTGCTCAGAGATAATAATTTCAGTATGTTACCATTCAAGATCTGCTTCTCCAAAACTACTTCTTTTCCATCAATTGGATCGGCAGTGTGAAATGAAATACATTGTCTTTTTCAATTGAGTGGAGTTAGGAGAATAGCCCAAAGTCACATTTCCATTTATTCACATTGTGCTTCCTTTCTCTGCTGTAATGAAGAAAATATCTACTTTCATGGAAGTTATGCTTACAACATTCAGTTCTTGTAATCCATCTCATATGTGTGCCTCATCAGATTACACTTCAGACAAACTTTGTTCAATTTACAAGTTACAAATCGAATCAGTTTGAACAACAGATATAAAGCCAACCAACAATCTAAAGGTGTCTTTTGGAAGGATTATTAACAGGCATGTGGAGTAAGGAAACTTGCCTAAGGATTCACCCTGACTTGGCGGGAATCAAACCCAGGTCTCTCGCTTGGGGGCGAGGGCTGTAACCACTGAGCTAGATGGAATACATACGTTCTTCTTGCATCCTGTTTACTTAATTCTGGAGAGTACAAGAACAACAATTTGCATTTATATATCGCCCTTCATATAGGATAGCGTCCCAGAGCACTCCGTAGTGGTGGAGCACAACGCTGAGCCAGGGGGAGGAGAGACGTAACCATTGGCATGGTCGAATAGGAGGTCTTCAGGCACAATCTGAAGTTGGGGAAGGAAACAGCATAGCATAGGGATAGAGAAAGTATGTTCCAGAATTTCAAGGTGGAGTGGTTGAGTGTGCCCTCGCCGATGATGGAACAGAACTATTGCAGAGGGCTTGCAGGAGGCCTGAGCCAGTTGAGCAGAGACAATGGGTAGTGGTCTGGGGAGTAAGCAGGTTGGACAAATAGGGAGATACCAGGGCATGAAGAGATTTGGGGCTTCAGATTCTCAGTAAGCAGAAAAGACTTCTTTATAATGTTACATAATCAATCCTAGCCAATCAGTACTCAACACCACACCAGTTCAGTGCCCCAAACACCCCTACCCACCCACCTCTGTTCCCAGCTCACTTAACCCCAACTCTCTCCATCGCTATCCCCCATGTCTCCATCGCTTTTCCCACTTAACTTGCACTCCAGCTTCCCTACAGCAATACACTTCTGCCCCAACTAGCACAACTACTTACTAGTTCCGCTTCACACCTTCTCTCTACTTTCCCTCCTGCCTAACACCACCCCCAAGCCATCTGCATGCCAGATCCCTTTACCACAGCTCAGCTCTCAATTTCCCTTGCCCCACCCTTAATCCCCAGTCCACTTCTTACACTGGCCCAGCCCACCACTGCTAAACCCTTTTCAATTTCAGTTGATTTCTCGTTCCAGCCTACCTTTTCCCATCAGCCACATGCCCAGTTTGTGGAGGTAGCAGAAATCACAGCCAAAGAGATCAGTGATTTTACTGCTTTTTGAAGCATTGATTATCAGGCAGCAAGATGCAGAAAGAAGGGGCAAAGTAGCCAAAAGTTTGTCCTCTGATGGTAATGGAGAATGGATGGAGTAAGTCACAGATTGGTGTCAGCTAAATGGAGGGAGTAAGGTTTCAAAAGATCAAAGAGATATGGTGAGGCAAGACCACAGAAGCATTTGCAGGTGAGGAAGAAAGTCTTAAATTCAATATAGGTAGAAACAAAGAGTCGTTTGTGCTGGGCAAGGATGTAATAATAATAATCCTTGCATTTGATATAGTGCTTTTCACATCTTATCGACATCTCAAAGCTCTTTACAGAATATACTGTAAAGTGAATTGATTGTATGTTTGTGGGCGAAATGCGGCAGCCAGTTGCGCACAGCAGTGTCCCACAAACAGTCGTGGATTGAACTCATATAAGAAATGAGTTATGGAATCTAATGCTTGAGAGGATAGGGACTGCAAATTTCTGGATGATATGGAACTTGTGTTGAGTAAAGATGGGAGGGAGGGGTCGAGGAAGGCAACGAGCAGTATGACAGAGAAGTCAAGCTCGGAGGTTGCAAAAGCGTGAAAAGAAGTAAGAAATAATGGAATACTATGTGTTTTTTTTCCATAGAGCCAGACAGGAAATTCTCGATTGTGTCATTACCCCCAAAAAATCCATTAACTTTGTGACCCTGAATTTAATATCTCTCTGCGAACTGTACAACCTAAAAGCTATCAGTCCTCTCCACCCCCACTCATAGTATTAGTCAGTAGATGGCAGGCTTGCTCCATTGAGTGCTTTGCTGTTGCTGCTTATTCTGAGCCTACTAAATAGAAACCCCTGCAGCGCAAATTTCGAGATAATATCATTGTTAGAAAATTATCTTTTTGTAAACCCACAGCAATAAACAATTTATTTGAACTGATAATTTTAGTACATGGCAATGTTGATATATCGTAAAGCAGCTGAATTATTCTAAATAATAAACCAGTGTGACTTTTTATCAGAGAATTGAATCCTCGTGAGACATATGAAACACTGTAGAACCAGATTCAATGTCAGCACTCACACATTTCTTAGCAATAGCTGCTGTACTATACATGCTTTAGAAAGCTTCGAAACACATATAAAATATACAATCACTAGATTTTGCAGCAAATCCTCTGAAGCATTTAGAAAAGTCTTCGCGACATGAAAAGATACAACAACAACAATAATAAAATTGCATTATAGAGCGCCTTTACGTTGGGAGGACGTTCCAAGGTGCTGAGAGTACTATGATACTATACATCAAATGCAAGGATTATGTTTATTGGTAAATTTCAAAAAGCAGCTTTTTTGTATCACTGCTGAAAGCAAAATTGTCACACATTGTTTGACTCATAACTGTGGTACAGGATATTATCATTATTGATAATTATCACAGCTACCACAAATTCTGCCAAAAGCAACTGATACTTACCTTGAGGGTAACTCTCCTTGCCCCTCAACCCCCACTCCTCACCCGTCCCCATCTCCCCACCTGCAGTTTCACTTGGTCTGGGATCTGCACATCTTTAAAGATCTTTTTTTTTCAGGGGTTAAAAGTAGGATGATCTTTGCAAATGCCTGTTTGAAAAAGAAGGCATTGTGGTCCCAGAATTTATTGTACTTCAATGAGCTCGATGCTCCGTGTTGCTTGAAATCCTTTGGCGATGTGATGACTACACCCTACATTAAATACTGAAGTGATATTTAATGATATGGTTAGTATTGATGTAATGATAAAAAAAATCCACACAATGTAGCACATTTTCTTTTACCTTAGAAAACAAAGGATGCAGAGTGAAAATATATTTCACCCTAAGGGAAATACTGTTCAATGCATTTAAAGACAAAATGAGCTTTAAATTCCTTCCATTGTTTGATAAATGTGCTTTCACAATGTTTTCTTATTCCTTCCATTTGTGCAAAGATTGACAAACAAGCATCCCAAAACATATGTGCTTGTTTAAAAGTATTTAAGGAACTGAGATGATGGAAATCAACATGAATGTTGAGCAGCCACAGAGAAAAGATGTTTAAACCATCGTTTTCTGAGAAAATTATTTTTTGTTTGTGGCATATCAATAATAATATTGTTTTTGTAATCATTGCATTTGTAATGATTTAAATTATTTCAATTTAATGATTTAAATTCAATGCTTTAAATTTAAAAAGCTGCAATAATTTTAAGGAACTAAAAGATTGAAATGAACGTTGTTAAAATGGTAATATACTTGACCACAACAGTCGTAGTAATGCCAATACAAATAGTATTACAGTGTACTACTATTGTTGTGGTTGTGTTTCTCATCGTGTTGTTAACATATTCCAAATGTGGTTCAAGAGGTGTACTATGACTGTACAGTTGCAGCAGCCAATTTGCACATAGCAATATCGCATAAACAGACATGAAGTGAATGATTAAATATATCTGAGGGTTGTTGGCCAAGACACATAAGCAGGCAGATGGGACTTAAGGAACATAGAAACAGGAGACGGCAACTCAGCCCCTCAAGCCTGTTCCACCAATCTATTAGATCATGGCTGATCTGTACCTCAACTCCATTTGCCTGCCTTTGCCTCATCTCCCTTAATACCCAGACCTAACAACAATCTATTAACTTCAATCTTGAAAATTTCATTCACAGCCCTTTGGGGGAGAGAGAGTTGCAGATTTCCACTAGCCTTCTTGGTAATCTCTTCCGGTCATGAATTATATAATAAATAATCCTTGCATTTTGATATAGCACTTTTCACATCTTATCGACATCTCAAAGCGCTTCACAGAATATACTGGAAAGTGAATTGACTGTATATTTGTAAGCGAAACGCGGCAGCCAATTGCGCACAACAGTATCCCACAAACAGTCGTGCATGACAAATTTTTATTTTTGTGCGTTTTTTGGATGGATTATTATTAGGCGTGTGGAGTAAGTTTCTCCAACCTCCCGTTTTTATTTAAGGTCCTTGAAAGAGTGGTTGCCTCCCAGCTCCGCTCTTTCCTCTCAACTCACTTACTCCTTGAACCCCTCCAATCAGGCTTCTGCCCTGCTCACAGCACGGAAACTGCCCTGGTCAAGGTCACTAATGACATCCTAACCGCCTGCGACCAGGGCTCCCCCTGCCTCCTCGTCCTCCTTGACCTGTCTGCTGCGTTTGACACAGTCGATCACACCATCTTCCTCCAATGTCTTTCCTCCCACCTCAACCTTCAAGGCACAGTCCTTGACTGGTTGCATTCCTACCTGCCCCACTGCCTACATTTTGTATCTTCCAACGGTTTCTCCTCAAACCCCCGCACAGTTTCTCATGATGTCCCCCAGGGCTCTGTCTTTGGCCCCCTCCTTTTCACCATTTACACGCTCCCTCTGGGCGATGTCATCCGCAAATATGGGGTAAATTTCCACATGTATGCGGACGACACCCAGCTGTACCTTTCTGCCTCATCCCTCAACCCCCAGACCATCGATGTTCTGACAGCATGTCTGTCCGACATTGAGTCCTGGACGAGGGACAACTTCCTCCAATTGAACGTGAGCAAGACCGAGGCCCTCCTGATTGGCTCAAGCCAGCGCCTCCGCACATCGGGCGCTGCCAGCCTCAACATCCAAGGCTGTACTCTCCACCTCACAAAGCCAGTTAGGAACCTCGGCATCACGTTCGACCATAAACTCTCCTTCCTCCCCCACATCCGTGCCTTGACCGGCACCGCTTATTTCCACCTACGCAACATTGCCAGGCTCCGCAACTATCTCACCCCCCATGCTGCTGAAACACTTGTGCATGCATACATCACCTCACGGCTGGACTACGGAAACTCTCTCCTCGTCGACCTCCCCAGTTCCTCCATTCACAGGCTGCAGGTCATCCAAAACTCTGCAGCCCGTGTACCCACCTCTGTGTACCCGCACCCACCTCCGCGACCACATAACCCCCACCCTCGCCCGTCTTCACTGGCTCCCCATCCTCCAGAAGATCGAGTTCAAGATCCTCGTCCTCACCTTCAAGGCCTTACATGGCCTTGCCCCGCCCTATTGAATCGATCTACTCTCCCCCTATAAGCCCACCCGGACCCTCCGTTCAGCGGGAATTGGCCTGCTCCAAGCCCCCCGCCTGAACCGCCCCACCATCGGAGGCCGGGCCTTCAGTTTCTCCGCTCCCACCCTGTGGAATTACATCCCCCAATCCCTCCGCCTTGTTTCTTCCCTTTCCTCTTTCCTCTTTCAAGACTGGTTTGAAGATTTTCCTCTTCGGCCGTGCCTTTTGTTCCCCCCTGAATTTTTTGACTTCCCCTACATGTTTCACCCCTTCCCGAACACTCCCCTCCCAGCTCGGGTCACACGCCTCCTGTGCAGAGCCTTGGGACGTTCTCCCGACGTGAAAGACGCTTTATAAGTTTAAGTTGTTGTTGTTGTTTCACCCTGATTCTGTCTGGATTCGAACATAGGTCTTATGTTTGTAAGGCGAGTACTCTGACCACTGAGCTACAGCAGCACCTTTAGATAATTGCTAATAATCAAATTGCTCGTTAGATAAAAAAAACTTCCTATTATTAGATCTGAAATTGCCATTCAACTCTGAACCTGTGCCCTCTTGTTCTGCAGCCTTGATAGCTAAGGATTTAGTTTCTCAATCTCATTTAAAATCTTGTATTCCTCCATAAGATCCCCTGTGAGGCAACTCTTTTCAAAGCTGACAAGCTACCTGTCTAATCATTACTGATACTTCCCTCCTCTAATACTGGGGATCTGATTTGCTGCTGCCTCTAGAGTCTAGGTAGCTTCTTCATGTTGTTGCAACATTACGCAGAAATTTCAGGTGCATTCAGAATACAATACAGATTAAACATGAAATCTGGGTATCTGATATTAACTGATTTAGCATCAAAAGACAAAAATACTATAGATGTTGGAAATCTGAAATAATAACAGAAGTTGCTGCGAACAATTAGCAGGTCAGGCAGCATCTATGGAGAGAGGTAAGTGAATTAACCTTTCAGGTCGATGACATTTCATGAGAACTGAAAGGTTTTGATGAAAAGTTATTGACCTGATTTAGCAGCATCCTGTTTGCCTTGGTTATTGCTGCTTCTTACTGTTTTGACACAGTAAACAATGAGTTAACCAGCACCCGTCAGTCTCGATCAGCTTTCACCTAGGCAAGTTCCATTTCATCCATGGAATATACACCCCCTCTGTTTCTACTTAATATATGTTGTATCTTTCATTTATCTGTAATAAAGTTAATTTGTCTGTCATCAATTATGTGCCTGCCTATCAAGGCTCTGTTAGTAAGACTTTTGCTGCTTCCTCTGATTCTACAATTCCCCCTACAACTTGGTGTGATCTGTAAATTTAATTACGTCGCACCGAGTATGTCAATCAAGGCCAAAAATATACACAAATTCCCATCTTAACATCATAGTTCATTCCCTCTAACGTATAGATAGTGTTTATCTCTTCCACTGTAAGAGATGGACGCCATAAAGGTCAGGTGTCCTACTCGGCATCTTCTTTCAATAAGGGATGAAGGCATCAGTAGATTTCCTGAAGCATTTTCACTGCTCTCTTTTCACCCTTTTTCAAGAACCACCTTTGAGTAGCTGTAATAACAGATTAACATCTGATCAGTTGAACCAGGAAATGATCATCAACCAATGCCACACGGTCGGCCTGGCTGTCCAATATTGCTCACTCTGGAATATTGTCGCATATTTCGTTACTTTAGCCATTTCCTTAAGCAAGTCCTTATATCACCTTACATTTAATAGTCTAATATATATGCAGGGATTTCAGCTCTCGTTGCTGAGACCTTGCTACCTACTGTTCCTGCCTTTAGGCTTGATACTGAGAGGCATTCATGGCAGGTTTGTCTGAACAATTTTATGTTGTTTTCACATTTGCTGCCAGTGATATAGGTACCGGCAGACAGGTTTCTTATAATGTCCTCTTGCAGGGTAAGTTTTATTGTTCACAAAAACTCCAGTCTCTTCCCCGCCAGGTCCAAAAAGGCAGGGGAAACCTTCGACAAGTTTCCTTACTCCACACGCCTAATAATAATCCCTCTAATAAAAACAATAATAAATCTGTCACTTCAAACCACGACTGTTTGTGGGACACTGCTGTGCAATTGGCTGCTGCATTTCACCCACAATTATACAACCAAATCACTTTACAGTATATTCTGTGAAGTGCTTTGAGATATTTAGAAGTTGTGATAATTCACTATATCAAATGCAAGGATTATAATTATTATTATTCCCTGTGTGACGTTTCTTCTGCTTCGAGGTTCGAATCACTGAAACCATGTAGTATAATATTCTAGTATAATAGAAGGAGACTGTCTGTCTCCTTCCACTCCTCTGTTTGTACCTTCCAGGCAGCTTGGTGTTGCTTACAAAAACAGAAGTTTGCTGGGAACACTCAGCAGATCAGGTAGCATCTATGGACAGAGGAATGTGAGTCAATGTTTCGTGTCCAGTAACCTTCAGCAGCTGACCAACAACACATTGAGTGTTATGCCCCCTCTCTGCAATGCCTCTAGCCTCTTTGTCTGTGGGGTAACTATGCCTCGCTAACCCCCTGCCTCAAGTCTTTATGTGTGTATCTTGGCTGTCATCTTGACCTGAGTTGTCCTTCCCAAAAAATTTGCCATCATCTTTGCAATTCTGTCCATTCTCTCCGTTCTCTTCGCCTCCTATCCCACTTGGCCACCCCACAGCCTTCCTCTGCTCCAGCTCGGGCCTCCTCTGTCAGGCTGACTGTTGTACTCAGTGTTGTCTGTCTAACAGCAGCCAAGTGACTTCCCCATTCCCCACTATCACCGCGAGCCCCTCCAGACTCAGACTGCGAGGGCCAATCTCTCCTCCCTCATCCACATTCCCATCCTCCCTACCAATTGCTCCATCAACCTTTACTGTCTTACACATTCCCCTGGCTGCTGTCCCCACCACATTTGCCTACAAAATGTCCGCTCCCTCTGCAACAAGGCTCTGACCATCAATGACCTCATCGTCGATGAAAATATTGACAGCATGGCCCTCACTGAAACCTGAATTACTACAGGTGATACCTTCTCCCTCACTCTTGGAGATGAGGGCCACACCACCCGGCTATACCTTCCACCATACCAAATGTCCCAACCACCGAAACAGTGGTGTGGCCCTCACCTCCAGGACCTCACTTGCTCTATCCCTTTACTCCTCTGGCTCATTCACCTCATGCAAGCACCTTACACCATCCCTCAAAATCGTTCACTCAAAATTCTCCTCGTTTGATATTTCCACCCTTCTAGCTTCCTTCTGACACTGCTCTGAATTCCTTCTCATTCTCAGTGACTTCAAACTTCACTTCTTCCTGCTCTATCCATTTGGACGTCTCCACTCTCCTCTCCTTTCAAAACCTCTGCCTCCACATCCACTCTGATGTTCATATTCATGGCTACCCACCTGACCTGTTAATTACCTGGGGCAATAGTGTCTCAGATATCAGAATCACAGACAAAGCCATCTCCGATCACTATTTCATATCCTTTGACTCCTCAATCTCTCTCCCCACCACAAAACCCACCTCCATCTCCTACCAGTTCAGGAAGAAAATCTCTCCTCAATCCCTCTCCGCTGCTCACAGTGTCCCACAATCAGTCGTAATTTATGAATAAAATAGTATTTGCCAATGAGTTCAACTTGATTTAAAATTATTTTTGAAATTCTCTTTCTAGAACATGTATAAACTGCAGTCAATAGTGAATTCAAAGTATTCATTGAGCATTCAAGCATGAAATTCACTTCAAGTTTTAATGTTCACTGGATCACCAAAGTAGTACTGTTGAAAAAGGTGATTCAACTTTTGTGATATCACCCTCTATACTTTCCATTCTATAGACTTCCTATTTCAGCATCAATCATTCTTAAATATGACCAGCATTTGGGCTGTATCAGTCTTCCTGAAAACTCATTCTATTAATTAATTATCGATCGCTTAAAGAAATATTAATTACCCACCACTTCCTGGTTTCATTTCAAAAATAACTGTTCAAAACAACCTGTGCCCTTTGTTTTTCTTAGTTTGGTCTACAATATATACACTTGGTGATATCTCTTTACAAAGCCCAATGTCCCTAGATAATTCATCTGTTTCTAATCTCGTTCATCCTACTGACACTGGGATATATCATTGTTGCCATCCTTTACGCCACCTTCAAAGCATGGGCCACCCATTTGTGTTGACTTAGATTCTTGGAAGTTTCAGTGTCACCCTGCTTCAGTTAGTTGTACTCTCACCTCTGAGTCCACATTTGTGGAATTCAGCCGAATATCATGACTTTGGATATTTTTTAATTCACAGTCTAGGCTGATGCTCCAATACAATGCTGGGGTTGTGCAGGTTTGTTCAAGAGCCATCTTGTAGATTAAATGTTAAACTGAGGTCCGGTCTGCTTTTTCTGGTGGAGGTTAAAGATCCACTTGCTGTATTCAAAAAGAGAAGGACATTTCTATTGGTGACATGGCCAACAATTCCCCAGTTAAAATGAAATGTTTTGAGACAACCTGCAGACATGAAAGGTGCTGCATAGATGTAAATTGTGTTGTATAAAATGGATGATTCACTTCTTGACTGGTTGTGGCACATTACTGCGCACAAAATTGGCTGTCACATTATCTTGAAATATATATAGCAATTAGTACAATTACTACCCCCTGAATTGAAAACTACTATCAACCATTATTAACCTGTTCTCTCCCTCTGCTCAGCAGTTCCGCTGTATGTCCCCCACCCAGCCAGGCCTGCCCCATCATCAGCAGTCAGGCCTTCAAACTCTGAACCCCCAACTTCTGGAACCCTCCCTAAGCCTCGCTCCCTCCTTTGCTTCCTTCAAGGCAATCTGAAGACCCTACTCTTCAACCAAGCCTTTGGCCACCCTTCACCTTCTCTGATCCCAACCCCTCCCTGTCCCTCCCACGGGTCCTAATCCCTTAATGTTCAGTGTCTTGGGACGTCCTCCCGCACTGAAAAAACTCTTTACAAATGTAATTTTGAACTATATTGAATGCAAGGATTATTTATTTACGTACTTACTTATTTACTTGCATGTTAAATATTAATTATCCTTAACTTTCCCCAATCCCCATTTTGACTCGAATAATCTAACAACCAGCCTCTCCTACATTCGATTTAACTAGCTATATCACCTATAAGCAATCAGTTGACTCTATTATCCGTTATTCTTTTCTGTATCTTTGAGTTCATGCTGTGTGTGATCTGTTACTCTTCTCTGTCTCTTTGAGGTCATGTTGTGCGTGGCACTGTAGCTTTGATAACATCATTTGCATACTCATTAATTTACAACCTGTACCTTATTTAGCCTTTAAACCTGCATAATCTCTGCACTGTCCTTTGGTGTCAAGGGTGATTCACTTGTCTGGTTCTCATCCCATGTGTAAGCTTTGCTAATTATATTGTCTTTATGCCAGTATTTAGCTCTTACATTTGAATCTAATTTGAATTCATTAATTTTCCAATTATAGGAGGTATTGCTGCATACCATTAGAATGTTTTGTCATGTTAGATTTCTTCCATTTTTGTCTGTCACCAAGCTTTTCTGGCTCTAATTGTTCATTGATGGGATGCCAATGTTGCATTGAATGATCTTGATAGGCAAGGTTTCTCATTGATTCTTTGGAGGAATTAATCTAAACACCTTTTTGCACTGATGAATTTCATTGCCACTGCATCTATACTTTGTTTAGGTTCATTTGGTCCAGCATCAGAAATCCATTTTATTTATTTGTCTGTATCAGGCTGGCTCAGTTCCTTACACACTCGCTTCTGAGTCAGAGGGTTATGGGTTCAAGCCTCTCTTTTGGAATTAGACAATCCAAAGTAGTGCTGGGAGTGTGAAGTTGTTTTTTGGGTCTGTCTGCCTGTTCGGGTGGATTCAAAAAGAGAAGAGAGTTTCTCCTTGTGTCCTGGGCAACAATCCCCCCACAAACAAAATCGGTCATTTACTCCCTGTCTATTTTAAGGACATTCTCATGTACATGTTAGCTGCTGCATTTGCCTACAAATACACAGTCACTACGTATCACAGTAAATTCCTCTGAAGAGCTTTGAGACGTCTTGATGATGTGATAAGGAGTTACGTCAATTATCAGAAATACTATTACAAAAAAACGCTAAATACTGCAGATACTGGAAATCTGAAACAAAAGCAGAAATCACTGGGAACACTCAGCAGGTCAGGCAGCAAAGAAAGGAAAAGTGAGTCAATGTTTTGGGTCCACGACCCTTCGTCAGTTCTGACAAAGGGTCGTGGATCCGCAAAGTTGACCAGAGTTACTGTTGGTATTTCAAATACGTCTTCTAGATAAACCTACTTTTGATTCGTTATCACAAAAGAGCAATTACAAATATTCATAAAACAATTGTCGGGAAGTAAATGAACTCTGATTGTTCCCCACCAAATCTTTACTGGAAGCTAGTCTTGGAGTGTCAGAGATTCCTGATTCAGGGTACTTAGAGTAAAAATAAATTCCACAAATATACCCTGTAAATCTTGAAGTAATATTGAGAGTCTAAGTAACTGGGAACCATCGTCCACAGAACGGTTGACCACCAGGATTGAAATGGTAAGCGTCAAACAAGATACTTAAAAAAAAACCTGTACTTAGGTTACTTCAAGTAAGTATTGGTGATTATCAAGTGAGTAACATCAAAATCCTTTTAAAAGGCCATAGATTGTGTAAAGCAGAGTATACTTAGGAAAGTAAAATGTTCCCAAATCTTTTAAGTTATGGAAAATAATGCATTAGATATTGGGAATAGGTTGTTAAGAAGTGTGGTTGAGGCCAGGACTTTGGATTCATAAAGAAAAGCTTGATGTTGTGATGTGAGGAGAGTAAGATGGATGATCTGAAAGGAGGAGATCAGATGAGCTGAAGAGCATTTTTCAACCAATCCAATCGAATATCGGGGTGCAAGCAAAGATATGAGAGATATAGGAGGAGGATTCAATTATTGCGCAAACTTGTGGGGCACGAAATCACAGTAACATTTGACACAATGCCTATGCCGCAAACATATTTTGTCTCTCAAGCTGTTACTATCATAGAGATCAGTGATCTATGAGCACTTGGTGCAGCTAAGCACTGACATACATCAATCAGCACATCGTGAAGCAGCACCCGTACTACCTCCAGGATTTAAAATTACGTTTGGGAAGATTTTGTAAATCTACGATGATGACAATTGTTCTCAAATGTAAGCACAGAAAGAAGCAATCCTACACGTTGGAGAATAAAGGATCAATAATAACATGTGCACAATTGTCTGCCACGTTTCGTCCACAAATATACAGTCAATTCATTTTACAGTATATTCTCTTTACACTATATTGTGAAACGCTTTGAGATGTCTAGAAGACGTGAAAAGCACTATGTCAAATGCAAGGATTCTTATTCTAACTTCCATTCAATACTACTGACATCATCTTTGATTAATTCGGCAAGTAATGTGATTTCCCCCATTAAAGTTGTGAATCGTCAAAAAGTGCCACAAGTAAAGCTAAATGTAATGTTTACCTTATATGCATCCAGGTTTGCACTGATTCCTGGTTTTTGAGCAAGGGCAATACAGCTTTATTTTATTATTGACCCCATTAGTTGGTTTGGTTTGTCTCAGCAGAGATACTGGAGATGTATCAAAGTTTAATTTTACCACCAAAAAAAATGTATGCCAAAGTTATACTCTTGTGGGGTAAATATAATGGAAAAAGGATCTAGTTGTGTTAATTCTGTCAGATCTGCTTGGATTTGAAGGAAGCATTGGTTCTCAGCTCCATCTGGAAGATTCATAGCAACTTGTCTGAGGACAATCAATAATAATATTTCTTACTGTTGGTACAACAATTTACAATTCAGGAAGACGTTTCAAAGCACTTCACAATAAAGTGAAAATAATGTGTTTTGTGGGATAATATGGTAGCCAATTTTGCACACAGCAATGACCCCAAAACAGCCATGAAATGAATGACCCAATTTCATTGGGAGGGATCGTTGGCCGGCACACTGGGAAAACTCCTTCACTCTTCATATACTGTATATCATAAATCCTTGCAAGTGTTTTATCATCTCATCGAGATGTCTCAGTGGACTACATAGGATATACTGTAAAATGGATTGACTGTATTTTGTGGGCAAAACAACAGCTAGTGGAGGACTTAATAATAATACAGCAATAATAAAAAAAATCACTTAAAATCAACATGGAGTGAATGAACAATTTTATCTTGGGATTGTTGTCCAGGACATAGGAACATGAGTAGCCCATTTAGCCCATTGAGCCTGTTTCGCCATTTGATTAGATCATGGCTAATCTTTTACTAATCTTTTAAATTGAAATTTCCCGCTTTCGCCCCATATCCCTTAATACCCCCAACCTACCAAGAATCTGTCATTGAGGATAGATCCAGCATCTATGACATTTTGGGGGAGAGAATTCCAGATTTCTACACTTTGAGTGAAAACATGCTTCCTGCTTTCACTCTTATATAGCTTGTTTTGCATTCATTCCCCCACCAGAGGAAATAGCTTTTCTGCATCTACCCTATCAAATCCCTTTATCATCCTAAAAACTTCTATCAAATCACCCCTTAATCTTCTAAACTTGAGGGAATACAATCCAGGTTCATGCAGCCCTTCCTCATAACTTAATCCTTTAAGGTCTGATAACATTCTGGTGATCCTGCACTGCACCCAATCCAAGGCCAATATATCTTTCCTTCGTTACGGTGCCCAAAACTGAACGTAGTACTCCAGATGAGGTCTGACAAACGCTCTGACCAGCTGAAGCATAATTTCTTCTACTTTGTATTCCAGGCCTCTTGAGATAAAGGCCTACATTCCATTTGCCTTTTTGATAATGTTTTGCACCTGGGAACTGAGAGAAACTACCTTCTCTTTTCAAATAGTCGCAATAGTTTGAATTAATGCCATGGGATATCTAGCATCCATCAACATAGGCAGACAACCTCTTAATCTCTTACCTGGAAGGTGGCAGCTCCAACAAGGTATTTGACTCTCATTCCTGACCATGTGAGTTCCGAGTCTTAACGAATCTCTTGAACCCAAAGCCTTTTGACGCAGAGGTGAGGGACCTATCGACTGAGGCAGACTGAGGCATTTCTTCAGTTTGCAGCATGAACAAAATGTGACCGATACCTAAAAGCACATTGTAATAGTAATATAAAATTATATCTTAGCATTAGCATTGATCAAAGTTAATTTAATTTTGTAATGGTAACAACCAAATATTTCCATCTACAAATGATGTTAAATGTGCACCTTCCTAGGCTTGAAACCTTACTTTTCTGTATAACTGAAAAGTAAAGTCTTACTTTTCAGTTATACATATAACTGTGCTGGGACACAACTGGTTGGAATTGATGTTTTAATTTATTTATGGATATCTCAATAAGGCTTTAGCTTAACACTGTTCCAGATAGGAACTAAAAATAGCCTACAGGATTAATAAGAAATTCCTGTTTGTCGCACTACTTTTATTTTATGTATGGACAAGCACATTAATTGCTTTATTATTTTGCAGAAAGGCAATACCCTATCATTGGAAGTGCTTTCAATGGAGAATGTTAATGTCCATATGAATGTTTAAGTCTTCATTAAAGCTATGGGTGAGTGTGCACTATAATTTAACACCAAGCTATAAGTGATTTGGGCACAAAACAATCATAATGTCAGGGGTGCCTCTGAATGCTCTCCTTGATAAATCAAAGAAATAATAAAAAAATAAGCATTCACAATTGATTTTAATTTAATTAGTTTTTTTGGGAAAAGGAATTTACATTTGTAATCATTTGAGTTACTTGAAGTTGAAGTAAATGCACTAAAATTCGACATAATCACTAGTATCAAAAGGTTTTCTCAACACATCTTCACAATGTATGACTTATTAATGCTAACATTTATTTTCCAATAACTAAAACTCCCTGCAGCTTGCACTCACAGAATCATATGAAATCAAGGTAAATTAATTGCAGTAAGACTGTGAAATTAATTAGTTTGTTGGATAACCTACCATTCTGAAGGAGGTGAAACTTTCAAGCACTTTAGGTCAGTGTATCCATAGCAACACTTCCATATTCCTGAAACTGTGGACACCCAGGACAACTCTATAATAGATGCAATCTATGAGAGGCAAAAAGGTGTACAAAATTGGCCTGAAATTTCTTGGGAGATTAGTGCTGCATGTTAATTAGTTATAAACACATTTATATGCATTATGCCTCTCTGTAAATGGGGGAAAGACATCCACGTATTTTGCATAAAGGTTAGTGACTATTTCACTTGCTCCCTTTCCTCGGTAATTAATAATTTTAAACAATTATTTATTAATTGCTTCCGCTGAAACTACAGCGCACACTGCATATAATTTGGATTAACTTGATTTTTTTTAATAAACAAAGCAATCCGAGGTGAAAATATTCCACCTGGGTTTGGGTTTACTCTATTAACATAATATTTCTGAGCGTCCAAAATTTGGCTTCTCGGATTGTTGGATTCAGTCTTACTAATGAAGCTGGTTTCATAGAACCCTTAAAAAAACATACAGAATAAAGTATTTGAAAATTGAGGCTGGACATAAGAATTTGCCAAATTGTGAATGCTCTGTGAAGAATCCATCTGGACGTAATTTCTCCCCCACGTTTGTTGAGATGTGGCTTTTTTCTGTCTCAATGCCTGCTCGTGTGTACTTACACTATTGAATTGTGTAAATTCTATTCCCATAACAATTACAGACATATTTCCACATTGTGTTGGTGATGAAATACATAATATTCTCAGAATCCCAGATGGTTACAGGAGATGAAAATACATTTCATACAGACTCTGCACTGCTTTGAGATGAAGGGCACTCACTGGCAAATAATTTTACCTATTTTTGTGGTCGGTATGGCATTATATCGATAGCAAATGTTCCCATCCGTCAGTCAGTCACCGTCCGTCAGTCAGTCACCATCCGTCAGTCAGTCACCGTCCGTCAGTCAGTCACCGTCCATCAGTCAGTCAATCACCATCCCTCTATCTCTCCCGGAATTTCTTGAAATAGATATGAATTTTCCTAATTCGACAACTACTTGGATTTATATAGTATTCTTCACATGGGGTAGCATCCTGGAGCACTTAAATAATGTTCAAGCAAACTGTTTAAATGCAAGTTGTTGTTGCTGCTCAACAGCTGCAATGTCTCCGTCTTTCAGGTGAGACGTCAAACCTCTCCCTGTCCATGCTTGTTCAGGATGGAAGTTCAAGAACCCCTGGAGCGCTGGAGAGAGAAGGAAGTTTCTCTTCTAGGATTTCAGCTGACAATCCCTCATATACAATTAATCACTCATTCCGTGGCTGTTTGTGGGACATCGCAGTGCACAAATTGGCTGCTGTGTTTTCCCTACAAAGCACAGTTACCACACATTACTGTACAATTTGTCAAGATGTTCTCGCTTAACCCTAACCCTAACTCAACCTGCACACATCCCATTCCTCTTCCTACCCCATTCTGCTCGGCTGGCTCCGTCCCCTCCACTCTCTACCATCAGCGGACGGTCTTTCAGCCACCACGCTCCAAAACTCTGTCACTCTCTGCCTCAATCCCTCATCCAACTTGGCAACCCTCACATTTGCACTTAAACACTAACTATGTTTAAAGAATAGTAAATTGGTCACTTCAATCCACGACTGTTTGTGCGGCATTGCTGTGTGTAATTGGCCTCTGCGTTTTGCCCATAAAATCATACAGTCAATTCGTTTTACAGTATATTCTGAAGTACTTTGAGACATCTAGAAGACATGAAAAGCACTAAATCATGTGAAAAGATTATTATTATTCAGGTGAAACTGCAGTTTCTTAACAGATTGAACATTAGATCAGCTAAGAAATCTCACAAATTTTCACCACATTGTCATTTTAAACAGATGTCAAAGGGAATTGTATTTGTTTGAAGCAGAGATAGATGAAATTGAATGGGCTGAGGGGCATTTTGGGAGGTAAACCTATCTTATCAGTTTACAAACATGCCTTCCTCTAGAGGAGAGAGTTGCATTCCATTCCAAACACAGGAATTTTTATGTGTAGGGCTTGGACACTCTTAAGGATGGTTATAGGTTTCTGTGTCAGATACTCAGCTGGCCAAAAAAAAACTTTTAGCAACCACATTAATTGCATCCTAGGAGCTGCTTGTGATTGTCAACAATCAGCATGGATTGTGCTGGAGAAGTTATTTCCACTGGCGAGTGGGTCGGTAACCTAAGGACACCAATTTAAAATAGTTGTTAAAAAGAAACAGAGGGAAGGTGAAGAGAATTTTTTTTAATGCCGTGAATTATCCAAATCTGGAATGCCTTGCCTGAAAGAATGGTGGAAGCCAATTCAATAACAACTCGTCTCCTAATCCCCCCCTTCCTTCCCTCCCCCCACCCGTCCCCCCACCCCTCCCCCGTCTCCAGCTCGGGTGTGACGCAGTGTGACTGTCCAGCGCCTTGGGATGTCCGTCTGACGTGAAAAGCGCTATACAAATGCAATTTTGTATTTTGTTGTTGTTAAGAGAGAAGAAGATAGTTATTTGCGGAGGACTGGTTTGCAGGTCTATGCGAAGAGAGTAGGGGAGAGTGGAATTGATTTGCACAGCACTTTTCAAGGAGCCGGCACAGACATAATGGGCCAAATGGCATCCTTCTATACCGTATAAATCTATGATTCTATGAACTTATTAACAAAAACAATAACAAAATTACATTTGTGTAGAGCCTTTCATGTCAGAGAGAGGTGAAAGGTGCTACACAAAAAGCAGTAAAATACAGTACAGTGCCTTAGTATAGTTTTATATATTGGATCATTCCATATCCGGAGAGGCAGCTGTACCATCAGTTTACAAAGCATGAAGTTGCAATCTGAGTAATTAGGAGTCTGTTTGCATGGGCTGTTCATCATTAGGCAGGGGATTTGACCCTGACACACTGCCACCTTACCAACAAACGCAGCAGCTTCAAAAGCCACATCTGTCAGCTGGTGTGCAGTGAAATACTAACTAGCTTCCATGCTCTACTCTGGCTTCTGTTGCTAATTGTATCCCAGCTCAGCAATGCTGAGAATTCCGTTTACATTAATCAGCCAACAGAGCTGAAGTTCACTTTGTGATATGCTGGCACAGTACAGTGCTGTTATTCTCTATGTTATTCTCTACACTTATTCTAACCTCTACTCGTTTTCTATACCCTTTCATATTCCTCCACTTCAAGTAACTTGTGTGTCAGCCTGGCTCAGTTAGTAGCAATCTCATCTCTAAATTGGAAGGTTGTCGATTAAGTTCCACTTAAAGTCTGGCTAATGATCCACCAAAACGAAAAAGGTCATTCACACTCTTGCTTGTTTGTGGACATGACTGCGGGACTCGACTGCAGTGTTTGACTACAAGTAATAATCTTTGCATTTGATATAGCACTTTTCACGTCTTCTAGACATCTCAAAGCGCTTCACAGAATATACTGTAAAGTGAATTGATATTTGTGGGCGAAATGTAGCAGCCAATTCCGCACAGCAGTGTCCCACAAACAGTGGTGGATTGAAATAATCAATTTATTATTGTTTTTTATCTGGTGTGTGAAGTAAGCAAACATGCCCAGGTTTTCGCCCTGACATTCCTGGATTCGAACATAGTTCTCACGCTTGTAAGGCGAGTGCTCAAACAACTAAGCTACAGGACTCCATTATTACTAGAATTCCAGATAGCTGGTTGTAAGCCGAACTTTTACTGTATATTTGAACTTCCAAAAAACTACCTCTGCACAAGGTGGATATTTTATGCACTGGGTATCTTGCTTGAAATATCTTCTTATTATTATAGTAAATACAGACCAAAGTAAACTTTCTCTTAAATGCATATTGAGTATTGGAAAAAATTGCAAATCCAATTACAGCAAGAAACTCTACATCACAATAACATAGCAAATTATGACCAGAACAAAACATTGCAGCATAATATGTTTCCTAACATTCATTGCATTGTTGCTTATAAATCTTAAATCTAACATGATTAATGCATACATGTATATATTAAACCAAATAATATATAATTGTATCATGACCTCAAAAGACAAAGATTGTACAGTAAATCCCCTGAAGCATTTCAAGATATCCTCCCGACTTAAAAGGTCTATTTTAAATGTAAGGATTATTATTGTTATTAAGCCTAATGGAATAGTTTGCATTCAAAACTATCTGCAACAGATTTGAGATAAACCCCTCTCACTCCAGCAACAAGACCTTTAGCAACAACACATTTAGCAGTGAGACCTCATATTTAAAAACATAAAATTCAGAATTTCAAATGTGCCAAATTGTGATACTAATAGCAGATGAGTTTCATATGATGCATTGCTAACTACATATGAGCTTCTACCAGAACGTGCAGCCTTTGACCTCTCCTGCAACAGGCCTGCCTGTCCAAGATCGTCCATGCTCTCCATGCTCTACTGGCTTCCTGTTTCCTAGCAGATTGACTTGAAGAGACTTTTTTCTGACTATCAAATGACATCATATCATTGTCCCACTCTCCCTCTGGTGAGCTCCTACAGATATCTTTAAAGTTCGTGTTTGCTTTTGATAAGCTCGTGAAAGGCACAGTATTACAGCAAGTTGGTGGTTGAACACATGGTAATTGAAACGTAAAGCACTTCATACATTATTACCCAGCTACTTCTCTAACCTCTCTTCTCACAGCAGTACCCACTGCCTCCGCTGTATTGCGTCCGGCGTCCTCTTTGTTTCCCAAATCCTCTGCTCCACCATCGGCAGCCGTGCTCTCAGCCACCATGCCCCGAAAATTTAGAACTCTCTCCCTCAACCCCTTTTCCTCGACCCCTCCTTTCCCATCTTCAGGTAGCATCTGAAAACCTTTCTCTTTGTCTAACGCTAATGATCACTTTCACCTTCCCCCTGGCTCAGTCTCAGGTTCTGCCATTGTGAAGCTCTTCTGCTCTGTGAAGCACCCGGCATGGAGGGCGCTATATAAATGTGATTTGTTGTTGTTGAACTTCTCCAAAATACCCTGTTGTATTGATATGCCCACCACATGGTTGGGCTTTCCACCTGCAAAACTAGTATGGATCCCTGGTGTTGTGTTTC
This sequence comes from Hydrolagus colliei, assembly GCA_035084275.1. NCBI lineage: Eukaryota > Metazoa > Chordata > Chondrichthyes > Chimaeriformes > Chimaeridae > Hydrolagus > Hydrolagus colliei. The sequence continues at coordinate 30,982,193 of CM068744.1, forward strand.
ACTTCCAACTGTCTTACAAACCCTGCTCTTCTTGCCAGCTCAGTCGTCCCCCATCTTTGAAACATTGCCCATGTTCATCACCATCTTTCTCCCATCCACATTTTATCACATCTGGAATGACGTTTGTCAAAGTTTTACTTATCAGACTCCCCAATTCTTTCCTACACTGGTTCTGGACTATTCAGAATTCTGCAGCCTATGTCCTCTCCATCCATAGGTTCTGTGAGTACATTCTCAGATATTCAACAACAACAACAACAACAAATTACATTTATAGAGCGCCTTTCACGTCGGGAGGACATCCCAAGGTGCTGCACAGGAGGCGTGTGACCCGAGCTGGGAGGGGAGTGTTTGAGAAGGGGTGAAACACGAAGGGGAGGTAAAAGAGTTCGGGGTGGAACAAAAGGCACGATCGAAGAGGAAAGTCTTCAAACCGGCCTTGAAAGAGGAAAGGGAAGAGGCGAAACGGAGGGATTGAGGGATTGCATTCCATAGGGTGGGAGCGGAGAAACTGAAGGCCCGGCCTCCGATGGTGGGGCGGTTCGGGAGGGGGGCTTGGAGCAGGCCAAGTCCTGTTGAACGGAGGGTCCGGGTGGGCATGTAGGGGGAGAGTAGATCGGTTAAATAGGGTGGGGCGAGGCCATGTAAGGCCTTGTAGGTGAGGACGAGGATCTTGAACTCGATCCTCTGGTGGATGGGGAGCCAGTGGAGACGGGCGAGGGTGGGGGTTATGTGGTCGCGGAGGCGGGTGCGGGATAGTACACGGGCTGCAGAGTTTTGGATGGCCTGCAGCCTGTGAATGGAGGAACTGGGGAGGCCGACGAGAAGAGAATTTCCGTAGTCCAGCCGTGATGTGATGTATGCGTGCACGAGTGTTTCGGCAGCGCGGGGGGTAAGATAGTTGCGGAGCCTGGCAATATTGCGCAGGTGGAAATAAGCGGTGCCGGTCAAGGCGCGGATGTGGGGGAGGAAGGAAAGTTTTTGATCGAACATGATGCCGAGGTTCCTGATTGACTTTGTGAGGTGGAGAGTGCAGCCTTGGATGTTGAGGCTGGCAGCGCCCGATGTGTGGAGGCGCTGGCTTGAGCCAATCAGGAGGGCCTCGGTCTTACTCACGTTGAATTGCAAAAAGTTGTCCCTCGTCCACGACTCAAGGTTGGACAGACATGCTGTCAGAACATCGATCGTCTGGGGGTTGAGGGATGAGGCAGAAAGGTACAACTGGGTGTCGTCCGCATACATGTGGAAATTTACCCCATGTTTGCGGATGACATCGCCCAGAGGGAGCGTGTAAAGGGTGAAAAGGAGTGGACCGAGGACAGAGCCCTGAGGGACGCCGTGAGAAACTGTGCGGGGGTTTGAAGAAAAATCATTGGAAGAAACAAAATGTAAACGGTGGGTCAAATAAGAGTGGAACCAGTCAAGGACTGTGCCTTGAAGGTTGAGGTGGGAGGAAAGACGTTGAAGGAGGATGGTGTGATCGACTGTGTCGAACGCAGCAGACAGGTCAAGGAGGACGAGGAGGCAGAGGGAGCCCTGATCACAGGTGGTTAGGATGTAATTTGTGACCTTGACCAGGGCAGTTTCTGTGCTGTGGATAGGGCGGAAACCTGATTGGAGGGGTTCAAGAAGTGAGTTAGTTGAAAGGAAAGAGCGGAGCTAGGAGGCAACCACTCTTTCAAGGACCTTGGATAAAAACGGGAGGTTGGAGATGGGTCGATAACTTGATGGTTGCGACGCATCAAGGGAGGGTTTCTTCAGGATAGGGGTGATGGTGGCTGTTTTAAGGGAGGTGGGGACGGTACCTGAGGAGAGGGAAAGGTTAATGGTGTCAGAAATTCACTCAACTACACTGGTACCCATCCCCCAGTGGATTGAGTTCAAGCTCTTCATTCTCATATTGAAATCTCTCCACAATCTCATCCCATTCTACCTCCACAAACTCCTTCAACCACACCATCTCAGCCCCTTCACTTGCTCAGTGAACACTGGCCTGCTTCATGTCCCCACCCTATCTGCCCCACAATCGGTGAGCCAAATTTCAACCATTCTGCCCCAACTATCTGGACCTCCATCCTGGAATTAAGCACTTTAACACATTCTCTTAACACTATATAAATATCTGTTACATTGTATTGACAATTCCCACCTGCAAAGAGTCACTGTAAACTCGATTGTATATTCAAGAGGTTAATAGAAGGCTGTTGCAGTCACCAAAGGTATGATGAAACAAATTGAATTCAGATAACCAGCTGGAAAATTTATTTTGTCCCTAATAGGTGTCAACAAATGTACAACTACAACTTCACTACTCACATAAATACAGAAATGTCAAGAAATGACTGGGATGTCAAGTGTTATATCAGTTAGACAGTAAAACAACTGGTCTTTGATGACTCACAAATCAAAGTGTCCCAATGATATATCCAAATACTGTCGAAAGCCACTTTGGATGATTATAAGTGAGAAAAGTTCTGTGAATTGGCAATGGATTTTATTTCTATTCTAAGAAAAGTGATTTTCTCCCGTGTCTTAGCCAACAATCTCCCCAATAAAATTTGTTATTAATTCTATGACTATTGTTGTACACAAATTGCCTGCTGTGATCACCCACAAAATGCACCCAATTGCGGTATATCCTGTGAAGCATGATGTTTACAGCACTATATGAAATGCAATGATGATGATTATTATTACTATTATTGCTATGATTGTGGGTTGACCATCCTCCTTGAGTCACCATTGAGAATCTTGTCACATCATCTTCAGGTCAAGCAAGAAGGAGCATAATGAAAATCCTAAACAACAGTACGTTGAATTACACTGTAACACATTAGCAAACAGAGACAATCTTTGGCCAAGTGATTTTTCTATGTATAATAAGAGAGAATAAGACTACTCCCTGCATTTGATATAATGGCATATCACATCTTCGAGACGTCTGAAAGCACTTCAGAGAATATACCGTAAAGTTAATTGACCTCATATTTTGTAGGCAAATCATGGCGGCCAATTGCGCACAGCTGTGTCTGTGAATGTAAATTAAGTTATTGAAGGGATTATTTCCCCCCCAGAAAAGTGATCCAGAAATCGACTTACAACTGGGTTCCTGCTTACTGCTAGGCAAACAACAACAACAACTGCGATTTATATACAGAACTGTGGCGAGTAAGGAAACTTGCCCAATATTTTGCTCTGCCCGGAAATCGAACCCAGATCTCTTGCTTGTGAAGCCACATGCTCCAACAACTAAGCTGCAGGAATCCACAAAGAATAACATTTTATTGAAAATCATAACTTCAGTTCCTCCCAAAATATATTGGGTTTTTTTCTTTCGTCTTTGCAGCTGGTGCTGGTATGGTGGATGTTTGTCTGAACACATTCTGATGCGTTAGGAAAAAAAGGCAGGTATCAGAACATACAGGAAGCAAGCTGGGACTCTCAAGAGTTAAATGAATGAATAAACAAACAAATCAATAAATAACTTAGGACAGTACTTAAACCCGCAGTAACCCTACTAGCATTTGAATCCTAGGATTTGAGAGACTGATAAATTGTACTAGAGGGATATACAATGTGTACACACAGTATACATCTGGCAGAAGTCCCGACAAAAAAGTTTGAACCACTCTAATTATGTCCCCTGCAAATTGAATTTATGTTAATAAACATGCTTCCAGGACTGCTATCAGTTTGTATTCCCCTACGCTTCTAAGTAAAGTCCATGGAGCAAAGCGTTTTCTACAAATATTCGCACTTACACTGTGTCTGACAGGCCATGTGAGACCACAAATTCTGAAGTCACAACTTGATCCAGGATTATTGATTCGAAGTTCATGGAACAATCCCTATCTACGTGTATCCATGCTTCTAATGTTAAATTATGAGACCCTTTTTTTTCTACATTAAAACAAGCGTTAGATAAAATGTTTACTGAAGCTTATCACACTGGAAATAACACGTTTCAATGCTGTTAACATCTGCTTCCATTGTGTGCATTTCATGCATGAAGAATATCTGTGCAAAGTTTTAAACATCAAGAAAGGTTGCACAACCTCTATGAATAGGCAAATATGATGGTCAAGGCTCCTATCACTTGTCAGGTTGATGCTAATAGGATTTTGAAAAGTATATGAAGCCTATCAGTCAAACTATTCTATCTTCCTATTACTTATACAGCCATTAAAAAAAATTGCAAAAGCTTTTTAATAAAGATTTTTAAAAATTAGGAAATGCTGCTGAGTTGTGATAAATTCCACACATTATTCACTAAGGCAATTGGATAGAACTACCCCTTTTGCTAACAAGGTGATACACTGCAAGATTTGTTGCTGCCTGCAGACACAAAGTCATCGCGTGGGATATCTGTGCCTATTAAATTTTATTTCCATAAATTTCATTTACCAAAGGAAAGTGGAAGCTGGATCAGCTGAGTGTTTTGGAACTGCATTTCTCATTGAAATCGTGATCGTCCTTGTTGATTTCAGGCTCACTGTGCTGTCAAGACCATTTTATGTTCAACTGTATCATAAGAACCAGTGACAAGTGCAGACAGTGTTTGAGATATGGGTAGCATTATGTAGTTTAAGTGGTAAGTGACCTTGAGTGAAGACTTGTCATCTTGTCTTTCTATTTATTAATTTTTTAGCATTCATATGCAGATAATAACAGGAGCGCTGCCTATTTTTATCATCAGGTGTTAGCCTGATTGCAGGAATTAACCTTTGAGTCAGAAGGTTGTGGGTTCAAGCCCCATGTTGGGATTTGAAGCTGGCAGCTTAGGCTAACACTCCAGTGCAGAGCTGGAGGAACACTGCATTGTCGAAAAAATAATAATAGTAATAATAATAAACCTTGCATTTGATATAGTGCTTTTTACATCTTCTAGATATCTCAAAATGCTTTATAGAATATGCTGTAAAGTGAATAGAATATATATTTGTGGGCGAAACGCAGTATCACAGCAGTGTCTCACAAACAGTCGTAGATTGAAATTACCAAGTTTTATTTTTTTTGAGGGATTATTATCAGGCATGTAGAGTAAAGAAACTTGCCCAAGGTTTCGTGCTGCCTGGAATTGAACCCAGGAAATTGAAGCTGCTGTTCTTTGGATGTGGCATTAAATCAAGATCCCGTCTGTTGGTAAGAAAGATTGCATGAGAGAAGGGCATTTCTCCTGGTGTCATGGCCAACAATCATCCAAATAAAATTGGTCATTCATTTACAGGCTGCTTGAGGGATATTGAGGGATATTGCTGTGTATAAAAGGGCTGCCAGTTTGGATACAAAATACCCATTCACTGCAATCTAAAATAAATTCTATGAAGTGTATTAAGACATTTCAATGATGTGATAAGGTGCTATATCAAATGCAACAACAACGTGCACTTATATAGCACCCTCCATGCCGGGTAGTGTCTCAGAGCACTGTGAGAGTGATGCATCTTGACTCCGAGCGGAGAGGCAGATTGGGGAATGTGGCCGTAAGCATGGTCGATGAGGAAGGTTTTCAGGCAAGGTTTGAAAAGTGTGGGAGAGGTAGCAAGGCAGAGGGATTGACAGAGAGTGTTACAGAGTTTGGCGGTGCAATGGCTGAAAGTATGATCTCCAATGGTGGGGTGGGACAAACAGTCGAGCAGAGATTCTGGGTCGTGGGTTGGGAAGTGAGGGGGTCTGAAAGGTAGGGAGGGCCAGGGAGTGAGTGGATTTGAACACGAGTGTGAGAATCTTGAAGTTATGGGGAGCCAGCGGAACCTGGGCCAGAATTGGTGAGATTTGTGTATGTATATATGGATGGATATATGAATGGATGGAAGTTGGTTCTGGTCAGTATGGGGACCGCAGTGTTCTTAATCAGTTGAATCTTTTGGATGGTGGAGCTGGGAAACCGGCAAGGCCCCCCAGAATGCGAGATTCATCATTGATATTAACATGGTTTCCTTTGACTTCAGCATAACCAAATCAACGTTATATCTGCAAGTGCACTGGAGGCAAAATATTGACGTAAAAAATTTGAATTATTTAGTTAGAAAATAAAGGTTATTTTAAATCCCTGGAGGATACTGTATATATTCTAACATTTCCATTAACGTGTCATTGCCAGTATTGTCCTCTTGAATTCAATACAATGGATTTGTGGAAAGTGGTCTATTTATATACATGTGTATAAAACCAAATCATAGGCTATAAAGTGAAACATGTGACTTGTGTGCGAAGAAATTCCGCACAGGTCTAGATTTACTTAATCTCAGAGCATCCAGATATTGGCAAATTCTTCAAGTCGTAATTTTGAAGAAGTTTGCTGTATGTTTACATGAACACATATGTTTTATTCAAGGATTATTATTAATCGTAGTTAATGGGTAGGAAACAAAGAGTAGGGATAAATGGGTCTTTCTCAGATTGATGGGATGTGACTAGTGGAGTGCCACAAGGATCAGTCCTTGGGCCTCAGCTATTTTACCATCTACATCGATGATCTAGATAAGGACATCAAGCTTAATATATCTAAATTTGCTGATGATACAAAACTAGGATGAAGCATTAATACCAAGGATGACATTTTAAAAATGCAGCGCGATATAGATAGGTTAGGTGAGTGGGGCAGGTAGGTAGCAGATGAAGTATATAATATAGCGAAGTGCAAAATCATCCACCTAGGTCGCAAAAACATCAGAGCAGGTTATTTTTGTTAGAGGAAGAGAGACTGGAAAGTGTTAGTGTGCAGAGGGACTTGGGTGTTCTTGTACACCACACACCGAAAGTTAGTGTGCAGGTGCAGCAGGCAATTAGGAAGGCTAACAGTATGTTAGCTTTCATTATGAAAGGGTTGGAGTATAAGAGTAGGGAAGTCTTGCTGCAGCTGTATAGGGCCCTGGTGAGACCACACCTGGAATACTGTGTGCAGTTTTGGTCTCCTTATTTAAGAAAGGATGTACTTGCCTTGGAGGGAGTGCAGCGTAGGTTTACTAGGTTAGTACCTGGAATGAGGTGGATGAGTTATGATGAGAGGTTGATTAATTTGGGTCTATATTCTCTGGAGTATAGAAGAATTACAGGGGATCTTATAGAAACCTATAAGATTATTAAGGGGCATGACAAAGTAGATAGTGGGAGATTATTTCTCCTGGTTGGAGAATCTAAAACCAGGGGTCACAGTCTTAAAGTTAGGGATCAGTCCTTTCACACTGAGTTGAGAAAAAGCGTCTTTGCTCAGAGGGTGGTCAATGTATGGAATTCTTTACCCCCAAAGGGCTGTTGATGCTAGATTTCTCATTTATAAAGGGGATAAGGGGATAAGGCAGATATCTGGAGTTAGAGTAGAATATCAGCCATGATTAATAGCGGGGTAGGCTCAATGGGCCGAATGGCCCATCCTGTTCTTATTTCTTATGTTCTTATTCGATGAGTGTAGTTAGGAAATCTGCCCAAGTTTTCGCCCCTGCCGTGAAACGAACTCAGGTCTATCGCTTGCGAGGCGAGTGCTCTAACTACTGAGCTACATAATTTAATATATTCTCTGAAGTGTTTTGAGACATCAAGAACAAGTGATAAGGCGTTATGGCAATGCAAGGGTTATTACCATTATTATTGTTAAGTGTAGAGACTATTTTGTTGGAGTTAAAATTGCACACCACCTATTTGCACATACTAATATTCCACAAGCAGTCAGGAGATGAATGATCAATTTTATTTAGGGGATTGATTGTTGGCCAGAACTCTTATCTTCTCTTTGCAAATAGTGCCATGGGATCTTTAGTGTGCCTGAACCGGTGATTACAATGTGAAGGAGTGTTCACTCATTTCTTGAAAAGGAAATGAAAACGAGGAAAATTAAAATGAATGGGGTTTAAGAAGGTGGCTCATGTGAGAGAAAACATCAGCACAGTCTTGATGGGCCAAACAGCCTCATTCTGTGATTTATCATTCTAGGAACTGATCACAATAGTAACTTTCCGCTGATTGTTGGTAATTGTATGGTCTCTCTGACCCCACCATGTAGTATGTACATAATAATGATGAGATTGGGAGGAAACTAATAACATCCCCAAAAATGGCACTGCCACAAAAGCAAGGAGAGTATAGACATAATAACAACAAGCTTGTTTGGCTTGCTTTAAAAAACGGTTTGTGAAGCACAGGAATGTGTTCACGAGATTTCCACGAGGGTAATCATTTAGAAAGTTAAGAGATGCCTTGATTAGTCAAAGGTATTGTAATTATTGTGTAAATTGTTTATTTCCATAGATCTAGGTGGTTTAGGTGTCAACTAGGGTCCATCGATATGGAAATTTTCCGATTTAGATATATCGAGGGGCTCATATCGATATATCGATACTTTCGGGTTCTTGTACTGCGCATGCGCGCGCATTCGGAGGTGCGCGCGCACTCGTGGCCTATCTCCTCAGGAGGTAAATCTCTCTCGCTCTGTGTCTCTCACACTCACTCTCTCCATCTCTCTCTCTGTGTCTCTATGTCTGGTCTCCCCCTCCCTCCCTCCCTCTCCCCCCTCTCCCGGTCTCCCCCTCCCTCTCTCCACCCCCACCCCTGGTCTCCCCCACCCTCTCTCCCCCCCCTCCCCCCGGTCTTCCCCTCCCTCTCTCCCACTCCCCTCCGGTGTCCTCCTCCCTCTCTCCCCCCACCCGGTCTCCCCCTCCCCACCTCCCCCGGTCTCTCCCTCCCTTTCCCCCCAGCCCTTTTATACCTGTATATTGTATTCGAGGACTACGAATACAATATGGCGGCTTGCACCTCAGTCTGTGCAGTGTGTAGAGATGAGCATTCTGGGTCTTGTAGTTCAGTGTGCGCACATTGGGATGTGCGTGCGCATTCCATGCTCTAGGCCCAGGAGGTTATAATGCCGGCGACAAGGTACCGATATATTTTTGATATATTTTAAATTCCGATATCGGCATATCGATATGAAAATTATATCAGATATAACCGATATATCGATATATCGACTGACCCTAGTGTCAACCTGGCTCAGTTAATAGCACTCTCGCTTCCGAGTCTGATTGTTGTGGGTTCAAACCTCAAACTCACAGAATATATTGTAAAGTGGATTGACTGTAGTTTGTGAGCAATACACTGCAGCCAATTGTGCTCAGCAGTGACCCACACATCAGCCATAGATTGAGTGACCATTTTGTTTTTGGGTGGGGGAGAAATTATTATCTTCAGAAAGTGGTCGGCAAATCAACTAATAGTTGGGTTCCAATTTACTGTTAGGCGCTATAAAAATGTAATTTGTTGTTGAGAAAGGAAACTTGCCTAAGGTTTCACCCTTTGTGTCTGCCTATGTGAAACAGTACACATACACACAGACACACACACACAACACCAAAGCAGCTTAAGTATGAAATTCCATCAAACATTTATCTTAACCAAGACCACACACTTGATTTCACACACAAATTTCAGTTTTAGAGATATAGATTTGCTGTTGGATCTTCTGGTGAATGAAGTAACATCTGAGTAAATCAGATGGTGGATGATTTGTCATTTGATTCAACATTTTCTCATTCAAGGTCATGCACAATTGCCATGAAAAAGTGATAGCAGGAATTCTTTGACAGAAACATGATTTAAGCTTTTAGTACCTCAAAGACATGTGGGATACCATAACACCTTGTTAATCAGTTCCAAGACTTTAATGTAGAGATTTTCAGAGGAGTATTAGAAACTCCTGACTGCCTAAAGTGTGCTCAAATAGATACCATCTCCTTTCTTGTTCTGCTGTTCCTATGGAGAGGAAAAAAAACATTTCAAATCCCCCCTTTTTTTATGCATAAATCACAATAATATTGTACTATGGAGAATTGATATGCCAAAGTATCTGATACACTACCCACCCCTCATGCAGTGCAGTGTCCCAGAGCAAGCACTTTGGGAAGCTATACTGTGTGAGGGATGTTATACAAGCAAAAATTGTTCTTCTTGTTGTTGATTAATATATCAGCCCACCTGCTCCCTATCTCCTGCCCACAATTGCTTCCTTCGCTTACCGAACAGCAGCCAGCTTCATATTCTCAGTCACATCCACCCTACCATTGCCAAATGGGTGTTCAGATATCCTACTTCACTTTATGGAATCCCATGGCAAAATCCCTCATTACCTCACTTCTCTCGTTCAAGGTCCATCTTGCACAAATCGGATGTGGCTGTTGTATCAAACAGAATTGGTGGTGTGAGAGTTGGTCCTTGATTTCAGGGGACAAGTGAATTTAAAGTGAAACTGAATTGGACTCAAATGATAACAGCTTTGCACATCCCCATTACCACCTTGCAGTGTCAATCTAGACTGTTAGCTTGAGTACTGACATAGGGCATGAACCCCCAACCTCAACCAGACTCAGAAACGTTTTGGCACTGAGTCAAACTTCATACCCAGGACACCTTCAAGCTCATGTTCTGGGGTACGATTGTATTTATTAATGTGAGGCAACTGAAATTCTAGTTGGCTTTACTCTTATGTTTCTATGGAAAATCTAATGATGATTGAAGTGGCCATTTCATTGAATGGCGATCAACAATGTGTTTCAGAACCTCATTAACATCTATTTGAAATCTTAAATTTAGCACTCAGCTTTACCTGCCTAAATACAGTCAGAATTTTACAAGAATTTCCAACACCTAATGTATTCAAACATTTGGCTTTAACACAGCACTACATGTTTCAGAAAACCAGAAGAAAAAGGTTCCCTCAGAACAATGAGAACAGTCTTTATTCAAGAGACTTCTTTCCAACCTTAACACTCAGTTGAACATTGTGGGATCTTATCTGTTGCTAGGTAGTAAAAGCTGAGTTAAATCAAGTGTACTAGAAATCTGGCATATTTGATTCTTGTAGGGTTTTCCGAATTACAAGGCTATATTTCCAAAATATTGGCATCACTTTTGTGAATTGTCAGTTTTATTTGGCAATACAGTGGCTCTATTTTTCTTTGGCACAGAAGCAGGGACAAATGTAAAAAAGTAGGAGGGGAAAGTTTGAAAGATTGAGGAAGAGAGTTCCGAAGTTTCAGGGTGGAATGGCTGAAAACCACTGAAGCTGAGGGGAGAAGTGATAAGGAGATCCAGCAGAGCAGAGGCAGTGGATGGTGTGATGGGAAATATGTGCATTGGAGAAGTAGGGAGGTGCCAGGGAATTAAGGGATTTATACGGTAGTGTGAGGATCTTGAAGTCACAGTTTTCAAGGTGGAGCACTCAGGTGGCGCTGATGAAGCGGGGAGAGTGGTGAGAGGGGTACAAAATGGATAAAAATGGGTCAGTTGAGGCGTGGAGGGGAACACATAACAAGATGATACTTGTTGAGTAGAGGGCAGTGGTAGGTTTACTGGAGGTCACAGAGGTAGTGAGGATGTAAATCTCAAACCCAGGAACCTGCTGAAGGAACTGTTTTTTGATTATAATAAAATAATAATAATTCTTGCATTTGATATAGCACTTTTCATGTCTTCAAGATGTTTCAATGCGCGTCCCAGATTATACTGTAAGGTGAATTGTCTGTATATTTTGTGGGCAAAATGCGGCAGCCAATTGCACAAAACAGTGTCCCAGAAATGTCTGGGGAGTAAGTGAAAAATTATTGTTGTTTTTCTCTCTTGAGGGATTATTATTAGAAATGTGGAATATGGAAACTTACTTAAAGTCTTGCCCTGCTGAGAATCGAACCCAGGTCTCTAGCTTGTGAGGCAAGTACAACCTCTGAGATACACGACTCCAAATGTAGGACCCCCACTCCACCATGCAGGTAAGATACAATTCTATTATGAAAGGAGGAATACAGAACCTTAAATATCAGTGGTTTCTTGCTGCCGTGTTTAATGGCATTGTTAATGGTTGCTGACCAGAATCCAACTTGTGGAGTCCTGTAGCTCAGTGGTTAGAGCACTCGCCTTATGAGCGTGAAACCTGTGTTAAAATCCAGGCAGGTCAGGGCGAAACTTTGGGCAAGTTTCCTTACTCCACATGCCTAATAATAATTTGTCCAACAAAAAACAATAATAAAAAATTGGTCATCTCAATCCACGACTGTTTGTGGGACATTTCTGTGGCTGCTGCATTTCACACACAAATATACAGTCAATTCACTTTACAGTATATTTGTGAAGCACTTTGAGACGTCTAGAAAACATGAATAGCGCAATATCAAATGCAAGGATTATTATTATAACTCATATATATCTATATACTGTACATGTTGTTGATTGTTTTCAGATAAAACATTTGGTCATTGTGAAACAAAATTTTTAAAAAATATCCGTTTCATATGTAAAATCTAACTTATTTTCAACTAAATGGCGTGGAATTGAAAAATAAATTACAAATTTATTGGACCCAACCAACATATCTGCACTTACACTTTTCCAGCTGCTTGTTTGACTTGTTCCGTGAATTGTAAATGCACCGAGGATATCTTTAAAAACTGTTCGTAGCTTGCGTTTGAATGTCTAAAAGGCAGACATGCTTTAAACCGTATTCAAAGCTCGAAGCATAGCAATGGGAGACACTTCTGATTTTTCTTTTTGTCCATGAAAATAGCCTGCAGCAATAGCTTGCAGCAACCTCTCACATTCATGTTTCTATTAAAATGAGTCTGGAACCTGCACACACACAAAAATTCAGCTCCAAATGACAGTTCCATAGTGCATATCTCGGCGTATTCATCATCATCCGACACTACCACTGGGTTTAACAGTGACCCCAATTCATTTAGGCTTGCTTGCTTGTCAGTCATAGCTGGTTCAAATTCACTGCTCATTATCTTCGCAGACCAGTTCTCTGGGCAGTGTGATTGTCACCAGTAGGCTGTGGAAGAATAAAGAGTTTTTGATGAGTTAGAATGTCAATGCTCATCATCATATGCCAATAACTTGTTCAGTGCTGAAAGCGTTTGCTGCAGGTAGCAGTATGAGACATCACATTACTTGGATTCAGGAACATTTTATTCATCATTGTATTCTAAATTCAAAACCCTTCAGTGGCTTGTTCTAGTAATATAGAAGCCTTGATGTTTGCCTGAGTGTTGACAGATTTGCCTCACTTTTACATTGAAGGTGACATGTTATCTTCATCTATTTCAGATTACCTGTGATCACTGTCATGGTATTGCAAGATCATGATTGCTCTATTAAAACAGATTAGGAACCAAGGACAGAATAATAAGGTCTACAAATACAGCTTTTTTACATATAGCACCCTTCTTGCAGAGCAGAGTACATCTTGGAGCACTTTTGTACAGTGTGACTTCAATATAAGACAGATATTTCTGTGTGTATAATCTGTCAGTGTATGAAAAACAACATTTTGGGGGTAATATTTGCTTGGTAATAAATTGGTTATATCACCTCAATTCCCATAGTTGCCTACTATATATTTTTTTCTTCATTTAAATGGTGATGATATTTCCTATCTGATTCCTGCTCTTATCGCACCTTTCCTTTCAGGACATCTCAAAGTGCTTCAAAGAATAAACTGCAAAGTGTTCTCACTATATTTTATATTTTCTAGGCAACAACATCAGCCAATTTACGCACAGTAATGTATCACAAATAGCGATGAGGTGCATGACCTATTTTATTTGGGGGGTGATGGTGGGGGGTCTGTCGTTCATGATATGGGAAAGAAAACCTCCTTTCTTTTCACAAACAGTGCCAAAGAATATTTCATACTCTTAACAAACAGGCAAATAAGACCATATTTTATTATCTTAACAGAAGGATGTGGTACCTCCTGCAATGCAGTTTCCCCAGCATGTCTTTAAAAATTACAGAAGTTGAAAGACCTGAGGGCTTAAACACACAACCTGCTTACTGACAGGCACAAGTGTTTCAGGTTTCAAGCATCTGTTGTTTTCTTTTTAGTTCAACACCATTTCAGTTAGTTTTATAGTAAATTCTGTAATATTATATTACTTCTGAGGTGGGAGGTAAGTAGGGTGTTCTTGGAGCTGAACTGGTAAGGTGACATGTTTGGCAATGGAATATCAGATTTGAGCCAGCCGTCTGTGGCGGTCTTGGTAGTTCAGTTCCTGAGCCAGGTCCGCAGTATTGCCGGACATGGCTGATGATACACAAGCCAGTCTGGCTCATCAGCAAGACTTGGAAGGGCAGAGCAATCACTGAGGTCAGGGAATCATGTCACTCAGCTCTTTATAAACTTGCAGGCTAAAGCTTTAATTGGTAGGGTAGTCCTAGCTGAACAAGCAGTGGGAAAGTTTGCTAGGTAGTGCTACCAATGCCAAGCTATGCAGTTTTAGTTGGTTAGACTCCAGCATTACCCCAATGCACAATCTGGGGTCCCCAAGCCTTGGGTCCTGCCAATCTACGTCAAATACATTCTGGAATTAGGTAGTAATAATAGTAATCCTTGTTTCTGGTAACTTGTTTCCTTAATTAATTATTCTCCAGATAAACAAAATAATAGCAAGCTGTTTCTTAAGCATCCAAAGTTAGGGCCTCAAACACACTTCCTGGTGATGGGTTACAACAGTTGATTACATTATGTGTAAAGAAATTCTACTTTTTGACATGTGTTTTAAATGTTCCTTTATACAGTACAATATGACACAGATAACTAGCAGACTCCAGTAATACTCCTTTGTAAACCTGGAGTCCTCAGCTCTTTTCAGAGCAAGAACACAACCCTGACATCCAAAATTGCATGTAGACTCCATCAGACTTAATCAAAATTCAGGATTGAGCAAAAATGTGGAATAATCTGACCAACAGATAAATTGGCTATTCATCTCATGGCTATTTGTGGGGCTTTGCTATGCACAAACCTGATTAAATTTTTGCCTACAAAAATAGTCACTAAACTGCCTGATATGAGTTAATGCAATGAGCTTTTCAGAAATTACAGTGTGATAAAACATGATAAGAGGTTTTTTTTCTTCAATTGCATAAGTTTGGTAATGCTTGCAGATTTCAGTGGAGAAAATCCACCTGGATATAGATTTACTTTATTTCTATAGCATTTCAGAATGTTCAGAATTTGGCAGAGGCTTAACTAAAATACTTCTGAAGCAAGTTTTCTGGTAGTTTTTTATACACATAGCCTATGATCTAATCTTAGCCTGTGGGTCCCTTTTGTTTTCAAATTTAAGATTGTGCAGAATTGTGGTTGATTCTTAACATTAATCAGAAGACAGCTTCCAAAATCAATCTGCATTGAAGAATTTTCAACAGATCTTCGGGATCATAGGTCATAAAACAAAATGGTCTCACGGGCTAGGAGAAGGGATCAAAGGAGTGGTCAAAAAATTTATTTGATCTGATTTACAAACAGTGGACCCCTGTAGCTCAGTGGTTAGAGCACTAGTCTCACAAACAAGAGTTGAGGTTTAATTCTGGCATGGCAAAACCTTGGGCAAGTTTCCTTACTCTACATGCCTGATAATAATCCCTCAAGAAAAAATAAATAAATTGATCACTTCAATCCGTGACTTGGGACTTGGGACATCCTCCTGATGTGAAAGGCACTGTACAAGTGTAATTTTGTTGTTGATGTGATGGTTTGTGGGACACTGTTGTGCGCAATTGGCTGCCATGTTTGCCCACAAATAAAGTCAATTTACTTGACAATATACTCTGTGAAGCACATTGAGACGTCTAGAAGACATGAAAAGCATCATATGGAAGGAAATAATTATTATTGTACTCTATTTTATAAGAAATAAAATGAAACAAAAAGAGACAAAGCCTTTTGCCAAGACCTCAAAGTATATGCATTTGAATACTATTGGTTTGGAAAGCATTGTTTTATCTCAAGAAGAAAATAATTTTACTCACAAAGTGAACAATTGTATTTGAGTTGTGATTCGTCTGTATCATGCCTGGAAGTACAAGAACCGGTATAATTTACACATTGTTCTTTTTTTGCTTTTTGTAAAGGCTAAACGCAGTATGGTGAAGGGTGGGGGGGATTTGCAGAAATAATCCCTGGAAACTGGTTTGAAGAAAGGGCTGCTAAAAAAAGATCAGGAGATTCTATACCAACAGAGGACTTTTCTCAAAGCAACAAGGAAAGTGATTATTCCAGCAGTGATGGGAGATTCTGAGCGAGTGCATTATAAGTGTGTTTTTTCATATTTCCTGTTTCTGTACCACCTGGAAAGTTTTTTTTGGACTGATTTTCCTTTTCGAATGAATGAGCGCTCGAAACCTTTTAAGAACCACAAAGAAACGACTGATCTTTAGTGTGAAGATGCATAGGAACCAACTTTATCTGTACATATAGAGATCACTGTGTTGGATTTAGAATGCATGTACGGTTTAATACATACATTGTCCACTGTGAGAACATTTGAAGCAATTTTTTGTCCAGATTACATCTCCCTTAAAGGACTTTAAAACTTTTCAATCAGCATATACTCTATTACAGTTGTCGGCAAACTAAGGTTATTTTGAAAATTGCAGTTCAACTATTTTTCTTGAAAGAATTATTTGCTTCAATGCATTGCTAGGCATGAAGGTTCACTCTTAATACTGTGAACTCTGGAGCATTAACTCTAAGAGTAAATTGCTAGCTTACTGACTTCAGCAGTCAATGAAGTGCCCCAGACAGGTGCAATCTTAGAGCAAAAAGTTAAAGAGAGGTTACCATTAAACCAACCAATTCCATTTACCATATCTAACACATCTAAAATTTCCACTGAAAGAGATTCCTACTGTTGAGTTTTAATCTTATTATTCTTTTTATAATTCTGGGTTCATAAATAATTGCCCAGTAAATCTGGGATTGTTTCAAACACAAATCAGATCAAAAGATGGAAGCATAGATATTTGCTGCACGTAAATTAACTTCAAGGGCCTGGAAAAGGTCTGAATGCCCTTATTCTGTGTCATACATTTGGGTTACCCAAGCCTTTGTTCTTGCCAACTTGTACCTAATACATTCCGATGTTTGGTAAGCAGAGTGTGTCCCTCCAGGGAGAAAGTGCGCACTCCATTTCAACAAACTATCTCTGGAATTTCCATGTGCAGGTGGGATACATGGCACTCTCAGTGTGGTTTGGACACTCTTCAGCGTGGTTTCTGCATATGTCAGACAATTGGCTGCCAAACAAAAAATGTCTACGGGTATAAGAGGATCATTGTGGAGTCCTGTAGATTAGCGGTTAAAGCACTCAACTCATAGTGAGGTATGGAGGAGTTCAACGCCAGTAGTCAATTCAGTATGCATTCTCAGAGCTCTTGCCAACCTATGCCTGATTTAGAGGAGACCCAGTTGAGTACAACTAATTCAAATGAACTGTAACATGAAATTTAGTAAATAATATCACCTTAAACTAAAATAATATTTCAATCCACAACTATTTGTGGGACACTGCTGTGTGGAATTGGCTGCCCACAAATATAGTCAATTCACTTTACAGTATGTATTTTGAGACGTTGATAAGAAATGATAAGCGCTATAGCAAATGCAAGGATTATTATTATTAGTAGTAGTATTTGTATTTTTATTATTATTATTATAAGCGAGAGACCTGGGCTCAATTGTCAGCAGGGCAAAATGTTGGGCAAGCTTCCTTACTCCACACACCTCTATTTACCTAGCAGCAAGTAGGAACCCGATAGTTAGTTAATAGCCGGTTTGCTTTTCCAGGCATAATCATTTCTTAAAAAAAAATATTGTTAAATTGGTTACTTCAATCAACGACTATTTGTGGGACACTGCTGTGTGCAATTGGCTTCTGCATTTCGTCCACTCCATTTTACAGTATATTCTGTGAAGCGCTTCAAAGAAGCGTCTCAAAGCACTGTATCAAACTTAAGGATCATTATTATATGATTATTATTATTGGGTCCATTGTGTCTGTAATGAAGGGATAACAAAAAGTGGAATATATCTCGCTGAATTGAAAGTTTTGACTCCTAGTGCTTAAAATGTTCCATTCCTTTGGGTCAAGCAGGCGAGAAGTCCTATTACAATTTGCTTTTAGGAAATGTGGTGACTTGTTATAGTTGTTCAGTTTTTACCTGCATATAGATTTTCAGATCTCTTTCAATGACATTGAACTCCTTAAGCACACAGTTGGAGAAAAATCTCAAATACTTACAAAATTGGCCAGTTATATAAGTGCTGAATTTTGAATCTCATTGACAAAAGCACATCAATTCTTTACTCCGAGCAATTTTCACATAGCTTTAGAAATATACATAGCCAATGGCAAAGCGGCAAAATCAATCCTCTTAAATGTCATGTGGACAAACTTAAATGGTATTTAAAGGGAAAGAATAAGCAAAATACACCCATGAGTAGTGTATTATTGAGAGCAGAATGGAAGAGGAACAATGGGGATAGAGGAAGGTTTGCTGATAATGGTAGTGGAGGCCATAATGTCCAGAAGTCTATCTTTATTTAGCAATGTGGGAATGTTCTCCACACTTTCTGTCTGACAATGAATAGAGAAGATGTGGTTGAATATCGAATAAGATCCTGATCAAAAACAAACCTGTAGTCAATCTGAAACCCTGCAATGCAGACTATTGATTGCCACATTGATGTTTGACATGTTACAGCAACAAAATTGTTAACTAAAACATGTTGGCCCAATACACCAATTGCACTTTTGGGAAAATAATGGTGCAGGAAAGAATGAGAAACCATTGGAGCAAAGCATAGACCATGAGAATAAATAAACCAGGACCATCTGTCAAGAAAACAAAGACAAACACAAACAAAACCAAAATACTTGTAAACCCAATGAGATTACTACACAACATGTCAATTCTATCATATCTCCTCTTGGTAGTTCTTAATCTTTAAAATCCCTTTTGAATAGCATTTGAAATTCACAGAACTACAAAACATTTCAAGGATGTATTAGATACAAACAACATTTAACCAAAGGCAGATCCAACATTATAATGCGTTCAAGACATCTGCTGATGCTGTGTTATTTAGTTGGGTTGACTTTTTGGATATGAAGCCGTTCAATATTCCACTGGCATTTTAGCTTCTATTTTGTTTTTTTTATTAATATACCTCAGGAAAAGCACCACAGTGTTGCAGAATTAATTCATATCCACTGAGAAATGACTGGAGGATGCTTGGTCTTAGGTTTCAGTGGCTGCTGCAGAGAATATTTACACTTTCAAAAAGAAAAGACTTTGCAATTTGTCCTCTTCCTCTGTTTCTTGCTTCCTGCAAGGGTGGAATGACATCAGGCACTCAAAGAGGGTGCGATGGTGGGCTGCTATGTACTTATTTTTCTACAGTTGTCAGTGACTATCAGACATGTTTTAAGTTTGGTTTAAAGCTGTAATATTATGCAATCTTAGCAGCAGGGCAATAAACATGTATTCTGTTTGGCTTTGCTCTGCAAAATTGTGCACTGCTGGATGAATGCTAAATTTCTGCTCTTTTCTACTGCTATTGGATACTTTGATAATGTTGGAGCCAGTTGGACTTGACGTGGCCAATCACTTAGAAGGCACAAAATGCACGTAAAAAACAATTGCCGTAGGAAATGCTAAATGTGATCTTATAAATCAGGGTGGCTGCATCAATTAGCAGCACAATTATGATGCTTTCTAGAAATACTGATCATTAACTTTGGCTGCAGCAATGCCGTCACGGAGTCAGCTTGCAATATTTGCAATGCAGATCAGTTGTGTTCATTGCGGACTCTGGCATACTCTATACCCCACACCCTAACCCACCCCACCTTCCCCCTTTCTACTAGCTCCCTTTGGAATTCCATCCCACAGAACCTTTGCCTCACCCCCATGGCCCTTTAACCCCCTTTCCTTGCCTCCTTCAAGGCCCAAATCAAGACCTTACTCATTGATTGTGTCTTTGGTCACACTGAAGCCTCCACCTGCCACCCCTATACATAACAATACCCAGCTGGGATGCACATGCTGGACTGTCCAGTGCTTTGGGTTGTCCTCCTTTTGAATTACTCACTACAGTGTCCCACAAACTGTTGTGGATTGAGTGACTAATTATTATTATTTATTTTATTCATTTTGAAGGAATTATAACCCCTGAAAAAGTGATCCACCAATCAACTGACAACTGGGTTCCTACTTACTGCTAGGTAAACACAGGCGTGTAGAGGTAAGGCAACAT
This sequence comes from Hydrolagus colliei, assembly GCA_035084275.1. Taxonomy (NCBI): domain Eukaryota; kingdom Metazoa; phylum Chordata; class Chondrichthyes; order Chimaeriformes; family Chimaeridae; genus Hydrolagus; species Hydrolagus colliei. Next base: position 31,002,279 of record CM068744.1, read on the forward strand.
GACTAAGGTTTTGCCCTGCCCAGGAATTGAATCCAATGGTGGGAGGGTGGGGGGAAAGAATAAATCCAGATTAATACCACAAATTACTGCCCCAGCAACCCCCCCACCCCCACCCCCCACCTACACCCACACATTTTCCCCAGCCCCATTAAAACAAGTCATTATTTGCTGTATGAAGAGTGTTAAGGTGGACAGGAATGGACTCTTTCTGTGCACAGATCTTTCACCGCGAAATAAATCATATGAGAGGATGTGCATCTACAATCTCCTTACTTCCTGCATGCTGCATATTACTAAACAACAGCGATCGCTGTTGAAACTCACATCTTTTTCAAGGTGCACTGACTGTGCCAGTGTGTATCTCACCCGAGACATAGCATCCTGCCATACCTGAGCCTCAGGTTTAGCAACATAGCCAAAAACATGCTTCCAGGCAATCGAATGAAGCTTAAGTGATGGAACATAATGAGACTTGAACCACTAACCATCTGGTGAGGAGACAGCAATCATAAGCTACTGGGCTTCTCAAATTTCCTTTGTTTGGGCTGATTTCAAGATCAACGTCTAGATGTGAATTATCACTTCACCACCCATGCTCCTCAAACCTTTATTTTTCTTGTCAAATGATGGATTGAATAGATACAGTACACTTACATTTAATAATAAAAATCATATTATTATTACTTACACTTGTAAAACGTTTGCCTACAAAATATGTAGTCACTTCATGGGAAATCTTATGAATGGCTTTGAGACATCCGCCTGACTTGAAAGGCATGATATCAAATACAGTAAAAGTTTATTTATCCATGACCTGATCAACCGTAACTTCCGTATAACCAGCACCACAAAAATGTCCGCATTCGATTAACTAGAATTTATCCAGCACAATGTATTGTTTATTTGTTTATTTGTTTTTTTGTTTATTTGTTTATTTGTTTATTTGTTTATTTGTTTATTTGTTTATTTGTTTATTTGTTTATTTGTTTATTGATTGATTGATTGATTGATTGATTGATTGATTGATTGATTGAGTGATTGAGTGTGTGTGTGTTTTCAGCCGAATATCCGGCACGCGCTTTAACCAGCATTGGCCAGGTCCCAAGGGTGCCGGATAAACGGGCTTTTACTGTACAAGAATGGCCATTAAAGATGATGTACACAGGCTGAGAGGGGTTATGGTTATGAGAAAAGCTTGAGAGGTTTTGAGAGGAAAGTTTTTGGGTTGATAACAAGAGGAGATAATCTTGTGATTATTGCAGAGTGGGGGAAAATAAAAAGGCTAAGAAACAATAATTTGAAGCATAGGACTAAAATGTGATGCGAGAGGTATCTCTGGGGATAAATATGTTCACATGTTCACCAAAGACGTGGTCACAAGCAATCAATAGTTATCTCCAGCCATGGGAATTAATTTTCCTCTCCACTCGGTGAGTTGGCACAATGATTCAGCCACCAGCTGCCTTCAATCTCACTATTAGCACAACACACACTATTACTGACAATCCCAGTAAAAAGTACTGCGACATCAGTTTTGGTTGATGGTTCAGGTGAAATTTATTATTGGGTATGATATCACCAGTGATTATTATCACAGAACTTATCACTTATGGAGTTCTGTGAGCTTCCAATTGTACTACTGGTTTGGCAGCAAATTGGTGTCTAATTAATGTTAACATTATTATTAATTTTAATAGTGATGCTTGGGTTTGATACCTTATTACATTGGCAAAATGTCAGAGGCTTCATATGATTTTAAAGTAAAGTGACACGAGATAGCATCTTGGAGTGTTTGACGATAGTCGACCATGTCGCCAGAAAAAGCAACATCATAGAACTGCACTCAAGCACTCAAGACTTAGTGGAACAAATGTTGGACAGATTACTGTTTCTGTTATAGATTTCAATGTATTTTAAGAATGTGCCCTTACAAATACATGAAATTGAATATAATCAGCCTGTAATAATATTGATAATCCTTGCATTTGATATAGTACTTCATTACATTGTTGAGATGCCTTAAAGTGCTTCACAGAATATACTGTAAAATGAATTGGCTGTATATGTTGTTGTCGAAACGTGGAAAAAACCCACACACAGTTGTGGATTGATAAACCCTATTACTTATCTTTTTTTAAAGGGTTCATTACTCCAGGAAAAGCAATCCACCGATCAACTAACAACCGGGTTCCTACTTACTGCTAGGTAAACAGAAGCATGTGGAGTAAGGAAACGTCCCCAAAGTTTTGAGCTGCCCAAATTTCAAACCCAGGTCCTTTTGCTTATGAGGCCTCTAATCACTGAGCTTCAGGACTCCGTGTACAAATTTGATAATAAGCTTCATTTAACAGTTTGTAAATGATTTAAACATGTTATAAAAAATGAAATTACTCTTCTTCCCCCACACACATACTTTCAATAAGGTGCTTCTGTAGGTTTGTGGTGTTTGATGGTTCATCAAGAGTGCAACATAAAATTGTGAAGAGCTACCTACTTTTTAAGCTTAACAACAATAAGACAGCAATCAAAAATAAATCTCAAATGCAACAAGATCAGGTCTTAAAATGCAAATTTGTGATACACCATCTGGCTACAGTAATGATTACAAGAAAGGCAGATCACTGGCAATTGTTTCTAGCCAAGGGCAAACCAGCTCAAAAATTATCGCAGGAAATTTGATTTTAAGTGACAACCACAACCACTGATTGTAAGGTTTATTCCAGCCATAAACTAAATTGTATCAGTGCTACACAAATATATCAAGAGCAGTTGCACTCAATTTCAAAGCGGGTGGTTGGCTATGTTAGATTGCTCTATCTCTAATTCCCTCTGTGGGTTTTAATGTAAAAAATTGAAAATGTAGGACACAAACAAATAAATCACTTTTTTTTTAGTACAGTACTGTATTATGAAAACAATCCTGAAAAGGAGGCTGTATGTCACAGAAATGTTCAGAAGATACAAAAGCAAATCACTGCAGATGCTGGAAATTTGAAACAAAACACAGAAATTGCTGGGAACAGTTCCCAGTGGATTCCCACCCACTCTATAAATGTAATGTTGTTGTTGTTGTTGTTGTTGTAGTAGCCAGAGCCCTTGAAAGTATCTGCTCTGTTTCCCATACCTCTGCCCTCACCCCTTTCTCTTATCCCCAAAAGTTGATAGGATCTCTTCCACCCCACCATCCTCAACATCCAACAAATAATTATCCTCCATTTCTGGCACCTCCACTGTGACCCAACCACAAAACATTTATTTCTCTCCCCTCTCAGGATTCTGAAGGGACTGTTCCCTCCCTGATTTCCTGGTGCATTCCTCCATCAGAACCAACAGTTTCTCTCCTTCCCCCAGCACCTTCCCATGCCATGGCCAGAGGTGCAATACCTGCCCTTTCACCTTCTCCCAGACCACTGTCCAAGGCCCAAACACAGTTTCCATGTGAGACAGCAATTTACATGTACCATCACAAATGTAATACAGTGCATTAGCTGCTCACATTGTATTCTCTTCTACATTGGGGAGACCAAATGCAGATTGGATGACCGATTTGCTAAACACCTCCAGTCTGTCCGCAAATACAACCCTGATCTTCTGGTTTCTTATCATTTCAACTCTCCCTCCCACTCACAATCTGACCTCTCCAGTGTCTTTAACACTGTTCCAATGAACCTCAGCGCAAGCTCAAGGAACAGCACCTCATCTATCTTACAGCCCTCTGGCCTCAATATTGATTTCAATAATTTCAGGCCAAAGCTGCTCACCTTACCATCTTAAAAATTAAGACCCCCCCTCCCCATCTTTTGGGACTATTTGTCCTTTTGCATTCCACTCCCACCCCCAATCCCTTTTGGTTTACATTAACACCTCTTCTCTGCAGTTTTGTTACAATCCTCCCCTTTGTGTCACCCCATTAACACCCCTTTGAACCATCATTTCCTGTCTTCTACCCCATTTTCTCCTTTGTGTTCTTTGCCCTGCCTCCCCCATCTCGGTTAGTCTTTAAACGCTTCTCCCTCTCAACATGCCCCAGTTCTGACGAAGGGTCATGGACCCAAAACATTGACTCACTTTCCTTTCTCCATAGATATTGCCTAAGCTGTTGAGTGCACCCAGTGATTTTTGTTTTTTGTTCAGAAGGTACTCTTACATACTTTCAGCGATATAACATTGGTTTGGAGTCAGTAGCAATAAAATATAATTTTGTGAACAACATAATAATCCATGCATTTTATATAGCGCCCACCTTATTGTGTTGTCAAGATATCCCAAAGTGCTTCATAGGATTTACTGTAAAGTGGTGTGATTGTGTATTCAGAGAATGAACTTTTGAAATCTAAGGCTTCCCATCTCCTGGAGTATGGTTACACTGGCTCTGGTTTCAAATAGCCATTGTTCACGTGAGAGCCTAGATAGGTAGTACTGTCAGTATTATACCCCAGGCAACAGGTCATCATAATCAAGCTAGACCCATTCCACACACTGTCAAATTCAAGTAGATGTCAATGGATAGAGAACAAGAACATACCCCATACCCTGATTTTTCATTACAGATTTATTGAAGTGAATAATGAAATGGGAAAATATTAAAAATAGGTGATGAACATAATGACTGTGAGAAAGACCAGGATTCACTCAGCATTTTGCCCCCTGATTTTGCCAACTTTAGGCTTGCAATTTGCCAGCTGTAAATTTAGCCATGAGTTTCACATCATGACATGACACAAGTGATCTGACATAAATCACAAATTACATCCCAGTGAGCATTCATAACAACAAAATTACATTTGTATAGCCCCTTTCATAAATATAGTAATAACAACTATAGTAATAATGACAGTAGTAATAATCCTTGCATTTGAGAAAGGGCTTTTCATGTCTTATAAACATCTCAAAGCACTTCACAGAATATACTGTAAAGCGAATTGACTATTTGTGGGCGAAATGCAGCAGCCAATTGTGCACAGCAGTGTCTTGCAAAAAGCTGTGGATTGAAATGATCAATTTATTAATTTTGGGGCGAGAGATTATTATCAGGTGTGTCAAGTAAGGAAACTTGCCCAAAGTTTCATCCTGCTGGGAATTGAACCCACGTCTCTCACTTGAGAGACGACTGTTCTAACCACTGAGCTACAGGACTCCAGGAAGATAGCAATGATTTGGTACATTAGTTGATCTTTTCCACAGTGAACATCAACAGATTTTGCTGGATAGGTTTTCCTCTAAGGGTGGAGAATTACGATAGTTTTCTGAATTGGACAGTTTCACTCGAAATAAGGTTTTGTAACAACTCAGAACAACAAAATTACACTTGTTTGGAGTTGAACAGTTTAGCTGACACTTTGTACTTTTTATACTTAAGTTAAGGACTTTGCCATGTTTTGAGAATTAGACAGTTTTGTAAAAATACTAAAGTGATCCTGAAAGAGGACTGATGAAATTTAATTATCTTATACAGTCCGTATTTTTATAGTTGTTCAATCAATAAGTGTATATGATCCATTGTGATTTACATGCAAGCATGTAGTATATAGGGATGTTGTTAGTGTCAATGAGCTAGACACACTTGACAGTGATGGACAAGGTCATAGCAGGAGCTGCAGGCAAGTCTTTTCTGTATAAGACATGTAATGAAGGAGGGATTATAGCGAACCTATCACTGAGATTGGCTTGGTACAGAATAAGTGGTGAAGGTAACTGACTACAAATGAGCAGCAGATATGTTGAAGTAGCTGAAAGAAAGACCTCACTGAAAGAAACTTGATGGACAACCAGAAGAGATTTCTGCAATGAGAGACTCGACAGAAGGGAATTTCTAATTCCAAACTTTCTACAACCAGAACTGACGCAAAGTCTAAATAAGTGAGGAACTTAGAGACAAACTCAAGAGAAGCTCCAGCTGAAATATTGATTGTGGTAGAAGTGTAATTGTATATTTTGACTCCAGCAGACAAAGGGAATAATAATAACAATAATGATAATGCTTGCATTTGATATAGTCTTAAAAATTTAAAGATGCTTCATAGAGGTGTTTTCTGTAACTTGTAGCATTGGAATGATGTATTTGTAGAGAAATGTAGTGGTCAATTTATGCACGACAATATCACAGAGCCAAGAAATGAATGACTATATATTTTATATATGGGGGATTATTAATCAGGACACAAGAGGGAATGCGATTTTTTAACAAAATATCTCAACTGATAGATAAATAATACAGTGTTAGCGAATATCTTTCTTTGAGGGAACAATGTACAGTATGGAAGTGCTTTGAGGAATTCCTGTGACATGCAGTAAATATGACATTATCATTGTTATATGGAATCCATTAGTAGCAGAGGAATCTATATTCCGCCCACATTCTGTGCTGCAAATCATTTTTCTAACATCTCATTCTAACATTTATTTTACCTCTTGTAGCTGACTCAGTGGAAATAAACTATTTATATTTACCCCCATTGTAACCTTTCATAATCTGGGCGGCTTCAGTCAGGTCAGCACTTAACATTCTCATTTTTAGTGGAAAAAGGCATAAGAGAGCAGAGAGCCAGAGTGAGCAACGGACGGAGTGAGGCGAGGACAGAGTGAGAAGGAATTGGGTGAGAGTGGGAATTAGGTGCAGAGGGGGAAGTAGGTGCAGATTATATATATCCCAGGGAAGTAAGTTGAGATAATGGCCTGGCATGTGATGTGCGAGGAATGCGGGATGTGGGAGTTGATGGAGGGCAACCTGAGCCAAGGTGACTTCATCTGCAGCAAATGTCTGCACCTGAGGAAGCTCCAGCTTAGAATAGCTGAGCTGGAGTATCAGGTAGAGACATTGCGGTGCATCAGGGAAGGGGAGAGCTTCTTAGATAGTTTCATCCTAGAGCCTGACACTCCACCAAGACCTAGGGAACAAGAGTGCGCTGTTGCCAGCCATGGTCAGGACTGGGTGACAGTCAGACGACCGGGTATGCGGAACCACAAGAGTGGTGCAGAGAAACCCCAGACTGTAACCATTTCCAACAGGTATGAAGTACTTTCAACCTGTTTGGATAAGGAGGTCTGTGAGAAGGTTGGACAAACCAACTCCATAAAGACCATTTTAATAGGAGATACAACTGTCCGAGGTATAGATAGGCGTTTTTGTGAACGGAAACGCGAATCTCGGAAGGTGTATTGCCTACCAGGTGCCAGGGTTGAAGACTTGACTGAGCGGGTGCATGAAATTCTGCTAGGGGAAGGGGAAAATCCACTTGTGGTGGTCCATGTTGGGACCCATGAAGTTGAGAGGAAAAGACCTGAGATGCTCCAGGGAGAGTACCAGAGACTAGGGAGTAAACTGAAAAGTGGAACTTCGAGAGTGGTGATCTCTGGGTTGCTTCCAGTGCCTCGAGCAAGCCAGTTCCAGAATGCTAGAATCAGGCACATCAATGCATGGCTGGAGAAGTGGTGTAGGAAGGAGGGTTTCTGGTTCCTAGACCATTGGGACCAATTCTGGGGTAGGTGGAACCTGTACAAAATGGATGGGTTACACGTGAACAGGGCTGGAACCAATCTTCTTGCAGGGAGGTTGTCGAGTTTTGTGGGGGGGGCTTTAAACTAATACCGGGGGGTGAGGGTGGGAAACTGATCAGTAGTTCAGATACGAGAGGGGTAACAAAGTGGACTGGGGTAAGGGTAAGACGGGAGAAAAGTGCAGAGGAAGTAATTTGTGCCTTAGAGTGCATGTATGTAAATGCACGAAGTTTGAGAAATAAAATTGGTGAGCTGCAGGCTCAGGTTGCTGCGAGGCGATATGATGTTATAGCAGTAACAGAGACTTGGCTCCAGCATGGGCAGGAATGGGAGTTGAACATTCCTGGTTATAATGTATTCAGGAGGGATAGAGAAGGGAGAAAAGGGGGCGGGGTGGCAATTTTAGTTAAGGACTCAGTGACTGCCTTAGAAAGGAACGAGGTGGAAGAAGGACTAAAAACCGAATCTATCTGGTTGGAAATGAGGAATAAAAAAGGTGCAGTTACACTGTTAGGGGTATACTATAGACCACCAAATAGTGGGGAGGAGATAGACAAGCAGATCTGCAAGCGTATCACGGAGAAATGCAGAGCTAATAGAGTAGTGATAATGGGTGACTTCAACTATTCCAACATAGACTGGCAGAATAGTAGAGTAAAGGGCAAGGAGGGAGAAGAATTCCTGAAGTGTGTGCAGGACAACTTTCTTGATCAGTATGTTTCCAGTCCAACGAGGAAAGAAGCATTGCTGGATCTAGTTTTGGGAAATGAGGTAGGGCAAGTTCAACAGATTTCTGTAGGTGAGCATCTAGGGAATAGTGACCACAATATCGTTAGATTCAGAATAATTATGGAAAGGGATAAGGAATGATCACAGGTGAGGACACTCAACTGGAAAAGGGCTAATTTCAATGAGTTGAGGTGGGACCTAGCCAAGGTGGATTGGAAAGAAAAATTGGCAGGTAAGACAACTAACGAGCAGTGGGCAGCGTTCAAAGAGGAGATAGTTCAGGCACAGGTCAAAAGCATCCCCACAAAGGTGAAATGTAAGGCATCCAAACCTCCCTGGATGACGAAGGAAATCGGGGCCAAAATAAAACAAAAAAAAGAGGCTTATGATAAGTGTCAGGCTCAAAATTCAGAAGGGAACCAAGCAGAATATAGGAAGTGTAGGATAGAACTAAAAAATGGAAGTTAGAGGGGCAAAGAGACTGCATGAAAAACAATTAGCGAGTAAGATTAAGGGGAACCCAAAGGTTTTTTTACCAACATATTAAGAGTAAAAGGTTGGTCAAGGATAGGGTGGGGCCAATTAGGGACCTAGGAGGAAATCTCATTGTGGAGGCAGAGGGCATGGCTGATGTACTGAATGAGTACTTCGCCTCTGTCTTCACAAAAGAAAAGGATACAGCCAATGCCATGGTATTAGAGGAGAGGGTAGGAGAAATGGATAGAATAATTATAACCAGAGAGGAAGTTCTAAAAAGGTTGACGTCGCTCAAGGTGGATAAGTCACCTGGTCCGGATGGGATGCACCCTAGGTTACTAAGTGAGGCACGGGAGCAAATAGCAGGCACTCTGGCCACGATCTTTCAATCTTCCTTGGACACAGGGGTCGTGCCAGAGGACTGGAGGATAGCTAATGTTACTCCCTTGTATTAAAAGGGGCAGAAGGACAAGCCTGGTAACTACAGACCAGTCAGTCTAACGTCGGTAGTGGGCAAATTTCTAGAGTCCATAATCAGGGACAAGGTAGATCTTCACTTAGAAAGATATAGGCTAATAAAGGACAGTCAACATGGATTTGTTAAAGGCAAATCTTGCCTTACAAATCTGATAGAATTTTTTGATGAGGTAACGGAATGGGTGGATAATGGTAGCGCAGTTGATGTAGTTTACATGGACTTTCAAAAGGCATTTGACAAAGTGCCACATGAGAGACTTATTATGAAATTAAAGGCCCATGGCGTAAAAGGGACAGTGGCAGCGTGGATCCACAACTGGCTGTGAGACAGAAAGCAGAGAGTTGTAGTGAGCGGCTGTTTTTCAGATTGGAGGCAAGTGAGCAGTGGTGTGCCACAGGGATCAGTTTTGGGACCATTGCTGTTTGTAATCTACATCAATGATCTGGACTTGGGTGTACGGAGTACAGTTTCCAAGTTTGCAGATGACACTAAGTTAGGGAGAATAGTAAATAGTGAGGAGGATAGTAGCCATCTGCAAGAGGATATAGACAAATTGGTAAAGTGGGCAGACACATGGCAGATGAAGTTTAATGCAGAGAAGTGTGAAGTGATGCATTTTGGGAGAAGAAATGAAGGGAGGCAATATAGGCTAGATAGTACAATTTTAAATGGTGTGAAGGAACAGAGAGACCTGGGGATTTGTGTTAGTGACTCATTGAAGGTGGCAGGACAGGTAGACAAGGCTGTTAAGAAGGCATATGGGATACTAGGCTTTATAAATAGGGGTATAGAGTACAAAAGTCAGGAAGTGCTGACTAACCTCTATAAGACTTTGGTGAGGCCTCAGCTGGAATACTGTGTTCAATTCTGGTCACCACACTACAGAAAGGATGTGAAGGCATTGGAAAGGGTACAACAAAGATTTACTAGGATGGTGCCAGGATTGAGGGACTTCAGCTATGAGGAGAGGCTAGATAGGCTAGGGTTATTCTCTCTGGAGCAGAGAAGATTGAGGGGAGACCTAATAGAGGTTTATAAGATCATGAGGGGTTTCGACAGGGCAAATAGAGAAAAACTATTTCCACTCGTGGGTGAATCTGTGACTCGTGGTCACAGATTTAAAATAGTTTCAAGGCGAAGTAGAGGGGAGCTGAGGAGAAATTTTTTCACTCAGCGAGTTGTTCGAATCTGGAATGCATTGCCTGAAAAGGTGGTGGAGGCTGATTCGATAACAACTTTTAAAAAGGAATTAGATCTTTATTTAGGGAGAACAGGTCTATTAGGCTATGGGGAGCGGGCAGGGCAGTGGGATTGAATCGCTCTTTTCAAAGAGCCGGCACAGACTAGATGGGCCGAATGGCGTCCTTTTGTGCCGTAAAATTCTATGAATCTATGAATCTATGAAACTTCACATAGCTCTTTCCAATAACATTCTGTCCCATGTAAACTGCAGATTTTCCATTGCTTTTATATGCTCCCCATCATTCGGGTCCTCAAAGCAGCTTTATACTACACTCAAATGTGATCTGAACAAGATGATCTATAAATTATGTTGTTTTTGCACCTTTTAATCTGGTGAAGAAAGTAGTAAGTCCTGTAGCTCAATGGTTAGAGTACTCGCCTTACAAGCAAGAGACCTGGGTTCAATTCCAGGCAGGTCGAAACCTTGGGCAAGTTTCCTTACATACGCCTGATAATAAACCCTCAAGAGAAAACAAAATAATAGATTGGTCATTTCAATCCATGACTTTTTTGTGGGACACTGCTGTGTGCAATTGGCTGCTGCATTTTTCCCACAAATATAGTCAATTCACTTTACAGCATATTCTGTGAAGCGCTTTCAGATGTCTAGAAGATGTGAAAAGCGTTATATCAAATGCAAGGATTATTATTATTATTATTTTGAAGGGATGTTAGAGTTCCTGTGCCACTATTCAAAAAGAGAAGGAGTTTCTTCCAGTATCTTGACCAACAATCCATGAGGTTATTGACCATTCACTCAATGGATGCTCAGCACCTTGGGATATCCTCCCGATGTGAAAGGCACTATATAAATGTAATTTTGTTGTTGTTATTTCTGGGATGGTGCTTTTTACAAGAAATCCTGTAAAGTGCTTTGAGATGTCCTCCACATATAAAAGTTGTTATATCAATTGTAAAGATTATAATAAAATAGAACGCATCCTGGTAATTAATCTGGAAATAATTATTTGCATAGAATTAAAGTACTTACTTTTGAAGAATAGAAATACTGGTTGTTCAACTCATGTCTTGTAGGAAAAGTTTCAAGCATTATTCTGTTGTGCCACATAACAAAATCATCAGCAGGTGTAAATATTTTATGCAGGTATTATTGCATCAATTTGTTATAGAAGTTTTGAGAGCTGGAGTTAAAATATGCTGGAGACATTTTGATTCCTTGGAGATGGATCTTATCAGCCTCTGACAGTAGTGATGGTGACATATTATGACATGCTGTAGTTACCTTTCCTTTCAGAGTTGACAGGAAGAACATCACTGTATTTTCAGGCAGTTGCACAGGTGCTACTTTTAGCCATACAAATCATTGCAGGATTAATTCAAAGTCACCTTGTTATTTGCTGTTTGCTAAATCAATGATGCATAACCCTTAACAAATTGCAAAAGAACAATGACCGTTGTAATCCTCGTGGTGATATCCTAACATTGTGATACAATTCATACTAAATTTGCACCCAATGTTAAAAACATTGGGTGCAAACTCTCCTATTATTGAATCAACTACAAAGATAATACTCCACCCTTTATTATGCTTGTTTGTGCTCCACTTTGTGTCCGCCAACGGCTTTTCCTCCAGCCCCTGCACTCGTGCAGCATTGCTCAGACCTCTGACCTTGGTCCCCTCCTCTTCACCTTCTGCATGCTCCGTCTCAGTGACATCATCTGCAGACATGGGGTAAATTTCCACATGTACGCAGATGACACCCAACCTTTCCGCTTCCACCCTCAACTCTAGGACTACGGGCGTCCTGACTGTCTGCCTGTCTGACTTTGAGTCCTAGACAAGGGACAGCTTTGTCCAGTTGAATGTCTGCAAGACTGCGGCTCTCCTGCTTGGCTCGCGTCAGTGACTCGCACCTCATTCATTGGCAGCATCAGTATCCAAGGCTGCATTCTCCATCTCTCGAAGCCAGTCAGGAACCTGGGTGTCTTGTTTGACCCTGTCCTTTCTACCCCACATCCACGTCATGACCAGTACTGCCTTCCACCACCTCCGCAATAATGCCAGACTCCACCACTGCCTCACCCATCAGGCTGCCAAAACCCTTGTCCACGCATTTGTCACATCAAGGCTCGATGATGGAAACTCTTTCCTCATTGGCCTTTCCTGCTCTTCCCTTCACAAGCTGCAGATCATCCAGAACTGCAGCTCGTGTCCTCTCCCACACGAAGCTCCACTCCCACCCTCACCCAACTCCATTGGAGCCCCATCCCACAGAGGATCGAATTCAAGATCCTCGTCCTCACTTTAAAGGTCATTCATGGCCTTGCCCCTTCTTATCTCTCTGACCTGCTGTCTCCCTATGAACCTGCCCACCCACTCCGTTCAGCAGGCTTCGGTCTGCTCCAGCCCGATCCGGCCTACCATTGGCGGATGGGCTTTCAGCCTCTCTGCCCCCATACTCTGGAACTCCATCCCACACTCCCTTCGCCTGACTTCCTCCCTTGCCTCCTTCAAACCCGGTCTCAAGCCCCTCCTCTTCAATCGTGCCTTCTGCTGCCCTCGCAACTCCCTTCCTCCCCTCCTACTTACCCTGCCACTCCCACTTTCTCAAGTCCCAACCTGACTGTTCAGCACCTTGGAATGTCCTCCCGACATGAAAGGCACTCTATAAATGTAATTTTGTTGTTGTTGTTATTTGATAATGGATGCCTCCAGGTGTGGCATTGTGCTCAGCATAACTTTAGAAAATATCTTGAAGTCATTGATTAAATGATGTGAATGATATTTGTCCCAATTGTTGATTTGTATTTATATCAAGAGTTGTGATGAACACCAAATTTTACTTGGACACTGCGGGAATCATCTGACATAAGAAACTCTTCCCCCTCTCTCTCTCTTTGATGCAGTGATTGCACACATATAATGCACTACTTTAATGGTGAATGTGATCACCTCACCAGCGAGAGGCATTAAGTTTGATTCCCGAGTGGGGGAAATCGTTAGGCAAGTTTATTTACCTGGCAGTAAGTAGGAACTCGGTTGTTGGCTGCATGGCAAATAGCTTTCTGGAGTAATATTCCCTCCAAAAATAAATGCATACAAAAGAATAATAATTTTCACTCTATACAGGCTGTGTGTAGGACACTGCTATGCGCAATTGGATGCTGTGCAGTTGGCTACTCAACCACAAAATATACAGTGAATTCACTTTACAGTAGATTCTGTGAAGTGTTTGAGATGCAGTGAAGTATGCTGAAGAGTTATATCAAATGCAATAATTATTATTATTGTAATTGTATATAGGATTACCATACATTACTGGTATGATGGAAGGGTTTTACAAAATGTGTTTCTAAAAGGGTTATCCACCTACTTTCTACCTCTGTTTAAGTTATCAGCAGAGGAGGTTATGCTATTAAAACAAATGATTTATCCCCAGTCCAAGAGTTATTGTACATGTTTCTTGCAAATATATATTTTACCTGAGGAAACTTTTAAGGTATGAATAACTTTGTGTGAAATTTGAACACTTATCAGTATAGTAAGTCAACAAAGTGTCAATCCTCAGTATATGCAGGCTATCCAAACAGTTATTTTTATAAAATTGGCTACTTCGTCAAATACCATAGAACATATGTTTTGTGTCCACAGTTATACCAGGCACGTTAATCATTCATGATACCTTATGGCCAGTAAGATGGCAGTGATATGCTCATTCAATAGAATAGAGGTTTGCTTTTGGGATGCCTTCACATTGAATAATCAATGAATATAGATAGTTGGGGGCAGTGAGTTTTTTTTTATATTAGCCTGTGTTTTCTTGTCTCATATTGGTTCCTCCTGCTCGCAGGCTCGACCTTTCGTAAAATCCAGGAACTAAAAATATCAGGGTGAAAGCCAGGTAAATTATCCACTGAGAGTTGGAAGGAATACAATTCTTATAGAGCAGTTTTCAAAAGATGATAAATAATTTAAAATGCAGGTGCCTTAAGAAATGGTTGCATTTCTTTGCATAGTGATTAACTTTACACAATATTTCTCACTGACTAAGTTGTATCAACTCAGCTGAGGGATTTAAATAAATCAATATGACTGCAATGAGTTTCGCTCTTTAGAAATTATATGAAGAACTTGGCTGCAAATTAGTGATAACGTTCTTGTGTGGGAGTTTATGTTGTGGAGATGGTTTGCTTACGCAGTCGGCCAAATCAAAGATCTAAAGTGCAGAATGGTCCTAAGCCGGCCAAGCAGCAGGAAGCTGCCACAAAATGCTGTAAAAATATGTGGTTTCAACCAGTTAAATACCTGTGGTACCCAACACGCTCTCTGGCATCTCTTAACATTGACTCTTGCTAACCTTTGCCCAATACTCTCTGGTATTTGGTAGGCATGGTATTTTCTTCTGGGGAGTGAGTGCACATTCAATTACAGACTCATATACATGTGGAATCTTGTCTTCAACAGGGAGATGGGTATCCACTAGGGAACGGCGATGTATCAGTTTTTCGATTAAACCCGATATGATTTTCAGATCGGTATGCCGATATGGTGATTCTAAAAAAAACGTTATATCAAGAGATTCGATTTTAAAAATATACATCGTTATATTTTTAATATCGTTCCTGGCAATATATCAATATTGTTGGTATTATCAGTGTAATGCGATCTTTTCCAGCTTACCTTGTCGCCGGCATTGCAACCTCCTAGACCTAGAGCATGGAATGCGCGTACATTTGGTGCGCGCGCACACTTTACTGTGTATACTCGACGTGAGTCGTGGCGTCTTAACAAAGTCGCATCGCTGAAAATTGTAGTTTGAAAATTTACCTTTCTCATCATGGGGAAAAGAAGCCCCGTATGGGACTACTTTGAAAACAATGCAGTCAGTAATGGTGTGTATAGATGTACAGTTTGCAAGGTCTTGGTTAAGACATCTGATTCGAGCACGAGCAACCTGCGACATCACATTAAGCAGCACCACCCCGCCCAGCACGCTGCCCTCAGAGCGAAATCATTGTCGACAACAGCAGGAAGTCGAACCAGCGCTTCGGAGAAAGCGACAGGTAGTGGGGCCAGTGCAGCTCAAACAATTCCTGCTTTATTTAAGAGAACATTGTACCAGAGAGGGGACAAAAAGTGGCAAAGTATCACGAACGCTGTCACTTTTTGCATAGCAAAGGAGAGCTTGCCAATGGCGAAGGACATTAATTCAGACTTCAGACTACATAAAAATAAGTGGCATTTTGTGGCTGTAAGTGTTATTTTTGTGTGTGAGAGAGTTAGAAGCCAGATTATCACTGCTTCTATGTGTGTGTCTAGTCAGATACACACAGCAGTGACAATCTGGCTTCTAACTAACAGTCAGACTGTCTGTCTCTCTTTTTTCTATTGTAGTAGATCTCATTTACACGTGGACATTACATGCTAGTTTCAAGCAAGAAATGGAGGAGAATAAATCTCTAGATTTTGTTTTTGGTGTGTGTGTGTTCTATTTTGTGTTTAGAGATGGAGGGAGAGAAGGAGAGGGGAAAGTTGGGAGAGAAGGAGAGAGGAAGAGAGGAGAGGGAGGGAGAGAATGAGAGGGGGAAAGGAGGGAGAGAAGGAGCGAGGGGAAAGGAGGGAGAGAAGGAGAGAGGAAGAGAGGAGAGGGAGGGAGGGAGAGAAGGAGAGGGGGAAAGGAGGGAGAGAAGGAGCGAGGGGAAAGGAGGGAGAGAAGGAGAGAAGGAGAGAGGGGAGGGAGGGAGGGAGAGAAGGAGAGAGGGGAGGGAGGGAGGGAGGGAGAGAAGGAGAGGGGGAAAGGAGGGAGAGGAGGCAGGGAGGAGGGAGAGGAGAGAGGGAGAGTGGAGGGGGAGGGAGAGAAGGAGAGGGGAAAGGAGGGAGAGAAGGAGCGAGGGGAAAGGAGGGAGAGAAGGAGAGAGGAAGAGAGGAGAGGGAGGGAGGGAGAGAAGGAGAGGGGGAAAGGAGGGAGAGAAGGAGCAAGGGGAAAGGATGGAGAGAAGGAGAGAGGGGAGGGAGGGAGGGAGAGAAGGAGAGAGGGGAGGGAGGGAGGGAGAGAAGGAGAGAGGGGAGGGAGGGAGGGAGGGAGAGAAGGAGAGGGGGAAAGGAGGGAGAGGAGACAGGGAGGAGGGAGAGGAGAGAGGGAGAGTGGAGGGGGAGGGAGAGAAGGAGAGGGGAAAGGAGGGAGAGGAGGGAGAGAAGGAGAGGGGGAGGTAGGGAGCAAACAACATCGTATAATTCAACAGACCTTGACACCAACATTACAAACTTTCTGGACCAAGAGCAAGCATTTGGAAATGTGCATGCACTGCGACTGCGCGCGCATCATCAGTGCGGACGCACGTCAATGCGCGCGCACCGCGACTGAGCGCGCACCATAAATGCGCGCGCGCCATCAATGCACGCGCACTTCGAATGCACGCGCATGCGCAGTATAAAAACTCGATAGATCGGTTTAAGCAGGTATGAGCAAACCGATATATCCATATCCGGAAACATCCCATATCGCCGTTCCCTAGTATCCACACATGTTAGATGATAACAAAATACTATTGGATACCATTATAATATTATGGTTTGAGTATAGATCACATTCATAGAATTATACAACACAGAAGGAGGCCATTCAGGCAATATCGTCTCTGCCGGCTCATTGAAAAGAGCTGTCCAAATGAATCCCACTCTCCCGCTCTCTCACCATAGCCCTGCAAACTTGCTTTTCCTAAATAACTGTCTACTTCGTTCTTAAAGGTTGTTATCAAATTAGTCTCCAACATACTTTAACTCAATGCATTTCAGATCCAAACAACTTGTTGTGTGAAAACAACAACAACAACATTGATTTATATAGTGCTCTCCACGCTGGATGGTGTCTCAGAATGCTTCAAAACATTTCTCCTTACCCCTTGTTTCTGCTAACAACAACAAAATTACATGTGTAGAGTACATTCACAGTGGGATGATGTCCCATAGCACTGAACCATCAAGGGTCAGGACCCAAGCATGGTTGAATGCAAGATTAGGATGAGGAAGGGCAGAGAGGTAAGAGGGCAGCTGAAGGAACAATCGAAAAGAAGGGTCTTAAGTCAGGCCTTGATGAAGGCAATGAAGGGAGCAAAGTGAAGGGATTGTGGGATGGGTTTCCAACCTGCCATCCCCCAAGAGTGGTGGCAGAGAGACTCAATGGTAGGGCCGATGGAAGAACAGTACCATTTTACGTCACAAGCAATACAACAACAACTTCAATTTATATAGCACCCTCCACGCTGGACGGCATCTCAGAGCGCTTCATAAACCAATAAATCAACCTTCTGTTCCAGTTGATAATTACCCTTTGAGTAGAAGAATACTTCCTTATGTCTGTCCTGAAATTCGCAGAACTCAACTCAGCTCATCCTCCCCTGACTAGAATGCTCATCCTCACCCGAGAGGAATGAGACCTGATGAATGGAAATCACCCTTGTGTGGAAATCCTGCCGTTTGATAGTCATAGATTATGTAGTAGCTGCTGCCAAAGTGCTATTGCCAATGTGGTTTCTGAACATCATTCAGCTGCGTTTGTACAACACATCTTGTGGTGATCCAAGTATCCCGGTGGATGCCTGTTGTCCATTTCTGTTACAGTTATTTCTGCCGATATGTCACTTGAATTGGGGGAAAGGATGCATATCACAGCAAAATAGTGGGATGATCACACTACAATTCCCTGCCCACACTCTGGCTCTCTGACTACGCAATTCATAACTCAGACAAACCCGAACAATCAGCTCCATCTCCCACACAGATTCACAATTCTCCATCACAAGCATTGCCAAAACGCAAAAATGATCAGAAGGGAAGGGTTGTGATACAATAGATACGCGGTCCATTTAAAGAATGTTGAGGCGTAGGTTTCGTCAAGAATGTGCACTAAAGGTCACAATTTGCTTTGTCAGCATTGCCAACAAGTTACAGATTAAGTTTATCAATTTCCAGTGAATATGCAATATCTCTCACACAGTCCTATTGAGGTGTTCCACTGTGTTCGCTAAATGGCCCTAAATACTCAGAATCCGCCAACTGTAGCAGATGTGGGAGTCCTGCAATAACATTAACCATTAGTGTGTTAACATGACTGATTATTGACGAGGACAGAAATAGAACCATAGCAATTCATAACATAGAAGAAAATCCATTCAACCCATTGTGTCTGTACTGACTCCCTCAAGAATAATCCTTTCAGTCCCATTTATATTTCCTGTAACCCTCCAGCTGATTTTTAAAAGTATTTATCTTATTTCCATTTGCATAACGATATGGATTCTATTTTACCCACTGCTCCCAGCATTTTCACTGATCATGAAAAACACACTCCAAGGTGCTGGAAGAGAGTAATATAAATACAAATTGTTGTTGGCAGTCCATATCCTAACTACTCTGTGTGAGAAAATCCTAATCTCCCCATTTGTTCATTTACTATGTTAAAGTACTAGTTACTGACTCACCAACAATTTGAAATATTTTTTCCTATTTAATCTATTGAGTCCTGTAGCTCAGTAGTTAGAGCGTTCACCTCACAAGCGAGAGATATGGCTTTGATTCCCAGCAACAACAATAACAAAATTACATTTATAGAGCACCTTTCACTTCAGGAGGATGTCCAAGGAGCCGGACATACCGTAGATGGGTTGGAACTCGAGCATGGGGGAGGGGCAGGGTTGGAGGGAGGGAGGGAGGGCAACAGAAGGCACAATCAAAAAGGAGGGTTTGGAGAGCATTCTTGAAGGAGGCATGGGAGGATGCAAGATGAAGGGACTATGGGATGGAGTTCTAGAGTGTGGGAGAAGAGAGGCTGAAACCCCGGCCACTGGCGGATCGTGCGGGAGACATAGAGCAGACAGGAACCCGCTGAACGGAGGGGCAGGCAGGTTGATAGAGAGTCAGTAGGTCAGAGAGATAGGAAGGAGCAAGGCCGTAAATGGCCTTGAAAGTGAGGACGAGGAACTTGAATTCAATCCTCTAGGGGATGGGGAGCCAATGTAGCCGAGCGAGGGTTGGAATGATGTGATCATGGAGCTTGGTGCGGGTAAGGACACGAGCTGCAGCTGGATGATTAGAAGTTTGTGAAGGGAAGAAACGGGAAAGCCGACGAGGATGGTGTTTCCATAATCAAGCCAAGATGTGATGAATGCATAAACAAAGGTTTCGGCAGCCTGAGGGGTGAGGCAGTGGCGGAGTCTGGCATTGTTATGGAGGTGATGGAAAGCAGTACTTGTCATGGCTGTGGAGAGGAAAAACAGTTCAGGGTCAAAACAAGACTCTCAAGTTCCTGACTGGCTATCTGAGACAGAGTGTGCAGCCATGGATGCTGATGCTGCCAGTGCCTGAGGTGTGGAGGCACTGATGCGAGCCAATCAGGAAGGCTTCAGTCTTGGTGATATTCATCTGAAACAAGTTATCCCTCATCTGCCAGTAGGCCTGGAGTTGAAGTTGGAAACAGAGAGATAAAGTTGGGTGTCATCAGGGTCATGTGGAAATTTACTCCAAGTCTCCGGATGATGTCACCAAGTGAGAACTTGCAGAGAGTGAAGAGGAGGGGAGCAAGGACAGAGCCCTGAGGAACGCCACATGAGATGGTGAAACCTACATGAGCAGGGAGAAACCATGGGCAAGTTTCCTTACTCCACATGCCTGATAACAATCCCTCAAGAAAAAAAATAAAACAGTCATTCAAACCACGGTTCTTTGTGGGCTGCCATATTTTGCCCACAAATATAGCCAATTCAATTTACAGCACATTCTATGAAGTGCTTTGAGATATCCAGAAGACCAGAAATGCGCTAGATCAAATGCAAGGATTCTTATTCTTCTTATTATTATTTTAAAGTCCTATATTAAGTTAATGCTGAACACTTTTTGTTCCATAGAAACAAATCCTAGTTCCTCTATTCTACAATGATAGGCCAAATCACTCAGAAATCTCCCTTGCATCCCCTCTATTCCCTTGATATGTTTCCTAAAGTTTAGTGGTCAACACTTATGAACTATTCTGAATGTGGTCTAAATAATGATTTATATAAGTTTAACATTATCTCTTTGAATTAATATTCTATATTTCCATCCAACAAAATCCCATATACCTTTTTAACATTTGTGTCCACCCACCTTCCCACCTTTGAAGATCTATGTATGTTAACCACTACAGCTTTTAATATTTTGGAATTCAATGTTATACATTTTTCTTTCTCCCAAAACAACAACAAATCACATTTGTATAGCACCTTTCACATCAGAAGGGATGTCCCAAAGCCCCTGACAGTCAAAGATTTGCATATGTGTCCACATTAAGTTTCATTTACAATTTCTCTGTCCAATCAATAAGAACATACAAAATGCTACATGGAAAGTACCAAAGTCAGTCTAGTTCAGCTTCCACCTTCCTGGAGGCCGCATGTCTCAAATTACATATGTTGGAAACTGTCAACTAAACTATTTTTGCCCTAATGAACTTGCTTATAACTCTTCCTCGTTGTTAACTACACACCCTACTTTTGTACCATCATCAAACTTAGGAATTATGGTCCTTATATCAGAAACTCTCTTTTTTCTTGTATAGTACCACAGGATCTTTAACATCCACCTGAAGGAGGCAACATCAAGAATGGGATATCATTGTAATGGATGGTGTGCAGATGTAGTTGTGATTAATCAAAATTGAAGCAATTAGACATTTTGAATTGACTACCCTCGTGCCGAGAATCAAACCCAAGCTTGCGAGATGAGTGCTTTAATTACTAAGCTATAGGACTTTACACCATGCACTCTTCCAACATTGTTTTCCAGGCATTGGAACTCAACATCCTAAAATTGGTCTTGAAGCCACTAGCTTCTGAGTCGTAGGCGAGAATGCTACCAACTGAGACAGGCTGTCACAAAGTATATCTGATGGAAGTGGTGAAAAAAAAGTATTTTTGAAGTGATCAGTCAAGGGCAGATTACAATCATCGAAAATGATCTCAAGGACCTTTCGACTAGAAGTTGAAATAACTTATTCTTGAAGTTTGCGAAGGTTATTGGAGATTTGAAATAAAGTAGACAGTTTCGGATACCCTGCATTTGAAAGGAAATTGAAACATTGGGAAATGTTCAAAGATGAGCAATACATGATACATTTGGGACTCGGCATTCTAAGCTACGAAGAGAAATTTACTCAGTTGAGCTTGTGTAGAGAGGTGAAAAAAGTAAAGGAGAATATGATCTACCTTTCTCATGTCCTGATGTGAATTTGACAGCGTGTATTTGATATAGACAGCGGGTAGAACCAGGGGGTAATTTTGTTTTTAAAAGAGCAAGTAGTTGACAGTGACTGTCGATTAAATTCTTTTAAAAGAATTGTTTGAGTACCTGACTGGGGCTAGAGTGGGAATGATGGGCTGGATGGCTTCTTCCATTCCATGTTTTGTTTGCGTTCTAATGAGAAATCAGTCCCTATTCTTTGGATATTCATTATCATAGGGTATAGATTAGAGCACTTGCCTCACAAATGAGAGGATCCAGGTTTGATTCCCAGGCAGAGCAAACCTTTAGGCACATTTCCTCACTGCACACGTCTCTGTTTACAATAGCAGAACCCTTTTTAGGTTGAGTAGTGGATTGCTTTCTGGGGCTAATAATCCCATCAAAAAAATAGGGACAAATGAATCCATAACTGTTTGTGAGACACTGCTGTGCACAATTGGCTGTCAGTTTTCACCCCACAAATTACAATCAATTCACTTTACAGCATGTTCTGTTAAGCGCTTTGAGACGTCTCGAAGATGTGATAACATGCTATATTAAATGCAAGGATTATTATTAGTTGTGTTTTTACGGTTGACTACATAACGTTTGCTAGGTTTTTCTTTAAATGCTTCAGAGAACTTTTAAACAAATGTATAACTCAGTTTAGGCATTTGAACAATTGCTGATCTGCAAAAGCAGGCCTCTTTTGGCTTTAATTTTCTTCGAAAATCACAACCCCTGAAAGTTACCTCTCCAACTCAGGGAACGTCTTCTCTCATTGCTAGAACAGATAAAGGCACTTGCTCAAACTTTTAGCTTTCCTCTTATCTTCTTTATCTGATAACAGACTCATACCTTTAAAGCTGGAAATATAATCTTCCCTCTTGGCATCAGTCGAATGAAACGTATACACATGAGGTTGCTCAATTCACAGTGCAGCAATTTTATTTTCACTTTAAGTTTGATTCTTCTTGGCCAAATATATGCTTGAATCTTGGGATATAAATTACACTGTCACATAGTTTTTGAACATAAGTTTACTTTAATCTATTGTTGTTCTCTTCCCTTGGCTCCTCAAGAATGTTGCTGTGTAAGCATTCACTGACTCTCATCCAAACCTCCCTTGATCCCTTCATGGCATAATTTATTTCAGTGTCTCCTCTGCTTTCTCTCATCAGCCATCAATATCCAGCCCAGCATGTTGTTGTTGCGGCAGACTACATCAATTCATAAAATCTTACAGCACAAAAGAGGCTGTAAAGGCCTATCAAACTGAACTGGTTATTTCTTTCTCCAAAGTGTCATTTGATCTAACACCATTTTCCATACTTGCCTCGATCAGGCCTGATTGTCTGAGTCACATCCAACAAAAGTATAGTATAGTCACCATAATTTACAATGAATCCTGTGCAGTGCGTTGAGATGCCTTCTGGATATGAAAGTCTCTATGTTATATACTAGGATTATTATTTAATCAGCTTCCGTACTTGCCAAGCTCCTACTCTGGTCCCTTCACTGGTATTTGCTTGTATAACCGTGAAATTATTAGTCAACAACAACAACAACAAATTTGATTTATATAGCACCCTCCACACCGGATGGCGTCTCAGAGCGCTTCATAATAGCGGATCCCACGACTGAGCCAGGGGCAGGGGTAGAAAGGTGACCAAAGGCACGGTCAAAGAGAAAGGTCTTCAACTGGGACCTGAAACTGAGAAAGGAGGGGCCAAGGCGAAGCTAGTGAGGAAGGGAATTCCAGAGCCTCGGAATAGTGGCTGAAGGTCCGGCCACCGAGGGTGGCCTCCTCCATGTCGGGGGAAATGGTGGAGACCAGACCCGGTGGAGCGAAGGCAAAGGGAGCTGGTTTGAGGAGAGAGGAGGTCAGAGAGGTAGGGGGGGGTGCAGAGGAGTGGAGGGATTTGAAAACAAGGGTGAGGATCTTGAAGTCGATCCTCTCGGGGATAGGGAGACAGTGAAGTCTGGCAAGGCCTGGGGTAATGGGGGAGCGAAGTTTGGTGCGGGTGAGTATGCGGGCGGCAGAGATTTGGATGAGATGGATTTTATGGATTGTGGTGGAGGGGAGACCGGCGAAGAGGGCAGTTGATTAATCTAACCGTGAGGTGATCAAGGCATGGACCAGGGTTTCAGCAGCTTTTGTGGTGAGGTATTGTCGGAGACGGGCAATCTGTCAGAGGTTGAAGAATGCGGTGCTGGTGAGGTACCGGATGTGCGGGAGGAAGGACAGTTAGGGGTCGAACCTGACGCCACTGTTGCGCACAGGTTCAGAGAGTTACAGGGGGAGACCGGGAAGATGGAGTAGGTGAGAGCCATGTGAATGGAGATGTTGATGAGAGCCAAAGAGTATGGCCTCCGTCTTGTCAACATTCAGCTGCAAGAAATTTGTGGTCATCCAACTCCTGATGTCTAACAGGCAGGCTGACAGAACATCAGGGGACTGGGGGTCACAAAGTGAAGTGGAGAAATAGAGTTGGGTGTCATCCGTGTACATGTGGAAGTGTGCCCCATGTCTGTGGATCACATCCCCAAGAGGGAGCATACAGATGAGGAAGAAGAGGGGGCTAAGGATGGATCCCTGGGGTACCCCACAGGTAACTGGGTAAGAGCGGGAGGAAAAGCCATTTCTGGAGATGTACTGCTGGCGGTTTGTGAGGTAGGACTCGAACCAGGTGGGTGCGGTCAGACTGAGGTGGATGATGGAGGACAGGCGGTGGAGGAGGATGGCGTGGTCGACTGCATCAAATGCAGCGGACAGGTCCAGGAGGATAAGGAGGCAGAGGGAGCCCTGTTCACAGATAGAGAGGATGTTGTTTGTGACTTTCACAAGCGCAATCTCTGTACTGTGGGCAGAGCGGAAACTGGACTGGAGGGGGTTCGAAGAGGGAGTGGGAGGAGAGGTGGGAGCAGAGTTGGTTGGCAACAACGCATTCCAGTGCTTTTGAAAGGAAGGGAAGTTAGAAATCGGACAGTAGTGGCTATGGTTTGAGGGATCTAGGGAGGGTTTCGTAAGGTGATGGCAGCAGTTTTGAAGTGGGCAGGGACTGATCCCGTGGAGAGGGACTGGTTGATGATATCCGCCAGCAGTGGGCAGAGGAGGGGGCGCTAGGTAAGCAGTAGGTTAGTGGTGATGGGGTCGAGGCAGCAGGTGGTTGGCTTCAAGGAGGTGAGAGTGCGTGAGAGGGAGGAAGGAGAAGGAGTGTAGGAAGGGGGTCGAGGTAGGTGGTCCTGTCACTGGAGGATCAAACCCTGGAACCTGTCTCCCAGCCCAATTGATATTTGTTGAGGACGCTGATAATGCAAGCTCTGTATCTGTCTGGAACTATTAATTTATTTCAAGAACAACAACAACAAAATTGCACTTATATAGCGCCTTTCATGTTGGGAGGACGTTCCAAAGTGCTGAGCAGTCTGTTCGGGACCGAACGGGTGGGGGGGGGGGGGGGCGGTGGGGGGTTGACGTAGGGGGAAGGAGAAGGAGAGTGGGAAGAGTTAGTGGGGCAGCCGAAGGCAAGGTCAAAGAGGAAGGTTTTGAGACCGGCCTTGAAGGAGGAAAGGGGGGAAGTGAGGTGGAGGGGCTGTGGGATGGAGTTCCACAGTGTGGGAGCAGAGAGGCTGAAAGCCCGGCTGCCCGGCTGCCGATGATTGGGAGGTTAGGGTGGTGGAGGCGGAGCAGGCCTGAGTCTGCTGAGCCGCGGGTGCAGGCAGGCTGGTAGAGAGACAGTAGATCAGAGAGGTAGGCGGGGGCAAGGCTGTGAAATACATTTCAAGACATGTATAGCATCAGCCTGCTATATTTCTGGCACTGTTCAATCTGGCTCCCACACAACTCCCGAGTTGCTTGCTTATCTTCTCTGAAGACATGCCTAACCACTGTAGCATTGCCTTCCATTGGAAGTTGTCCATTCTACTGTAGTTTGTATTTTCAGACTTGCTTACACCTGAAGTTATTTAATGGCCTGTTCCTATTATCTGAGCACTCGCCTCTTTCGGTCATCACATGTTTTTTGTTTATCCATGGATCACGCCAGCAGAACTGAATCAGATCTTACATCCTATTAATAATAAGATAGTTAATTAAATGACCAAATTCAGAGATTAGGAGAAATCTGTTCACACACAGAGTAGATAAGACATAGGATACCAGGATCGAAGGTTGAAATAGAATCCATATGACCTTTCAAAAGAGAACTAGGCAAACACCTTAAACACATTCAGCTACAGCGGTATTGGGAAAGAGCAGTTAAATGTGACAGAAATTATTATTCTTTCAGAAGCTGACATAGACACAATGGGCCAAATGGCCTTCTTCTGTGCTATGAATTTCTCTAGGACTATGGTTCAGTGACTTGTTGAAACCTGACCAACTGTACGAGTTGGCTTCCACGCCTCAGTGCAATGTTTCACTAATTACCCTACCGTGACATTTAAAGACCCTTTAGTAAATTATTCATGACTCTCCTTCAACCCTTAAAGTAATTTCACTTTATTAAAATAATCAATTAATTATTTGTTCAGAGTCTCTCTCAGTGCAACTGTATAGGGCTTTGGTGAGACCGCACCTAGAGTATTGTGTGCAGTTTTGGTCTCCTTATTTAAAAAAGGACATACTTGCCTTAGAGGGGGTGCAGCGTAGATTCACTAGGTTAGTTCCTGGGATGAGGGGACTGACCTATGAGGATAGGTTGAATAAACTAGGGCTGTATTCTCTAGAGTACAGAAGAATTAAGGCACATAAGATCTCAATTAGGGGAGATCTTATTGAAACATATAAGATTCTTAAAGGGCTAGATAAAGTAGGCACTGAGGGACTGTTTCCCCTGGTGGGAGAATCTATAACCAAGGGTCACAGTCTTAAAATTAAGGGTCAGCCTTTTAGAACAGAGTTGAGGAAACATTTCTTCACTCAGGGTAGTGAATTTATGGAATTCACTACCCCAGAAGGCTGTAGATGCTCAGTCCTTGAACATTTTCAAGGCTGAGACTGATAGATTTTTGAAACATAGAGGGATTAGGGGACATGGGGATAGGGCAGGTAATTAGAGTTAGGTGAGAAGATCAGCCATGATCTTATTGAATGGCAGAGTAGGCTCGAAGGGCCGAATGGCCTACTCCTGCTCCTAATTCTTATGTTCTTATGTTCTCAGGTCTACAATGAATACCTATCTTCAGCCATATACCAAACTTGACAATAAATGCAAATCGGAAGAAATGATTCTGTCAATAAATTATCCACCCTGGCTGATTATCCTCTGTGTGTTAGTGTTACACACATTCCCTGCTTAATGGCTCCTCATTAATTTAAACTGGTGGAGCCGAATAAATTGCTAATTTCACTCAGCTACTATCGATTACTTGCCCTGAGGTTATCTTAATAGGTTACCCCCAAAAAAGTTCAGTTGGAATTAGATACTTAATGATTCCACTTTTCTCTTAAAAATGCTCCATTTAATTTGGTACCAATGTGAATTAGACTCCAACAAAGGCTGACACTCAAGTAATTTTAAAACCATTGCTAAACCGGTTAGATGGAAGATGAGAAAACATTTCGTTATAAAGATTGGTTTGACAATATGGACTGTGTTACCTTAGAAGTTCATCGAAGCAGAATCAATTGAGTGATTTACAGGGATATAGATAGACATGTGGGTATTAAGGAATATGGAGAAAAAGGGTACAAAGGGATTAAAATATGTTCTACCATTCAATAAATTGTCAGAATAAACTTAATTAGATGGTAAGTCTCCTCCTGTTCTTAAATCCTTCTAACCAAGCCCTGTCAGGTATATTCCCACATTCATTGTACTGTACAAATTAGACGGTATAATTTTGAATTTCACAAATACTAATTTAGGACTTTTTAAGGCACGTGGGACTACAGTACTCCAGGGCCCTCCTGATGACAGTACAGCCGGCCAGCTTCATTGGCAGAATGTGAAAGAGCAGACCAGTCACCGTGGGAAGGAAATCCACTCATCACCTGTTAGCCCCACAAGCCAAAGCACCTATGGATAGGGTGGTCCCAGCTGGACAAGCAGTGGGAATGCTTGCCAGACAGAAATAGCAAAGGCAAGCTATGCAGTTTTAGTTGGTTAGACTGCAACAGTACCCCAACACACCCTCTGGGGTCCCCAAGCCTTGGGTGTTGCCATTTGTATAACTTTCCAGAGTTAGATATGCAGGATGTGTCCCTCCGGGAAGACAGTGTACATTCCCTTCCTATAATTTATCTCTGGAATTTCCATGTATAGATGGAATGTATGAAATTTTCAGTTTAGTTTGCTTGCTCATAAGCATGGTTTCCTCATATATCAGACACAAATCTCCAACCACACCCCCAAAGTATGTTATTTTACTGTCTGATATCCTTGATATAACTGACAGAATTGTAAAGTCCAGAAAAATGTCTTAGCCATTCCTATCTGTGCTGGCTGTTTAAGAGTTTAAGAGTAAATTTTTTAGTTTAATTTATCTGCTATTTCCACATATCTCTGTAAATGATTCCTTTTTAAGTATCTCTTCTTCGATCTGTTTTCCTTTGAACCTTTCTCTATTTTATGATTGTTCTTTTTCCCCAAACCCTTATCTGCAGCTTCATCACCTCTTGTTTGAAATGTTCTAAAATGCTGCTCACTGGTTCTCCCAGCTCAGCCATCCATAAACTCTAACTCATCCAAAAACCCACTTCCCACATCCTCGCCGATAGCAAACTCCTTGTATCTACAAAACACAGTCTGTGTTTTGCAATGGAACCTGGGTTCCATTGATTCTCTTTCTCTCCATATCAGTGGAGTCCTGTAGCTCAGTGGTTAGAGCACTTGCATTACAAGCGTGTTTGAATCCAGGCAGGGTGAATCATAATCCCTCTAAATAAAAAAATAATGAGGGAGGGTAAATGAGGTAGAGAAGCAGCTGAATGCATGATTGAAAAGGAGGGTCTTTTCAACAACAATAAAATTACATTTACAGAGCGTCTTGGGAGGACGTCCCCAAGACGGTGAACAGTTAGATCAGGAGAGGCCATGGAAGGAACAAGTCAAAGAGATTGTTGGATGGAGTTTGAAAGCATAGGTGCATAGAGGTTGAAAACCTGGCCACTGATGGTAGGGTGGGTCGTGCTGAGAAATGAAGCAGGCCAGAGGGAGTGGACAGATTTTATCCCCTGAGGGATGGGGAGCCAGTGGAGCCGGGTGACAATGGAGTGATGGGGTCATGGAGTCTGGTGTGGGAGACGATATGAGCTGTAAAGTTTTGGATGATTTGCAGCTTGTGGAGGGAAGAGTTGGGGAGGCTGACAAGGAGGGAATACCCATAGTCGAGCCATGAGGTAACAAATGCATGTGTATGAGGGTTTCAGCGGCCTGAAGGTTGAGGCAGTGGCAGAATCATACAATGTTGCAGAGGTGGTGGAAGGCAGTGCTGGTCATGGCATTGATATGGGAAAACTTTCTGTAAAATTTAGTGAATGTGCAATTATTGCTAAGAAAATAAATGACTTTGATGTAACTTTTTGAAACCTATGCATTCATTACACTTTTCATATATAACGTCAAAATATTTCAAAGCAATATACAGTATCTTTAAAGTGTAGAAACTGTGTATTTAGTAGGTGGAAAGCATAGCCGATTTATGTGTACATCAATATCCCACAAACAGAAAGTGAATGATGATTTTTTTAGTATTGTTGGGGATTGTTGGCTAGAACTATATATTTACTCAAATACAGGGATGATTTATTTGTTTGTATGCCCACATTCTTCTACTCCTCCACTCTTTTGAGCGTTTCACTCTTTAGGTTCCAATAACACTTTTCTGCAAATGGAATGCTTCACGTTGACAGTTAAATGGCATTGTATTCTAGTCTGAACTTCTCTCTAGTCTATCAATGTCATCCAATGTCTTTTGTTTGGGGAATCCTGCTAATTTAGTACCACCAGTAGACTTGGACATCACCCAGTTATGATGTCCAAGGCATTGATGTTCGTTGTAAAAAACAGTGAGGTGCTAAATCAGGCGACTCCTTTCAATATGTTTTCTCTACAGTGTAGAATTCTCAGTTAGTGATCTCATTACAAATTTCTCAAAGTTATTATTTTACAGAGTCAGTGAGCTCTGTAACAAAGTTAATTAATGTTATTACACATATTAATTTTATCCTTGCTGCTCAAAGAACATTCCTGCACCAATTGTTGTCACCGTCACTAACAAGTATTATTGTTCTTCATCAGAACAACAACTGCAAACATACCTTTGAAATGATAAATGATTTAATGTTACATTCTGTTTGTCACACACTTCCTGGAATAGCAGTTTGGTTTAATTATATGAGTTTAACACTAATTTAACTATGAGTTAAACAGTCTTCTTTCAGACCTTGCATCACTTCATATATAAAATATAAATGATCTCAGTGCTGAGTTGATAGAAGTGAAAACCCTTCTAAATTATTTTCTTCCCAGAGAAAATCTATACTCTCAATCCTGGCATGGAAACACATGCTGATTTAACCTCTTTTACTAGTAGTGGCTGTGAGATAATCAGTTGCTAAAGAATGTGATCAGTAGTTTTGTGAAGCAACCTGATTATTGACCCTTCCTGTCCATAATACTTATCACAGTAATGGCTTTTGTCTTCAATAAGGAGGAGGCTAACATCAAATGTGTCTAATAACCTAAGACCTTTAAAGGCTGGCCTTGTTATATTATTTATCAATGTACTCTGCATATAAAACAGAGAACTATTACAATTTTCAAGTCTGAGATTGATAGAATTTGTTAGGTAAGGGTATCAAGGGATAGAGTTGAGAAATGATTAGAGTTGAGGTGCAGATCAGCCATGATCTAATAGAATGGTGGAACAGACGTGAGGCGCAGGATGGTCTACTCCTGTTCGTATAATCCTATGTTCCTGCATAACCAGAATACTAAAGGGCCCTGAGACATTTAGCCGTAATTGGTGTGAAGTGGAGACTGATGGATTTGGATGTCACTTTCTTTAACTCAATCAACTAAGTTTTATTTAAAACAACACCTATTCCTGTGCCTGACCAAATCCACCAGAGGATTTGGGATTCTGCCACAATAGCTATGTTCCTTTCAATCATCCTGATGGAGTCCCAAACTCTTTGACGCTAACTTCCAATATTCTCTTTCAGTCCTTTCCTCTCTCTTTTATTCTCTTTTAGTGTCTAACTTGCAATCTCTCATTATATCTATTCTCCATTCATTTGTTTTACTGGAATCCAACAATGCCCAAACACATGTTCACTGATCCATGAGATTCTTAAGCAATTGTGATCCTTGCATCAGATAAACTGAGATCCTGTCTGCCTTTTCAAGTAGATGTTAAAGATCTCATGTACAAATAAAAAAGAGAAGGAAGTTTCTCCTAATGTCCTGGCTAACAATCCCTCAGATACAATTGGTCATTTACTGCACTTGGCTATTTGTGGGAGATTTATGTGAGCAAATGGGTAACAAAATTTGCCTACAAAATGCATGTTCAGAATACTTTACAGGATAACCTGTGAAGTGCTTTGAGACACCATCCTGGCATGAAAGGTGGGCAAAGCAAGCAAGGATTATTCGTAATATTTTACAGTTATCTCACGCGCATGTGTGCAATTCACCAATGAGAATAAGGGAGCCTTAATCTCCCTCGTACCCTCTGACAGGTCACCCTGAATTATAACAACATATATCGCATTTTCCAATCTATTCTTTTATGTGTATCTGGATTTATCTTTATGCCACACAGGAGCTATTCATTTTCTGACCCACAGTCAGTGTCTAAAGTGGATTTGCCCCCCAAATTTTTTTAATATATCAGTATATGGACACCTTTTTGAGCTAAAAAATCCCAACATCTCAATAAACCTATTACTGGAGGTAATAATCCTTAAAAAAAATTATAATTTGGTCACTGAATCCATTACTTTTTGTGGGACACAGCTGTACGGATTTGACTGCCGCATTTAACCCACAAACTATCCAGTCACTTTACAGCATATACCATGAAATACATTGGGAAGGAACTATACAAATTTAATTTTATTGTTGATGTTTTCTCATTGACATGATAAGACTACATCAATTGCAAGGATTATTATTGTTATATGTTATTGTATATTATATATTTTATTGTATAGTAATAATTGGAAAACTTTGTTATTTTACCCACTAAAAGTATAAGTTATTTGCTTTTTATATTTAAAAAAAAGTATTCTGAATGAAACAAAGCCAAGGGAAAAGATTGCAACCGATTGATTACTGACAGACATGTGCAATTGTGCCCATCTGATGCATAATTCTAAAAATTATATAGTATTTTTAATAAACCTCCCCCTTTTAAAAAAAAATCTTGTGCCAGAGACTCTGAATATCCAATTTGTGAGTCCTGTAGCTCAGTTACAAGTGAGAAGACCTGGGTTTGATTTCCGGTCAGGTCAATACCTTAGGCAGGTTTTCTTACTCCCCACTCCTCTGTTTTCCTAGCAGTAAATAGGAACCTGTTTGTTAATTGATGGGTAAATTGATTTCCATGGGTAATAATCCCTGCAAAAAGAAAATTGTTCACTCAATCCATGACTGTTTGTGAAACACTGCTGTGCACAACTGGCTGCAGCATTTCGCCCACAAAATACACAGTCAATCCAATTTATTCTGTGAAGCATGTTAAGATGTCTCAATGATGGTATAATGTGTTATATCAAATGCAAGTATTACTATTATTATAACCAATTGCCCCCAGCAATAGACTCAAAGTTGGTTCCTCAAATTGAAGTAACCTCCACACTACATCTTCGACTGAGCTTTGTTGCTTGAATCTTCTCATTTAGTCTCTGACAGGGTCATTGAATTGCCCTTAATGCAAGAATCATTCCCCTGCATACCATTAGCATCACTCATGTATAAATTAGGGATTTGCAGCTAGCGTGTCTGGGTTGCATTAAAATGAGAATTCAATATTTGCCTGGGATATTAAAGGCATTGCATTGATAGAAATGTTTTTTTTGCTTCCGTGCATGCCTGTAGTTTGGTAATTTAAAGTTAATTAAAAATTATCCGAGTCACTTTAAGTTTCTCCACATTCACAGGTTTATGGTATAAATTAGCTTTGAAGATGTCAGTACACTTATGGAAGAATGTCACTGGTTCCACCCACAGAAAACAAAATGTGGCAATCATTGTATCATATGTTAAATCCCGTTTGTCATAAGCCTGTCTGTGGTCTTACATAATTGTTTCTGTAAATATTGTCTTGGAATGTCTTTATTTATTTTCACGCTCTGTGTTTTATATCATAAATAAACTCATTGCAATAAAAACAGATATTGCCAAAAATTCACAGCATGTCAAACAGCATATGAAAGAGAAAGATAAATTTAAGTTTCAGGTATCATTCTTCATTGGAACAGATGTTACCTCCCTCTGTGGATTTTTGATGTGATTTCAGATTTGTGAAGAATCACAGTTTGTTTTAAAAAAGTCATCCGTGAGGTTGTTTTTGCCCAAAGGGAAAATTAAGGTAGCATACAATAAAGTGGGTGAAACATTATACAAGTTTGCTTACTCCTCATGCTTCTGTTTACTTAGTGGTAAACATGAACCTGGTTGTTAGTGGAGCACTTTCAGATGTCTAGAAGATGCAAAAAGCGCTATATCAAATGCAAGGATTAATATTATGTGGCTGACACCCAAATCTACTTCTCCTCCACCAACTGCAACTCCCAGCCCACTGATATCCTGTCAGCTTGTTTGATGTACATGAAGGCCTGGACAAGCACAAATTTCCACAGCTGTAAATCAGTAAGACGATAGCCATATTGTTTAGCTAATATCAATTTCTCTCCTGCAAGTCTGAACTCCTCAACCTCCCTGGGCTCTCCATCACACTCATCAAAACTGTGCACAACTTAGGCATCAGGTTGAATCCCCAGCTTTATTCTCTACCTGACTGTTATCTGACCAGAACCAGTTTTTGTCCACCTCCACCATATTACTGTCCCCAACTGTCTCATCATCCACTCTCTCCGCCCAAACCACCTCCTCAAGGCAAACACCACTTCCCCCTCTGCCATACTTACCGTCCCCACTTCCTCTCCTTCCTCTCCCCCCACACCCACCTCTCCCACCTCTCCTACACACCCTCAGATCCTCACCACTCTCTCTTCCCTCTCCCACCTCCAGCAAACTCATCCGCATTGCTCTCCAGAACGTCCGCTCCCTTTCCAACAAAACCATCACTATCTGTGATCTCATCCTGGATGAGAACATTGATATTCTTGGTCTTACGGAAACCTGGCTCTGCCCAAATGACCCCGTGCCTCTAGTCAAGGCCTCCCCTTCAGGCTACACATTCCACCACACCCCCCACCCCAACAAATGTGGCGGCGGGATGGCCATCATCTCAGATGCCTCCCTTGGTCTCTCCCCTTACTCCTCTGGCTATTTCCCCACCTTCGAGCACCTCACGCTCTACCATTCTTCCCTTTCCTTAAAAATTCTTCTTCTTTATCATCCTCATAAATACCCTGGCTCTTTCCTCTCCGATATCTCCACTCTCCTCTTCTCCCTGTCCCTCAGCTCTGAATGCCTGCTCATCATGGGCGACTTCAACCTCCACCTAAACTCCCCCTGCACCACCTCTTCCGATTTCACTGCCCTCCTCTCCTCCCTAAACCTCACCCTCCACATTGACTCACTGACCCACAACCGTGGCCACGCCCTCAATCTCATTATCACCCATGGCCTTGACATTTCCGACCTCAGCATCTCGGACAAAGCCATCTCGGACCACCTTCTTGTCTCCTTCTCCTCTTCCATCCCTCTCCCCTTCACCAAGCCCTCAACCATACTTTTCCGCCCATGGAAAAGTCTCCCCCCTGAGACCCTCACAGATGCCCTCACATCCTCTGACCTCCTACCCCTCTGGTCTTCCACCCACAGCGATCCTGAAGCAGTTGTCCAGCTGCTGCATGATCACCTCTCCTCCACCTTCAACTCTTTCGTCCCCCTAAAATCCAGGTCTATTTCCAACCGCACCTGCTCCCCCTGGTACAACACTCATCTCCGCACCCTCAAATGCTAAACCCGGCTGCTTGAGCGCAGATGGCAGAAAACCGGCCACACGGTTCACCACCAACTGTGGCTCGAGCAACTCCACAGCTACCACTGTTCTTGTGTCAAGCAAAAATGGCTTACTATTCCAACATCATCCTAGACAACCCTAAAGTCCTCTTTTCCACCACCCACCACCTCCTCTGCACACCCCCTCAGGCCTCCTCAATCCTCACTTCAAATGCGAAGTGCGAGGAGGTCATAGACTTCTTTTCTTCCAAGATCCACAATATCCGCCAGGCAGCATCATCCTCCAGCCTCGTGTCACCCATTACCACCCCCACCCCATCCCACTCACAACCCCCCATCTTCAGCTCCTACCTCAACCCCCTTCCTACACTCTTTCTCCCCCATCTCTTCTTCCTCCCTCTCATGCACTTTCACCTCTATGAAGCCAACAACCTGCTGCCTCGATCCCATCCCCACTAATCTACTGCTCACCCAGCTTCTCCTCCTCTGCCCACTGCTGGTTGATATCATCAACCAGTCCGTCTCCACCAGATCAGTCCCTGCCCCCCTCAAAACTGCTGTCATCACCCCACTCCTTAAAAAACCCTCCCTAGATCCCTCAAATCCTAGCCACTACTGCTCTATTTCTAACCTGCCCTTTGTTTCAGAAGCAATGGAGCGCATTGTTGCAAACCAACTCTGCGCCCATCTCTCCTCCCAATCCCTCTTCGAACCCCTCTAGTCCGGTTTCCGCCCTGCCCACAGTACATAGACTGCACGTGAAAGTCACAAACGACGTCACCTCTATCTCTACCAGTGCTCCCTCTGCCTCCTTATCTACCTCCTTATCCTCCTGGACCTGTCTGCTGCATTCGACACAGTCATTCACGCCATCCTCCTCCAATGCCTGTCCTCCGTCATCCATCTCAGTGGGACCACACTCGCCTGGTTTGAGTCCTACCTCATAAAACCGCCAGCAGTACATCTCCACAAACGTTTTTTCCTCCCGCTCTTACCCATTTACCTGTGGGATACCCCAGGGATCCATTCTTGGATCCCTACTTTTCCTCATCTATACGCTTGCTCTTGGGGATGTCATCCGCAGACATGGGGCACACTTCCACAAGTACGCGGATGACACGCAACTCTATTTCTCCACTTCACTTTGTGACCCCCAGTCCCCTGATGTTCTGTCAGCCTGCCTGTTAGACATCAGGAGTTGAATGACCACAAATTTCTTGCAGCTGAATGTTGACAAGACGGAGGCCATACTCTTTGGCTCTCATCAACATCTTCATTCACACAGCTCTCACCTCCTCCACCTTCCCAGCCTGCCCCTAAAACTCTCCGAACCTGTGCGCAACCTAGGCGTCAGAATCGACCCCCAACTGTCCTTCCTCCCCCACGTCCAGTCCGTTACCAGCACTGCCTTCTACCACCTTCAACGGATTGCCCGTCTCTGGCAATACCTCACCCCAAAAGCCGCTGAAACCTTGGTCCATGCCTTTGTCACCTCTCGGCTGGGCTATTACAATGCCCTCCTCTCCGGTCTCCCCTACACCACAATCCACGAAATCCAGCTAATCCAAAAGTCTACCGCCCGCATACTCACTTGCTCCAAGCTTTGCTCCCCCATTATCCCAGTCCTTGCCAGACTTCACTGGCTCCCTATCCCAGAGAGGATCGACTTCAAGATCCTCACCCTTGTTTTCAAATCCCTCCACTCCTCTGCACCCCCCTATCTCTCTGATCTCCTCTTCCCACAAACCAGCACCCACTGCCTTCACTCCTCTAGGTCTGGCCTCCTCCATGTCCCCCGAATCCTCCGTTCCACCCTCGGTGCCTTCAGCCACTACACCCCAAGGCTCTGGAACTCCCTTCCTTACTCCCTTCACCTTGCCCCCTCTCTTCCCAGTTTCAGGTTACAGCTGAAGACCTTTCTCTTCGACCGCGCTTTTGGTCACCTTTCTGCCCCTGCCCCTGGCTCGGTCCCAGGATCTGCTATTGTAAAGCGCTCTGAGACGCCGTCCAGCGTGGAAGGCGCTATATAAATCAAAGTTGTTGTTTTTGCCTCTGTCCATACCTCACACAAAAGTAGCCAAAACCCTCGTCCACATGTTTATCACTTTCCAGCTGGACTATTCCAGCCTTCCTTGCTGGTCTCTCCAGTTTGGTCATGCATAAACTTCAACTAATTCAAAACTCTTGACCTCCATTATACCAGTACTTGGCAGGCTCCACTGCCTCCAATAACCTAATGGATCGATTTCAAGACCGTCCCACCTTCCCACTTCCTCTTAAATTCATTCATGCACTTGCATCTCCCTACCTATCTGATTTGCCTACCCCCCCACTCCACCCATTCGATTGGTTCTGGCCTTTTCTTTGTCCCTCTTTCCCTCCGTTCCACCAACGGTCGCAATGCCTGCAGCTACTATGCTCCAAAACTCTCTCCCTCAATCCCTCCACCTTGCCCTCTCCCTCCCCACTTTCAATCCTGCCTAAAGTCCTTTGTTTTTGATCATGTTCATAGTCACCTCCCATTCACCTGGCTCGGGATCAGACTCTGCCACTGTGATGCACTCTGGTTTGCGACCACACATGAAGGGCACTGTATAAATTTATAAAGTTATATTTGTATATCAAATGCAATTATTGTTATTATTATTATTAAAGAAGGAATAGAAGGTTGTTCTGTCCATCAAGCCTTTTCCATGAATTTGCTAGATTTGGGGAAATCTTTTCATTCCAATGAGTTATCTTTTTGCTATACACCTGAATATGTGTGCCTAGCCTTCTTTTAAACATCTTGATCATTTCTGCCTTAATAGATTCCTGAGTCAGAGCATTTCATATTTCCACTACATTGTGTGAAGAAATGCTTCCTGACGGGTTGCAGTTCAGTTTTGATCCTATGTCGCCTTGTAATGGATTACACAATCAAAAGGAACAATCATGCACTTTCTAACCTGTCAATTCCTTTCATTATTTTATACACCTCAATCAAATCACCCATTAATCTATTCTGCTATTAAACCCCAGTCTTCCCAGTCTCTTGCATAACTAAGCTCCTTTGGCCCATATACAGGTCCAACAATCCATCAAGGGATACACTCCAACAAGTCCTGAGATGTTTCATGATAGATTCAATGCGATAATTATAAAATCAAATCTTCCACAAAACAAAGCATTTTCATTGCTGATTTAGGAAAGATGATGCCATTAAAGACTCGTTCACACATGATTTAAGAGTTGAGTTAATTCACAAATAAATAATGCACACATATAATATAGAGGCTTTCAGATGAGATGTTAACCCATAGACCTGTCTGCCTGTTTGATGGATGTTGAAGATCCACATGTCGAAAAGGGAAGGATGTTTCTCATGATGTCCTGGACAACAACGCACAAATAAAAATTGATCACTAACTCCACAGCTGCTTGTGAGTCATTGCTGTATGCAAACTGGCTGCCGGTTTATCATCCAACAAATGCACAACTAAAACACTTAACAGTGCTTTGAGTCATTTTGATGAACTGCAATATTGCCTTTCTCCCATTCAAATTGTGGTATAAATTGCCCTCCTCCCCAATTCCTTCCTAATAATGCCAACATGAATATTACTGACATTTAGAAAAAAAATTGGTCCGCTGAGTATCTGAAACACGCAGAAAAACATCACACAGAGAGGATAGGTTCACTCATCACTGTAATCCATCATGGTATACATGTGAAAAAAGTTTAAGAAACAGCGCACATAATCTTCTGAAAAATATTACATGTAAATTTATTGAAATCAGATTTTTCCCCAAACAGAATTCTAAATAGTTAGCCTCATGATTTAAACACAATTATCCCTTTGCTTCCAACCTCATGCTAATCAACTAATATACAAATGCAAATTTGGATTACCAATAAAATAAAGGAAGAAAAAACATGCCCTGGATTTGCTTTTCGAATGAGGGAATCTGATTAACACTTTGTACAAAAAATCTACAGAAAGGGTCATTTTAAATATTGAAGTAACTTTCATCAAAGCCAGCTGTTTTCCACAGGGAAAAGATGCGGAAAAATGTTGCTCACATTTCCATTTAATGCTTCTTGAAAAGCTTTTTAAATTATATTTTCTATTTTGATAAATCATACCATATTCTGCAGCATTCTAAAATTACTGGTTAAAAGTAGTTGCCATGGCATATCGTCCTATTTCACATAATAATCCTTGCATTTGATGTAGCATCTTTCCTGTCAGGAGGATGTCTCAAATTGGATCACAAGATTTACCAGAATGTGTTATGACTGTACGTGTGTGGATGAACATGGCATCAATGCCTCACAAACATTGGGAGAAAATCGCTTCACTTTTTGAGTCATGACATGGGATCTTTAACATCTACCAACACGGCTAATGGACCTTTAGATTAATATTTCAACCAAAGAACGACACTACCAACAATACAGCACACAACCAGCACTGCACTGTAGTGTCAGCCTAGATTGCGAGTCCAAAGTCCTGATAGATCCCAAGACCTGCCAACTCATAGACCAGAACGCTACCAACCGAGCCAGGCGGACACCAAGTTCAGAGTTAAGTTTGGCCAGTATTCACTGAGTAAGCTCAGAATTAGGCCCCTACTCAAAAGGGGCGCCCCTTGATGCCTACTGAGCAGAAATCTAATGTGGTGGCACAAAGATGTAATAATACTCATTGCATTTGATATAGTGCCTTATCAAGTTGTTGAGATGTCTCAAAGGACTTTGCAGAATATTCTATAAAACAACTTGACTGTGTTGGGATTTCCGTTCCCTGAGGTTCGAATCAAATAACCAGGCAATCCAATATGATGCAATTCAATTTTATTAACAAGAACACAAAGACAGATATATACTTTTTACAGAGTACCTTGCAGCCCTTAATACTGAACCCTTCAGTCACAGAGAGCAACCCTGTCTAGCTCGAGAGATACATCATACAACAGCACCCCTCTCAAGCCCTATTTAGCCTATTCACTGAGCATAAGAACAGGCGCTTGCTTCTGTAATCAGCCACTCTGTAAAACAGAACAACTGAAACCATACTATCCATTTGAGTAGTTCTGAAGAATAGCGGCAGGCTGCAGATCTAGGCTTCCCCAAGAGTTGTATTGAGCCACTGTTTCCCTCCTACCTTTACTCTTCTCCACCAGCCTCGCTTACTTTAAAACAAAGCCCTTTTACATGTGATTAT
Organism: Hydrolagus colliei; assembly: GCA_035084275.1. Lineage (NCBI taxonomy): Eukaryota > Metazoa > Chordata > Chondrichthyes > Chimaeriformes > Chimaeridae > Hydrolagus > Hydrolagus colliei. Next base: position 31,042,230 of record CM068744.1, read on the forward strand.
TCCCTCATTGGTCATCCTGGTGTCTGCTGATTCTTGGTGATTCTTGCTCTGTTTTTCCTTATCTTGACTAGCAGACTGGTTCTCAAACATTCCTGTTTTCTCAAAGTATCTTATTGTAAAACATCTCCCCATCCATCCATGCCTGTTTTGTCTGTGTCCTCAATACCCTGAGACTTCCCACCATTGGGAAGGGAAAGAGTAGTTATATTGATGTCTTTAACTGAATATGTTTTCTGTTCTCAATCCTTCACACTTATAATATCATAAAATCATACAATTTTACGGCACAAAAGGAGGCCATTCGGCCCATCTAGTCTGTGCCGGCTCTTTGAAATGAGCAACTCAATTCCACTGCCCAGCTCTCACCCTATAACCTAACAGACCCGTTCTCCCTAAATAAAGATCTAATTCTCTTTTAAAAGCTGTTATTGAATCGGCCTCCACCACCTTCTCAGGCAATGCATTCCAGATTTGAACAACTTGCTGAGTAAAAAAAATTCTCCTCATCTCCCCTGCTTTGTTTTGAAACTATTTTAAATCTGTGACCAAGAGTCACAGATTCGCCCACCATTGGAAACAGTTTTAAGAATAGTAATATAGTAGAATAATATCTACTGCAACTGGTGGCAACTTGGCTACATTCAATTCAGTTTTACAGACAGGGGTGGTTTCTGCAACTCTGCAGCTTTCTTAGTTTTATACCTAAATTTTTAATGTTATACTACTTATTATACATATTGATTTACTTATTAAACATAAAATAAAATTAATGGTTCAACTACACCTAATAACTGTCTATTTTGTGGGCGAAACCCGGCAACCAACTATGCGCAGAAGTGTCCCACAAACAGTTGTGGATTAAATGATCAAATGTTTTATATTACAATCATAATTGTACACTATTCCAAAGTTGGGGAGTATTTCCTAATTTTATTTTAGACAAGTAACAAAATATTTTTAAATATGACTGTCCAGCGCCTTAGGGCATCCTCCCAACATGAAAGGCGCTATACAAATGAAATTTTCTTGTTGTATTTGAGGGAGGAAATGTGGTGGCATGATAAGGACACTTCCTGATATAACATCACTTATCTCACACTAATTAATGCTGGATCGGAGTTTTGAGTAAAGTTGTGCTATAATTATTGTTTGTCCCATTATTAGCAGTGCATCATTTTGCATGAGCAGCAAAATGCGGTGCGACCTGATCCAGGAAAATACATGGTTAGAGAGAGATGCACAAAGATACAAAAAAGGACACACACACACACAAATAATTTATATGCATTTTCTATCTTGTTAGCAAAATGCAATTCACAGTAAAAAAAATACTGTGAGGTGTTTTCAGGTGTTTTGCCAATTTGATGATAATAATAATCTTTACATTTGATATAATAATCTTTACATTTTACATTGGGAGAAAATCTCAAAGCATTTATATTAGAATAATAATAATACACCCTTTCATTTGTCATAACATCTGATCACCTCAGAATGACATCTCAAAGCATTTCACGGGATTTACAGAGAAGTGGAGTAGCTGTGCATTCACAGGCAAATGCACACAGCAATGTCCCAGAACCAGCCAAGAAACAAATGACCAATTTTATTCAGTGGATTGTTGGCCAGGATGTGGAAGCAACTCAACTGCTCTGAACTCTACCCCCATCATACCAGTCAGGATCCACTAGCTCCCTATCAAAGAATGAATCAAGTTCAAGATCCTCACATTTGTTTAAAAATCCCTTCATGCCCTTGCACCTCTCCTCCTCTCCAAGCTGCTTGCTTCCCATTACACCATCCACTGCCTCCATTTGGCTGACTCCAGCCTCTTCCCTTGTTCCTCATCCCTTCCCCTCAAACATTAGCATTTTGCCCCATCCTTCCACTTTTCAAGGTTATGCCTGAAGACCTTCCTCTTCAATTATCACCTCTCCCCTACCCCAGCTATTCAAACTCCACCACTGTTAATGCTCCAAGATGATACCCTGTGTGTCAAAGGCACTGTATAAATGCAAGTTGTTTTTGATGTTTTTACACAGTGAATTGTTCAGATCTGGAATGCATTTCCTGAAAGGATGGTGGAAGCCAATTCAATAACCACTTTTAACAGAGAAGTAGATTATTATTTAGGGAGGAAAAATTTGCAGGGCTGTGGGGAGAGAGCAAGGGAGTTGATTTGCATAGCTCTTTTCAAAGATCCAGCACAGACATGGTGCGTTGAATAATCCCCTTCTGTGCTGTATAATTGTATAATTATTGGGTATTTGCATTTCTAGTTATGCAACCTTACATTATCCTGCAAGTTAAAAACATACAGGGTTCCCCATGCGGGTTTCCTTTGGAGTTGGGCTCCTAGAATTCAGATATGGTGCCAAAGTGATGGTGTGACAGACTTTAGGTAGAGCAACCTGCTAATGTTGAGGGAAGAAGTACTCCTGAAAGGCTTTGGGCTGTACCTGAGGGAGTGGAAAAAAAACAGAAGTTGCTGGGGAGACTCAGCAGGTCAGGCAGCATCCATGGAGAAAGGAAAAAGAGTCAATGTTTCGGGTCTACAACCCTTCATCAGCACTGGGCTTGCTTGGAGGGAGAGGTTTATTAAGGACGTTAGAAAGGGAGAGGCAAGACATGGAAGACAAAGGAGACAAAGAAGACAAAGGAAAAAGGAAAAAGAGTGTGTTAACTGATGGGTTGAATATGTGATAATGACTTCAGTGGGAGAAACAAAAGGGGATGGGTTTAAACGAAACTGGGGAGAAGAGGTGTTTAGTGGTGATAGAACAAACAAAACACCAGAGAGGCAAAGGATGTCTGGAGTTATGATTGTGATGGGGAGGTGGGGAAGTGGGAGGGAAAGAAGGGGAAACTCTTATGGCCTGAAATGGCTGAAATCAATGTTGAGGCCAGATGGTGCCCCCAGTAGATAGATGAGGTGCTGTTCCTCAAGCTTTCGCTGTGGGTCACTGGAACAGCGCAGGAGACCATGGATCGAAAGATCAGCCTCTGAATGTGAGCGCAAGTTGGAATGGAGGGAGACTGGAAGATCAGGGTTGACCTTCTGTACAGAGCGAAGATGCTCTGCAAATTGGTCTCCCAATCTGCGCTTAGTCTCCCCAATATAGAGGAGACCACACCGTGAGCAGCGGAGGCAGTATACTACATTAGTACATGTGAACTGCTATCTCACATGCAAGCTGTGTTTTGGCCCCTGGAGAGTGGTTTGGGTGGAGGTGAAAGGGCAGGTGGGATGTGGGATGGTGGGGAGGAAGAGGGGAGAGGCAGTGGAGCCTTTTGGGTCAGAGAGAACAAAGGAAGCCTATGACCTAGCCACACATGTTTGCGCTGCTGTTGGAAAGCTTTGGAAACTGTGAGTCAGAATGAAACATAAAGCAAGTGTAGGACAATAAACATGAACCCAAGTGCTTGAACCTTCTGTGTCTCTGAATTCACTTTGAATTGAATATTTAGCAGGGCTGTCATGCAAATGATATTCCACGTATGTGTTGTCCGTGATCTGTGCACACTGTTTGTGGGTATCATGAGGTGTATCAGGATCATAGTCTGGAGAACAATTTGAAGGATTTAAGCAAAGAGCAAAAAAAAAGTGGTCAGGCAGGAGATAAAAGGGTGAAGTGGATAACAAATATGAATAATTTATTTCAGAGAAAAGAATCAGCAAGAAAATCTTAAATGGTCGCTTGTGTGAAAGCTATAAAAGCTCAATGAATTGACCAAGCCATGGCTGAAAGCTCAGGATTTATGAGGTGTCAAGTGGAGCGTGTACAAAAATTATTTATTGTTCCTCCGCTGAAGGGCCATTCATTATCCTTAACAACCCAGCTTTTGCCAATGAAAAGAAACATTACATCCAGTTTAAAATGCGTTCACTTACGTGTTTTAAATGACTAGTTATTGGCAAGTGTTTTTGCAGTCATTTCACATCGTGACATATTCATTACATTTTTCAGGTACAGTATATGAAAATAATATCTCCAGCTTACTCCAGTTTGTAATCATATCTTGACCTATTTTTTACTTCATATCTCAGGTTCTGAAAAGCACTTTGTTATTTTCTACGATTGCTTTTCTTTTATTTAATTTATTTTATTTATTCCGTATTTATTCTTCCAGCATGGCAATTCCAACACAATTTAGGTGAGGACAATGAAAGTTTGGCTGTGGTGCCTCACCATGTAACAAGAAGATTATTGATGCATTGGTGGAAACTGATGAGCTAGCTGTTTATTGAACTTTGAAACTTAATGTATGACAATTCACCCACGATTTGATGCACAGATGTACAAATGTTCAAGCTTTGCGTGAAGCCGGCTGCTCCAGGTTTGGGAAGACACTAGACATTGCGAGGATGTTCCACTGGATGGTCTTCTGGAACCACAGCAGAACTGGCTGCAAATCATTGTTGAAAGTAATTTGGAAGGCATAAATGAATTGTACCAATTTGCATCTAGGAACAGCTTGTACAGGGCCACCATACTCTATGTCTCACTCTCATTCACAGTTCCCACCTCACTTAGGTACCAACCTTGTCATAGTTTTTCAGTCATTCAACTACAAAGCCTTCTGCAACATCAGAACCTGGCCATTTGGCTGGGTCACAGGCTTCCTTTATTATTTAATGTGTAACAATTAGAGATTTTGTCAACTCCGATCACAAATTGACAAATTGATAAAAAAAAAGTCTAATTGCAAGTTAGAAAATGTGACATTTATCTCTGGTGCATCACTTAAATAGCTATCAAAGCCAACTGGTTGACTGATGTAAAGAAAACTATGTCTCAGAAGGATCATTAAGCAATCGGTTGTGCTCTCTAGAGACATTATGACACCTAAACTTTAATCAATTTGCTGGAGTGACACAAATTAAGATATTTATTTATGCATCAAATAAAATCAGAGTTTCACTTTATGGCTGTTTGTGGACCAATGTTGTATGCAAATTATCTGTCGCAATTATTTACAAAATATACAGAACTTTTAGCAGTTCCTATGAAGCTCATCGAGATAATAATAATCATCCTCGCATTTGATATAGACCTTATTCATACATCTCAAAGGGCTTCACAGAATATACTGTAAAGTGGATTAGTTGTATATTTTTTGAGTGAAATGTGCAACCAATTGTGTATGGCAGTGTTCCACAAAAGATGCGGATTCAGTGACCAAATATTTCCTGTTACATCAAATAAAAGGATTATTATTATTTATCTCTTTATAACTAAATATTGACAAATTCAGTGTGAACTTTGCACATCAAATTAGTTCCTCACTCTTGTGTTTATATCCATCCACTCCTCTGCACCCCAACCCTACCTCTCTAACCTACTCTCTCCTCACAGCAGTATACCCAGCTTTCACTCTGCTGGGTCCGGCCTCCTCCTTGTCCCCAATCCTCCACTCCACCATGAGTGGTCATGCTTTCAGCCACTATACACCGAAACTTCAGAACTATACTTTACGGTATATTCTGTGAAGCACTTTGCGATGTCTAGAAGACATGAAAAGTGCTCTATCAAATGCTAATACTATAATATTATTATGTATACGTGCATTTCACACCAATTGCAAGGTTTGTTATAATTATTATTGGGATCTAATTAATATTAATTGTGACACAATTTCTCATTTGTGAGTCTGGCTTTGCATGTCAGTTATTCCTGTTGCGAAGTTTATGGAGAAATGGATTAAAATAAGTAAAGAGTTGCCATGATTGAATAAATAGCCAGTGTACGCTTGATGGTTGGAATGGTCTACTTCAGTTTCTATGGTCGCTATAAAAGTTATCTCATTGCCTGGTACTTCATATGAAACTAGCAGCTTTTTATCTGTTCTGAGGATCCATGAACCAACTATTGCTACTTTTCTAAAAAAAAATGCGATGATAGATAGATTACTGGTCTAAGTGAAGCTTCTTCAATCTGACAAAGTTTGCTGTATTGCACATGCTTTGGTACATTTGGGACTCAATAAAGCATTTGATACATGATACATTTCATCTTTGGGGAATGATATACATTGATTAGCATTGTTTAACAAGATAGTGAAAGACTCTTAAGAGATGTCTTTTTTGGAAAGAGGTTGCCTGCCTGACATTTTATGTCTCAGTTATGCACTCTATTAAGTAATTTAGTTGACTGAATTAGTACATCAACTTACTGGTCTTGTTGACGTGAATTCCCATTGCCATCATCTACATCTCTAATTGAGAAGCAGATAAAGCTGATGTGAGATCAATAATTATCTGTTTCCTAGATGTTCAGATGACAGTTACTTATTCATGCTAATTTCCTGTATGAGGGCGGAACCCTGTAGATCAGTGGTTGGAGCACCCACCTCGCAAGTGAGAGGACTGGGTTCGATTCACAGCAGGGCAAAACTTTACACAAGCTTCCTTACTCCACACACCTGTTTACCAAACAGTAAGTAGGAACCCAGTTGTTAGTTTATTTTCAAAGGATAGTTTTTCAATTGTGTTTAATATTATTATTATAAAAAATAATAATTTGGTTACTCAAACCATGAATTGGCTGCCACATTTTGCCCACAAAAATAGTCAATTCATTTTACAGTATATTGTGTGCAGTGCTTTGAGACATCTCAAAGATGTGATAATGTGCTATGTCAAATATATGGATTATTATTTAATCTCTTTTGAGTTGATTGCATTTGCTTTCTTCTTATGGAATCAGCAAATACCTGGGACAGAATTCCCTTTAATTAAAAATGCCATCATCACAGCTCACTTCAAGTGTCAGCCTGGTAACACTCTCACCAACAGGTAGTGGATTCAAACCATCTTCTTGGAAACTTTGAAGTTATTATAATGATAAATAGAGTGAGGTATACTTCTCCCAATGAAGGTAATCTGCACAAAATAACAATCTAAACTAGCTGCTAGAAACTAATTTGTTAGCCTCAATGGCCTCATTTTTATGACTACAGTTGGAGTGAATGCAAAAATAACAAAACAATGCAAGATTATGAATCCTAGTCATTAAATGTATGGCCACCTTATCAGTTGGGGAGGTCGGGAATCTAGTGTTTCATACTGGATTCTCGGTGATAAATCATTCATTTTCTCCCAAGCGGCTCCAAGGCCCAGGATCTGATGAGATCATGAATTTTGCTTCCTTCTTAGTGGAACAACCTCAGAAAATGAATGTTCAACAAAGACAATGGGATAGAAGCCTTTCTGAGGTAATACTCACAATCATACTCACATAAGAGACCACCCCAAGGGAAATGATGCCATCTAATGGATTTTACACTGACTTGATTTAACATCAGTATTAATAGTTTGAAAACACCACAAAGATTACCCCCAGACTATCTCTTCAATTTCCTCACAATTTATAATTCCTTATAATTCCTTTGGGGCATCTCAACAATGTGATAAGGTGCTATATCAAATGCGAGGATTATTATTACTGTTATTACAATCTCCCTATCCATTGCCCTGGTAGATGCAAACCTGCACCTGTTTTTTCTTTCTAAAATGGTTAGCATTTTAGTTCTGATGATTCTGATTCGATAAGTCTGCCTGTTTAAATTTCCACCTTGTCAAAGGAAAGGAATACAGCAAAATATCTTCCTTCATGAATGTTTTGATGTTGCTATCTCCATCGTTGCCATGATGCATGAGCACTTGAAAACTTTCAGTTCAAGGACGTTAATTGTGCAGTGTCCAGCTACAGTGCTCCATTACCCTGCTCAGATAATGGAAAGAAACTGTTTAGATCAGGGTGAAACCTTGGCCAAGTTTCTTTACTCCACACGTCTAAAAATAATGTATCAAAAAAACTTCAATAAATTGGTCGTTTCTATCCACGACTGTTTGTGGGACACTGCTGCCGCGTTTTGCCCATGTATATGCAGTCAATTCACTTTACAGTTGATTCTGTGAAGCGCTTTGATACATCTGTAGGATTGTAATAGGATTGTAATCCCAACTCTTCCATTCACAAACTGAGATCATCCAAAACTCTGTCGCTCATGTTCTCTCCCACACGAGGATCAGCGACCCCATCACTTTCATACTTGCCTAGCTCCTTTGGCTCCCCATCCACCAGAGAATAAATTCAAGATCCTCTTCCTCGTTTTCAAGGCCATCCATGGTTTTGGCCCCTCCTACATCCCCTACCTGCTGACTCCCTACCAACCTGTCCACTCCCTCCATTCAGCGAGCTCTGGTCTGCTCCATGTCTCCTCCCCGACCTGCCGTACCATTGGTGGCCGGGTTTCAGCTTCCCGGGTGCACGCTCTGGAACTCGATCCTTCAGTCCCTCCACCTAGTTTCCTCCCTTGCCACCTTCAAGGCCAGTCTCAAGACCCTCATTTTTGACCGTGTCTTCTGCCGCCCTCCCAGCTCTCTGCCTACCCTGCCCTTCATCCTTGCTTGGATCCTGACCCTTGTCTGTTCAGTGCCTTGGGACATCCTCCCAATGTAAAAGGCACTCTATAAATGTAATTCTCTTGTTGTTGTTGTCTAGAACACATGAAAATCGCTATGTCAAATGCTATGATTATTATGATTATTTTGATTACAGGTAAGCCTCTATTTAGGACACTTCTATTTAGGACATTTTGATTGAAGGAACATAATTTTTTAACACTTTTTGATCGATATAGGACACTTGGATTTGTTTTATCGAACTTATTTTGAATATCGCAGTCGCATTTCGCGCATCTTTTTTGTCCATACGCACAGTCCATAGTTTATTCACGGGTAAATCCAAGCATTTGAACTGGCCAATAGCATGTCACCACGTCATTCTTTCAAAGCCAGCTGATTTTGAAGTGACACCAACCCACATCAATATTACAGTAATTCCTGAACAATCATGAGCAACTTCGAGCGATTTACAGCCTCTACCGCGATTCTAGTAAGTCAGGAAGAGACAGCAGTAAGTGAAATAAGCAGTGGTAATACCACTAGAGGCCAGAAACCCCGCAAAGTCATCACTTTAAATATGAAATTGAGGTGATAAAGCACATTGAGTCTGGTGAAAAAGGTATGGATGTCCGGAGGGCTTTAGGACTAGCCAGATCGACGGTGGCTATTATAAAACAGAATAAGGACAATATACTGGCAAGTTCAAGGTGTGTTACAGCTACAGGTGCAAGCAGATTATCAAAACATAGGAGTGATGTGATGGAAAATATGGAAAGAATGCTGAGTGTCTGGATTGAGGATCAGAACCAGCGTAATATACCACTCAACACCCTGGTTATCGAAGAGAAGACACAATCATTGTTTAGGGAGTCAAATGATCAGGAAGGAGAAAGCTCAACGGAACCATCTTTCAGTACTAGCAGAGTGTGGTTTCAAAGGTATAAAAGACACTATGGGCTCCACAACATCAAGATGAGTGGGGAAGCTGCAAGTACCACTGCCACTGTCACACTGCCATTATTAAGTTTGCCAGAAGTGCACTGTATTAAAGTTTGCCAGTATTAAAGTACAATACTGTACAGTTACCCCAAGTACCCTTTCTTGCCTATATGTGTTAATTTGTATGTTATGTTGTGTGGTTTTGTGTGTTATTTAGTGGGTGTAAGGTCCGAACATTTTGTGAAAAGAACACATCTCTGGTTATATAATGGGACCGCATGGGAAATTACATTTTGATTTAGGATGTTTCGATCTAGATACAGTTTTTCAGGAACGCAACCCCATCCTAAATAGAGGTTTACCTGAATTGTGATTATGGTTATGATTCTTCCTCTTATTATTATTATTATATTGCTTAAATTATTAACTTGTGTTACTTGATAGCTTTCTTTGGTCATCCAGGTATCAGGCATATGCAGAAACCATTACTGTGCTTAACAATATCCAGAGATAGATTGTTGGAATGGAATGTGCTCTCTTTCCCTTAAGGGATGATACCTGCTTACCTAACTCAGCAAAATATTAAGCCCAGGTGAACATAAGCTTGGATACCCCTCTGAGTGTATGTTTGGTGAATCACTTTCCAGGCGTAATGGTTTGTGTATCAGCCTGGGGCTGTGAAAGATCCGAGTAAGAAGGTTATAGGTTCAAGCTCCACATAGCACATAGGACTTAAAATCATATATTCTAAGCTGATGCTTTAATGCTGTGCTGGGGAAGTGTTGCATTCCTGGAAGTGTCATCCTTTGGATAAGACATTAAGGTCAGACTCTGGCTGCCTCTTTGTGTTTGTTTACAAACACTCGCCTACCAATCCTCTGCCTAAGGTGGATGCTAAAAATCCCATGGCAGTATCTGAAAAGAGGAGGGATTTCTCCCAGTGTCCTAGTGTGGACAGTGTGGCTCAAGCATCTTCACAGCTACCACCGTTCACTGTCGCGTGCAAAAAAGGCCTTCTACTCCAACATCATTCTGGAGACCAAAAATAACTCTAAAGTCTTTTTTCCACCACCAACTACATCCTCCGTGCGCCCCCTCAATGTTTACATCTAATCCCATGTGTGAGGAGGTCATGGACTTCTTTACCACCAAAATAAATAACACCTCAGTGGGACTTCACTCGCCTGATTTGAGTCCTACCTCACAAACCAACAGCAGTACATCTCTACTAATGGCTTTTCTTCTCACTTTCACCCGGTTACCAGTGGGATACCCCAAGGATGTATCCTTGACCCCCTCCTCTTCCAAATCTATATGCTCCCTCTTCGTGATGTCATCCGCAGACATGGGGTACACTTCCATATATATGCGGATGACACCCAACTCTACTTTTCCACCTCAATTTGCGACCCCCCAGTCCCCTAATGTTCTTTCATCCTGTCTGTCAGACATCAAGAGCTGGAAGAGTGCGAATTTCCTTCAGCTCAATGTTGACAAGATGGAAACCATACTCTTTGGCTCTCATCGATGTCTTTAACCCCACAGCTCTCACCTCCTCTACCTACCCGACCTGCCCCAAAATCTCTCCAAACCTGTATGCAACCCGTACGCAGGCATCAGGTTCAAACACCAATAATCTTTACTCTGCCATATCTGGTCCTTCACCAGCACCGCTTTCTTCCGTCTAAGACATATCACCTGCCTCCACCAGTATCTCACCCCAAAAGCTGACGAAACACTGGTCCATGCCGTTGTCACTTTTCGGTTGGACTATTCCAATGCCAACCTGTCCATCACCATTCACAAAATCCACGTTATCTGAAATTCGCCATCCACATTCTCACCCAAACCAAACTTCCCGATTACCCCAGTCCTTGCCAGACTTCACTGGCTCCCCATTTCGGAGCGGATTCGATTTCAAGATCCTCACAGTTTTTTCAAATCTCTCCACTCCTCTGCACCCAGTTACGTACCTAGCCATTGCCTTCGCTTTATTAGATCCGGCCTCCTCCTTATCCCCCGAATCCTATGTTTCACCTTCGGCAGCTGTGCCTTCAGCCACTATTCCCTGATGCTCTGTAACTCCCTTCCTCACCCCCTTCACCTCATCCCCTCTTTTCCTATATTCAGTTCATGGATAAAGCCCTTTATTTTCAACTGCGCTTTGGTCATCATTTTCCCCCTCACCCTGGCGGCCCCAGGATCCGTTATTGTGAAGAGCTCTGAGACACCTTCTGGTGAGGAGGGCGCTATATAAATCCAAGTTGTTGTTGTTGTTGTAGTCAACAATCCCCCAACAATCCGTGAGAGCTTGTGGAATATTCCTGTGCGTAACTGTCTGCCACATTTCTCCAAGTAAACACACAGTCAATCCCATTTACAGTATATCCCGTGAAGTGCTTTAAGTCAACTCAATGATGTGATAATGCGCTGTATCAAATGTGAGGATTGTTAATTTAACGGGACCACTGACACATAAAAAATAATGCAAGTGAGAACTATATAAAAACAATTTTTAGTTGCCCAATTACCAAACCAAATGAGTGGAATAATATCTAATTTTTGTCATCTGTTATTTACTGCTGTATGCTGGCTTCTCATCTACAATTACTGTATGTTGCAGGCTTTGACTTCACAATACCTTTGTGCTCAGCTCATTAGTGCAGAAAGAAATTTCTAATTTTGTGGCTAATGATAAGGGTGATGATGCCCTCAATGTTATTTAAGTTGCATTAATTGGAAAGTGTGTGGGAGGAAAGTGCTCGTCCAATAAACCTCAAGTAAAGTAGATGGACTGGAGCATGAAATTAAATTTTAGTTGCTTTAAGGTACATTATGGAAGTAATATGGAGCATCTGGCATTTGATACACTTTGCCTGATATTAGTTATTAGAATTATTGATGTTGACTGTATTATCTTAACTTGGTAGCATGTTTTCAACCTGCAGCCACAGATTAAGTAACCAATTTTATTTGGGGGATTATTGTCCAGGACATCAGTGGAAACTCCCTTCTCTTTTTGAATAGAGCCATCGGATCCTTAACAGCCATATCCACAGGCAATGCGACCTTTGTATAAAGTCTCATCCGAATGATGACACTTCCAACAATGCAACAAAACCCCAGCGCTTCACTGGAGTATCAGTTTAGACTATGTGATCCTAAGTCCCAAATATGGAGCTTGAACACACTACCTTCTGATTCAGAGGCGAGAGTGCAACCACTGCGCCAGGCTGACATAATATTATCTGTAATGTATTAGATATAATAATGCTTCATGGTGAAAAGGTTAGACATATTGCAAATTAAACAAAGCCATTTTACAATAAGAACACAAGAAGTAGGAGCAGGTGTAGGCCATTTGACCCTTCTAGCCTTGTCATTTAATAAGATCATGGCTGATCTTCTATCCTAATTCCATTTACCCGCCCTCTCCCCATATCCCTTTAGCTTTTTTTAAACAAAACTGTCCATCTCAGTGGTATTGCTAATTGACAGCTGTAACACAAACATGGCACTTTATTATAGGCATATAGTATAAAAGGAACAGCATGCAACATCAGCATAATCATTACGACAATAGCTTGCAACTAATGATTATTATAAGCTCAATATGCTGATAGACACACAAAAAACAACTAACTACACCAGTCTTGAGGGCATAAATGGAAAGCTATAAAACAAGAATGCCTAAAAAGGTTGTTAGATGTATCTCGAACAAAGATTGCGAATTGATGAACTGCATTAACTTTATTCATAATGTTTGGACAATATATTGGAACTATGAACAGTTCCACTATAGTCCCAATCATTTGATTTGCTTACAAACACTCGCCTGTGACACTTTGCAATAAATCCCATGATGTTCTTTGAGATATTGAACCGATGTGACAAGGGGTAGCAAATGTAAAGGTTATTACATGTCCAGAGACTGTGAAACGCAAAGGTGCCATAGGAATGTGATTTGTTATTGTGTCATTTATTGTTTAGAATTACAGGATTTTTATCACAAGTGTTTTGCTGTTAGAGAGGGCACTCTGCAATACTTAACACTTAACATTGCTAAGGCTTGGATTGATGGGACACTTTCCGAGATGACAGATGTGGATGGTGCGGTGGGGCTCTCTATCCCCCTGCTCCACTGCCCTATACAATATTGTGATGCTTTTCCCAGAAAAAAATTCAGTCCGAACACATCGCAGGCCTCTTCCATTGCACATGGAGGAATTGTTGTAAAGGTTTATTCTTTGCACTTCATGAAATGCTGCAGCAGCAGGGGAAGTTGTTCAGGGCCAATCTTCCTGGCAAAGCACAATATTGTTCATTTTGTGAATGTGATATTTTAACAACAGATGTTCCGTTAATTGTATTGTTTTCCAGACCCTGAGTCAGTGTTCGACTTTGCTTCACAGGGGTCCTTGATTAATATTAAATACTTTCAGCTGACAGGAATTTGCAATATTTCCTTTTTGAAACTATTTGTTTCTTTGGGATTTTTTCGAATGTTACTATTAATATCATGTTTGTTTAATACCTATTTTTGGGGGAGCAGGAGGGAACATTATATTTCTTTTATATTTTAACAATGGTTAATATCTGATGATTTGAAATGGGAAAATACGACTGGTAAGAACAATGAGTAGGAAACGCGAGACTATTTAAATGTGTTTATTGATCTGCCTCAATCTCCAGCGACACTGTTTATCCAACTAAATAAGTACAAACAGCGTAGAAAATGCTGCCTATTATTGATTTTCGCGGGTTCAATGCCGAGCATTGTAACAAATGATTGGGTGTCTTAGACATTTAATCAGCTTTGTTTCTGTTAAATTTGGTGATAAATAAGAAAAGTGCGGACACCTTTGTAAATAACTACACTGCAATCTATTAGCAGCACAAGCTTTTTTTCAGTGGTGAACACACTGAATCACTAAGGGATTTACAAAATCCTATCAATATGCAGGTGGATAAACCACATTAGGATACCGAATAATTCCATTTGTTCCTGGATGGAAGATTGCAGAATTACATATCAACTCATGGGATTTGGATGTGAAAGTTTTATACCCTTAAATGGAGGGGGAAGCAGCTGTTGGAGCAAATTAGAAAAGAAAAGAAAAAAAAAGGTCATGCATTTCAGGGTCCAATTAAGAGTATTAAATTTCATGCAGAATATAAATAAATCGCAACCTAGGTTTCTCAGGGGAAAGAAAACACAGGGAAAGTCTCCGAATGGTCTGTCAGCACAAACATCAGATTCTAAATGAAATGAAATTGTTTGGAAGATAAGTATTTTAGTCTTTGTATAAAAACAGGTGTACAGTAATAACACCAATAAACAGATGTTTTGGCTCAAGTAGCTGAAAACAAACCCAGCTAGGATTTAAATGCCTCCAGCTTTTCAATCACTTTCTATTGTTTAACAGTTTTAACAAACTTTTTTTTAAACAAAAGGTTCAACAAACAACAACAGAAAACATTTGCAGGTTTTTGGGGTAAGAGAAGGGTAGTGGGACTAGTTTTAAAGAGCCAGCACAGGTGTGATGGGCCGAATGGCCTCTTTCTCTGCTGCAAGATTCTATGATTATATCACATCCCGGGGAATAGAGAAAGATGGTGATAGACAGAGAGGGAATTGCACTTCCTTGGTTCATCCAACAACCCGTTCCTTCAACATATAGTTGGTCAGACAAACAGATGGATGGGCGGGCGATTCCCCCGTAAAATGTCATAATATTTTTTATCTGTAGGCAAATGCAACAGTCAATTTGCACACAAAAATGTCCTACACATTAACCTAGTAAATAAAAATTAGTCATAAATATGTGATATTTTATAAAAAGGACAATGAAGGGAGTTTCTACTGGAGTCCTGACCTGCCAGTCCCCAGATAAATTTGGCTATTCAGTTACTATTATGAATTACAATATTAATTTACCTTTATAGTTGTTTTGGTCGACCTTTCTGTGTGCAAATTGTCCACACTTTAAAGAAAACAGTGAAGCAGTTTGAGATATTTTGACATAATAAACGGCTTCATCAAAAACAAAGGTTATTATTGACCATATTTTGATTCATAATTATCACTAGTGCTCATATCATAACCTGGTAATTTTATCCTCAGAATGGCTGTCATATAATGCCCACTTGTTAAATATCACCTCCACAAATCTATTAAACTGCAACACACATTGCTTCCCAGATGAGCAGTTCACGTTGCTGTTACATAATGCACACAGTGGCTCTGTTCCCTAGAGCAGGCAGCACATGTTCACTGCAAGATTTTTTTAAAAGACTAAAAGCTGTTGATGTATATCTCTTTCTGTTTTAATAATTGATATGCGCCTTATTACATATTCGAGATGTCTCAACCACTTCAGAGAATGTTTTGTAAAGTGAATTTATTGTGTATTTTGTGGCCGAAATGCAGTATCTAATTACGCACAGCCGTGTCTCACAAATAGTCGTAGATTGCATGAACACTTTTTTTTTACGGATACCCCCGTTAATGATTCGTCAATTGGCTAAGAACCAAATTCCTATTACTACTAGGTAAACAGAGGAGCGTGGAGTAAGCAAACATGCCTAAGATTTTCTCCTGCCTAGGAATCTAACCCCGTCTTCTCGCTTGCAAGGCAAGTGCTGGAACTAATATCCTACAGGACTCCACAGATATATAATTAATTGTTGCATTTCAGATAACATCCATTCAGCTTGGTAGGACATCTCAAAGAGCTTTACAGGATTTACTTTAATTGCAGGATCTATGTACTGTATGTTGTAGGTAAACTATATTGCATCCTTTATTTGACTGCATTTATTATTTAACCATTAAGTAATCCATATATCCATATTTATAATAATAAGTCACACTAATATTTGATGTAGTGACTTATCACATCATCAAAACAGTACTGCTCCTGTTTATTTATAGACAAAACAATTAGGCAGCAAATTTGTGCACAGCAATGTGCCACAACATGAACAGCCATGAAGTGAATTATCAATTTTTATCTGGATGATTGGCCAGGACATTCAGAGAAACTCTATCTCTTTTTGATTAATGCCATAAGAACTTTAACATCCACTTTGAGCTGCCAGACTGGCTCTTGGTTTAATGTATCATCCAAAGCAATGTGCTTACAGCAATATAGCACTCCCAGTACTGCTCTAAAGTGACATCCCAGACTTTGAAGTTCTCGATGTGTGGTTGAACCCACAACCTCTAACTGAGAAAACAGTGAAACAGTTTGAGATATTTTGACATAATACTGTAAATGGTTTCATCAATAACAAGGGTTATTATCAACTATATTATATTAATACTGACCACATTTTTATTCATAATTATCACCGGTGCTCATATCACAACCTGGTACCTCTAAGTGAGAGAGAGACAGACACTTTATGATTTTTATTTAAAGCTTTTGTTATGCACATTAGGTATGCAGGATGCATTTTGAATATGTTCTGAGTGCTTTTATTGAAGAACAAAATGCACCAGGCATTTCTAAAATTACCAGCATCCTGGTAAGCCCTTCTTGGTAATTCATTGTAGTCATTAATTAACCTCTAAGTAACAAAATATTTAAGCAGAAAGAATGCTTCAGAAGATTGTGTTTTGACCACGTTGTGTCTCAGTTAAGTTTGAGATATGCTAAGAACCATCTCTTTTTCAGCTGATTTTGGTGGATTCTGAATCCAAATGAGATTTTATACTCTCTCTTGCACAGTCACTACTACACTTTATATGTAGTGACTTAAACATCCACCTTGTTTAAACACTGAAACACTTTGATACCTCATTCTGACTAGTGAAAAAGCACAATATCAAATAGCAGAATTATTAATGTTATTAATCTAAAGGTATTTCTGATTACTTAGATATATTTTTAAAAATTACCACAATTCAAAGGGTCATTTTTACAAGTCTATAAAAATGCCACAAAAGATCTTAATTTGTATTTCAAGATGTTATTCCTATTGAAATTACTTGCTCGGGGACAAGTTTACCATAGTTTCCGAGTTAATCATTCCATCAAATTTGGAAAAGCTCTTATTTTCTAAAAGAATCAGTCAATGGAATAAGGTAAAGCTAAAGTCACAAAAGTTAATTTGTAAATTGCAAATCTTAATTTGGCTTTCACCATAAATTAACTTGTAGGTCATTTCCTGTCACTGTAAGAATCAATTTGAACATTTCTTTGCTGTCTCCATCGCAGCGCATTTCGAAGAAATTGCCTGACATATAAGAAGATTACTTTTATAGCCAGTAACACCGTTGACACAGAAGGAAAGGATTAATAGGCTCGTAAATGTTGCGCACAAATTGCACAATGACTGAAAACTGGGTATATCACACATCATCTGTGTTTACGAGAAAGAATGTTGTAGCACAGCTGACAGCTAGAGTGGTTTTGTGTTTCTGGGAGGACAGATCGAAACAGCAACAAATTTAATGCTACCCCTCTGGTCGCAACTGCACAGGGAATTTTGCAAACTGGTCACACTTCTTCAATGCTGCGGAGGATTCATCCTGTCTAATAGTAGGCCGCCCTCATTAAGTCCATTGGTGTACGTTGTTGAAGACTAAAACGAATCCCAGAGCAGGACACAGGTTTGTCCACAGCCTGCCAAACAAGTATGTAGTATTCCAACAGTGGGCACAAACAAACTATTTACAGCATGTCAGTTTATCAAGAATGATAAACAAGCAAGACCCAGCTTTTTTTGTAGATGATTCGCATCCAGTACTCAGCCTTTTTGCTATTTGTTTGTATCTGCATTGAACAGTCATCCCGATATTGACACTATTTAGGAACGGTCTCATTGTAGATGTGAAGAGTGTAAATGTGTATGTGTAGTTGCTGTTGTGAATATTTGTGGCATGTGTGGATTTGTGGTATGTATGTTGCCTGCATGCCTTTCTTTGCTCCTTTGAATGTTCGCATGATTACTTGGAAGACAATATTCTGCGTTAAGAGGGTTAAATACCTGCAAATTGTATGTCACACTCTATCCATGAACTTAGCTGGACCAGATCTATCCCTGTCATGCCGGTCAAATAAAACTATGAATCTGGGGGCAACTAAATATTTGTATCGATATCTTAGCCTGACTTTATGTTTGCTCTGATATGGATAAGGGCATGTGTGTTTATTCAGCCTGGCAACCAGTATGTCAGCTTGCCTCAGGGATAGCACCTATGAGTTAGAAAGTTGTGGATTCAGTGTGTTTAACAGTGACTCTGTGCACCGTAAAGTGGAGTGACTGTATATTTTGTGCGTGAAATGCAGCAGCCAATTCTACACAGCAGTGTCCACAAACAGACAACAGCAACAACAACTTGCATTTAGATAGTACCTTCCACACCAGGTGGCATCTCTGAGTGCCCAGTCATGGATTGAGTAACCAAATTATTTTGTGCTTTTTTTGGAAAATCTTATTTCCCCCAGAAAAGATAAGTCGTATCCAATCGCAGCAAATGAAACACAGACTTGAATGTGTTTCGTTGAACGAGATTTGATAGTACTGTACTATAATTACAAATTCCAGCAAAATTGTGAACATGATGATCAATCTTTCTTGAAATAAATGATTGACTTGCATTTCTCTAAGTCAATGCCTGATTTGTATCATTTCTCCATCTGCCTAAGCAATTACTTTATGTTCAGATTTTATGCTTTGATTTTTTTTAAGATAACTACAGAGGGACTCATGATTATACATACAGTGTTTCACAATTTTTAACGAAAGTAATGTATATTTTTGGCAGGACCAATCTGATATATCTAAGTGACAGCTGCCAAGCAACAGGGAAATAATAAGATAGACTGCATTGTGCCTTGGTGGCATGAATAGTTCATTAGATGCTGTAGTGAACTTAACAGTGACTGAACCAGGGAGTGACTGAGAGAACGGTAGGGCTCTTGACCGTGTCCAACCCCATTTCTCACATCTCTGAACTCACTCCTTCCCCCTCTTCCAAGAACCTTGATAAGGTCCCCTTAGTCCTCTCCTACCACCCCACAAGCAATTAATATCTAAAGGATAATTCTCCGCCATTTCTGTCACCTCCAGCATGACCTCATCACAGAGCATATATTTCCCACCCCTCATCTCTCACCTCTTAGCATTCCGAAGGGACTCCCTGGTTCATTCTTCCATCAACAATAACAGTTGCTCTCTTTCCCCCGGCACCATCCCATTCCAAAGCAGGAGGTGCAATATCTGCCCTTTCATCTCTTCCCAGACCACTGTCCAAGGCCCCAAGCAGAGTCTTATGTGAGAGTATGATTCACATGTACCAACACCAATGTCCTCCCGATATGAAATATTGGAATACAATTATTCCAATTTTGTAATGGTTATTAATATTTATTGTATAACCAGTCATTTTTTGCAGCCCATTTAATTTTGCTCTCTTATTACTTGTACAACTTACTTTATTATAATGGGATGGATAATCAAAAGCCCAATGTTTATATGAAAATCTAGCGTTGCTGAGCAAGATCTGGGCTGTGAATTAAATATGTTTGCACATGGTTAGCACAAACGCAAGTTAGACCCACATGACCAATAAAACCATGATCAATGTGGAGTCCTGTATATCACTGGTTAGAGCACATGTATCACAAGTAAGCCACCTGGGTTCAATTCCCAGCAGGGCGAAACCTCAAACAAGTTTCCTTACTCACACACGCCTGATAATAATCCCTCAAGAAAAAATAAATAAATAAGATTTGGGTCACTCAATCCACGACTGTTTGTGGGACACTGCTGTGTGCAATTGGCTGCTGCATTTCACCCACACAAATATACAGTCAATTCACTTCACAGTATATTCTATAAGGTGATATAGTGAGGCTTGGAGGTGTGGAGAGAGAGCAGGGCAGGGCGGGAGAGTTGCAGGGAGGAGGGCATTTCAAGGGAGGGCCAGCTCGGGTCTGGGGCGGCAGCCAAAATGCGTACTATACTGCACTATAAAAGGCAAATTAATCCATGATATTAGTGTCGGTGTTTGCTCCTCTATAGAAGCCCGGTTATCCATCTATCCCAATTCCCTACCAAACCCCTTGAATACCTTCCTTGGTATGTTGGCAAATGGTTCAATTAAGGGGTATTTAATCAATTAAGAGGTACTTTAATCGGTAAGCATGTATCTGTACATGAACACAAAAGTAAATGACCAAATTCTCTTTTAAATCCCCCACTCAACTCCATTCAAAAATGTACACTTAGCAAACCATTTCAGATTTTGCTAATCCTCTGGATCCTCTAAGAAAGAAAGCAAACCTTCCTAACTTCTTCTACCTCCTCTATTTAAATCACATAAAATCCTGTCAATTTCATACTGTCTTTTCACTCTCACTTTTTTTACTGAAATTCTATGTGGAATTCAGCACTTTCAGCTCACAGACGAGATTGACACTCAAATACAACTGAGGTGTTATGAAGAGATAGTGTGATGCTGTAATTGGCGGTCAGTGCGGTGGGCTGAAGTATCTTTATGCCACATTGGACCTATAAGCTCCCAGTTTAGGATGACTCTGTAATGTTGTAGGTGCCAACCTTCGGAGGCTCTTGCCTGTTCAGGTGGGTGTTAAAAATCCCATGGCACTCTGAATATATGGGCCAACATGCTATCAGATAATATTGGTTATTCAATCCTTGGCTATTTATGGAACATTCCATGAACATATTCAAGACTGAGATTTCTAGATTTCTAAAGGTAGAGGGATTTCACCCATGAATACAGAGTCAATTCAATATTCTATGAAGCGGTTTGAAACGTCTGGAAGACGTGAAAAGCACTACATCAAAATGCAAGGATTAATTTTTTATATTATTTAGGGATATGGGGATAGGGCAGCTAAATTGAATTAGGTTACAAGATCAGCATGATATTATTAAATGGCGGGACAGGCTCGAGGGGCCAAATAGCCTGCTCCTGTTTCTTATGTTCTTATATACTGTTTATAAATATAAATGCAAGCTATTCTTGTTGTTATTATAGTGACCATGTCATGGAGTTACAGTGATCTGCATTCCAAGCACACTGCTGTAAGTTAGCCACATTTTCTGCAAAATACTGGTCAGACAATGTCCTTGAAATTCTAATCTGTATGCACGTCTTGCTAGCTTTGAATTGTCTCCTATGATTTATGCCATTGCTCACAGGTGCACAGGAAATATAAAGTTTTTGGGACAAATGTATTTCATCTGCTCAGTTCAGAGACAGATGCATCACAATATGGCTCAAGCACAGAATTTTTATTTAGATCCATTGAAATGCCTCTCTATTGAACGACTTGCAACCAGAGCCCTGACTAGGGCCAATTGCACATTCAATGCTGTTATCGAAACCCAGCACATTTATTCATTGCTTATCCAGACAAGGCCTTATCAACAATTAGTTTCCTAAACAAACAACACGAATATACATCTGTTACACCACTGGAACAACTAAAAATATCGGTCTGTGTTCCGCTCTTCTGGTATTAACATTTTCATTACCATTTCATTTCAGCACATGCAAAATGTTGATCCTAACAATGCCTTTGTTAGGGTATAAAATGCAACTTGTTGTTCATCACAATTAACACAGTATACACAGTTTAGCATTATCGTTCAATTTTTCAAAAGTAATTTTGCATACCTGTTTCAATGGCTGCTGTGTAATTTTGTTGTTGTTGCTTTCAGTACACTTTTTCTTCCAAAGAGGAACAGATGATTTGTGATAAGTTGACAAGAATTTGCTGGCTGATAAGGGTATGTGTAGTGTTGAATCCGATATTTGTGTAGTATTATTTCTCTATCTATTAGAAAACAACACTTCAAACAGATGATTAGAATGCGCTTTATTAATACGATACTAGTAAAGGAGAGGAGAATATGCGTTTCTCAATGGGAGTCGCTCTTGTCCTCTGAGTTTGGAACAGTCCAACTCCTCCTTTTATACACTTAAAACAATACACAATGTATTAGTTGAATTACAGAGGGAATGGACAGAAATGAATGCTATCTTGACACAAGTAATTACTTATCAAAGTCACATGGAGATAGATATAGCTGCTGGCGTCAGTGGTACCACCCGGCTCAAGGACGCCTGCCTGTTCCCGTGAGAAATGAGTGTTGACCAGACCTTTCTTGAATACCAAGATACTGAGAGTTCTTTTAGTTCAATTATCACAATGTTAGTTCTAATTATGATATAGTTTGATCACACATGGGTATATGTTTAATGATGCTTCCACAGTCGGAAAGCAATTTTATTCTTATTTATTGTACATTACAAAAGAGCTAACTTTTTTTTATAAAAACATCCCTGATTTGTCTTCTAATAAGTAAAAAGCATTACTTAGCGTAAAGTAATAAGCGTGCTTTACGCCATGAATGTCTCAAATGATTCAGTGCAGCATTTAATTTACTTGGACCTTTTATGCACATGGATTAGAATACAGTGTCTTTAAACCAAACCAACCTTGGTTTTCTCAATACCATAGTATGAATTATTGTCAAAGTGAAAACATTTCTAAAATGTGTTCAAGGTTATCAAGCCGCTGATGTAAAAATATAATGTTTTCTGCAGAATGTAATGCAGATTTTGTTCAGAAACACCAAACCATATATTCTTCTGAATTTCTGCAACAAGCCGTGAGGTGATGTACGCGTGCACGAGTGTTTCGTCGGTGTGGGGGGTGAGATAGGTGAGGAGCCTGGTAATGTTGCGTAGGTGGAAATAAGTGGTGCCGGTCAAGGCACGGATGTGGGGGAGGAAGGAGAGTTTATGGTCGAACGTGATGCCGAGGTTCCTGACTGGCTTTGTGAGGTGGAGAGTACAGCCTTGGATGTTGAGGCTGGCAGCGCCCGATGTGCGGAGGCGCTGGCTTGAGCCAATCAGGAGGGCCTCGGTCTTGCTCACGTTCAATTGGAGGAGGTTGTCCCTCGTCCAGGACTCAATGTCGGACAGACATGCTGTCAGAACATCGATGGTCTAGGGGTTGAGGGATGAGGCAGAAAGGTACAGCTGGGTGTCGTCCGCATACATGTGGAAATTTACCCCATGTTTGCGGATGACATTGCCCAGAGGGAGCGTGTAAATGGTGAAAAGGAGGGGGCCGAGGACAGAGCCCTGGGAGATGCCATGATAAACTGTGCGGGGGTTTGAGGAGAAACCGTTGGAAGATACAAAATGTAATCAGTGGGTCAGGTAGGAATGGAACCAGTCAAGGACTGTGCCTTGAAGGTTGAGGTGGGAGGAAAGACATTGAAGGAGGATGGTGTGATCGACTGTGTCGAACGCAGCAGACAGGTCAAGGAGGACGAGGAGGTAGAGGGAGCCCTGGTCGCAGGCGGTTAGGATGTCGTTTGTAACCTTAACCAGGGCAGTTTCTGTGCTGTGAGCAGGGCGGAAACCTGATTGGAGGGGTTCAAGGAGTGAGTGAGTTGAGAGGAAAGTGCGGAGCTGGGAGGCTCTTTCCTCTAAAGGACCTTAGATAAAAACGGGAGTTTGGAGATGGGTCGGTAGCTTGATAGCTGCGATGCATCAAGAGAGGGTTTTTTCAGGATAGGGGTGATGGTGGCTGTTTTAAGGGAGGTAGGGATGGTGCCTGAGGAGAGAGAAAGGTTGATAGTGTCAGAAATGAGCGGGGCCAAAAGGTGGAGCTGGGTGTGGAGGAGGGAGATGGGGTCCAATGAGCACATGGTGGGTTTCTTGGAGGTGATTATTTTTGTGACTGAAGACTGTGATATTCGAGATATAAAAGAGAGACCATGGCGAGATCGATTTTCATGTAAGACGGCTTTATTAAGAAGGGACCACAAGCATGCAATTCCATGTGCTACCACAGTGGTCACGAGAAGGTGCTACAACCGATACATCTACATATCAGGGCATAGTGATTAGCATAATCCTACATCTCCCCCCAAGTACAGACAGGTGTACTTTAAGATCACTTAAAAATTCAGGCGATCAGGAGGTTTCACTACACGTCCAGAACGTATTGTCATCACAGCTGGTGGTTGAACACTCGGTGTTTGTGACAATGATGAAGACAGTGAAAACTTCTGAGGTGAAGTTGCAGTCTGTTCTGTTACATTAGTAGGTATAGTTGGTGGAGGTTCCAGTAATGGCTTTTTAGGTGGTACCAGGGCTGATCGGATTCGTCGAACTGTGCCGGGACTGGTTTTTATGATGTAGGATCGTGGGTTGGAAGTTTGGTTGAGGACAGTTCCGTGGCGGTCCTGGTCTCAGATCCAAACAGAGTCGCCGGGATGGAGCTCTGGCAAATCTCTAGCGCGGTGACGAAGGTTTAAGTTTTGTTGCTGGTTTGCACGATACACCTCTTCCTTCTGTCGGATCTTCTGGTCGGATTGAACCTTTGGTTGAAGGTTTGATGGAAGAATAGGCAGTGTTGTTCGAAGTTTCCTGCTCATCAGCAGCTCACTTGGTGACAGCCCATTCTGGAGAGGAGACGCTCTGTACGTCAGGAGGACAAGATAGGGATCTTCATTCTTTTTGAGTAGCCCTTTCATTGCACGAACTGCTCTCTCAGCTTCGCCGTTTGCCTGTGGGTATCTTGGCAAACTGGTGGTGTGTTCGAATCCATACTTCTCAGCAAACTGGAGGAATGAGGCTGAACTAAATTGCGGCCCATTGTCAGAGACCACCAAGTCTGGGAACCCGTGGACGGCAAAGATTTCTTTCAGTGCTCTGATAACGGTTGCTGAGGTTTGGCCAGATGAGAGAGATTTTATTTCTATCCAGCGGGAATAGTAGTCGACTACAACGAGAAAAATCTTCCCTTGATATTCAAATAAATCCATCCCCAGCCTTTCCCACGGACGTGATGGGAATGATGCTGGCAAGAGAGGCTCGCGTTGTTCTGGTCGGTGTTTGGCACAAATCAAACATTTAGAAATCATCTCTTCTAAAGTCTTGGAGAGACCCAGCCACCAAACAGATGTACGTGCTCTGGCTCGGCATTTGGTGATTCCCAAATGGCCCTGGTGGATGCAGTCAAGCATTTCCAATCCCAGTACTGGCGAAGTAGTGGTGTGTGTGGTATGTAAGCAGGCCAACCACTTAAGCAATACTCTTTGATCTGCGCACACTCTTCGTCCGCTTTTTGAGCTGCGGCGATGTCAAGTAGGCGTCGTCTACTCGCTGGTAGTGTATTCATCGTATGATTCGCGAAAGTTTCAATTTCTGCAATCAGCACAGTGTCGGATTCATCGGGTGTGCCGACAGGAGCACGGGATAGTGCATCGGGCGTGTTCTGGTGTTTGCCTGGAACATACTGGACTGTTGGACTAAATCTCATCAGACGAAGGCAGAATCGCAGTATGCGTGGAGGCATCTTATCGAGTTCCTTCGTCTGCAGAAGGGACACAAGTGGTTTGTGATCTGTCTCAAGGATGAAGTGTAGTCCTAGTACATAGTCAGAGAACTTCTCACAAGCCCAGGTTGCAGCTAGTGCTTCTTTTTCGATTACTGCATATCGCTTCTCTGTGTCACTGAGAGAACGTGATGCATAGTAGATTGGATGGCGTTTTCCATCGTCTTGGATCTGAAGAAGAACGGCAACAATGCCAGATGCTGAAGCGTCAGTGGCAACGAAGGTTGGACGTTTTGGGTCATAGTGAGCGAGAACTGCAGATGAAAGTAGCAAATCTTTCACGTTTTGAAATTAACTCTGCTGTGCGTTACCCCAATACCAAGCTGTCTCTTTCTGTAGTAGCTGGCGTAATGGCTCGTTGATCTCCGCCAACCTAGGGACGAACTTCCCAAGTTGGTTGACCATTCCCATAAATCTCTGGAGCTCAGTGATGTTTGATGGGACTGGATACTCTGCAATGGCTGTCGTCTTGCGTTGATCAGTGTGTAGGCCTGCTGCGTCTATCACATGACCTAAGAACTTGATGGAGCCCTTGGAGAATTCACATTTGTCATTGAGTGTGAGCCCAGCTTCGAGTAGTCGCTGCAAGACTGCTCTCACACGTCGGTTGTGTTCAACTTGTGTGGTACCGTGAATGAGAATGTCATCCATATGGCAAATGACACCATCGAGGCCAACGAGGATACCAGACATGGTTCGTTGGAAAATCTCTGGTGCAGAACTAATGTCAAATGGTAGCCGGTTGAAGCAGTAACGACCTGAAGGTGTGATGAATGTAGTCAGAAGTTTTGAATCTTCATCAAGCGGTATCTGCCAAAATCCACTCTTTGCGTCTAGGTTGGAGAAGATTTTACTTTTCCCAAGCTTAGCCAAGCTCTCGTTGACTGAGGACATAGGATGAATCTCACGTTGTACACTCTTGTTGAGTTGAGTGAGGTCAACACAGATGCGATAGGAACCGTTTGATTTGGGCACAGTTACCATACCTGAGCACCATGTTGTTGGCATATTGACTGGCGAAATGACACCCTGTCAAAGCATGGACTGAATCTCCTTTTCCACTTGTGGTAGTAGTGGGTGAGGCACTTTTCTCGATGTGTACAAGCATACTGGCTTGGCGTCAGGGCACAGCGTTATGTGGTACGGTGTCTGAAGTTTTCCCAGGCCAATGAACAATCCAGGATATTCTGCTTTGAAGTTGGGAGTTGGACTCTGCTTCACTTCATTTACTCTTGCGATGAGGCCAAGATCGACGCATGCTCGTTTACTGAGTAGCGAACATCTCTGGTTTTGAATTACGTAGAGTCGCTCAGTTATCTCCCTCTGGAGGTACTGCAGTTTAGCAATTAGCATTCCCTTCACTGGTAGTGGGATGCCACCTGGACCACGGAGGGACTGATTGGTCTCTTTGAGTTGTACATCGGCTAGCCAGGGTTCTGTGTCACTGATGACGGGAACGGTTGCCCCTGTGTCTAGCTTGAAGCAGGTGTGGTGTCCATCAACTGAGATGCAAGCACTCCAAAAGTCGTTATTGCTAACGATCTCACCGAGGAAAGGAAGGTCATCCTGTAGTGAGTCTTGAACTTCATGCACTTTTACGTTTCTGCGTTTGGATGCAGTGCTGCTGCAAACTGCCTTGAAATGACCTTTCTTTTGGCAATTGTTGCATATAGCATCTTTTGCAGGACATTGTTGACATGAATGGTGTTGTCTGCCCCACCATTGACAATTATCGACCTTGGAATCTCGTGTTTGCTGCATTTGTTTGCTCGACTTTAAGCTGTTGTCGTTGGATGGAGTTTTGCGTTTAGTGACATGATCAATGCTAGTGGACCTGATGTCACCACGGACAATGTCTCGGCTGTTATATCTTGCCTCTCACTGATGGCATATATGGACCGCTTTGTCAAGCATGAGGTCCAGTTGGGCCTGCAGAGAGTCTGACAAATTTTCATCCAGCACTCCAACAACAATTCTGTCTCTGATTAAGCTGTCCTTGAGCTCGCCGTATTGACAGTTATCCGCTAGTCTAAACAAATCTTGTATGAAAACATCAATGGATTCGCCTGGCACTTGTTTTTGTCTGTTAAACCGAACCCTCTCCACGATCACATTTCGTCTGCCTTCATAATGTTCAGTTACTGCTTCTATAACTTCATCATATGTTGCAGTTTTCTCATCTATTCTGAGAGTGATTATAATGTTATCAGCGCAATCTCCCATGGAAAATAGGAGTGTGCTCACCTGTTTTATGTCTTCTTTTTCATTGAGACCTGAGGCAATGCGATAACGTTCAAAATGATTGATCCATTTAAGCCACAATTCACATTGGTCTGGTCCATTTCCACCCTCAAACTTGCTTGGCAAATTAATCTGGGTCGACAGATGTGTAGCCATGTTGTGGGTTTAACTTTCGGACTGCTGCCACCATGTTATATTCGAGATATAAAAGAGAGACCATGGAGAGATCGACTTTCATGTAAGACGGCTTTATTAAGAAGAGACCACAAGCATGCAATTCCATGTGCTACCACAGTGGTCACGAGAAGGTGCTATAACCGATACATCTACATATAAGGGCATAGTGATTAGCATAATCCTACAAAGACGGGGAGGTGGGGATGAAAGTATGAAAGGGGGGGTGGGTGGGTGGGAGTTGAAATAACGGATGGAGGTGGAGGAGAGGTGGGGGGAGGAAACCGCAGAGCGGATTCTCTCTATTTTGGACTCGAGGAAGTCCAACATCAATTCGCAACATTCGTTTGCACCCCAAACTCTTTAATATTCCTCCTTTTCATCTATGAGATGCCATACATCTGTCATGGCTTCCCTTGTGAGGTGGAACAACTTATACATTGCCAAATTATTCTATGAAATATAACAAGCAAGTCCAGTGGAGCTCCTGTAGCTCAGTGGTTAGAGCACTCACCTTACAAGCATGAGACCCGTGTTCAAATCCAGGCAGATCAGGGCGAACCCTTGGGCACGTTTCCTTACTCCACACACCTAATAATAATCCATTAAAAAAAATCATTAAAATTGGTCATTTAAATCCACGACTGTTTGTGGGACACTGCTGTGTGCAATGGGCTGCCATGTTTTGCCCATGAATATAGTCAATTCACTTTACAGCATAATCTGTGAAGCACTTTGAGATGTTGATAAGATGTGAAAAGCGCTATATCAAATGCAAAGATTATTATTATTATAGACACGTGTTACTGTAATCTCTTTTCCAAGCACTACAGCTTCTGAATTATCAGAAGATGGTTCTTTAACAATTGAGAACTCAATGCCAGCATTGTAGACCTGTCTGCTTAATGATCTAATTAACATTCAGTTCTTTGACAATCCCGACTAAGTGACTGGGATCACAATCTCCTACTTATAGAGGTTAACAGGCTAATCAATACCTATTTCAGCTATTCATCTTTAAATTCTTCATGGCTCTGTTTAAATAGTCTGCTCCTTACAAAATAAACAATGTTATTTTCTTAATACTTCCAGTGGATCCAGGCTGCCATCATTATTTTTGCAATTATTATTCCTTTTCCTGAGATATTATCACATACCTAGCCAAGCTAAACATTTTGCTGTGAAACAAATACATTACATCAGTGCCTTGGGATGTCCTCCAGACGTGAAAGGCATTTTACCAATGTAATTTTGTTGTTGTTGTTGTACATCGGTAAAATCTGAGACTTTAAGCTATAAAATATTCCGAAACCAGCATCAAGGAGTGTTACCAGGAGTTTTATCATAATTAAAATAACTCTTGCATTTGATAAGCTCCTTTCGTGTTTGACGAATGTCTCAAAATGCTTCACATGATTTATTGCATCGTGTAATGTGTTGCGACTTTGTATATTGAATGGGAGAACAGCAACCAATTTGCTCACAGTGGCATCCCACCAAAAGCCAGGAAGTGAATGACCAATTTTATCTGTGGGATGGTTAGTCATGACAACAACAACAACAACAAGAAAATTGCTTCTTGTTGTTGTTGTCATGGTCAACAATTCCACAGATAAAAACATGACACCAACAATGCTCAGCTCCCTTTTCTATTTGAGTAGGGTCATGGGATTTTTTACATCGACTTGAGCAGGCCGCTATCTGGATTTAATGTCTCATCCCAAGGACCGCTTTTCTGACTACGTAGCGCACCCCACTACACTGGAGTATCAGCCTAGTCTAGATCAGACCAAAGTGCCAACGTGGTGCTGGAACCCACAAAGTTCTGATTCAGAGGTAAAATTGCTATTGACTGATCCAGTGTGTCACACTGAAAACAATAGCAGAAATGCTGAAACCATAAATCAGTGTAAAAATAAATAAATATGAGTTTGCAATTCACATGCGACTCTTTATCAGTATTCAACCTTTTATCCAAATGCAACACATTGTAGCTCACATCACACAGTGTATCTATATAAAAAAAAGGGCATGACTCAATTTATGGTCAAGGTCTGATATTTTATTGCAGCTAACATCTTTAAACAATGTAAATGTCAATGCTCTCTGTGTTGTGTTCCAATGGGACAAATTTGAAATGAAATGTACTGCCAACATTCAACTGATCACAAGGGAGAGTGAATAATGTTGCAGTTCTGAGTGGTGTTAAATAGTACTGGCACACTTCACAGTGCTTATCTTATTCAAAATTGGTGCTGTTAGAATTTTTTCATGAATGTAATATCTACCTCACACACCGAACCAATTTATGGCTTTCACGAGTGTGACTGTAGTTACCACTGATAGCTTTATTAATGAATACGAGAGAGCACTCTAACCACTGAGCTACAGCAAGTGAGAAACCTCGGTTTGATACTTGGCAGGACGAAAACTTTTGCAAGTTTCCTTACTCCGCATGCCTGATAATAATCCCTCAAGAAAAAAAACAATAATAATTTGATTACTCAATCAACAACTGTTTGTGGAGACACTGCTGTGCGCAAATGGCTGCTGTGTTGCGGCCACAAATATAAAGTTCCTTTAGAAAAAGATGAGGCTCCTCTGGTGGTCTAGCAGGTAAGTAGATCACCACTGGTGTGAGGCACTAAACAATACACACCAAAATATAGACTAATATATTATATTTCACCAGTTAATGTATTAATTTTTGCTTTGCTTTTATTGCAAGATATATTTAACAAAGTAAAATATCATTGTTGATTTTGAGTGTTATGTTGGAAGACATAATGCATAGAAAATTCAAAACAATATAAAGGTTGGATCACGACATGTCAAGTGACTGCCGGAATGGTGGAAGGCTAACTGAATAGACCTTGGTCTTCTTTCGCCTAATACATTTTTATGTTCTTAAATAGGAAAACTACAAACAACTTCTAAATTCTGCAAATTCTAAAAATCCTGCAACGATTAGCTTCCTGGAAAGTGGGGAGGGGGTGAGAGTAGATCATTTTGATCTGAGCTGGATCCATGGTGATGTTTGGCAATATCAGAATAGAGTCAACTGTCTGTGGGGGTCTTGGTAATCCTGTTCCTGAACCAGGCAGGTCTACTGTACTCCAGGGCACTGGTGGTGGCAGAGAAATGATCTTGTCCTGTGCTATACATGATCTCTGAGAAATATTTTCATCACACGATGTGAAACAACAGCGACAACAACAAAGTTAGGAAAGTTGTATGCATCTTTCACAGCATGGAAGATAACGGTGATTGGGCTTGAAGCCTGGTGGAGTCTTCATGTATTTTTATAACCTAACTTTGTTTTTAGCATCTCATAGAATCTTTTTTAAAATTTAAACACACTTGAATAACTGTTTCATTGAGGCCAACATGATTTACTATATATCATCTTATTTGCTTTTCAGACCTAAATCACAGTGTTGTTGAAAAAGAAAAATGTATTGCTTTTCCTTGTACTGAAAAACACCTGACATGAAAAATTGAGGAAGTCGGAGAAATAGAGAGGTACCAGAGAGTGAAGAGATTTGAACATGAGTTTGAGGATCTTGCAATCATTCTCTTCAGTGATGGGGAGCCACTGGAGCCTGGCCAGAACTGGTGTGATGTGGGTACAGAGGTTGGACCAGGTAAGTATGTGGGCGGCAGAGCTCTGAATGAACTGGATCTTTTGAATAGTGGAGCTGGGGAGACCATTGTGGAGTGCATTTGAATAATCCAGGCGGGAGGTAACAAACACATGCACGAGGGTTTTAGTTGCATTTGGACAGTATTTGGCTGTATTCCATCAAACACAAGGATAATTAATCAGTACTATTACAGGAAACTTTCAAAGTAATGTAATAGCAGTAATTTCATTTCAGTAGACCAAAATAGCATGATTCCTGATTCAGGAACAATTTACTGAGAACAGAATTGTTTCAACATAACACTTTCATTTCTTATTTTCTTGTGGTCGGCATCAATCTCGGCACATTTTAATGGAAAGAGCCATTTTGTTTCTTGTTCAACCAGATGACGGATGAGCAGCTAATTTGCCTTAATTTCCATTAGGGACTGTCTCTGTAAAGCACTTGAAAAGTGTTACCCTATTTGAGCATTCTGGGATGCTACAATGCATGAGGGGCGCTATTTAATTGCAAGTTATTGCTGTTGTTATGAAAGGTGGAAAGTATATGAAAATTATTATAATTAATAATCATAATGCTTACATTTGATCTAACAGCCTTCATGTCAGGAGGACATCTGAAAACTCTTCTCTGAATAAATTGTAAAGCAGGTGAACGTTGAAGCCAATTTGCACACAGCAATGTTCCATAAACTGCCAAGAAGTGAATGACCGACTTTATGTGGGAGATTGTTTACCAGGACACTGGAAGAAACTCCCTTCTCTTTTTGTGTGGTGCCGTGAGGTCTTTAATGTCTACCGAACAGGCAGATAGAACACATGGTTCAACATCTCATCCAAAGACCAGCACCTCTGACAATGCAGCAATCCCCCACCACCACATTAGAGTATCAGCCTGGACTACATCCATTCAAAGGCCTGACACGAAGCTTGAACCTTCTGTTTTGATGCAGATAAACAATTCCTAGAAACTGAATTACAATGATCACACCATTGGAGGTTTGCAGCCGCGACAGGTAAAGGCTTTTCCTGCGTGAATCTCCTTCCCCCACCTGAGTGATCAATTGTACCCAGGGGATCATTTACAAAATTACTTTTGTATAGTGCCTTTCATATTGGGAAGACATCCCAAGGTGCTGTTAACCAAAACACTGATAATGGTGATTGGGCTTGAAGCTGCTAGCACTTGCCATTGAGTTTTTACTGTGTAGGGTGGCATTTGAATGAAATCCTGATAACTAGTACTTAAATGACCAGTGGCTACCATTTATGATAGCATATCGGGTGTGGGGAGGGGAGGTGGGGGAGGGGAGAGGAGTTGGAGTTGGAAGGGGAATGGTGAAACGTCTGTGGATGAGTCAATTATTATTGATTGATCTAGACTACAATGTTAACAATTATACGGACAGTATCAAGCTGAGATCTACCTGAAGGTGAAACGCATCATTCCAGCCGACTGGCCCAAATGCAAACTGATGACTTTTCACCTTAGATCATAGTGTGTCTGTTCAGGATGATGGCTTGTTCGAAGAGGCAGAATCATCCGCCCCAGAGGAATGAGCGCATCATTACACATCTAAAGATGTTTTGCTGGACCATCTGCTACATTAATGCTATATAACACGATTAGCAACACAGACCTAAATATAGGGGAACTACAGGGACCCTCAATCTGTTCAGCCATTGTGAAATCCGATTCAGTGATCTGTGAAAGTCCTCCTGTGTGGCGTCTTACCTTCTTGTACAAGAGCGGTGATGTCCCTGTCTCGGCAATCTGTAGTGTTCTGCTGTCTGAAAAGTAAATTGTTTTATAATTAAAATGAATAAAATTGAATTTTAAATACATAGAATAAATAACAATTTGGAATTCTCTACACGCGGTGTACGTTTTTGCCACGTGGAGTCTTACATTTTAAAGACCGTCTGTGGGATATTGCTGTGCGCGATTGGCTGCTGCGTTTCGCCAACAATATACAGTACAAGGTCATTCCACTTTACAGTTTATTCTGTGAAGTGCTTTGAAACCTCACGATTATGTGATAAGGTGCTATATCAATTGGAAGGATTATTATTATCATAAACCGAAAGAGAAAAGTTTAACAAGTAGAGTTGATGCACCTCCCAAGATTCACAGCCCTATTTGTATTCAGCACATGAAAACTCTGCCCTGTATTGTTTCAACAACCGCTTGATTTATAAATACAAGTTGTTGTTAAAAAAAAAGTTTGTCCATTACAAGGCTACAGCTGTCAAGAGAAGGGAATTTGAGCAAATTTACACAAATGACAAGCAGTTAATCTATTCAATTGTCATTGACATGCACTGCTTGAGTGTGTGCATGGTACATAGATTTCTAATATTCCCTGAAAGATATTAATATAATAACAGGAATCATTCTTGCATTTGATATTGTGAACTGTACATTAAACGGACATCTCAAAGGATTTGCTGTAAAGTGAAGTAACTATTTACTGTACTGTATTATGTTTTATTTTGATAAGTGGACTACCACAACAACTGTCCCGCTCAGTGGACACTAAGTTAGGGAGAAAGGGGAAGGGAGAGGTGACCATAAGCACAATTCAAGTGGTTTTAAGGAAACTACAAATATAGTCACAGTTTGTAAATTAAGAGAAAATTGCCAGTTTTAATATAACAATAACACTTTTCAGTTATCTTTCCCCTCAGCTACCACTTCCAGCTCAGATGCCAAGTCAGTGTGGATAAGTGTCGGGACATCAAGTCCTGAATGAGAGCTAACTTTCTGCAGTTGAATGTCAACAAGATAGGTGCCCAAATGATTGGCTCGCACCAGCGCCTTCATGCATTAGGCACTGGCAGCATCAACCTCCATGGTGGCACACTCAACCCCACCAAGCCAGTCAGGAGCCTAGGTGTCTTGTTCGACCCTCAACTGTCTTTCCTCCTCCACATCCAAGCAATGACTTGCTCTGCCTTTCCCCATCTCCGCAACATTTTCCGACTCTGCCACTACCTCACGCCCAAAGATGCTGAAACTCTCATTCACACCTTCATTACATCCCGGCTCGACTATGCAAATGGCCTGTTTGTTGGCCTTCTCAATTCCTCCCTGCACAGGCTGAAGATAATCCAAACTCTGCGGCCTGTGTCCTCTACCGTTCCAAACTCCGTGACCCCATTTCCGCCATCCTTGCCTGATCAGAGGCATTTTTAAGACTTCAAACTAATCGGTGCAATTTTTTTTAGAGGACCCATCACTGACGGTCAGTTTAAAAATTGCGCAGTCTTTCCCTATTCACCCTGTCGAAACCTCTCATAATCTTATAAACCTCTATTAGGTATCCTCTCAATCTTCTTTGTTCTAGAGAGAATAAGTCTAGCCTATCTAGCCTATCCTCGTAGCTGAAGTCCCTAATTCCTGGTACCATCCTAGTAAATCTCCTCTGCACCCTTTCCAATGCCTTAATATCCTTCCTAAAGTGTGGTGACCAGAATTGTACACAGTACTCCAGCTGAGGCCTAACCAAAGTCTTATAGAGGTTAATCAGCACTTCCTGACTTTTGTAATCTATACCCCTATGTATAAAGCCTAGTTTCCCATATGCCTTCTGAATGGCTTTGTCTACCTGTCCTGCCACTTTCAAAGAGTCACTAACACAATTTTATTTTGTGCAAAACATAACTTTCAGCGGGTGCGATGCCTCTTTAGGTGAAACGCCTGCTCCGCTGGGCTGGGGACAGGTCTGGTTTTCGCTATACAGGTATTTAACAAAAGACAAGAGCACAGCACTCTCAAATCCTCCCATTTCGATGATTTTTTGCATTACTTTGGGGGCCCGCAATATGAGGGGCCCGTCGTTGTGTTGCATTGATTGCACTGATGTTAAAAACAACTCTGTGCCCAACTCCATTGGCTCCCCATCATCCAGAGGATCCAATTCAAGATCATGGTCCTCACATTTAAAGTCCTCCACAACCTCGCCCCACCTTAAAGTATGTGACCTTCTAACCCCTTACCAACCTGCCTGCCCCCTATGCTCAGCAGGCTCTGGACTGCCCCACATCCCCTGACCCACCCGCCTCACCATTAGTGGGCGAACCTCTATCCACTCTGCCCCCAATCTCTGGAAATCAATCCTGCAGTCCCTCCGCCTCGTCTCCTCGCTGGCTTAATTCAAGTCTCACCTCAAAACTCTCTTCTTTGATGGACCCATCGGCAACTCCTAATCCCCACTTCCCTCCCGTCCCCTCCCCTCCCATCCTCAGCTGGGATCTGAAGCAGTGATTTTCCAGCACCTTGGGACGTCCACCTGACGTGAAAGGTGCTATCAATCTACTATATATATCATGGAATCATAGAATTATACGGCACAAAAGGAGGCCATGCGGCCCATCTAGTCTGTGCCGGCTCTTTGAACAGAGCAACTCAATCGCACAGCCCAGCTTTCTCCCCAAACCTAACGGATCTACTCTTCCTAAACAAAGATCTAGTTCCCTTTTAAAAGCTGTTATGGAATCTACCTCCACCACCTATTCAGCCAATGCATTCCAGATTCGAACAAGCCGCTGAGTGAAAAAAATTCTCCTCAGCTCCCCTCTGCTTCGTTTTGAAACTATTTTAAATCTGTGACCACGAGTCACTGATTCACCCACCAGTGGAAACAGTCTTTCCCTATTAACCCTGTCGAAACCTCTCATAATCTTATAAACCTCTATTAGGTCTCCTCTCAATCTTCTTTGTTCTAGAGAGAATAAGCCTAGCCTATCTAGCCTTTCCTCGTAGCTGAAGTCCTTCGTTCCTGGTACCATCCTAGTAAATCTCCTCTGCACCCTTTCCAATGCCTTAATATCCTTCCTAAAGTGTGGTGACCAGAATTGTACACAGTACTCCAGCTGAGGCCTAACCAAAGTCTTGTAGAGGTTAATCAGCACCTCCTGACTTTTGTATTCTATACCCCTATGTATAAAGCCTAGTTTCTACCTGTCCTGCCACTTTCAAAGAGTCACTAACACAAGTCCTCAGGTCTCTCTGTTCCTTTATACCTTTTAAAATTGTACTATCTAACCTATATTGCTTCCCCTCATTTCTTCTCCCAAAGTGTATCACCTCACACTTCTCTGTATTAAATTTCATCTGCCGTGTGTCTGCCCACTTTACCATTTTATCTGTATCTTCTTGCAGATGGCTACTATCCTCCTCACAATTTACTATTCTCCCTAACTTAGTGTCATCTGCAAATTTGGAAACCGTACTCCCTAAACCCAAATCATTAATGTACATTAAAAAGAGCATTGGTCACAAAACTGATCCCTGGTGGACGCCACTGCACACTTCCCTCCAGTCTGAAAAGCAGGCACTCACCACAACTCTCTGCTTTCTGTCTCTAATAAGCCTCTCATCTGGCACTTTGTCAAATGCCTTTTGAAAATCCATGTAAACTATTTCAACTGCGCTGCCCTCGTCCACCCATTCTGTTACATCGTTGAAGAATTCTATCAGATTTGTAAGACAAGATTTGCCTTTAACAAATCCATGCTGGCTGTCCTTTATCAGCCTGTATTTTTCTAAATGAAGATCTGTCTTGTCCATGATTATAAATTCTAGAAGTTTGCCTACTACTGATGTTAGACTGACTGGCCTGTAGTTCCCAGGTTTGTCCTTCTGCCCCTTTTTGTACAGGGGAATAACATTAGCAACCCTCCAGTCCTCTGGTACCATCCCTGTGTCCAAGGAAGATTGAAAGATCGTGGCCAGAGTCTCTGCTATTTGCTCCCGTACTTCCCTTAGTAACCTAGGATGCATCTCATCCAGACCAAACAACTTATCTACCTTGAGCGCCATATATAAAAAATAAAAGCCTTAGGTGTGTTTCCGCAATTATGTCCTCCTAATGCGGATGGCGCTGTGTCAAATCTGATGATACAGTGGGGAGAGGAACTGAGCTGTGTGTGTGTGTGTGTGTGAGAGAGAGAGAGAACAGTGGCAATTCACTTGCCTGGTTAGAGTTGGAATAATGTAGTACAGAAATAATAATAATAATAATCATTGCATATTTACAGCGCTTATCGTGTCGTTGAGACGTCACAAATCGCTTTGTAGAATCTATATATATGTGTGTATAAAAGCCTTAGGTATGTTTCCGCAATTGTAACAATGAACTTCTAAAAGGAAAACAAAAACCCATACAGCTTAAAAATAAACGAAAAACAACAACAAAGAAAAACAACCCAATGATTAATGCTCACCCTTTTTTTTGTAATCTACAAATAAATTATTTTTTAAAAGGTTCGAAATATATGAATAAACATGTTCAAAAACACTAGAACAAGTATAATTTTGTTGTTGTTGTTAGGATGTCTTCCTTATATGAAAGATACTATAGCAATGTAAGTATATACTTTATGGTATAATTGATTTTGTTCCGTCAAAATTGGAACATAAAATCAGGAGAAATAGTCAAATTGTTCAAGATGAATTTATTGTATTTTGAAAAAAAATTCTGAGGTGTCTGTCTGACTCAGTTTATAATATTGTCTGATTTGTGTGTTGGAACGTTGTGGATCCAAACCCCATGTTAAAGAATTTGAGCACTAGTGGTCTAATAAAAAACATATTTTTAAAAGTTCGACAGAAAATGAATTTGCAAGAAAGTTATAGTGACTCGGAATCAGAACTGAAAATTTCACGCAGGGTTGGAAAAATGGCACAGATCAGTTCTGAAAACAGATCGAAGGAGAAACCTGTCTAGTCATGAGAGAGGAGTATGGGGTTCAGACCCAAACCTGTTGGAAAGGATAGGTGATAAAACAGTTATATTTTAAGTCAGAATTTTTTTTTACATATGTGACATGATTTGTCATAACATTGAATGCTGTGCAGAATTGTGAAAAAATTGTAAATTGAAAATAAAAGACTTCTAAATACGGGCTAAAATCACAAATTTTCCACAATTCTACAAAGTCTCAAATTTCAACATATCGCTTTTACATGATGGCACTTTCCAGCTCATTTCAGGCCTGTCATGATTCCCAGGGTTGGATAAATGAGTTACAAGCACAATGAGACAAGCTAGGGTTCTTCAGTCATGAGAGAAGATAAACCCAGAACAATACTTTAGGATGCACCAGGACAGTGGGATAAGAGGGCATAGGTTTAGAGTTGCAAAAGGTGACTTCACGACAGAGAACGGGATGTTTTTCTTTCCCCAGGGGATAATAGCATAATATTAATAATAAAAGCAATACTATTTGCATTTGATATAGTGCATTTGATATAGTGCTTGTAGATGCGCTTCATAGAATACACTGTAAAGTGAATTGACTGTATATATGTGGGCGAAATGCAGCAGCCAATTGCACGCAGCAGTGTCCCACAGACAGTCATGGATTGAAATGACCAATTTCTTATTGTTTTCTTTGAGGGATTATTATCAGGCATGTAGAGAAAGGAAACTTGCTTAAGGTTTCACCTTTGCTTGTAATCGAAGCAGGGTCTCTCACTTATAAGGTGAGTGCTCTAACCACTGAATTACAGTACACCACTAACCACAAAGATGGAACAGGTTTCCAAGCAGGATAGTTGAGGATATAATTCTGGACTCATCAAAAAAAATTCTCTGAAGGGATAATATTTGGAGTTGAGATATAGATCAGCCATTATCTGATAGAAGAGAGGAACAGGCTCAAGGGGCTAAATGGCCTACTCCTGTTCTTATGTTCCTATGACAGTGTGGTGAGTATTTTGGAAAGACAACATCAAATTGTCCAAAGGGTTTTCTTGTGATCACAGACAATATTTTTTTACAACACAGAAGAAGGCCATTCATACTATATCACATCACACACACACACACGCAGACAATACTGTACAATTGGCTGCCAGATTTCGCCCACAAATATGCAGTCAATTCACTTTACAGTATATTCTGTAAAGCACTTTGAGACGTCCAGAAGACATGAAACGTGCTATATTAAATGCAAGGATTATTATTATGATTATTATTATTATTATAATTATTATTATATGTCCAGTCAAAAAGGGATTGTGTATCAAAGAAATTTATTGGTAACTACAACTCGGAGCTTCTTTGAAATTGTAGACTAGTGTGTGATTGCCATTGGGAATAAGGTGGTATTTTAGATGCTGTTAATCATTCCAAATGTCAAAAAAGTTCACAATTTATTGGATTTTATCTCAAGAAAATGACAGCCCTTTAGTCTAAGGCAAATACCTTAGTGATTAAATGCAAAATGTAAGTTGTTTGTTTGATGGCCTGGAGCTATTTAGGTGAAAAATACTATACTGTAAATAGTTGCCAGCATAATAATGTCATGCTGTGTCAAGTGGAAAGATAAATCAACAGCTGGGTTTAAGAGCTACCACTTGTCCTTTTCTTTAACGCTCCTATGAACATGATAAGTATATGCAATTATAACACAGTTTACATTATTATGGCATGTTTCACATTGTGAGGAGCTCTCCAGGTACTTGAGAATGCTGATGGGCATCAAAGCTCAAAATCAGAGCCAAGTGCACAGGGAGGGAACAACAACAACAACAACCACAACATTACATTTATAGAGCACCTTTCACATCGGGTGGACATCCCAAGGCACTGAAAAGTTAGGTCAGGCCCGAGCAGAGTGGGAGGGGTCGGGGTAGGGGGTAGGAGAGGACGTGAATATTAGGAAGGGAGCAGAAGGCACAATCGAAGAGGAAGGTCTTCAGACTGCCCTTGAAGGAAGAAAAAGGGAGGAAGCGAGGTAAAGGGACTGTGGGCTGGAGTTCCAGAGTGTGGGGGCAGAGAGGGTGAAAGTCCGGCCACCGATGGTAGGGTGGTTTGGGCGGGGACATTAAGCAGGCCAGAACCCACTGAATGGGTTGAGGGGACGGGCAAGGCTGTGAATGGCTTTGAAAGTGAGGACAAGGATCTTGAATTTGATCCTCTGAGGGATGGGGAACCAGTGGAGACCGGCGAGGGTGGGAGTGATGTGGTCATGTGCGGGAGAGTACACAAGCTGCAGAATTCTGAATAATCTGCATCTTGTGAAGGGAGGAGCTGTGAAGGATGACGAGGAGAGAGTACCCGTAGTCCCTAGATGTGATGAATGCATGGATGAGTGTTTCGGCAGCATGGCAGGTGAGGAAATGGCGGAGTCTGGCAATGTTGCAGAGGTGGTGGAAGGCTGTACCGGTCATGGTGCGGATTTGGGGGAGGAAGGACAGTTCGGGGAAGAGGTGATGTTGAGAAAAGTATCTTATGAGATGTAAAGAGTTTCTCTCTTTTCAAAAGAAATTCTATCTTTATTTAATTCCTGTGGTATATTTGAATTTCTATGATTGGCTCCAGAGTTTGGCCCCAGTTTTAACTCTACTGGTATACTGGAGAAGTCACATGGCAATTGAAGGAGAAGCTTTGCCAAGTAGCTTAGTATGTTTCGTACATTGCATCAACAACAACAAAATTACATGTGTACAGTGCCTTTCATGAGCAGTAATGTTCTCAGCTCCAAACTCTCAAGTTAGTGCAGGTTTCCCTATGGAAGACCTGTTTACATCACAAGGACTATTTTCTAGTCGCAGCATAACATGAGGAATGTAACTACTTTCTCAATCGAGTTTCTCCAGTTCTAATGTAAGGCAAACTCTAATTGAACCTTCCAGTCCCTTCCCTTCCCCTCCACACTCCATACACACATGCTCACTACCATCACCACTTGAAAATATGCCATTTGAAAACTGGGATTCATAATTACTTCACTATTGAGTCGAATTAGAAATAACAATCTGCAGGAGTGATCAGTTTTTTTTTGCTATCCTTCTCATCACCAGTAATACAATTATTTGTCATTGGGATTTCAATAGCTTGCCCAACATTTGAATCTCTGTAATATCATTCCTTCATCACAATGCCTGCAATTTATTTTTCATTTGCAAATACACGGCACGCTCTTCACGCTATCATTTTTGCTTCATTTTTTCATCCTCACATATGTATCTCTGATATTAGTAATTTAATCTAAAATTGTGCGATTCAGAACCCAGATTCTGAAAGGATTTGTAAATATTAGATCTTGTCATTAGCTCAGTTTGAATGACAAACTCTGCTCTGCTACAAGCTCCTTCCACGAACATCAAAGCAGAATTCTCCACAGGTCAATGTAACCTGGTTACCAGTAGGATTCAATATTCACAAATTCTTTGGTGATCCGGGGTCCACATACCACACAGTAGACCCAAAGGTCAGCATGTTTCACCCACAAAATATACAGTCAATTCACTTTACAGTATTTCTGTGGAGCACTTTGAAATGTCTGAAAGAAATGATAAAGTGCTATATCAAATACAAAGATTCTTCTTCTTATTACAGTATTATAATATAAATAATAATCCTTGCATTTGACATAGCGCTTTTCACATCTTCTAGACATCCTGAAAGTGCTTCACAGAATATACTGTAAAGTGAATATGTGGGCGAAATGCGGCAGCCAGTTGCGCACAGCAGTGTCCACAAACAGTCGTGGATTGAAATGACCAATTTTATTATTAGGTTTTTTTTGGAGGGATTATTATTTTGGGAAATTTGCCCAAGGTTTCTGCATTCGAACACAGGTCTCAAGCTTGTAAGGCGAGTGCTCTAATCACTGAGCTACAGGACTCCACCAATTATTTTATTTTTCTTGAGGGATTATTATCAGGTGTGTGGAGTAAGGAAACTTGCCCTAGGTTTTGCCCTGACCTGCCTGGGAATGAATCCATCCAAGGAAAAAGTTTCCCTCTGAGGCCCTCAGAAAGGCTTTTCGCCCTCAGACCTCCTATCGCTCTGGCTTTCCACCTGCAGCAATCCTGAGATAGCCGACAAGTAGGTGCATAATCGCCTCTCCTCCATCTTCAACTCCCTTGTCCCCCTGAAATCCAGGACTGCCTCCAAACCCACCCGCTCTCCCTGATACAACAGCCATCTCTGCTCCCTAAAATTGCAAACCCAGCTGCTCGATCTCAGGTAGCAGAAAACCAGCCTCACGGTTCACTATCAGCTGTGGCTCAAGCATCTTCACAGCTTCTGTTCCCTCTCGCAGGCCAAAACAGCACATCAATCATCATTCTCGAATCCAAAAATAACTCCAAATTCCTATTCTTCATCACCCACCACCTCCTCTGTGCACACCTTCAAGCACACTCAATTATCAACTCCAACACCAAGTGCGAAAAGGACTTCCTTACCTCCACAATTGATAACATCTGCCTGGTAGCCTTATCCGTTTGATCCTCATTCCATCTCCCTCACCCACCCCACACTCAGCTCCTATCACACTCCCAATCCTACATTCCTTTGCCTCCATCGCTCCTTCCTTCCTCCCTCTCATCTACCATCACCACAATGAAACCACCATCTGCTGCCTCAACCACCTCCCACCCAATTGCTGATTACCCATCTCCCCCTCCCCTGCATCTCCCCATCCCCTGCATCTCCCCCTCCCCTGCATCTCCCCCTCCCCTGCATCAACCCTTCCCCTGCCCACTGCTGCCACTTTCGCCCACAAATATACAATCAGTTTTTCTGCTCTCCTTCCCCCTACCCCAGCCCTTTCCATTACCCTCTTTTCCCCCTTTTCCCCCAAACCCCACTTCCATGACTGTTTGTGGGACACTGTTGTGTGCAAATTGGCTGCTGCATTTCTCCCACAAATATACACTAAATTTTCTTACTTTCCTTCCCCCAACCCCTCTACCCACTGTTCTGGTCCCAACCTTGGGATGTTGTTGTATTCTGTGAAGCGCTTTGAGACGTCGATAAGACGTGGAAAGCGCTATATAAATGTAAGGATTATTATA
This sequence comes from Hydrolagus colliei, assembly GCA_035084275.1. NCBI lineage: Eukaryota > Metazoa > Chordata > Chondrichthyes > Chimaeriformes > Chimaeridae > Hydrolagus > Hydrolagus colliei. The sequence continues at coordinate 31,085,855 of CM068744.1, forward strand.
TTATTGTTATTATAGACAATGTTAACCAGTTCCTTTCCTCAGGATCAGTCCCCTTCAAAACTGTCGTCATCACCCCCTACTTATCAAGACTATCCTTGGTGCCTCCAACCTCAGCCACAACCACAACCTTGCCGACAAACAACACACACCTCTCCCTGCGTACACCCTACTTGAACCCTTCCAATCCAGCAGACGACCTGTCCCACAGTATAGAGATAGTGCTTGTGAAAATAACAAACTACATCCTATGTATCTGTGACTAGAGCTGCCTCATCAACCTCCTGAACCTATGCGTCACATTCAACACAGTCAATTATGCCAGCCTCCTCCACCACCCAGCCTCCATCATCCACCTCCGTGGGTCTGCAGTCGCTTGTAATGCTGGCAGGACTCGAGTACTACATTCGCCAGCATTACATCTCTACAAATGGTTTTTCTTTGCGTGGTCAACTGCTGGGTATCCTAACAATCCATCCTTGGCTCACCTTCTCTTCCTCAACTACATGCTGCCTCTCAAATGTCATCTGAAGATGTCCCTTCAGATGTCATCTGAAGACATGGGATTAAATTCCACATGTATGCGGATGATACCCAACTTACTTTTCCACTTCCAATTATGACTCCCACTCCCCTGATGTTCTGCAGCATGCCTGTCGGACATTAAGAGCTGGATGAGCACAAACTTCCTGCAGTCAAATGTGAACAAGATGGAAGCCATACTGTTTGGCTCCTGTGAACGTCTTCTGTCCCACAGTTCCAACCTTCTCAACCTAGCCAACCTGTTCTTAAAACTCTCTGAATCAATAAGCAGCTTGTCACTTCTCGGCTGGACTACTTCAATGCCCCCCTTGCCGATTGCCTATCCTCCACCATTCACAAAATCTAGCTCATACAAAACTCTGCCACCTGTATTCTCACCCGCACCAAACTTCTTAACCAGATTGCCCCAGTCCTTGCCAAACTGTACAGAGCGGATTGACTTAAAGATCCTCATTTTTGTGTTTAAATTCTTACATTCCCCTGAAACCACCCCCTACCACTCTAACCTCCTCTCTCCCCATAGCAGTATCTGCTGCCTCCGCTTTATTGGATTCGGATCTTCTTAAATCCTCGAGTCCTCCACTCCACCATTGGCAGCTGTGCTTTCAGCCATTCTGGCCCCAAACTTTGCAACTCCCTCCCTCAACCCTTTCACCTCATCCATCACTTTCCCATTTTCAAGTTATACCTGAAGACATTTTTCTTCATCCATGCTTCACCTTCCCCCAAGCCCTGGCTCAGCCTCAGTCTCTGCCATTGTGAAGTGCTCTGAGACATCTGGTGTGGAGGTTACTATATAAACGTACGTTGTTGCTGTTGTCGTAATCTATACTTAATTAACATTTGCTTATATTTCCATTACGTTTTATGACACCATCACAATTCACTATTTATTTACTTGCCCCTTAAACTGCTTCCCTCTTCACTTGTATCAGTTTATAGCATTCTCCTCTACAAATCAGAAATTGTGGCTTCAAGCCCCATATCAGGACTATGAACTCATGGTCTAGTTTGACACACCATTTGCAGTGCTGGGATGTGATATTTTTCTCACATACCCACCACTGTCTCCCTTTTTTCATTGGTTATTCAATATATTTAGACATGTATTAACCTTCAAATTTCTACGTGTCACTTAGGTTTCAAGTATTACAAACACTGTAGGTGGCAATATTGATTATATTAAACTTAATAAGATCTCAAAGTAGCAACGGATTAACCACAAATCAATTTAAACAAATCAGGTAAATTCCCAAAACATAATCAGATCTGAAAAATAAATACTGTAAGGATGGTGTCCAGTTTTACATGAAGTATTGTTGCTAAAAAAATGTTGACTTTTCCTCAATCTTGTATGTTTTCAGTGATCTAGAACAATGGTTGAAATATTTCATACCTCATATTGCCAACAGTTTTTTTTTCGATGGAGGTGAAAAATTTGTTCCAAACCAGCCACCTGTGTCAGCTCAGTTTGTATCACTTTCTCCTCTGAGTCATGAAGGTTGTGGGTTCAAGCCCCATATCATGACTTGATCTCAAATCGTGGCTTGATTGTACATTTTGTAAATGTACATGGCAACCAACTTGAGCAGGGCATTGTCCCACAATCTCTGACTCCTGAAGTCAATGATCATTTTATTTTTACATGGGAGATTGTTGGCTAGGATATTAGAAGAAACTACCCTTTCTTATGAATCATGCTGTGGGATGTTTCACCTAGGTAGAAGGGATTTTGGTTTAATGGCTTTATCTGATTGCATTTGGTTAGTCAAGTGCCTGACACATATGGAAACTCATCACCATGTGTAAGAGTATTCAAAGCAACCTGAGCATTCCATGCATTCCACCTAAACATGGAAATCCCTGAGATAGATTGTTGGAATAGAATAAACTTTCTCTCTCCCTGGAGGGACCCATTCTGCTTACCCAATTCCGAAAAGTATTAGGCGCAGGTTGGCAAGAGCCAACGATTGGGGACCCAGGAGTGTGTTCTGGAGTACTGCTGGAGTCGAACCAGCAAAAGCCACATAGCTTGCCATCAATGTTGCTTGTCTATCTAGGACCACACGTTAGTTCTTATCTGAACCACGGCAGCTTTGATGATGAAGCATAACTCCAGCCCTGACACTGCAATGTAAGGCAAGAACATAAGTTCAACATCCCATTACTTTACTTTGAAGTTTAACCTTTGTTTAATGAATTATTCAATTCACTTTATAATACAAATATATTTCTCTCACATCACAAGAATTGTGTGTATACTTGGTTCATTTCTCTTCATCTTTCTTTCCAATATCCTCCCCTTATCTTCTTTCTCATGAAAGCAGCTGCTATTTCTGGAATAGTATAAATTAGTAATACACAATATATTCTAAAATTATAATAAATTCTCAGCACATCCGCTTTAAAATATATATTCTGTGAAGTGCTTTGAGACATCTAAAATATGTGAATAATTATAATAACAATAATAATAATCCTTGCATTTGATATAGCGCTTTTCATGTCTTCTAGATTCCTATTCACAGAATATACTGTAAAGTGAATTGACTGTGTTCTTGTGGACAAAAAGTGGCAGCCAATTGTGCACAGAAGTTGTCTCACAGTTGTGGATTGAAATTATCAATTTAAATGTGAACCCATCCCATTTTTATGCCTGATACATTGTTTAACCAATGTCTAACCTGGATATCTTGATGGTTGCAAAGGCTGCATTGGGTACATTCATACATTGGATAGAAAATGCATTCATACGGCCCATAGCGTTAAAAAAAAATTGGCCCCTTGCTTTTTAATGACTGACAGACAATACTTTGCTTTCTGAATTTTTTCTTCACTTAAGTGGTTGATAAGATGAGCATGTGTGTTTTGCCTAAGTAAACAGTTGTGTCATTAAATATCCCAGATTGTTGCTTAATGCGCGTTTAAATATATTGAAATTGCAAAATACTGCAGATGCAGTCTTAAACAAAAACAGAAATCGCTGGGAACACTCAACAGGTCAGGCAGCATCTATGGAGAAAGGAAGTTGAGTCAATGTTTCTGATCTGCTGAGTGTTCCCAATGATTGCTGTTTTTGTTATTGAAATATATTGGGTTGTTGCCCAGTGTGTTTAATGCTAATCAGAGATGTTTTGTCTTCAGCATCACCAGTTTCACTGCCTAGATTCTGCGGCAGCTAGCATAGGAAAGTTAGCTTCACTGCTTACCCGTGATATAGTGACTGTTATTGTTGGTACTTTGCGTGATGTATAGTGACTGTTATTGTTGCTGTTTGGGGTGAGGTATAGGACTGTTATTGTTGGGTGTTGTGTGAATTGTAGTGACTGTTATGTAGTGACTCCTCCTCAAACTTTAAAAGATCAAAGGTTAACAAGTTCACATGGAGTGTATGCATATCTCAACACCATGTAACATTAACGTTCTGTGCTGCTATCATCTATTGCTTTAATTTACAAATTTGCTACAAACGTTTATAGCACAGAAAAAATCCATGTGGCTCATCTTCTAACAATCAACAATCTTTACTCCATGAGGAAGGGCAGTAGAACGATACACTAGAAAGAAAGTTACTAAAGTAGTCCCTTGCTCATGAGAAACATATTTTTGGTTTGATTCCCGCATGTATCATGCTAATTGCTTCAAAATAATCATTGAGTCGCTTGCTTTAAGTTAGACTCTCTACGAATCCACATCAATTCAAACTGAAACATTGGCTGTTTAGTTCATTTACACCTCAATGCCTACTTTGGGATCCATTTCCAAATGATATTCAGTGGTGCCACAAATAGAGTGGGGACCCCACTCAAACCCAACCATTGGAACAGAGTCAGGGGAGTGGGAGTATTGTGACAACAACATTAACAAGTTACATTCGTTTAGTGCCTTTCATGTCAGGAGGATGTCCCAAGGTGCCAGACAGTCAGTGTTTCGGTTCTGAAACAACAACAAAATTACATTTGTATAACACCTTTCACACTGCATAACTCTGCATTATACTGATTTTTGCATAAAACTCTTATTTTGCTGCATATATTGTCAGTGTAAGATTATATTAAACTTAAGGCCTAATTCTGAATTGCAATTTCAGTCCTGCATTACTTAACATTAATTTTCTGCTCATCTTAATTCACTTGAACATTATCACTCAGAGCGCTGTTGGGACATGGACTGAAGGTGTTACAGGGAAAGACAATTGTGGGTTTAACAGGGAAGCAAATGGTTATAATAATAACAGTAACAACGAGGATAATCCTTGCATTTGATATAGTGTCTTATTACACTATGTCTTATCATCACCCACGGCCTTGACATTTCCGACCTCAGCATCTCGGACAAGGCCATCTTGGACCATTTTCTTGTCTCCTTCTCCTCTTGCATCCCTCTCCCCTCCACCAAACCTGCAACTGTACATTTCCGCCCATGGAAAAGTCTCCCCCCTGATACCCTCACAGAGGCCCTCATGTCTTCTGACCTCATACGTCTCTGGCCTTCCACCCACAGCGATGCTGAAGCACCTGTCCAGCTGCTCCATGATCGCCTCTTCTCCACCTTCAACTCTCTCGTCCCCTGAAATACAGGTACATCTCTAAATCCACCCGCTTCCCCTGGTACAACACTTATCTCCACTGCCTAAAAACCAAAGTCCGGCTGCTCGAGCACAGGTGGCAGAAAACTGGTCTCACGGTTCACCACCAACTGTAGCTCGAGCATCTCCATAGCTACTGCCATTCTTTGTCGCACGCAAAAATGGCCTACCATTCCAACATCATCCTGGAGACAAATAACAACCCCAAAGTCCTCTTTTCCACCTCTTTTCCATCTCTTCAGGCATCCTCAATCTTCACTTCAAATGCGAAGTGCGAGGAGGTCATGAAGTTCTTCTCGTCCAAAATTCTAACTATCCACCAGGCAGCGTCATCTTCCTACCTCGCGTCGCCCACCTCACCTTCCCCATCATCAGTTCCTACCACGACCCCCTTCCTACACTCCTTCTCCCCCATTTCTCCTTCCTCCCTCTCACGCACCATCACCTCAATGAAGCCCACCACCTGCTGCCTCCCGACTTGAAAGGAGCTCTATAAGTGCAATTTGTTGTTGTTGTTGTTGCCTCAACCTCCTCCCAAACAACCTACTGCTCACCCAGCTCCACCTCGTCTGCCCACTGCCGGCTGACATCATCAATCAGTCCCTCTCCACGGGATCAGTGGATCCCCTCAAAACTGCTGCCATCACCCCCTCCTTAAGAAACCTTCCCTTAATCCCTCAAACGATAGCCACTACCGCCCTATCTCTAACCTGCCCTTCCTTTCCAAAGCTCGAACGCATTGTTGCAAATCAACTCCGCGCCCACCTCTCCTCTCACTTCCTCTTCGAACCCCTCCAGTCCGGTTTCCGCCCTGCCCACAGTACAGAGACTGTGCTTGTGAAAATCACAAACGACGTCCTCTCTATCTGTGACCAGAGCTCCCTCTGCCTCCTTATCCTTCTAGACCTGTCTGCTGCTTTCGACACAGTTGACCACACCATCCTCCTCCACCACCTGTCCTCTGACATCCACCTCAGTGGCCTGGTTCGAGTCCTACCTCACAAACCATCAGCAGTACATCTGAATAAACGGTTTTTCCTCCCACTCTCACCTGGTTACATGTGGGGTACCCCAGGGATCCATCCTCAGCCCCCTCCTCTTCCTCATCTACACGTTCCCTCCTGGGGATGTCATCCGCAGACATGGGGTACACTTCCACATATATGCTGATAACACCCAATGCTACTTTTCCACTTCACTTTGCGATCCCCAATCTCCTAATGTTTTGTCAGCTTGCCTGTCAGACATCAGGAGCTGGATGAGCGTGAACTTCCTGCAGCTGAATGTCAACAAAACGGAAGCCATACTCTTTGGCTCTCATCTCCATTCACACGGATCTCACCTCCTCCACTTTCCCAGCCTGCCCCTAAAACTCCCCGAACCTGTGCGCAACCTTGGCGTCAGGTTCGACCCCCAACTGTCCTTCCTCCCTCACAACCGGTCCCTCACCAGCACCGCCTTCTTCCACCTCTGACAGAAAACCTGTCTCCAGCAATACCTCATCCCAAAAGCCGCTGAAACCTTGCCTTTGTCACCTCTCGGCTGGACTATTACAATGCCCTCTTCGCCGGTCTCCCCTCCACCACAAACTATAAAATCCAACTAATAGAAAACTCTGCCACCCGCATTCTCACCCGCACCAAATTTCGCTCCCCCATTACCGGACTTCACTGCTCCCTGTCCCTGAGAAGATCGATTTCAACATCCTCATCCTTGTTTTCAAGTCCCTCCACTCCTCTGCACCCACCTACCTCTCTGATCTCCTGTCTCCCCAAACGAGCACCTACTGCCTTCTCTCCACTGGGTCTGGCCTCCTCCATGTCCCCCAAATCCTCTGCTCCACCCTCGGCGGCCTTGCCATCAGCCACTATGCCCCAAAGGTCTGGAACTCCCTTCTTCACTCCCTTTGCCTCGCCCCCTCGCTTCCCAGTTTCTGGTCACAGGTAAAGACGTTTCTCTTTGACCGTGCCTTTTGTCACCTTTCTACCCCTGCCCCTGGCTCGATCCCGGGATCCGCTACTGTGAAGCGCTCTGAGATGCCGTCCTGCGTGGAGGGCACAATATAAATCAAAGTTGTTGTTGATGTTGTTATTACGTCATTCAGTCGTATAGAAGCACATCACAGAATGTATTGTAAAGTGGTTGACTATATTTTGTGGGCAAAATGTGGCAGCAATTTTGCACAGAAGCATCCCACAAATAAACGTGGAATATGAAGAATAGAGGCTTGAATGGGGTAAGGGCATAAGGTCGGTAGTAAAAATTAATGAACACCTTGCTCCGAGAGCCTTCTAAACTCAATTAGTTAAATGACCTCCTTGCATAAATTTCTTTGATTTTATGCTTCTTCAAAAGTATGCAAGACTCCTCTAATTTATTATACAACAAAGTTGTGATATTTTATCTCATGATCCAACATCAAACAATTCGTGAAATATTTCTCCAACAATGTATCAAAAATGTAATCTTCCAAAGGCATTAAAAAATATGTGCATTAACCAAATCAGCATAACCGTAATCTGATTTTAGAAATTTGGAATATAAAATTGCTTAAAATGTATCTTGAAGCTTTCAATATTTCTTGATTCGATCACTGGCTTATAATTCAAGTATAGGTGTCCAAGGTATTTTACTTGAAAAGCACAGAAGTACAGAATATATTCATAGTACAATATATTAGGAGCTGTTAAACAGTAACAGGCACAATAATAAAAAACAGTAGTGTCAGGCACAAATAGACCATTAGTATCCTTGCTAACAATCCACCAGAAAAAAATGATCATTGATTCAAGGCTGTTTATGAGACATTGCAACATGCAAATTGGCTCTCAAGTTTGTCTGCGTTCCACAGTCATTATATGTCACAGTAGAATTTTGAGAACTGATTTGAAATGTCTTGACAATGTGATGAGATGCTATATCATGTGCAAGGATTATTATAATAATTTTCATTATATGTCTATTTAACTCACTCTTCTAATTTCCCCAAATTTTCTTTAAGATAACTATCTCATCATTCTGATGAGACTTTTAATTTACAATCACTTGTCTGGTTTCATTTTGCAAGATTGTAGGGGTGAAATTTGTGAGGTGTAATGTAACAGAACTTGACTGAAAATTGTTATCAAATGCAGTCAGTTAAAACAGGAACAATTTGCAATCATTCCTTATTTTGTAAAATTAAACTAATACTTTAATTCTGCTTTGTTCCTGACAACAAACAGTTTTTGAAAGATAAAGTACATGCCATCAGCAGTGTCTTGGAATACTGTGGACTAGTCTGGCTCAGGAATCAGACATCAAAACCACCACAGAAGGTTGGCTCGATACCGACAATCCATTGCTAAATGTGCCACCTTGGAGCCAGCTCAGTTCCAAGGAGACCCTTATCCCCTCTGTGTCTCCCAGTGGTGTTCTGGCTAACAGTCCTTCAGACAAAATAAAATTCATTATTCACTTCCTGGCTATTTGTGAGATGCTGCTGTGCACAAATTATCTGTCACATTTGCCTACAAATCTACAGTCACTGCTCTTCCCATACCTTTGTTGACCAATTGGTTACTTCTTGAATGGTCACCAATTAGTCAACAAAGGTATTCTTCTTCATTGGCGAATAAATTAACTTGCGGAATTAACTGTAACTTATGTAAATCATCTCAATGCACCAGATCTTAGTTTTGAGCAAAGCCTAGATGCACAGCAGAGGCCTTGTCTGTCGCTGTGATGCACATCAGTTTAATAAAAACCCTTGCGCTTGATGTAGCACCTTATCATGTCATTGAGATGTCTCAAGGTGCTTCACGGAATACATTGTAAAGTGGATTGATTGTATGTAAAAACATTAGACGTTATGGATTTATTTTCAAGCTGTGGATTCATGTGGATTGATTGTATATTTTGTGGGCAAAACGTGGCACACTCCAGTGTCCCACAAACCGTTGTGAATTGAGTGACGAATTATTACTATTATCATTTTTGAAGAAATGTTTACCCTGGAATAGAAATCCGCCAATCGATTAACAACTGGGTTCGTATTTACTGCTAGGTGAACAGAGAGTGGTGTGTAAGAAAATTTGCTATAAGGATAATTCCACCCAGAATTCAAACTCAGATTCTCTCAGTTGCGATGGGTGCGTGCTAATCACTACACTACAGGACTCCTGACAGCAACAATGCAAGGAGTCATTTTTCTTAATGACAAGTGCCAAAATTTAAAGTTAACAGCTTTATTCACTAATGCTTTTTCCAACAGTAGTTTGCAGATCACTTGAAGCGCCATTTCATTTTTACTGTTATGTTTTGGAACAAAGACAGCTGTACAAAGCAATGGACAGATGGGAAGGACCACTACTGTATATCCTCTTTACAATACCAGAAGAAGAAAAGGACCGGATGCTGTGTATATTTTAATTAGTAGAATTAATTTCAGTTTTCAAGATGCACACAGCTTGAAAATAAATCCTTGCCATCTGATGTTTTTACATAACCAAATATTTATACATTCCATTATAATCATCCCCTACAAGTAAGCCACAATTCTGTTCCAAATACACGAGCAATTATAGAACTTCATGTGTCTATTTATGCCTTCCTTGTAATTATAATTTTTTCTTCCAATCTTTTTGACTTAAATCCAACAAGATTTTGTGCACGAATCTGTCTTGATTCTTTTGCCAATGAAAATTTTTAACTTTTATAACTATCAGGATTTCAAAGGCAGATAATTTGCAATTACTACACTTTTCATGTGCATTAATCCCTATTCTTGCAGAGGAGGAGCGATTTTTTTGTTCTGACAATACACTGCAGTGAGTGCCAGTGCACAGAATTATTATAGGGAAAATAAGCTGTATTGAATTAGAAAGTTCTGCATCCTACAAATGGGTTTGATGTGAAAATAATGCGTTTCTGCATGCAAGAAGTAAAATTTAAAGAAACATTACATAGTATGAGTTCATAAAGCATATGTTACTCTTCCAGCTGAAAAAAAATAGTTTGGCCAAAGTTGTGGAGACCTGTTATTGGTTAGAACACTCACCTCGCAAGCGAGAGGATGATTTCCAGCTAGGGTGAAACCTTAGGCAAGTTTCCTTACTCCACCACCTAGCAGTATGTAGGAACCTGGATGTTAGTAGATCACAAAATCATTTTTTGAGCTAATAATTTCTCCCACCAAGTATTGATTAAATAACAATTTAGTCACTCAATCCAAAACTGTTTGTGGGACACAACTGTGTGCAATTGGCTGCTACATATTGTCCGCAAAATATACAGTCAATTCACTTTACAGTTTTACTTGGAGGTGCTTTGAGACATCTCAAAAATGTGATACGGTACTATATCAAATGCAATGATTATTATTATTTTAATCCTTTTGCCCATGTTTTAGGGTTTCCAGGTGCTGCCCTGGCTTGCTTCGGTTCCCGCACTTCACATCCCACGATTGGCAGTCGGGTGTTCAGCATCTCTACCCCAGCACTCAGGAACTCTATCCCACAATCCCTCCACCTCAGTCCTTGCCTTGCCATCTTCCAGTCATGTCTGAAGACCCTTCTCTTCAACCCTGCCTTTGGCCACCCTTCCCATCCCACCACCCTGGCCTCCTCTACTTCTGACCCCAACTCCCAGAACCCCTGATTCTTCAGCCCCTGGGTTAGTCTTTCGATTGTGAAGAGTGCTATGCAATGTAATTTGTTGTTGTACGTCATGACAGGCTGTTTCAACAAGTCCAGTAAAATAGTAAAACCAGAGGACATGGCCAGTGATTCAAGGGGGTGGGGTAAATTCAGAACAAATCTACAGAAACACTGTTTCCTAAGTAATTAGAAAACTTGTGCAACAGGCTCCCTAGGTTGAAGCAGGAAGTGTTAATTCCTTTAAATATAGAATGGATTTTTCTTTCAGGAAATAACATTGTAGGATATCGTACTTAGGTAGTGGGATTTATGTGCACATGACACCCAGAAAGATGGAAGGTGAATTAAATGAACATAAGACTTTTTTTGTGTATCTTGCAAACCAATATGCTATAGGACTCCACAGTTGAGATTCTTGAAGCTGGAAAGGTCAACAAGCATGATACCAAGCAAGGTAAAGTGAACAGACTCTATTTTCCAGGCAAAACGTGGCATATTGTCTTTTTATAGCCCATTAAGTCATCATGTCATCAATACATCTCAAAACATTTCATAGTGTTTTGAGATATATTAGTGCAAACTGTATATCTGTAGCCAATTTGCATACATCAATGTCTGACAAAACAGTCATGAAGTGAGTAATCAATTTTATTTGGCAAATAATTGGCTTTAGGACATCGGGAGAAACTCCCTTCTCTTTTCAAATAGTTCTCTGGGCTCTTTAACATCCACTGAAATATGTAGTGTTCCATTAATGTATCAGCCAAATAACAGTATCTCTGACAACGCAACACCCCTCCCCCCTCCCTCCAGCCATGCTTTGGTGTTTCAGCCTAGCCTATAAGCTAAAAGTCTTGATATAGGGCAACCAACCTTTTTTGTGATAGAATACGTAGCATACATCACTTTTAATATTTACCTCTTCTTCTGTTGGCTTTTTCTGAAGACAAGATAGAAATATACACAACAAATTTAAATCCACATATTCCATTCTTATGCTCCATCTTTTATATGAGTAAGGATACAACAGAAAGATAAATACTCTTCCAGTGACATTTATACTCTTTTTGAGGAAGAATACAAATTTGTTGACAGAAGGCAATCCAGTATATGTAGGTATACTGTGAACATATATCTTGACTTTCAAAGAGAAAGAGTCATCCAATTTGACTTATTGCTCCATTTCTTCCCTATGAATTCTGTAGCAGTAGAAGCTAAGAATACAATAATGCCATTCATACCATGGAACTTGCTCCATCATTCAAATTTATGTTCAAGGTGTGCACAGAACCTTCCTGTTGTATTCTGATCTCAGTACTACGACCACATCTGTCAGCTGTTTGTCAAAACTGAACTTTGTCTATTTGCTTTTCAATCACTGGATAGAGTCAACAACCAAAACACTTGGGTAGTATTTCTTTCCTCACTGTCATAGTTCACAGGTTTCTTGAGGCTATAACAAATGGAACCCCACGAATCCTAAATAATGGACCACATGAATCCCAGTTTTCTCGAGATCTGGGGTATCATTTTTACCTGAAACACGTTGTGAGTATTCCACAACATAACTAGAGTAAATAAACGGCTGCAGACATACCTCACTAGCAATCCTGTCCTCACCAGCAATCTCCCTGATAAAACAGGTCACTCACATCATTTGCAGTCAGAGTTATGGTGGTGGAAGCAAGTAACATGCATTGCCAGGTCAGGTGGTAGAAGCAGAATCCATTGTCGGTTTCAAAGGGCAATTAGACTGGTATATGAATGATAAAGGCTTCAAGGGGTATTGGGATAGGGCAGTGGAGTAGGATTGAACAGACAGCTTGTTCTGAGAGTTGACGCAGACTCAATGAGCCAAATGGTCTCCTAACTGTGCTGTAACTTTCTGTGTAAGATGATCCCATATATTAGCACATCAAATCCCACCTTGAAATACACCATATTATGTTTTAAAATATAGCCTTTCTATTGATCTGTAGAATGTTACAATAATCTGTTTCGATTTATGGCTGAATGCCCTTGAGGTGCATCCAAGTATTCGATTATCTTTGTTAATAACGGCTTCATATTGATAGAAAACTAAGTTAATGATCAATCACACCCGAATCCGGTTCCTTTATCACCTTTGTTCATTTAATCTTCCCCCCTTTGTGCATGTACTGCTGTCAGGATAATTGTAAAAGTATTCTGGAAATCAATATCTGTGAAAAACAATTATATTGCAGGAGTAACACTGTTTTGATTTAAATCTCTTTATTACTCCATAAGACTTCAGCATCTCAATGTTCATTAAAATTTACAAACTCCTTTTTTGGTGGGTTCCTGGGAATCTGAGACATATAAAATCTCATTACTATGCTTAAGAGTCCCTGAACAAAATTAATGACTTTTCCCCATATGCATGGAAATTTTCCATTTGTCTGGTATCTATGTTCCTTCGGGTAGCAGGGATGCCAATTCTGTAACCAGGTTACCTTTCGAGCTGAGCTGGCTCTGACGTGATGTGCTTGGCAACTGAATATTGGAATTGAATTAAACCATTGAGGTGGTCTCAGAAATCTGGTTCCTGAGCCAGGAGTGATATTATAGTATAACAAGAGCACTCTACTGATACTTCACTGGCCAGTAAGTCAGTATTTAGAGGGCATCAATTTAGTTTAGTAAACTATCCGCAATGTTGAAGGTTGGGGTTGGCGTTGGGGTTTGAAACAATTGCAGAATATCATGTTGAAAATTAAAACAGACTTTAAGGTTTCTCCAATAATTGGAATAATCTTCAATTTTTGACTACAAATACACAATCCCTATTCTTCACAGTAGAATCCTAATTCTAGCTGTATACAGTAATAAGACGCTATATCAAATGCAAGAATCAACATTGTTATTTATTATTATTTTAGAATATTAGCTTAAAGAAAACGTGTCCAGATATCCTAAGCTCCAAATCTGTCCTCTTCTTTGCTACCCATCGTAAAACACATCACAGTTTGCTAGAGCTCGCTCAGTGACAGATCAATCACAACACAATATTGTGTGTTGAACCTTGCCCTAACATTTTATCATCTGCTTCAGTGAACTCCAAAAAAATACGATATTTCATGTTGAGGAGTCTGTTGTGCTGTCTTCCCTTTGTTTTGTTATTCTGTGAAATATCAATTGTCGTAAGGAACGTTTTCTGTTATCTTAAAAAACTAAAAATCTCCAGATGCTGGAAGATATTAGTAAACTGAACAATCCAATTAATATGAATACGGTTATAATAGCATTTAGCTCACTTCAGTAGTAATATGGTGCAAAGAACACGGAGGCATTGTTTGGCTTAGTCAGAGATCCACCCACTTATAACAAAGTACATGTTATAATACTCCAGTACTTTGCTGTTAGGATCTTGTCTTGCGACTTAACATGAAGTAAGGTGTATTTTTGATAACAGCTTTCCAGCAGTTAAGCGAGCCTTTTATAGATTCTCCACTGTTCCCACCCTACAGGAGAATGATAAGAATAACCATTTTTGCTACATAGGATTTACTATGAACTACAGTGACTATTTGTAAAAAGATACAGTTGTTGATTTGCACACTTCAATATCTCACAAATAATCGTGGAGTCCGGTAGTTCAGTACTGTAGTTAGAGCACTCGCCTCGCAAGTGAAAGACCTGCATTTGATTCCTGGCAGGGAGAATTCTATGGCAAGTTTCCTTACTCCATATGACTGATAACAATCCCGCAAGAAACAAATTGAAATATAGTATTAATTTGGTCACCCAATCCACCACTGTTTGAAGCACTTTGTGATGTCTAGAAGATGCAAAACATGCTATATCAAATGCAAGCATTAGTATGAAGTGAACCAATTTTATTTGGGGGATTATCAGATGGCTCACCGGGAAAAAAATCTCCCTCCTTTTGGGGTGGGTGGGGAAGGTGAGTCTCGTTACCCGATATCTACCGATTGAAGGTTGAAACCTGCACTTAGAATCATCAAATCATAGAATATTACAACAACAACAACAATTTACATTTATAGAGCGCCTTTCACGTCGGGAGGACGTCCCAAGGCACTGAAATATTACAGCACAGAAGGAGGCAATTTGGCCCATTGTGCCTGTGCTGGCTCTTTGGGAGAGTTACCCAATCAGTCCCACTCCCCCGCTCTTTCTCTATATCCTTGCAAATATTTTCTTCACAAGTACCTATTAATTCCCTTTTGAAAGGGAATCTGTTTCCACCACCGTTTCAGACAGCGCATTCTGGACTTTAACAACATGCCTCTGGTTTCTTTCATCAATTATTTTAAATCGGGACGTCCTCACAATGTGAAAGGCACTATACAAATGTAATTTTGTTATTGTTGTTGTTAAATCTATGTGCCCTGGTTACTGATCTGCACTTATTGCTAGGTAAACAGAGGAGGTAGAGTAATAACAATAATAATCCTTGTGTTTGATATAGCACTTTTTACGTCTTTTAGATGTCTCAAAGTGCTTTACAGGATATACTGTAAAGTGAATTGGCATTTGTACATTTGTGGGAATAAGGAAACTTGACTAAGCGTTCGCCCTGCCCTTCAAGTCCTGCCTCAAGATCCTCCTTTTCGACTGTTCCATCAGTCACCCCAAATACCCCCCTTTCGCTCCAACCTTACTGTCCCCTACCCAAGCTCGTGCCTGAAACAATGACAGCTCAGTGCCTTGGGTCATCCTCCTGACATGAAAGGTGCTATACAATTGTAATTTTGTTGTTGTTGTTGCCCAGGAATCAAATCCGAGTCCTCTTGCTTGAATGGCAACTACATTTACCAATACGCTATGGGACTCCATTTGAGCCACGAAGACCAAGCAAACAATTGTATCTGTGGGGAAGGTGGGGTGAGGAGATCAGGCAGAATTGGTTTATACATTGAGTTGTTATGATGTGGTACCCTGCCAACTTTAGCAATGATTCTTTCAAACGGCAAACACAGATGGGCTGAAAGGAACTCTTGCATGCTTAAAGTTCTGCGGTTTTCTCATCACCTCCAGGAAGTCCTCAATACACAGCTTCAAGTATTCTCATAAGTATATTGATGCTTTTTGCTTCAACCATTTGTGTGGCAGTAAGTTGCCCATTCTCGCCACCCACTGTCTAAAAAAAACCTAAACAATCCATTAGATCTACTACTGGCTGTCTTATACTTATGTCCTCTAGTTTTGGATTTAGTAGTAAGTGAAAACAGACTATCAACATCTATCTTGTTAAATTGTTTCATATTCTTGAACACCTCTATCAGGTCCTCTTTCAATCATCCCTATCCAGAGATAAAAGTTTCAACCTGTGCATTCTTTCATGATAGTTCTATTATTGACTTCTGGTAACATTCTTGTTAATCTGCATTGTATCATCTCGGATGAAGCAATATCCTTACAGTAGTGGATCAACAACAAATAATTCAATGTTATAATCTCCTGAAGGTAAAATGATCTTCTCAAATGTCAGCAAGCCCTGCATAATTAATAATTCACCACAATGTACTTAAAGTTCATCAATGTTTATGCAAAATGTAAAGGGTTCAAAAAAGAAACCCAACAGATAGTTGTCCTTTTTAATTCAGTTGAATTTGCATGCCGCAGCCTCACACATGTGGTTGCCAGCTACCTTCATTCTATTCTGATAATTAATACGGTCAATGTCAAATCAGAAGCGCAATGGTAGCTTTGAACGAAATGGTTTATGAATGTAGCATTCTATTTCCATCCCAAAGCAAAGTGATAAGCGACAGGCAGCAACCCTAATTGATCTTCATGGCAGCTGGTAACACTTACCATTACGGGCCCACTCACTGAACGATTATAAAGTAAGAAATACTATGTAAGAAGGAAGAAATATCCACAAATCATTTGCATACTCTAAATCAACCTTACTGCTTATATCAAGTTGCGGACAGATCATTTCTCTTTAAAAAGAACTTGCACCTGATACATTCCTTGCATTCGAAATATTTCCTTTCAAATGCTTGATAGGTAATTCATGCAAAGTGAAGTGATTGCATATTTGTCATAGGCTTGACTATGCTACCTCGCTGATTGCTGGACTTCCCAACACAAGCTGGTGATTATTCAGAACTCTGCAAATCATGCCCACTCCCGCACTATGCTCCATGAACCAATCACCCCCATTAACGTCCGGCTTTACTGGCTTCCATCCCCCAGAGGGTTGAGTTCAACATTCTCATCCTCACCTTTAAAGCCCTCAGGGAACTTATTCCTCTCTACCTCTGTGATCTACTAACATGTTACTAATTTAACCATTCCCTCCACTTGACAGGCACTGGTTTGCTCCATGCCCCACACGCTATCTATTCCATGATCAGTGGTCAGGCCTTCGGCCTTGTTGCCCCCACCCTCTGGAACTCCATCTTGGAGACCCTCTGCATTGCTCCTACCATTGCCGCCTTTGAGGTTCATCTCAAGACCTCACTCCTTGAGACGTGCGTTTGGTCATCCTCTCACCTCACCACCTTGCCCTCTACTTCTCTTGATTCCAACACACTGTTCAGGTCCAAATCCTTCAATGCCATTGGATTCTCCCAATGTGACAGGAGGTTTATAAATAATTTTTTTGTTGCTGTTGGCAAATTAGGTGGCCAATTTACGCATGGACAACCATGAAGCATTGCTGTAAGCAAATTAGTTGCTGTGATTGAGCCCAAAACTATACAGTCAATTCACTTTACATTATATTATCTGAAGCACTTTGAGACATTTCGAAAATGTGATCAGGCACTATTTCAAATGAAAGGATTATTATTATTATTATAACTGAATGACCATTTTTTCTGAGGGATTGTTGGTTAGGAGACCTGGAGTAAACCTTGTCTGTTTCAAATAGTGTCATGAGATCTTTAACATGCGCTTGAACAAGTAGATTAGTCAGTTTAATATGTCGTTTGATTCTTCCCCAGTATTGTGTTGCAGGCTCAGTTCAGACTATGAGATCCAAGTCCCAACTTGAGACTTGAACCCTCCGATGTAGTACCAAATGTGTAACCAATTGAACCTTTCATCACAAAAAGTAGAAAATTAAACACCCAAAGGAAAGAAAACCTAAGATATAAAAGTAGCTACCATTTAAAGATACACTGATTCTATTCGACCTACAAAATACTCCTAAGTAAAGCAACACATCACTAGAAATCAGTACCAGGGGGGTAAACAATGAAATGTTGCTGATACATAAATGTGGTTACCTGATGGAGAGTCAGTTCAGGTGATAAGATGTTTTTTTTTGGCAGTAAAGTATCAGTCATTCCCAAAGAGCCCTTTTTGAAACCTCCATTCACCCCTTCATCACATCCTGGCTTGACCTTGCCTTCCCAATTTTCCCTCCATAGGTTAACAAGACCTGAAACTAAGACCTGGTGGAGTGAAGGCAACGGGTGCTGGTTTGAAGAGACAGGAGGTCGGAGAGGTAGGAGGGTGCAGAGGAGTGGAGGGATTTGAAAACAAGGGTAAGGATCTTGTAATCGATCCTCTCTGGGACAGGGAACCAATGAAATCTGGTCAAGGACTGGGGTAATGAGGGAGCAAAGTTTGGTGCGGGTGAGAATGTAGGTGGCAGAATTTTGAATGAGTTGGATTTTATGGATTGTGGTGGAGGGGGGATCAGCCATACCCACAACACAAATAAAAGGTACTGTGAAACTGACTGCTCCGCCCTAGCCACCGCCAAATCAGGATAATCCTGGAAGCGAAGGACAACCACCGCCTCCTCTTCGCCTCCACAAACCAGCTCCTCCTCCTCCCCCCCCCCCCCCCCCCCCCCGCCTCACTTCGCAGATCCTCTTCTCTAACGATCGTTGTGAGGAGATGCTGGACTTCATCGAGTCCAAAATAGAGAGAATCCACTCTGCGGTTTCCTCTCCCCGCCACTCCTCCACCTCCGTGCCCTCATCAGTTACCTCAACCCCTACTCACCCCCCATTTCACACTTTCAACCCCACCACTCCGTTTTCAGTCACAAAAATAATTACCTCCATGAAACCCACCACGTGCTCATTGGACCCCATCCGCACCCCCCTCCTCCGCACCCAGCTCCATTTTTTGGCCCCGCTCATTTCTGACACCATCAACCTTTCCCTCTCCTCAGGCACCTCCCTTAAAACAGCCACCATCACCCCTATCCTGAAGAAACCCTCCCTTGATGCATCGCAACCATCAAGCTATCGACCCATCTCCAACCTCCCGTTTTTATCCAAGGTCCTTGAAAGAGTGGTTGCCTCCCAGCTCCGCTCTTTCCTTTCAATTCACTCACTCCTTGAACCCCTCCAATCAGGTTTCCGCCCAATTCACAGTACAGAAACTGCCCTGGTTAAGGTTACAAATGACATCCTAACCGCCTGTGACCAGGGCTCCCTCTGCCTCCTCGTCCTCCTTGACCTGTCTGCTGCGTTCGACACAGTCGATCACACCATCCTCCTCCAACGTCTTTCCTCCCACCTCAACCTTCAAGCCACAGTCCTTGACTGGTTCCATTCCTACCTGACCCACCATTTACATTTTGTTTCTTCCAACGGTTTTTCCTCAAACCCCCACACAGTTTCTCATGGCGTCCCTCAGGGCTCTGTCCTAGGCCCCCTCCTTTTCACCCTTTACACGCTCCCTCTGGGCGATGTCATCCGCAAATATGGGGTAAATTTCCATATGTATGCGGACGACACCCAGCTGTACCTTTCTGCCTCATCCCTCAACCCCCAGACCATCGATGTTCTGACAGCATGTCGGTGCGACATCGAGTCCTGGACGAGGGACAACTTCCTGCAATTGAACATGAGTAAGACCGAGGGCCTCCTGATCGGCGCTAGCCAGCGCCTCCGCACATCGGGCGCTGCCAGCCTCAACATCCAAGGCTGCACTCTCCACCTCACAAAGCCAATCAGGAACCTCGGCATCATGTTCAATCAAAAACTTTCCTTTCTCCCCCACATCCGTGCCTTGACCGGCACCGTTTATTTCCACCTGCGCAACATTGCCAGGCTCCGCAACTATCTTACCCCCCGCGCTGCCGAAACACTCGTGCACGCGTGCATCACCTCGAGGCTGGACTACGGTAACTCTCTCCTCGTCGGCCTCCCCAGTTCCTCCATTCACAGGCTGCAGGTCATTCAAAACTCTGCAGCCCGTGTATTATCCCACACCCGCTTCCACGACCATATAACCCCCACCCTCGCCCGTCTCCATTGGCTCCCCATTCTCCAGAGGACCGAGTTCAAGATCCTCGTCCTCACCTTCAACGCCTTACACAGCCTTGCCCCACCCTATTTAACCAATCTACTTTCCCCCTACAAGCCCACCCGGACCCTCCGTTCAACAGGACTTGGCCTGTTCCAAGCCCCCCTCCCGAACTGCCCCACCATCGGAGGCCGGGCCTTCAGTTTCTCCGCTCCCACCCTATGGAATACCATCCCCCAATCCCTCCATCTCGTTTCTTCCCTTTCCTCTTTCAAGGCCGGTTTGAAGACTTTCCTTTTCGACCGTGCCTTTTGTTCCTCCCTGAATTTTTCGACCTCCCCTTCGTGTTTCACCCCTTCCTCAACACTCCCCTCCCAGCTCGGGTCACACGCCTCCTGTGCAGCGCCTTGGGACGTCCTCCCGACGTGAAAGGCGCTCTATAAATGTAATTTGTTGTTGTTGTTGAAGGGTACAGTGCTGTAGCTCATTGCTAAGAACATTTGCTTCACAAGTGAGAGACATTCGATTCTGGGCATGGTTCTCTTATCCAAACTCCTCTATTTATCTCGCTGTAAGTAGGAACTCCTCTATTTACCTAGCTAGGACCTCAACTGTTAGTAGATTGCTAGTTCGCTTTTCCTCATATAATTCTTCAAAAAAAATTGGATACCTCAATCCATGACTGTTTGCGGGATACCATCGTGTGCAATTGTCAGCCTCATTTCACTCACAAAGTACACAGTCAATTCACTTTTCCAGTTATTCTGACAAGTGCTTTGAGACATCCAGCAGACATGAAATATGCTGTATTAAATGCAAGAATTATTATTATTATCATCCTGTGAAGCACTTTGAGATGTCTACAAGACGTGCTTTATTGTTACTTGAGCACGAACAAGGGTGATTCACTATTCCAGTTAAGTGGAAGCCATTTGGAGTTCATTAATAAATTCACACTGAATGTCTTTCATTTTGCAATCATCGTTATTTTGTTTCTTCCTACTCTCAGCTAACCTAGTAGTGGCTTTTCAATTTAATTACAAACCTTAAAATGGTTAGATGGTATCCACTATCAGACACACAAGGGGAGGGAGGGTGTGACCCCCCACTTTTGACCTATTCTTGGCGAAAAAAAATGGAAGCATTTTCGATGATATTTATTAATCAAAACAAATTAATCAAAACAAATCAAAACAAATTTCCACCGAAAAAAACATCCATCAGCGATGCAGCCCAGCATTACCGTGAAGTAAGAATTAATGGACATCAAAGTTGAGTGGCGCCCGGTCTGTGCTGCCGATCCTGGAGAGCGGGTAGTTGTACTGGCAGCGCAGTTTGATGACGTACCTCTGGGGGCTGGTCGTCTTTTCCTTGTATCTGTGTATAGGGCGCAA
Source organism: Hydrolagus colliei (assembly GCA_035084275.1). Lineage (NCBI taxonomy): Eukaryota > Metazoa > Chordata > Chondrichthyes > Chimaeriformes > Chimaeridae > Hydrolagus > Hydrolagus colliei. The sequence continues at coordinate 31,107,220 of CM068744.1, forward strand.
CCCCCTCTTTTGAGACTTTCCGACATGAAAAAAAGTGCGCCTTATACGCGGAGATTTACGAAAAACTAAAAAAGACCAAGATGCTTCTAATTCACCTCCCTAGATGGATTTTGGCAGTTTTGCCCACAAAATATCTGGTCAATTTTCACTTTACTGTGAAGCGCTTTTAGACATCTAGTAAATGTGAAAAGCGCTATATCAAATGCAAAGATTATTATTATAATGCACATATGCCCCCAACTACCTATGTACTATATCCCATCATGTTGTTTCACAAAAGAAAACTATCTCATCTGTATTTCTGCTTCAATGGTTTCCCTTGCGAGTCTATTCCACAGATTCACTCACAATTCGCTCACTAAAATCGTGTTTGTGCAGATTTCTTCTGAATTTACCCCCTTTCAATCACAGAACATGTCCTCTGGTTTTACTGTTCTGGACAAGATGAAACAGCCTGTCTATACTGACAGGCTGTTTCTCTATAGCCTGTCTATATTGTTTAACTCCTTCAGAATCTTAAAGACAGCAATCATGTTATGTTTGAAGGATAACCAATTTAATGGGCTGAATGGTCTGTTTCTCAGCTCTATTAATTCAGATAAAAGATGTTGAGCGAACAGGCCAGGTTACTTTTGGTAAATTGATTCTGGATTCAAGAAATTAGAGTTTATTGCACTCTACAATTTACATGTATCTAATGCCTTCATGTTGGAAGGATGTGCCAAGTAGACTAACAGTCCTGTTTTTTTTACATTGTCATCTTTTATTATTTTGCCTGTCATTTAGTAATGTTTACACAATTTGTCAACATAGTTGAAATTTATCTTTCCTAATATTCCAATATAACAGTGCCTTTGAGGCACAAAGAAATCCGTTCGGAACCTTATCGCTAATATTATAGAAGAAATCACAGGTAAGAGAAAGAACTGAGATATAGAATTGAATTGTGCTGCAAATCACAACTTCAGTAACTGATGATTCCTGAAGTGAGAATAGACTTCAATTTCCTGGAAACGTAAACTGTTCTGCACAATCCAGATTGATTAGATTACCTGCATGTTTGAGGTTCATGAGCCAATGTTAGACCTGTCACAAATCATATCCTGTCAGCTCATCTCTTCAACCAAACAACACCAGACTGAATGTTTAAATCTTATTCTTAGCTAAAACAATTCCTCACTCTTTCTTTACAAAAGTGTGACAAATGGAAGCATAGTACAGCATGTCTTAGTCTCCTTCCATGTAAAATTAATTGCCTGTCAGACACAATTAATTCTGTTTGGAGACTATGGTTTTAACTCACGATATCCTCATAGTGTACCAGGTGTGTCAGGTGGGATGGATCTCTGATGACTTCATATTTAATTAACCAATGTTTCTCAGCATTGAAGATAATATATTTATTGGAAGAACAACCACAATCTTATCCTTGGGTTTTTGTGTGCAATGGCTGCTGTGTTTTGCCCTCAGTGGTTGTGGTCGAAGAGGAGAGTCTTGTGATGGAGAGTGTTGAGAAGAAAGTACTGTGGCATGAAGTTCCAGAGGGTGGGGACAGAGGCTGAAGGCCCGATTGTGGGGTTAGTTGGGTGGGGCACATAGGAACAGGCATGGGCCATTCAGCCCTTCAAGCCTGTACTGTCATTTAATTAGATCATGGCTGATCTGTACCTTAACTAATCCATTAAATTCCAATTTCTCACTTTCTCCCCATATACCTTAATATCTTGACCTAACAAAAATCTATCAACCTCACTCTTGAAAGTGTGAATACATTTAGCACCCATAGGCTTTTGGGGGAGAGAATTGCAGATTTCTACCGCCCTTTGTGGGGAAAATGGACCGGAGGAAGCAGACAGTTCTATATGGTAACAGCAGGTCACAGAGTTAGGAAGGAGCTAGGTCATAGAGTGCTTTGAAGGTGATAACGAGGATTTGAGGGTGGGGGTTATGCTCTGGTGGATGGGGATAATAAAATGTGTTTTTCTTTTAGTCACTTGCAGACAGTAATTCCCCATCCTAATTTAATGATTGTACACGCAACTGAAGGACCTGAGATAGTGGAAGAAATACATTTTACAGGCAGTGGAGCAGGAAGGAAAAAAGTTATCTTTTCAAATACAAGTTTTTACTTTAATCCACAGCACGATATGTGATGCCTCACTGAGAGTTTAAATCTAATCCTGATTACCAAAGATTAAATTACTACAAAATATGACCATAAAACTACCCATAAATCTAAAATCCAGTTGAAATAACAAGGTCTGGGAGAGCAATTTTACAATGATTAATGATGAAGAACTACTCGAAAGGAGATTTTCAGTGAGATAATCCCTATGTTCAAGTTTTCAACTGGATCATAAAATGAGATAAATAAACCATCCTTACCTGCTAACAGTAGGAACTGATTACCTGAGACTTGGAGTCCGCTGAGCACAAACTCTGTGCTAATGTATTCTTTTGATGATCGTGATTAAATCCCTAAGATTATTTTTCGTCTTCGGCTACATTTTAGATCAAAAAGATGATGGTGCAGTGGGTCAGAACACTCTGCCTTTCACCTCATGGACCTGGGTTTGAACTCATCTTGAGTGGCAGCACTCTCTTTCTCTCTGTTAGCTGTGAAGAGACTGACAGGATCCAGTTGGTTTCTAGTGGATGCAGGGAGAATGGTGGCTGGGGGTTCACAGCACAAAGACACAGTGACTTTTGAGATGGCCTGTGTGAGAAGAGAAGGAACATTTGGTAGATATGAATGGAGAGATTTGGAATTATGCATTATGGGAGGCTTTGTGGGGATAAATTAAAGGATTACAGGGAAGAGTAGCAAGGAGATAATTATCATTCAGACACAGTGGTGTCACTCAGCTGGAAATCGTTGAGGAGTCATTTGTAGGTTGGGTTAACAGCACATATGAGAAGATTAAATGTTGGATTTGCCAAGGTCAAACTCATTTAAGTGCCTTAATTAACATCCAATGTAAAGGATTAGATTCACTTGTAAATGTCTTTTATTGGTAGTTATATAATAATAATTCTTGCATTGGTATAGCGCTTTCCATATCTTATAGTACAATAAAAAGAAAATTTGATGAATGCCCAAGGAAGAAAGGAATAGATGGGAATAGATAAACAAATAGGAACAAATATAAATACCGAAACAGACATTTTGGGCCAGATGACCTGTTTTTATGATGTATAACCATATTTGACACTAGAATTATTTATGTACTTATGTTTGCACACAAGTAGATGAACCAGAACAGTTGACACATAAATTGTTAATCCAACCCACAAATTAGACCCAGTCAGTACAGTAAATGGAAAAATACTTCATGTTATTGCATTGAAAGGCATTGCCTTGCAGATTGCAAACATAACTTGAGGTTGAAATTTAAATTCAGAGGCATTTTGAATGAATACAATAAAAAAAACTGGTTAATAGATGCTGTATTGGCATAGATAGATCCAAAACATTTGCTATAAGAGATTTAAAGTTCAATTTTAGACAAATTTAGGATTAATATGAAATAAAGTGTTGTTAGATCAAGTGAAATAATTTATTGCATTTCCTTAAAATTATATCTGATAGAATAGGCACTTTTCAGCTAAAATAAAACACAATAGAAGATGCCAAAGGTATAATACAATACAAATTTACATTTATATAGTTCCTTTCATATTGGGAAGACATCCCAAGGCATAACAATAATGGCTTGGCACTATTATTGACACAAAACTATAAACCAAATAAACTGGGTTTATCAGATTTCAAAGTAATTTAAGTAAGGATGTTGTGTACCATTAACCTTGATTTGTTAAAGGTCATACAGGCAGTATTAACCATGTTAGCTAAACAAAATTCAAGAACTTAACCTTTCTGCAATATACTGACTAACAAGTTTCAAATTCCAAGTAGAAATATCCGCTATTCATTTTGTACTTGAAACAGCTCCCAACACAAAGAGCTTCAGGCTAAGAGTATTTTGCACCAAGTGTCGGCCTTGGATGCGGTAGTCTCACATCTAATTCAGACCATTGTGCCTCAATCAGAGGCACAATCAGCCCACCATAGAAAGCTGGAATCGGGCGAGCTGGGAACAGAATGAGACATCAACAACAGGAATTTGCAGAGATTGGGAATTTAGTGGTAAAATAATAATAGTTGGTTTCCGTGCTGAAGACAGCCTTGATCAAACTCTCTAATGACATTTAAACATCTGTAATTAGGGCTCTCTCTGACTCCTTGTCCTCCTAGACTGCTCTGCTGCCTTTGATGCTGTCCACCACTCCACCCCCCTACATCGCCCCTCCTCCCAGCTCAATTTTCATGGACCTATCCTTGCGTGGTTTGACAGTTACTTTTCTCACTGTATCCACTTTGTTGCCACCAATGGCTTCTCCTCCATGGGATCTACTTCCACATTCATGTGCTTGACACCCAACTCTATCTTTCTGCCTCTATCCTCGATTCCAGGACCACTGCTGTCTTGACAAACTGCCTGTCAGACATTGTCCTGAATGAAAGCTAACTTTCACTACAGTTCAGTGTAAACAAGACCAAGGCCCTCCTGTATGGCTTGTGTGAGTGCCTTCACAAAACAGGCACTGGCAGCATCAACTTCCATGGTTGTACACTCCACGTCACCAAGCTATTCAGTAGGCTAGGTGTCCTGTTCAGTCCTCAACTGTCTTTCCGCCCCTACATCCAAACCATGGCATCTTCCTGACGCTCCATGAATGCAATTTTGTTGTTGTTATTGTTGATGACCCCCTCTGCCTTCCCTCACAAATGCAACAAATGCCCCACTCCATGATTACCTCACCATACAAGCCGTTGAAACTCTCAATGTGCCTCCATTACATCCAGGCTCGACTATGCCAACACCCTGCTTGTCGGCCTTCCCAATTCCTCCCTCCATAGGATACAGAAAATCCAGAACTCTGCAGCCTGTGTTCTCTACCGCTCTAAGCTCTATGAGCCCATTCTCCCCTGAGTCCACTGACTCCCCACCATGCAGAGGATTAATTCAAGACGTGGTCCTCACCTTCAAAGTCCTCCACGGCTTCACCCCACCCTCCCTCTGTGATCTCTTAAATCCCTACCAACCTACCCACTTCCTTTGCTTATTGGGCTCCAGCCTGCTCTATATGCCCTGACCCAACCGCCCCACCATCAGCAGGCCAGCCTTCAACCAATTGGACCCTTATTTCTGGAATTCCATCCCACAGCCTATCCACCTCGCTCCCTCCCTGGCCACCTTCAAGTCCCGCCTCCAGACCCTCCTCTTTGACACTCCCATCGGTTACACCAAATCCCCTCATTTCGTCCTCCCTCCCCGATCCTGAGCCCAGCTCGGGTCTGAAACATTGACTGTCCAGCACCTTGCGACGTCCTCCCAAAGTGAAAAGTGCTATACAAATGTAATATTGTTGTTGTTGCTGTCATTGTTGTTATTGGATATAACACTCTTCACGTCTTTTAAACATCTCAATGTGCTTCACAGATTATACTGTATATTTGTTGATGAAACGCGACAGCCAATTGAGCACAGCAGTGATCCACAAACATTTATGGATCAAGCAAATTCTTATTATAGTTTTATTGTAAAGGAGTTATTATCCCCAATAAAACAATCTACCAATCGACTAACAATGGAGTTCCTCCTTATGGCTGGGTAAACCTAGGCACGTGAAGTAAGGAAACCTGCCCAATGTTTTGCCCTGTCGAGAATCAAAACAAGTTGCTTGGTTGTGACTGAAGTGCTCTAATCACTGAGCTATAGGATTCCTATATATAAATATTACAGAGGAGTAAAATTATATAGAGTCTGTTTACCTGTTATTTTTTCAGATTTTTTTCTGAGTCAACAGAAAGTAAGTCACTGACCAGGTGCAAATTGTTAGGCTGCCATTGAAAACAGGTTCTGTTTTTGGATTATAATAGGAAGTCTTGCTTGATCCTCGCTCAAGCAGAAAGCCCACCAGAGCAAGATGGCAACAGAGTGAGGCATGAACAACAGGAATTTGAAGAGAGTTTGAATTCCTGTTGGTATGTGGTGCAGGCGAGAACATCTAACTAGTGCTGAAGGTTTGTTTTTCTTTCTCCAATATTGTGCATAACAATGGAATCCTTTGTGAATTGCAAAAGTTGTTTGCCGAAAAAGCTGGGGTTTTGAAGGGATTATCTGCAATAACTGCAAGCTGGTAGATGCATGTAAGGCTGAAGTGGTCAGCCTTAGTGAGTGACTGACCACCCACCAAATAATTAGAAAGAGGGTAAGTCTTTATAATTACTTAGTAGAGGAGACGTTGCTTGGAGGCATCGTAGCAGTTTGGGAGGGGAACTAAAGAAGGGGATTAGATCATTGTAAGAAAATGGGACAGAAGTAATGGTCAACTAATAGAGCAGGAGCAGGCATCCCCAGTAAAGCAGTCTATTTCCTCTGGAGCGAGATGATATGGAAACCCAATCGATGGCTGAGACAGGCAATGTTCTACTGTGCACTGAAGCAATCCAGCAGCCTGCTAGTGAACGAAAGAGAAAGAGTAGCAGACAAGCTGCAATATTAGAGGATTCGACTAATTGGTTCACAGATCGCGTTCTGTGCAAACAACACCCAGAAGATGGAATGGTAAGTAATGATAATATTATAATAATCCTTGCATTTTGATATAGTGCTTTTCACGTCTTCTATATGTTTCAAAGCGCCTCACTAAATCTATTGTAAAGTGAATTGACTGTGTTTCTGTGGGTGAAACAAAGCAGCCAATTGTGCACAGCACTGTCTCACAAACAGACATGGATTGAAATGGCCAACTTTATTATTGTGTTTTTTTAGAAGGATTATTATTAGGCTTGTGGTGTAAGGAAACGTGCCTAAGGTTTTGCCATCACCAGCCTGGATTTGAACACAGAGCTCACACTTGTAAGATGAGTGCTCTAACCAATGAGATACAGTACTCCTTACTGCCTACCGGGTGCATGGGTTAAGGATCTGATGTTCTGGTTGACCAAATGCTTGATGGAGCAGGTGAGGAAACAATCAGGGTCATACATGCGGGGAGACGTAACATAGATAAAAGTAAACATGAAGTCCTAGAGGCTGAATTCAGAGCATGAGGAAGGAAGTTGAAGGGAAAGATTTGAACTGTAAGTTTTAGGGAGAATTACTCCTCATACGTATTGCTAATGAGAACAGACAGAGGTTAATAAGACAGGCTAATGCTTGACTCAGGCATTGATGTAGGGAATCAGGTTTCAAGTTCCTCAGAAACTGAGGCATCTTTTGGAATAGATTGGTTTCCAACTGAAAATGAGTTAAAGGTGTTGGCAGCCAGGATAGATATTATGGTAAGGGAGTATTTAAACTAGATACAGGGCTTGTTGCAGGAGGTGTAAGAGAGCGCCCAAACCGAATAGGCAAACTCATAAACTATACCAGTGGAAACATAAACCACAGTATGATTGGACTTCCATTGGTGGGAGATAAGGAAGCTGATAATGCTAATAGAATAATGGGGAAAGGCAGCAAACAATGGAACTGTGCTTTCATTAATGCAAGGACTCAGGCCAACAAGATGCGCAACCTGGACGGTCTTGCAAGAGGCAACAGATTGGGTATCATTACCATCCGAAAGATGTGGTGGAATGATTCCAATAAATGGATACAAATATGAAATGATTCACACCATTTAGTAGAGTTGTAACAGGGGAACAATGGTGTGATTGATTAAAGCTTCAATCAAAGCTTTGGTTTGACTAAAGATTTGTGAATTGCAGAACAGGATATTTAAATATTTAAAACAACAAAGGGATGGATATATACCTGTTCTGATCAAAATTAAACATAACATTTTCATCAGAACAGAGATATATCCATCTCTTTGTTGGTCTCATTCAGTCACTTTGATCCACAACTTTGGAACTCCCTCCCTCAACCCCCTCACCCCCTCACCCCCTCACCCCCTCACCCACTCACCCACTCACCCACTCACTCACTCACTCACTCACTCACTCCTTTTCCATCTTTAGGTCACGCCTGAAGACCTTTCTCTTTGACTGCTTACGATCACCTTACCCCGCCTCTACCCCCTGGCTCAGCCTCGGGTTCAGCTATTGTGAAGTGCTCCGAGATGCCACCTGGTGTGGAGGGCGTTATATAAATGCAAGTTGTTGTCGTTGTTGTTGTTGTTGTATCCACACCCCACATATCCGCAACATGTTCTCAGTGCATTGTTTGAGTTTTGTATTGCTTGTTAGCCTATCATTTTTTGTCCCACTAGTTTAACTATCTACAAAGATTTTGTAGCAGGACTCCCAGATAATCTTCCCATCACTTACCAAATTGAAGGATGATTCCTAATCAATGTAGTCAGATGTTGTGATACTTGTCAAACTTATCTTGGATGAGGGAACCTTAGCTTCTTCCGCCTGACTTCATCTTTATTTGTAGCTGTTATGGCGATGACCTTCAAGTGTTTAGAAAGCTTATTAGGTGAAAGTCACTTGCCCAAATCTCTTCAGATAAGAGAATTATTTAACTCTCTGTCACAAACTACGATTATTGAGTGTTTATTGCTTTTGCTTCCTCAAATCCAGATACATTCTTGCTTTTTCTGTACCACTTCTTTCTTCCTTGGTGTTTAATTCTTTTAAATATAAATATGAACACTTTGAAGTTGACAGAATTAAACTAACTGCAATATAAAACAAAAACAGAAGTTGCTGGGGAGACTCAGCAGATCAGGCAGCATCCATAGAGAATGGAAAAAGAGTCAATGTTTCGGGCCTACAACCCTTCGTCAGAACTGGGGCTTGTTTGGAGGAAGAGGTTTATTAAGGACATTAAAAGGGGAAGAGGCAGGGCATGGAAGACAAAGGAGACAAAGGAAAAGGTAAAAAGAGTGTGTTAACTGATGGGTTGACTATGTGTTAACGACTTCAGGGGGAGAAACAGAAGGAGGAGGATTTAAACGAAACTGGGGAGAAGATGTGTTTAGTGGTGATAGAACAAACAAAATACCAGAGAGGCAAGGGGTGTCTCGAGTTATGATTGTGATAGGGGAGGGGAGGGGTGGTGGTGGGGGGAGAGGTGGTGGTGGGGGGGAAAGAAGAGGAAGCTCTTATGGCCTGAAATCAATGTTGAGGCCAGACAGCTGTAGTGTCCCCAGTAGATAGATGAGGTGCTGTTCCTCAAGCTTTCGCTGTGGGTCACTGGAACAGCGCAGGAGACCATGGATCAAAAGGTCAGCCTCTGAATGTGTGCAAATTGAAATGGAGAGAGACTGGAAGATCAGGGTTGACCTTCCATACAGAGCGAAGATGCTCTGCAAATCGGTCTCCCAATCTGCACTTAGTCTCCCCAATGTAGAGGAGACCGCACCGTGAGCAGCAGATGCAGTATACTACATTGGTGGTAGTACATGTGAACCGCTGTCTCACATAGAAGCTGTGTTTTGGTCCCTGGAGAGTGGTTTGAGTGGAGGTGAAAGGGCCGGTATTACATCTCCTGCGCTGGCACAGGAAGGTGCCAGAGGAAGGAGAGCAGCTGGTGGTGCTAACAGTGGAGTGGACCAAAGAATCCCGGAGGGAACAGTCCCTTCGGAATGCGGAGAGGGGAGTGGAGGGAAATATATCCTTGGTGGATGGGTCACGTTGCAGGTGATGGAAGTTTCTACGGATGATGTGTTGAATAGTGAGGCTGGTAGGGTGGTAAGTGAGGACCAAGGGGAACCTACCTCCTGTCCTGCCTCTCCCCCTTTAACGTCCTTAATAAACCTCTCCCTCCAAACAAGCCCCAGTTCTGACAAAGGGTTGCAGACCCGAAATGTTTACTCTTTTTCTTTTCTCCATGGATGCTGCCTGATCTGCTGAGTTTCCCCAGCAATTTGTGTTTTTGTTTCAGATTCCCATCATTTGTAGTATTTTGTGTTTTGCAATTGCAATATAAGCTGGTTTGGCGAGTAAGAAGGGTTGATTCTCATTGGTCTGTGGTCAGGCTGCTTTAACCACTTCACACAGTCAGAGTGTGAAACAACACAGACGGAGGTTATTCGTACAATTTCTTACAGAGAGCCATATCCAACTAGTCCCACTAGTAAATCTGGTTCCACTACCCTTTCAGACCATAACTTCCAGATTGTAACAGTCATCAGTGTAAGTGTGCCCATGATAACCTCAACACCAACAGCAACATTACATTCGTATAGTGCTTTTCATGTCAGAGGTCCATTCCCAAAGAGCTGGATAACATGATAATATGACTGTTATCTCATAGCCTCAAGCATCAGAATAGTCCAAATATTGTTCATAGCTTTTAATATACATCTGTCACGTCATTTATATAGTAGCTCTTTAGCAAGAGTTCCCAATTTAAGTTGCTACAATGTTTCATTTCTTCAACAAACAAAACAAAATTGTTTATTGTGGGAACAATATTCAATAATAATAATCCACACATTTGGTATAAAGCCTTTTATGTCAGGTTGATGTCCCAAAGTGCTTCACCAGATATACTGTAAAGAACTGAGGCAGTTTTGTAGATAAATACAATAGCCCATTTACGTACAGCAAAATGCAACAAGCATCAGCCAAGTAAATCACCACATTTATTCAGGTGAATTGATTGCCAGAACTGGGTGAAACTCCCTTCTCTTTTGGAAATAGTGTCATACTGATGCTACCCTGCGTGCAGAGCATTATATAAGTGCAAGTTGTTATTAGATATTCATCATTCACCTGGTCATGCAGACAGATGGGACCTTGGTTTAATGTCTCCAAAGGAAAGCCCTCAGAGATTGAATTGGAGCAGAGTTTACAAGCCAGCTTGATGAAGTTAACAAGCCCTTGTTAAGGAAGTATCTTAATGTCTGCAGTTGCCAAAAATGTTTAAAAGTAGCTCAAGTTCACCTCAAGCCCCCCCATTGTTTGTTTTTGCACAGCTTTAAAAATATTTTGCATGGACCATTTCACACTGGTGCAAATGATCTTCAATCCTTCTAAATCTTCCAAACATGCTTCAATTGAGTGAAAGAGAGAAGCTGGAGTGCTTGAAACAAATGGAAGACAAACTACTTGTTTGCCAGCTGAAGTTCTTGGGTTTTAATGTTGTTAGTTGAAAGAGGGAAAGCAATATCTGAAATAATAATTATAACAATGAATCCTGCATTAGAAATAATGCCTTATCACTTCATCGAAACACCTGCAAGTACTTCAAAGCTTAAAGTGTAAAGTGATGTGACTGGGTATTTATATGGCAAAATACATTTTTGCTATTAGTGTTTCAAAACCTGCCAAACTGCTGGATTTGGGATCTGTCCTTTGATTTTCACTGCAATGTTTGTGATGCACAGCAGAAGTCCAATCAGTCAATAATTGCTTTACATTCAGTTCCAGGTTGTTGCCTTAAATCAGATTTAAGATACAAAGGGGGATTTTGCGGGAATACCTTATCGGATTACACAAAATGACCCAACCAGCATTCCTCCACTCCAACTCCTCTTCAAAATTATCACTTTGGCGCTGCCTTGTGTTTGTGTGATGTGTGCCGGGTACTTCCAAAGGAACCACAAGGCTGAACTGTTAACAAAAAAATTATTAAATTTATTCCATATATAAATTTACACAGGTGACTCAAACAGCTTCCCCCCACCCCCAGCATCCTAGACAACAATTCTACAGAAATAAATTGGTCATTCACTTTGTAGCTGTGTATGGGCATTGCTGTAGAAATTGTGGAGTCTAAAAGCTTAGCATTTTCTCGCAAGCAAGAGGACCTGGGTTTGATTCCTGGGCATGGCAAAGCCTTAGGCAAGTTTCCTTACTCCACACATCTCTGTTCATCTAGTTGTAAGTAGGAAACCAATTATTAGTTGATTGGTGGACCACTTTTGTGGGGATAATAAGCCCTTTAAAATAAATGAATAATATTTGGTCCCTCTTTCCAAAACTGTTTGTGAGATACTGCTGTGCACAATTGACTGCCACTTTTCACCCACAAAATATACAATCAATTGTATTAGATCTTTATTTAGGAAGAACAGATCTGTTAGGTTATGGAGAGAGAGCTGGGCAGTAGGATTGAGTTCCTCTTTTCAAAGAGCCGGCACAGACTAGATGGGCCGAATGGCCTCCTTTTGTGCCATAAGATTCTATGATAATTCACTTTAAAGGACATTCTCTGAAGCACTTTGAGATGTCTCAAAGATGTGGTAAGGTACTCTATCAAATGCAAGGAATATTATGATCATATTATTATAAATTGACTGATGTAGTACTTGAAAAAACATAATCATGCCACTTTACAGTATATCCTGTACAACATTTTGAAACATCCTCCCGATATGAAATATGGTATACCAAATGCATGGATTAATATTATTACCGTGCTTTCTCAATATAATCCTCATAAGCAAGAGGCCCACAAATGTACAGTAAATTTTCTACTCTTCTGCATCCTACCCTGATCCCTCCCCCACTGCTCTTCTCCCTACCTAACTGTACAGTGCCTTGGAACATCCTCTCGACGTGAATGGCGCTAAATAAATGTAAGGATTGATTGATTGATCGATTGATCGATTGACCTGGGTTTGATTCCTGGATAAAGCAATGTCTTATGCATTTTTCCATACTCCACATATCTAAGAGGGAACCCAGTTGTTTGTCAATTTCTGCAGATCACTCTCTGGGGGTAATAGTGTAATCTTTTTTAAAAAAAGAATAGTTTGGTTACTCAATGCATGTCTGTCTGTAGGACACTACTGTGTGCAATTGGCTACCGCATTTCATCCATAAAATATACAATCAATTCACTTCACAGCATAATCTGAAGTGCTTTGAGACATGTCAATAATATGATAAGGCAATATATCAAAATCAGGAATTATTATTATTATAGTGTTGATTACACCCTCCTGACAGTTGTATATACTGTACTTAAATTATTGAAGAACAAACCCATGTTTGGCTAAAGCTTTATAAGTTACATAAAAGGGTTTTCTTTCTAAACTAAATCTTTTATTTTGTTAGAACAGAGATACATCTACGTTGTTTCATACATGTATGCTGACGGCTTTGATTGTTATTATCCTTCATGAGTTGTCAAAGTGAATACTTACAATTGAACATTAAAGGACTTTCCTTCAGGACCTATTTGAAATAAATTAAAATCTTTATGATTGATTTCAACATTGTTTTGTTTTCCTGTCTATTTCAGTCAACGTTATTGATTAAACTCCAATGATTCCAATGCTCTCAAGCATTTCATGCTAAGCTGCACTGCCTTGTCGCCTCCTGCCTCAAATTTTCAAACATACTCCTCGCTGGTATCCCCAGTTCCAGCTACAAGTTTCAGCTCATCCAAACTTTCACCTCCCATGACGCCACTCACACTGAACTCCATGTGACCATTACCTCAATGTCTTGATACGCTCCACTGGCTCACCTGACTCCAAAAGGCTGGATTTCAAGATCCACATCTTCATATACAAATCTTTTCATCACCTAACACCTCCCTAGCTATTTGATTTGTTCAAACCCAACTCTTCTGCCAACCCACTTCACTTCAATTCACTGCTACTTCTATGATGCTATGAAAGGGACTCCTGGATCTTGGTATTCAACCATAGTTTACAATGTACTCTTTCTTGTGAATCAGTTTGAACAGTTGCGTGCATACACACAACACAAGTCTATTTGTATTGGTGTAAAAGCCATGGTGTTGTGATGAGCACTTTTATCCTGAACTAAAACAAAGCATTGTGAGTCCCATCAGAGCTTTTGACATTTCCATCCAATAGTTTGGAAGGCTGCCACTGCCACAGAGAACAGATTGCAGCAAAGCTATTAAACTATTAAAATATAATATGACCTTATGACCTACTGATGCTAAAAATAGCTCAAAATCTCTGCAGTGGTTCAGCTGATGCAAAAAATGTAGAAACCACAGCATTCTTTAAAAAAAATTACCCAGACCTTGAATTCAAATGGAGGAATTCATTGTTGAGTAGATAAATGCAGCTCATAGGTATCCAGCTGTCAATTGTACTTTGGCTAAGAACCCTTTAAGCAAGTTCTCTGGGCTCCCACCAATTGATTGTAAGTAGAGGGTCAATAGCTCCATTTACTGATGGAGAAATCACAAAGCCCCAGGACTCTCCCACTTAACTAGAAGCATATACGTCTATACAGCACAAGCAACCAAATGTCCCACCAATGCTATGCTGCCTTGGTACACTTCATATTGACTGCAAGTCCCTTCTCAGTCACATGGGAAGTATACAAGGTCAGATAACACTAATTAGGCAAGTCCCGTAGCTCTGTGGTTAGAGCACTTGCCTTGCAAGCAAGATACCTGGGTTCAATTCCAGGAAGGACGAAACCTTGGGGAAGTTTCCTTACTCCACATGCCAAATAATAATCCTTTGAGAAAAAGCAATAGTAAATTGGTCATTTCAATATAGGACTGTTTGTGGGACACTGCTGTGTGCAATTCGCTGCCACATTTAACCCACAAATATACAGTCAATTCAGTTTACAGCATATTCTGTGAAGGACTTTGAGATGTCTAGAAGACATGAAAAGTGCTATATTAAATGCAAGGATTATTATTATGTCTTTATTATGCCAGTTAATATTATAAGCAGCTATCATCATCTCAGAAATAACTGTATTAAATCTAATGGTCAGTAAGCTAAGCAATGGATTATATGTGTGAAGTGTGAATTCCATGAAGTGGAGGAATTTGAGATATGATCAGTAAAACATTTCATGTAGAAATTGCCAAACTAATTATTTGAGAACCAATTGGAAGATCACATGAGCAAAATAAACCTAAGAGATATTGTTGGTAGTTCAAATAATTTAATATACCCACTGATAATAATAGTTTGTGGGTAATAATAAATAATAATCCTTGTACAGAAAAGCCCGTTTAGTGGCACCCTCGGGACCTGGCCAATGCCAGATAAAGCGCCTGTCAGATACTCAGGCGAAAACACACAAAAAAGCTATCTTTCCAGATAAATTTTGGTTAATCGAATGCGGACCTTTTTTTTGCGATGCCGGTTATATGGAAGTTACGTTTGATCGGGTGCTGGATAAATGGGATTTTACTGTATTTGATATAGAGCATAACCAGGTCATTGAGACGTCTCAAAGATTTTTGCAGAATATACTGTAAGTGTAGTGACTGTATTGTGTATTTTTTAAACTCTGGATCAAGTCCCAGATTTAGTGTAAAGGATGAATAAAAGGTTTGTAAATACATGCATCAACTGGTTGACCCAAAAGGCCTGTTTCCATGCGGTACATTGTTTCCACATCTTGAGTTGCTAAGAAGCTGCTATCAACAAGTAATATAGACAATATCCATTCATTCCAGAAATGTCATTCCTGCCTATTATTGAAGAGCAATTGCATTCATGGCTCAAGAATAACTGGAGATCAAGAACTGCGGAGCTCGGTGATGTGATGGCTCAGGAGCTTTCTGCAGAGATTTATGGAATAAATCAATAACAACAACAACAACAACTTTGATTTGTATAGTGCCCTCCATGCCGGACGGCATCTCAGAGTGCTTCACAACAGCGGATCCCAGGACCAAACCAGGGGCAGAGAAAGAAAGGTGACCAAAGGCGCGGCCCAAGAAAAAGGTCTTCAGCTGCGACCTGAAGCCAAGAAAAGACGGGGTGAGGCGAAGGGAGTGAGGAAGGGAATGCCAGAGCTTCGGGCATAGTGGCTGAAGGCACGGCCGCTGAGGGTGCAGCGGAGGATTCGGACATGGAGGAGGCTAGACCCAGGGTGGAGCGAAGGCAACAGATGATGGTTTGAGGAGAGAGGTCAGAGAAGTAGCGGGGTGCAGAGGAGTGGAGGGATTTGAAGACAAAGGTGAGGATCTTGAGATCGATCCTCTCTGGGATAGGGAGCAACTGAAGTCTGGCAGAGACTGGGGTAATGGGGGAGCGAAGTTTGGTGCGGGTGAGAACGCGAGCGGCAGCGGCAAATCATTCATCTTTGATCTTATGAACTCTTTTCTGTCCATTCTCCTGAGGTCTTGTTTGACCCTTCATTGACCTTGCTCCCCCACATCCATGCCATGATCTATTCCAACTTGCCTGTGTTTCATTGCCTGGCCCTGCCGCTGCCTCTCCTCTCAGGTCACCAAAACCCTCATCTACACATTTGTCACATCAAGGCTCAACTACACTCACTTTCTTCTTGTCAGCCTCCCCAATTCTTCCCTCCACAAGCTGCACATCATCCAGAACACTGCATCTTGTGTCATCTCCCATACCAAGCTCGTGAGCCTATCACTCTCATCCTCACCCAACTCCACTGGCTTCCCATCCCCCAGAGGATAGAGGTCCTCATCATTGCATTCAAAGACCTCCATGGCCTTTTTCCTCTCTACTTCTGTGACCTGATAACCTGTCCATTCCCTCCACTTGGCAGATATTGGCTTGTTTGATGTACCCCAATCTGCCCACTCTACCATCCGCAGTCCGGCCTTCAACCTTTCTCTCCTCATTCTCTGGAACTCTTTCCAAGAATGCCTTTACCTCAACCCTTCCCTTGCCTACTTCAGGGTTCATCTCAAGAACCTCCTTTTTGACTGCATGTTTAGTCACCCTTCTACCCTTATCCTCCATGCCCTCCAACCCTCCTGAACACAACCACCAAACCCGGGTCCAAATCCCTGACTGTTCAGTGTCTTGGGACTCCCAAAGTGAAAGGTGCTATTCAAAAGTAAGTTGTGTTGTTATCTGGCTCCTGGTACATACGTTTATATTAAGAAACATTAAGACTTCTGTCATAAGGCTAATTATGTTATTTCCACCCATAATAGTGACTCTTTGAAAGTGGCAGGACAGGTAGACAAAACCGTTAAGAAGGCATATGGGATACTAGGCTTTATAAATAGGGGTATAGAATACAAAAGTCAGGAAGTGCTGACTAACCTCTATAATACTTTGGTTAGGCCTCAGCTGGAGTACTGTGTACAATTCTGGTCACCACACTTTAGGAAGGATATTAAGGCTTTGGAAAGGGTCCAGAGGAGATTTACTAGAATGGTACCAGGAATGAGGGACTTCAGCTATGAGGGAAGGCTAGATAGGCTAGGCTTATTCTCTCTAGAACACAGAAGATTGAGAGGAGAACTAATAGAAGTTTATAAGATTATGAGAGGTTTCGACAGGGTGAATAGGGAAAGACTGTTTCCACTCATGGGTGAATCAGTGACTCGTGGTCACAGATTTAAAATAGTTTCAAAACAAAGCAGAGAGGAGCTGAGGAGAATTTTTTTCACTCAGCGGGTTGTTCGAATCTGGAATGCATTGCCTGAAAAGGTGGTGGAGGCAGATTCCATAACAGCTTTTAAAAGGGAATTTGATCTTTATTTAGGAAGAGCAGGTCTGTTAGGTTATGGGGAGAAAGCTGGGCAGTGGGATTGAGTTGCTCTTTTCAAAGAGCCGGCACAGACTAGATGGGCCGAATGGCCTCCTTTTGTGCTATATAATTCTATGATTTTATGATAATAGTTTCTGAAATGTTGCATCCCCTGACTCTGCTTGACTGAAAAACAAGTAAAAATGGAGTACCACAAAAATACCCTTTATGTGACCAATTGTAGACTTCTCTGTAGTTCATCTAAAATGTCTAACTAGTATTCCAGTTTCGAAATACAGGTATCTCGCCCCAACTGCGGCCTCGTCAACCACAAAACTCACGCATCCATGGTTTGCTAAATGCGACAACCCTCGCAAACTGCGTTTTGCGCACCCGCAATTTAAATCCACGGGTTTAAATTTTCAAGTTTCATTCTTCCAAACAAGGGACCGCATTCATCCACATATTAGCGTGTATTCGTCAGCTCCGTGTTTCCCGCCTATCAGCATCTTTACTACCCCGCGTGGTCTAGCTGCACTTTTGGATCTAAGGTACTGTGTGTGTGTGAACAGCTAGCGTATAGCACGAGGACCCAGTTGTGATGTTGCAATCAACTAGCGACAACGCTTCTCTCTTACTGTAAGGATTACAGTAACATGAATTTATTGTCGCTTCTCCGCAGCCTAGCTAGTAAGTTTGGGAGCATTGGCTGCCAGGATCTGCAGATCTCTCTCTCTGTGAGTGCATCTCAGACTTAAGAAAGGTCTATCTCTCACTTTCTCTCTATTTCACCTTCTCTTTACAATGGTTCCAACCAGGAAAAAGCAACATACTCCCCTTAACCCCATGTTTCCCATAGGGCCCCATATTTTCCAACCACAATTTTACCAACCGTGGAGGTTTACAGGAACGTATTCACCGAGGTTGGGGAGAGATAACTGTACATATTTCAGTGCTGCAGGGAATCCTTGGTGAATATATAATTTAGAGTGGGACTTAATAACCTCTATTCTCACCCATAAATGGGTTGCAATGTTCCAGCTCCAATTAAACTGTTCTTTCTTGGTTTGCAGATTATGCTTTAGAAACATTTCCACTCCTGAAGGTTGCAATTATTCCCAGATCTTCTGCTCCATTTGTAGCAACCAAGAATCGTCCTAGAGTCATAGATCTGCATGTACCTCTGTACACTGATATCTGCAACTAATGTTAAACTGAAAGAAGAAAGGCTGTGCACAAGCCAATTTCAAGCTTCAGGGTTTTGTAATAGTGTCATTACCCCACACAATGGAAGACAGCAGAACATTGGTGTGAAAGCAACTGTTGAGGAGACTGGAGAGATGTTTGTTTCAGGCTTGGCTGTATAATCATAGAATCATAGAATCATAGAATTTTACGGCACAAAAGGAGGCCATTCGGCCCATCTAGTCTGTGCCGGCTCTTTGAAAAGAGCGATTCAATCCCATTGCCCTGCCCGCTCCCCATAGCCTAATAGACCCGTTCTTCCTAAATAAAGATCTAATTCCCTTTTAAAAGTTGTTATCGAATCAGCCTCCACCACCTTTTCAGGCAATGCATTCCAGATTCGAACAACTCGCTGAGTGAAAAAATTTCTCCTCAGCTCCCCTCTACTGCGCCTTGAAACTATTTTAAATCTGTGACCACGAGTCACAGATTCACCCACGAGTGGAAATAGTTTTTCTCTATTTGCCCTGTCGAAACCCCTCATGATCTTATAAACCTCTATTAGGTCTCCCCTCAATCTTCTCTGCTCCAGAGAGAATAACCCTAGCCTATCTAGCCTCTCCTCATAGCTGAAGTCCCTCAATCCTGGCACCATCCTAGTAAATCTTCGTTGTACCCTTTCCAATGCCTTCACATCCTTTCTGTAGTGTGGTGACCAGAATTGAACACAGTATTCCAGCTGAGGCCTCACCAAAGTCCTATAGAGGTTAGTCAGCACTTCCTGACTTTTGTACTCTATACCCCTATTTATAAAGCCTAGTATCCCATATGCCTTCTTAACAGCCTTGTCTACCTGTCCTGCCACCTTCAACGAGTCACTAACACAAATCCCCAGGTCTCTCTGTTCCTTCACACCATTTAAAATTGTACTATCTAGCCTATATTGCCTCCCTTCATTTCTTCTCCCAAAATGCATCACCTCACACTTCTCTGCATTAAACTTCATCTGCCATGTGTCTGCCCACTTTACCAATTTGTCTATATCCTCTTGCAGATGGCTACTATCCTCCTCACTGTTTACTATTCTCCCTAACTTAGTGTCATCTGCAAACTTGGAAACTGTACTCCGTACACCCAAGTCCAGATCATTGATGTAGATTACAAACAGCAATGGTCCCAAAACCGATCCCTGTGGCACACCACTGCTCACTTCCCTCCAATCTGAAAAACAGCCGCTCACTACAACTCTCTGCTTTCTGTCTCGCAGCCAGTTGTGGATCCACGCAGCCACTGTCCCTTTTACGCCATGGGCCTTTAATTTCTTAATAAGTCTCTCATGTGGCACTTTGTCAAATGCCTTTTGAAAGTCCATGTAAACTACATCAACTGCGCTACCATTATCCACCCATTCCGTTACCTCATCAAAAAATTCTATCAGATTTGTAAGGCAAGATTTGCCTTTAACAAATCCATGTTGACTGTCCTTTATTAGCCTATATCTTTCTAAGTGAAGATCTACCTTGTCCCTGATTATGGACTCTAGAATTTTGCCCACTACCGACGTTAGACTGACTGGTCTGTAGTTACCAGGCTTGTCCTTCTGCCCCTTTTTATACAAGGGAGTAACATTAGCTATCCTCCAGTCCTCTGGCACGACCCCTGTGTCCAAGGAAGATTGAAAGATCGTGGCCAGAGTCCCTGCTATTTGCTCCCGTGCCTCACTTAGTAACCTAGGGTGCATCCCATCCGGACCAGGTGACTTATCCACCTTGAGCGACGTCAACCTTTTTAGCACTTCCTCTCTGGTTATAATTATTCTATCCATTTCTCCTACCCTCTCCTCTAATACCATGGCATTGGCTGTATCATTTTCTTTTGTGAAGACAGAGGCGAAGTACTCATTCAGTACATCAGCCATGCCCTCTGCCTCCACAATGAGATTTCCTCCTAGGTCCCTAATTGGCCCCACCCTCTCCTTGACCAACCTTTTACTCTTAATATGTTGGTAAAAAACCTTAGGGTTCCCCTTAATCTTACTCGCTAATTGTTTTTCATGCAGTCTCTTTGCCCCTCTAACTTCCTTTTTTAGTTCTATCCTACACTTCCTATATTCTGCTTGGTTCCCTTCTGAATTTTGAGCCTGACACGTATCATAAGCCTCTTTTTTTTGTTTGATTTTGGCCCCGATTTCCTTAGTCATCCAGGGAGGTTTGGATGCCTTACATTTCACCTTTGTGGGAATGCTTTTGACCTGTGCCTGAACTATCTCCTCTTTGAACGCTGCCCACTGCTCGTTAGTTGTCTTACCTGCCAATTTTTCTTTCCAATCCACCTTGGCTAGGTCCCACCTCAACTCATTGAAATTAGCCCTTTTCCAGTTGAGTGTCCTCACCTGTGATCGTTCCTTATCCCTTTCCATAATTATTCTGAATCTAACGATATTGTGGTCACTATTCCCTAGATGCTCACCTACAGAAACCTGTTGAACTTGCCCTACCTCATTTCCCAAAACTAGATCCAGCAATGCTTCTTTCCTCGTTGGACTGGAAACATACTGATCAAGAAAGTTGTCCTGCACACACTTCAGGAATTCTTCTCCCTCCTTGCCCTTTACTCTACTATTCTGCCAGTCTATGTTGGGATAGTTGAAGTCACCCATTATCACTACTCTATTAGCTCTGCATTTCTCCGTGATACGCTTGCAGATCTGCTTGTCTATCTCCTCCCCACTATTTGGTGGTCTATAGTATACCCCTAACAGTGTAACTGCACCTTTTTTATTCCTCAATTCTAACCAGATAGATTCGGTTTTTAGTCCTTCTTCCACCTCGTTCCTTTCTAAGGCAGTCACTGAGTCCTTAACTAAAATTGCCACCCCGCCCCCTTTTCTCCCTTCTCTATCCCTCCTGAATACATTATAACCAGGAATGTTCAACTCCCATTCCTGCCCATGCTGGAGCCAAGTCTCTGTTACTGCTATAACATCATATCGCCTCGCAGCAACCTGAGCCTGCAGCTCACCAATTTTATTTCTCAAACTTCGTGCATTTACATACATGCACTCTAAGGCACAAATTACTTCCTCTGCATTTTTCTCCCGTCTTCCCTTTTCCCCTGTCCTCCTTATTACCCCTCCTGTATTTGAACTACTGATCAGTTTCCCACCCTCACCCCCCGGGATTAGTTTAAAGCCCCCCCCACAAAACTCGACAACCTCCCTGCAAGGAGATTGGTTCCAGCCCTGTTCAGGTGTAACCCATCCATTTTGTACAGGTTCCACCTACCCCAGAATTGGTCCCAATGGTCTAGGAACCAGAAACCCTCCTTCCTACACCACTTCTCCAGCCATGCATTGATGTGCCTTATTCTAGCATTCTGGAACTGGCTTGCTCGAGGCACTGGAAGCAACCCAGAGATCACCACTCTCGAAGTTCCACTTTTCAGTTTACTCCCTAGTCTCTGGTACTCTGGTACTCTGGTACTAGTATTACAACCATATCGTATTGCACAGAATGTTACAACACAGAAACAAGCCAGCAACAATAAATTACATTGGTATTGAGCCTTTCACATCAGGAGGACGCACCAAGTAGCTGGACAGTCTGTCAACCAAACTTGTTGTTTGGGATCAAGAGAGTTGGAGGGTAGGGAGGGTAGGGGTAGGAACTGAAGGCACAGTCGAAGAGGAGGTTCTTGAGATGGGTCTTGAAGGAAAGGAGGGGGCAAGGCCAAGGGACTGACATAATCTGAGGCTAGAGACTATTTTTAAACATAATGCCCAACATGAAACCATATTAACTTTTAAGAGGGAATTAGATAAATATCAGAAACATATTTTTGCTCGCCCGTTTCAGAAATAGATTAGCATAGACTGTACAGCATGGAAGCAAGTGATTTGGCCCAACCAGTCTGCGATGATATCTATATTCCACAAGCATCTCTACTCATTCAGAGCTCTCTCCCATACTCTTCTATTACCTCTCTCTCTCTTGTGTAAAGCTCACTGTATTAAAGGGATAGTGGCTGCATGGATACAGAACTGGCTGGGAGACAGAAAGCAGAAAGTGTTGGTGAACGGCTGTTTTTTATGGAGGGAAGTGTGCAGTAGTGTCTCCCAGGTGTCAGTACTGGAACCATTGCTCTTTTTGGTCTATATAAATGACTTAGACTTGGAAAAGGGGGTGTAATTTCCAAGTTTGCAGATGATATAAAGCTAGGAATAGTAGTAAGCAGTGAGGAGGATAGTAGCCGATCGTAAGAGGACATAGACAGATTGGTAAAATGGGCAGACACATGGCAAATTAAGATTAATGTGGATAAATACAAAGTGGTGCATTTGGAAGGAAGAATGAGGAAAGGCAGATGGTAGAATCTTAAAGCGGGTGAAGGAACAAAGAAACCAGGAGGTTCATATAAATAAATATTTGAAGGTGGCAGGACAAGTAGACAAAGCTGTTGCAAAAAGCATACAGAATATATTAGGCTTGATAAATATGGACATAGCATACAAAAGCTAATATGATCCTGTATAAAACACTGGTTAGGCCTCACCTGCAGTACTGTGTTCAGTTCTGGGCATCACACTTTAGGAAGGATGTCAAGGCATTGGAGGGGAATGCAAATGGTACCAGGAATGAGGGATTTGAGTTATCACCGATTTAGAATAGTTGTTAAACGAAACTAAGGGGATGTGAGGAGAATTCTGTTCACACAATGAATTGTTCGGATCTCGAATGCATTAGAATCATAGAATCATAGAATCATAGAATTTTATGGCACAAAAGGAGGCCATTCGGCCCATCTAGTCTGTGCCGGCTCTTTGAAAAGAGCGATTCAATCCCACTGCCCTGCCCGCTCCCCATAGCCTAATAGACCCGTTCTCCCTAAATAAAGATCTAATTCCCTTTTAAAAGTTGTTATCGAATCAGCCTCCACCACCTTTTCAGGCAATGCATTCCAGATTCGAACAACTTGCTGAGTGAGAAAAATTCTCCTCAGCTCCCCTCTACTTCGCCTTGAAACTATTTTAAATCTGTGACCACGAGTCACAGATTCACCCACGAGTGGAAATAGTTTTTCTCTATTTGCCCTGTCGAAACCCCTCATGATCTTATAAACCTCTATTAGGTTTATAATCTTCTCTGCTCCAGAGAGAATAACCCTAGCCTATCTAGCCTCTCATTGCCTGAAAAGGTGGTAGAAGCCAATTAAATAACAACTTTTAAGAGAGAAGTAGATAATAATAATAATCCTTGCATTTGATATAGTGCTTTTTATGTCTTATCGACGTCTCAAAGCGCTTCACAGAATATACTGTAAAGTGAATTGACTGTATATTTTGTGGGCGAAACAGATAGTTATTTGGGGAGGAGAAGTTTGCAGTGCTATGGGAAAAGAGCAGGGGAGTGGGATTGATTTGAAGAGCTTTCAAAAAGCCGGTAGAGACATGATGGGCTGAATGGCCTCCTTCTGTGCTGTATAGTACTATTTTTCTATTATATATCTCACTTCATTTTAATTGAAAAATGCGAGGATTATTATTTACCCTATCTGGTTCAAGCATTACTTCAACAACGTGTTTCAGATTCTCACTATCCTCTGTATGATGATGTTCCTCCTGATTTCTTCCAGTCACTATTTTAAATACTGTATAAAACTGCATGAGGAAAATCCAGGAGAAGGGACTAAATGGAGTTTTGGAGAGTCTGTATGTACAGACATAATGGGCTAAATGGCCTCTGCTGTAAATGTCTACGGGAAGCGTCTATAACAATAATAATAGTGACAGTGTATTGCATACAGGAAGACCTCCCAAGGCACTTCACAGAATATTCTATCAACTGCAATGATTATGTTTTTTTATCGGAGAATTCGGTAACCAATTTGCACCCGGCAAAGACCTGTGTCTTCAGAATACAGGCAATTTACTCACACACAAGTGCAGCTCAGTTGCACAGCACACTGATTGTGAGTGTTCCTGTTAGGAACAATCCATTTAGTCAGTGCTCAAAACTTCATTTCTCAGCTTGCTGATGGTAACCAAAGCACAATGGTCATTAAGGGATGTGAAGCTAGACTCAATCCAAGACTATTTGTGGGACGCTGCTGTGTGCAATTGGCTGCCACGTTTCACCCACATATATAGTCAATTCACTTTACAGTATATAATGCGAAGCACTTTGTGACATCTAGAACATGTGAAAAGTGCTATATCAAAATGCAAGGATTATTATTTTGATCTATTAAAGCCCATCACCGTAAAGTTCAGTTTATTTGCAAGCAAGTGTGGCAGCCCATTTTATAAACATCAATACCCCACAAATAGATATGAAGTGAACGACGGAATTGATTTAGTTGGCCAGAACACCTGGGGAAATGGGCTTTCCAAAGCAGTTCTGGAGTGGCTGCATAATACGTTTATTGGGTTAACATTATACAACATTGCAAATTGGGTTTAACTTTGTAGGTATTCTTCTTCAAAATACACAGTCTCTTGACTATAGAGTAGATCATGTCAAGTGCTTCATGACATCTTGATGCAACAACAACAACAACAACTTCGATTTATATAGTGCCCTCCACGCCGGACAGCATCTCAGAGCGCTTCGCAATAGCGGATCCCGGGACCGAGCCAAGGGCAGGGGTAGAAAGGTGACCAAAGGCGCGGTCGAAGAGAAAGGTCTTCAGCTGGGACCTGAAACTGAGAGAAGAGGGGGCAAGACGAAGGTAGTGAGGGAGGGAATTCCAGAGCCTCGGGGCATAGTGGCTGATAACATGATAAGACATGATTAATGGAGAGGGGAAGTGGCTTAATTTTCCTCAGTTTAAGCATACAAATGAATATTTAATTGTGATTGGGGCATGTGCTAACTCTTCGAATATGTGGTAATTCAGGTTAGATGTGTCAACCTGGCTCAATTGGTTATCTTACCTCTATCTCAGAAGGCTGAAGGTTTTAGCCCTATTGTACTCATAGTCAAGGCGGGCGCTCCATTGCAATCATAGGAAAACAATGTTGCCAGAGCTGCTGTCCTTCAGGTGAGATGTTAAAGTGGAGTCTTATCTGCTTGTTCAGATGGACAGTAAAGATGCCATGGCATTGTTTGAGAAGATAGTATCTCCTGCTTTCCTGTACAAGAATCTGTAAAAAAAATGATCATGATGTGCCTCTTTATTGGACAATGCTGTTTTGACTGCTATATTTGCCTAGAAAATATTATAATAAATTATAATTTACACAAGAACTCTGTGAAGCACTTTGAGGTGACAAGATGTTTTGATGCTTTGAGATTCTTTGGCACGCTTTGTCAAATACAGAAATTTGTTTTACACAGTTGCTGTTATAATAATTCTTGCCTTTGGTACAGCGCCTCATGACAACAATAATAACAACTATAATTTACATAATATTCTTCTTACAGAGTAGCATCCCAGAGCATTTGTCTCAATACGCTTCAAGCATATAATGTAAAATGTACTTACCAATTGGTCCACAATGTTGGTGTTCCACAAACAGCCATTATAATCTAATGTATATAATAATACAATATAACATAATGTGACATGATATAATATAATCCTTGCTGATATAGGGCTTTTCATGTTGTCTGTATGCCTCAAAACGCTTCACAGAATATACAGTAAATTGACTGTAATTTGTGGGCAAAACATGGCAGCAAATTGTGCACAGAAGTATCTAACAAACAGTCATGGTGGTAAAACGTTGGTGGAAATCACCAATTTTATTATTTTTAAAGAAAAGATTATCGAGGGATTATTATCAGGCATGTGATATAAGGAAACTTGTCCAACGTTTCACCCCGCTGAGGAATCTGACACAGGTCTATCATTTACAAAGCGACTGTTCTAACCACTGAGCTACTGGACTCCACAATGGAGTGATCAACTTTATTTGAGGGATTGTTGGCTGGGTCACTGGGAGAAACTCTTTTTTCTGTTGCATCAGGGGTGAGCCTCCAGCTTGAAGATTTCAGTGCTCCCAATCACAGAAAATGTTGGATGAAATAAAATTAAAATACAGGAACCTGTCCTGTAAATGCAGCTTTGGAAGCCGCCTCTAGTTTGCACTGGTGGGTAGGTTGGTTACCAGAGGACACGGATTCAAGATAATTCACAAAAGAACCAGAGGGTAGATTAGGAGAAATGTTTCTACTCAGCGAAGTGTTATGATCTGGAATGCATTGCCTGAAAGGGTGGTGGAAGCAGATTTAATAATAACTTTCAAAGGGGAATTGGAATATATACTTGACAAGAAAACAAATTGCAAGGCTACAGGGAAAGAGAGAGGTAGTGAGACTAGTTGGGTAGCTCTTTCAAAGAGCCGTCACAGGCACAATGGGTTGAATGACCTCCGACTGTGCTGTAAGTTTCCTACTCATAACTCAAAGACATGAAAAGCTACTATTTCACATACAAGGCTATTACAAAATTGTTTTTTCTGGCACACACTATGGGCCAAATGGTTTCCTACTATGCTATATAATTCTATGATAATCACTCCCACGGGAGTGAGAAACAATTGGTTTCTCATCCCCAATCCAATTCAACATCCTTGTCATTACATTTAAAACCCTTCATGGCCTCACACCATCTACCTCCAAGACCTCCTGCAACCCTACTGTTCTGGCTGCTCCCCCTGCTCTGCAAACACCAACCTGCTCATGTTCTCTGAACATTCAGCCATTCAATGCCATTCTGTGGAACTCCTGCCTTGACCCCCTCCCACTCCACCCTTAAAGCCTGCCTTAAAACCTTTTCTTTGATGCATGCTTTTTATCACTTCAACTTCCACCCCCCCACCCCACCCACCTCTACTTCCTCAGCTCAGGCCAAGCCAGTTGTTTCAGATTTTTCTGCAAGATGAATCGTATTGTAACAATGTAAAATTATTCCTCTTACAATGTGTAACCAGTTCTTCTTGATTTCGCTCCTTACACTTTTCAACCTTACTAGTGTTCCATGCAATGGGATCTGGCTCTTTACTTAAGTTTTTGAATGCAAGAAAGCAGAGTATTCAATTTTACTGTTGTCCATCTCCAACAAACTTGTGTTCCTTTATATTTTATGACTTCATAACACTGCACTATTGCTATTTCCCCTCATTTCAGAGGCAACCGCAAACTCACAAATGGCACTGTTTCATATTTTCTAGACAGATATCTAACCCTCGGGTGTTCTGACAACAGTAATTACTTGTTCTGGAACACAGGAAGAATATTGCCCAAGGCTCATCAAAATAACCTCTCATGTTCATTAATGTCATAAACCTCTCTCTACAAGTAGTGCACTGTTGCTCTTGAAATTCCAAGGGAAATACTGCAACACAACAGCCTCGGGAGTGGTCATTAGTTTAGTGTTACAACATTAGAAGCCAATATACTTAGCACCTGTGCACTTTTATTGCCCAAAGTAAACAAAGTCCTTTTTGACATACACATATATTTACAGTGCAATGCAAACTGCTGAATTGGAATATGTTGAATGTATTATTTAATGTTCACCCGGTTTGCTGATGGGATTTAAAATTCCATCGTATTTGCCAGAAGGATTTATTGCTACTTCTTCAGTCAGCCGGGTCTCTGAGACATTCAGGAACCCATCGCCAAGCTTAAGTAAAATTATTGAAAGTTCCACAAATCCTTGGAAATCTCCCTTTGTCTGCAATGTAGTGTGCACTTCCTTCTCAGAAGGTTGTGTCTTGCTAGCCTATTCCCGGAAGTTATCATTTGTAGAAGACAAGAATTGGGGATTCCAGAGTGTGCAGGTTATGACCAGAATTTAACCAACAAAACATGCATTGCTTCCCATTGTGGATACCACTAGCAGGAGTCCCATTGTTTTAAGTAAATATTGCATTTGATATACTTATACATTTGGTGTAGTGCCTTTCTTGTTAGGACTCTCAAAGCGCTTCACAGTACGTACTGTAAATTGCAGTCACTGATGTGTGTAAACTCGCCAATTTATCAGCAACGTCCCACAAACTGCCATGAAGTAAACAACTAATTTTATTTGGAGGATCGTTGGCCTGCACACCAGATAAACCTTGCTCGTTTTTTTGAATAATGCAAAGCGGGAAAGGTAAGCACAGTCAAAGGGGAAGGTTTTCAGCTGTGATCTGAAGATGGACCAGGAGGAAGCAATGTGGATGATTTGAAGCAGAGTCGTCCATAGTTTTACAGAATAGTGGCTTATATACAAATAAACCACAAATATATAATCAATTCAGTTTACTGTATATTCTGTGAAGTGCTATGAGATGCATTGAAGATGTAAAAAGTGCTATATCAAATGCAAGGATTATTTTATTTTTATGTAATTTCCATGTCCTGATGTGGGTCTTGAACCTACAGATGCGAGAGTGCTGCCAACTTTGTAAGCATGAAACCATCGGAATGGTTCTGTTGGGACGTCTTCCTGACCTGAAAGGTGCGATACAAATGTAATTTGTTGTTTGTTGTTGTACTCCACATGCCTCTATTTACCTAGCAGCAGGTAGGAAATTATACCTATTGGAGGTGATGAATGTGTGCTTAACTTAAAGAATGAATTAGACAATTATTTGATTGTGGGGTTGAACAGATGGAGTATACATTGAATAAAATATGTTTAGAATGGACAGGTGGAATTAAATGGTCCTTATCAATCATATACCTTCCTATAACAAAAACAGAAGTTGCTGGGAAAACTCAGCCGGTCAGGCAGCATCCATGGCGAAACGAAAGTGAGTCAAAGTTTCGGGTCCATGACGCTAACCTCCACCCTCGCCCGTCTCCATTGGCTCCCCATCCCCCAGAGGATCGAGTTCAAGATCCTCGTCCTCACCTTCAAGGCATTACACGGCCTTGCCCCGCCCTATCTTTCCGACCTACTCTCCCCCTATAAGCCCACCCGGACCCTCCATTCAGCAGGACTTGGCTTGCTCCAAGCCCCCCGCCCGAACCGCCCCACCATAGGAGGCCGGGCCTTCAGTTTTTCCGCTCCCACCCTTTGGAACTCCATCCCCCAATCCCTTTGCCTTGTTTTCTCCCTTTCCTCTTTCAAGGCCGGTTTGAAGACTTTCCTTTTCGACAGTGCCTTCTGTTCCCCCCCTAATTCTTCAACCTCCCCTACGTTTCTTACCCCCTCCCGAACACTCCCCCACCAGCTCGGGTCACACACTTCCTGTGCAGCGCCTTGGGACGTCCTCCCGACGTGAAAGGCGCTCTATAAGTGCAATTTGTTGTTGTTGTTGACAAAGGGTTGTGGATCCAAAACTTTGACTCACTTTTGTTTCTCCATGGATGCTGCCTGACCTGCTGAGATTTCCCAGAAACGTCTGGTTTTGTTTCAGATTTCCAGCATCTGTAGTATTTTGTGTTTATATACATTCCTATGTCCATCACAATTTAAATAATAATGATTATAATAATTCTTGCATTTGATATAGTGTCTTATCACGATATTGAGAATTGCAAAGTACTTCTCCATATATATTGTAGAATGAATTGACTGTATTTTTTGTAGGCGAATTTCCTGTTATTAACACTGCTCAGTGCATCAGTAACTAGAGGATATAAATCTAAGAACATCTCCACAGTACCATCAGAAGAAATATCTTTACAGACAGGGTTATTGAAAGAAGGAAGGAAGACATTGCTAAAAATAAAAGTTGAAGCATATTTCACAATAGCTTTTAAAAAAGAATTTAAATATCCATTGGAAAGGAAAAAAATATAAAAGTTTTGGAGTAAGCCTTTAGAAATGGATGAAACACTCAGCTGGTACACACACAATGATAGAAAGGCCTTCCGTGCTGAAAAGGTCCATGATTCAGAATTGTGGCTGACAATTGGATCTCTCAAGATGGGAGATGCATTTGTTGGATAAGTCATTATACGCAGGACCCATTTGCCTATTCTTCAGATTGGTGTTTATGCTAATATACAGTCAATTCATTTTCCGGTATATTCTGTGAAGCGTTTTGACACATCTAAAAGACGTGTACAGCAAAGATATATATCAAATGCAAGGATTATTGCTATTAATAACAACAACAATAATACAACAACAAAATTACACTTATAGAGTGACTTTCACATTGGGAGGACGTCCCATGGTGCTAATAATAACAATTATACGAACAATAATACTTGCATCTGATATAGGATATAACATCTTATCACATCATTTAGATATCTCAAGGTGCTTCACAGAATATACGTACTGTGAATTGAGTTAATTGTCTGGGTGAAAAGTGGCACAAACAGTTATGTATTGAATGACTAATTTATTGTAATTATTTATTTAAGCGATTATTATCATTAGAAAGTGATCCACCAATCGACTGATAGCCAGATTCCTTCATATAGCTAGGTAAACAACACAACTTGCACTCATATAGTGCCCTCCATGTAGGGTAGCGTCTCAGAGCACTCAACCGACCCTGACTCCGAGCTGCAGTGGTGGGGGAGAGGTGGCTGCAGGCATGGTCGAAGAGGAAGGGCTCTTCTAAACAGAGGTGTACGGAGTAAGGAAACATGCCTAATGTTTCACCATACTCCAGAATCAAACCCAGGTCCTCTAGCTTGCAAAGAAAATACTCTAACCAATATGCTATGATGATCCCAAGATGGCATTTGGAAATGGAATGATAGTTTCGCCCAGTGTCCTTAAAATGAATTGATCATCTCATGGCTATTTGTTGGATCTTGCTGACAGCAATGGCTGTTGAGTTTATTGACCTTTTAACCCGATAAGGTGTTATAAAAACACAAGTTATTATCTACAATGACATTTGCATTCAGTACCTTTTCTGTTTGTTTTAGCTGTAAGTTATGTGCAGTGTGGTGATATAATCTTTTGGAATAAATCAACCACATTGGCTCTATTTCATATTTCATACTGTAATGCACCATGTGGAGAAAACAAATAACAAAGATGTTTTGACTTAATCACCATTACCAAGCTCAGTATCATGAGCAGCCATTTGAGGGCTTCTTGTGAAGCTGAAATGTGAACCACAGCTGCACCTACCAATGTATTATCTAGTATAACACCATTGTAAAACTGTACTTCATGTTCCCAGGTCAGTGCCACTTTTCCATCACAACTGAACTCTGCAGTGGATTACCTCTGAAATATTGTTATGAATTCAGACAGAGAAGTCAGAGATGTAATAATAAGAATTCTTGCATTTGATATAACGACTTATCATGTCTGTAAGACATCTCAAAGCACTTCACAGAATGTACTGTAAAATGAATTGACTGTATATTTTGCGAGCGATATCAGTGACCCAAGGCCGTACGCAGGGGGGGTGCGACGGGTGCGTACGCACCCCCCCAAATTATAAAAGGTCCACATTTTCCGGGGTAGAGAATTGTATTTTTTATCAAATTTAAATACCAAGTAAATTTATTGAACATTTGTGCAACAATCAGTTCTTCAAAACTATGTATAAATTATAAACTCACATCTTTGAATGATTTAGTATTAATATAAAATTATCGAGTCGCACACCAGAATCGGCGTCTCCCCAAAACATACCGCGTCGATAGACCAGTCCATGACGCGGCGAGTCTGTGACTCGTGATTGGATAAACATTGGCGCCAAGACTCAAATCTATCCTCGTTTGGAAATCATCCCGTAAACAGCCACAAGGGGCAGCACCAATTCTGGAGTTAAAATCATCTTTTCATCTGATCACCGTAAGTAAAAATTGCTCAAGTTTTGAGAGGTGTGACTGTAATGCTAGCAAACAATGACAACATATGTACAAGCTTCTGAGAAATTAAAGCTTTTGAGAACCCAACAAAAAAGTTATTTGTGTCTGGACGGGAATGCCTATCTTTAACAAAAATACTCATGGACGTAGGCCTATGCTTTAGCGCCTATTCCACGTGGTGTGTCAATCGGAAATCATCCCGTATACAGTCACTACATAAAAAGGTAGCAACACTTTGTGGAAGCTGAAATCGTATTTTAATCTGATAAATGTAAGTAAAAATGACTTAAGTTTTGATAGGCGTGTTTCTGAAATATCATGTTTCTTGTTTTGTCTTGATTATCACATTTGATTTATATTATTAAAGATGTATTCCTCTAATTAAAAATAGCTTTTAGAGACGTCCACTGGCATGCAAAAAACATATGACCGCAAAGATAAACAGTGCGACTTTATTTCACATTCAGTTTTGTACCCAGAGTGAAAAAACATCAATGTCGCACGAATTTGGCATAAAAATAGTTTCACCATCATCTGATCGAGCGAACTCGGGCATTGACAACCACACTTCTGCACTGATCCCTTCTCTCCATGCAGCCTGACAACTCCCGCCCGCCAATACCCCAATCGCGCTCCAGAGTATCGAGTATTCGACCTTCCCAAAAAATTTAGACACGGACTACCGGGGAAAATAAAAACACTGAATAAATAATGATGCTCTTAAACACCAAGGGCATGAAACATTTACCGTTCATATTGGATCTTCTGAACCGATTAAATAAGACCTCAAACTGTGTAAAACGTCGGAGCCTCGAGGGGGCCTCGGGGGCAGCCCCCAAGCCCCCGGCCATTGTTGGTCCCATCACTAGCAATTCGCACCCCCCCATTAAACATACTGCGTACGGCCCTGCTGACCTGTTGCCAGAACTGACAGAATTCATTCAGAAGCCACATTATTATTCATAGGACGTGAGGATTTCTGCTTGGTGTAAAGGTAAAAAGTCCAAACTTAGAAAATTACTCTTTTATAGCTCTCCTGCTTGCATCTGAAATTATGGTACTTTTAGTAGAATTTTCCCTCATTATCTCCAGGGAAAGTGGCACTATAATGGTACAGAAATGTGCCCTCTTGTAGGTGATTTTGATCTTATCCTACAAGGATGTGGATAAACAGATAATTCACTTCCTACCCTCTCTACCCTCTACCCCTCCTTGATCCCACCCACCCTCCATTTGGATCCTAATGATCCTGACTGTTCACAGCCATGGGATATTTTCCGGATGTGAAAAGCACTTGATAAATGTAATTTTGTATTGCATAAAGAATTTCAGTCTTGAAAATAGATATTTCATAAAAGAACCTACATAGGTATATGATATATATGTTAAATGGGATTAAGAAACTGTACCCATAGTAATAATAATAATAACTGCTTTGAGTTTAATCTCTCAATAATATTTAGTCCCGTAGCTCAATGGTTAGAGCACTCGCCTTACAAGTGGAACATCTGGGGTCAGGTCCAGGCAGGGTGAAACCTTGGGCAAGTTTCTTAACTCCATCCACACGCCTAATAATAACAATCCCTCAAAAAAAATTGTCCATTTCAATCCGTGCTCTTTTGTGGGACACTGTTGTGCACAATTGGCTGACACGTCTCATCCACATAAATGCAGTCAATTCACTTTACAGTATATTCTGTGAAGTGCTTTCAGACATTTGGAAAATGTGAAAAGCACTATATCAAATGCAATGATTATTATTTATAATACTCTTTAATTTAAAATATGATTAATACTATTATTAAATAACATTGTTCCTTACACTTGATATAGCACCTTTCATGTCAGCACCTGGTTCACAGGTTTATTATCAAGTGTAGTGACTGTACATTTTGTAGACAAATGCTGCAGCCACAATACAAATTAATAATTTTATCCATGGGGATTGTTGGACAAGACACCAGG
Source organism: Hydrolagus colliei (assembly GCA_035084275.1). Lineage (NCBI taxonomy): Eukaryota > Metazoa > Chordata > Chondrichthyes > Chimaeriformes > Chimaeridae > Hydrolagus > Hydrolagus colliei. Next base: position 31,141,483 of record CM068744.1, read on the forward strand.
AGAAACCAACCTTCTCTGTTTGAATAGTTCCATGAGGTCTTATAGCACAATGAGGCAGACAGCATCTTAGTTTTATTGTGGATCCAAATGATGACAACTCCAACAATGGAGCATCCCTGTACAATGTCCTGGAATGTCATCTGAGATGGTAAGTTCAAAGGGGGTTAATCTGTAAGTAAGGCTTCACTTTACATGCTTTTCACGTTAAGCTACTTAGCTGATTTAGGCTGACATACTTTGTTGATATAATCAGCTAGGAAACTCCCCCAAAGCCGTTACATGGCAAGCAACACATAATTATTTATAATGTTGTCCTTTACTGCAGAGTAACAGTTACCAGCTGCTTATTGCAATTGGTCCTATTGGGAAAGTATCTGAACCAATCCTAATATTCTCAACTGGAATAATATTCCTTGTCTGATGATAAGCATTTGTAAAAAAAAGTTATTTAATTGGCTCGGTTTCCATGATTGTATTCAAATGCATCTAATAGTAGGTGTTATTGTCATAAAAGACCACAGGGGCAACTATTCATACAAAACAGCAATATATATTTCATTCTGCCCAGCTGCTGTGTTGCCATGTTGTACAAAAGGGAATTTTCTACTGAAACATTACAGGTTGGCATTAAAATATAAAGATGTAAAGAAATATGAATAGCCTACAGTCTATGTTAAGCATTTGTTCAACGGAGTATTGCAAAGAAATGGACCTATACACCAATCTGAAATTCCACCTTGTTTTAGTCGATTAAATCATTTATGTTTTACAATTTAAAATTAGATTGAATTGCAAAGAAAATGTGTTCTTTATTCTTAATTTGGAAGCTGAGTTTCCACAGTTCTTAAACTGAATTGACTTTCAAATTAAAACTCAATTAAAAAAATCACAATTACTCGTAAGCTTAAATTTTAAGGGAAACTGATCTACAAATAGGGGGATTTGGGGTCTTTGCCCGGTGTACACTTGAACATTGAAGTCACATTGCATCCAATGTTTTACATGCTGTTTACTCACTTATTAAATTATTAATTGAAAATCTGAGGATTTTTTAGTTTTGCATGGCAAAAGCAAGAAATATTCTGTGATTGACAGGTTTGATTTGAATTCAGTATTAATGATTATAGAAAGAAAACTTAAGTATGCCTTTCAATTTCTGATGTACTTTGAATGAGTATGTTGGATTCCTCTATATATCATCAACGTTATATGGGTTTCCCTTAATTCCTCTCAATCTTAGTAATTAAAACTAGTTTTAGATTGCACAGAATTGCTGAAAATTCTTACATTCACTCTTAACTTGGAAGCAGTTTTTTTTAATTGCAGGAAATCTTCAAATTTAAAAATGTTCATACTTCTGCAAGATCTTAAAACAGAAATAGTCTTTGACCTGCAGACATCTCCAAGTACAGGATTTTGGCCTCTTAAAGAGAAAGTTTTTTTTTCAAAATGGGGTTTGAGTAATGTAGGAGCTGAGATGCAGATTAACACCTTTTATCAAGGATAAGACCTGAAACAACGCAGTAAACCCCCAGCTGTGTACTGAATTGTCAACAAAGACCGTATTGTTTCCAAGTCCCGAAGTGAGAATCCGCAACCTTCTGACTCAGAGATGAGATTGACACTAAGTGAGCCAGGCTTAACACATACAATGCTTTCCAATAGGAAGAAAGAAGACAAACCTCTCTACTGTGGAGCCTCCGTGCCCAATTACAGCTTCTGAAGAAGTCAAAGGCTTTGCATTCAAATGAATATTTTCAGTAATAAAATATATCCCTGCTGATATTTTAAACTTCATTTTAATTTCGAGCTGTTGCCGAACTTTATTTCTGAATGTAATTTTGGCAGCCAAAAGAGCGCTGAAAGCTGCAAAGACGTTCACACTTGGGAGAATGCACATGGTTAGAATAGTGATGAATTGCATCTGGAGCCTAGGAAACTGATCATCGAAGCTGTAATGCTGAAAGTGTTATCAAGCTCATATTTCCCCTACAAACAGAGAAGAACAATTTGTTTAATGGTTGATGTTTAACTACCATTCAGAATGTACAGCAATGAAGCCTGCTGTCTGGCAGGAGCAACTCGTATTCATTTGAAGTGGTCTTCTTCAGCAGCCTCTTATCTTCAGCAAACATTCGTCTGTCATTTACTGCTCACAGTTTGGGGTGAAATCGAAAAGTGAGTTTTTGTTGGAAAATATTTTCAGTTTTCAAAAAAGCTCAGTCTCATCTAAAAGGGTGTCACTGGGCATGGGAATTTGAAAGCAATCTAAATTTCAACTTCAAAGACAGCCGAAAAAAAGACAGCACAGGGTAAGGGTTGTGAAGAGTGATTTGGGAATAAACATCAGTAAGTGTTTAATCCTCGCATTTGATATAGCACTTTTCACAACTTCTGGATGTCTCAAAGCGCTTCACACAATGTACTATAAATTGAACTGACAGTGCAGTTGTAGGAGAAACACGGCAGCCAATTGCAACAGCAATCCACAAATAGTGGTGAATTAAGGGTCCAATTTATTTTTTTCATGAGGACCCTTATTATCAGTAAGGTAACTTCCCCAAGATTTCACCCAGCCGGGAATTGAACCTAGGTCCCTCGCTAGCAAGTGCTCTAACCACTGAGCTACAGGATCCATATGAGCAAGCATTTCTTCAGATTTCTGAAAATGGATTAAAATTTCTTGAGGATAAAGGTAGGGACCTCCAATGTACTAAGTATTACTGAAGTGTCTATTTTCTTAGCAATTTGTAACATGCAGAATTCCATGAATTGTTGAATCCAGTCTTTTTGAAATCAGTTTTCTGTAGTTTTTAAAATAAACTTATTTCATTCAATCTTGTGAGGCATTTTGCGATTTTTTTCCAGATGTGAAAAGCACGAGATCAAATGTATAATTTGTTATTTTAAAGTCTCAGCTTCTTAAGAACTTGTGATATTGTGGATGCTCTGTAATGATAATAAAATAAATCGAAACCCAGGTGGGATTTCCATTCTTGAAGGTCATATATATCTTGGTGTTCAAAAGGGAGTTTGATAGATATCTAAAAAACGGAGCAAAAAACAGGAGTATGGAGAAAAAGAAGGTAAATGGGACTGAAAGGATTGCTCTTTAGAAGATGACAGCCCAAACCCATTGAGTCGAATGGCCTTCTGTGATGTAAAGTGCTATGCGAGTATGCATTTATTTATCCTACAATTGTATTTCTTGCAAACTAAGTTTAGATATATATATATATATATACACTATACATACTGTATTTGGATTTTTTTAATTCCATAAAATTAATAGTAGGAATTAAATGTAAAAAGGATTCTCAAATCTAATAGAAGGATAATAGTGTATTTGCATCGGATTTTTTCTCCTGCACAATAATATATTTAGTGTTAACAGAAGTTTATAAATGTTTTAGGAAATCATTTTAATAGGAACAGTCAAATGAGGTCTTATTCTATATCTCAGTCAGCAAGAACAAGCAGCACCCAACTGCTCCTAAATTGGCACAAACTAGTATTAACCTCACTCACTTTCCAATAGAGCAGTGAAAATAAAAGTCACAACATCAAACATTGGGCATTTTGCTGAGTTTTATGATGAACCACATAGCAAATAGGCTAGGTCAACCAATTATATTTCAAATGTGTGGCTTCACCACATTATTGCCATTATTAAATTACTAAATTATTACACTTATTTAAATTATTAAATTTATTGGGATTTCGTCCACAAAATATAAAGTCAATTCAATTCATTCTAAGAACTGCTTTGAGATTTCTCAATGATGTGATAAAACACTATATCAATTGGAATGATTATTACTTTTATTATTACAATTTTTTTCTAGAATGAATAATTATTACTGTTCTCCATTCCACTGTACTTCAATTCTTAACCTTGTTGAACAAAAACTTTCCTCATCATTTTGTTTGTTAACTATCAAAAATATCAAAATGTTTTCCTTCACAAAAACATGGATCTGTATCATTCTGAAATATTCAATGAAATGCCTAAATAATCCTTGCATTTAGCATTCAACTTCATCACATTGTTTAGAATTTCAATCACATCAGAAGAATATCTGTGAAGTATAGTGAGTGTATTTTCTAGGTAAAATTGGCAGGCAGTTTTCAAACAACAATGTTCCAAAAAGAGGCATGAAGTGAATGATAAATCCTTGTGTTGTTGTTGTTGCTGTTGTAAGTCCACCTGAACAGGCAGATGGGACATCAGTTTATCATTTCACCAAAGGTACAGCACCTCTGACAATGCAGTGCTGCCCAATATTGCATTAGAGTGCCAGGCTGGATAGTGACATGGGCTCAAACTCACACGTTTCTGATTCAGAAGCGAGAGTGCTACCAGCTGAGCCAGACTGACACCTTAATACACCATGAACAATCTGAATAATATACTGTGGGCAATATTGGTAAGACAGAGTATTAAATTATAAATCATGTACATCACAAATAACTATAAATTATCATTAAATATCATTTTAGAAAGATATTTCAAGTAAGCAAACAACGCATTTGGTTTGTAAAAATTAGATCTCAATAATCTTTGAATTTATGGTTTTAAGTTTAACAAACATTCATTTTTGAAAGGGTAATTAAAGATGTGAGAAGAACGCAAATTTGCATAAGGAAGATTTTGAAAACCGAAATTAGGAATATTACAATTGGCAGCATCATCATGTGCTGCAATTTCAACAATTAATAGGTCATCTTTGACAACAATTAGGATCTGTAGTCAGTCATGTGGATAATTGGAAAAAAGACAATCAAAAATAAAGTTGATGTCAGCGACCAAAATAATGTGCATTTCTTTACAGCAAAATATTCAGTAAAAGTTTCTATTTCCCTTTGGTATACACAATAGACCCTCTAGATGGATCCATAGCATAGCAAATCTCTATATTACTTTTGAAATCTTAGGTGCTCTCAAAAGTGCCTGCAGACCCTTTTAAAAACTACAGTCTGCAGTCACAGAAAGCCAAGGTCAACTGTAAACCTGCAGAGGAAGGGGTTAAAAGCATCTTTTTTTTCCTAGGAATGTGGAATAGTTAAAACACAAACCTTGTTCATTGCTTCTGCTTGGCACCTGCAAGGCAACATATTGAAATTGAAATCACGAAGCTTTCTGAACCTGGGAGAAATAGGGAACACTGAGCCTTTTAAGGTTTAAGCTGATATAAACAAAGGGGCCTCAAATCCATGTGTTGTTACAGATAATTTGTCCAAAATGGATTTGGAGCTAATTTCTTCATGAATGCAATTGGTTATAGTTACATTCAAGTCAGAATCATCTAACCTATTGCAACTTTATTATTCTTAATGCAGCTTTTCAGAACATCACAAATTATGCTGTCAAGACAGTATCTAGTTTGACTGGATGGTTCACTTAATAAAGAGCAAAACAGGAAAAACCTGGAGAATAGGAGTGCTTCTGTCTGTCACACGAGCATAGAGGGCAAGATAAGATGGAATAAACTGTGAAAGCTGGAAACTTGAAAGAAAAACAGACAAATGCTGAAAATGCACAGCGCAAGTCAACCAGCATCTGAAAGCGAAAGATAGGCTGACATTTTGCGGCTGATCCTTCATCACTTGACAAGACAAGAGTCCTACCTAAAGCTTCAGATTTTATCAGTTAGTGAGTCGATAGAGGTGCAAATGTGTTTTGTGAAGTTTAGTTGCAAATTAGTGAACCCAGACTTCTGTGAAGTGAAAGGCTGTGCCTGTATACTAATGTTGACTTTATATTGCCGGAAGCTGCAGGATCAATTCTAAAATGAACACAGTATTTGGAGAATAATTACACGTCACATTTATTGGCAGACAAATCAAAGGGCATACATGCTTTCTGCAACAACAATTATATCAGTGCCAACGTATTGTATGTAGATGCATTTCAGGACCTGGAGTTCCGTAGTTCAGTGTTTAGAGCACTTGACTCGCAAGTTAGATGACCCAGGTTTGATTCCTGGGCAAGGCAAAATGTTGGGCAAATTTCTATATTCTACATGCCTGTTTACCTAGCAGTAAGCAGGAGCACATTTGTTAGTCAATTAGTGGACTGCTTTTCTGGGATTAATAATCCCCACAAAAAATAATCACCAATTACAGTATATCACTTTGAAATGTCTTGAAAATGTGATAAGCCGCTATATTAAGTACAAGAATTATTATTATTAAGTCAATCTTCTTTGACTAAGGCTTTTGCTCATCTTACTGTGAACTAAATATGATTGTGCACTTGAAGGCAATAATGGTAGCCCTATTACAGACACCAAACAATATATCAAAACATACATAAAATAAAGGGGAAAGAAAATCAATGATTATTGGTCTAGTACACTGAGAAAAGTTCCCTTTACTTTTTCAGTAAAACGTTAGATTTTTAACATCTGTGTGAACTGGCAGACATGACTTCAACTACTGGGCCTTTAGGCCTTTAAAAAGTGTTTCATGGTTTCTCTGCCTGATGCTCAATAATAACAACAAAAGTATGTTTATAATAATATAGGTACCCCGCCCCAACCGCGGCCTCGTCAACCACAAAACTCACGCATCCACAATTTGCTAAATGCGACAACTCTTGCTAACCACTGCTTATAACCCTTGCTTATCCACGGGTTTTAATACTAACACTAGCGTTTAGCACTAGGACCCAGTTGCATCAACCAGCCTCGATGTTGCTTCGTGCTAGCGTATAGCACTAGGACCCAGTTGCGATGTTGCAATCAGCCAGCGACAACGCTTCTCTCTTAGGATTGAGGTAAATAACAAATTTATTGTCACTTCCCTGCATCCTCTCTCTCTATGTGTGTGTATCTCTCTCTGACTCACCTTCTCTCTATTTCACCTTCTCTTCCTCCAACCCCCCCTCATGCACCCCCACTTCTCTCTCTCACCTTCTCTTCCCCCCACCCACCCCTCCGCCTCTCTCTCTGTCTGTGTCTGTATCAGTCAGTCAGTCAGCCAGCTCCTCCCAGCCCTCCGTGTCACCCACCATACCTTCTTCATTGATTTCTCTCTCTCACTCTGTAGATCAGTCAGACAGTCCACCCAGCCATCCATGACACCCCTCCCCCCCACCCTCCATGTCTCTGTCTCTCTCTCTCTCTGTGTAGATCAGTCAATCAGTCAGACAACCTCGCAGATTGCTGCAGATCCTGGCAGCCAATGCGCCCAAACTTACTCCCCCTATCCCCATGTATGTTATAATGTATGTGTTTTTTTGTGTTTAGTTTTAGGAAGCACAAAGTTACTCCCCCTATCTCCATGTTTCACATAGGGCCCTGCATTTTCCAACCGCGATTTTACCAACCGCGGAGGTTTAGAGGAACGTATCCTCCGTGGTTGGGGAGGGATACTTGTACTTGCATTTGATGTAGCACCTCAAAGTTCCTGTAAACTGCAGTGAATGTATATTGAAGGCAATATTCTCACGAACTGCCTTTCAGTAAATGAACAATTTATCTGGAGGATTCCTGGACACGAGGAAAAAATCTTGTCTCCTTTCAAACAGCATCACACGATCTTCAACCTGAGCAGGGAGTCAAGACTGTCAATATCGTACATAAAGAATATAATCTCTAAAAAGTTCATGTAAGCCAACATATAAGCTCTGTCCAGACCACAATCTTCTGACACAAAGGCAACAGTGCAAATGACTGAGCCACGCTGACACCACACAGGTTATGGCAATGCTGTAGAGAGCTTCTACAACCATAATTGTTCCTGTGATCAGAGGCATAAGGTAAACTCACCAACGCTTAATTATTTCAAACAATCTATTTCAGAAACCTTGCTGGTGTTCGATAAGTGACAAAAAGGCTCCACAGAAACAGTGCTGTGAAAATTGCAATCTGTGATGTGTTAATCAACACTAGCGACTTGAATAGCCAATTTGCTGTTCATTGGTCCAATGCTATAGTATCTGAGTGCACAGACGTAGAAACAAAATTGGATTAACTCAATGAGTAAATCAGCACCAAGGTGCAATTTCTCTCCAAGAAAGTTTCTAAATTTAATGCAATTTTCTGTTGCCTGTTACTACAATTCAAACATTTATTCATTTCAACTTGTGGCTACTTTTGAGTCAAAATACCTATTTCTTACAGTATCTGTAGTGCTAGAAACAACTTTTAACATATTTTCCTTTACTCCCACCGAGTCACGCATCTGAGAAACTTTTGTAATATAATGAGTCCCATCTCGGAACCAAGCTACTGTTGGTACCATTTTATATAGTCCTTTATCATACAGTAGAAACAAGTCAAACACAGCCCTATCACACACCAGATACAAGTCCCTAATTTGCAAGACCTTCTATGGGTGGGAGAATCTGCTTATGCAATATAATACAATACAAGCTATATTTGTATTGTACCTTTTACATTTTGAGATGTATCTTGAAAGTGGGGAGGGAGTTGGAGGGACTCCAGGATAGAATTTTGGAGTGCGGGGGCGGAATGGCAGACAGGATATGAAGCAAGCTAGTACTTGGAGAGTGAAGTTGCTCTCAGCTTTATCTAAATTACTAACTTCTGAAAGTAGTTGCTTTGAAGGTCTGCCAGAGCTTTGAGAAAGCATTTGCGTAATTCCTACCAGAAAAGACCCTTTCAGCACAAACACCTGATCAAAATATTTGAGCACCAAAGGACTGAAATCAGGATGTGGTGCCTTGGGACGTCGTCCCAATGTGCAAGGCGCTATACAAATGTATGTTGTTGGTAGTGGTGGTCTTTTCGTTGGAGTCAACAGAGAGAATAATTGTCACCACTGAAGGAGTCATGACTTTCACTCAAACTGTTTCAATCACTTGGGCTCTAATGGATACATCACACTGTCAGTGCCCTCACCCTACTTTGCCCTACACTTTACACTGGACATGTGAAACCATATGTTGGATGACTAACCTGTTGATTCTGCTAGTGACTACATTTCTCATGGAATCCATTTGCTGATGTTCTATCCCCCTAATTCGTCTCTCAGGCTCCTTGGTGATTGGAACTGTTTCTTTCCTCTCTCCTATGCCATTCTGCCCCCACACTCCACTTTTTGTGAAATTTCTATTGCTGCAAACATAACCAAGGGCTAATAGCTACTTTCAGCACCAGAATTCTAATTGAGCGGCTGTTGATTTAATGGAAAGAACAACTGCAAATTGCGTTTATATAGCTCCTTTCATATCAGGAGGTGATGGACTGTTGAATATTTGCACTTGAGCTAGTTGCTGGATTCAAACTGGATATCGGCAGATGACCAGCGAAGAAAGTCTTAAGATACTGCCTGAAGGAGGCACAGGGAGGCCAAGTGAAGAGACTCAGGGATAGAGGTCCAAAGGGTAGGGGCCTAAAGAGTGAAAGCCAAATTGCTGAAGACGGGAAGGGCAGGACAAGTGCATCACGCAGGCTAGTGCTTGCTGAGCAAATGAAGGAAGAAGGATGGTAAGGTTTTAGCTGGTTGCAGAAGAAGGGTGGGACAAGACTGTGGATAGCTTTTAAAGTGACAATGAGGATCTTCAGCTCTATTATTACTAGCACTAGTAATAATAATAATCATAATAATAATTATCCTTCCATTCTATATAGCACCTTATCATGTTTTCTAGATGTCTCAAAGCATTTCGGAGAATGTATGGTAAAGTGAATTGACCATATTTATTGGCGAATCATGGCAGCCAATTACACACAGCAGTGTCCCCAAAACAGTCATGGATTGAAGTGACCAATTTATTATTGCTTTTTGTCTTGAGGGATTATTATCAAGTGTGTGGAGTAAGGAAACTTGCCCAAGGTTTCGCCCTGCCACAAATCAAACCCAGGTCTCTCATTTGCAAGGTGAGTGCTCTAACCACTGAACTACAAGACTCCACATCCACTGGGGATGGGAAATCAGAGAAGATAGAGGAGGATGTGGGTGACAGAGCTTGGTGTGGGAGAAGACACGAATAGCAGAGCTCTAAATAATTTGCAGCATGTGGAGAGAAGAGTTGGGAAGTCCAGCTAGCAGGGAGTCAGTGTAGTCAAGGCCTGGAACAGTTTGTAAGTGAAGAAAAGCCTCCAAGCAGCATGAGAAGCTAAGGTTTGCATCATCAAGTGGTTAGCAACGATCCACATAAAATTTTCTCCATCTTGTTAAAATGCAAGCTATAAACTAATAGTGACCCAACGAAAAAAACAAACTCAACTGACCACCCTGCTCATTAGTACTGTCTCTTTGACTTGAGTTTCCAAAAATAGTAACTACACTTTACAAAAAATCTTGTGAAGCCCTTTGGGATAGCTCAATAACTTGATAAGACACTATGTCAATTGCAATGATTATTATCATAGATACAATCTCCTTCACATTTCAGACTTCACAGACACTTCGACATAACTCTCTATGTTGGAAAGATGGGAAGATACAGTGCTTAAAATATCACCCCTCAGATGTTCTAGATGAAGATCAAAAACACCTTCAAAGAATTGCTGCAGATTCACAGTCCATTGATATATGTATTGTTCATGGCTGCTGCCAGTGAGAGGGTTATCATTAGGCAACACTCATTGTCATTCTTTGTATGTTTCTGGTCATTTTTAGGGGCATTAGTTTAGTTTGTAGATCATGTAGCTTTGGGAGTACACCAATATCAGGAAGTAAAAGGAGAAGACAGAAAGACTGGAGGTGAGAGAATGCCCTGTAAACATGTGGAGCTCCTGTGGCTCAGTGGTTAGAGCACTTGTCTTGCAAGCTGGGGAGACCAAGCTGGGCAGAACTGTGTTCGAATCTGGGTGAAAGCTTGGGCAAGTTTCCTTACTCCACACGCCTAATAATAATCCCTCCAAAAAAAACCACAATAATAAAATTGGTCATTTCAATCCACGATTGTGTGTGGGACACTGCTCTATGCAATTGGCTGCCGCGATTCGCCCACAAGTATATACAGTCAATTCACTTTACAGTATATTCTGTGAAGCGCTTTGGTATGTTGATAAGATGTGGAAAGCGCTATATCAAATGCAAGGATTATTATGATTATTATTATATTGAGCACTGTGAGAGATTATAAATATATTGTAGCCTTGGATGGAATTATGATATATTTACAATAACCATTTAGTACATTGGAAAGATGTAGTACATTGGTCTGTATAATTTGCTTATTCAATTTCCCATAAGATTCATTCAATATATACCTAACTCTAATATCTCTGTATCCTTCTAGGTGATAGGAATTATTCCAATATGCACTTTTCCACAAATCTGTGCTCCCTGAACTACCATCTCCTCCAAATCTTTTTGTTTTAATAACCTTGCACAAAACCCCCAGTATTAATCTGAAGCATTCCCATGGTACAGCATAAATTTCAAGTGGCAGAGCTGTTAAATGAATGTCAAATCTATTCAGTACATGCTCGCTTACTGTTGAGAATAAAATGTTTCCTGCAATTCAATGCAACATGGAAATTGCAGGTTCCCAGGGAGGATGGAAAAAGGCACAGAATCATCTCCAACAATAATCTTGAAGTTTTAAATACTAAATTGATAAAGTTTGCTCTCCATAAGCAGCAGAATTCTCAAATTTTGTTTGTTGAAGCTGTAGGAAACTTGCAAATGAATTTTTATTTACCTCTGTTAGAAACCAATGCCCCTTTATTCCAATTCTACTAAGTTTGCCTAGAAAACACCCAGTACCTCCACTTTAAGCTATATCCTGTGACAACCTCTCATTGTGAAAAACACTTTTCAAAATGTAAGGATGATGATATTGATGATTAATATTAAGATTACTTTTATTGTGTTACATGGAGATTTAAAGAATAATGCAGCATGGAAACAGTCTGTGACAATGCTTCTACTCAACTTAAACACACTCCACTCTTTTTCCCTTCTCTATTCCCTATCTTGGAAGAGGGACATGGAAGTTTCATGTTTTCTCTTAAATATATTGTTGGTATTTGCTTCAATCATGGCTTTCAGGAGTGAGTTCCATCCTCTCACCATCTACTACATGAAAAAAGTTGTTCCTTGACTCTCCAATAGTTCTTCTTCTACTAGTTATCTGCTTCCAGCTACTCATGCCCTGTAGTTTTGGACTCACCAACAAGTGGATAAATACAGCTGAACATCCACATTATTGAATAGCAACTTTGACAATCCACACTTAGCATGTTTAGTAGGGTCTGTCGATATGGAAATTTTCCGATTTAGATATATCGATAGGCTCATATCGAGATATACCGAAATATCGATATTTTCGGTTTTTTCGTACTGCGCATGCGTACGCGGCGCGCATGCATTCCCGGTGCGTGCGCATTCGGGGCCTATCTCCTCAGGAGGTAAATGTCTTTCTCACTCTGTGTCTCTCACTCTCTCCATCTCTGTGTTTTTCTGTCTGTGTCTCTGTGTCTCTCTCACATCCCCCCCATCTCTACCCCCACCCCCCCCCCCCCCCCCCACGTGCATTGTGTATAGAGATGAGCATTCTGGGTCTTGTAGTTCAGTGTGCGCGCATTCCGATTTTTTACCTCGATATATCGATTTTTCGGTATATCGATATTTTTTAAATGCCTATATCAGCGTATCGATATGAAAATTATATCGGGTTTTAGCGATATATCGCTGGACCCTAATGTTTAGCAGCAAAGGGAATATCAGAGGTTTCAAGTGTCCCTTTATTGCCATCAATGTATTTAACAGTGTTTCAATGGCTTTACACTATCCATGGGCTTTTAAAAAATTAATCTGACATAATTTTTGACTCAGACATTTCCCTTTCCCTTTTAAAGTTTATGCAAAATTGCTGACTGAAATTATCAAAACATTAATTTTCTCTCATGTTTTAATTAATTGTCTTGAAATCATGAAGTGATACATACAGAATTTCTAATAAACACATGCACTCTTCTTCCTGAGATTAATAAAGGTGAATTAGGAATAGGAATTTTTTAAGACACCTAAATACTTAATGCGGCTGTGTGAATTCAACTTTCTTTCAGCCCTTTCCTGAAAATTACTAACATGACACTAAGGTATCCAAGTTACAGAGCTCAGAATGTTTGCACTGGAGAAGGGAAGGAGCAAAAGACATTTGCTTACTCAACTAACAACCAAGGATGGCTGGTTCATCACATTTTCCTGGAGTACTGTGATCGCCTTGAGACATCCTCCCGACGTGAAGGGCACTCTATAAATGTAATTTTATTGTTTTATTGTTGTTGTACTGCCTGACACAATTACTAACATTGCCATGAAGGATCAACTGAATCTGATTGAAAAAGTAAACCCAGAAAAATACTTTAGGATGCATCAAGATAGTAGGTTTAGAGTTGCAAAGCTCAATTTCAGATGCCATTAAGATTTTCTTTACCTAGAGGATATTTAATGACTGGAATAGGTTGACAACAGGAACTGGACTCATTTTTTAAAAAAGGTAGCTTGATGCTATGATGGGAGGATAGTTGGGTAGGTATTTTGAACTGATGAGATCAAATCGCTCTTTTGGATCGCCCGTTGCATGAGACATCGCTTTGCAGCTAATTAACTTATAAATAGATGCCGCTTAGCTCTCCTCAAGGAGGATAGAAGCTGTCTAGTAAGTAAATATCCTATAAGGAAGGGTTTGAGTCCCATTAGTTAGACATCAGTATTGGGAATTCCTTATGAACCAAATAATGAGCAAACTGTTACCCCAAGCCTCAAAGTTTTCTCATGAGCTATTTGACAGACATCATCGATTAATGCGGTAGAAAACTATGTGCCGGCCATTTTTATGTTCCAGATATGTTCCAGAGATTTTATGGTCAAAATCTAAATATCCATATCAAATTTTACTCATTACCAACTGTTTAATGTAAGTGCTGATGTAAAATACTTTGGCAAAAAAGGCTTACCCACAATGATGAAGCCAGCACCACTAGCTGCTGTGTGACAGATCAGTCTAAGATACAGATCAGGCTAAGGTGGAGCCCTCAAGCCCTCCGTTTTACCACAAATCCACCTCATAACTTATTCCTGGAGAATGCAAACAGCAAGACTGATCTATGTTCCGTTTCTGTAAGTGGAAGCCTGCATTACACATCCAAGAAATAGCAAAGTACAAAAGCTTTGTCACAAGATTCTATTTATTTTTTTTCGCAACAAACGTAGTGTCCTAGTCCAAACATTTACTTATTTATTCTCAGATTTATAACTAATAGCTAGTAAATGATGCAATGTTTTATAATGTCAAAACAACTCCAATGGTTTCATGCTATGCTCTTTGGCTTCTATTCTTGATGCATGCAGCCCAAGTCTGTGTATGGTAGTTGGAGGTGATATATGTCTGGAGCTGCAACTGCTTGTAGATGGAAGCATTCAAATGAGTCTCATGAATTATTAAAATGCAATTCTACATGCTGAACATAAAATTTGAATCCAGAACTTTATTATTTAATGCTGAATTGTATTCTATACCGGAGCAGTTTGCTTCGCTGTTGAAGTAAAAAAAAGTACCCAGAAATAAAACATGAACGCTTTACAGTTTGCAATATATTTGCACTAAATAGGTCTCTGGTGTCAATTTAGATGGAAATGAGTTTTCTTATTCAAATGCCTCCAGAACTGTTACTCAGTTGGAAGGTTAAGAATAAAAACTGTGTGGCATGAATCAAATGAGCTAGTGATAGATAAAACAGGATCAGTTGTATGCAAGAAGTCAACTCTGCATCAGAGTAGGTTCTTAACAGGATATCAGGATCTATTTTGCTATCTCAATTATACTGACCGGAGGCTGTGATGGTGTGAAATTGCTGGGCATTACAGTAGGAGGAGTTATTGGAAGTGGTATCAAACAAAGTTAACTTTTGTCAAAGTTTATAGAAGAACAGCAGGGTTCCATCAACCGCCTCATTGAAGCTAATTCATCAACTGAAACAAAGCTATTCCCAGGGTTTTCTAAAATGAAAGCCGTGTTAATGGCGTAACAATGAAGAAATTAAGGATGAAAAACTCAAGGCTGCTTTGGGAAAGAGCATAAGAAGGTACCGATAACAGAGTGACCATCCTATACAATAATAAATATAAATAATAAGCATTACATTACGTGGAGTCCTATAGATCAGTGGTTAGAGCAGTTGCCTTACAAGCGAGAGACCTGGATTTGATTCCATGCAGGGCAAAACCTTGGGCAGGTTTCCTTACTAATAATCCCTCAAAAACACAGTAAAAATGTCATCACTCAATCCATGACTGTTTGTGGGACACTGCTGTGCGCAATTGGCTACAGCATTTCACCCACAAATATACACTGAATTCACTTTAAACTATATTCTGTGAAGCGCTTAGAGACGTCTAGAAGACTTGAACAGTGCTATCTCAAATGCAAGGATTATTATTACATTTATGACACAAGTGTTGCAACTGTGTATTTTGTTGACAAACTCAACAGTTAATTTGCACGCAGCAATGTAGCACACATAGCCAAGATTGCTTTGTCATGAAAGCTGGAACCCACCATATTCCAAACATTGGGAGGAATCAGCTCAATTTTGGGGGGTGTTTGATGGGTCCAAGAGTATCACTATTTTAATATTGTCTGTATATTTTGCTATCCTTCCCTCATGCTATTGTCTGAATCATTTACTACAACATAGAATGCTGCAAAGATCCCAGAGGCATGACATTAGCTATTGGCAATTTGAGAAGCTTCCCTTTATTTCTACTCTGCTATATCTTGTAGCAAACTCCATCCATTCATGTTCTGAATTGCCATTAATATTTATGAATATTAATATTTTGTGTATTACCAAACACTTTTAGGAAACTTATTGCAAAGCATTACAATGTAAATTTACATTTATACAGCACATTTGCATATCAAAAGGGTGTGTCAAAGTGCTTAATAGTATTGTCCAGACACTGAAGATGGAGTGGGGAGGAGAAAGTTGACAGAAAGGATAAACAAAGAGCATAGACCTTGAACAAGGTGAGGGAAGGTGCAAATCAGAGGTACTCTAAAGAATGCTGTAAGAAATTCTAACAGCATACACCTAAACATGGACAAATATTCACTTAAATCTTATACGCTTGGTAATCTTTTCTCTGACCAAAAATATTCCTCTAAATTATTCAAGCTGACTTGCCCTTTTATAATTTCAGACAACAGTCCTAGTAAATCCCAGCCGCCAATTAAATGGAAATTATCGGATAAAGTACATCAGTAATTCAGGACATATGTGCATTTGAATAAAAGGAATGTGGAAGATGAACTAGATGGACCTTCATCTTTATTCGTCTAGCATTTCTCATGTTCTCATGCTCTTACATTTCAGTATGTATTTACTCCTCAGTTCAGACTAAAAATCAACCTCCTTTTCTGGCTGCCACATTTACCCTTAAAAACACAGTCACTGAAATTTACAGTACATCATGTGACGCATTCTCCCGGCATGGAAAGTGCTGTACCAAATGTGAGGATTATTTTATTATTCTCACTTTCCTGATCTCTACCTGCACCGAGACACTGCCCTGCATTAAAAGGGCTACATAAGTGCAAGTTGTTGTTGTTAAGGAGGAAGAAAATTAATAACCCTAACATCTGATATAGTGCATTTCAGGCAGGAGATTTTCTGAAATGCAGCACAGAATTGATTTTAAACATTGGTGACTATGTTTATGAAGGCAAACATGCCAGCCAATTTATATACACCAATATCCAGCAAATAGCCATGAATATCCAATTTTGTCTGGAGGATTGTTGGTCAGAATACAAAGAGAAACACCATTACACAATATTTTCATGAAGTGCAATGGAATCTTTAACATCCACCAGAACAGCCATATGTGAACTTGGTTTAACATTTCATCTAAAGGACCTCATCTCCCGCAATGCAGCTTTGCCCCGCACTTCACTGCAGTGTTAGTCTAGACTGAGAGTTCAAAGTCCGAACATGGGGCTTGAAAGAACAGTCTTTTGAATCAGAGTGAGAGTACTGCAAACTAAGCCAGGCTGAATCCTAAAGCTAAGGAAAAGTGGGAAATGTTCCTCATATAATTTGACATTGTAAGCTTTGCAAACAAGTTCTAACAAGCAGACTTGGGTTTTTGCAAACAAACAAAATGTATCTGATACTGTTTCATTGAGACTGCTCGCATTAAGAGCACTTAGAGGAAAGAACGGCTCAAAAATAATTTAGTTGATTTAGAATTTTCAACACACTCTCAGCAATATTAAAACGTTAGCCTAAGGGAATATCCAGTTTCAATTACATGTAAATAAAGTGAATGCTGCAGGACCATGACATTCACATTATTCTTACTATCGTGAACGAAGTGGAGTGAGTACCAGTCAGCAAATTGGAGAAGTTCTCATTTGTTCATCTCAGAAATAGAACTTGAGCACACGGGAGCTTTGCAGTAAGGAATACTCAACTACTGTGGTTGGTGAATAAAAGGTTTGAAACATGCATAGAAAATAAACCTTTTCTGGAAGTGAACTATCCCAAGTGGAAGGCATGTAAGCTATAAAGGGTGTGTGTTTGTGTGTGTGTGCATTGATCTCAGTAGACCAGTTCCTGAGCCAGGCAGGAGGTCTGCAGCACTCCAAGGCATTGCTGATAACAGAGACCATCTGACTCATCAACAGGACTTTGGTGAGTACACCACCCACTTCCTGTTACACCTGAAAGCCAAAGCCCTAAAGGATAGAATATTCTTATTTGGCTACATATGGGTGGTTTGCAAGTCTTTGCAATGGAAGCTGGACAATTTGAGCATGTTAATCTCCAATAGTACTCAAAATGCACATTCTGGAGTCCGCCGAACTTGTTTCTTGCCAACCTGCAACTAAAGTCTCTGGGAAAATATATCCCTCCAGGGAGACTACAATAATAGAATAGGTACATGAATAGAATTTTTTTCTACATACGTTTGGCAGACTCTTAATAATGGTATTGAATTAGGTTTCTACACATAGCAGACACCTAGAAGACCAAAGTGCATTCTCAAACTGAAAGTTTGTTTTTTTAATTCTGTCTTCATAGCTTGCAGCTTTAATCTATGTTATTTTTAGAATTCTACAGATGACCTTTTCAATGTAAATTGGCCAAAATTAAACATAGATTTCTGAATATATCATTACCAATAATCAGACCATGTTAAATAACATGTTTTAGATAAGAATTAAGTTGACTTGAGTCATAGCTTATTGTTTGATTGGTCATTGATAGGAGCCTCACCTAGACTGTGCACTGTTAGTGAATACAGGTAGACCCCGCTTACTGAACGCCCGGTTACCGAAACTTCACTATATATTCTATTTGTACCACTTCTCTGCTTAACAAAGGCTGCTTTCGCTATAATGAATGTTTACACACACTTTAAACCTCGCAGTAAGTCGAGATGGGGGGAGGTGGATAGAGAGATAGAGAGGAGTGGGGAATAGAGAGATGGGGAGGAGATGGTGGGGGAATAGAGAGATAGACAGGAGGTGGGGGGGGGGGGGGGGGGGGGGTAGAGAGATGGTGGGGTATAGAGAGGGAGGGGAGGGGGGATAGAGAATTAGAGAGGTGGGGGAATAGAGAGATGGGGAGGAGATGCGGGGGGACAGAGAGATAGAGAGGAGGGGTGTGGTATCAGAGAAAGAGAGGAGAGGGGTGGGAGTAGAGAGAAAGAGAGGAGGGTGGGAGCGTGGGGAGGAAGAAAGAAGCGCATCACATATCCTGAAATGCCTGGGTCCAGGTTACGATATTCAGTGTGGTGACTGGGCAGACCTGGCTTGGAGCACGTAGGATTGGCGTTTTTATTCCTGCAATTTTTGTCACATTTCGGATTCCGGAACTCCGGGCTTTTGGCTGCTCAACCTGTGCACCAAAAATATTAGCGCCAGGAACTAAACTGATGTTAATCGGGAAGCTCAGGGGGGGGCGGCATTTTGGCTGCTGCCGAATACAGTAATACAGTCAAACTCTCGCTTAACGAAATTTTCACTTAACGAAGGGTTTTACCTAAAGCGGGGTCCACATGTATTCAATAACTACATTTCAGATTTCTATGTATTTTCTTGCAAGACAATCATGTTAATATACTTCAGTGGTTAGAGCACTCACCTTGCAAGTGGCAGACATTGGTTTGATTCCCGGCAGTGAGAAATGTTGGGAAAGTTTCCTTATTCCACTTGCCTGTTTACCTAGCAGTAAGCAGGAACCCATTTGTTAATCGATTGGCAGCTTTTCCGCGGGTAAAAATTCCTTAAAAAAATAATTTGGTCACTCAATCTATGACTGTTTGTGGGATACTGCTGTGCGCAGCTAGCTGTTGCATTTCATTTACAAAATATTGAATCAATTCATCTTATCGTGAAGCACTTTGAGATTTCTCAAAGACGTGATAAGGCGCTACAACAACAAAATTATATTTATAGAACACCTTTCACGTCATTGAACGTCAGGTCGGAACCCGAGCAAGGGGAAGTGGCAGGATAGGGGAGAGGGGAGGGAGAGAGTTGGGAGGGCAGCAAAAGGCACGATCGAAGAGGAAGGTCTTGATACCGGCCTCGAATAATAACAATAATAATCCTTGCATTTGATATAGCGTTTTTCACATCTTATCTCCTTCTCTCCCCCATATCTCTCCTTCTCTCCCCATCCCTCTCTCCCCCCACCCCCCACATCTCTCCTTCCCTCCCCATCGCTCTTTCCCCCCAACCAGAGATAGAGGAGTGCGCACTTACAAAAGAGCTGAGTCGATAAAACAGATGGGAAGTAATGTTTTCGCTGAGCGAAGCGTCAATTGCGATATCACCCTCTAGTGTGGAGGACCTGTTAGAGGCTAATTTGGGTCGCAGCAAAAATTGGCCAGGTGAGTTGATAAATAGTTAGAAAAAAAAATTGAAAATGGATTAATTTAAAGGATGTTAGCTGAATACATTTTATATTAGTTATTTAGCAAATATATAAATAAGATAATAAATACAATTGAGAACACTTAAGGAGAAGGGGCGGGATTACCTGCCTCTTGTACAGATCCACAGAGGGGCCTCCCTCACACCGTGTCACCAAACAGCTGATCGCTGGCACGCATTTGCTCATTCGTACATTTCGACAACTTTAGAAAAAATATACAAAGGCACAAACGCGTGCCCCAACTGTTTGGGGCCTTGGTGTGAGGGAGGCCCTTCTGGAGATCCATACAAGAGGCAGATAATGCCACCCCTTCATCTGAATGACTCCGCCCCCTCCCACTACCACGTAGAATCATAGAATCGTATGGCAGAAAAGGAGGCCTGTCTGGTCTGTGTTGGCTCTTGGAAAAGAGCAACTCAATCCCACTGCCCAGCTCTCTCCTCATAACCTAACAGACCTGTTCTTCCTAAATAAAGATCTAATCACATAAACCATCTCCAGTAAATGTTCTATTAATTATATTTTTACCTTATTTATATATTTATTAAACTTTGATTTTAGTTTTCAATACTAGTAGTGTTGTTTTTGGTCTTTAGTTAATATTAGTGTAAGAAAATTCAGACCAAAAATGTACTGAAGGAACGTAACCGCTATTGATATCATTAGGCCTATGGTCATTTAGGTTTTGCTATCAGTTGTTTCACTTAAAATCGTACTTTTCAAGAACACATCCCCAACGTTAATTGAGGAGTCCCAGTATACTGTAAAGTGAATATTTGTGGGCGAAACATGGCAGCCAATTGCGCACAGCAGTGTCCCACAAACAAGTGGAGGCAAGGGAGGAAGCGAGGCGAAGGGACTGTGGGATGGTGTTCTCTGACTGTGGAGGCAGAGAGCTGGGGGCAGAGAGGCTGAAAGCCCATCCACCGATGATAGGGCTGGTCGAACAGGGGACATAGAGCAGACCAGAGCCCACTGAACGGAGGGGGTGGGCAGGTTCACAGGGAGACACCAGAGGTATTTAAATATATTTGCTATATCAAATGCAGAGATTATTATTATAATACATCAGCAGCAAGCCTTTGCCCCTCAAGCATTTCTCTTTAGGACATAAATACATACTCCAAATGGATCATCCCTTTCCCCACGCACCAGCCTGAGAAACAGAGCATGAGCTCTATTAGTGGTATGTGCTCCAAAGCTACCCACCCAGGATTGTCAGACAAATGCCAAAGGGTCTTCTTGCAGAGCATCTGCCTAAAAATGCAAGAGAAACCAAATACATTTGCTTTTAAAGTGGTCTGACAGCCTGAGATGCCACATCAGATTTACATGATCAACACAAACATTAATGACCTTGTTTCCGGCTAGAAAGAGATCCTGTTTACTTACTTTGGCATGAAGAAATTACTTCGAAGTTAGAATTGTTTTGCCATTGAATAGAACCTTTACATGATTCCAATGTAATGTGTATTCAGTGAGTGGATACAGGTTGCTGTTTGTCATTTACTCATGTCTGGAAAAAATTGACTTCTACAATTCTGTAGCTGTTGCTCACAAAACTCCTTACTAACAATAATATCTGACCTGCATTACTTTATTATTGTCAGCTTGAACCAGCCAGTACCATCTTTCACATCAGAAGGACTTCTTAATGCACTTCCACCCACAAAATATACAGTCAATTCACTTTACAGTATATTCTGTGAAGCTCTTTGAGACATATCTGTGAAGCACTAAAGCACAATATCAAATGCAAAGACGGAGTATTATTATCACTATTTATTATTATTACTTCAGGAATATGGTGACATGTATCATGATCTCCTGATAACTAAACCCTGAGTTATACCCTAATATGGTTTAGTCTTATATCATCATGCTATCTATCTCGTAGCCGCTTCATATGCAACATCTGAATTATGACCATGACCCAACTCCACTTTATTTTCTTACTCATCTATAACATGTATTTTACATTCTGTCAGTAAGCAAGATATTGGATATATCATCGGAACAAACTTACATGCACCGCTCAGCCCAGGGTTGCTCAGCAAATTCTGGCTATAAGGGTCCTGATACCACAGGAAAAGGTTGCCCTCACCCTCAGCTAGCCATGAGCTAGGCTACATTGACTGTTGTGGTAAGATCTCGGTATGTAGAAATGACAAACATTGCCTTCTGTGAGGTAAAATACCTGATTGTTAACGTCTGAGTGATTCAGGTTATTAAAGTAACCAACAAGTACAAAACGTTTTGTATGGATATACATATATACTTATACTTCATATCACTGAGCTCTTTAACCTTGGAGTTATGATATATAGCAGGAGTGTATTTCATAGGCACTCAACTTGCACATAATATGTCCCACAAACAGCTATGAACTGATTTTAGTTATACAGTAGTTGGCCGGGATGTTGAAAGAAACCACCTTCTCTTTTTGAATACCTTTGTGGAGCCCTGCAGTGTAGTGGTGAGAGTACTCACCCCGCAGGCGACAGGAACTGGCATAAATTTCCGGGTGAAGCAAAACCATAGGCAAGTTTCCTTACTCCACACACCTAATAATAATACCTCCCCAAAAAACACAATACTGTAATAAAATTGGTCATTTCAATCCATGACTTTGTGGGACACTGCTATGCACAATTGGCTGCTGTGTTTTGCCCACAAATGTACAGTCAATTCACTTTACAGTATATTCTGTGAAGCGCTTTGAGACATCTAGAAGACGTGAAAAACACTTTATCAAATGCAAGGATTATCACTATACAGTATTGAGATTTTTAACATTCTCCTAAATAGGCAGGCTGGACCTCCATACAATGTCTCATCCAAAGGACGGTACCTCCAAAAATGTAGAATAGTATTACAATGTCAGCATAGGCTGCAAACTACCAATGTGGGGCTTGAACCAACAACCTTTTGTCTCGGAGGTGAGTGTGTTCTCAATTGAGCCACTATCAACTGAAATTTGATAGGATTTAAAAAAAAATGAATCACATAGCATTGATTTGTTCTGAAAATCACCATGGAAAGTTGTTTTTTTTACATTGGTCTCATTATATTTAAGTATGTATTCTACTGAAGATTATTAAAGGGAATAATACAGCAACATTTTGAAGACCATAAGGTATAAAACACAGCCATTGCAATTTATAAAGAAAATGAAAACCTTCACTAACACTAAAGCTGTGTAGTGCATTAATACATGTCAAAAGGAAGTTGATCACCATTAATAATTCACTCTCAGCTCCAAGGTATCTTCACCCAATGAATTCAAATTAAATTCCATGTAAGATCAATCAACTAGTGAATAAAGAATAAGGTATAACCATAATATTGCTGTTAATTTGTAGCTTGCATTAATTTATTTGGTTCATCAACAGTTTAAATTCCAAAAGATTGTGCAAAACTTCACTTTATACAACTTATAGTGTATTATTAGCATTCAGTCTTTTGCAAAATGTTGCCATTCTTAACTTTCAGCCTAATGCAATTCTTGTGCCTTTTGTTTTTCAGGCTGGATTGTTGCTAGTGTACCCTCAGACTTGCCCACTGGAGAGCTCAACCTGAATATATAAGAACTAACTTCTTACGAAGTGAAGGTAATGCCAAACACAAAGATTGGCCAATTCAAACCACTGTTATTCCTATTATATAACCTGTGATAAAACAAGAAATTGCACTTATATAGCACCCTCCATGCAGGATAGCATCTCAGAGTGCTTAACTGTGGCAGAGGCTGACTCCGAGCTCAGTGGGAGGGAGTCCGGGAGGAGATGTCACCATAAGCACAGTCAAAAAAGGATGCTTTTCAGGTGGGATATAAAAAAGGGGAGAGAGGGGGCAAGGTGGAAGAATTGAGAGAGAGTGTTCCTGAGTTTGAGGGAAATTGTACAGATAGTTTAACAGCCTTGTACCCTCATAATTGAAGCAGACTATGTCTGAATTCAAGCCACAATTAAAGAGAGAATAGGTAAAAAAAAGTCATCATTTAATTTCATCTCTTAGAGAATAGGTAAAAAGTCATCATTTAACCCCACAGTTGACATAGCTTTCAGATGAGACATTTAATTGAGGTTACATCTGCTATTTAGGTGAATGTAGAAGATCCTATGGCACTATTAAAAATGAAACCCAAGTTTCTCCCACTGTCCTGGCCAACAAATCGCCCCCCACACATACACCAAAAACAAAATACAGCCAAGACGTTGTTCTGCACAAATTGCCTTTTGCGTATATGCCTACCAAATACACATTCATTACAAAACTACAAAGCAGTGACTACACTTTAAAATGGATCCTATGCTGTGTTTTGAGACATCCTCTTAATGGGAAAGGCACTACATCAAATGCAACGATCATTATTATTAAATATTTATGCAACACTTTCTGATTAATCACCACAATCAAATTATGCCAATTTGAAGGTTGATGCTATGTTACTTTATGCCTCTAATAATCCTCTGACACAAATACATGTTGCCATATGTTTGCAACATGAAAACATTTTTCAGTTGAAGCATAGAATCAATGTTTTTTTTACAGCACAGATGGAGATTATTCAGCACATCATGTCTGTGCTGACTCTCTGAAAGAGATAAGCATAATGAGTAGTTAGATCATTTCAAATCTGTTTTAGGTTCCCTGAGTAAGAAACTTTAAAGCTACATAATGTTAACTTAAACTAAGTTAGCATTCCTTTTCATTGGAACAACAACAACAAAATTACACTCATACAGTGTAATTTCAAATGCACATTCCTTTCACGTCAGGAGGACATCCCAAAGTGCTGAACAGTCAGGTCGGGACCCGAGCAGATGGGAAGGATCAGGGTAGGGGAACAGGGAAGGAGACTGGGAGAGGGGGAAGAGTTAGGGGTGCAGCTGAAGGCGCGATCAAAGAGGAAGGTCTTGAGACCAGCCTTGAAGGAGGAAAAGGAGGAAGCAAGGCGGAGGGGCTGCGGGATCGGGTTACATTGTATGGGGGCAGAGAGGCTGAAAACCCGGCCACCGATGGTTGGGCGGTTAGGGCGGTGAACGCGGAGCAGGCCTGAGTCTGCTGAACGGAGGGTGCGGGCAGCATGATAGGGAGACAGCGGGTCAGAGAGATAGGCGGAGGCAAGACCGTGAATGGCCTTGAAAGTGAGGACGAGGATCTTGAATTCGATCTTCTGGGGAATGGGGAGCCAGTGGAGACGCGCGAGTGGGAGTGATGTGGTCGCAAAGCCTGATGCGGGAGAGTACACGTGCAGCAGAATTCTAAATGCTCTGCAGCCTGTGAAGGGAGGAGCTGGGGAGGCCAACGAGGAGAGAGTTCCCGTAGTCGAGCCTGGAAGTGATAAAGGCGTGAATAAAAGTTTCAGGGGCATGGTGGGTGAGGTAGTGGCGGAGCCTGGCAATATTGCGGAGATGGTGAAAGGCTGTGCCGGTCATGGAACGGATGTGGGGGAGGAAGTATAGTTTGGGGTCGAACAAGATGCCCAGATTCCTGATTAGGTTTGAGAGGTGGAGAGAGCAGCCTTGAACGCTGATGTTGTCAGCGCCTGAGGTGTGGAGGCGCTGACATGAGCCAATCAGGAGGGCCTCCATCTTGTTGACATTGATCTGTAGGAAATTTGCCCTCATCCAAGACTCAATGTCCGACAGACACGCAATCAGAACGCCATTAGTCCTGGAGTCGAGGGTGGACATGGAGAGGTAGAGTTGGGTGTCATCCGCATTCATTTAGAAATTTACCCCATGTCTGCAATGATGTCGCCCAGGGGGAGAGTGTATCAGGTAAAGAGCAGGGGGTCAAGGACAGAGCCCTGGGGAATGCCTCATGTGACTGTGCGGGGGCTGGAGAAAAAAACATTGGAGGAGACGAAGTGAAGGAGGTGGGAGAGATACGACTGGAACCAGTCAAGAACAGAGCCTTGGAGGTTGAGGAGGGAGGAGAGGTGGTGGAGGAGGATTGTGTGGTCCATGGTATCAAAGGTGGTGGATAGGTCGAGGAGGACGAGGAGGCAGAGGCAGCCTTGGTCACAGGTGGTCAGGATGTCGTTTGTGACCTTGACCAGGGCAGTTTCCGTGTTGTGGGAGGCACGGAAACCCGATTGGAGGGGTTTGAGGAGTGAATTCTTTGTGAGGAAAGAGCGGAGATGGGAGGCAACCACTCTTTTGATTACCTTGGAAAGGAAGGAGAGGTTGGAGATGAGCCATTAGCTTGACAGCTGCGAGGGAAGGCTTTTTTAGGATGGGGGTGATGGTGGTGGTTTTGAAGGGAGTGGGAACAATGCCAGATGAGAGGGACAGGTTGATGGTGTCAGTGATTTGAGGGGCTAGAAGGTGGAGCTGGGTGGTAAGGAGAGGGGTGGGGATGGGATCTAAGGAGCAGGTGGTGAGCTTCATGGAGGAGATGGTCTTAATGACGGAGGAAGGGGAGATGGGTCGAAGGTGTGGAAGGAGGGGTGGGTAGAAGATGGGGTGTGGGGGGGAGGTGGGGAAGGTGTGGAAGTTAGGGGGATGGTGACCTCACAGTGGATTCCCTCGATTTTGGTCACGAGGAAATCCAGCATTTCCTCGCAGCAGGAGTTCGAGAAGAGTATCTGCGAGGCAACGCGGGGTGGACGGAGGAGATGGTTGCTGGTGGAGAAGAGAAGCTGGTGGTTGTCCTTCGCCTCCAGGATTATTTTGGAGTAGAAGGACAATTTGGTGGAGGATAAGGTGGAGCAGTATGATGATGCAACGTCCAACCAGATAGCTAAACATGCAGCTGGTGTTCAAGGAATGTCCCAGAGATGGAGGATGGCGGCTGCACACAGTTGAAGAGGAGGATCTTGAGACCGGTCTTGAAGGAGGCAAGGGAGGGAACAAAGCAAAGGGATTATGGAATAGAGTTCTAAAGCATAGGGAAAGAAAGGCTGAAAGCCCGGCCAGTAATGGTAAGGCAGCTTGAGCAGGAGATGTGGAGCAGGCCGGAGCCTACTGAATGGATGGAGCAGAAAGGTTGCTAATGGGTCAGCAGGTCAGAGGCAAGAGGTGGCAAGGCCATGGAGGGCCTTGAAAGTGAGGACGAGGATCTTGAATTTGATCCTCTGATGAATGGAAAGCCATGGGAGCCGTAAGGGTGGGTGTGATGGGGGCATGAGATATGGTGTGGGAGAGTACACGAGCTGCAGAGTTTTGGATGATCTGAAGCTTGTGGAGGGAAGAGTTTGGGAGGCCGACAAGTTCTTCCTTAAGATGGAAATTTTACAATTAAACTTAACCAAAGCAAGCTAGAAATGCTACATTGTTTCCCTGCTATCCTGTTATCATATTTATTAATCCTAACTAAACTTGCATTATCTCAATTTTTCTCCAGAATCTCACCAAATCATTAGAATTCTGCAGGTTATCTTTGGGGATCCTTCATTCCTTTATCAGAGGCTGCTTATCACAACTTATTTATTCAACCCTAACTGTATTCATCAATAAATTAAATATAAGTACATTACATACACCATGCAGTATAGAAAACACGCCATTTGACTCACTGGTCCGTACTGGTGCTAAAACCCCCTTGATCCTCCACTGCTCCTGATTGACTCTCTCATATTTCTTATTCCCTTTTCATGAAAATTATACTTCTTGCATTTGATATTATGCATCTCACACTTTGAGGTGTCAGAAGGACATTTTGTAGACAGCCTCGCCCACCAACTTGCACCCAGCAATATCCTACAAACAGTCATGAACTGAATGCCCAAACTTATTGGGGCATAAGTTGGTTATGGACACTGTGAGACTCATCCTTCTCTTTTTCACTGGTGACACTGGACCTTTAATGTCCATCTGAACAGAGCCTCAGTCTAGCATTTGGAAGATGACACCTCCAACAATGTGGCACTCAGTCCAGACTGTGAGTTCAAAGTCATTTTGTTTTAGAAGCGATAGCGTGACCAATTGAGCCAGGCTGACACTTTGTCCTAATGAATGCAAAGAAAGAAGCACTGCAAACAAATTATAGGGCAATCAATCCTCTGATAGTGTTCGCAAATAGAGCATTGCTTTGTGGAAGGAATTAACAGGATTCCAGTGTATGAAGGCATAGATATGTTGTAAATTCTCTTCCTACAGCCATCAGAAGAGAATAGGATAACCTAAGCAGACAGCAAGAGTTTATAGCAGATGAGGTTTTCAGATTGTATTTAAGATGAAAATAGAGAATCTCAGTTTAAACCTGGCTATTAGTTTAATTATGTTCTCTGATTTAATTTTCAATCAACGTTGATTAACTGAACATTCATGGTACATTTCATTACTTAAAAATGCAATTGTTGAAAATGCCTACATTACTATTATAATTAATTATATCTGGTAAGGACATTGTCATTCCGTCCAGAAGACATGAAAACCGCTATATCAAATGCAAGGATTATTGTTAGAATAACTCTCAAGTTGTGTAATAAATAGTCTCTCTAGATTTATGCTTCTCTGGATGTTTGCCCAGTAGGACACTTGTTTTATTTTGTTTTCCCCAGATAATAAATAACTCATGTCTAATTGGCCAGGAACAAAATTATTGCAGTGCTATGTGAAGAAACATCTGCTCAGTTGGCAAAGGTTTAGA